>OZ008369.1:164083057-165415682 GCA_963931995.1 Phaonia tiefii
AAATTTCTAATTCTCACTCTTACGTACACACAAAAAAAATGTTTAGATCTCGTTTGAAATAAAAATATTTATTTTGGCTCCAACATAGTTCATTTACTGATTAGTCAACCATGGGCCCATATAATTTAATACGTTTCGCACAAATAAACAACATGTAAGGCTCGTTCACAATGATAGCAACAAATTCAACAGGCGTTCATAATGCAAGCAACAAATTTGTTCGAATAAGTTCGAAAAACAGCTGACTGGCAACATTGTTTACATTATACACTACCCGGAGCAAAAAGTATTAAGTGTTTTTCTTTAGAAAACTTTTCAAATTTTCCTATAGAAGAGTTTTAAAATTTTTCTATAGAAAAGTTGTCAAATTTTTCTATAGAAATGTTTTAAAATTTTTCTTTAGAAAAGTTTTAAATTTTTTCTATAGAAATGTTTTAAAACTTTTCTATAGAAAAATTGTAAAATTTTATAGAAAAGTTTTAAAATTTTTCTATAGACGTGATTTAAAATTTTTCTATAGAAATGTTCCCAAATTTTTCTATAGAAAAGTTTTAAAATTTTTCCATAGAAATGTTTTAAAATTTTTCTTTAGAAAAGTTTTAAAATTGTTCTATAGAAATGTTTTAAAATTTTTCTATAGAAATCTTCTCAAATTTTTCTATAGAAATATTCTCAAATTTTTCTATAGAAAAGTTTTAAAATTTTTCTATAGAAAAGTTTTAAAATTTGTCTATAGAAATATTTTAAAATTTTTCTATAGAAATATTTTCAAATTTTTCTTTAGAAATGTTTTCAAATTTTTCTATAGAAATGTTTAGAAACTTATGTTCCATAATATGTCATGGCCTTGGACGGTTTCGATAAACCTGAAAATGTCAGCTTTTTTTAAACTTTGTTCTTTTGTTTATTAATAAAATTGGCGCGAACTTCACTTACTACAAACAACTACACATTTCACATTTGCATCAGCTGATTTGTTCGAAAGCCAGCGACAGTGCTGTATTCTTGGTAATAAAAATTATAATTATACGTGAAATTATTTTTATTGACAGATTCTACAGATAATATTATTTATTAAAATGTTTGTTTTGATACAAAATGTTTACATTTTCATTCATACTTTCAAGTTTTAAAACAAAATTCGAAGTAGAGCGCCCCTAGCGGTCAGTAGAATAAACTGATTCGATCAAATTCCAATTTGAAGTAGAAGTAGAACCTACTTCTATGACAAATTTGAATTCCAATTTCATGAAAAACATGAGAGGGCATTATATGCAATACTGTGAGTGGGTACGAGAAGGCTTGAATTACAAATTCGTTGCTGCCATTGTGAACGCTACTTTATTGTAAAAGTACATCCAAAGAAAAATGCGGTTGATGTAGCCAAATTAGCCACAAATGAATTTAAAGGTTGTCACAACCACACTACATGTCTTAACAACCGAATTAGAGGTTCTTACAACCAAATTATAGGTTGTCAGACCCAAATTAGAAGTTGTCAGAACCGAATTTCAAGGGTGTCCAGCTGAATTGTAAAATTTGTTTTTATTAACTAAAAGCGCTTGTAGTGAGAATTGGTTAATGCTTTATTCATCATTTATTTTTTACAGAGCGAGAAAATAAGGCACTTTGCATGGGTAATCTTTAGGGAAACAAATTTATTGTTTTTGAAGTCCCGGTCACCATGGGTCACGACAGCAATTTTCACGTGTTGTGTCTGTTCATTTATGTCATGAACAGTTCTAATTATACAAGGTGACGCAAAATATGTTACTCCATGTTCTTTAGCTGTAATTTTTGTTATGAATGTAAAGTTTTGATGCTGCTTCGTTTAATATTTTTTTGATGTGTTAATTTTGTTTTCATTAATTCAAGAAAATGCTATCGGCCTTGTGGCCGGAATTGCTGACCATTCGTTTCCGATTTGTGCCATTTTCAATATCTCTTGGCAAAACTTCCGGCGAAGGTCCTCGCATTCTTCACAGATGTTCTCTTTGCGGCCTTTAAAAGTCTGAGGTTTGTTGGCATAGCATCGTGACTTTCAAAAACCTCGCAAAAAAATGGAAATCGGGCGATCTTGCCGGCCAGGGTAAATCGGTAAAATGAGAAGTAACGCCACCCGGAAATGCAGACTTCAGAATTTCGCCGTTGCTCCATCCTATTGGAACCACATACCCTCGACTCCCAAATTCATCAAGTTAAGGCAGGATAACATCGTTGGGCATGGCTCTGTAGCACTCGCCGTCGCCAGTAGAATTTGGCCTGCGGTATTTTCAAAAAGTGCAGCCCGATGACCTCTCCAGCGTAAGCAGCACATCTTGCAATATCTTGGACGAGTGTAATGGCTCTTTTCTGGATTATATGCGGATTTTCAGTCCCTCAGAAAGGAATAATTAAGCTTATTCTCATATGCACTAATATGGAAATGGGTGTCGTCGCCTATGATGGTTTTCGATTAAAAATTATTTTCCTGGAGGTGAAGATCAAGGATGGCTTGAACGTAGGTTATTCTCGTTTGACGGGCAACAGCTAACAACTGATGCACTTTATGAACTTTGGGAGGGAACATCTTTAAGTTATTCAACAAAATATTCGGTGAAGACCGCATATTGATGCTCCATTGCGTGGCACGTCGTCTGGTCAGTACTCCGAGGTCCTCTGCGAATTCTTGAGCAATGGTAGCGATATTCTCAGCAGAACGGCTGCTACGGGGCAGTTCAGACCTACCTGCATCTCGTGTTGCGCCGAAATCCATGCTGCGGCTATACCGAATAATTATTCCGTAAAAAAATTTAAACAATCTATCCCCGTTCTTGGGGTGTATAACGATCCATGTCTTGTTGAGGTGAATTTTGTATAAGTTTACTTCACAAATGTCAAAGCACAATTGACATTAGCCATTTGCACAAAGTATAGCATCTTACTATTTGGTGACAACTTTTGCTCTACCTTGTATAAAGATGACAGCACATCTCAACCAACCGAACTTGAAAAACTATAAAACTGTTAACATCCGCTTGTACCTCAGGATGATAAAAGTAGATAATTTCTGCACAATAAGACGTTTTAATGCAAAATAACAATTACAATATTTTTGCAAACCTTCCTCAATAAACACAAAAATCCTTGATATCAACATGACAGTAACAACAGCGCGCTGAAAAATCTGTCTTGTTTTCTTGTTTGAACGCAAATACAAATACAGTATGTGTTTGGAGCTTGTCGCAAGGATAGTATACTTGTGTCCAAAAACATTGTGTTTGCTATTCAATATTACATGTTGGAGACTTGACGTAGGAAATAATCTAACGGCGTCAAATCGCACGACCGAGCCGGCCAATCGACTTTGTCATTTCGTGACACGTAACACGTTCGTAACACGTTCACCAAACTTGGTTTCCAATAAATTGATTGTTGCATTCGCTGAGTGGCTTCTGGCGCCGTCCTGTTGGAACCACATGTCCTCCAAGTCCATATTATCCAATTGGGGCCAAAAATATTCGGTTATCATTGAACGGTAGCGATTCGCATTCACAGTAATGTGCCGCTCTTGATCATCACGGAAGAAGTACGCCCCAATGAAACCGAAATTTTTTCGGAATGCAATGATGACTCATGGGTTACGTGTGGATTGCTGTCTGACCAATAACGCATATTTTTCTTATTGACGAAGCCATTCAGCCAGAAATGAGCCTCATCGCTGAAGGTGATTTTCCGATGAAAATCCGAATCATTTTCAAGTTGTTGCTCAGTCCATTTCACGAACATACGACGCTTATGGTGGTCAAGCGGCCTCAGTTCTTGCGTCAATTTGATCTTGTAAGGATGTAGGCCAAGATCTTTTCGCAAAATTCGCCACAACGACGTCACAGAGATGCCCAACGCTTGAGAACGACGTGTGAGAGACACATTTGGACTTTCTTGAACTGAAGCCTCAGCAGCAGCAATATTCTCGATACTACGGGCACTTCTTTGTCTCACTGGCACGGGAACATTTTGTACTGTGCCTGTGGATTCAAATTTTTCCACTAAACGCTCAATTGTTGATCTAATAGGACGATTATGACGACCATAAATTGGACGTAGCGCTCTTAAAGTTGAGGCCACTGACTCCAAATTTCGGTAGTAAATTTTTATAATTTCGACTCGTTATTGGCTAGTATATCTTTCCATGATGAAATTTCAAAACCTTACTGAAGAGAAATGTCAAAAGAGCGGGAAAAAATATGGCGTCGTTTGCTGTCCCTATCGATTTATTTTTGTAGCGTGTCTGTTGAAAAACCCTTTAAATATATCGTCTGTTTGGAGCTTGTATATTACATATTGTTATACACATATCTTGTTTGCTGTTCAATATTACATGTTGGAGACACAGTGATTAAAATAATATAATATATGTGTCTCTGATCCAAATATATCAATGTTTGTGACAGCTGTGTTTCTTACACTGTTAATGCTCTCTCGAGAGCAAGAGAATAATAGAGGGACAACGCGAGATTACCCACAGACTACCTTGTAAGTGTGTTTCTGTGTTTTAGCATTATTCTTTCAGTCAGGGAATCACAAATATTCCTGAATATGTGTGTCAATTGGAGTTAAAGTGAGTGTTTCTTATTTTTAGTTTCGTTTTAGTTTCATGCATACAGAGAGAGGATATGAGAAGCGTTTGGTCGATTAAGTAAGTATGCTGTGACAACAACTTTTTATTAGTAGAAAATATTTGTGATTAGTAAAAAAGAATAAACGGAGGCTTCGACGGATATATGGCTTGGGATGCTGATTTGGTTTTTGTGAATGTTTTTCGGGTATACATATGTTTGCTATCAAAATGAGATTCGATATTGAGGAAAGAAACTGCAAACAGCAACCTGAAGCCCATTCACTGCCCGAGCTACTGATAAAATCGTGGCAGCGGAACATTTGTGAAATTTAGTAACAAAAACAAGTCTGCCAACTTGAGAATGCATCCCGGGAATTTATCAGGGAATCCCGGATAGCAAAAAAAAAACCTAATCCAGCAAGTTCTTCTTGCACTTGGATTCTCCATATGTTGTAATTTTTTGTATTTTATTAAAATATTGGTATTAGTTCTCTAAAATAAGAACGATTATTCCTAGGGACGAGACATTTTCGTTAGTTGGGTTACATTGCCACAATGAAATGTTTCATACTCCTCACGATTGTATCGTTGGTGCAATAAAGCATGTTCTACAATATTTTTTCAAATTTCATCCTTCCGTTGCTCCAGACATAAATAAATAAATAAATGGTTTCCCATTACATCCCATGAAGGGACTGGGGAGAACTTCTCACAATCACTGAGCTGTGCGCTTTCCAGTTTTCACTCACTGATTGTGCAGACAGGTGAAGTTAATATGAAGAGACCTACAGTTTTACACCGATTCCGAACGGTAATTTGAGAAGCTTTTTCATGGCTTGATACTCGATAGTGTCGCCGTCACTATGCGAGGTGACCGCCGCCAAAAGAAAATTTGAAGGTGGTCAGAGCCGGGTTCGAACCCAGGATCTCATGTACAAGAGCCGCGCACACTAACCATTGCGCACATTGTTATTGCTGCAACGAATACACCAGTTGTGCATCTTAGTGGAAAGGAAGGTTTAATAATTCCACTGTTAACTTTTGGGGTTAATATTTGGGCATCTTATGCTTTTTAAATTTTATTTGTTTATTACTGTATTTAGTCAAATATATAAAATTAACAAAACGAATGTGATGCATTACTGCACGCATCAGTCATTAAATCGACGAAATTGATTTTTAGATTCTTCATATTAACTTCACCTGTCTGCACACCGAAAAACTTTGGATTGACTTTTAACCCTTTTCCCGTGATCCAATCAAGCTGAAATTTCGCAGGAAAACTAATGGCGATGACCTCCCAAACATATCACAAATTAAAAATCCATTATTTGTGCTCGTGTTAACGGTATTTGAACAACATTGGGTATGTTGGTTAGGTTTACATATTCTAAGATCTGCTGCAAATATGGGCAGGATTGGACAAAGGGGCGTGGTCATATAGAGAGAATTTATAGTCAAAAACTATGTTTCTAACGGGTTGGTTTTTTTTGTCAAATAAGATCAACTCTATTATACCAACTTTTCTACATATTTAGCAACAATGCTCAAACACAACCGTTTAATTGTCAGACTCTATATGCTGCATCATTTATCAAAATGAAAATAATAAATTTTATTTTTTCCACCAAATGCCAAAGTGGAAAATATTATAAAATGGGCTCCAAAGGCTGCTTTATGGTAATTTTTGTACATCATTCGTATATTTCCAAACCATTTTCTTACGTCACTGAAATATATCAATCCAATATATAAAGTGCAAAAAATATCTATAATTTTTGACGGCCAATACAACTTTTCTGGTTGAATGTACGCCATTTTTTTATACCAAAAGTTTGTAGAACTAATTGTAAACTGTACCTTTTCGGAATACAAGTTTTCTATAGGACAAATCACGCGGTTGGGAATGAAAGAAGATCATTAAAAAAAACTAGAAATCTTCACGCAGTTCTTTAACATTTTGTAACTGAGTATATGAAACTGTGGGACGTAATAAAAAGAACGCAAAAATCCTTATACATTATAATTTCTGTAAGTGTATAGGATGCAAATTCATTAACCACATTATTTTAGATACTACCTGTTGTGAAATAATGGACAGTATAGGACAGGACGAAAAATCTTCTCAAATTACCGTTCGGAATCGGTGTAAAACTGTAGGTCCCAATCAGTGAGTGAAAACTGGAAACCGCACAGGTCAGTGATTGTGAGAAGTTCTCCCCAGTCCCTTCATGGGATGTAATGGGAAACCATTTAATTTATTTTTTATAGGACAGGACGACAACATAAATTTTAAAAATTGTTGACTTTAACCCATATACAGGGTGGTTCAGTCACGACTTGACAAATTTCACCATCGTATTCCTTGGCTGATTTCATCAAAATATGTCTATCTACTGCCATCCCCGAAAATTCAAGGGTCGAAATGCCAGCGGTTTGAAAATTTTCGGATTGGTGGTTGTTTGGCGTACCGTCATTTCGCCCAATGTCATTTCGCCCAAAAACGAAAATGACATATTGCCCAAAAAATTTCAATGTTAGTTGTTCTTGTCCAAAAAAATCGGAATTTTGGGCATTATGACATGATTTTTTGGGCAATATGACATTTTCCCAAGTCAAAAACGATCCATGACATATCCCCCAAAAATAATAAAAATGACACAATACCCAAAAATATGGACACATTTGTAAAAGAAATATATGTAGGTAAATTTTCTATGTAATTTGTAAATAATACATACATATTTATTTCACATTGTTAGTAGAAAAATAACAGAACGTCCTTGTTCGATCTGGAATGCCTCTATAACTTCCAGAGGTGTTTTTGGAGATTTTAAAAAAGTTGGCGATGCAAGTCTCTTCAGAGAGTAAACCAATTTTTGAGTACTCCCTGATTCCTGAAGAAAAACTTGTATTTAAAACAATTATTGGGTCGCGTCCGCGGTGCGAAAAGCGAGGGCGCGGCGCGAATCACGCGGCGAGGCTCAACAACTACACGACAATGGCAAAAACGACTCAGGAATGCACCAAACATTACTTCTTCAAAAAAAAAAAGCCCTGCAAATATACCGCTTAAAATTACAAGCAGCCTACTTCATTGGGTTGGTCATTCGTTTTCACACCATAGGTTAGTAGCTCATGCCTACAACGCAGGGCCTCTGAGGTGTTCCAAACATAACGACTAACCAACATGTAGCACCATTATGTGATGTAGGGTGCTATTACTGATGTGCATGAAGATAAATTCGTATTTAAAATAGCAAAGACACAAACCAATTTACTTAGCAGAGCTCTGTTAAGCAACTAACAGAGCTCTGTTACGCACTTTATTTTAAAGTTAAAACGGCAATTTATTGAGTTTTTCAATTAAATAATCGATTCAGAAATTGAAAATACAGTAATTAATAAAAATACACTCCAAGCTAAATATATTTGCTGCACAAACTAATATATATGCAACCAAATCCTTAATATTGGTATTTAAATATGTCACATATAGTGGAACTCTTAGGGCAAAATATGGTCATATGAAGAATTCTCCACGAACCAAACACATGCCAGTCGATAGTCCTTAGGGACTGTCTTCGAAATATAAAATCTAGAATTTCCCAAGGACCTTCAGAAATTCAGAATTTTAAATTTTCTGTGTGAGGTCCGTGTGCAAGATTTTGGCCCACTGTGGTCAAACGAAGAATTATCCAAGAACCAAATATGTGCAGTTGGGTAGTGCTTGACACATCCTTCCAGAATATGTCAACCACATATTTCAGAAGACCTTCAGAACCGAAAATTTTTCATTTTGAATTTCATATACGAAAACAGTTTTTCGCCCACTGTGCCCAAACGAAGAATTCTCCACGAACCAAACATATGCCAGTCGATAGTCCTTAAGAAGTGTCTTCGAAATATAATATCTAGACTTTCCCAAGGACCTTCAGAAATTCAGAATTTTAAATTTTCTGTGTGAGGTCCCTGTGCAAGATTTTGGCCCACTGTGGTCAAACGAAGAATGCTCCAAGAACCAAATATGTATAGTTGGGTAGTTCTTGACACATCCTTCCAGAATATGCCAACCACATATTTCAGAAGACCTTCAGAACCGAAAATTTTCCATTTTGAATTTCATATACGAAAACAGTTTTTCGCCCACTGTGCCCAAACAAAGAATTCTCCACGAACCAAACATATGCCAGTCGATAGTCCTTAAGAAGTGTCTTCGAAATATAATATCTAGAATTGCCCAAGGACCTTCAGAAATTCAGAATTTTAAATTTCGAAGACACTTCTTAAGGACTATCGACTGGCAGTGGAAGCAGAGAAAGAGAGTGAAAAGACAGAAATGTGCAGGATGAATAATAAATCTCGAAAATTTTTCCAGAGGGTAAGAAGATCGAATAACGGGCCGAATAATGGGCTAATCTCCTGCAAGGACGAGAATGGGAGTCGCTTAAAATGTGGAGAGATTACTTTTCAGCACTAGTCCATTCAGATTCTTCCATTGAAGATCAGGCGGTAATGATTGTGGAAGACACTGTAGACCTAACCGTACCATTCTGTACTAAATGAGGACTGAGACAAGGCCGCACTTTCTTGAAAGCTGTTCAACAACATCTTAATGGAGATAATAATGAGAAAAGTTGCAGTAAATATGAACAAGACCATCCACACAAAAAGCCATATGTTGTTGACGTATGCTGACCACATAGACATCATTAGGCGAAATTTGGGAGAGGTTACTGCAGTATTTTCAAGAATCGAAAAAGGATCGGCGAAGGTGGGTCTTGCTGTTAATGAGGGCAAGACAAAATTGATGGTGTACGCGACTAGAGAAACCCCTCGACTTGGTCCGCATTTAAACGTGACCAACCGATTTAATTTTGAAGTGGTAGATGAATGTATCTACCTTGGATCCGCCGCGAACAAAGACAACATTGTCGGCCTGGAAATAAATAGGAGAATTGTGCTTGCAAATAGATGCTATTTTGGGCTCAGCAAGCATTTTAAGAACAAAGCTCTCGTTGGACCGACTAAAGTCCAGCTATACCAGAATCTCATTTTACCTGCTCTGGTATATGGACGACCAAGACTCCGCTAGAAGACCAGGCCCAAGAATTTCTCCGTAGCCTTGGTGTTACCAACTAGCAAGAAAAGGCAACGGATAGAACCAGTTGGAGAAATATGTTAAAATTTGTTTAATATATTTATATGTTTGTTTAATTACTATGTTAGAAAGCATCTGACCTCATGAGGTTGTAAAATTGCCAATAAAAGAAAAGAAAAGATGTGGCACAAAGCGGTCACAGTTCAAAGTCAGTTTGACGCCGCTACACAATTGTCGGCTGAATATACTTATAAGTAAACATGACATGCTATGTATATGTCATTGGGCAGATAAAGTGACAGTGTATAAAAAATGCCTTAGTTTTATCCACATCACTTATAGATTTAGATATGGTTGGTGTGAAAGTTAGGTAAGTTTCACTGAAATTACGTTGCCAAATTTAAAATAGAAGTTCGTCCGCGCCAGTATTAGATTCATCAAATATAAAAGTTCTTAACATGTTGCAATAGAAATAACTACTTTACTTAAGGTGTTTGTACCATTTTTTCTCTTTTGTGGTACAAAATTTTAATAAAATATACGAAAAAGAATCAAAATAAGGGATTCACTTGTCAAACGGGAATTCCCGGGATCCCGGAAAATTTGCTTATTTATCCCTCTTTCCGGGGAAATGAAAACGTCCGGGAATTTGCATTCCCTAGTGCCAACGCATAGTGATAATCGTGTCTTAAAATGTTGTAACGTTTGACGAAGTTGAAACTTGGTGACAACAAAACCGTGAGAGACAACTAAGAAAGCAGAAACCAAAGAACAGCTGATCCTTATTTCATGAACAAAATCATGCGGTTAATAATTGGTTATAAATGTAGATTTATATTGGTTAAATTAATTACAATAAATAATAAATATATATCCAAATTAAAAAATATATCGTTTCTAAATATTATAATGTTTTGGAGGCACGACGCACATGGTTCCACTTAAGTATATGGAGGTTTGGGAGAAAACCCGGAAATGCTTTCACGTAATTATATTGACGTTTGGGATGAAGCAGGCATATGTTTCCACATAAAATCATACATATTTGCCAGTAAACATGCTAATGTTTGCATTTAAATACGAGTGAGTTTGGAACTTGTAAACGTATGAATGTTTGGAGTGTGTTCCATACATATACATTAGAGTGGCATTTTTTCCCTTACTTTTGAAATTCAAGGATTGCCGGGCCGCATATTATGCCACTTGATGAAAAAATGTTATGCTATAAATTTGGGGAAAATTGGACAATGTTAACACGTCGCGCCCGAAGGTCAAAGTTCAAAAATTTTGAAATTATGTTTTTCTAAGTGACAGATTGTTGCAATATACTTATTTTTCGGCAGATTTTTGCGAAACTTGGTGGGTTTGCAACACAGAAGTTACTTTGTATCTGGTAAAAATTTAGGCAACATGGTTTTTTTTTTTTTTTTTTTTATTTTTTTTTTTTTTATTTTTTTTTATTTTTACCAGATAAACAACAAGTTCATAGTTACAATTCTACGAAGTTTGTGGTAAAAATCTGGTAAAAAATGAGTATGTTGCTCGAAGCTGACTATTGGAAATACATAATTCATCAATTTTTGAACTTTGACCTTGAGGAGGTAAGTGTTAACGTCGCCCAATTTTGTCCTAATTTTTACCAGATTAAGAGCAACTTCACTGTTACATTTGTACCGAGTATCATAAAAATCCGAATAAAAATTAGTATGTTTCTGCAAGTTGTCTATTGGAAATAGATAAATTAAAAATGTTTCAACTTTGACCTAAAGGCGCTACGTGTTAACGTTGCCCCATGTTGCCTAAATTTTTACCAGATACAAAGTAACTTCTTTGTTGCAAACCCATCAAGTTTCGCAAAAATCTGCCGAAAAATAAGTATATTGCAACAATCTGCCACTTAGAAAAACATAATTTCAAAATTTTTGAACTTTGACCTTCGGGCGCGACGTGTTAACATTGTCCAATTTTCCCCAAATTTATAGCATAACATTTTTTCATCAAGTGGCATAATATGCGGCCCGGCAATCCTTGAGTAGAAAGAAAAAAAAATTTTCATACAAAAAAATGCCACTCTAATATACATACTTCCTGCAAAGTGTGTTTGGGAGAATATATTGCAGAGGTCCGTGATTTCAGCGGCTGTGCATTTTTTAATCTTTTGGAAGGAAGTTCCTTATCGGACGTTTTGAATGGGGGCTAGGCCAAAAATTGCGACATAAGTTTTCTCTTTGCTAAGAGAAACATGTACGTTGTATTATTCTTCTCTTTCAACAGCATCTGTTTGCTTTACTTGTTAAGAGTGCAACATCTTTATAGACCTAATACTCTGTGAGGCAAGCACACACAACCAAATGAGCTCGGTCGCTCTGCTTCTATGTTTGAGCACATGCCCAGCGCGACATTGTGTTAATACTCCGTTTAGTGTTCCATTTGTTTGGATATGTTGTGTTTTTTCATACTAAGTGATCGATTATTTCATATATTTCATATAACAATTTCCCGCTGGGTGTAGGTGTTAGAACTTAAATGCCTCGCAGTGGTTTTGTGGCATGATGATATTCTCACTAGAATCAAGTGTCTTTGCGTGAGTGTTTTGTTTTTGTTTTGTTCTAACCTCAAGCAAAGTAACTGTAAACCATTTTTGGATTTATACTTTGCAATAATTTGAAGTCAGTTCTATTCAAATCATATTCATGAATGAACTGCTTTACTGCTTATACTTAGTAATATTTTTGTCAGCAATTTTGTATAAAATAACATAAAATGATTTATGAAAGTGAAATAGTGCAAGTTGAGGATAGTGATGATGGAGTCAGGTAAGTACGAATGTTTATACTGCAGGCATTATAGGTACAAACATATATGGTATCGTTGGACGCTGAATCGATCAAGGTTTAGTGCTTCTTTGCTATTTTGGCCCTAAAGGATACCAAAATCAAAATTTTTGAAAAAGACCTGCTTTTTAGAGTTTAATATTTTGCGTATAGTCATAAAACATAACAAGCTTTAATTTTAGGGGCGGATAACAGATACTTTTTCTGCGCCCATACAATTCAAGCCGCTTAAAAATATTTGTATGTATTATATTTATAAATCGAAATTTTTCAATAACTGTTTCTGTCTTTAAAATTTAAGATACGTATATGTACGAAATACAGAACTTAAAACCATAACAACAAATGCGCAAAGATGTAAAGAATATCGTAAGAGAAAAAAAAAACAGCAAGAACAATATTAGTCTCACTGAAAATTTGAAGGAATGTCGCCGGAAAATAAAATGTCAAGATAAAAATATTCAATTAAATACGTTGCCTGCAAAACGTCATTCAGATGCGTAAGTAAATTATTTTTAATTTGTTTGTCTTTCTACTGTATATTCTCATATAAATTTGATTTATATGTCCGATATTTTTTGTATGTATGGTATTTTAAGATCTCCCGAGTATTCAAATTCACAAATACAAATATGTGGTCATGCAGAACAAATACTGCTAAATGATTCATTTCAAACTCCATATCAGCAGCGTAGCAATTGTGCACAGCCACATGTTATTTTTTTACCAGGACACGGAGATTCCTTCAGACGGAAATTGTTTCTTTTTTTCTATTATAAAAATTATGAATCTCTCAATGTCGCCTTTACAAATTCGGCAACAGCTACTTGCTTAACCCTTTGTGAACTCGTGCATTAATCCAGACGGTGCAAGAACAATACTCAGCAGTGAAACAGAGTATGCAGAAATGGATTGTAGCGACATATTTACAAAATTATATAATCAGAATGTTTGTGTTCATAATCACTACGTTTACACTATAACCAAAAGAGAAGAAAGACAATTCCTACATTTCAGAGTCAATGACTCCCAAAGTTTTATACATTTACATCTTCCTGCCGTGTATTTCACGCCTTTTATCGAAGTTGAACATATGAACAACAATAACAGAACAGGTACTCCACAAATCGAAAATATGTCTAATGCTAAATCTACTAATGTTTAACTTCATGCAGACGATTACGATGAGGTTATGCAGATAATTACGATGAAAATGATGTTGATAATAACGATGAAGATCATGCTGATAATGTCACTTCCGACATAAGCATCAACGGCTCTAATGTTTCAATTCCAAGCTACACAAACTATATCGACCATGCCAGTGGTCATCTGCAGTTTCATAATTCATTTAAAAAGAATATTTATGGTCATTCTTGTGCTGTTTGTGATAGACTTTGGTGGGAAAAGGACTTGAAAAAACTACTCACGTACATGATGATATTCTACAAGTTATATTAACGGTAATTGATTTAATACTACTCGTTTTATTATATATTACCAATATGTAACATTATTTATTCACTATTTATTATTACAAAATATATTAATTTATTTTAGAATTACGTATGCGGTACTACTGTTAAAGTATGCTCTACTTGTAAGAAGGCTATGGATAAAGGAAAAATTCCGCTACTATCAGCGTACAATGGTTTTCATTTCCGACAATTCCTGCTCATTTGCCCAAATTGACTCTTATTGAGCAGCGGCTTGTTTCTCCAAGAATCCCTTTCATGCAAATATTTGTACAGTAAATACTACGAGTAATAAAAATTTATATTTCTTAAAAATATTAGTAATAAACATTTTGTATTCCTTCATTTATTTCAATTTCAAACAATTTCCCCAAATGCATAAAAATTATTTTGGGTTTAATAAAGGTTTATTTTACGTTTTTCCATACAAAATTTGCCAAATAAACCTTTCATAAACCTAAAATAAGTTTTATGAATATGGCTCTCACTCTCCAATGCTTTTGATTTATGCAATTGTGCCTCTTATGTAATACATAATATATAGTGAAAGGAACTTCGTTCCAACCGGGTGTCCCACTGACACCTCTCTGCTTTTTTTAATATAATATTTGTTTTTTGAATTGTTAAGGCCAGGTTTGAGATAAATAAAATGATATTGTGGTAACCGATTTAAAAATGAGTTCAAATCTACCAACAGAATTCATGAGAAATTCGATCCTCGCAACCAGCTTGAGGCCAAATTTGTTTATTGAGATCGAATTGATACCAAACTCGAAAGTTCCAAAAGTAATGATGATGAGTGCGGTTGTTGTATCTGACTTGATGCCTAATTCACTTGTTGAAACCAAAGTTATAGAACATTCAGTTGACAGAACGAGTACAGTTGAAGATGCAGTTCATTCACAACCGAAGCAATTATGAAAAGAGGTTGCTTCAACCTATCTTTAGTTGTGGGGACTAAATTCATTTGTGGCAACCTCAATTCTTTCTGAGTGCACTTTCTTTTGTTTCGTTTACCCCAGATTTGCCAAAATCTGCTTTTGGAACCAAATAAATTCCTTTTCTCTTGAACTGACTCAGTGGAAAAAAATAACATAAATAGATTCCCGTTACATCCAAATAAATAGCGAGAGCTTCTCACACCAACAGTTTTACACCGGATCAGAACGGTATTTTGAGAAGCTTTTTCATGTCTCAGTGGATACACGCTGAAAAATAATATCCCCAATGACATATTGCACGAACCACGTACATGTTTGTAAGCATTGGTTTTTTTTTGAATTGGAGATCTCCTACTTTTTGTTTCTTTGTTGTCTGTCACGATTTTGTTTTCACCAGTTTTTAACAAACAAAGCCACATTTAGGTCACAAATCCATGCAATACAACCTATTCATTATTGTGTCCCAAACATGTTGTATTGAATAGCAAACACAATGTGTTCGGACACAAGTATACTATATTTGAGACAAGCTAAAAACACATTATATTTGCATCCAAACTAAAAAAAAAAACAGCATGAATGCGAGTAGACCTGCAGTGATAGTGCCAGGATTTAACGTTAATTCAGTGAAAGCGAAAGCACTAACAGAAATTTGTTATTTAAATTCAATAAAATATTTCTACTAAAGAGGGAACACTTCCATCCAATATAAATCCTATTAAGTGAAATATATCTCGTTTGAGTTAAATGAAAAGGTTTTGTTTGTGTTTGGAGTTACCATAACACGTTTACCCAAAAACGAAAGAAAAATTTGTGGAATTATTTTTGAATTCGTTTAAACTTTCTTTTTTTGAGTTTGGAGTTACTATATATCGTTTCCTGTAAACGTGTTTCGGTTCCCGTAAGCGATTCTATTTATCACAAGTGTAATGTGACACAAAAAATCTTCCTTTGTTGAAATTGGTCGCTACGAAATATTATATGCGTGTATAAATGTTACCAGTATATTCTTATATACAGTAGTATCAGAAAAAAAAACTATATTCGTCGGCATTCGTTGTCGCGTTTACATTAAAATATCACCTACCATTTACAGACTACTACATTATTCTCTTAAGCTTCCTTTCATCTATTTTGCACATTTTGTTTCAGTTTAAATGTAGATATTGTTTCATTTGTACATACAAGACGGTGCGTTTGTCAACCGCTTTATTTGACCATAAATAACCATTAAGTTAACTATTACAAAACTGTGGTCCGTACTCCAATTTACGGTTTCCACTTAAATAATCAGCCAGCCACATTCACACATGCTTGCGCGCTACCGCTAAATGCGAGCATTTGAGGAGCGAGAATGAAAGTGAATAAGTTGGAATTGTGGGTGGGTGCGACACATTTTTACTCCCACACAAAATGAATTGTTAATAAAAAAGAATTGCCACTAGCAACAAATTCCGGCGACGGAAACTACAGTCCGTGGTTGTTGGATCAGTGATACATGGTTATGTGTCTGCCGCTATAAGTTCTGTTTAGTTCTTTTGTGGTGTTGTTGATTTTTCTTGTCACATAAGAACGCAATGGACCCTACTGTATGCGTATCTATTATGTGATAAGTGTTACACTTCTAAATTTGTCCTTGCCAAAGTTAGATGTAAAGTCTATGTACTTTATGTATTAGGTTGAATTATTTTAACAATTACATATTTCTCCGATTAGAAACGTCTATCTGGGACATGTGGCCCATTCATATCGTTTGTCGTAAGTCTCGGAAACAAGTTTTCAAATCTAGAAAAAAAAATTGGCTTTCAGGCCCTATCATTGCATTCTTCGCAAGTCTGGGAAACACGTGACAAGAAATTTTCAAGCCAGCAAAAACCGGAATTTTTTTCATTATGACCGAAAAGTTTTTGTACTAGAAACTTTTTCCCTAATTCTCTCGGCACCACACGGAATATACCAAATTGTTCTACAGACTCATCGCTTGCAAGCTCTATTATTGACATTTTCGTAAGTCTGGGAAAAAAGTTGCTAATAATTTTCAAAACAAGCAAAAAAAACAAATTAAATTTTTTTTCCGTATGTTGAAAAAGGTCTTGTACTAAAAACTATTGCCCTAATTCTCTAGGCACTACATGGAGTATCGAAAATTGCTTAACAGACCCGTTGCTTTCAATCCTTATCATTGGATTTTTCCTAAATCTGGGAAACAAATGGCCAAAATTTCCAAAACCAGCAAAAAAAAATTCAATTTATTTCATTATGACGAAAAACTTTTTCCCTAATTCTCTGAGCACCACATGGAATACACCAAATTATTCCTTAGATCCGTCTCTTCCAAGCCGTATGATTGCGTTCGTCGTAAGTCTGGGAAACCAGTGACCAGACATTTTCCAAACCAGTAAAAAATTAATTTTTTTCATTATGACCAAAACGTTTTTGTATTAAAAACTTTTTGCTCAATTCTCTGAACACCACGCGGAATATACCAAATTCTTGCCCAGACCTGTCTCTTCTAAGCCCTATCACTGGATTCGTCGTAGGTCAGTGAAACAACTGACAAGAACTTTTCCAAATCAGCAAAAAAAAAAAAATTTTTTCATTATGACGAAACAGTTTTTGTACTAAATTGTTTCCCCCAATTCTCTGGGCAACAATTTATGAGGAATTTATGAGGAAAAAGTTTTCGTACTAAAAACTTTTCCCCCAATTCTCTGGACACCACTTGGAATATACCAAATTGTTCCCCAGACCCGTCGCTTCCAAGGCCCATCATTTCGTTTTTCCCAAGTCTGGGAAACAAGTGCCAACAAATTTATAAATCCAGCAAAAAAAAATTAACTTTTTTCACCGTGACCAAAAAGTTCTTGTAATATAAACTTTTTCCCCTATTCGCTGGGCACCACATGGAATATACCAAATTGGTTTATTGACATTTTGTTTATTTTATTCGAATAATTCTGTGATAGTTTTCGTTTTTAATTTGTTAACTTCAAAATTTTTGGCATAGAAATGGTGATTCTGATGGCTCTTTTTCTTTTCGGTGTGTAGACGAGTTGAAAGTTACTGAGACCTTGAGTAAAGTTACATTGAAATCAGTGGGGGTGAAGGGAATTCCGATTAATTTTGTTAAATCTATTTTTTCTTATATATCATGTGTTCTTGTTGACCTAATAAATTCTATCTTAACGACTTCAAGTTTTCCCCTTGTATGGAAAAAGGCTCGTGTTGTTCCTATACCTAAGTCTAAAATAGTTCATGAACCTGATGACCTCAGACCTATCTCAATACTTCCTGCTTTGTCCAAAGTTGTAGAGCATATTATAAAGGACCAAATTTTTCAAAACTGTTTGAATTATTTAAATGTCTCGCAATATGCTTTTGGCCATAGTCATAGTACTACTCCTTTGCTCCTTAAAATGACTGATTCTATAAGATAACAGATAGATGATAGCAAACTTAGTGTCCTTATTTCTCTAGACCTTTCCAAAGCTTTTAACTCTATTGACTTTGTTCGTCTTATCAATAAAC
Organism: Phaonia tiefii; assembly: GCA_963931995.1. Lineage (NCBI taxonomy): Eukaryota > Metazoa > Arthropoda > Insecta > Diptera > Muscidae > Phaonia > Phaonia tiefii. The sequence goes on from OZ008369.1 coordinate 164,101,537, forward strand.
TCCGGGGTGAGTTCAATCTGCTTGTAAACTAGTGTTCTCTTACTTGGATGCTAGGTCACAATTCGTTCTTTTAAATGGTGCCGAATCTGCCACGCTTCCTCTTCATTCTTGTGCACCCCAAGGTTCTGTCGTGGGTCCTCTCTATTCATTCTCTACGTTAATGACTTCAGGCGTAATGACTCTAGGGATTGTCTAACCTTGCTTCTCTTGATATCTGTGAAGGAATCAGAAATGATTGCCTGGTTAATGTTGTTCATTGGGCATCTATAAGCAACCTAACTATAAATTCTTCGAAGATGAAAGCGATCATGTTTGGTTCTCCAAATCGTACCATACCTAATTTGCATATATTCTTAAGTCAAGATGAAATTGTATTTGTCAACCATCAAAGGTGCCTTGGTGTTATTATTGATTGTGAATTTTCCTTTAAATTTCACATCGATACTTTGTCGGGCAAAGTATGCAAAGCATGCTTTTTTAATGCCACAAGTTTTATATGGGTTTTAGGTTGTCACGGATACCATAGGCATATATTTAAATAAACTAAATCGTATTGTGAATACCATCACCAGATTTGTGTATGCTGTAAACCGTCGAGTTCATATATGTGGCTAAATTAAACGCTTTATTGGATGTTAATTTTCTGATTTTGTGTGGAACTTGTCTCTTTTTTATACCGTGATAAAAATGGGTGGCAGACCAATTACTTTGTGGAAACTGTTTTCTTTTTCTCGTTTTACTAGGAGCCCTCAAATCTTCATTAATCAAATCTGTGGGAATGTACATACTATATATTCAAGGTAATTTTTAGTAAGAATTCACGATGTTGGAATAGTCTGCCTCTCGACTCAAATAATTTTTTTTCGCACTCAAATAATTCATTTCGTCTCAAACTTTTAGAACATTTTAATCTGGCTTTTTAATCTTTGGCTTTGCTCGTATTATTTGAATATTTTGGTCTGTGCTAAATAGGGTCTTAATGTTAATATTTTGCTTACTTTTTTTTTTTGCTTACTATTTTGTTTTTGTTTTTTTTATGATTATTTCTTTGATCATTTGTGATCATTTTTTATTTCATGGCTGGGGAGCCAAAAGTTAATTTTTTTTAAACTGCATTTTTTTTTAACTTATTTATAAGTTCACTTAGTTCTAAGTTAAAATTTTTTACTCAGGTGTATATAAAAAATAATTAAATGGTTTCCCATTACATCCCATGAAGGGACAGGGGAGAACTTCTCACCATCACTGAGCTGTGCGCTTTCCAGTTTTCATTCACTGATTGGGACATACAGTTTTACACCGATTCCGAACGTTATTTTTGAGAAGCTTTTACATGGCTATATACTCGATAGTGTCGCCGTCACTATGCGAGGTGACCGCCTCCGAAAGGAACTTTAAGGTGGTCAGAGCAAGGTTCGAACCCAGGATCTCATGTACAAGAGCCGCGCACACCAACCATTGCACCTTCGACGGCCACCTCAGTTGTATATACTATGTAATATATTTTATTGGCCTTTTTGGCTTTGTATTACTTGAATGGAAATAAATAAATAAATTGTGCTACCATATTTAATTAATTTACGGACACAATATATTTAAATGGCAATTCATTGACGGTGGGTCAGAACGGAGTTCAACCTAAACTATCTTGCACAGTGGATTTCATTGATGGATACGATTGGGGGAATCATCCTGATTATTTACAAAAAAAAATCAGAATCATTCATCGATTCAGTTCTGAGAAAATATGGTTTTACCACTTTTTGCTTTTTCGAGCTTTTTACATGCAAAGTTTCATGTACTTTTTGAATGGTTTTTCGATTTTTGACGCAAATGTCATTGTTTTCATTTGTTTGATAGTTTTTGACATACTCTATCAAAAGACATTGATTTCGAGATTGAATACAGTGTAAATGTACAATGGACGCTTCGCACGAACAGAATCGTCGCAAAATTTGTCTACTTTGATTTTGTAGAACGAAATCGATGTTTCCAATAGTGAAAAAACTAAAAGAAAAAGTTGCAAAAGTATACGACTACGATGGCAATGATGAGCGCTTGCCTGTGGTTGGCTGCAATGGCTGTAGGAGAGATTTGTATCGTTTGAATGATGACCCAAAGCAGACCGTTTCTTTCGCCAATACTTACAAATTATCTTTGAAGAGGGTCACACGATCGAACGGAAATACGTCTTGTAATTGTAAAGTTTGTCAATTTGCAAGAATGTCTCGTACAGACCATTTCGCAAAAGGCGCAAGTTTACCACCTCGACAAAGAATTTTGAAAGACATTACTAATTTAGCAATCATCGGTGAGTATAAATAAAGATATTTTCTATATTAGTAATCGCTCCACGATTCACGTTTTTAGAAATGTAAAATCGATCAAAGAATGCTTATATACTCTCGCAAAAGCCAAAACTCATCAATGCAGTACATCTTCGCGGCTTGAGAATGTCCACGCCATCATCCAAAACTCGTGCCCAAAATTCAGAGATCACATGATTTCGCAATTGGTGAACACGAAAATGATGGAAAATGACGGTGAGAAGACAATGAAATTAACTCAATCTCATGGTGGTCAGCCACTTACAATCATCGTCGATACAAACAACATGCGAACGAAGTTGAAGGAAACGCTTTTATCGCTTGAAGATTTTCGGAAGTTACAAGCTAATTTCAATCTTAGTCAGAAGACAACTTGCGGGATTGCTTCAACTCTTCGTGTGGCCACCAAAAATTGTAGAATCATCGAATCAAATCTAAAAACCAAACTGCAGTCTGCAAATCACGCTGTCGATGAATATTTCACCAACGAAGTCTTCGAATTTGTTAGTTCCAAAGCCGACAAAGTCACGCAGAGTTCAGTTACAGCTGCGTACTGCCATGATTTAGACGATTTTATAAAACATGTTCAAAACGAGCGGCTAATCTCTGAATTTAAACTCAAGTTTGGAATCGATGGAGGAGGAAGTTTCCTCAAAGTTTGTTTGTCTATTCTGGCAACTGGTAAAAAAGCTATCAGCATGACGAAGGTCCATCCGCAAAAAAGTTCAAGAGTTCTGGTGTGAAGAAATTGTTTGTACTAGCACTCGCACAGTGTACGCAAGAAAACTATGAAAACGCGCGACAGGTTATGGTCTGCGTTAAGGATTGCAGAATTTGCTGGAACGATTGCTACTGATTTAAAGCTAGCAAACATCATGGTAGGAATTATGTCGCACTGTACCTGGTGTGATGCCACAAGTACCTGGTGTGATGCCCACAAGGATAAACTCAATGAACGCGGAGAATTCAGAACCATTGGCAGAGTATTACAGAAATACATGGATTGGCAAGAAGCAGGAGCGCAAAAACAGAAGGCGAAAAATTTCAAGTGTTGCAACTCACGCTGAAGAAATGCGAAATGTTGATCATGCCTGAATTTACATGCATCACATGTTTTAGTGCATTAAACAAATGGTGGAAATTACGGCGATATTTGATGCTATTTGGACATCCAATGATATGGACCGATCCAGGGGAACATGATACAGAAAATTGCTGCGCGTGCAACAACGATGTAAATGGTCTCAATCGAAACAGTAAGTTCACTTAGATAGACTATATATGGAATACACAATAATTTATTCTTATAGAACGATCCGGTTTTATAGAAAAAGGTGTGCCAAGTGCTCACGTACCAGTTCCACACAGTGATGAATTGCCTGTCCCAGTACATCCATCGACATGCCAATATAATACTGCGACCGATGAAGTACAATCACTAACTTCAGCAACATCATTACATCATGCTGATTACATCTAATTACCTTCAGCCAGTTTTACAGTATCCATCATTAATTTCGCAGGAACATTTAGATAGAATCGTTCGAAATCTGAAGCTATCTCAAAATAATGCAATGACTTTGGCTTCGGAACTAAGAAGCATCAACGTGCTGGCACCAGTTGTAAAAGTTACATCTTGCAAATACAGGCAAGAACCATATATGACTTATTTCATGCTTTCCAAGGACGCAGCTTATGCATATTGTCAAGATATTCCCGGTTTAATGAATGAAATGGGAATCTGGAACTATAATCCACATTTATGGCGTCTTTTCATAGACTCTTCAACCAGAAAGTAGTCTTGCTATTTGAAAACAGCAGCGTTAAACCAGTGCCATTGATGTCTGCTCTTGGAATGCATGAGTCGTATGATACCATGAAATAAATTCTGGAACGCATCAGCTATGACGAACACAATTGGCACGGAAATTGTGATTTTAAGGTTCATTGACTATAAGCGGGAATGCAAACTGGCTATACAAAGTACATGTGTATTTTTTGTAAATGGGACAGCCGTGCAAAATGCGAAAAGCGAGATTGGCCAAAACGCGATTCACAAGTTTTTGGCAAATTTTGTGTAATTCGTCCACCATTGCCCCCTTCAGAAAATAATGCTTTCGGATCTTCATATCAAGCTGGGAGTTGTAAAGAATTTGTTAAAGCGTTTTGTTCGCGTTACCGAAAATGCATTACCATATTTGAAAAACAACGCTTTTCCAAAATTATCAATTGAAAAAATAAAAGAGAGTAATGTTATGTAACTAAAAGTGTGTGACTGCAATATATTTTATATCAATTTTTTTTCAACAGGTGTAGGTAACGGTCCAGATATGCGGAAACTTTTAAGGGATACGAGTTTTTCTGAAATGTTAGATGAAACTGAACTAAACGCATGGAACTCAATTCGTGCGGTAATTGAAAACGTTCTTTGCAAAAATCGCTCACCAGATTACCGTGATTATATTGACAACATGATGAAGTTTGTCGACAAACTTGGCGTTAATATGTCGTTGAAAATCCACATGTTAAATGCACTTTTTGATTTTTACGAACGTTAATTGTCCACAGAAACAGACGAAACTGGCACAACATTTCATCAAACTATAATGGTATTCGAAAACCGTTTCGCCGGAAAAAGAATGGACTCAATGCTATGTGATTTCTGCTGGTCGATTGCAAACAAAGAGTAAAAATTGAATAAATCCAAAAAAATTTATAAAATCATCAAAATAAGAGCAAATATAGTTCCATGTCCGCTTGAAAATGGACGTCCATTATTTCTAGATATAAATTTTGGCAAATAAATAATAAACAGTGGCCGTGGGTGGTGCAACGGTTAGTGTGCGCGGCTCTTGTACGTGAGATCCTGGGTTCAGACCCTGCTCTAACTACCTCAAAATTTCTGTCGGCGGCGGTCACCTCGCTTAGTGGCTGCGACACTATCGAGTATATAGCCATTAAAAAGCTTCTCAAAATACCGTTCGGAATCGGTGTAAACCCGTAGGTCCCAATCAGTGAGTGAAAACTGGAAAGCGCACAGCTCAGTGATTGTGAGAAGTTCTCCCCTGTCCCTTCATGGGATGTAACGGGAAACCATTTTATTTTATTAAGTAATAAACAAATTGATTCTAAACAAGTTTTTAAAGTTTTTTCATTCAAATAAAATCAAAAATCGCCTTAAATCTACTACAAGTTTAAAATCGAAATATCTCGTATTTCGAGCTAACTTTCAAAACGTGGTACACCACTGGATTCTACGATCCAAAATTAGGTTGACTTGTCTCGGCGTTTTGGTGTGTCATTTTGACCTACTTACAGTGTTATAATTGTCATATAATTAATTTGCCCCATGTATGTTAAATATATATTTCAATTAAGCGAAACATTTAAACAAACATCTAAAACAACTTTCGTAACACTATGTTCCTACAAAAACTGATATTGAGTGTATTGGAGTGTATTCAACTGTATTGGAGTATATGTCTTCGCTATTGATACTAGTTCTGGATGTTGGACGATGTTGTCCTGTTTTGTGCAGCTTTGTTCGACCATAGGTTGTTGTCCATATACCGTTTCAGAATCGGATTTTTAAATATTAACTAAACATTAAAACGGCAATTTAACATACTACTCGTATAATTCAAGATGAACTTTGGCGAACTAAACAATTGAAGTGGGAGGGCGAGCGAATATCCCAGGGTGGGTTTTTGAAACCGCACAAGCGAATTTAACGAAATGATTGTATTCATTCCAAGGAGGATAATTGAATTTTGAATTGGCAAAATATGCAAAGCAATTGGGTTTTGGCCATTGACCTCAAAAAGTGTCACAACATTCACATTCGGGCACATTAACACGGTTCAAAGTTCACTTTGGAAAATTATGCATTTGTCGTTTAGCCACAGGTCAAAGAAAAGAGCCCAGCATGGTGCAAAAGGACACCTTCAAGTAGTTTAATAATTGCGAAGGAGTGCAACCGCATATTATATATTTCGATGTTCACCCTTACAATTTATAATATATTGTACTAGAGCGGTTCGAAAACAACAAATTTAAACCACTAATTTTTGTTAGCAAAACAATCGTTAAACTACGGGTTGAGTAAATACAAAATAATATAAAAATTTTTAAAGCTGGCAGTTAAGGTAGAATTTAACTTTCTGTAAAATTTTATTATAATTTGGTTATACAGGGTGATTGACCTACACGTTCAGTTATTAATGCGGATTTTCTGATAGTTGTGTGTATAGTCGACCTTTTTGTATATATAGGATAGTATTCCCTTTTTGGCTTAAGGCCATAGGAATGAAAAGAAAATACTACAAGTATTCCTTTTTATTACACTTTTAATAGCATTTTACAATATTTTGACCAACTTCGTTGATCTGCAAACATCTAATAAAACAAGAATGAACACAAGGTATTCGCAAACATTAGATAACAGTATCAACAAGTATCGACATAAACAAATTAATTATTTTTCTCAAAAGGTGGACCGATTAACTTTAATTTTAATTGCATTCGGAGATAACACAAAGCGCGTCCAAGTTGTTCCGTAAACTTAATTCAACTGATTTGTTCTTCTCTTGAATTTATCAATTTCGAAAAATTAAACAATTTTTTAAATTTTCAGTTTTGGTTTAAAACATTTTGTCGTTCTCACAATGTTTTGATTTGGGAGTAAATTTGACAGTTGAAAATATTTGTTTCTCGATCGAGTACTTTACAGACTCAGATTTTCTCGCATTTTACCAGTGAGGAGAGAAAAATTGACAGATGATAAAAAGCTCTCAGAAAATAAAGTTACAGACACAGGTTAATGTGCTAATTCACACGTTTCTGCTTCATTCCACATGTTCCATGTGAGAGTTTTCTCGATGTGAGAGTTACAGAACATGGGTCCAGGTCACATATTCACAATTCAAAACATGTTTCAGTTATAACGTTAAACGCTGCTAAAAATTAACGGTCTTATTCATAAAAAGTTGTCATAGGTTTGTTAAAGGTTTAAGAAGGTAAAGCCCAAAAATTGTATTCATAATCGAAAAATTCCTCTGTTAAGAGTTCTCTAACGTCGCCATTTTTGTTGAACGTTTAACCCTTCTTTAACCCTAGGATGTTCAACTGGGCTTTTCGAGGCCCATTTTGACTTTGAATAGTCCCCAAATTTTTTCCTTGACTCTGAGCGCGGAGATATTTTATGCCAACTATCGCTAGTGCTTTCTGATCATAATGAATACAGTAAAATATAAGTTTCATTGATTTCATAGGCAAAACTGATATGTATATGTTAAAAGATGGTAACTGTACCTACTGGGCCTCATGAGGCCCGTCCGTTAAATATATGGAAAATGTATGTAAGCTGCTATACAAAAGCACTTCAACATGATCAATCAATTGAGATTTCATTATTTGAGATTTAGTCAAAGCTCAACAAGTTTACTGTGTGCAGTTTTCGTTTGAATTAATCATTTCGGTTTGAATTTTTACCTATTTTATGATCTACAGCTTTCTAGAATTGAACTACGTGAAATGTCTGGAATAAGTGATGAGGCCTGGGAAGACCTTGCTGTAGGTCTAAGTTGGCGTAACCGATTTTCTGGATTGACAGCAGACCAACAGCACCTCACTGAAAATAGTCTTGCCGCATTTTTTGCGAGTGAGAACATTGAAGATGTAGAAGACGATCCATTCGAGCTGAAACTGATGGCGATTATATCCCATCTGATGAAGTAGATTCGGATGCTGAAGAAGAGTTGAATATTGAGACGAATGCTGTAGTGGTCAGTGACAATGAAAAAGAGGAGAAAGTTGTTGAAGAAGATGTGTTTGGAGTAACTTCGACATTGCCCGTTGGCGAATTTTGCACATCCAAAGCGGGCGTTGTTTGGGACACAATGTTTCAGTTGTTGCCAGAAGTGGGCCTAACTTAGTAATGCAGCCACGTTTGAGAAAGTCGTTAGTCCGGAGATGGTCAGTTTAATTGTTCGAGAGACAAATCGCAGAGCATGAGGCGGGATTGAAATATAGCACATCCGAATTCAACTACAAGAGTTTGGACAGAAACAAACGAGAATGAGATGTACCCGGTTTTCGGATTAGTATTGTTTGCTAGTATGTTCAATTCAAATACACAGCCAGCTAAAGAGCTTTGGAGACCATACCACCACGATGGTCCTCAATCGGTTCAAGCTGTTTTTACGCTTCATTCGGTTTGACAATGAAAACACGCGACAGGATGGTGCTGCATTGAGCAAATCTGCAGCTATCACCGATCTTTGGATAATGCTAAACGCCAATTTGGAATTTGCTTATAATGTTTTCACTTCGTTGTATTTGGCTGAAGAACATACCGGGTATTTAATAAAATATTATGCATTCCTAATTCTAATAAATTCCAACAATTAATCAGGCTTACATGAAGTTAAAGTGTGATACATTATTTCTACACAATCGCAGCTTGCAATTAGAAAATAACCTGGGACAACATTTGTAAAAATGTCTACTGGGACTCGTAAGGCCCAGTAGAGTCACTTACCGCCTACAAGTTAGTCAGACATCCTAGGGTTAAGGCCATTTTATCCGTATTAATACACAAATGAAAAAATTTTTTTACATTTCACGCGTGCCGTACTTAAATATTTATGCGATATAAACACGTGGAATTATTCTGTGTATATTTGCAGTGTTTATAGTGTCACATTATCCTGCCAAGCAACCAAATAGTTTCGTTCCAATTTTTATCATTTTTAACCAAAATGAACTGTTGTTTACATAGTGATGTATATAAAATCAAAAGATTGAAACTACAACCCATTATCAGGTTTTATATTCGACTACCCAAAACTAAAATCCAATTCACTATGATTTTTTGACACTTCTTCCAAATTTATGAATTTAGCAAAATATTAATTGATCTTTTTATTGAATAGTTCTTTCCATTAATGTTTAAAATTTTGCAAAAATGCATTGACGCATTTAAATAAAAAAAAATTAATTCGGTCTATCGGTTATTGTTCATCTTGTTTTTACATCACAAGCACAGTGAGAATACATAAAACAGGGTTGTCAGTCAATTATCTGTTCCCTAGTTAAAATACTCATTATGAATACGGTTCTAATAAAACCTTCGCCAAATCTTAAAGCTTTCAATAACTGACGACTGCTTTAGAGGTAATTTAATGATTTTTTTATGAATAAAGCCGTAAAGATTTAAACATCCATTATGGGAAACCTCTTGCAATTTTGCTAGTCACTGTAAATGTGGGCGGTATGACTAAAAATATCATATTATGTTTTCGTTTCCTAGAAATTAAGTAAACGGCGCTGTGGATTATGAAGCCGTATTTTAGTTAATTTGCCTAACAATGTTGTAAACACTGTAAACTAATTGTTTGAAAATGTGAAACTTATTACTAAAATAAGTTAAACGATAAAAATACTTGTGAATTATGGTTTCTTTCAAAATTGATTTATGCAACAAAATTCTAAGCGATCAAATTTCAGTTCTTGCAGTTGCACAAGGTGCTAAGTGGTTCATAGAACTTTGTGGTATTTTATTGCGCCTAATAAGTGATCGTCAAAGTTTTATCTATTTTTTTAAACACAAAATTCTAGAAAACTTAAGAATTCGTCGTGGATATATCTGAGGCATTACATTATGTAAATAAATAATAGTTGCTGTCAAAATAAAATAACATATAATAACTAAAGCATCATAAGCATTCAATCTTATTTTTCTAAGGTCGCGATTTGTGTAACCATTCACAAATACGCATATTGACATAATAAATTAAAGAACTTTATAAATTTAGGAGCACGTTCATTATAATTAGGGAGATCACATGGTGTACTATTGTGTTGTATTTATCGTATGTGCTAAAATAATACAACAGTTGTAAATATGTTGTTGGTATTCTTCATGTAAATATATTTTACGACTATACAACCTGAGCATGGTAAAATTATCTATCGTCAATAGCCCAGCTGATTTATGTTTTTGATGTGTTAACATCTATACGCGCGCCTCTAGGGCAGCCATCGGCACTCCATACCACTCATAGTGTAATAATATAAGTGGAAGCATAAGCCCAGCTGATCAGGCATTTTGTTATCGGGTTGTTTCTTTTTATCATTCTTTGTTTACGTAATACACTCGAAGTGTCAAACTTGTCGCATCATTTGTTTTGAATCTTCCTTGCCCTCTTTGCTTACGCTGGTCGTTTCACCGCCTGTAGTTATTTTGATGGCTAAAAATATATAGAAGAAGTAACTAAAATTACCTACATACATATGTATGGACTTACTGATGGATACTTACCAATTTGGATCTTAAATGCGTTCCAACTTTCTGCCTATTACTTTTTTTTAATACATGTAATTCTATGCATGTAATTATTTACTTTGGCGTTTTTCCTTTGCCTCTCTTCGTATATAAAATGATTTTGACATATCGAGTGTATTGTCATAACAATAGTACAACAAAATTCTGTCAAAATCGTTTATTATTACAACAACACGCCACGCGTCGACTTATATTATTAGACTATGATACCACTTGTGTGGACATTGAATTCACACCGACACTTACGCTCTTTAGAAAACCACGCTCTTTTGCTTCGTTTTTTTGAATGTGCACAGAACAAAATTTTTCTTTCGTTTAGTCGTCCGCAAGACAGCGATGAAACAACATCATGTGCGCTGGTTGTGTATTTGTTTGTCTTGCGTGCGGCAAAAAACAAGAACTCGTATGTTTTTTTCAGTGCACAATATTTTCTCTCACCAACACACACTAATTTTTATTTTTGCCGACCGCTGCTCTAGGGCAGTAAACTATAAATTTAATACATACACAAGTGTTAGCTTTGTAAGAGTAAATCATCGTTTGTTTGTTCGTTGCTTGGCAGTCGGTATTGAAAGTGATTATTGGGCGATTTTCATATAATTTTCCCACGCGATTTTCTCCGGAAATTCATAGCCGATTTTATTAATTTTTGGATTAAAAAGCTAGTGCGGGTTTCGACGAAGAGTTTAGGCCAAAAATTAAGGCGATCCGATATCGGCGAGCCGAGATTGAAGTGTTTTAATTTGGAGTAATATTAAAAAAGTATTTTATGTTGATCTTCGGTTATATCGTACGAATTTAGCATTGTATGTATGCATGTACAAGTGTCTGTTGCTTTGCATTCTTTGACTTTTGTGGGAATAAAACAAAAAGTATTGAGCAAGAAAATAATGACACATGTGCTTGCACTGGGTCTTTAAATAATTTTAAGTATTAATATTAGCTCTGTTTCTTTACTTGCACAATTTTACACAAAGTTACACAAATTTACACAAAGTTACACAAAAGCGTTTCTTTACTCCAAAATTGTGTAAATGAGAGAGATTTTTTTTTTTCTTAACGTCAAAATGCGTTTCTCTTTTACCCAAATTTACACAGACTTTTTCTTCGGGTAAGTTTGTGTAAAGTGATAAACAATCAGCTGTTTGAAACGTCAAAATAAGAATATATGTTTTATTTGTGAAAAAAATAACACAAGTGAAAAAAAATTATTGAATTTACAATTTTATTAACTTGAAAAGTGATTGCTTTGAGTGTGCTTATTTAAAGAAGATGTTAAGTGTGCAAATGAACAGTGAACATTAACATGATATGCAAGATTTGTTGTCAAGCATATGTTTTGTGTTTTGACATTTGTTTGCGTGTAAGAAAAGTGGTTTTTTGCGTTTCTTTACTTTTGTGTAATTTTGAGCATTTGACAGTGAATTTTGCTTTTACTCTCATTTACACGCACTTTACACAAAAAGTAAAGAAACAGAGCTATTATTTAACTGTAACGTCATCATATGATTGAACGCTGTTTTCTATTTTCCAATGTAACATTTACGAATGTGTTCATAGAAATCGAACAGGTACCGTGTAGCAAAAAGGTGTTAACACATCGCCCGTGGGTTCGAACACTCATTGGATTTTTTTTTCATATTTTCCGTCGGTAAGCTGTCAAATTCGATTTTGTTTGTCTTTGTTTGTTAATCAAATTCAAAGAATTTCAACCAAAATGCAATTTAATAGCATAGACTTTGTATCATGTAAGACAATCTTATAAAATTTTTTACATTTTGTGTACATAGTGGTTTTCATTATTCAGCTAATTTCGACAGCTTAACGACGGAATTGCTAATGCGACTACCTAATAGATAATTCTATCATGAACCTGAGCATGTCTGTTTTTCCAGTGTACTATGTTGTATGTTCAGTGTCAGCGGGTTTTTGTTTACGATTTAATCAGATATATTGTTGTGTTTTGAAGAAATTTTGAATTTTTCTACAACATTAACTCAAGAATTACGGCCTGTTTTTGTAACTTGTTTTTTCACTCATCGCACGTCTAGAGCCAAACGAACTTCATTTTTGGTTTGTGTAAACTTTTTTTTGAGCTTTAAGTTATCGTCAAAATGTAGGTTCACATAAGTCAACAACGTACAATGTTAAATGTCAAAATAGACTATCGTAAAAAATTGTTCGTGTGGGTTATATTGATGTGTTTTCATTTCAATAAATAAATAAAAATGGATTGTTTGACCAAAAAAATTTAAGTATTTTTAACATTGAAACGAAACAGCATATATTGATAATAACAATTGCACTTATCAGAGTAAAAAATACCAACTCTATCCAGTTTCGTGCCTTGGTAGACTCGATGGACGAGTTCCCAGAACTAGCCACTCGGTCCCAAATCTTCTAACAGATTCGAAAATACTTCCTTATTAACACGGAAGTTTGCAATAAATCTACAAAACATAACTTCATTAATTCATAAAAGCAAATTATACTGACATACTTACTGGTCTTCTGGAATCTCCAACACATTGGTTGAATCACGCAAAATCCTACGGCTTAGGAGACTTTCTCTATCATCATTTTCCGTAGTTTTAATAGGAAACCCGAGAGCAACGGAGGAAATCATTTTAAATTGGTAAAAAAACAAACAATTGTGTTTATTTTCGTTTGTTTATTTATTTTTTAATACCTACAATCAGCTGTTGGATAGGGTTGCCCCCGTTTAGCATATATTTGTATGAAAAAGCTTTAAGAAATAAAAACATGAAGGTAATATTCTTCTTTGACAGGAACAAAACCAAAAAAAGAGCTTTTATGCCCAAGCGAAAAGCAACAATGAACTCAATTGAAAACCTGATTGCTTGTCTAGCAATTGCACGCCTGCTGTTTGAAGATGGTTACAAAACCAGGCTGTTAATTTTAATTGGTACGATAATAACAAAAAGGAAATTGGACAAATGGAAGGAGAAGAAACTACTTCGGTAAGTTTTTGTGCACAAACTTTTCACACAAAACCGTACAAATTTTATCTTTTTTGCTTCTTATTGGCATTTTTTTTTTATTTTTTTTAATAATTTTCTTTTGTTGCTTGACGTTTATTTGACGTTTTTATGACCTATGATTTAGCACATACAACATGGTGCTCACATGCATAAGTCAGTCATATGTACTAATTTGTTAAATATTACTTTACGACTTATGACTTTAGGAGACCATGTGAATTCCCTAAATATTATGATATTTTATTTTTTATTTTTTTTTATTTTAACAACCTCGAAAGTCGAGCAAATGTTTGACACAAAATTCGAAAATTGTTATATTAATCGAACAACGGCTAACTGATTGGATACCCGTAGTTTGTATGCAGATGATTTCCAGCTTTTATGAAGTAGTCCCATTGACTCTTTTGGTGAACATAAGTATTGATACTCGTAAGCTAACTGCTGATCTGTATATTATTCAATGATGGGTAACTGCTTAAGTCAATTAATACGATAAAGTCAAAATCTCATACAATACACAACAGAAATTCAAAATTTTTTATTTGATTTTTCATATACTAATTGTGCATACATGGCAAGATTTTGTTTTTTTTTTATAAAATACTCGTATTTGGTTTGAGCCCAGCAACAAATATAAATGATGATCTCTTAGCCTTAAAGGAAATTACAATTTTAAAAATAAGTCGGATCTAAGACAAGTGAACTTGAACCATATGGTAGGGCCAAACGAAAACAGAACGAGACAACTACAAATAGAATAGTACGTTCTATTAATAAAACTTTCAAAACTTCGGCATCAGTGCATGTAAGTAGGAAAAGTAGTGCCAAACAATCACTCTGCACAATAAATGTCTTCGGTTAGTGACTAGTGTGAATACACACCGCCGTAGCTTATAGGCCAAATAAAGTACACAAAATATCGCCACAAACACGTGACTGCCCAAACAGTTTTGTAGTGTAGGGGCCTGTTTGATATGTTTTCTGCTGCGCTGACATTTTGTGTAGTGTATTGGGAAGTTTGCACAGATATGCGAAAATTTTCAAGAGGTTTTAGAAGTTTATCAATCATTGCCAGCATTATGGAGAGTAAAAAATAAGAAGCACGCCAATAGAATAATGAAAGCAAGTGGCTACGATCGAGTGGTTGAAAATTGAAGGGAATTGAAAATTGAAGGAATTAAAATTGCCGCAGCACAATCGCATTATCCGCACATCTTCACTGTATGACATCTTGTTTGAACTAATTTTGCGTGAGTTCTGTTTGTGCAGTGTATAGCATGTGAGCTGTTTGCGCAGTCATGTGTTTGTGGCGATATTTGGTGTAGTTTATTTGGCCTATTAAAGGGATAGACGCTGCTGAAGATGATGCTTCACAAACTCCGAAACGATCGTCCAGCGAATGTGAGTTCGAAACCCACCCGCCGCATTTACTTTTTGTTCACTAACCGGGGAAAACATGATATCTTAGCCTTAAAGGAACTTGCAACTTTAACAAATATATTTATTTTATAAAACTTACACAATTTTTCAACAAGATTGTGTCTGATTAACTATGGGAAAATACTAACGCGATACGTACAATTTCAAACTTCCACAGACATGCCCTCTGTCTATGGCTAATCTTCACTAAACTCCTTCGGTCCGGGGTTTCCGGTTACTTTGGTTTGTTTAGACGTTGGCGGATTATCGGTTGATCGTAAGCTGTTTTCTGATTTCATCGAGGTCAAGTCATCGGCGTTTTCCGGGCCGGTCAAATTCCTGGCTTTTTAATCGACCTTGTCCAGATTCACTAGAACATTTGCGGCTAAACGGCGACCATTTTTCGATCGGGGCGACGGCTTATTCCGGTAATTCCAGAACTTTACAAGTCTGTTCAACTTTGTTGTCGTTTGTTGCATCATTGACTGTTACAATGGAATCGTTTGTTTCATTGTTGTTTTTATTGTTTTAAGTAGAATTCATTTTTGGTCCGACAAGTGTAGGGGATTTTAGGTAGACCGCAGCATAGCATCGAGTAGTAAGGCAAGAACTTGGCAGACAGCCTGGTAATCACTGACGCGCCAAGGTCTTATTGAGGCGCCACTAAAATTAGGTAAGATAAACCCGACTGAAAACTACCCGTAGTCACGGAACGTGTGAAGCTCCAGATTGAGAGAGAACCATGAGAGTAGAGAAAACTCAAAATATATTTGGGCAAGGCTAATGGTTTTTTCTTTGCATGTCCACGTTGGATTAAGTTGGCTGCCAACGTGATTGCAATATTTTTCTGTTTGGTAACAGTAAAAAAAACTTAATAAAAATTGCACTAATAACACTGTGTGTGACCAAAAATCTGAATTGAGTGAAACATAGCAACAATGAGTTGAGTGAAACAAAACAACTCGACAAAACATTATTATTAGGGTAAGGGGGGAGGAGAGGGGATACAAACTTGAAGTTGGTATTCTTCTTAAGGTCCTCTACATTTCTTAATCAGAAGTCAAACTTCAATTTTGAAGCGTTCTGCCTCTAATTCAATCTCAAAAATATTATAGTTGTTGACATCCCAGCAAACTTTGGGGTCAAATATCTCGAAATTTTGACGTGGTAGAGGAAAACGGGAAATATCATTAGATTCAGCGTATCAAAATTATGCAGGTTCGCAAAAATCACACACAGTGTAATTAATAATGTAATAAAATAAATTGTCATGGGAGCCGCGGTATCGACATGATTGTGAATGTCTGGTTTAAACAGTCCCCGTGTATGTGATTTACCAAGCGATCGCTTTCCATCTGTTGGTGGATCGTCAGTTAGAACGTTCAAAAGATTTAAGGGTTCGAACTGAGTTTTTATCCTGAACCGAAAGTTATCGTATCCACAACATTCAATTGTGGAATACCTTTGGGTAATTCCTTGTTATGTACCAAAACATATTGTTTTAGTAAATGTGTAATAGAGAACTAAAAATTGTTTATCGGTTAAAAACACGAACGACAAAACAATTTAAGCAAATTCCAAATTAAAAAACTCATAAAAGACCAATTCATTTTCGCACTTTAAATACCGCAATACCGCAATTATTGCAATCTATTGTCTTTAATTCCTGTGAAAAAGCATTTTTATTCCCGGGTATACATGTACATTCCCAAATTATATTCATGCAGTCCATTCAAAGTAAAATAATGGATACGATAAGGTCATTAACTTTTATTATTTGAGAACATTTTAAATAACATTATCACATTCATGTGGCAAATATAATTTTTTGGAAACGAATTTTACAAACTTGACGTCTGAGTATATAATTATCTCTCTAGTCATAAAATTTTTGTGAATTCTTATTTAATATACTTATACATTCCCAGCTATTAGTGGAGAACTTGTGCGGTTTAAAATTCCAATTCACTCTAAATTACTTAGCAAAAAGTTCCATAATAACTTTCTGGAATTTACCATCTAAGAAGGTCATTAGAGTATTTTATGGAAACATTTTTTTTATGGAGACAAAACTTTTTTAGATTCGCTTTCCCGCAATAGAATAACTTGCGCTGTTTGTGTTTCCTATTTTGAGTTCGAGTAAAGTGAATCCTATCGAAGCATAAAAAACCACATTGATAACATTCAAAGTTAAATAATTTTGTTTTTTATTTTATATACAATTTAAGTATACGAGCACAATAGATTTTTATTGTTTTTGCATCTGTTGGCAACATTTGCGGATATTACTTTCTTCAGATGTCTCTTAGCTATTCAGCAGAGCATGTTGAATATCCCACCTTTTTATGTGACATTACAAAAACAGTTTCTAAAGTTTTTTTTCGAAAGTTTTTCTTAAAGATGTTGTCTTGTTTTATTAATAATTTAGTCAGTTGCGTTTTTGAAATCATTTGAACTATAAACAAATTTATATCTTATTGTTCTTATAGAGAAAGCTAAGTACAATCTTAAAATTGGTTTTGTTTTTTAAACTAAGACAAAAACAGTATTAATATACCTACTGTAATTGAAAATAGAGGTAGGTACGCGATCTGAAATTAAAGCAATCACGTGATCCTGCGTGAATTATTTTGAAAGTCAGCTACACTCCGGTTCACTTATTTACAGGCACTTAAAATTACATATTCAGCAGCCTATATCTTTTGCAATTTGTAACCGATTGAAGGATTTTAAAATGGAAATGAAAGGGCAATTTGTAACCGATTGAAGGATTTTAAAATGGAAATGAAAGGTAGACATCTTGAGATATAAAAAAAAATCATGACAATAGTGGTTTCCTAACTAAAGAACTTTTTAGAGCAATTTATAAAAAGTCCAAAAAATTGTTTTTTTTTGGTTCACTTGAATACAGCCACTTTATTATTATTTTTAAAGTAAACGATGATTTTTTGTAGCAAGCGTTTGTTTATTACATCTTAATAATTTTACGAGTCAAAATGACAAAACAAAAAATTTTAAATCTATCGGAAAAAACTAAAATCGATGTTTACAGTTCTGAAGGACATTCTAACCGCGCAATAGCTAACAAAAATTGGACGGAGCCCAACAGTTGTCGACAATTACATCAAGGACCCCGAGGGTTATGGAAAAAATTTTAAAGGAAGAGTTTCATTGTCTTTATCTACGTATGAGAAAAGAAAAATCGTCAGAATTGCTTCTAATTCTGCCTTATCCTTGTCAAAAATAAGAGCTCAAGCTAGAGTGGAAGCGAGCAAGTCATCAGTACGCAGAGTAATTAATACCTGTGAGTATCTTAAATACCTGGAATTACTAAAAAGCCGCCACTAATTGCTCCTCCTAAGTAAAAGCGGCTTCAATTCGCAAGAGACTACATGGTACGGTATGTGCAGCCAAGAGGTCATGTAAATGACTGGAGTACCGTTGTATTTACGGATGAGACGAAGTTTAGTTTGGATGGGCCTGATGGCAACAACTATTATGTCCATGATCTGCGCAAAGAAAAAAGTTCTTGAACCGGCGGCGTTATGGTGTGGGGTGCATTACGTACTATAGCAAGATCGATCTTGAATTTCAAAGTGCAAAAATGACTGATGCAAGATATAAAACGTTATTGGAATCGGCTTTTCCGAAGTTCAGTAAACTATTTGGTCCCATATCTTGGATATTGTAACAGGATAATGCCCCTATACACAACGCCAGAGTAGTAAAGGAGTTCATTGCAGGCCAAAATGTTAATATTCTTGACTGACCAGCCAATTCGCCAGATCTAAACATTATCGAAAATGTATGGGGTTGGTTATTTCGTAAGGTCTATGAAGGAGGTAGACAATTCGATGACAATCAGTCACTAATTTAGGCCATTAAGGATGCTTGGAATCAAATTCCGTTAGATTACTTAAATTCTACTATTAAAATCAAAGAGGCTTGTACCCAGTTAGTAAAATCGAAGAGGGTTGTACCCATTACTAATAGTGCTTAAATAAAGCAAAATAAATTAAAAAAGCAAAAAAAAACAGTTTTTCATTAAAATTAGTTAAATTGCCTTTATTCAAGTGAACCAAAAAAATACCACATTTTTGGACTTGTTTTTATAAATTGCTCAAAAAATTTTCTTTAGTTAAGAAACCACTGTTGTGAAGATTTTTTTTATATCTCAAGATTTCTAGCTTCCACTTCCATTTTAAAATTATGCAATCGGTTACAAATTGCAAAAGATACAGGCAGTTGAATATAGAATTTTTAGTGCTTTTAAATAAATGAACCCGGGTTTTATATTCGATATGAAAAGATAACAATAGTTTACAGCCATTTTGACCTAAGGCTGTGATAATTTTTTTTTTGAACGAAATTCCTTATTGTACACTGCGGAATGCGGGCTAAATGAAAAAAAATTAAACAACTTTTGTTTTAACACTATTATGCTACAACCCACTATTATCAACTATATTGTTTACGTTTGCTTTGGTTTGTGTCTAGACTAACGGCTTGGATCATAGAGAAAGAATTTAGCTTGATGTCTCACATATGATGGAAAATTTCTTGTTTAATGGGAAGTTTTCTAGGTGGAGCCTGTAACCAATGTCTAGTATATATTGCAGTTTTGAACCCAATAAAACAAAATTTAGAAAGTGAAAGAAGTTTAAAAAAAGTAAATTTTCTTTAAAAAGAATATTCATATTCTTAAACAAAGTACCTTTTCTTAAAAAAACAATATTTTTTTTTGATGTGTTAACATCTATACGCGCGCCTCTAGGGCAGTAAACTATCACAGCCAAAGTCACGATCTCGAAAGAAAACCTAAGCGAACGAAAGCGAGCCACTCACTTTCGTTCTTATTCCAGGCTTTAAATGTTATTGTGTGATTGTGTGTTTGCAAAATCGGAAGCCACTAACTATGTTCGCTGTCATCTATGCGAACGAAAGTGTCAAAACCAGTCACTTGTCTTTTGGTTGTCGCATAGCTGGAAATCAAATAAAAGCTTGAAACAAAAACAATTTATATAGAATTCAATGGAAGAAACAGAATGGACAGAAAATAATGTCATTATAATAAATTTGTTATTAAAATATATTTCCATTTCAGCACAAAAAGGCCACTTTGCGGCACCTACAGATACTGGTTCTTCGTACTCTTCTATCTCGCTCCAAAATTAAATGGCGAACATCAAGTTTATGTTATTGCTTTGAACAACAACCACACAAACTCACGTAAAACCATGCGAACGACAAGTCGAAAGATAGTGACTCGCTTTTTGAAACGAAAGAGAGTGACTGACTTCGTTCGCTTGGATTTTGTAGGAGAGAGTGTAAGTGGGGTCCAATTTTGTACTGAATTGTATATGTTTTCGTTTGCTTGCTAGTGACTCCCAAATCAGCTGTTTGTCGCATAGAAAGAAAGCTAATGTTAACGTTCGACATCGTGACTTTGCCTGTCAGTTTAGTACATATGCAAGTGTTAGGTTTGTAAGAGTAAATCATCGTTTGTTTGTTCGTTGCTTGGCAGTCGGTATTGAAAGTGATTATTGGGCGATTTTCATATAATTTTCCCACGCGATTTTCTCCGAAAATTCATAGCCGATTTTATTAATTTTTGGATTAAAAAGCTAGTGCGGGTTTCGACGAAGAGTTTAGGCCAAAAATTAAGGCGATCCGATATCGGCGAGCCGAGATTGAAGTGTTTTAATTTGGAGTATTAATTTGGAGTAATATTAAAAAAGTATTTTATGTTGATCTTCGGTTATATCGTACGAATATAACAATGGATGTATGTATGTACAAGTGTCTGTTGCTTTGCATTCTTTGACTTTTGTGGGAATAAAACAAAAAGTATTGAGCAAGAAAATAATGACACATGTGCTTGCACTGGGTCTTTAAATAATTTTAAGTATTAATATTATTTAACTGTAACGTCATCATATGATTGAACGCTGTTTTTTATTTTCCAATGTAACATTTACGAATGTGTTCATAGAAATCGAACAGGTACCGTGTAGCAAAAAGGTGTTACCACATCGCCCGTGAGTTCGAACACTCATTGTATTTTTTTTTAAATAAGAACCTTTTCTGAAAAAGTAAATTTTCGTACAAAAAATTTAATTTTATTAAAAAATTACCTTTTCTTTAAAGATTACCTTTTTGTGAAACGAAATAACTTTTCTTGAAGGACCTATTCTAAAAAAAATTAAAATTTCTAAAAAAAAGGATTTCCTTCAACAAAATACCTTCTCTTAAAAAATAATAAATAATTTTGTATTGATAAATTTATTGTTTAAATTTATTTTTTACATTCTGTTTCTGTCTGTTAAACTTTATTGTTAATATTTTTAAGTTAATTTTGAGATATTTGAGGTCCAATCAAGCTCACTACGGGTTTAAATTCAAAGTAACTGTAGGGGCTACAAGTTCGCTGAGTATTGTTTTTAAACTATCATATTACAGTAGTTTAAGTACAGTGGGCCACGAATTAAAAAATTTCGTTTATTTACAAGAAATAAAATTCCGCATGAAACCACGTGAAAAGAAACCAAAACACAAAAATTTACAACATTTTGTTCGATGTAGTTTCTTATAGCCTGTATTCTAACAAAGAAAACAAATCATATCTGAGGAAAATCCAAGGATAAAATATGGAAGATATAATCCATTATATCTAATTAGCACAAATTCAATTGGTTTCGGATTTTATAATTTTCCTGTATTTAACGTTGTATTTCACAAGACTTCGTATTTACCCCCCCCCCCCCCATGTGTAATCCATACATATCGTCGTACGGAAATTTGTGTAATGAACGTTTACCCATTACGCACAGGGTATGGGGAATATAATGGGTAGCTACCCACGAAAATGGGGAACTACCAATCACGATTACCCTCAGGGTAATGGCGAACATAATGAGTAGATACTCACGACAAAAATACATTGGGTAGATTCTCCATTTTTTGGGCAATTGTCCACCACGATTATCCATTACCCTCAGAGAAATGGCGAAAATAATTACCCAGGGTAACCCATCCCCATTTTTGATCGAAAATATGAAAAAATTATGAAAAATTTCTATATTTTGGTAACGGAGAGTCCAATCGAAAAAATAATCAATTTTTACTGCTTTCTTTTCTTTTTTTCATAAACTGCTTCAGTTTGTAGAATTTTTTTTTTCAAAATTCGCCAAAATAATAATCACTAAAATAAAAAAGTGATTATAACTCGCAAATGGTGCGTCGAATCGCAAAAATAATAAATTTTTTGCATCCAACGTAGGCTTTAACCAATGGATGTCTTCAATATAGCATCACTTTTATTTTTTAAAAAACGATAAATCTTCGTATCTTGGAAACGGAGCGTCCAATCGAAAAAATATCCAATTTTTACCAGTTTCTAAGGGGTTTTCATAAACTGGTCTAATTCTTATGGAAGAATTTTTATTTTAAAAAATCGCAAAAATAAGAAAATCGATCAAATAAAAAATGGCTATAACCCGGTGACGGTGCCTCCAATAATAATACATTTTTTACTTCTGTCGGAGGGTTTAACCAATGGATGTCTTCAATATGGCATCAACTTTAAAAAAAATCGCTAAAACTAAAGTTTTAGTTTCAACATTTTTTTTTTGAAAGAATTGATGGTTTTTTAAAGAATTGAGAGTTCTAACCACTTTTTGATGTGTTAACATCTATAGGCTCTGGTAGGGTATAATCTAACAAAGTCAACACATACAAACAACACACAGAGTTAGCACACAGTGTTATCTACGTCGAAGCTATGCACCGCTAGCATTAAAAATAATATGATGGTGTTGATGTAGCGGCAGCGAATAGTTGTCCTAAAAGACGAAGTCTTGCTACTAGTAAGCCAACGAACATAACACACTGTGTGTAACTATATGCGTCTGTTGCTTTGCATTCTCTTTGTAGTTTGTGGGAATAAAACAAAAAGTATTAAGCAAGAAAATAATGACACATATGCTTGCACTTGTCATTAAATAATTTTAAGTATTAATATTGTTTAAAGGAAACGTCATCATATGATTGAACGCTCTTTTGTATTTTCCAGTGCAAAATTTACTTATGTGTTCGTAGAAGTCAAAAAGGTACGGTGTAAAAATAGGTGTTAACACATTGCCCGTGTGTTCGGACAAACCAACTTACGTGTGCAGTTAAAAGCAAATTTGTGGATTTGGGACGAAGACATGTGATCGATCAACAGCCACAGCCTGTATACACATTCTCAGAGCTTGCATAGTGCAGTAGAACTAACCTAGCGGTTACTTGAGAACTGATCCGGTCAAGTATATGGTTGTTCACGACTTGTATGCCCAATGAAGTAAGCCCGTTCCGAAGAAACTATTCAGCAACTATTCCGTTGCTATTAACTATTCAGGCATTAATCACGGCTTGTTCACAAAACACATTCAGGCATTAATCACGCCTTTTGTTTTAATTGTTCTTTATTAAATAGAAAATATTACATTTGAAATATTCTCTAATACTTATTGCACAGACTTGGCTTGGTCTTATAGCTAAAGTTAGCAATATGTCAAAAAAAGTGGTTTTTCCAATTTAAAGATATATGTACCAAATTATATGTACTGATTTGGGGATACATTCGGCTATCTGAAAAGCTCATTAGGGTGGCCCTCAATTACATGATATGTGAATTATAGGGTGTTCTTGTTGTCATTGATTTTTCAACTGATTACGAATTTTTTCCTGTAATTTTATTAATATCCGAAAAACTGGAATTTTTTAATTTTTTACAATAAACTGGGTTAGTAGCCTTTCATTTAAGATGAATATTTCATTCGTACACTGAGAGAAAAAAAAATATTATAATAATAAGTGGTAAAGGTAGATTTACGACTTTTTCATTTAAAATGGCACAAAAACGGCTAAAGATTTTTGGCCAAAATTTTCTATTTCTTGTTTAGAACCTTAAAATCTTAAATTCTACCAAGACGCTTCGCAGTACAATGTTTCGTTTGAAAAAAAAATTGAAAAAACTTCAAGAAAAATGGAAAAAATCCAAAATTTTTAGCTTTTTTACCTTCCTCAACTCATAACGTCCCAACTAAGCTTTGTGACGTGAAGCGCCTTGGTGGAATTTTAGATTTTAAGGTTCTAAACGAGAAATAGAAAATTTTTGCCAAAAATCTTTAGCCGTTTTTGTGCCATTTTAAATGAAAAAGTCGTAAATCTCCCTTTACCACTTATTATTATAATAATTTTTTTTCTCTCAGTGTACGAATGAAATAGTCATCTTAAATGAAAGGCTACTAACCCAGTTTATTGTAAAAAATTAAAAAATTCCAGTTTTTTTTTTTTTTAATTTAATTTTTAAGCCCACGAAAATGGTTAAACTGTGTTATATTTTGAAATACAACTAATTTTTAAAAAAAACTCGTGGAATAAATATTGTTTCTGAGTCCCCAAAGATTCATATTCAACAATAAAAAAGTTATTTTTCGCAAAAAGTCGTTTTTGACATATTGCTATCTAAAGTATTATATATTTTATGGTATGGAAAAGGATAGTAGATGAATAAATATTTGATAAGGCTGAAGGAAAACTATTGACAAAACCCTTCAATACAAAAACTAAAAATAAAACTACACTCACACTTAGAGGTTGTCACAACCTCATTAGAGGTTGTCACAACCTCATTAGAGGTTGACACAACCTCATTGGAGGTTGACACAACCTCATTGGAGGTTGACAAAACCTGATTAGAGGTTGACACAACCTCATTAGAGGTTGACACAACCTCATTGGTGGTTGACACAACCTCATTGGTGGTTGGCACAACCTCATTAGAGGTTGACACAACCTCATTAGAGGTTGTCACAACCTCATTAAAAGTTGTCACTGCCGAATTAGAGGTTGTTACAACCGAATTAGAGGTTGTTACAACCGAATTAGAGGTTGTTACAACCGAATTAGAGGTTGTTACAACCGAATTGTGTCACAAATGAATTACGTATTAAAGGTTTTTTATTACTAAGTGGTGATTTATTTTCCTGTACTTTTATAAACGAATTAAATAGCGAGAAAATAAAGTCATATATATGGGGTAAACTAAAGAGTAATAAATTTATTTTACATGCCTCTTCCGACCTTTATTGAAGTCTCGGCCATCATGTGATACCGCACTAATTCTGATATGTTGCATCGCTCGTGAGTGAAAACTGGAAAGCGCACAGCTCAATGATTGTGAGAAGTTCTCCCCAGTCCCTTCAGCGGATGTAATGGGAAACCATTTATTTATTTATTTGCATGGCTTGATCTACGTCCTAAGTCGTTTTGTGAACAGACGATTGCAGCATATTTTGAAAACCTTCAAAACTGTTGATATATGCTTAAAAATATCTGCAAACTAAGATGTTTTAATACAAAACACATTTTACTTACCTTTCTTAATAACCACAAACAAAATCTTGACATTCTTTAATCCTTTTTAAAATAATATTTGATTATAGAATTTTAAACGTCAGATTTTAACTACATAGCATTATGCTGTGGCAACCGAATTGAAAATGAATTCGGTTATACCTATAGAATTCATGAGAAATTCGGTTACAGCAAACGAATTGACCCCAAATTCGGTCGTTGCAACCGAATTAAGTCTAGATTCGACTATTGTGACCGAATTGCTACCAAATTCGACAGTTACAACCGAATTGGTGTCAAATTCTGTTACTAAAACCGAATTGAAGCCAACTTCGGTTACTCCAACCGAATTTGGTACCAATTTCTGTTGTTGCAATCGAAATTTTAGAAAATTTAGTTGGCTGAACGAATATAATTGAAGATTCAGTTGTCACAACCGAATCTATTATGAAACGAGGTTGTTACAACCGAATTTCGGTTGTGGGGACTAAATTCGGTCGTAACAACCTCAATTCGGTTGTGACAACCTCAATTCGGTGGTAACAGCCGAATTTACGGTTGCTACAACCTCTTTTCAAACAATTAGAAATTTACATGCAGACATATAAAAAACTATTTAATACAATCATATTGTATGAAAAAGAAAATAATACAATAAATTAACAAAAAAAAGACAACTAGAAATATAAATTTGAAATTAATGGATTTTCTGATAATGAACCATTCATAATAAAGTTTGCTATTGCATTATTTATGCAATCTGCGATTGGTTTGGTGTCACATATAGTGCAAACGGGTGGTTGAGAAATGCCAAGGAAGTCTTAGTACCATTTTCAATAATTTGTTTTGGGCGATTTGCAAACGTTTTATATATGTTTTGGCACAATTTCCCCATGCAGGACAGCCATACAGTATAATAGCTCGGAAAATAACTTTAACAATTAACATTTTGCTATCTATGTATATTTAAATTTGAAATCCTGTTTATCAACGGGTAAAGAATCTTTTTGTACAAGTTAACCTTTTCCAATATGTACGTCACGTGCTTATTAAATGTGATTTTCTTGTCCAGAAAAATCCCAAGATATTTCTCACTTTCCAACCATTGAATATTTTTCATAAATTTTGGTCAGGCAAAAAAAATATCTTTCTTTTTCTAGTGAAAAAAATTGATTGTGTTTTGTCTGAATTCAGTTTTATTTCCCATTTGAAGTAATATTCTTCTAATTTATCCAATGCACACTGAAGTTCAGTTACCAAGACATGACCGTGTTCATGTGAATAATATATAGCCAAGTCATCCGCATAAGCAGCGAAATTACATGGATTTATGAAGGGTACATCAGCACAAAACACATTATATAGAATTGGTCCTAACACAGATCCCTGGGGAACGCCTGCTGGGATTGAGTTTAAATCCGAAACAGAATTTCCAACGTTAACACAAAAAAATCTGCCAGAAAGAAACACTTTCATCATCCTTACTAGATATAAGGGAAACTGGAGGCTAATTAATTTAAAAACTAGACCAGAATGCCAAACGGAGTCGTATGCCTTTTCAATATCAAGTAACACCAATGCAGTAGATTGCCCTGATTGAAACCCAAGTTTGATATCGTTACAAATTCTTTTAGTTTGGTGGACAGTAGAATGACCCCGCCTAAAACCAAATTGCTCTTGTGGCAAAATATTGTTGTCATTAATAAAATCCAGAAGCTTTTCCTTTACAAGTTTTTCCAATAACTTTCCCAGATTGCTTAGAAGACTTATTGGATGATAGTTTTCAGGCCTATTCAAAGGTTTTCCTGGTTTAGGAAAGTATTGCATTTTCAAGCATGCATTTTAAACTAATGTTAAATAAGCTGTTGCACTTTCCGGTAGATTTTTAAGCATTTCATTGTTAATTTGTCACACATTATTTTTAGACCAATTGATATTTTTTTAAGTAAATAATTTTAAAGTTTATTCGAATTTATCAGTTTAACTATATCTTCTCTATTTTGTGTTAACACGTTTATAGGAGATATTCTATTTGATTGGCCTTCTTCACATTTTTGTCTGTCAATTTCAGCCTCAGAGTCTTCGCCATCATCTATTAGTTGTAATGGGGTCCAGAAATTATATCTGGAGCCTTTCTTTCTGAATTTTGATGAAGGCATTTGACCTTCATCAAAAGTGTAACGAGTTCTTTTTGCAATTTTGTTAGATTTTCCGCAATCGAAAAGAGAAAATTTCCAACACGTCTGTCACTAACTCACGCCTTGTGCACAAAAACCACTCAAAATTTTCCCACAAAGTTAAAAAAAATTGGCGCCAAAGTTGAAATAATATATAAAATACCATTAAATTTCGCCTTCGTGATACAAATTATACTAGTTCGTGTGTTAAATTGTATTTGAATCGTTTTAAATTCCCCTTAAGGAGTTATTTTTAATATTTTCTCTATATACTTAAAATCGATGGTGGGAATGTATTTGACAACATCATGCCTAAACCAGTGGACGTATCAAAGCCATACTCACATAATAGCGGCATTCATGCAAACGTGAAAGCCGAGAACTTTTGCTCAGCGCAAGTTTCCCTCGCACCGTTGCATGAGGCACCAGGTAAAGTTGCTCAGCGTAGTTGTGCTCAAAACCATATCAGCTGACCAAGACGGATACATAAGGTGGTAGAAGTAGCAATTGCATGTATTACGTATGTGTACTTTTTCTACTGTTCTAGTGCTATCACCTTATTTATCCATCCTAGTCAGATGATAACGAAATGTCAAAAGTTTACACGTTTCTCCATCCCACGTTTGCGCATCAAAATTGCCTCGAAAACTTTCCACTTTTGAGCAAGTCGCTTGGTATGGGAAATTTGTTTGTTTTGACGTTTGCTGTGCAAGTTTACGATGTTTTCGAGTTTACGAGGTTCTTTCGAGCTTTCATGAAGACCACTTGGACTTATAAAGTTAATTTATAATCCAATGTGCAAATAAAAAGAGCGGACTGTATTTTCCGATAAATGTATTTGTTTTATTTTGTGATGCTGACAATTCAGTGACCAAAGCAGAAGTGATTTTTCGATTTTGAGTAAGTCATAACATACGTACGGATCATAACAACAACATGCGAAGACCCATAGCAGGTAGAAAATCGTACGATAGTTATTACTAGCGCTGTTGTTGTAATGATATTACACAAGACGGCTTGTGGTATAACAGTTAGTAGTTGTTACAAAACGCCAGTGACGTAGCAAACCAAATATTACATTTTAAATTGAGTGATATCTTAACAGATGTATGTACTGATGTCATCTACATTAATAACAATTAGATATTCCAAAGCATACTGCCGCCCCTGAAACAAAGTTTCAGTTAGATGGGAGTAAAGCAATTTTAGTGATTGGATGTGTATAAGTATTTTTCTCCGTCTTGATTGTTACAACCCGAACCTTGTTGTCATTGCCTGGATGAACTTGTATGATTCTACCAAGTAACCATTTAGTTTGAGGCAGATTTGGCTCCTTTATTACGACAATATCACCAACCTCGTAATTTCTTTGTTGGCACTGCCATTTCGGACGTTGTTGCAATGATGTGATATATTCAGAAGACCATCGTTTCCAAAACCCTTGTACCATCTGTTGTAGTAACTTCCAATGCTTTAATCTAGGTAAAGGTGAGGAGAGATAATTTGGTTCTGGAACTGATGTAAGAGGTTCACCTATAATGAAATGAGAAGGGGTTAGCGGATTCAAATCCAGGTCCGATATCGAACACAACGGTCTACTATTTAATATGGCTTCAATTTGTGTGAGCACTGTGTACATTTCTTCATATGTAAGCAGCGTTGTGCCTACCACTCTCTTTAGGTGAAGTTTTACTGATTTAACATTTGATTCCCAAATGCCACCAAAGTGTGGAGAAGATGGAGGTATAAAATGACACGTTGTTGCGTCATTTACTAGCGATGATAAAATATCGGAGTTTGTAGTTTCGTCTAGCAACATTTTATGCATTTCCGTTAATAAGCGATGCGCTCCATGAAAATTTGTTCCATTGTCGCTGTATAAATTACAGCATTTACCACGCCGTGATGTGAACCTTTTAAATGCAGCAATAAATGACTCTGAGCTGAGGTCACTCACTAGCTCCAAGTGAATTGCCTTGGTCGATAGACATATAAACAGAGATATAAAAGCTTTACAAACTCTTGGGCGTTTGCAATTTGTCATTTTAACTGGTAGGGGACCTGCAAAATCACATCCAGTATTGAAAAATTGTCTATATTGTTGAACTCGTTCTACTGGAAGATTTGCCATCAACTGTTGTGAAGTGTGACGTCGCTGCATGAAACAGCGTTTGCATTTGAATACAATTGAGCGAGCTAAATTTCTAGCTCCAAATATCCAAAATTGTTGGCGTAAAATTGCAAAGAGTTCAGACGCTCCAACATGCAGATGTTTAATGTGCAAATCTTGTGCGATAAGCTCAGCTATTCGGCCGTTAGGGATTATGATTGGATGCTTGATATTGTAAGGAATTCGTCCTCCTACACGCATTATCCAAAAATGGCGAGAGTTTCAAAAGGTTTGTATTTTTAGGGAAATTTCGATTTTCTTGAAGGCACCTTATAGTATCTGAAAATGATGACCTTTGTAGACAAACTAATAGTTTTGTTCGAGCTCTAATTATTTCCTGATAAGAAATAAAGTTCACGTTGGTAGTTCGATTAACGAACCTTAGAATATACGCTATTATTCGCAGAAGTCGGTACCAATGAGACGTTTTTTCAGCAAGTTTCAGAAGAATAGGACCTCATCTGCTACTGCAATTAATGCAATTTTCCGCTTTTCCGTTGTCACTTCCTCAATGTCTTCGTTGATTTTGAATTTGCTTTTTGGCCATTCTAATTCTGTAAATCTTAACCACTGTGGTCCATTCCACCACAAATCATGGCTTAATAGCTCTAGAGGATACAGACCTCTCGAGGCACAATCGGCGGGATTATCCTTTGTGTTGACATAATTCCAAAATTTTCGAGGTATAATTGACAAAATTTCTTCAGTGCGATGGGAAACAAAAATGTTCCAGGTTCGCGGCGGCGATGAAAGCCAGTGCAATACAATTTCTGAATCGGTCCAGGCGTATAGCTTGGTAGTAACGATGTTGAGCGAAGTCTTTATGGAGTTATACAATCGGCATAATAGTGTTGCAGCACACAATTCCATTCTCGGAATTAATAGTGCCTTAATGGGTGCAACCTTCGTTTTTGCTGCTATTATGTTAATACTTCCATTTTGTCGAGAAACGCAGTATATGACTGCAGCATATGCAAGGGTAGATGCATCACAGAAGCCGTGTATTTCAAAATCTGAAAGTATATGAAGATGTCGAGGAATAGAAACATTTTCAAATTGATTAATTGAATCTTTTAGTCGAGTCCATTCTTGAGCTATTTGGTATGGTATTGGATCATCCCAAGAAATCTTCAATAACCATAATCTTTGCAACAATATTTTCATTAGAATGGTTGATGGAGCCAAAAATCCAAAAATATCAAAAATACTGGCAGTATCAGAGAGGATCTTGCGCTTTGTTATGGAATCAGAATATGATTTAATATTCACACGAAATGAGTAGGTGTCAGATATGGGATTCCAATAAAGTCCAAGTAGCTTAATATGTGAATCTAAAAAAGAATCACTATCGATTCTACCAGATTCCAAATATTCCGTTGGAATTTTCTGTAGAAATTGACTCGAATTAGAACTCCACTTCCTAAGCATGAAACCGCCTGATTCTAATAGTGAAATTAACTCTTCCTTTGCATGCTGAAGATCTTGTTGTGACTCTGCACCAGTCATAACGTCATCCACATAAATGTTGTTCAGTATAATCGACGCTGCAATTGGAAATTTCGTTTCATTATCAATAGCTAGTTGTTGAAGTGCACGTACAGACAAGAACGGTGCACATGATGTTCCATACGTCACTGTACATAAACGGTAATGTTGAATCGGACAGTTAGGATCACTTCTCCAAACCACACGTTGGTAGTCTTGATCTTTCTTTGACACCCAAATTTGTCGAAACATTTTCATTATATCAGCTGTAAAAACATACGAATATTTACGAAACCGAATTGATACGCCAAACAGATCTCTCTGTATAGATGGTCCAATTAAGAGAGTATCGTTCAATGTATGGCCTGATGAATCCTTGAAGGATCCATAAAACACCACCCTCAATTTGGTAGTGCTGCTGTCCGGCTTCAGTACACAGTGGTGTGGGAGATAGTATTGTGGTTGTTTGTCAATTTCGTCATCTGGAATCCTTTCCATATGCCCCAGCAATTCGTAATCTGTCATGAATTTTCTATAGAGTGTTTTCAATTCACTATTTTTATTAATACGATTTTCCATGGCACGTAATCTAGAAATAGCTCCTGATAAAGTATTTTCAAACTTGGGAGTTGCTGATTTAAAAGGTAGCTCAACAATATACTTTCCGTCTAATGCCTTGGAATATGTTGAGCGGAAATGAATTTCAGCAGGATCATCGTTCTCTGAGGGTGCAATACGTTTTTCACCAGGATATTGTTCAATCTCCCAAAACTTTTGAAGCATTTCGTCAATATTTGCAGACACCGTGTACGATTTTAATGTTGTGTTTCCAACCGGTGTATTAAATTGTCCAGAAATTATCCAACCAAATACTGAATTAATGGCAGATAATCCTGGAGGGTTTAGAATTATCTTACCATCCTTGAGAATGGACCAGACGACATCGGCTCCTAATAGAAGATCGACTGGGCCTACTACATTGAAATTTTGATCGGCTAAATGAAGCTCCGAGACTAATGTTTTGTTGGTTTCCAAAAAGTTGTAGTTTGGTATATCGGCAGTGATTTGATTAAGTATATAGGCATTTACAGAAACCATATCCAAGTTGCATGACGAGTAGACGTTGACTTGTCCTTTTGTTACTCCTGCATTTGAAGAAGCAATCCCTTCAATTGACAATCGAGCATTTGTTCTCTTAAGTCCCAACAACTGGACACATGTTTCCGTAACAAATGACACTTGAGAACCTGAGTCAATAAGTGTACGAATCTTGACAAAAATTCCAAATTGATTTTTCACACGAACGATAGCTGTAGGTAATACTACTTGCGATGGATGAGTTGAAACAATATGATTACTCAGTACTGTAGTTGCAATTGAGCGAGGATGAAGCCTTGGATGAATTGTACCCCCATTAGTGCAGTCATGCGTTGTTCCCGGGAGTTCACATTGCCTTTGCGACTGATTTTGAGAAACTGATGCATCCCGAAGAGTAGAATTCGATTCCACTATTTTTCCGAGTGACATGTTGGACGTAAGAAAGTTGCGATTTGGTTTCCCAAGGTACCGATTGGAAGTGTTGGATGCTTCTTGTTCACTTGTAGAGTTCGACGAGTTTTGAGGCAGGAAGTGAACTAATGTATTTTGGCGACTGCTGCAGGTTCGACAACGAAATTTTGAACTGCAATTAGATGCGTTATGGCCAGTTTTCAGACAATTAAAACATATAGCATTTTCCTTAATAAATTTGCGTCTATCTTCAATGTTAAGAGTTTTGAAATCAGGGCACTGAAATACGTAATGTTGTTGTTTGCATTTAGCGCAGGGCACCGTTGAAGTGCAAGAAACATTTGATCGGACAGAAGATATCTTACCAGCTGGGGATGAACCCAACATTTCATTTGACTCGTTGTATGTGTATATTCTTTCCAGAAACTCTAAAAACTTGTAAATAGGGACATCCGAATTAGATCCTACCTCTTCTGACCATTGCAGTCTAGTTCCGGAATCAAGTTTTGAAAGTAATAAATATATCAGCCACGGATCTCTGTTATCCATACCTGTCGCTTTTAGACCTCTGAGACACTCATCAGCACCATCAATAATCTTACGAAGAGCCTTAGAACTTGTTGTGGACATCGATGGTAACTTTAGAAACGATTTTATATACGAATACGCACATAAATGAGGTCTATCAAATCTGCTCTCCAATTTGTCCCAAGCCTCCAAGTAGTGGTCTTCAGATATTGGAATGTTTTTGATAAGATCTGCAGCCTCGCCATCCAGGAAGGAAATCAAATAATAGAACTTTTGCGTTTTTGACAAATTTGCTTTTCTGTCTACTGAACCAAGGAATAAATCTCGAAATGTAACCCATTTGCTGTACTCACCGCCGAATTTTGGAATAAGAATTTTAGGCAATGCAACATCATTTTCCTTCGGAACAATGCTGCCCAATTGAGTCAGAAAATTCTTCTGCTGCCCAGCAAGTTTCTCCAAAGTATTCTGTGTGCTGTCTGACGGTTCTTTTATCACACGTATAGCTTTCAAAAGACATGAATATATATACAAATACTTAGCCTCATATACTTCGATTGATTCTCCGACTTCGACTTCTGTATTATTTGACTGATCTTGCTCCAATTCACACAACGCATCCTCAACCTCTACATACTGTTCCCAGTAGGATTTTACGGTCTCCAAACGAGTCTCCAAGTCCTCCAAGCTAGTATTTTCATCGATGGTGTTACAATAGGCATGACTGCGTGTAATACCGGATCGAAGTCTGTTTCGTTTTGCCTTCAAACTTTTGACTGTCGGCATTTTCCAAAAATATTCAGCGCATACGATAATTCTTTAAAAACTAAAGGTATCCGTTGGCGAAGAAGGACCAAAATTTTATGGTGATGAATTGGACTTATAAAGTTAATTTATAATCCAATGTGCAAATAAAAAGAGCGGACTGTATTTTCCGATAAATGTATTTGTTTTATTTTGTGATGCTGACAATTCAGTGACCAAAGCAGAAGTGATTTTTCGATTTTGAGTAAGTCATAACATACGTACGGATCATAACAACAACATGCGAAGACCCATAGCAGGTAGAAAATCGTACGATAGTTATTACTAGCGCTGTTGTTGTAATGATATTACACAAGACGGCTTGTGGTATAACAGTTAGTAGTTGTTACAAAACGCCAGTGACGTAGCAAACCAAATATTACATTTTAAATTGAGTGATATCTTAACAGATGTATGTACTGATGTCATCTACATTAATAACAATTAGATATTCCAAAACACCACTAATATGTTTGTTTGGTGCTTCGATAAGTTTATCTCTTCTTAGGTCCCGTTAGGTGGCGCAGGGGTCGAGATATTTCTATAATTTGAATTTGTAATAAGATTTGGCTTATATTCAGAACTTATGTAAGATCCGTATCGTATGTATACAGAGGGAACTGAATTCAAGTCCAAATGGGCAACAACTTGAGTAAAATTGAACTTGGTATGAATCCAAAGACTTGCTCTCAACTTAAATGTATTTTATCCTTAGTTTTAGGAATTCCTATTTAATTAAAACAAGAAATTATGTATTCAATTAAATTACAAATTACTATAGATTTAGTCCTCAAAACAGTAAAATTTTCTTTAAAAATTTTACTATGCTTTACAAACGAGCCAATTTAAATTAAGTTAATTTGCAACTTTATTCGAAATTAAAATGAAGAATTTTTTCCTGGAATATTGAGAAAAACATCCTTAAACATTGACACATTTGAGAAGCAACTGTCATGGCTAATTACTTGTTAGTGTCGCCATCACTAAGAGAGGTAACCGTCGTCGAAAGAAATGTAGCGTGGTCAGAGCAGGGATCCAACCCAAGTTCTCGTGTAAGACAGCCACGCACACTAACCATTGCACCATTTTTTATATATATATTTTGACATGTAGTAAGAGGACAAAATCTTTCTGTAAAGGGCATCATTTCCTTAAATAAGAAGCAACGAACCTACAATTTAATTAACAAATATTTTCCTTTAAAATATTTTATAACTCCTTATAAGGACTAGTCGGATTGGGCAATAAACCTCGTTTCTGAGGCTGTGACCGATACGAGTCTAAGTCGAAAACTTGTAAGATAGCCGTGATACTCGTAAAGTAAATGAGAATTGGGACGGTAATAAAATAAAGCTCAAACCTGAATATGCACATTTTGAGTAATTTTTAGTTCGACCCAAACTTAACGTGTTTTCTTCTAGACAGTTATTTGTCAGAAGTTTGTAATTTACATTTTTATACGATCTTGGTTGAATTAAGAATAATTGTTCTCTCTAGTACTGGTTTTGTCCTAGACGTATTAGGAAAAGCTGTTTCAATATTTATTTATATTGTTTTAACATGTACTCTGGTAAAGTACAATTTGAGTACAATTGAGTACATTTTAGTTGCATTGTTTTGTAACCTATATACGTTTAAGTTTGTAAAATATTGTAATAAAATTTTGTCAAAAAATGCAGATGCTGCCAAGTTAACATATTAGTGGTCTTCATGAAAGCTCGAAAGAACCTCGTAAACTCGAAAACATCGTAAACTTGCACAGCAAACGTCAAAACAAACAAATTTCCCATACCAAGCGACTTGCTCAAAAGTGGAAAGTTTTCGAGGCAAAATTGCTGCGTAAACGTGGGATGGAGAAACGTGTAAACTTTTGACATTTCGTTGTCGTCTGACTAGGATGGATAAATAAGGTGATAGCACTAGAACAGGAGAAAAAGTACACATACATAATATATGCAATTGCTACTGCTACCACCTTATGTATCCATCTTGGTCAGCTGATATGGTTTTGAGCACAACTACGCTGAGCAACTTTACCTGGTGCCTCATGCAACGGTGCGAGGGAAACTTGCGCTGAGCAAAAGTTCTCGGCTTTCACGTTTGCATGAATACCGCTATTATCTCGGAAATGTAAACAAAATTAATTACCAAACAACAGTCAGCAAGAATATAAATCTATAGAAAAAAATATAAAAATGTGAGACAAACTCTGGATGTGGCTCCGTCATACAAGCCCTCACAGGTATCCAACTTGCGAAGTAAGGCGGCGTTCTTTTGTTGCAAAAAAGTAAATCTGTTGATGTTGCCATGAGCGGTGTTTCCGGCTATATGGTCCCGGATCCCGGATATTCGACGAAAAAGACAAATTACAAAAACTGTTGACTTAAATTCGTCATGTCGGTTTAGTGGAGAACTGTGAAATTTAAACTTATTTCGACTTTATTGATATAGTTTTTTTTGCTAGTATACATTTGTGTTGTATTTAACTCAAAAATTGTAACACACAAAACGAAATGCCGTTCCTTTTTTGTTGTTAGTTGGTTTAAACTAGAGGTGGGCACGGGCCGTGCTTTTTGCTTTTGTCACGGTGTGTCACGCGTGTGCACGATGTGTTCGTGCAGGAAGTTTGAATTTCGTGCGTGCGTCGTGATGTTTGTGCACAGTAAAACAATATCGTGCGTGTTTAGTATGTGCAAGTCGAGAGTACTGTGGGACGAAAAACCACGAAAATATTTATGTCTTCAATATTAAAACTAGGTAATTATTGTGAAATTATTCGCTATCGCTTTAACACACACAACTAGAGCAAAATATTCTGTCAGTGTAAATGAGTGATATCTTTATGCCGGTTATTGTCGATGTTACCAATGAAATGCACCTCTGTAAGCTGCAACCATAAAGAAACTATGGTATAGAGAAGAAAATTTACCCATGGAGTGGAATGACAACAAAGAAAACGAGTCTTCGTTGAATATTTCAATACACGAGCAGTTTTCTGATAACCATATTTAAATAAAATTGCATAAAGTGTGTAAAAAGTATGAAATAATCAAGTTATGATGCGGGAAAGAAATGCGTTTGAGTGAATCGCGTCGACTGTTTTGGTTCTCTTCTACTAGTGTTGCCAAATTCTGCCGGTTTTTTCATCTCTACTAGTACATACTTTTTGCTGCAGCTAAAGAGTATGGAATTTTAAATAGAGAAGAAAATTTACTCATGGAGCGGAATCACAACAAACAAAACAAGTGAAGCGCCTTGTTTCTGTGTT
Source organism: Phaonia tiefii (assembly GCA_963931995.1). NCBI lineage: Eukaryota > Metazoa > Arthropoda > Insecta > Diptera > Muscidae > Phaonia > Phaonia tiefii. The sequence goes on from OZ008369.1 coordinate 164,138,971, forward strand.
CTGTCTCTCTCTTACTCTCTTCGTTGAATATTTCAATACACGAGCAGTTTTTCGATGATGTTACAGTATCACAATATAGAAATTACAAACATGTTTAAATAAAATTACATAAAGTATATAAAAAGTACAAAATAATCAAGTTATGACGCGAGAGATAAATGCGTTTGAGTGAATCGCGTCAACTTGTATGGTTCTCTTCTACGAGGGTTGCCAAATTGCACAGTTTTATTTCTTCTCTACCTCTGCACCTCTTCATGCCTGTGAATTTTACAGCCGTCTTAAAATTCGACCGTGACAAATCGATTGACTTCTTCCGTCACACATTTAAAAGAAAATTCACAAAATATAAATCAATCATCGGCGCGTCATCCAAAATAACAAACAATCATCTTAGGTCAACGATCAAATGTAATTTAAACTCTGAATTCACTTTTTAGGTTAATAGTTAATTGATCAAGTGACCTTATGATTTTGACAGAAAACAGCAAACACAAGGCTTCTTTAATTGTTAATGTGAACAATTATAATCACCATTCTAGATGAAATAACAATAAAAACGTATCATTTAACTCGTAGTGCAGTCAGAACCTTTATTTCTGCTCAAATGTTTTCCAATTTCATTAAATACGAGTATTTTGTATTTTATCACTTCACTTTTGTTTTGCAAATGGCGTCAGTTTGATGCATTGTAACGATTAGCTGATAAATGATGACTATCGGTTATTTTTCGTAGCATTTGCCAATGCTGCCACATGGTAGTAAGATTATTTGCCAAAGCACTGAAAAACAGTTTTCGTATTTAAACTCAGATCAAACATAAATCAAAATCAACGGATTATCAATTTAAATAACCATCCAAAAATGGTTCTAAAAAAGGTTCAAGTAAATAAAAAATGTAAATACAAAGAGCCAAGTTTGGCAAACATTTTTGTAAATTGAATGCGGTGACACAGTAGTGGGTTTTGTATAATGCAAAAAATGCAAAGCTGTTTTGTCCCTGTTATGCATCCTTTTGTTGGTTCACACATTTCTCTAAACATAGTATACCCTCTTAACTACCATTTTCAGTGAAAACAATCTCTTTTTCGTGCGTGCGCGTGCGTGTTTGAAATTACTAATTTCGAGCTCGTGCGGGTCGTGCCTTTGTCAAAATTTAGTCGTGCGTGCCTGTACGTGTTTCTTAATATCAACTTCGTGGTTGTGTCGGGACGTGCCTATTTCTTTTTTCTGTTATTGAACCCATTCATTCCAACATCCAACGAATAGATGCAACTAAATCTGTGCAGTTAAAGTTATTGAGAGAATAAATTCTCTTTTCTAATTTTCTCTATGCAATGAATAAAAACATAATATATAAATTAGGTTGTTCTTAAAAGACAACCAACAACATAGAGTTATTTACTTTTAATATTAATAACATGTTAATTTATATAACATGTCTGCTATTAAAACATTCAACAGATAGAAGTACTTTTTAAAATGTATCTTTTAACTGAAATGGTTTCAATTTTCATTGATATTTTCGAATTTTATGTAGATAGGTCTCCTAATCGTGTACCTGGTTCTTATGATACCAAAATAGAAGATTCAAAAAAGATTTTGCAGAAAAACCCTTGACCCCCACAACAAGAGTATTCAAAAATCCGTCCTTTCCAACAAACCGGGGTTTCGGTTGTTTCGAAAAGCGACGTTTTCGAAAAACCGGTACAACCGGCTTTTTTTTAAAGTTAAAACTCGGTTTCGGTTTGTATAACCTAAATTTTTTATTATAAAATATAATCAAAAAACATTAGATTCCACAGGAAAAACTAATGTAGATAAATTTTAAAATGTTGATTGAGATTCCTTAAAAAATGCTCCATATACTATAAATTTAATATTTGTTAGCAAAACTATCATCTATCTTAACCTTTCCATTGGCAACACTTAAATAATTTTAAATTTCTACAGTGAAATTTTCAATTATTTCAACATAACAATATTTTGAAAAGTTTTCTTTTGAAAATTTCCCATATATTTTCAATTTGCAAAAGAACTATCTTAATTTGTCTGAATTTAAAATTCTTTGCACATTTTCTTTCGAAAAGTTCCCATATATTTGTATTTTGAAAATGACATTTTTAAATTAATCAGATTTTGAAACTCTGCAATTTTCTTTTGAAAATTTCCCATATATTTGCATTTTGCAAAAGAAATGTCATAATTTCTTTGAATTTAAAATTCTTTGCAGTTTAGAAAGTCTTTGGTAATTGTTGACAAACTTATGAATGGATTTTATTTAAAATTATTTAAATGCATAGTTTTAAAAGAAAAACAATTTCACTTTTCATTTGCTTGGTACTCAACTCTTTGCGAAGTTTTCGTAGGCAAAATCAAGTACAGGGCTATTACGTCGAATTTATTTCGTACGAAATCAATTGTTTGGTAATTGTTTGTGACCGGAATTTTGACATTTCGATTATTTTGGTAAACAAAAGTAATACCACATGCGTTAAAAATAAAATGGAGTTCAAAAATTAATTATCATATCAGAGATATGTGGTAAATCAATGTAACAAATTTTACCGTTTAGAGACAAATGACAAAATTTCCTACGAAAATTTCACAAGAGCTTTGTGTTAAGTAAGGTTTTTTCTTGTCGGTTCCACCGGTTTTTCGAAATTGTAAATTTTCAGAAAACTGGCGGCCGGTGTATACCCAAAAAACCGGTGGACCGGTTTTCGGTTTTTGAATGCTCTACCCTCAACTGTTGAACCCATCACCGTCATACGTTTGTTTACCTTTGCTTTTGGCAAGTGACTCGGAGTTACAGTTTACACAAACTGATAGCCTCCTGAACCTCAACCCCATTCCATCCGATCTTTCAAAATAGTATACAGTCATACAAAAATAACTACATAATTACCCGATTAGGCGAGACAAACGGGAGATAACTTCTGAAATTGGTTAAAGGGTTAGACCTATCCAACAAACGACCGATTCAGTTAGGATGCTTTGACATCATTGTTAATACAAAGAACCGTCGGCTGCATTATTTTTATTTGAAAGGGACAAGACCTTGAGAATGTCAATTTGAATAATCTCTTTTACAATTAATTGAAACACGTCGTTTATGAACAAGGCCGTACCACCCAGCTACTAATGACATGATTGAGAGGTAGCGTAGAACACTCAAAAGATATCTAATAATGTGGCTTCCAATAAGACCGCTACAAATAAAACAAAACCGGTTTTAGATACCAATGAAATTCTTTATTCCTGTGAAAGTACGTTCGATGCCATTATATATGGAACTCGATTTCTTTTGCACGGCCACCACGGGCACGCTTGCAGAAGTCCAGACGCTGAGCCCAATTTTCGACGGGTTTCAAGCATAAATCGGCCGATACTGCTGCAATTTCACGTTCGATATTCGTACGAAGTTCATCAATCGTTGCTGGCTTGTTGACATAGACCATAGACTTGACGTAGCCCCACAGGAAATATTCTAACGGCGTCAAATCGCACGACCGAGGCGGCCAATCGACTGGGCCATTTCGTGAGATAACACGTTCACCAAACTTGGTTTCCAATAAATTGATTGTGGCGGTCGCAGTGTGGCTTGTGGCGCCGTCCTGTTGGAACCACATGTCCTCCAAGTCCATATTATCCAATTGGGGCCAAAAATATTCGGTTATCATTGAACGGTAGCGATTCGCATTCACAGTAATGTGCCTGTCTTGTTCATTACGGAAGAAGTACGGCCCAATGGCGCCGCCGGTAGATAAACCGCACCAAACCGTAATTTTTTCGGGATGCAATGATGACTCATGGATTACGTGTGGATTGATGTCTGACCAATAACGCATATTTTGCTTATTGACGAAGCCATTCAGCCAGAAATGAGCCTCATCGCTGAAGATGATTTTCCGTTGAAAATCCGAATCATTTTCAAGTTGTTGCTCAGCCCAATTCACGAACATACGATGCTTATGGTGGTCAAGCGGCTCAGTTCTTGCGTCAATTCGCCACAACGACGTCACAGAGATGCCCATCGCTTGGGAACGACGTGTGAGAGACACATTTGGGCTTTCTTGAACTGAAGCCTTAGCGGCAGCAATATTCTCGACACTACCGGCACTTCTTTGTCTCACTGGCACGGGAACATTTTGTACTGTGACTGTGGATTCAAATTTGTCCACTAGACGATCAATTGTTGATCTGGTAGGACGATTATGGCGACCATAAATTGGACGTAGCGCTCTTAAAGTTGAGGCCACTGACTCCAAATTTCGGTAGTAAATTTTAATAATTTGAACTCGTTGTTGGCTCGTATATCTTACATGATCAAATGGCAAACCTTACTGAAGAGAAATGTCAAAAGAGCGGGGAAAAATATGGCGTCGATTGCTGTCCCTATCGATTTACTTCTGTAGCGTCTCTGTTGAAAAACCCTTTATGTCCAAAGAACACTCCGTAACTGTCATTATTCCCAACAGTAGACATAGGACTCAAAACACCTTACAAAGAGGACCTGAAAGCTTCTGCAGCTGAAATGCTTTATGGCACAACACTTACACTACTCGAGGAATTCGTATCTAATGAGGATGAGGCTTATCACCCTCAAATATTTTTGATAAAATTATAGAGTTTATGCAGCAAGTTCGTGCAAAGCCTCCGATTCGTGCAAAGCCTTCGATTCGTCATAATGGTATCGACTTTATTTTTGCGCATAAGAACTTCTATCTGTCTACTATGTCTTCCTGCATGATGATCATGTCAAGAATCCATTAGAGCACACACTCCTGTAAATTTAACAGGATGTTCGATGTCTTACGATGACAACTCTGATGCAATATATGACTACTGTTGATATTGTGCAAAGTGGAATTTGTTCCAGTTATGGCGGAAACAATCAGAAGGACACCTTGAGAAGAACTTCTCAGCTGCTGAACGCAAGAACAGAAGTTAATTTTAGAAATCCAAGGAATGCGGGTTTCGTTCCAAAATACTACTAATCGACATTTGACCCCGTTTAACGTTATCAGCCGGATACTTTTTAAGTACTTTATACATTGAGAAAAGAACATTCTTCTAACCCGTACTTTATCGTTACTACAAGGGTAACAGGACATTGAGAAAGGGGTACTAAGTGAGTCGATTATCGACTGCCACCAACACCTAACCAAATCTAACCTAGTACACTTACTGGACAACACTGTTTCTGGTGCGTTGATAATTCTAATACTGTATGAATGTATTAAGTGTCACTTCCACTATGTGGAATAAAAGCTTTCGTTTGCTTTCTAGTCGTAATAAATATGATCCGGGTTTTAAAATCTGGTAATTTCCCGTCGAACGAACGCCCAAAATGTGTCTGTTTGGAATGGGCTATCATTTGCGGTCAGAAATAAAATTAGTTGAGGTAAACCTTTTGACTGAAAGAACCCTAATTTCAGTCGAATTACAGAATCTTCCCAGTATGCACAATGACTCGACCGAATGATTTGATGTGTGAGCCAAGAAAGACTTTGTGGATTGAAGAAGTCGAGATCTTACTTTTGAGCGTGGACTTATTCCTTCAAGTTATGAGAGGAATTTTTATCGTAGAAGGTTTTAGCCTTTTATCATCGGGTTTCGTATATAATTTTTAAATTTTCTGTCAGAAATGCCAAGCACATCCATTAGGCCTGGTGTTTGTTTTGTCCATTAAAATGTTTGGTAAAAATATCTGCCACTCAAATTTACTAGGGACTTCAATGCAAGGTTTAAATGAGAACACTGGTTTGCTGCCACGAAGTCCAATGAAAACAACAGTTGTACCAATTTAACGCTCATGCAATGACTCTTAATAAATCGCAGGAGCAGCCCATGTACATATGTGGTTTGAATTTAAAAATTCATGTCCCGCCCAGGGGCAGAAACAAATGGGAAGACAAAAATTTTGCAAATATTGTACGAATGCTATAAATTGAGGCACGATAGTAGGTATCTGATGATAAACTTATCACGGAGTTCGAAACTAGTCATGCCAGTGAGAGTTATTTCCTGAATTATCAAGCAACCATTTTTGGCATGAACTGCTTAATATACTACCATTCAAATATTGTACACAATTTAGTACTAAAAGCCTCCCTTCCCTGGTGTAATGGAGAACTTGCTGATATAAGGATTCAGGACGATGACTATTTAACCGAGCCAAGTCATCGAGATATAAACAGATAGATAACAAAGTTGAGCAAAGGCGATATAAGAACACAATCAGACGGGCCAAAAGAAACTCATGGAAGCTCTTCTGTAAACCAATAGAAGAGACATTCGATGCGCCAAGATCCATACGTCGTCGGGCAATACGACATATAGTACCTGAATGACTCTACTGGGCTTTGTACAACCTGTAGTAGTGATTCACTCAATCTCCTTATGTACACTGCTCATATATCGGAAGTTGTCATTGAAGTTGTAAGTTAAATGTAAATCGCATGAGTAATCTTCGGATGTATACCTTGCGGATGGAGAGCTACAAAAGTGGTGTATATTCCCAAAGAAGCAAAGCCATCTGCTCTTAAAGGCTTTAGGCATATACGCCCGTCATCGTTCGTAGAACGGCTGATAGACCGACATTTGCGAGTGAGTATTGATGACAGATTGTTATCTGAGACACATCGTAAGTACTGCAAGGGCAAATCTACAGAGACGGCGCTGCATGAAATGGCAGGATTCATAAAGATTTCGCTAACTGCTGAGGAATATACGTTGGTAGCCTTTCTCGACATAAAGGGTGCGGTCAATAATATCACGCTTAAAACGAAAGAAATTTCGCGATCCCTCTTAAGGTAAATATGGAGCTTATGGGGCTTGTATACCAAACCTCATCACCAGACGTGAACACCTCGACCTCTACGAGGTATGGTATCAGAGGCACACCTCATGGAGGGGCCTTTGTCTCCATCTCTGTGGAACCTTGCGCTGAACGGAATACTGGTCACTCTCAAAACTGGCGGTGGGAAAATTGTTGTTTATGCAGATGACGTGACAGTAGCTATAAGGGGCAAGTATCCCAGTACCCTTACGGAATTTGGATAGAAGGGCGGGAAAAATGGGTCAAGTCTGCGCCAGTCCTTTTTACCCGGAGGTATAAAATACCAATCTTGGAACCCATCACGTTGAATGTGCCTCAAATTGAGCACATCAAAAAACCTGGGTGTTATTTTGAACAGGATGCTTAGTTTCATATCCAACAAAGTGGAAAGGGCGTAAAAGCTCCGTACATCTGCAAGGCTATTAGTGGAGTCTTTCTCCGACGATAGCCCACTGGATCTATACAGCTCTGGTGAGACCGATAATGCTCTATATTATCGTGTGATGGCAGGTACTTGATAAACCCGCCTATTGGGTTCAGAGAATGGCGACGATTTGCAACTTGGGTACTCTACGCACCACTTCCACTGACGCACTGAATATAATGTTACATATGTTGCCGGTGTATATTCTAGGCAGGCATAGTGCTTCCACATCTGGCAACAGGTTAAGCTAGCTCTCACAATGGGCCGTGGTCGGAGTAAATTATGGAACAGTGCTAGATGTACTCCCAAAATTCCTTCATTTATCGACTACTCGAAATCGGAACCATTATTCGGTCTACAATTCCACACTCTCACGTATTCCTGGAACAAATGAGTTCCTGGTAAAGAGAAATATGTGAATTTCTACACGCATGCTTTGAAAATGAGTCAACAGGTTGGCTACGGGTTCTTCTCTAGGAAGCTAGGATTGTTCCGTTCTCGTAGACTACTTGATCATTGTAGCGTGTATAATGAGGAAAGGTCTGTGTATTAACATTTGTCTGTAAGTGACCGACTGGCTGAGGGATAATAGACCAAAAGTCCTTTGGTGCAACGCTTCTAGGAGAGTCAGACGGTCATCAAGTCCCTGGAACAAAAACTCAACATCTGCCAAGGAATGCCTCAGATCTCTTATCGAGTTATCAGAGCAATACGATATTCATCTAAGGTGGGTGCCATTGCTAATCGATAAATACCATATTTATGTCGATTACAAAGCTGCTTTCTATAGCCCCATACTGCGAAAATTGTACGAAGCTATGTCTTGGGATTCCGGCAAAACTGATCCGCCTCTGTAGAATGATGCTGACCAAAAGCAAATCACCAGTGAAGGTGGCGAAAGACCTCACCGAACCAATCTGTACCAAGCGAGGGCTGATATAAGGCGAAACACTTTCAAGATCTTAATGGAGATAATAATGAGAAAAGCTGCAGTAAATATGAACAAGAACATCAACACGAAAAGCCGTATGCTGCTGGCGTATGCTGACGGCATAAACATCATCGGGCGAAATTTGCGAGAGGTTACTGCAGTATTGACTCGACAATCCTCTCGACTTGGTCCCCACTTGAACGTTGACAACCGATTTAATTTTGAAGTGGTAGATGAATTAATCTACCTTGGATCCGCCGTTGACAAGGACAACAATGTCAGCCCGGAAATAAATTGGAGAATTGTGTTTGCAAATAGATGCTATTTTGGGCTCAGCAAGCAGTTTAAAAACAAAATCCTCTCTCGATTGAGAAAGGTCCAGCTATACCAGACTTTCATTTTACCAGTCCTGGCATATGGCTCCGAAACTTGGGTCATATCGCTAGCGGATGAAAAACACCTAGGAGTATTCGAGAGGAAAATTGGTCCTGTTAAAGAAAACGGCGAGCACCGAGGTCGTTTAAACCAAGAGCTATAACATTTATATTCTGACGTGGACATCTCTAGGCGAATCTAATTAGGCAAAATTGCGGTGGCTAAGCTGATGTTATCAGAATGCAAACGGGTTTTGATAACGTACCCGATGAAAGTAGGAAAAGTGGGTGACCACTGGTCCGCTAGAAAGACCAGGCCGAAGAATCCCTACTCATCCTTGGTGTTACTAACTGGCGTAAAAAGGCGAAGGATATAACCAGTTGGAGAAATATGTTAAAAGGGCCGTTCAAGTATTACGTAAGCAGATTTATTACAATTATTAACCCCCCTCCCCCTAGTCATCAAAAGGAAACAAAGCTCTCCCCACCATGCTGACGTAATCATTGGTATTTGTATTTTACTTTCAATGTATTCTGTTTCTATTTTATTGATATAATTCTTATATAATTCTCTTATAATTCTAGAAAAAAGAAAATAGGCTTAGGAAAGAGGACATTTAAACAAACTTTATTGGCGTGGTATTCAACATAGAGTAAGGTACATATATATATTATAATCGTAATATTACGAATAAAACAAACTTCTTTTAAATTTTTGGTTTACATATTAATTCCAGTTAACAGTCTTCAGTCCATGACACCCGAATCTATGATCCCAAATTTTCGATGATATTGGATGTTTGCTGCTCAATGTTGTGTGTCTGCTCACTTTCATCCGATTTTGGAATGTCTACGTCGTTCTCATCGAGCCATTCAACATCTTGGTGCTCTAAATTTTGAATAATGCACAGCATTTCATTAGCACGACGAGCAGCCACTCTTATAGCCCTAACTTTCATATCAGTTTGCGTGCTTACCTTTTTATGGATCTTCTCGATGTGACGATTTAGTGACTTGACGGAAGTATGATAAAGACCACACGTTTTGCATGTTCGATTTAATAGCTTCAATTTTACCGTCGGACAAAACTAATCGTAGGGCATTTGCAGGAAATCTTTGAGTGAAGAATGCAAGCGTAGAGCTAAATTGACTGGGAGATTGAGAAATTGCCCTCCATCATCCAAAACCAAGTCATCAACTGTTTGTTTTACTTTTACTGGTGGCGGAAGAAACCTGTTGTCTAGTAATCTAAATAGGCCACTTCTCGGACGACAGTATTCTATTTTTCTACATTTTACACTTTGAAGCAAGTATTGGCTTTCACGCACGTGTTCTGAATACCATTTAATGTCCGGAAAATCAGGAAGATCTTGTTCTCCCTACCCGACATATTTTGCAGTAACATGATAGCCATCAATTTCCATTGAACTCCATATCTCAGCTAACACATTTCCTGCAAACTCGAAATTGGATCTTTCTAAATGTTCATTAATTGTAACGCCACGTTCATCCAAATGAGACCCAAAATGGTCATGAGGCAATATCATGTCGCTTAAAGTGTTGTATAGCAAACCCTATAACTTTTTGATAACGCGGATTTTCATCTTGCCCTCCATCAACCGTCATGATTACCACTGATTTTACCAATCCATGGTCAGCTTTAGCTAATGCTTGAAACTCTTCAAGTTTGAGAAGCGTCTGGAAATCCTGAGCATGAGTATTAGCAGTAGATGAACTATACTTTCCACTTCGAATAGCGATGTATGTTGGTCCCGAATATCCAACGGTTTGCGGTTGTCCTAGCAAACTGGAAGTGATTCTGATACCAGCATAAACTGATGGTATTAATTTATATCGCTCAGCCATTACCCAGTCGTGATCAGGCAATTTGATTCTATATTCCATGTGCATTAGAAGAGGTGCTTGCTTATTTGCCGCTGTTACACCAATAGGCACCCGAGCTTTATCATCTTGAGATATGAAAACTACTTGATCGGGCCCAAGTATGGATGCTATGTTCTCCAAATAATGGATTGATGTTTCAGCGAAATTGCTATCTAAGTGGCTTTTGTGGTGATCAGTCTGAGCCCGAGTGAGCTTAACAGGGACTGTCGATACATGTCTTCGTCCCTCTGCAGAATTAGATTTTCTGGGAAGGAAACGAAGATATGTCCCAATTCGGCTAATGTCAAATCCTATTTTACGTAATTCTTGTGTGAGTTCATCAAGAGTTTTTACACTGCGAATAGATTCCGTTCGTCTTCTATCATCTGCTGCACTCCCAAATAACGCAATATCCGCAATTGTTTTCAATAGTAATGGTTGATCATTTTCTAGGCTAGGACGTCCCACTGAATCCCTCAGGGATAGTTTTTTTATTTCTGGATTTTCATGAGAAATATCTTCTAACTTTCTTTTCATACCATCTCTGTGTTTCTTCTGGGCAACTGCGTTTTGAATCTTCCTGTTGAAAGACTGTTTCGCTGTTTTTAATTCTTCGCGCAAGTTAATAATCTGTTTATCAACTACAACACGGCTTGGCATAGTATCTCTGGCAGAATAAAAAGCATTCAGATTTTTTTCGAGTATAGCAATCTTATTCTTCATAACATCCTGAGAAGGCTTAGCTCTCGGTGGTTTATCTGTATTTTCTGTGTTTTTGCAATGCTCTTGTGATTCAACTCCTGGTTTTATGCCGTCTTCTTTTTTGTTCTTTAGAATTTGTGTTTTTTCTGTAGGCTTACAGATACTCGTTGCCTATAAATTAAAACATTCTATAGGTACTGCTAATAATTCTCTTAGTAAGCTACAAAAACATAAATGTGTGACCAAAAAGGGTCGTTACATACACACTATAGTGAGTACATTTAATACGTCTTATTTACTTTATATACTACGTCTTAAAAATGTAGTAGATTAGATTTATTCTTAGTCTCTGATTGCAATTCTTCTTCAATTCGCTTAGAGACAATAACATCAAGTTGCTTGTCGGACGTTGCTTGTAACTTATAATGACGCCACACTTCGTTAAGTAACTTCTGTACATTTTGTACTTTTGTATTTGTATGAGATTTTTTAAAACTTTCGAACAATTTTTGGTATAACTTGGACTTGTCTATTTGAAACGACATCTTAAACAATTCAACTTTGGCGAAAGTGGATCAACGGTAACACAAACATTAATTTGCTTTGCTTTGCTTACAACAAGTCAAATCGTCAATCGTACCGAAAAAAAACAATAGATTGGCGGAATGGCTCAAACGTTTTCATTGTTTGTGGGAATCCCCGAATATGGGTTGTGTTTTCATGCACATTCTTACAAATAAATTGATACATGCCAAACAGCAAAATTTAAAAGCAGAGCTCTATTTTTTTTATTAAAGTTAAAATAATGAATAAATTGTTTGACCTAACATTGAGCAGGTAAGTTTTTAGGTTTATAATGAAATATTGTGCTGTCTTACAACGGTGTTCACCTCTTTTGGATGTAGATGTCTTCTGTATGGAAATATTTTGTTCGAGACGGAAAGGATAAAGCTAGATGCCGGCAATGTCCTAAGCAATTAGGTTGCAGGGGTTCCTCGACCTCTGCTCTACTGAACCATTTGAGGAGTGTACATAAAATTGACGCAACAACCAAAGCAGACCACAACGTAAATGAAGAGGCGGGTGGATCCGTTAAACCAATTGAAAATTGTTCTATGCTTAAATACGTTTCCAGAAAAGAAACTATTGGTGAGATTTTTCCCGCTGTGTTGCTGAGGATGGACTTTCTGTGCGTGCACTAAAAAAATCTAGAGTGGTGCTGGCTTATTTAAAATCAAAACAATTCAAGATGCCGGCTTCTGATACTACAATATGGGAGAACATATATGATTGAAGATGAGTTAAAGAAAAAATTGATTTACTTAAAGCAAAAAAACCAGCGCTTCTCTATTGTGGTCGATGAATGGTCGGATATATCTTACATAAAATACATAAATGTTACTGTGCGAACACTTGATCCCGAAAGCAAATTGTTTGAAGTTTTTAACCTCGGTTTGGAGGAGATGAAATTAAAAGGCACAGCTGTTAACGTGGAACAAGTCATCAAACGAAAGTTGGAAGAATTTGGCTTAGATATGCAGCATGACATAGTAGCATCGACCCATGATGGTGCAGCGGTCATGGCGAAATACCGCCGAAGTATTGATTCAGAGTCGCAGCTCTGCATGAATCACCTCATTCATCTCTGTGTTGTTGACAGCTTTTACAAAAAGAACTGCAATGTGGTCAACAATAACGAAATTGGCAGTGAAGAGGATACTAACGACGATGAAGAATATGATAACGATAATGCTACTAATAATTATTTCGACTTTGTAGATGGATACATGACTTTAAATGATAATGTAAACTCTATTATAAAATGTGTTAGAAAATTCGTTTCAATGTTTAATAAGTCGGCTGAAAAGCAAAAGAAATTACAAATGTTTGTAAAAGACCAATTTAATAAGGAGCTTAAACTTATCCATGATATTAAGCACCGCTGGAATTCTATGTCCAGTGAATCATACTTTATTGGACTTAGGACTGACACCATTTAATGAAAATGATATCGCAACTTTGTCTGTGCTTAGTAACACCCTTAAACCTTTGGAAATATCTATACAAAAACTTTCTGCAAACTCTTCGACTTTAGCTGCTGCTGAAGGTATTTTTAAATTTTTACTTAAACACTTTTCAACAATTCAAAACCAATTTTCAGTTAATTTATATGAAATTCTAAAAAGACGTATATCAGAAAGACGTATTCAAACACTGAATACTCTCATTTTGTATTTAAGTACGAGTAAACTCCCAATTAGTGACGCATTAAATATTCAAGTAAAAATGAAACAAAAGAGTTGACATCCATTTTGTATTCACGATTATTGCCTGAAGAACATGATTCGTTTACAGATTCAAATGACGAAATGATCGTTGATGCCACTGAAGATACTATAGAAACAGAACTAAATAACGCTATAAAAAACGTTCAAAATCCTAAAACTACCATTAAAAAATCTACCAAAAATTTTCTTTTGGAATATTTTTTATATATGGATAATAGTTGCAAAAGGACTGAAAACCTTGACAGATTATTAAACGCCTTGTGCACAATAAGTCCAACTAGTACTTTGAGTGAAAGGGCATTTTCAATATCAAGTTTTATAAAAACCAAAGAAAAAAATAGGTATACACCCAAGCACTTAAATTGTATCTTATTTCTTAAATGTTACTTTAGGGAAAACTAAAGATTAAATTAAATATATTTATATATAATCAAGTATTTACAAATGAATTGTTATGTTTTGTTTGTCTTTGTTAAAATAAGAAACTGATCTCAGTAATGTTTTGCATTGTAATTATAGTTAAACTGAAACTGATACTTTTTATAAGTATAATTGAATTGTTTTCTGTTATTTTTTAATAAAATTTTTTTGTTAAATTGTGTGTTTTAATTTGTTATTTGGCATACATTTGAAAACCGGATTATACGGTTTTTTTCTGAATTTCAAAAAAGGCACCCGGTTTTTTTTAAATGCCATGTTTCGAATAATTCGAAACCCGGTTTTCGCAAAAACCCGAATAATTGATCACCCTAGTTGCCATATGTGTAAAAAAGTAAATAATTACTCATAATGGAATTTGTAAGGTGAACGCATTGCACAGCTGATGTTCTTTTGTTTATATATTTCTGGGTGATTTAAATTGTCAAATGTTGTTCGCGTATACATATTTGTTTGTTTGTAAGTGTTTTTCCACAGTAGCACATAATTGATTTGACAATATAAGTTAACTTTAACAAAAACAAAATGCATGTTGTTCTTGCCCTACAAAAGTAACAACAGCTACTGTGCTTCCATCATGCTGACGTAATCACCATCTTGACCCCCCACCACCCATGTCATCAAAAATAAGCAAAGCAAAGATCCCCCCGCTCCACTAAGTGCTTACGTAATACTTGAACGGCCCCAAAATTAGTTTAATTGCTTGTTTAATTAATATGTGTTTGATATCTGACAACATGAGGTTGTATAATGGTCAATAAATGTAAAGTATGTTGTGAAAAAAGTAATAGACATATCTGAAAACAAAACAAAAAGTCTAGAGTTTGCCATGGAGTATATCCATAAGCTAGTGAAGTTTGGCACAATGTCTTATGCACGGGTGAGTCCTTTTTTCAATGTGAAGAGTCATTTGGATAAACTTATACGCACTTTTCCAAAGGATCGACGCATAAAGCAGTACAACCTCTTCAGTAATGTTTTGGCTATGTGTCTCATACAATGGATTTGGAGATCTAGTACCAATAAAAGACACCTATAATGCAAAATACCTAGATATTTTGAATAACCATGTTATTCCTTCGCCTCAGAGATTATTTCCTGATGAAAATTGGATTTTATAGCATGATAACGATCCATGCCATAAAGCACGGTTACCAACAACGTTTTTAAATCGAGTTGGACAAGATTTTCTACCTTGTTCACCACAGAGACCGGATGGAAACATAATGGAGAATGTATGAGTATAAATAAAATCCCAGAAATCTATCCAAATGGACCGACATCGAATAAATACCTGGAACAGCTTAGTAATCGAGTTTGTACGCACTTTGATTGCATCTATTCCAGCTAGACTACAAGCTGTCATAGATGCTGAGGAAAATGTATCCGGCTACTCATTATTTTTGTTTTTGGTGTTTTATAATGCTTTTTTCTGTTGTGTAGATACTTTTGAATGCATTTAAATTTGGGTAAATAACATTGAAAAATGAGGTGCAGACTTCTTTTGTGTTTTTAATCAACAACTATCAAGTTTATTGCTAAAAATTTTAAACTAGCATAATCGATACATTTGGAGGATTACAATACTAAGGTGTGTGACAAACCTCTGTTTTGATACTGCGGAAGCGGCACGATGCTGGCGGCTGCGGCTTAGCTCGCCGGAAATGGGTGGATTCTTTTCCGCTTACAGGGTTGCACATTTAATACGTTCGTGCCTTTAAAAATTAGATGAGATGTTGATAAAGTTTAGGAAAGGAAGTGAGGGATAAGGAGGTTGGAGAGAGAGATGATGAAACATCCAATAACACATTTATCTTTTCGCTTTATCGTCATGATCTGGATTCTTCTCTGGAGGACAAAGATGGTGATGCCCTCATCGGCTCCCCTCCCCTGTTATGACTTTTTTTAGTCATCCATGATGGTTTCAATGCCGACAATTTTCTTCAAGAAACTATCCCTATCGCGTTTTTCCTAACCTCTAAAGGATCGTTACTTTTCAGTCATAGTTAATAACTTTTACCACATAATTTCAAATTTCAAACTAAACAAAACAAACTTTATTCGGAAGAACATAATGACTACATAAACTTAAACATCATTAAATAAGCATAATTATAATTTTTCCTGACCCTTCTTTGTTTTTGGAAGTTTATAAAACTAAATTACTAGTCACAAATTCGTTATATAATTCGAAGTTTGAAAAGTATGGTTATGCTATCTATAAATGTAAAATTACGACGAATTATACACCATTTAATTATTTGTAAATTACTTGTTTTATTTGTATTATTATTGTTTTTTTTGTATTATCTGTCGATTTGGTTCTATTCCTTTTTTTTTTTTTTTAAATTATGTAACGAATTTGTGTTTCCATATACTTTATAGTTGCTTGTTTTATAAATTCTTAGACCCTTTACAAATATTTCTAACGGCCGTTATTTTTATATGGTTTTTGTTGTTATTTTAGGATTTTAATAATTATTTAAGGTATTCTAAAGGATTTATATTTTTTTTTTGATTTTTTTTTTTTCAAATTTCGAAATAAAATAACTTAATATTATAAATGTAATTTTAAATTTTCATAGTTTTAAATCATAGCTTATTTTAACTTGTTAACATTTAGTTCCTTTTGAATTTTTAGGACTTCTTTCGAAACATTAGAGATTTAAATTTTCTTCAGTTTCGTTTGTCTTGTAATTTTTTTGCTTTACAGATTTTTTTTCTTTCATTTATTTTCAATAGACACAAATTTTGACAAACACGTTGGTAATAAAAGTTTTCGTACACCACTGTACCACGTTGCTTTCACTCCTTTTGTGATACTACATCGACAATTACAGTATTCACGAACGAAAACACATGTAGGGTTATGTCACTACTTTGAGGTTAGTTCTCTTTTTTCAAATTTTTCTTTTTCGAATTTGCAATATTTTCCTCTGAATTTCTAGTTTTTCTGTTCTAGTATTAAATAGCACTTTTCAGCCTAACTCGTCTATGGCAACTCTTAGAGACGGTCTTACCTCGAGATTCTACGTTTTTCTTTGCACGTAGTTACCGATAGGGGTTAGGGTCTCCACTAATTTTGCCAAATATTACCCAAATGGTGAGTTGACGAAGTTGTCCCCACGGTTGCTGCCCGAACTGGTCGACAATGTTTGATCACCAATGGTTGTGGCCACAAGATGGCGCCGTCCACTTGTGAGCACTAAATCCCCTATTGGTATATCTCCGCGAAATTAAATATTTATAGTTTCGAGCGATTGTACAACTTAAATCGTACAACTTCTTATGATTTTATTTTAAATTTTCCACCACTTATACCACTCGACGATACTCGAACTTCTACCTCACGTGTCTGTCAGCTAATTGAAAGAATCGCGTGATCATTTAACCTAACTATCACTCCATCTGGATACAACAACACTATTCATGTAAGGTCGATATGGCAACATTTACATTTCACAGTCGCCGGCTATTGTATGTGTGTCGTTGTGTCAAGCATTTACAATATCCCATTGACACATCTGATCACATCATCACTTGAACATCATGAAATGAAAATTACGGAATAAAAGTCGTTTTATTCTGAGATTCGGCTGCATGCAGTCGTCACAGGTGTTCTTGTTGCAAACTCATTCATAAAGCAGTAATATCGCTCATTTGCTGCAAGAACGGCATAACTCAAAATTCGCGATGTTTGAGTTAATAATACAGAAATATTGGCAACATCATGTTCTATCTTGTTTGATATCTTGTATTCAGAACGTGTGAGACGAGTATATGCCGTTATTTCTATTCCTATGTTTCGCTCTTCTTTGTGCCTTTATAAGTGGAAAGGTAAAATGTGTTTTATGTAGTAAAAATTCTTATATACTGGCATATTTTGTGTTGTGACTGTTTTGTTGAAAAAAATCATCTGATTATAACTAGCTATAACACAAAATATGCCATTATTGTTGGAAAAATTTTTATCATAAACTAAATTATTTTTACTTATGACGTTATTGTTACTAAAAAATATGTTGATAAGAAGTCAGCATTTTGAACTATCAAACAATGTGTCATTATTGACGATAAATTTTTAGATGTTAAATCTAAAATTATGGCAATAACTCGAAATAAGTCCTTATTGCTAGTAAAAAAAAAACATTTCTTCAAAATAATACAAACGTAAAATGTTAATTTTTTAAAAAAAAAATAAATGGTTTCCCATTACATCCCATGAAGGGACTGGGGAGAACTTCTCACAATCACTGAGCTGTGCGCTTTCCAGTTTTCACTCACTGATTGGGACCTACAGTTTTACACCGATTCCGAACGGTAATTTGAGAAGCTTTTTCATGGCTAGATACTCGATAGTGTCGCCGTCACTATGCGAGGTGACCGCCACCGAAAGAAAATTTGAAGGTGGTCAGAGCCGGGTTCGAACCCAGGATCTCATGTACAAGAGCCGCGCACACTAACCATTGCACCACCGACGCTCTTTTAAAATGTCTGACTGCAACCGGCGCAAATCAGCATCTAGTTCTTCAACATTTTTCGAAGACTCGGAAATAATATTTTCAGAACTCGAAGCTACACATTCTAATCTAGCCACTGACAACACTATTTCACAAGTTGAAGCAACATCTTCTAATATAGCCGCTGGTATCACTTTCTCAACTTGACGCAGCAACTTCAAATTCTACGCTCTGTAATGCACTACCTAGCACTTCAAATTCAAATACAGCAAGCTCTTCATTACTTTTGATAAGCCCATTAAGAAAAGGTAAAAAAAGATCAAAACAGACAGAAAAGTGGTAGAATAAGAGTATTAAAAAAAAGAGAAATAGCGGACAAGAATACGAAATGCACACAAAGAACAAAAAAATAAGACCTGAAAGAAAAGTGAAAGAGACATGTGCTGAAACTTGCAGGTATGAATGTTTCAAAAATTTTCGCGAGGAGGATAGACAGCTATAGTTTGCATTATATTGGTCTCTTGGAGACATTGAAAAGCAACGACAATTTATTGCCAAATCTGTTCAAGTTGTCGAGCCGAAATACCGCTACGTGCGTATTGGAGGTATAAGAGGTCCTCGTCAAAACAACAATGCCTTGTTTTTTACGCAAGGTGAGGGTTTAGTACGTGTTTGTAAACTTTTTTTAAAAACACTCTGAATATCTCCGATCGTGTAATTAGAACAGTATTGGAGAAACGTGAAAAGCTGGCTAACCAAATATTGGAATCTGATCAAAGGGGAAAACATGGTAAACAAAAAAAAATTAATCCAGATGTAAAAGCAGGTGTAAAGGAATTTATAGAAAAAATACCGAAAATAGAAAGCCATTACACACGAGCAAACACATCTAGAACATTTATAGAAGGAAGTAAAACCATCTCAAGTATTTATAGGGACTACGTTGGTGCGTGCAAGGAACAAAATAAGCCGTTTTGCATTTTCACTTAATTTTACAGAACTTTCACGGAAGATTTCAATATCTCGTTTTTCACTCCGAAAAAAGATTTGTGTGAACAATGCACAGCATACGAAAACATGGATGAAGCAGAGAAAATAAATGCGATGGAACTTTATGAACAGCACTTACATGAAAAAAAACTTATCAAGAGAGGAAAAAAAATATGACAAAGATAATACAAACGCATTTGTTGCAGTCTATGACTTACAAGCAGTCATGCAGTTACCGAAAGGCGATGTTTCTGCATTTTATTATAAGTCAAAAGTAAATGTTTTCAACTTCACCATATATGATATTAAAACAAACCGATGCCAATGCTTTGTTTGGGATGAAGCCAATGGCCACCGCGGAGTAAATGAATTAGGTACATGCGTACTTCAATATATCCGAAATTTGTCAAGCACTGATAACGCTGAATTAATATTTTATTGAGACAATTGTGCTGGACAGCAAAAAAATAAACTTATGCTTGCGATGTACCTTTACGCCGTTCGTTACTTGGGTATAAAATCTATTACCCATAAGTATCTAATAAAAGCCCATACACAAAACGAAGGTGATTCAGCACACTCCCTGATTGAAAGAGAAGCAAAACGAATGTTAAAAAGCTGCCCTATTTACACTACAGAGTCATTTGTTTCTATTATTCGATCTGCTAGAAAGAAGGGGGATCCATTTAATGTGAATGAACTTTGTTTTGAGGACTTTTATGATTTAAAAAGACTGGCAAATGACATCGGCCCTTTAAATATGAGCGAGCTAAAACTATCCCAAGTAAAAATTATTAAAGTTAAGAAAGAATCAACAAACTCCGTTTTTTATAAAATGTCTTACGCTGAAGATGAATTCAAGGAGGCGACTGTTATTAAAAAAAAGAAGCAAGCAACATCTATTATTTTAAATAAAGCTTTTCATAGCAAACCAAGCATTCCCAAAAATAAAAAAAGACGACATCGACGATTTGATTAAAAAAAATCTCATTCCACGTTTTTACAAACAATTTTATGATAATTTATAAGCGTTTTATTCATGTTATCGAAAAGACTGAATTTGTTTTTTATGTTTACTTACTTGAAGCAAAAGACTTTTTTTATGAAACCTTATGATAAATATCATGAAACAGAGTTTCTCATATGGTATTCAATATATTTTAATTTTAATTTTAAAAAATGTTTGATTGAAATGAATTGTTTTTATGTTTTTATTTTTTTTTTAGTTTATAAGACTTTGAAATAAATGACTTAAATAAAAAAACAAGTTTTTTCGCATTAAGAACGACACATTTTAGTTTACTACACTAATATCAATGAACTTTAGCAGCAATAACGTCATAACTCAAAGTATAAACAATTTACCATATAAAAACAATTAGTAAACTTTTTTTACTCTACTTTTTTCTATACAGATATATTAAATGTAAGTTGATTTACAAGATGATATCAAAATATTTACATTTATTCATTTTTCTTCAAAGCTATAGTCAATTGAACACTTAAAACGCATTTATCTCAAAATCGAAAATTTTGAGTTATGCCGTTCTTGCAGCAAATGAGCGATATGTTGTTTTATTTCCAAGCATTCTTCCAATTGTTTGTAGGGTTCTTTCTTTGCTTCCCTTGACGAAAAATTTTAAAATATTAATCAATTTGTAATGGCACGAATACCGTTCATTAGTTTCTTCGTTTTGAGCCGAAACAAACGACGAAACAATATAAGTTTAGAGGTCAACTATACATACAACTAATAAACATCGAAACTTGGCTGTCAAAATTTTCTTAAATCTAATAAACTGCCCTCTAATCTGCTGAGAAAAAAGATACGCTGGACTAACTGAATCTATAATCCAACTCCTGTCTGCATATGACTAAACATTTCTACATACAATAATATTGTACAATCCATTCCAATTTATTTGTCGGTATTAGTTTGTTTTAGACATGTGTTCATACATATCCAGATATATATTTGAAATGCATTCATCGTCCATCAAAATAACATTTCCATCAATTTTTAAATCGTTGTCAAAACAGTTTTTATTGATTGTCAGTTTGAAAAGAAATAACTGAAAAACAAATCTGAGTGAACGCGTTTGCGAGTAACATTTGTTTCTGACATTTATGCCCATATTTGTTTGCATTTATTTTCATTAATAATAGAATGGAGCTGTTGGATTTTTTTATGTTTTTTGGGATTTGTTTATTTTTCCTTCTTTGTTATTTGTGGTCGTAACTTTATTTATCGCTGGTTTATTTGACTTTTGGTCCTATTGTTTTTATTTAAGTTGAGCACTTAAAAATAACATCGATAAAAAAGCGTAAGCGTTGAAATAAAATGTAATAATAAATTCTCCAAAAACCGAAAAAAATTTACATACAATAAGTATGTATGTATGAATGCGTATCCCAAATTTGTTGGTCTTTAATAAATGTGGTATAAAATTAAAGTATAGATTTTTTCATTAACTTAAATTTGGAACATTGTTTGTACAGCTCATACTGTGCAGTTTCGGACGGAATTATCAATAAATTTAAATTGCCGCGATAACGCCAGACATTGCTTTTTTAAAAGCGGACCACACAGTAGTCATAATTGATTTATAACGGTAACTATTTCTTCCTCAATTGGGTGTCTTCCTTGTTCAAATCATACACTTCTCAGACTGCCACCTTCATTGTAGGAAATTCTGCTGACACTACTATTCGGTTTCGCCCAAAAGATGTATGTTCTGAAAGTTCGTTACCAACCTTCACTGAGGATTTCGTGTCATCCTGACTAAGCAGCAATGCAGATCTCAGATGTACTTAGTTTCGTAGAGTTGCGAAATAGCTTATAATGAAATAAGTCCAAATGAAGTAATTCCCAAGAGAAATAAATCAATTCCCAAAAGGAAACATGAAGTAGTACACAAAAAATTGCAATACCAGCCAGCGCAAAAGGTGACATAAATCCCACCGAAATAAAAAGCAAATTGAATTAAATAACTCCTCAACTTACTTACTTATCCGGTCTCGAACAACCCGGGGAGTCAGGGACCTTACAAAAAGAAGATGACACATTTCGATCCTTTGCCCTATCCCCCAGTTGGTAATACCGAGGGTACGTAGGGATTCGTCAACCTGTTGCCTCCAGCGGAGTCTTCGTCTTCCCATTTCTCGCCTTCCTTCGAGTTCGGTTTCGAAAATCCTTCGCGCTGGTTCGTCATCACCCACTCTACTGATGTGTCCTAGCCGGCGCAATCGCGTTGTTTTGATCCGCTTAACTATGTCAATGTCGGTTTAAAGCTCATACAGCTCATGGTTTATGCGTCGCCCGTTCTCGCCGTTGTACACCAGGATGTGTAAATCTTCCGGAGTATTTTCTTTTCAAAGGCTCCTAGAAATGTGTTGTCTGCTTGCGATAAGACCCAGGATGTGGCGCCATAAAGCAAGAAAAGTTGTATAGAGTCTGGTTAAGCTGGAGATTTGTTACTCGAGAGGGGGCTTTATCTCTAAAATGTTTGCTTAGCCCAAAATTACAACCATTCGCAAGCACAATTCTCCGTTTGATCTCAATTCTGACGTTGTTGTTGCTGTTTATGACAGATCCGAGGTAAATAAATTCATTCACCACCTCGAAACTGTAACGGTTACAACGTTCAGGCTTTGGTTTAAACTATTAATTTTGGCCGGCACTCATCTACTTTCAGACCTATATTTGCTGACTCCTCAATTCTCGAAAATACCACAGTAATTTCTCTCATAGTGCGCGCAATGATATCTAAAGGGTTTTTCAACAGAGACGCTACTAAAGTAAATCGATAGGGACAGCAAACGACGCCATATTTTTCCCGCTCTTTTGACATTTCTCTTCAGTAAGGTTTGCCATTTCATCATGGAAAGATATACGAGCCAACAACGAGTCGGAATTATTGAAATTTACTGCCGAAATTTGGAGTCAGTGGCCTCAAATACAAGAGCGCTACGTCCAATTTCTGAATTCTGAATTTCATTTCTGGCTGAATGGCTTCGTCAATAAGCAAAATATGCGTTATTGGTCAGACAGCAATCCACACGTAATCCACGAGTCATCATTGCATCCCCAAAAAATTACGGTTTGGTGCGGTTTATGGGCCGGCGGGGTCATTGGGCCGTACTTCTTCCGTGATGATCAAGACCGGCACATTACTGTGAATGCGAATCGCTACCGTTCAAAGATAACCGAATATTTTTGGCCCCAATTGGATAATATGGACTTGGAGGACATGTAGTTCCAACAGGACGGCGCCACAATCAATTTATTGGAAACCAAGTTTGGTGAACGTGTTATCTCACGAAATGGCCCAGTCGATTGGCCGCCTCGGTCGTGCGATTTGACGCCGTTAGATTATTTCCTGTGGGTCTACGTCAAGTCTATGGTCTATGCCAACAAGCCAGCGACGATTGATGAACTTCGTACGAATATCGAATGTGAAATTGCAGCAGTATCCGGCCGATTTATGCTTGAAAACCGTCGAAAATTGGGTTCAGCGTCTGGACTTCTGCAAGCGTACACGTGGTGGCCATGCAAAAGAAATCGAGTTCCATACATAATGGCATCGAACGTACTTTCACAGGAATAAAGAATTTCATTGTTATCTAAAACCGGTTTTGTTTATTTAAAAAAAAAACCGATATATCATCAGTATACGCGAGCAGCATGTGCCTTTTGCTGGTGACGGTTTTATTCATGTTGACTGCAACTTTTCTGTTAATGGTCTCCAGTAATATGTTAAAGAGATCACACGATAGGGTGCCGCCGTGCCTGAGGCCTCGCTTAGTTTCAAACAGTTCGGTAAGTTCCATATCAATTTTCACTGCAGGTTTGGTGTTCGTCAAGGTCATCCTACAAAGACGTATGAGTTTGGAAGGAATACCAAACTCAGACATTGCTTCGTAGAGTTTCTTCCGTATCGAACTATCGAAGCCCAACTTGTAATTGGCAAATAGAAGACAGGTGTCGATTTGTTTTTCGTGGGTCTTCGCCAAGATGTGATGTAGCATGAAACTCTGGTCATATGTCGATTTTCCACACTGGTATGGTCCAAACAGGCCAGCGATAATTGGCATTAGTCCCTCCCACATTATGCTTGATATAATCTTTTATGCTATGGATAAAAGGTTTATTTCACGATAGTTGGCACAGAGTCCCGGGTCAGCTTTTCCAAATATGCGGCATAGTACACTGAGACTCCAAGCGGCCGGCAAGTAGTCGTCTAACCAAATTTTGCTAATGAGGTGATACATACACCTTATCAGCTCATTCGCCGCCCGCCTTAAACAGCTCCGCCGGTAATCCATCTGCTTCTGCGGGATAGTTGTTCTTAAGCCGGGCAAGAGCTCTTCTGACCTTGTCTTGGTTAGAAGGGGGACAGTTGACGTCGTCGTTCAAATTGTGATCGATTGTCCCCTCGTCATTTTATATATGTAGCAGGTACCAGTAGCGCGGAGAAATGATCTATCCATGTTCCGAACATCCCAACTCCCCAACTAAGATACTTAAATTAGTCCCAGTGAAATGAAACCCAAGAATGGTGAAACAAGCCCCAAATTGTGTAGATATTTTCTGTTTATTAAAATTACCAACAACATGACTTCTACATCTCCTTGGAAACTAATGACTCATCGATTGCAGAGTTACAAATACATTTTTAAGATACATATATGCCTAGTTTCATAACAGAGAGAAACTATTTTTCCCGCAATTTTTGGTTCGGTTCACTAAGGTTCAGTAGGTCCAAAAAAAATATAGCAGACAGTTGTCCGACTGTCCCTGCAGGCTGTGGCAGAGACACGGCCATTAAGTTTAACGTAGAATACGCCATCCGATAAGACAGAAAACATATATAACAATAAATGATAAATAACATAAGCAAATGAGTGTATTTATTTGATAGTTACTTTTGATAATATACATAAGCTTATGGTAGGAAAAATAGGATAAATATGTTTTTAAATTAAAAGAGTAAGGATAAATGATAAATAACAGACGCAAATCAATTTGATTTATATTTTTTATAATTATATATCCATGTTAAATTCAAATTCACATTTAACATTTTGTTTCACTTAAATACATAAGTAAATATACGAAATTTCAATATTTCATCAATCAAAACAACAGCCGAAGGTTTGTGTGCCGAAGGTTTGTGTTCACGCTACAAACTCAAACACTCAACCAAACACCACACATATGTTTGAGTGTATGTGTTTAAACAATTTTCATTTGAGAAATTTAAATATTAGGAAGATATCAACCAATAGGAAATGTATATCAAACGAAAGATAACATCTTCATTTACCTACAAAAAAATTTTTAAAAAAAGTTATCTCGCCGTTTCCTCATAATCAATGAAATAAAGATTACAACAATAACAATCTGACATGACTCCCTATACCGTAAGGTAAGACGTATTCTACGCCAAAACATTTTAGGTATTTTACAAAAAGTCTGCTAATATGAGCTTTATACAAAAATTTTTCATATCAGGTAGCAAACTCAACCGCCACTAGAAATCAGCACAATATACCGTTCCGTTTGTATGAAAGAAACTGGTAAAATCAAAATTTTTTTTAAAATGAAATAGCTCCCAAATGCCACCAGATTTGATATAACTCCCAACACAAACTTGTTTGAAATTTATTTAATTTTTTGGAACTGATTCATGACGGAATAAATACCAAATGGTATAAGGAAATAATTTCCAAAAGAATTAAATGTGGATGATATGCTTAATGAGAAACCCCATAGATGTAGGAATTTGTTTGGGACTTATTTATTTTTTTTTTCAAGGGACTTATTTCATAGCGCCGGAAAGTTCTCCCATATCGAGCTATAATTTGTTATTTGTTTTAGTTTTGACCAACAGTCAAGGGAAACCCCATATAAATACAGTGCGTTGTAGTGGACTTAGGAAGTTGGGATATTAATAGGAGGAAAGAGTGAATAGTGAAGTTTGACTGAAACTCATTGTCACGACTGAATTTAGTACACATAAGTGAATTTGAGGTGAAGCAATAGGTTACGATAACCTCTAATGCGTTTGTGACAACCTGCAATGCGGTTGCGACAACCAGTAATGCGGTTGCGACAATAACTCGTGTGGTTGTAACAACCCGTAAATTAGTTTAAGGCTAATTCGGTTATTTTTCCTGCGGGTGCATGCAGGGCCTGTATAACAGTTTGCATAGACTGGGAAATATATTTCTACTGCACTTCAGGATCACTGTGTGAGTATCACAGGTAATGGGTCTGCCATCTAACGTTTTTTTTTTGTCAACTAGTGCTTATTTCGTGAATGGTAACACTTAGCTCATGTCTGATTTGACAGATAATTAGTTTTATCTTTCCGCTGAACGAATATGGTTGTGTATACGCTGGGAAATATGGCGACATTACTTTGAAAATCATGGTAATGTTGCAGATGCAGATTTTGCCAAAAAAAAAGTCATCTTTTCAGATGAAGCTCATTCTGATCTTGGTGGGTATGTAAACAAGCAAAATTGTCGCATTTGGGGCACAGAAAACCTGCACGCATACATTGAAAAGCCGATGCACCCAAAACGAGTCACTGTTTGGTGCGGATTTTGGTCCAGAGGCATAATTGGCCCACTTTTCTTCGAAAAGTTTATGGCGATCGTTATCGGGCCATGTTGAACGAATTTTTGTTCACAAAAATTGAAGAGGAGGACATTGGCAACGTTTGGTTTCAACAGGACGGCGCTACGTGCCACACAGCCGAAGCTACACTCGATGTTTTGCGCCCTCTTTTTGAAGATCGCATTATCAGCCGCAGAGCTGATGTCGTTTGGCCACCTCGGAGCAGCGATTTGACACCGTTGGACTATTATTTGTGGGGTGCCCTCAAAGATAAGTGTTACGCCGACAAGCCAGAGGCAATTGACGCTTTAAAGGACAATATTCGTGAAGCCATTGGTGAAATACAGCTGCACACAATCGATAATGTGGTTAAAAATTGGACCGATGGTGTAGGCTACTGCATGGCCAGCCGAGGCAGCCATTTGAATGAAATTATTTTCCATTATTAACCGGAA
This sequence comes from Phaonia tiefii, assembly GCA_963931995.1. NCBI lineage: Eukaryota > Metazoa > Arthropoda > Insecta > Diptera > Muscidae > Phaonia > Phaonia tiefii. The sequence continues at coordinate 164,166,382 of OZ008369.1, forward strand.
GGATCGTATTTGCAAAGAAAGAAAGAAATTTGAGAAAATATTCAGTAGTTTTTTTTTATAGCATTTTCAAAAAAAAAAGTTATTTGGCGGACCCGTTACAAGCCAACTGATCACGACCCGCGACTTGGCGGAGGCAATTTTTTTTCTAAGCCGATAGCTGCCACCGTTTTTATCGGCTTATATCGACTTGAAACGCGATTTGTGAAGATTTCACTCAACCATGTTAAATAAACATATGATAGGAATTTTTTTTTTATATTTCTGGAAGAAAAAAATTACGTTATATCATTTGGAAGGGAATTCACGAAAAACAGCAGAATTACTATAAAACGAAACAGACAAATTTACTATGCACAAAAATCATTAGAGTTTTTTAAATGCTGAAATTGTTTCGTCCGATATACATTGATTCGAATGTAGAAGGTGATTAAGGCCCAAAGGATATGTATTATTATCAAGAGCAGTTGAAGAAGAAGAATAGAGTGGGGTAATGCTACTCTAACCACAGCTCCAATAAGAGCTGTTATTTTGGTATTCAAAGAAAAATGCCGTTTTTTGAGATAAATGATCAGATGTTTATTTCATAATAAAGAGGAAGGTATGCCGGCCGTCGGTGGTGCAATGGTTAGTGTGCGCGCCTCTTGTACAGGAGATCGTGGGTTCGATTCCTGCTCCGACCACCTTAACATTTCTTTCGACGACGGTCACCTCGCTTAGTGACGGCGACACTATCGAGTACATAGCCATGAAAAAGCTTCTCAAACTACCGTTCGGAACCGGTGTAAAACTGTAGGTACCAATCAGTGAGTATAAAACTATAAAGCTCACTGGTTGTGAGAAGCTCTCCCCAATTCCTTCATGGGATGTAATGGGAAACCATTTTTTTATGCCGTTAATAATGAAACAGGACCATATCCTTTTCATGAAATTTTTCATAACCAAATCGCAAAGTGGCTGCCGTATGCCCTCGCTAGCCTCACGTATTCTATCTTGAGGTCTTGAATCGAAGCTGGTCTGTTGGTGTAGACCTTATCTTTCACGTAGCCCCAAAGGAAGAAGTCGCAAGGTGTTAAATCACAAGATCTCGGTGGTCTATTGTGATCACCTCTTCGAGTTATAATACGGTCCGGAAACTTTTCCCGTAAAAGAGCAATGGTTTCGCTGCTTGTGTGGCTTGTGTGTTTCGTTCTTGTATTAACTGAACTTTATAAGCCTTAAGACCCAAGTCTTTATGCAAAATATGGTGTAATGACGTTTATGGAATGCCCAATTCCAAAGAACGACGAGTAATGGACAAACCTGGGTTTTCTTCAACACTTTGGGCTACAGCAGCAATATTCTCAGTTGTTCCTGCGCGACGTGCACGGGTTTATTCTTCACATCACTAACTTGTTCCAACAGCTCGAATTTTTCCACCAATTTCTGTATTGCGGTCCGACAAGGTGCTTCACGACGTCCCAAAAATGCTTTAGTTTTGCGAACTGTGACTGCAAGATTTTCACCATTCTTGTAGTGAATTTTAATAATTTCAAAGCGTTGTTGAACGTGATGTTTTTTATTTCAAACATATTGCAGAATCGAATGCGTGTGTTCTAAGGGGGAGAAATTGAAAAAATTGAATTTCATCGATTACAACACCATCTATCATGAACCGAACAAAATATTTCATTCAAATCATACTTACTTTTAGTCGTAGAATCAGTATCTGCAATAAAAAATATGGCTTCCTATCTTAGTTTAAAAGTTACCCCCGCCCCATCTACAAAGGGGGGGGGTTGGGGACTATTTTTTTTGCACTAATGTATTTCCCCCGCGGTATGATTAAATTTTGAATATGGACATTTTTTCTGTAGAGTGGCTATTTTTCGAGATATTTGATCGTCTCAGTTTAAAAAAAACACCCTGTATATGAGTATAATTGTAACTCACAAAATTAATGACTCAGTTCGATTTTAGGGTAAAACCGTCCTCTCCGGCCTTGTCTACGAAAATTTTTGCCAAAAACTATCACAGTGTAATTAATTTGAATGAATGAATTTACGTAAGATATGATCTATATTTTCCTTCTTACCCAAGGAGTTTATTCAATGTGTAGTATGAGATTATTTCTTGATAAAATGGAAAAAACAAAAGATTTTTTAATAAATTGGTACTATTTTGGTTTATCAACTATTTAAGAACATAATATAAGATTATTCATAATGACCACCATTTGCATTCCAGCATGACCGAAGTCTGAACGGCCAATCGTCTATTGCAGTATGCACCACATCCATACGAAAATTGTCCACTGCCCCGATAAGTATACTCTTAAGAGATTCCAAATTTGGGTGACAAGGAGTACAGACCATGACCCATAAAATGGACCACAGGCTATGGCCTAAATGATTCAGGTCTGTAACTACCCGATGGTCAATCCTCAATTGAAATAAGGTTTGGTAAATATGTTTTTAACCACTCTTTATTGTTTCCTACCTCATAGGCTGGGGCGGAGTCCTATTAAAACGCCCATGGCTCCCTTTCGAACAATGTGTTCGCAGAAACGAAGCTCTGTTACCCCGTCATAGGTGACTCACTCCCATACCATCATAGAACCAGCATGGAGGCCTCTTTGAACTCTAGGATTCAGTTCTGCTGGTTTCCGAGATGTCCGAGGATAGACTATACTACTTTTGTTTATAGAACTACTCCTCCGCAGTAAAAATTTTGTTATCGGTGAGTAAAGATAATTCTTCTGTGGCCGTTATTGGCGTCCTGGAGAAGCAATCCTTTTAATTTTTGTTTGCGTTTCGGCTTCAACGTCGCCTTAAGTAGAATCGTCCCAAATCATATTTAATGATGTTCGAAATTGCTACCTTCGATATATTCATCACCCGCGACAATATTTTCTGCTCTCGGAGTGGATTTCTATGAATTTAATTCTCAACGACTTTGATGGCTCTGGGCGTTTGCACACTTCGCAGACGACCAGATCTCTTACTTCACCAGTAACCCCAAACAGTTTTACAACAGGATACACAACATTACGAACGACCCAGAGAGGATGCAACGTTCGATAGAATTCGTCAGTTTCCATTCCACATTTTTTTGTCCAGTTATGACTGCACGGTTGTCGATATCTGCCCATTCCATAATTATATGTAATGGATGCCAAAAACTTTTTACGCAAACGCTTTACAGTACTGTACCAGTATTTATGAAAGTAATTTAGATATCCTATCAATTTCAATTTCAATTTCATTTATTTTCTTGCCAGCTGAAAGCCCAATGGGCCAAATAGCTGCAGATTAATTAATATCTTGACACATTAATAGATCATAAAATTATTAATAATAACTTAATATGAATATTTAAATTTACCTTAAAAATTATCCCCCCATTTCTCTCTATACAAACACAACCACATACTAAACAAAATACAAATTATAATGATCAGCAGCAGGACACAACAGATTCCGCTAAAAAAAACTGACGAAAAGATATGAAAAGATTAAGCTTACTTCAGTTCTAAAGATAATTGCAAAGCAAAGTGTTCATATACTTGCTCTAAACAAATTTTCAAATTGGGTTACGGTTTGTGAAAATCTTCTCTCGGAATAAGGAATAACTGAATTCCATAGTCTAGCCACCTTTACAACAAAGGACCTGTCCATAATAAGAGTTGTATGTCTTGGGTAGACTATTGTGGATGACCTTCTTGAACTTCCAAAAACAAATTTTTCGACTAAGTATGAAGGGCAATTATACTTAACGGTTTTAAAAAATAGAATAATCTGACGTGAGCTTATGAAATCTTCAAAGTCATATCCTAATAATTCAATTCTAAAACCAGAAACATGTTGTCTCACTTTGAGACCAAATATGTATCTAATTACCCTATTAAAACACACTTTAAGTCTTCCTAAGTTATCCCGCCCAGTGCAGCTATACATTTCGAGCCCATATAAAAACAAGGGGAGACATAAAGCAACTCCTACACGGCGTCTAACCACGAGAGGAATATAGGTGCTCATATTATACAATCCACGCACAATCCATCACTGATCTGAATAAAGTTTACAAACCAATTTTGTTTCAATTCTACACGATTTGTATCCTCTGGGCCCGAAAGTACTAAGCCTGGTTTATATTATTTATCTTTAGTAATAGTCTTTAAACCTACATATTTTTAGATGTTTCATGAAATACACACTGAACAATTTGTCTTTTTTGTTATTTGGATGCAAAACTATAACGTGTGTTTGCAGCTTGTTGCAAATATAGTATATTTTGTCTAACCACGTTGTATTTGCTATTCAATAGTACACGTTGGGGCCACAATGATAATTATTTTATAATATATGTGTTTGTGGCCCAAATATATCTTTGTTTGGAATACAAATACAACTGTATTTACTGCACTGTTTGTACTCTGTCGAGAGTAACAGAATCAAAGGGGGACAAAGGGGCATTATTCAAAGTAAAAGGTTCGAGTGTGTAACTGTATTTTTGCATTATCCATTGAGTTAGTGATTCATAAATTTCCTGAATGCGTGTGGAAATTGGAGCTGAAGTGAATCTTTCTTGTGTTGACTAATCTGTTGCATTCTAGTTTTCCTAACCTGTCGTTTTTGTTGCTTGGATTCAAATGTAACAATTGTTTGGAGCTTGTTGCACATATAGTATACTTTTGTCCAAACGCATCGACTTTGTTATTCAATATTACATGGTGGAGACATCATGATTACAATTTTTAAATATATGTATTTGTGATCCAAATATAGCTGTGCTTGTAATACAGACACATCTGTAGTTGTTGCACTAGTTATGCTCTCTCGAGAGCAGGAGACTGAAAGATGTACAACGAGAGATTATTCGCAGTCTATCTTGTAAATGCATTATTCTTTCAGTCAGTATATTCCTGAATGTTTATGTAAATTGCAGATGAAGTTTAGTCGCGAATTTAGTTGCCAATGATTAATCGGACAGAAGAGGATAACAAAAGCGCTTGGCCGGATAAGTAAGTACGCAGTGAAAATCGTCATACTAGTAGAAAATATTTGTAATCAGTGAAAAATTTAATATACCAAGTCTCGGACTGTTAACTGGCTTCGAATATATGTGTGCTACCAAAGTAAAAAACCATTTTAAGGAAAGAAGCTGAAAACTTCAACAATGTGAAGCTCTTTGTCAGCCTGAGCGTTTACTGAGAAAATCAGAGAGGCGGATCATTTGCGAAATTTAACTAAAAATACAAGTATTTAAACCGTGCTTAGCTGACACGTACAGAAGGAAAAAAGTAAATAAATCCTTCCCATATAAGACGGTTCCAGGCAAACAACAGTCGAAATTGTTAGAGTTGAATCCAAATTTCAGGGAAACTATTACACATGGAGAAAAGGTATCTTCGAACCAAATAAAAAAATAAAAAATAAAATATTATCATTAAGCATATATACAGGGTGAGTCAGGAAGTTCCGGACAAATTTCTCCAGCGTATTCCTTGGCTAATTTCATGAAGGAAAGTCCACTAGGACCATGTCCGAAAATGCAAAGGTGCGAAATAGTAGGGTAGTAGGGTAAAGTTGCTAACTTCTGAGCCAGTGGTCGGATATATTTTACGTTGGCGTTGGCAAAAAAGAAGGAAAAAAATCTCTGGGCTTCTTTTAGGGCAATTTCTAAATAACCAGCCACACATGATCAGTTTTCCATGGTTCTCAGATTTAAAAAAAAATTATGATACCTAATCCGTTCACACGCAATCAATTAGCCGTTTCCAACCTGCAACTGATGTTTTTTTTTACAGAAATTCCACGCACATTTATGAGCGGTCATTAAATTGTGTTTAGTAGAAAATGGGAACCACATTGAAAACTTCCTTTAACATCAAATGTTTTTTTTCCTTATGTGTTTGATTCTTTAGCCAAAAATTTCAATAAAATAAAATCTTAAACGTGTTAATTTACAAAAACAAATATATGTGTGCTGATATTTCGCTTCCAAAAACAAAAACAAACATTTTTGCATTTCAGTAAAATGGCCATAACTTTGGAACGGAAAGACATAAGTTACCTGCCATCTTGCGGAGCAAATTGAGGTTATGTGAATTTTTTTCCATTTTTTTCCGAAAGCTCTGTATCTCGACGATTTGATTTTTTTCTACTTTTTTTTATTGATTCTTAAAGGCCTCTTAAAGCCCTTTCCAACAATCCGACCACTGGCTCAGAAGTTAGCAACTTTACCCTACTACCCTCCGACTACCAATCCGAAAATTTTGAACCCGCTGCCATTTCGCACCCTTGCATTTTCGGACATGGTCCTAGTGGACTTTTCTTCATTAAATGAGCCAAGGAATACGCTGGAGAAATTTGTCTGGAACTTCCGGAATCACCCTGTATATAAAGGGTTTTTCAACAGAGACGCTACAAGAGTAAATCGATAGGGACAGCAAACGACGCCATATTTTTTCCCGCTCTTTTGACATTTCTCTTCAGTAAGGAAAGATATACGAGCCAACAACGAGTCGCAATTATTAAAATTTACTACCGAAATTTGGAGTCAGTGGCCTCAACTTTAAGAGGCCTCAACAATCAGCGATGAGGCTCATTTCTGGCTGAATGGCTTCGTCTATAAGCAAAATATGCGTTATTGGTCAGTAGCAATCCTCACGTAATCCATGAGTCATCATTGCATCCCGAAAAAATTACGGTATGGTGCGGTTTATGGGCTGGCGGCGTCATTGGGCCGTACTTCTTCCATGACGATGAAGACCGGCACATTACAATTAATGCGTTCAATGATAACCGAATATTTTTCGCCCCAATTGGATAATATGGACTTGGAGGACATGTGGTTCCAAGAGGACGGCGCCACAAGCCACACAGCGAATGCCACAATCAATTTATTGGAAACCAAGTTTGGTGAACATGTTATCTCACGAAATGGCCCAGTCGATTCTCCGCCTCGGTCGTGCGATTTGACGCCGTTAGATTATTTCCTGTGGGGCTACGTCAAGTCTACGGTCTATGCTAACAAACCAGCGACGATTGATGAACGTCGTACGAGTATCGGACATGAAATTGCAGCAGTATCGGCCGATTTATGCTTGAAAACCGTCGAAAGTTGGGTTCAGCGTCTGGACTTCTGCAAGCGTGCCCGTGGTGGCCATGCAAAAGAAATCGAGGAATAAAGAATTTCATTGGTATCTAAAACCGGTTTTGTGTTATTTAAAAAAAACTTTTGTAGCGCTTTTATTGAAAAACCCGTTATAATTAAAATGAGGTTTTTATATTTTGTCACGCACAGACAAATCGTGTCATGTACGGCCCATAGTTGAACTCGAATCTATAAAATAAATAAAAATCAATAGTTAAATACAGTTTTGTCTAGAGATAAGCCTTGTTTTCTGCACTGTACATCTTACTCCTTAGACTTAATGAAATGTAAGTTTGAATTTCCGTGACCGTCGGTGGTGCAATGGGTAGTGTGCGCGCCTCTTGTACAGGAGATCATGGGTTCGATCCCTGCTCCAACCACCTTAAAATTTCTTTCGACGACGGTCACCTCGCTTAGTGACGGCGACACTATCGAGTATATAGCCATGAAAAAGCTTCCCAAAATACCGTTCGGAATCGGTGTAAAACTGTAGGTCCCAATCAGTGAGTGAAAACTGGAAAGCGCACAGCTCAGTGATTGTGAGAAGTTCTCCCCGGTCCCTTCATGGGATGTAATGGGAAACCATTTATTTATTTTTATTTTTAAGTTTGAATTTCCAGGTATCGCGTTGATATTTTGCCATGGTGATGCAGACCAAATTTAGTTGAAAACTGCTTACAGAATAAGTGCGTATTTGATTTTTGCACTCTAACCAAATGCGAGTATTTAAAATAAAAGTGATGCACATCTGATAATTGTTATAAGTTATTATAGATTAAAATACAATCTTGCTAATTTATGCACAATTGTATATAAAAATACTTTATTTTGAAGTGGCAATGAACTTCACTTTTTCCTGGAATGCTCAATTTGATCCGTTCTCATAAACTACTGTCCCTGATCTAGTACCGGCTTACTTATTGAATGTTGTTGAAATTGGTTAAGATTCATAATATATGCTGCCTATAGCATCAAGCTTGTTAGACCGTTTATACGGAGGCTATATCAAAACATGGACACAGGTGATACCATTTCGTCTGCCTACTTTTTCCACAGCTAATGTAAACTGTTATTCCATTCTAATGGAAAGTCCACTGCCTGGACCCTCTAAAACAAAATGTGGGAGCTATATCAAAACAAGGACCAATTGCTACAATTTACAATACGCTTTGATTTTGGCACAAGTTTCAACTAACTGGAAAATTTTGTACAAACTGGGGCATAATTGCGATGTGTACGTTGATTACAAGCAGAGTTCGTATTTACCCCCCCATGAGTAACCCATACACATCGTCGTGGGGAATGTATAATGAACGTTTACCCATTACCCGCAGGGTATGTGTAAAATAATGGGTGGCTACCCACGAAAATGAGGAATTACCCATCACGATTAACCATTACCCTCAGGGCAATGGGGAAAATAATGGGTAGCTACCCACGACAATGGGGAATTGCTCATAACGATTTCCCATTACCCTCAGGTAAATGGGGAAAATAACGGGTAGCTACCCACGAAATGGGGAATTACCCATCACTATTACCCATTACCCTCAGGGCAATGGGGAAAATAATGGGTAGCTAACTCATGCCCATTTTTGATCGATAATATGAAAAAATGTCTATATCCCGGAAACGGAGCATCCAATTGAAAAAATAACCAATTTTTGCACGTTTCTAACGGGTTTTCATAAAGTGATCCAATTCGTATGGAAGATTTTTTTTCAAAAAATCCACAAAATAAAAAAATCGGTAAAATAAAAAAGTGGCTACAACTCGAAAACGGTGCGTCCAATCGAAAAAATAATAAAACCAATGGGTGTCTCCAATATGGCATCACTTTTTTTTAAGAAAATCCCTAAAAATAAAATTTTTCATACAAAAAATCGCTAAAACGCCCTATGTTTATATCTCGGAAACGGAGCCTCCAATCGACAAAATAACCAATTTTTGCGGATTTCTAAGGGGTTTTCATAAAGTGGTCCAATTCGTATGGAAGAGTTTCGTTTCGAAAAATCGCCAAAAAAAAATCTCTAAAATAAAAAAGTGGCTATAACTCGAAAAAAAGTGTTGTTATATTGGAGACACCCATTGGTTAAAGCCTCGTGTTCTTTTAGGGCATCTTTTTAGGCATTAGTTCTTTTTAGGCATCTTTGGTTCTTTTTAGGCATCAAGTTCCGATAACAAGTTCCCTCCAGATGTACACAATTGCAGAATTCACTAGAAGTAACTTTGGTTAGTGTAAGAAAACGCCCAGTTAATATGAGACCAATGATGAACTGAAATATACCAGTATTCAGAGTAGTTACCTATGTATGTATATTCAAGTGTTTCTTAAATATCTAAGTTGAACTGTTACCAATAAAAATATTTAGTATTCCTCCTTAGTAGCTATATATTCAGTTAGAAAGACATCGACATATACAGTCATGTTTATTTTAAAACATCACCTAACATTTGCTGCCTTTGAAAATATTCGCTTAAGTAACCTTTCATCATCAATTTTGCACATTTGCTCCAGTTTAACTGTATTGCTTAATTTGCTCATATAAAACGGCGTGTTTGTCAACCGCTTTATGGGGCCATAAATAACCATTAAGTTAACTAGAACAAAACTGTTGGTCCATACCCCAATTTACTATTTCCACTTAAATAATCGGCAAGTCAAATTCACACATGCCTTTCAAGAAGTAGAATGTAAGTGAAAAAGTTTGAATTGTCGGTGTAACACATTTTTACTCCTACAAAAAGGAAATACTCGGCAACAATTAAAGTGTCTTTGGTAACAAAAAGAAATTCCCACTAGCAGCAAATGCCGTCAACAGGAACTACAGTCCGTGACTCTTTGAACAATGATACATGGTCAAGTTTTCTGCCTTTATAGACGCGTGAACGCTGTTTTCGCAACTTCTCTTCAGTTCTTTCTTGTGTTGTTATTTTTCTTGTCATCTAAAACTTAAATGTACCCTACTCTTTGCATATTGGAGGATGTGATAAGTTCTGCATCTTTAATTGGTCATTTATAGCAGTCACAACTCTGCAGCCGTCATAAATTTCTGCCTCCATGTACGGCGCCACCTAGTGGTATCCCTATTCTTATAGAAAGTAGTTTAGCGAATTCATCAACCATTTGCAATGAGATCGTTAGAAGTAGCTTTCAACTTACAGCCACGATGTGTTAATCGACGTATCATTAAAGTAGCGTTCACAATGGCAGCAACGAATCTGTAATTCACACCTTCTTGTTCCCACTCACAGTATTGCATATAATGCCTTCTCATGTTTTTCGTGAAATTGGAATTAAAATTTGTCATAGAAGTAGGTTCTACTTCTACTTCAAATTGTAATTTGTTCGAATCAGTTTATTCTACTGACCGCTAGGGGCGCTCTACTTCGAATTTTGTTTTAAAACTTGAAAGTATGAATGAAAATGTAAACATTTTGTCTCAAAACAAACATTTTAATAAATAATATTATCTGTAGAATCTGCTAATAACAATAATTTCACATATGTTTATATTTTTTTATTACCAAAAATACAACACTGTCGCTGGCTTTCGAACATATCAGCTGATTCAAATGTGAAATGTGTAGTTGTTTGTAGCAAGTGTAGTTCGCGCAATTTTATTAATAAACAAAAGAGAAAAGTTTAAAAAAATGGAGGAAGCTAACATCTGACATTATCGAAACCGTCCAAGGCCATGACATATTATGGAACATAAGCTGGTAAACATTTTAAAACATTTCTATAGAAAAATTTTAAAACATTTCTATAGAAAAATATGAAACCATTTCTAAAGAAAAATTTTAAAACATTTCTATAGAAAAATATGAAACCATTTCTAAAGAAAAATCTGAAAACATTTCTATAAAAAAATTTTAAAAGTTTTGTCTAGAAAAATTTTAAAAGTTTTCTATAGAAAAATTTTAAAACATTTCTATAGAAAAATTTAAAAAGTTTTCTATAGAAAACATTTTAAAACTTTTCTATAGAAAAATTTAAAAAGTTTTCTATAGAAAACATTTTAAAACTTTTCTATAGAAAAATTTGAAAACATTTCTATAGAAAAATTTTAAAACATTTCTATAGAAAAATTTGAAAACATTTCTATAGAAAAATATGAAACCATTTCTAAAGAAAAATTTGAAAGCATTTCTATAAAAAAATTTTAAAAGTTTTGTATAGAAAAATTTTAAAAGTTTTCTATAGAAAAATTTTAAAACTTTTCGATAGAAAAATTTTAAAACATTTCTATAGAAAAATTTTAAAACATTTCTATAGAAAAATTTGAAAACATTTCTGAAGAAAAATTTGAAAGCATTTCTATAGAAAAATTTTAAAACTTTTCTGTACAAAAATTTTAAAATATTTCTATTAGAAAAATTTTAAAACACTTCTATAGAAAAATGTTAAAACATTTCTATAGAAAAATTTGAAAACATTTCTGAAGAAAAATTTTAAAACATTTCTATAGAAAAATTTTAAAACATTTCTATAGAAAAATTTGAAAACATTTCTGAAGAAAAATTTGAAAGCATTTCTATAGAAAAATTTAAAAAGTTTTCTGTAGAAAACATTTTAAAACTTTTCTATAGAAAAATTTAAAAAGTTTTCTATAGAAAACATTTTAAAACTTTTCTATAGAAAAATTTGAAAACATTTCTATAGAAAAATTTTAAAACATTTCTATAGAAAAATTTGTAAACATTTCTATAGAAAAATATGAAACCATTTCTAAAGAAAAATTTGAAAGCATTTCTATAAAAAAATTTTAAAAGTTTTGTATAGAAAAATTTTAAAAGTTTTCTATAGAAAAATTTTAAAACTTTTCGATAGAAAAATTTTAAAACATTTCTATAGAAAAATTTGAAAACATTTCTATAGAAAAATTTGAAAACTTTTCTAAAGAAAAACACTTATTACTTTGTAATAATTTTGTACATATTTGTATTACTACTATTCCCCATTTTTTTCACTCCACAAATACATATATATACTGCTGTATAATGTAAACAATGTTGCCAATCAGCTGTTTTTTCGAACTTATTCGAACGAATTTGTTGCTTTCATTGTGAACCCCTGTTGAAATTGTTGCTATCATTGTGAACGAGCCTTAACATTAACTTTCACTGATCTTACAACCGCCAGAACAAAAAACACTCACCACAGTTGCTCACTAACATTCACAAGTTGGTTTAATTTACTGTTACGAATTCGTCCCTTTTTAGCTCTGTTTTCTTTCCCGTTAATAAAACTAGGTTAGTTTTACATTACGGTAATTACAGCACTTTTAGTTCTGTTTATTTTACTTATACAGAAAACATCTTTACACTTTACAATAAGTGTATACATATTTCAATCTTTTTGCTACTACCTAACTTTGATATCCCTATTGCTGACAAAGATATGATGAAATGAATTCTTTTTGAAGTTCTGTAACATATTTGTCATGTAAACGAACCGTATGTCATCAGCGACTGAGACTGTGGATTGCTTGCATATGCTTGTTAGGAACGATTGGACATTAAATTGGGTCCAAGCTCGACTTTAACACTCGTCATTTAAAAGATCAATTTAAAAGAAAATTTTCATATTAAAAGACAGTTAAATGAGAAGCATCGGGCGGAGTATTTTCATGGAGAATTTTCAACCGTGAAACTGACCATAATTGTATTGGGAGCTGTAGCTGAAGTTTTGAATGGTTCCGAACGGGTAATTACTCGATTGTCTCGCTAAAATATAAGGCGGTCGATCAGGTATCGAACACACGTTTTCATGTACAAGAGTCTCGCACACTTATTATCGCTCCACGGCCGACAACCTGAGTAAGAAATAGCACGAATTGTTGAGGACGTCCTAATATAGAAATGAATTAATGACTCACGGTTTCCCGAAAGTTTATAGGGGTCCATAATTACAAATTTTACTTTGCAGGTTCCAGGCGGCAGACTTTTCATTGGAATGGATCAATCCGTCTTATTAATAAAGAGGGCATACGGAAAATTGGACATTTGTGTCCACATTTAGGTGCTATCGGTTGTATATTTTACAATGCTTAACCAAATTCAAGAACATTTGATAAGTAAGCCATTCTTAGATCGGGGATAGAATTGTTTGAGAATGGATCATATCGTCCCTAACATAGATATGGTACTTCTGCGGTCTGAAGTATAAAAATAGTGATCAATTTCAACAAAATTTGGTTCATACGATTCCCTTAGATCAGGTACATATTATAGTCTTTGAAAATTAACCGTATTGGTCCAAATTTTGATAGACCCATAATACAAGCTCTACTACCAAGCTTGTTGCTATCGTCTCCTGAGTTGACAAATCGTAATCGATTTAAAAAAATTGGTTTGTAAGATTCCGGCAAAACATTGATTTTAGTTTATGAAATTATTGAATACAACATCTACGTTTTTATATAGTTGCACTACAAAAAAAATTATTAGATCGTGTAGGCCGACTAAAGCGATGTTTGCATTTGGCTATGCTCCTGGCCTTTTTTGTCCGCGTCCACATGTTTTTACAGATTTAAAGTATTACATTATTACCGGTACAAAAAACGGGTATGGTTAATCACTAGTGTGGTGAAACTTTACAAATGTATGTAGTTGAAATTACTTTTGTATTTTCTGTCCGAATGTTATTAACGTCTTCACATATGAAGGTTTTATTCTGGTTGTGCGTGACTCGCTCTCTTCGTTGATATCGTTGATGTTCGTCTTGTACAGTGAGCGATTGCGTTTGTTTTTGGACACTTACCATGTTAGAGTGTATTTGTGTGTGTACTCGAAAGTAGCAACATGTTACTCTCTTTCAAAGCGTTTTGAAGTTTTGTTGTCAAAAACACTATTCGTAATCGGTTGATCGTCATAGTTTGATCATAATCGCCCATTTGTTCTTTTGGGTTTTGTCTTTGTTCCTGGTATATAATTGTCCTATAGTCCCGGCACATTTAACAACAGAGTCAACGAAGAATTGTTTTGTTCATTTGTGTCATTAGTTAGACCACCATCCATTTAAAAAAAATGCGTCGTGACACTAGTTCAGTGGTCATCATGCTATTGCCCCAGGGGCCGAACGCGATCGGCTTTTTACACGTACACAACACGACTGTTAACGAAACTCTGTGCAAAGAGCGTAAAAACTATAATTTTCATTCTGTTGTAGTATAGCTTTCAATAAAGCAGGTCGGTGTCGCTATGTGGTTGTAAAAACAAAAACAAAACGAATTAATTTTGTATGCCAGCTCTCTAGCTTTAATGAGAAAATAAAATATTTTCAGTACACTTGGAATATTTTTGTGGAAAGTAGAGTGGGAAAAACTTTTTTTGTTTTTGTAATTTTTATATTTTAAATATGTAATTTAAATATATAGTATGTATATGTATTGTAATTTAAATATGTATATTCGAAAAATGTGTGAAGAAAATAATTATTTGTGAAGATAATTTAATTATTTTCTTCAACTACTTTAACTTAAACTGCAATATTCATAAATTCACATATTCAAACATACACGCATTCATATTTTCATACAATCAAAAATTTACTCATACTTCCCTGTAGGAAATGTCTATAGTGAAACAGTACTGACTTACTATTGACTGTGTCACCAGTACTACTGACCAAATATACGCCAGGCAATGTAAAATTCTATTCTAAAATTCTAACATGTGCTTGTCATTGAGAATGAACTACTGACTCAAGAACTACTGACTAGGTGGTACTTTTGGAACGATATGGAGACATTGGAACCAGTGAATCAGTAGTCCATTGTCGCTATTTTCGTCAATACTTGACATTTTTTTACCAAATAAAAAGACGTAAAATTCAAAATTAAAATCATATTTATTATCTAAATTTAGCAATATGTCAAAAAAGGTGGTTTTTCCAATTTAAAGATATATGTACCAAATTATATGTACTGATTTGGGGATACATTCGGCTATCTGAAAAGCTCATTAGGGTGGCCCTCAATTACATGATATGTGAATTATAGGGTGTTCTTGTTGTCATTGATTTTTCAACTGATTACGAATTTTTTCCTGTAATTTTATTAATATCCGAAAAACTGGAATTTTTTAATTTTTTACAATAAACGGGGTTAGTAGCCTTTCATTTAAGATGAATATTTCATTCGTACACTGAGAGAAAAAAATTATTATAATAATAAGTGGTAAAGGTAGATTTACGACTTTTTCATTTAAAATGGCACAAAAACGGCTAAAGATTTTTGGCCAAAATTTTCTATTTCTCGTTTAGAACCTTAAAATCTTAAATTCTACCAAGGCGCTTCGCAGTACAATGTTTCGTTTGGAAAAAAAATTGAAAAAACTTCAAGAAAAATGGAAAAAATCCAAAATCTTTAGCTTTTTTACCTTCCTCAACTCATAACGTCCAAACTAAGCTTTGTGATTTCCATGATCTGCGCAAAGAAAAGCGT
Organism: Phaonia tiefii; assembly: GCA_963931995.1. Lineage (NCBI taxonomy): Eukaryota > Metazoa > Arthropoda > Insecta > Diptera > Muscidae > Phaonia > Phaonia tiefii. Next base: position 164,181,966 of record OZ008369.1, read on the forward strand.
TTTTTGAACCGACATCACAGCTGAGAGCTATAAATGTTATTGGAATCGGCTTTTCTGAAGTTCAGTGAACTATTTGGTCCCATATCTTGGATATTGGATAAAAATAATCAGAAATATAACAATGCAATATAATGAAATAATTACCAACAATTTAATCCCGTTTGTATATAATATTTGACCCAAGATTCTCGGATATTAACATCAGCCAGATTTTCTAATTCCCCAAAGAGATGAGAACCTTGTGTAGCCTATCGCCTTCTGGACTTAGCGGGACCCACAAGGTGTTCTATTGACTCCACCTTCTGCGTCATCACCACAGCTTCTGCACATAGTCAGTTCACAAGATTTTCAGTTGCACTGCGTGCCATCCAATGATACACTGACCCGTCAAGACAGGCACGAAAAGTGCGACAGCAGGGCGTTAGTGCGTTTCAATGTTAGGCGAGGCCACTTCAGCTTGGAATGTAAACAGTTACCTATTACTGCCAACCCACCGTTTGTTGTCATAATGGCACAATTTCTTAAGGAGAACTTGCAAGTTGCTAGAGGTATGCCCACAATCTCTCCCTGCCCTGGAGCATGTAAGGTTGTCCTGAGCCTAGCAAGTTCATCTGCTGCGCTGTTCCCTGCTATGGCCGGAACCTAAATAAGGTGGTCATTAAACTGTTCAGCCATCTCATTAAGAGATCTGCAACATTCGAGGACAGTTCTCGATTTCAGGAAGACAGTTTCCAGAGACTTAATGTCGCCGCCATTAAGCGAGGTGACCGCCGTCGTAAGGAATGTCAGGTGGTATGTGCAGGGATCGAACCCACGTAGCCATATGCAAGAGCCATGCACACTATAGTTTCATCTACGATGACAGCTTGATGACAAAATGTTGATTCAGACTAGTCAGATCGTTACTTCCCGGTCATTCTGCTACTTCTGTAATAGCTAAGTACTCTACCTGGTAGTCACTAAAGTGATCAGAAAACCTTTGCGCAATAGATAGCTCTATGAACATAGAAAAACCAGCAAGCTAAAGATAGAGTACGTCAGGTTTGGTACCATCAGTATAGACTTCACCAATCTTCTATGGGATGCGAGCATCCCATACTGATCGATCAGTTATAGGTGTGTGGTACTTCTTGTCAAAGGGTGGTTCAGCCAGAGTGTAATCAACAATTCCTGGAGGGTTAGACATTGGGCCGTGTGAATAAAAATTTACTTCAAGCTAAAATTAGCAAATTTTGAGTTTAAACTAGTTTTAAGGTATATAAAATGTCTAGTTGAATGCCTTACATTCTTTCGTTGCAAATAGTTTACAATGGACTGCTTTTTGCAGTCTAGCACAAAGTAGCTGTTTCAGCGATTGCTGAAAATACACCAGTGACACACATACCATCCACATACCATCCATTCGCTGAATTATATTCAGTATCTTGCAGTAGGTGGATATCTGTAGAACCGTCCATCAGATGATAACGCGATACAGCAGTATCGGTCTAACTACTGCCGTATACTACAAATGAACTATATGCGGGTTCAAGTCATAACGTTTTCCAATTACCCTTTTAAAGGTGTATATCGCTATCACAGCCTTTTTGGCTCTTCCCAGAGTGTTGGGTTTGAAGTTTAACCTCCTAACGAGTAACGTACCTACCTAGTATGCGTTTATTTATAAGGTAATACCGCTTAAGGAGGCAGGTACAACAGTTGGTACCTTATACCTCCTACCGAAAAGTATCAGTTCGAGCTTGGTGCGGTACCCCAATACAACTTCCGAAGCTAATTTTGCATTGGTGTGAAGAGCCTTCTGCAGGATGTCCCTAGGAGTATTCGGGAACTTCCCTCTAACCGCTATTGCCCCGTCATAAATAATATAAATAATGGTGTCCTATAACATCCCATGAAGGGATTGAGGAGAGCTTCTCGCAATCAGTGAGATGTGCGCTTTCTAGTTGTTACACTCACTGATTGGGACCTACAGTTTTACACTGGTTCCGAACGGTATTTGAGAAACTTTTTCATGGCTAAGCACTCGATAGTGTCGCCACCACTAAGCGAGGTGACCGTCGTCGAAAGAAATGTAAGGTGGTCTGAGCAGGGATCGAACCCACGTTCTCATGTACAAGAGCCGCGCACACTAACTATTGCACCACCGACGGCCACGTCATCTGCGTAGGTAAAAGGTTTAAAACCCATCTCCTTCGGTGAAAACAGAATACTGTTCATGGAGAATTTGCATAGCAGAGACGACAATGATCTGCTGACAAATCTAAAGGAGTCCGTTAACCTTCAGGTAAACGAAATGCGAATCTTTGAAAGAAGAGCCGTGAGTGCCGCAGTTATTGGGACTGTATTTACATTGCTAAAGACTACCTCTGTCTACGAAACCTACCATAGTATATTCAACCCTGATGTCGGGTTGATGTCGAGTAGACAGTAACCTGTGATCAAAGTTGGCCCTAAGATAGCTATCGAGTATTCTCTCCAGGGTTGTCAAGAGAAATGACGGTAAACCAATCATTCGGAAATCCTGGAGTCTTGTATGACATAGTTTCAACGCTTTAGGAATGAAAGCAACCTTAGCTCATTCTATTTCAAACGTATGTAGACCTGCTTGATACTTCCGGTGTAAAGCTATTTGAGGTGACTCATCAGTATTTCAGCCTTTGCTTGTAAATCCGCTGGTGAAACTTACGCCGGTCCTGGCCACTTGAAAGGTTTGAAGCTTTGTATAGTAAAATGAATTCTAGATTCGGTTACAATTTCACTTGCAACATCCAATCCTGGAATACCCCCAATGATTCCGCACTGGACGTCGTCCAAGAAGCATCACTTTTTCTAATGTACCTAATAGTAAAATCTGTTGAGTCCACAATTTTCCTAAACCTCCAGGATTTATCTAAATCTTTACTCATATCTGGGTTTTACTGCCAGAGTTATTCTTTACAACTATCCCAGTCCTGTTGTGCCCTTGAGAACTTTGTAGTATTAAGAAGCTTTCTATACCAGTCTAATCAGCTGTCGCGACCAACATGGTGGCCGCTGTCTCCCCCTTGACCTGAACGTGAGGCATGCGGCCGATAACGAGCACTATAGGACTGATGCGAGTCGTTCGACCACTGTTTCTATGTCCCCGACTGTTCTCACCTATTTAGAATATTTGGAATATACCTGTTGAAAGTGTCTATAAACTTACCCAGTCTGCCTTCCTAATGTTGCGTGGAATGACAGGACAGTGAGGTTATTCAATTACCCAAGAACATATATATCGGTGGTCAGAAAAGCTATTAACGTTCAAATTTGCCAATCACATATATTAACTCTTATGCTCCCAGAGACAAGGGCAACAGCACGCACCTCTTTTATACATGATCCGCAACGTGTGGTGGTGTGCATTGACATCGCTTTCACACTATCAGGTCATTGTTATTTTCTTTCGCCGCATTCCAATAATCCAACCAATAGCGGAAGTTACCAAACTCTAGGCTGGCTACTATTATGTCTTCGTTACTGAAAGACGGAGGAATTTACATATTGAGTTTGCTCCTAACAACTATACTGGCCTGTTGCATTCCATTACCTGTACCTTGAAGCAGCTTAAACCCAGGCGTCCTAAGACTAATAACCATATCCCCACTCACCCATGGTTCCTGGATTATTACCAGATCTGTTCCCCCTTGCTTCGGGGAAACTTCGAGTGATGGAGTTTGGCATGTGGCAGCAGGGTTTGCCTCCACCAGTACTTCCGCCTCGTCATCGGTGTCACCAAGGATCTCATCGTCAAGTAACTCACCTATTCCCTTGATAAAGACCTCGCCACGCTGCCAAGTGCATTGTAGAAGGTGAAAACGCTACCATCCTCCAGATGCACCTCAGACACTTTCGATGGAGCAGGTTCCTCTTCGGATACTATACCTGGGTCATCTGGTGAGTTATCTGCAAATCGACCATTCAAATCACCACGGGTCGCACTATACTCCAGAATTAGCGTGTTAATTTTTAGTATAACATCTACTATTTATATATACGTCCAAGCCAGTCCAAGCCCTGGGTAATGGTTTTTTCGGAAACCTCCGTTAGCTAGGTAGAGTGAGAAGGCGAAACGAATGAGCAGCCTGATCGGTTATGCGATCACTGATTTGTCTCAGGTTTTGTAGGTGACTGATGTCACTGAAGCTCATCAAATAATCGGGCATATTCTGTTGTAGTTAGAAGGCGGATGAGCCAAACATACGGGCCAATCAAATATCCTGGCAGTTGGTAAAATTGCCTCCTGTTACCGTTCATAATGGCAGTGAATATACAAAAACGAAAAAGAAAGCATAAAAAACCCCTATTTGTTGACGACCCCCGCAAACGTAAGAACTTGAAATGTAAGAACTCTATATAGATCCGGCGCAAGTATCCAACTGGCAGATGTCCTCGAAAGTGGCATGGCTGCACAAGAAAAATAAACTGCGACATATACTACCGTTCCCATGAAAAAAAAAACATGAATTTGGTTGCGGATTTGTAGTTGGCAAAAGACTGCGACATCCAGTCTCTAGGTTCAATACTGTAAGTGAACGTATAGCCACATTCCGCATAAAAGCGAAATATTTTTAAATTTCCCTAATTTGTGAGCATGCCCCGACAGAAGAGAAAGATGATGATGCCAAATACATATTATATGAGCTCCTAGTGGACACGTATGACCGCTGCACTGGCCATGACATTAAGATTGTACTAGGAGACATAAATTCTAAAGTAGGCAGGGAGAATGTGTTTCAACCAACTACTGACAATTTCAGTATACATGCTGCCAGTTCCGAAAACGGTATGAGACTGTTTGACTTTGCCGCGGAAAAATACGTGGTCGTTATTGGTACAAGATTCCAGCATAAAGACATCCATAAGGCTACTTGGGTATCCCCTGATCAAAGAACGAAGAACCAAATTGATCACGTGGTAATTGATAGAACGCACTCATGCATTGTAATGGACTTACGAGTGATCAGAGGAGCTAACATAGATTATGATCACTACCTGGTAGCAGCAAAAGTTCGCACAATATTGAGTAGAGCGAAAATCGTACGAAACCAGAAGCAGAGGAAGCTGGATATCGGAAAGCTGCAATCACCAGAGGTAGCCACAGCCTACTCAAGGAAGCTCTTGCAACTTTTGACACAGAACCCACTCCCTCCCGATAACGATCCTGAAGCGGAGTGGAAGCCCATTTCCGACTCTATGAAAACTGCCGCAACAACCGTACTTGGTTTTGTCGCTTTGCAAATAGCAATGCTTCAGTCAATTGCATCGCGATCTGTGACTGAGCGGCATAGGGAGAAAAGAAAGGAGGTAAACCATCTCTTTAGGCATAAGAAACGGCAGTGGAGAAAGAGCGAGAGTGAGAAAGACTTGCAGAAGGAAGAACGACGCCCGATGCAACCAAAAAGTCAAAAACCGAACTTATGGGTATGGCTAAGGGCCCCCTTCTGTAAAGCCAAGCATGGAAATTTCTTCGCTGATGTGCAGAGCATGTTGGGAACATGGAGAGATCCGCGCTACTGGTACCTGAGGTATCCAATGACGATGGGAAAATCGATCACAATACGGACGACGACGACGATTGCTTAAGAATAACAAAGCCGCAGGAGTCAACGGATTACGGCGGAGCTATTTAAGGATGGCGCCGATGAGCTGATAAAGTGCATGCATCAGCTCCTTAGCAAAATTTAGTTAGATGAATGCATGCCCGGCAATTGGAGTCTCAGTGTACTATGTGCCATATTTGAAAAAGGCGACCCGAGTCGCTGTGCCTACTGCCGTGGAATAACCCTTATATCCGTAGCATATAAGGTTCTATCAAGTATAATGGGCGAAAGGTTAAACCCAGTTATCACTGACCTGATTGGACCATACCAGTATGCCTCGTTAACATCTTAATAGATCATTATGAGGAATGGTGCAGTCAACATTTATAAAACCATCAGCAGCAAAAGTCGCATGCTGCTCGCATATGCTGATGATATAGATATTGTTAAAAAACTTACTGCGTTTTTTTCGAGAATTGAGAAGGATTCAGCAATAGTGGCTCTGAGGGTAAAAAATGACAAGACAAAATGAATGGTTTTAACGACCAGTGCTTCCACGCGATTAGACCAAAGCGTGAACGTTGATAACCGATATAATTTCGAGGTAGTGGACGAATTTATATACTTTGGATCTGTTGTAAATAAAAACAACGTCAGCTTTGAGATCAAGCAGAGAATTGTGCTTGCGAATATATATTATTTTGGGCTATGCAAGCACTTTAGAGACAAAGCCCTCTCTCGAGTGACAAAAATCCAGCTATACCAGACTGTCATACAACCTCTCTTGCTTTCTTTATTTGGAGAAATACAGCAAAAGATTGAACTGGTTGGCGAAATATTTTATCTTTGTTTTGTAAGGTCCCTGACGCTCCGGTATTGTTCGTGACCGGATAAGTAAGGAAGATTTCAGATCCAGATTTATTAGCGGAGCTTCTCAATTTATTTAGCGGAGCTTCCAGCAATTAGGGACCGGTTGCTTTTTAACATTAACAGTCCATTCAGGTCCTCGGCACTTCTAAAACCCACCTTAGCCTTAAAAAATTGTTATGCTCGTCGAACTCGCCATGTCAGGAAAGTTTCTTTGATTGTCGATATTAACAGCGCCTGCTTCCAAAATGAGTTTGTATGTATAAGTATATATACCGACGCCGGGGAAATTGGACCCTAAAATAAATGGATTTCTGGGGCGGTTTCCAGTTTGCAATAAAAATTTAAAGAGCATTGACTTCTTATCCCTGCAATCATAAGGAAAATATCGTCAGTGAATGTACGATCCGTAACACGACTAACTGATTATAATGTGTATAAAGGTTAGGCACTAGCCAGTCATGATTCGATTCATAACAGTTGAAGCCTCCTCGCGAATAACGTTGTAAGCGGTAAATTTTGTGAAAGAAGGTTTTCGAGATTTGATAAAACGAAAATTATCATTTTACAGATTTTATGGTCGTCATAATATTCAAGCCATTGTCACCAAATTTCGCACCAGCGCACAGTGGCCCAAACAGCTCCGGTAGCGGCATTTAAGTAAAATTTTAAAGTTTAAGATTGGATTAATTTCTTGGTTTCCTTCAAATTTAAATACTTCAAATGACCTAGAAAGCCGTTAACCAGAGTTGCCACATGCAAATATAAACAGGTGTGAGCTGTCAAACGTAACATATGTTTTTGCACGTGGTTTTCAAAAAGTGCTGTTTTTTTTGACTTCGTTTAATTGTCACGTGAGACAAGCGTTTGAAACTCTTTGTAATCGCACATTGGCCTATTTTATTCCCAAAGGTATGTATTAACAAAACAGTATATGTTTGTGACCCGTCTTTGTATATGTGGCTAATAAAATGTATTAGAAGTAGGTTGTTGTGGAAAGTTAGCTTTTTAGCTTCCTATTGACATGCTTGGGCTATAACTAACGTCACTCAAGCTTGTTCAAGTGAAGTTCAGCCTTGATGTAAAGCGTGAGTAATAATGTTCAAAATGAACTGCTACTTTCTGCTAATGTTGAGCCTGCTGCACTTTTTAGGTGAAATGTCAGTCTCCAAGCACTTACTGTATTCCATGTGGCACAACGAAGATGTCGCCGCAAATAACTGAAGGAGTATGTGTTTGGTACAATTTTTAAGAACACAAAATATCTAAAAAGGAATTGGAAGAAATTGAACAAAAATTGGCAAGTTTCGTAAGCAGGCTTACAGAGAAATGGAAGGCATGCCAAAGAAATAAGAGTTTTTTTGACAATAAAAACAAGAAATGGCTTGATATGCCACTGTGTCTACACAAGCGAACGACTAAGTCGCACTTGGGTCGACCTGAGAAGGACTTTGGTGATCTGCATCCTAAGACCCAGGTAAGCAAAGTGTCTAGTCTTGTTCAAGAAACAACATATGACGAGTTGATGGTGGCAACCAGCTCAAGCTTGTATAAAACTGGAATGCAAACATTGTTTCTATGTTAAATGCAGATGAGACTGTCGGACAAAAAGTTAAAAAGTCATTGGACACACAAGTGCAATTTCCAGTTCCTTATTCACCTGAAGAAGCGCTTGCACTGTATATAGATGTAGGCCACACAAAACATACGTACAAGCTAACACGAAGTAGTGCTAAGACACGAAACGCAGATATATATCCTAGTTACCATAAGCTGCATTCAGCGAAGGTTATGTGCTACCCAGACGGATTAAAAGTCACAGAGTATTCAGCTGAAATAACACTACAGAGCTTAGTAGACCACACTGTAAGACGAATCATAAAGGCGCACTCTCACACAGAAAAAAGCGAATGCTGAAATCAATTACGATATTTGTCAATTCAATTATTTTTATACTTGGATTTCCGCCAATGACGATTTTTGTAAATTCAATTACTCGAATTGTAAGATAGTAATTGAAAAGTTTTCAAATAAAGCAAATATTTATTTGAGCTTAGAAAACAAATGGGCTTATTGGTGGATATACCAATGGCTGGTAGTGGCAATACTAACAATGGTAATACTGCCAGACGATTTTTCAGCCAACCAGGTCTGGTAGCTCGCATCACAGGAGTTAGCGAGGCATTCATTTACAAGTTCAGTGTAATTTTACGTGCGTTGACTTGTGGATATGAAGTCAATACGGATGAATTCAGCTCTTATGCCATGGAAACAGCTGAAATGTTTGTCAATTTATATCCATGGTTTTGCATGCCGTCATCTGTAAACAAAGTTTTGATCCACGGTGCAGACATCATAAAGAATGTAGCTATTCCTATTGGCATTATGTCCGAAGAAGCTCTTGAAGCCAGGAATAAAGATTGCCGGGATATACGGCAGAATCATTCACGAAAGGACAAGAGATGCAATACAATGGAAGATGTCATGAACGCGTTACTTGCACCTTCTGATCCGCTAATAACGTCTTTGTCAAAAACATCAAAAATTTCGGGAAAAGATATTAATTTGGATAAAGTCGTTGCTGGGTTGCTCAGCAATTTCCAAAATGTAATAAATGATTCTGATTCTTCGGATTTCGATTAATTGTCGATATGTAAGAACATAAACATACATATTTTTGTGGCTTGTTATAATAAAAATAAAAACTTAAAATTTTTAAAAATTCAAAAATTTATATTGTGGTTGTATATGAGTTGTATGGGAGCTATAAGATATAGTTGACGAAGGTTGAGGAAATTTAGAGATTATTTGGTGAATGCATTAAAAACCTTAAGTTTAAAGTTTCATTAAAATATTTATTCATTTACTCGAGCTATTAATTAAATTCCGCTAGTAGGTCTGTTTGGCCCACTGTGCAGCGTCACGCTATTCGACATGATTCCACCAACCCGTATCCGTAGAGTTCGTATCGAGGAGAATATTACTGCTGTAACCTCCAGTGTTAGTGAAGATCGCGACCGCTTCTTCAACGGCCATGATGACATTTCTCTTTGCACAAAATGGAAGAATTGCTCTTTCAACAGAACGGTGCCACGAGTTTTGTGAGAAATTACTCTTACGTTGTGGTGGTACCAATTGACCACCTCGTTCGTGTAATTTGATCCCACTTGACTAGTTTTTCGGAGTGCACGTGAAGCCAAAACCGATTGCTGCCTTGTAAGATAACAGTAGACGTGTCATTGGTGAGATAACGGCCTAAATGTTGGAAAAAGTGTGCCAAAATTGGGCGTGGGCAACATATACGTGAAACAATCGTCAGAAAGTAAATCGCATCCAAATAAATATTGCATTCACTTCCTCAAATTTCCTGTTTTTTCTTCAAGTTTCAAAAACCGCATAGTAAAAAAGAGTCACCCTTTAATTAAATAATTTAAACAATAGTGTAATTAATACAAAACTTTTTGTCTCTAGTCAACAGTTTGCATTCTGTCTCTTACAACGTCTTTCGTCAGAAGCCACGAGCTGTCTATCTCCTATTGCCTCTAACATACTTACATATATATTAGCCTCGTTCTTTTCGTCCAGTACCTCGTTTCTGTAGTTCTCGAAACGAATATGTTTTCACAGGTAACATATGAATTGAAACAAAAACGTTACGAATCGGTACAAAAAATCGCTTCTCACATGCGACTGTTTCTACAACATGGGTTTTGAGAGAAATTTCTGGGACGTACTGTTTTTATGCTTATTGGAAAAATGCGAGAAAATCTGTTTCTAAAAAGTAGGGAATCGGAAAATATAAAATTTGAAACGTCAGAAATACTTACAAATTAAAACTGTGCGATATTTTGGTATCGTTTATCAAAAAGGCTTTATAAAAACTAAAAAATTTGTCTTTGACGTGGAAACGATAAGAATTATATCGATTTGCTATGTATTTCAGTTAATTTTCCCTAAACATTTCAGAAAACGCAAAAAGCAAATATTGTTGTAGTTATATTGTCAACTAATTTGGAAATTGCAAGAGACTACTTGGACGGTTAAATTCCACCACAAAGTGTAAAGATCAATGGAAATCCCTTAAAACATCTGTTTTTGAAGTTTTTCGCATTAGCGTATTTTGTTTATATTTTGTTATTACTTGACAGCTTTCTTGGAATATTCCAATAAAAACTTCATCAGTGTTGCCTTTTCTCGCATTGATATACAGAAACACTTGTTACTCACAAATCGAGAAACGATGGAATTTTTTGTTTCATGCTTAACGTGATACCTTTTTCTATTCGAGAACTACAGAATCGAGATACATTATTCGAGTTTCCCCATACAAATAAAAAGTGTATACGTTACAGTCGATAATTTTCCACTATAAGTCGAGAAGTGGATAGTAGTGTTGTCGGGTTTCAAAAAAAAGTAAAATAAATGAAAATGTGAACTTGTCAACCTTTTTAATTTCAAGATTTTCAGCGTTCCCTGAGACAGACTCAAATTTTACTGTACTCAAGTATTGTCCCGCCGTTTGAAATTCAAATGTGGCATGATGGGTAGCACGTGCAACCAACAACCGAAAGATTTCGATTCGAATCCTAGTTAAGTACAATATCTTTTTAATTTTATGTTTAATTTTTAACTTTATTTTAATGATTTTATTGTTTAAATGTTGCTGGTAAATGAGTTATGTTAAAAAATAGAGTAATTAGTACGAGAAATAATTAAAAAAATATTTTCATTTTGTGCCTTCTCTGAGATTTGAACTCACGTTCTATCGATTTGTAGGCAAAAATGTTTGCTCTAGGCCAGACTAAAGTGACAAATAAAGAAACAAACACATTCGCGTAAATGTTTCATATTTCGATTTTTCAACTACTACAGATGTTGCTTTAATGGCCAGTTTTTCAGTCAGTGGTGATCTTCGTTTCTTTGTTAAACTGTGGTTAAACATCGAATTGTGTTTTTAGTCATTGTTTAACTATGATTTAACCACCCAAGAAACGACACTAACTTATGGTGAGAACCATATTATTTTGACAATCAAATTACTGAGAGTCAAAGGGAGAAATGAAGATTGTATAAAATACATGTTCTAGATTTGCGTATTTGTACACATACCTTGAGTCTAGATCGTTAAATTGTTGCGCCTATATAGTTTTTTACACATTTTTGTTAAAAACACTGATTTTATGCATCTATTTTTTATTTTACATAATTCCATTTTGTTTGTTCCCCTTTGTTGTTTTGGTTTTTATCCCAAAACACACGATTTTTCCAATAAGAATACAAGGGTTACCATATTAGTCGACAATAAGGCGACTTACATTAACTCACCACTGAAAAACAAAATGCAAAGTTAACCTCTAATTAACTTAGAATTAAGATTAAGTAACCCGATAGTTAACTACCCACTTAAAAACTTGCCATAAGGGGATGTGTTCCTTCGATCAGTATTCATACTATACTGGACGAAAAGAACGAGGCTATTATACATCAGTGATGATATTTGATATTTTTCGAGGGGACCTTTTGTATTCTTCCGAAAGTACTCTTTTCGACGAAAGAGTACTTTTTGTAAAATAATTAAATAAATCTGTATTTACACCGAAGGTTTCATGGGGTGTTTGTAGAACATAACGGGTTTTTCAATAAGAGCGCTACAAATGATTTTTTAAATAAAACAAAACCGGTTTTAGATACCAATGAAATTCTTTATTCCTGTGAAAGTACGTTCGATGCCATTATGTATGGAACTCGATTTCGTTTGCATGGCCACCACGGGCACGCTTACAGAAGTCCAGACGCTGAACCCAATTTTCGACGGTTTTCGAGCCGATACTGCTGCAATTTTACGTTCGATTTTCGTAGGAAGTTCATCAATCGTCGCTGGCTTGTTGGCATAGACCATATACTTGACGTAGCCCCACAGGAAATAATCTAACGGCGTCAAATCGCACGACCGAGGCGGCCAATCGACTGGGCCATTTCGTGAGATAACACGTTCACCAAACTTGGTTTCCAATAAATTGATTGTGGCATTCGCTGTGTGGCGTGTGGCGCCGTCCTGTTGGAACCACATGTCCTCCAAGTCCATATTATCCCATTGGGGCCAAAAATATTCGGTTATCATTGAACGGTAGCGATTCGCATTCACAGTAATGTGCCGGTCTTGATCATCACGGAAGAAGTACGGCCCAATGACGCCGCCGGCCCATAAACCGCACCAAACCGTAATTTTTTCGGGATGCAATGATGATTTATGGATTACGTGTGGATTGTTGTCTGACCAACGACTCATATTTTGCTTATTGACGAAGCCATTCAGCCAGAAATTAGCCTCATCGCTGATTGTTGAGGCCTCTTAAAGTTGAGGCCACTGACTCCAAATTTCGGTAGTAGATTGTAATAATTTCGACTCGTTGTTGGCTCGTATATCTTTCCATGATGAAATGGCAAACCTTACTGAAGAGAAATGTCAAAAGAGCGGGAAAAAATATGGCGTCGTTTGCTGTCCCTATCGATTTACTTTTGTAGCGTCTCTGTTGAAAACCCCTTTATAAAAACATGTATTTAATCTGCGTACGGTTAGTTACTCTTTCGGTGTAAATGCAGTAAAATCTGTAGTTAGAATCAGGCATATGTTTCAGTCTTACGTGGCGTTCACACTTGACAGTTTTGATCCGACCGTAGCAATACATTCACACTATTTTACTACCAGACTTACACTTCTGTCACTTGCCTCGCCACTGTCTCTGATTTTCCGACGACAGTAACTTCGGCAAGCGATTTGACGTAATAGGCCAGATCGGTGACATTTCGTGGTAATTTGTGAAAAACAAAGCAAAACATCGCATACATACATATAAACATGTATACATTTGAAATTTTCAGAGTACATCAGCTTCATTGTAATCTGGAGAAATAGGGCGAAACACAATAGCAAACGTTCGTAGAAATTGGGAAAATTTATTTTTATTTGGTAATTTGGAGTTTTATTGAAATATTATTTGGCAACACATACTACATATAAACATGTATAAATAATATATGTAGCAATCTTCTTTTAATAAATTAAGACTTCAAGCAAATATGAACAAAAGCAAATCAAAATCAGAGTTCGAAATTTACAAGAAACGACACTATCGACGGTTGCTTAAAACTGTTCTGTCTTCGTAACTGGCTGGACACATACGTCACACAACAAATTATTCTCTTTTTGACAACTAATACATATTCTCAACTGTCCAGTCTTAAACTGACCCGTGTAAACGCACCGTTATTGTAAAAAAAAATAACAATAAATTATTCTCTTTTTGACAACTAATACATATTCTCAACTGTCCGGTCTTTAACTGACCCGTGTAAACGCACCGTTATTGTAAAAAATAACAATAAATAAGTCTTGGCAATTACGATCAGCTGAGTTTGACAAGATCGGCCGTTGATATAAAAACAAAATTCCTCCAATTCCTACTGCTCCTCCAATTCCTACTCCCCCAATTTCTACTGCTGCTACCTTACGTATTTTGCCATGTGTTGTATTTAAAAACCTCTCGCATAAAATTTGGTGAGTCAAATCCCAAAGTACTTTTATTGAACCAAAAGGAGTTGGGGACTTTTTGAAATCGAATGGAGGTAAAAAAGTCCTTATCCACTACAAATATCATGCCTGGTATACATTAGGGATATGACTTTTTAAATTTTTAAAATTGAAATTGAAAATACTTTACATGGGCGTACGTTATGTAAGAGATTAAAGTTTACGGACTTTGAAATGTTATCACTTGTTTCCAATGTACTACAATATTTTTAGTATTCATTTAATTGTTTAGAAAAAAGTCCGTTCTTGAAAATGTATTTTGATTAAGTAGAAGGCAAACCACGTTTAAATTGTATTATATTGATACTAATGACTATTAAATGCGCCCATCATCAAACATAAATGCTCTTTCTCTCTGGTTTACGCAACGTTCAAGTGTACTGAGATTTCGAAGTTTTTGGGATTTCAACCCACCAGTACAAAATCAGCTGTTTATTGAAATATAATACCCGTGGTACAATAATATCTTCATGGTAATAGCAGCGCGCGTTGTTGTTGTTGTAGGCAGCAACAACAGGCATTTTGTTTTTGTTCTATTCGCTTCAGCTGTCAAACTCTACACAAATGCATACCAACAACACAAGAATGCAAAAGAGTACAAAAACAAAATAAATGTGAGTGTGACAGCCGAAGCGAAGAACCTCATGAAATAAATTAAAACAGCTGTTCTTACGACTTTACCATGAACATATTATTGTACCATGATAATACCGTAAAGTGCAAAATAATAGTATAACTGAACATAGCTTTACTATTCGGTTTATGTCCAACAATTAAGTTAAACCAGGTTCACACAGGGCAATTTTACATGCGCAAGTCTTGAGTTTATTGGTGAGAGAGTGGTGGTGTTTCCATTCTTTTTCCCACTCTCTCTTATGGCCAGTTTTTAAGTTGGTAGTTAACTATCGGATTACTTAATCTTAATTCTAAGTTAATTAGAGGTTAACTTTACATTTAGTTTTTCATTGGTGAGTTAATGTAATTCGCCATATTGTCAACTAATATGGCAACCCTTGTATTCTTATTGGAAAAAACGTGTGTTTTGGATAAATACCAAAACAACAAAGGGGAACAAACAAAATGGAATTATGTAAAATAAGAAATAGATGCATAAAATCAAAGTCATTTTAACAAAAATGTGTAAAAAACTATATAGGCGCAACAATTTAACGATCTAGACTCAAGGTATGTGTACAAATACACAAATCTAGAACATGTATTTTATACAATCTTCATTTCTCCCTTTGACACTCAGTAATTTGATTGTCAAAATAATATGGTTCTCACTATAAGTTAACCAACCAACATTGGGTGGTTAAATCATAGTTAAACAATGACTAAAAAACACAATTCGATGTTTAACCACAATTTAACGAAGAAACGAAGATCACCACTGACTGAAAAAGAACGCAAAGCAGTTAATGGAAGTCCTGCGAATCACATAAAAAAGGAATTATATTTTTCAAACCTTTTACGTAAATATCATTTAAACTGGATATAGGAAAATTACGAAATTGATTACGAATGAAGTCTATAGTCTACAGTCTATTTATGTAGCAAAATGAGAATCCTATTGTTATTTTATAAAAGTTACATGCAATTAATTAAAGGTTTTTGAATGTATCACTTGAATAAGGCATTATTTTATATTGAAGAAGTAAGGCATGGTGCTTCATTGCAATTGATGAAAATTATCACAACAATTCAAATCGAACGGGTTTGTTTAAAATTTCAACCAACACGGGACGCGCAAAAGAAATCCAAAGGCATTCAAATATCAGAAAAATTTAAAAGTATTAAAAACCGCTTGTGTACAACTGCTTGAATCACGTCGAGAAATATGGAAAGAACATGGAAGAGCGCACTAAAATGGCAGCAACGGTCCGTGGAAGGCAACAAATTTGCAGACTTGCCTCAGTTCTTAAATGTCAGCCTCTAAAATTCGCAATAAACATGGAGATAACGCGAGTGTTTGTACAGTACGTCGTATTTTATAGTCAAGCCCATTCATTTCTCTTCGGAATTTACGAAAAAAAACCGCCACTTAATACGAAACGTAAAGCTCTAAGTTACTTGTCATGCAATCACATAGTCAGACAAGTGGAGTTTTCCGAGGAGAAAAAAATTAATATCGATGGACCAGATGGATACAACTACTACTTCCACGATTTAAGAAAATAACAAACAAGTTTGCCACGACGACGCAGCAGAGAAGGATGAGTTATGGTATGGAGTGGCATGTCCTACTTCGGCACTACCGATTTGGTTTTTGAAGCCGAAAAAATTACTGGAGCATTGTAAAAGAGGATCTTAGAAGACCCTTATCCTGAATTTAACAATTTGTTTGGGGCCAAGATACTGCTCCAATTCATACTGCCAGAGCCGCCAAACATTGGATTCATGATCTAACTATAAAGGAAAATGTCTGAGGAAAGGATTCGAACACAAAAAGCAATATGAAGTAATCGAGTCAATACAAGACTCGTCAAAAGAATGCATTTCTTTAAATTATATAGGGTCTGACCGTATTTGTGAAGTTATTTCCAATGAGGGTGGTACCAACCATTATTAAATCTGTTCGATTTATTATTATTAGTCGTAAATTTGAGAGAAAAAAAATAATGAGTATATTATTTTATATAATTTGTAATTTTTCCATATTTAAGTGATGCATTCAGAAACCATTAATTTATTTAACCCTCGGACGAGCAGTAACTCGAATGGGCAGTTACAGACTTTGTCGTCTGGCCAGACATATCGACAACTTCATCATCGGTAATAAATAATTACATTTTCTACCACAAATAAAACAAAGCAACTAGCCATACAAAAGTAGACAAAACGAGCAAATCAACAAAAATCACATGCGCCAAAATATCAAACGAATTCACGATGTTCACTGCTCGAATTTCAAACACCGACTAATACAGACAAGCTTGTTCATCAAAGAAAGATATTTCACATCACGAAAAAATAAAATTTCAATAGAGTACCATGATTTAAAATCACAGAATTCAGTTCTTTCACAGTTCAAATATTGAAATCATGGCCAACTATAGCAATTTTATTTTGAAAAAGTACTTTTTCCTCAGAAATGTTCTTTCGTCTGGCCAGACGACACAGTTCAAATACGACGTTACTGACTTTAAAGCAAAAGTTTGTTCTACCAACAGTTATAAAATGATTTAAATTCATTTTATTGTATTGAGCGACTCTGTATTTGAAAAGTCACGAAAGGGTTTCCGGATTGAACGAATAGAAAAAAAGTTATTATGATAAAGTGAACGATTTCGTCTGGCCAGACGACATAGTCAAACGGAAGGTTAATGTAAATAAACCCAGTACATAAGCTTCAGTCAGGTGAACCGACTTAATCATTCCCTCACCCTAAGTCATCCATTGCGTGGGAGTTCTGTTACAAAACGTCCATACTCAAAAGTGACCATATTCAATAGCAGATTGACATTGCGCTGAATACACAAATTAGTTAGTATCCTAAGTGGTTTTGGGGAATTTTTTCCCTTCCAATATTTACATGCGAGGTAGAAAAATGGGCATGGCAAGTTTTTTCCAAAATTTTGATCCGTACCAAATTTTTTTAAGAACGGTTATGATTTATTGGAGATGTCGAGTCGGCAAACCGGAAATACGCCCAAATTTTGTATGGGAGGCACAATAGTTAGTTATTAATTGCATAGTAGCTTTTAGCAAAATATTGTCTGGTACCGAATTCTATTAAGATCGGTTGCAGTTTACGAGAGTTATCGTGTCGATCAACCGGTCATCCGCCCAACTTTTATATGGGATGTACCAGAACGGGCGTGGCAAAACAGCTCATTTTCCATAGGAGAGTTTTATTTGACTGAATATTGACTAGTACAAACTTTCACAAAGATTGGTTCGGTTTTGCGGGACTTCTCGTGCCATACAATCAGACGGCCAAACAACTTTTGTATGGGATGTACCAAAATGGGCGTGGCAAAATCACCCATGTTTTAATCGGTGATTGGCGTTTGATAACGTGAAGCGGTATATCTAATTGCATTAAGGTCGGAAGTGTTTCACGCGATTTATCGGATTAACAACCCCCACGAACGCCATATTTTGTATGGGAGGGACCAGAATGAGCGTGACAATTTTGCCCATTTCCTCCAGTTAAGTAGGCATTTACAGATTATTAACCGGTGTGTGAGTTGAAGCTAATCACATCTGCCAGAAGAAATGTTTGAAAAAAGTTTGATTTTCTGCTAAATGTGTCGAATTTCGCGGTGATCGATAAAGATTTACGGCAGTTATCGTGTTGACCAGTCTGCCAGACAGACAGACAGACATGGCTCAAACGTCTTAAAAAGTCCAAAACGAATTTCGTCCAAAGATACTAACAGCCCTATTCTGGCAGGGTCAAAAAAAATTAGCACCGGTTACTATTTGACAGCAATGTGACAATTGTCACACATCGGTATTCTGAGACTTTTTTTGGTAACAAAACTAACAAAAACTGTTACCTGCCAAAGAGGAGGTTTTATTTGCCGGAAAGTTAATACAAATACATTTTATAAATTCTACAAGTTAACAATAAAACTGTATACGGGAAAAAGTAATAATATATTTTGTACCAAAACGACAAGAGGACATAATTAAATGGAGGAAGGACTTTTGTTACTTTGAGCTATGGAAATGGAGTAGAAATAACTTGCTTTTGTGAAAAAGCGCAAAATGTGTTACACAATTTTAAACGTATGTAAATATTGCCGGCCTTTGAATGGATATTGCTGAGTATTATACCTTTAATATAGTAATATACCTTTAAAAAAAGGTAAGGAAACTTCCAAAAACTAAGAATAATAGGGAATTTTTTTTTGAAACAAATAAATTTTTAGCAGAAAAGTGAGGTTACTATTTTTTTTAATTAGATCCCCAATGGGTTAATAAAAATAAAAAATATTCATACACTGATTTATAGAGCTTAGAATAGACCTTTGTAACGATTCCCATTTCAACCATATCGGCTTATAAATACCGGCGATACGAACGATTATATACTCAAGTTTTAAAGGTCTATATCTCAAGCTCTGACCACCTTCAAATTTTCTTTCGGCTGCGGTCACCTCGCATAAAAATACCGTTCGGAATCGGTGTAAAACTGTAGGTCCCAATCACTGAGTGAAAACTGGAAAGCGCACAGCTCAGTGATTGTGAGAAGTTCTCCCCAGTCCCTTTATGGGATGTAATGGGAAACCATTTATTTATTTTATCTCAAGAAGATGGACCGACCGCGGGGGAAAAACTCTTTTTGAACTCAGCACAGAAGTTTTATCGGTGGTGAAATTTTGATGCAGATCAGAGAGTTGTCGCTAAAGTAAATTTCGCCTTCTATTTGGCGCGGATGCAAAAGTGTATTCTTTCCGCTCAGCATCTCTGGATGTTCCTTGAGGAAGGAAACATAGCATCCAGCTGTGCCTTTGCGGTGCGCTCAAATTCCATAAATAATAAATTAGGGTTCGTATTTCGTGGGTAATGAGCATTATTATTGCCGTGGGAATGAGTAGCGATCGTTTACCCATTACCCGCAAGGACGCTTCGTTTCCGAGATATAGACATTTTTTCTAATTTTTTCATATTAGCGATCAACCCCTTAGAAACCGGCAAAAAATTTTATTTTTTCGATTGGACTCTCCATTTCCGAAATATAAACATGAGGGCGTTTTAGCGATTTTTGTATGAAAAATTTTTTTTTAGCGATTTTTTTTTCAAAAAGTGATGCCCTATTGGAGAACCCCATTGGTTAAACCCTATTTTGCAGGTAATTTTTTGTTATTTTTCCAATTGGACGCACCGTTTTCGAGTTATAGGCACTTTTTTATTTTGGCGATTTTTCGAAAAAAAATTCTTCCATACGATTGGACCACTTTATGAAAACCCCTTAGAAACCACAATAATTGGTTATTTTTTCAATTGGACCCTCCGTTTCCGAGATATAGACATTTTTTCTAATTTTTTCATATTATCGATCAAAAATGGGGATGAGTTACCCTGGGTAACCCATTTCCCATCGTCGTGGGTAGCTACCCATTATTTTCCCCATTTCCCTGAGGGTAATGGGAAATCGTGATGAGTAATTCCCCATTGTCGGGGGTAGCTACCCATTATTTTCCCCATTGCCCTGAGGGTAATGGGTAATCGTGATTTGTAATTCCCTGTGGGTAATGGGTAAGCGTTCATTACTCATTCCACACGACGATGTGTATGGGTTACTCATTGGGGGGGGGGGGGGGTAAATACGAACTCTGATAATAATGTATTAATTTCAATTCAATAAAACAGAAATATATTAAATACTTACTTTTCCTTTTTTGCCGTGTTCATATTGTGCAGAAGACCATATGTTTTTGTTTTGTTGTCCCTGCTTTTGACAACCTGTTATTGTGAAGTGAATTTTTCGTTGTCACCTTGTTGCCAGAATATCAGATACAAACCATGGTGACAACTTTGTAACAATTTTGTGGTTACAATTCGATCGTTACCAACTACAGTGAATAGGGGGGTGTAAGGGTCTAATATGGCTCGTTCTATGTATTACATTTTTTAAGTATTAAAAGAGACAAAAATAATTAGTCTTATTTTGCCACCTAAAGAGTGCGATTGTAGGTTTTATTCGTAATGAATTTCGTAATTCCCCTATATCTAGTTTAAATCATATTTACGTTCAGAGTTTGAAATATATAATTACTTATTTAAGTGATTCGCAGTGGTTATATTACTCTATGAGCGAACGAAAAAGAGCGGTTGGAAACTCTAATCAATTAGTGTAGCGTAAAACATCTGGTCGACGATGAAAGTGGAAAACAGTGCAAAAGAAATCGGGCGGAGTGGAAAGTTTAAACTATGTTTGATGCTACTCTTTCAAATTCCAACTTCATCCGGTGAAAGTTGTAATAGCTGTTGCGCACTCTTAATAAATTATTCTATGGTTTAACCAGTGGTGTCCATGTTGAAGATTTGATAGAGGATCCATCCTGGTGGGTTGGGCAACTGGAAATAAACTTAGTTTACATTGTGTTTGAAGGCTACTAATGACAGCTACATTACGTTTGATGCTAGTTGAATCGAACTGTAATACACACTGTTTTATTTATGTTCTCTTTAGGCATAACTTCTTACAGCAACTCGAACTCGAATAACTTCAAAAATCTCTGTGACCGCAAGATAACGTAAAACAGCTGATGGAAAGTCCTATCAATTAATCTATGGTCATACGTATATAATATAATAATAACTTCATATCTTACTTTTGTAAAGTATATTTGAAATGTAGGGCATTATGGAGCCGACTTTAATTGTCATTAGCGATTTGTAAGCATTATGAGCTATCCCTTTACTATCACAAGCCATTTACAACCATTCCACATTCCACTCATATGATTGTGGTTTGGTCATTTTATGGCAGCATTTATTATCGCATCATTCCAACGTTTTCCCACAATTCATGTGTATGGTCATGTTAGTGCGGTTTTAATATCTGTTATTTTATTCTTCAGCAATTTTTGCTCCTATATCCCCCTCATAATGTGTGCACATATGGGTCCCTTTGGGGTTTTGTACATTTCTTTGGCCAACCGTTCTGATTTGGTCGTAAATTACGAAGGTTGGGAATTTTGCAAACAGAGAAAAAAAACAAAAATGAAAATTATATGGTCGGTCTTTTGTTTTCCATAAACAGCAAGAGGATATCAGCAATTTGATTACACATGGGCAACAACCATTTGCATACATTAGTAAGACGACAGATGGAAAATATTTGCTCAGTATTAGAAACAATTTTCATGAGCTGCGTTGAACTTTAACTCGTTAAATTTCCGAAATTCGATAAAAAAAAGGTGTACGGGTAATCAAAGTTAATCAAATACATATTTAAATGGATTAGTTAATTTTGTTTAAAACGTTTAAATTTCTATCAATATTATCAAAAAGGATTTTTTTTTGTAGTTTATTTTATTGAATTCATGCTTACAACTTAAAACTATAAATAAACAAAATAGATTTTTATATTTGTATACTCAAACGCATAGCCCTATAATCGGGAACTCAAGCATAGTTAGGATCTGTAAATTACTTTTACTTAAAATTATTTTTAATTTATATATTACATATTACATAAGCAGTAAATACATATGTTATATTATATTTTAGCATGTAATGAAAATTTTGGAAAAACATTACTTTCATATAATTAAACATTAAATTAAAACAGGTCACAGATGATAAAAAAAAAGAAAAGAAACAGTTTAGCTTATTATCCACCAGTACTTAGTTTTATCAATTTTTACTCTCTCATTAAGGTCTCTGATTGACACACTAGTATCAAATCTGATGTCATTATTGATAACCAACTTATTATCTACAGATTTTATATTTGCTCTTCTATTAAGGTGGTAGAAAATAGGAACACCTCTTGAGTTTTGTATAAAACCTTTTTTATCCAAGTAAATAAAAGCCTCAGGAGGTACAAAACCTGTTGAAAGAGTATTTTTTATATAACCATCATTTACATAATAAGGCGCCATAATGAGATTATTTTGATAACATTGTGTACTTCTTACGATATGGTTTCTTATGATTTTAATAATGAAGTTATCAATTCTGATTATTTTTGAAGAACTATACAATTTTTTATTGGATATATACTTAACATAGTTGCTATTTGCCGATCTGTGCAGGGAAGTGCATGATCGAAGGCATTTTCTCTCAAATTTTCGAAATCGCTCCATATAAGAGGGTGACACATTAAACCATATAGGACAACCGTACGTTAATATAGGGCGTATAAGCGTTTGGTATAACAGTATTTTCACTTCTAATGTGATGTATTTCGAGAAAAATAATGTTTTATAGTTGAAAAATGCTTTCCTTGCTTTTTCAACTTGAAGTTTAATGTGATCATTAAAATACAGAAATTTATCTATGTAAATACCTAAATATTTGACACATTCCTTGTTCGGAAAATTCATATTATCAATCGGTGACTTTATGCTAAAACTTTTCCAGTTTTTCTTTATATTGTAGTTGCATTTACCGACAGGTGGCCTAAAAAGAATTGTTTCACATTTATCAAAATTTATTTGCATATTCCAATCTTCGGAGTATTTAACTACCTTATCAAATTTATGTTGCAAATTTTCTGATATTTTTTGTACGCTATTGTCAGCATGATAAACTATTATATCATCAGCGAAACCAATTGAGTCAGGGACCAGATTTAATAGTTCGTGTATATATAGGTTGAATAGGATAGGTGCATTAACTGTACCCTGCTGCAAGCCATTTACTATACAAAACTGTTTTGTGCTTTCATCAAAACGGTTGTTAACAACGAAATGTCTGTCGTTTATCATATTAAAAAGCAAGATTGTCAAATGGGACGGAAAGTTGAAATTAATTATTTTGTAGATTAAACCAGGAATCCAAATGTTGTCGAAAGCTTTCTGAAAATCTATCAAGCATGCTCCTGTGTACAAGTTTTTATTGAAATTCCAATTGACGTTGGATACTAATAAGTTTGTTGCATGTGTTGTCAAGTGTTTGTACTTAAATCCAAATTGGTTTTCATTTATTATTTTTCGAGAGTCTAATATCCTAATTATTCGTGTGTTGATACCAACCTCACAAATTTTACTAATGTTGGGCAGTAAAGTTATAGCTCTAAGGTTTTTTAGGTCACTGGAATCTTTGTTTTTCTTTGGCAAGGTAACAACTTTCCCTAGTTTCCATGCTTGTGGAAAGTAAGAGTTGTTAATCATGTTGTTAAATAGTGTGCAATATTTAAAAATTGTATCAGTGGGAATGTTTTTGAGGACTATATTTGGAATATTGTCAATTCCAGACGAGAGTTTTCCCTTTAAATTTTTAAAAATATATGAGATTTCCTCCCGAGTTATAAAATATTCATGCTCTGGTGATTCATTTATTCCATTTGCTACAAAACTTTCGGAAAAGTTTATGATTTGAGATGTAGTACTATCAAACCTACATTTTTCTTCCAAAAACTTATTGAAACTTTCGTTTACATCTCTATGTATCGTGTTCTCCACATTAATAGCCTTCGGAGCGTAAATTGTCTCCAGATAAGCGCCAACCAGATTAAGTATTTGTGATTTATCTTTTATGATAAATTTGTTAGAATTAGGTTCTATCTCAATTGTCTGAGGGTTAATGTTAGATTGGCTTAGTAGATGAATATCCGTATTCTCGATTTTAATTGTGTCAAGCACTGCCGAATTCAATTTTCTATATTCGCGTTTCGTTTCCGAAAATATATGTGTAGGATCTCTAGAGCGTAAACGCGATAGTTTGCTCTTATGATGTTCATTAATAGAAATACAAAGATTATCCTGTATGAGTTTTCTGAGCAATTTTAATTTACCCTTTAAAATTGTCAGGTGTCTAAATGGGAGTACATGTTGCAGTCTGTTGTGTCTTTTGATAAGTGTCAGTATTCTGCTCTTCTCTGCATGCAATTTGGTGATAATTGGGGTTATGAGCATTTTCATCTGATCCCTATTCTGAAATTTTGGTACTGTTTTAACAACAGCATTTATAATTGCATCATTTAATGTTTTTAAGTGGTGATCAATCTCGGAATTTGTAAGATTTCTGTTATTTGGTATGCTATACGTCTCAAGAGAATTAAAAATAGTATTTTGAAACTTTTTCCAGTTTGTTCTTCTATAGTTGTAATTGGGTTCATCTTCCTGCTCTATAATTTGAAATTGTTCATTTGTATTTTTTGAAGCGACTATCTGCAGTGCATTGTGGTCACTATCATAAGGAAGTACTTTAAGACAGTTTACTGTACGGTTTTCTCTTTGAATGTGTATACGGTGGTCAGCAATGCAAATATCAAGGTTAGAGTTAGTACGGGGGTAGGAAGGGGTAACAGACGCAAGTAAAGCTAAGATTACACGATTGACGAAACGTGTCAATATTGACGCAATTTAGGCGTCAACAGAGCGTCAACCGTGTAGTGCCCCAACTTTTTTGCGTCAATGAGCATCAACAGCCGGTTGACGCTATTTTGCATCAACTCAAATTGACGCAACTGCATCAACCGTGTAGACATTGTATCAACCAATTGCGCCAACCGATTGAAACAACCAGTTTCTAGTTGCGTCAATTTTTTGTTGACAACTCGCACGACAACATGAGTTGTCAACATTTATGTTGATGCGTTCTTTTTGTTAATTTCACCACATGTTTTTATTTGGGTATGTATTTTTGTTTTAAATCCTTTTCTATTAATTTTATATTTTATTCTATTATTAATATTTTTTATCATTTCATTTATGTATGTGTATGTAGAAATATGGAAGAAAGTAAAGAAAAAAAACAAGTGAAAGAGAGCGATGTGCCAATCGAAGAGGAGGACGTGCAATGTACTCAGAAAACAAAGCGTCCAAAGCCCAAAGTCACTGGCGAATGGGGAAAAGACGATGTGTTCATGCTCATACAGCACGTCGAACAGCAACCCTGCATTTGGGATTACTCGCTACTACTACTTTAAAACCACATCAGGACAAGGCACATCTGGTGCATTACCGCAATGGCCTTATTGGTCTGCAATGCAGTTTGTCGGCACAAATGAAGCAGCCAATACCATCACTTCTGATGCTAGCTTCACGTTTACGGCCGATCAATCGTCGAGCGATACTGTTATGGACGATTCTTTGTCACAAACAAACATGCCGAAAAATTTGCAACCTTATGGCAGTGGCATATCTCAGCGACGACGCAAACTTCCATTGAAATCGGATAGTTCGTTATCATCGATTGCAGAAAAATCTTTGGAACGTGCAACTAAGGTATTTAATAATTCTCTATCTACATGATTGCTTGGTTGATGAATTCTTTTATCTATCGTGAAATAGGTTTTGGACGCTTTCGAAAAAAAAAGTGACGACGATGAGTGGCAAGTTATTGCCAACTACTGGGCATTGCAGCTGCGCAACATTGCATTAGGCGATCCCGCCTGTGCACGTCGCACACATCTGGCGGTGTCTAAATTAATTTTAGAAGCTGCGCTTACTGCCGAGACACAACAAGTCGAACAAGTACATATTGTACAGCTAATTGGTTCGTCACAGTTACAGCCTGTCGACGTCGTTTCTGATGAAAACGAATCGATCTCACTATTGATTGATAAAAAATAATTTCAGTTTTTTTAATTCAACAAAAATTTAATTTAATTTCAATAAAAGTACAAAATGTCAATTTCAAAATCAAATTAAATGTGTTTGTATTGCCAGGGCAATTCGCCGTCCACTGTCATGAAATAATCGCGATATTCGTCGCGAATCGCATTTACCATTGGGGTTTTCCAACGTGTCGGCATTTCTTCCGTACCTCCATCGGTCACCTGCAGTTCTTCGCGCCTCCAACCTCCCGGAATTAATGCACCATTTTCGTCATAGCGATCGACCATCGTTGGTGCAATGTATGACGAGCACTTTTCAATTAAGAAATTGTGCAAAGCGCAGCAAGCCAATGTCACTCGTTTTGTTTTGTTCGCGTCTAGTTGGATTGCACTGCGAAATACACGAAAACGAGCTGATAGAATACCAAATGCGTTCTCTACAACTCGACGTGCGCGCGACAAACGATAATTAAAAATACGTTGGTGCCCGGACAATGCACGTCCAGGATATGGTTTCATTACATTTGCGCGCAACGCAAAAGCATCATCAGCAACCAATACAAACGGCACTGGCATCTCTCGTCCCGGCAGCGGAATGGCCGAAGGCAAATTCAATTTATCATTGTTCATGGCTTGCGCAAATGTAGTTTTGTTAAAAACTCCTCCATCCGACACCCGGCCGTTGCATCCAACGTCAAGATAAATGAATTTGTATTGCGCATCTGCAACCGCCATCAACACAATGCTGTGTGTTCCTTTGTAGTTGTAGTAGGTACTGCCGGCATTTGGAGGCGCTACCATGTTAATATGTTTCCCGTCAACAGCGCCGATGCAGTGCGGAAAGTTCCAAGAATCCTGAAATTTGGCCGAAATGTCTTGCCACTCTACCGCTGTAGTCGGCGCCTGTCAAATGATGAAAATTATAAATCAGACAAAACATACACACACACACATCTGAAGCACTTACCGATAGATATTTCTGTTTAAGAACTGTGTAAATAGCGTCGCACACTACTGGCACAAACAGCGCAATAGTAGACGGAGCGATCCGGAAGAGTGTCGATAGAGATTTGTAGCTATCACCCGTGGCCAGAAATCGCAATGTGACGCATAAACGCTGCGACGGTTCAATACTCTTGCGCATGTTGGTGTCCTGTTAGGCAATGATTGGTGTCACGAGATCCAATAAATATTGAAATGTCTCTTCTTCCATACGGACAAAAATTTGCCAAAAGTTTTTTTTGGCCTTCTACATCGCGAAACTCCAGCAAAATCTTCTGGCACGCACCTTCCGTTGGCCGCAATTGTAGCCACGGCTGAACCCACACAGTACGCTTTTTCTTTGCTCCTCTTTCTTCTTCGTCAGCAATTATTTTTATAGCGCTGCTCATCATAAGTACAGCAGCAGCAGCAGTAATTTTCCGATTTTTCCTATTCATTTTTTACGTACAAAAAATATCGTACGATATAAATTATATTTTAATTTAATTTTTGATAGCTGATGCGCAAAGGAACTCAACAAGAGCGTAAACAAATAGCATCAATGTGTTGGCACAAAATACGTCAACCATGTAACATAGCGCGTCAATAGTTCTGCGTCAACCATTTTCCCAAGGTTGGCGCATACCGATTTTTTATTGACGCAACGAATAATTGACGCATTAACCGTCAACCGTGTAGCATACCGTGGTCAATAATTTGTGTAAATATAGAAATATCGTCAACAGCGCGTCAACACGTTTACGCAATGTTGGCGCAATTGCGCCAATCGTGTAATTTTAGCTTAAGTTGCATCTAAATCTGATGTCGTTGTTCATCAACCAATCTTTCATTATGCCTCCTTTGTGGTTATTTACAGAATTCCCCCATTCTGTATGTTTACAGTTAAGGTCTCCAACTAGGATATAAAAGTTATTGTGGCTTTCTAGATTTAGAGATTCGAAAAGTTTATGCAATTCTCTCTTAAATGAGTCGTCGTTGTTTCCTGGTGGATAATATGCAGATATTATGTAGATTGAATTATTAGAATTTGTAGGTATTTTGATAATACAGGTTTCCAGATGTATAAAGGAATCTGTGAAATTATTTGAAATCGTTTTAAATTTTATTTCTTTTCTGACCAATGTCGCTGTGCCACCTCCCCTTTTGGCAACCATTCTATCTCTTCTGACTAATTTATATTTTTCGAAAAACAGTTTATGCTTATTGTTTAGCTTGGTTTCATTTAATAATAAAATATCTGGATTATTATTATTTATAAAATTACTTAATTCGTAACGTCTACTTAGTTTTATTAGAGAGTTTACATTTATATGAATTATTTTTAATTCTTTAGAAATAATATTTTTTGAAGGCCTGTTTACATTCATTACACATCTATAAATGAAAATAAAGTATATATTCTAGAAGATTGCATTTGAAGTTGTTTTTGAAGGTAGATCATTTGAGTATTTAAGCTTGTTAGCATATTTCTGAGTTCAACGAAAAAAGGATTTTGCATATTTACATTATTATTCATGAAATTTGCTGTAGGTGGATCTTGCCTTAGAGTGTTTGCGTAACTAATATTAGGATTAACATAGGCTGAGTTTATATTAGTATTTTGTTTTAAAAGTTGACGCCTACATTTAATCTTGGTTTGCAAATCCTTGTATTTTTCGCATCCTTTATATGAAGCTGGATGACCATATTTGTTACATAAGACGCAGAAAAGCTTATCGCGATCATTCTCATCTGCGTTGGAGATTTTACATTTACCAACATCGTGAGATTGGTTACATTTGACACATCTGTGTTGAAGAAAACAGTTCGAAGCACTATGGAAGAATCCCTGGCAATTTCTGCATTGTTGGATTTCAGGTTTCTTAAGAGGTTCCCACTTAACACAACGATATAAAATACCTCTGATATTTTTTAATAGCTTGATATCGCTCTCAGAGCTTATCTGAACCAGAAAAGTGGGTAGAGTGTAGCCTTCCTTTTTCGATTTAGAAGTGTAGAATTGGGTAACTTTAACAAATTTTAAGTTTTCGTTTTCATGCATGCGAAGCTCTTCTAGTATCTCTTCAGTACTATTATTTGAGTTTAGGCCTTTTAATACAAATCTTTTATTTTTGATACATTTGGGTGTGAATGTATAAAAATTAGTATTTGTCTTTTGTAGGTATGTTCTGACCCGGGCGAAGTTAGACATATTATTTAAATATAATATAATTTTTTTATTTTTGTGGTTTAAATCTTTAATTTTAAAATCATTAATTTTTAAACCGTTTTTAATGAATTTTATAATTTCATTTGGTTCTACATTATAAATGTTTATTGGTGGTATTTTTTCGCGTTTTTTATCATTTTTATCACCACTTGTTTTATTGTTTGATCTCTGAGTTGTGTTTGAGTTTGTTGTTGTTGCTACTGGTGTTATTGGTTCTCTTGTAGAGTTGTTGGTAGAGGTAGATGGTATCTGACTTCTTGACTGTTGATTATTTGAATGCACTTGCACGTGCTCTTTATATTTTGACAGCAAGACTTCGTCGCACTCGAATTCATCACTGTCGAGTATTGAGTAGTAGTTACTTCTCACTTGTTTACTCTGAGAGTTATCATTCATGTTGTTATTCTCGTTTTTACGTTTTCTGTCATTATCCAATAATTTATGATTATCGTTCAATAAATTAGAGTTTCGAGCATAAAGCTCACTCATTTTATTGAAAAAAATCTTTGTGCTACTTTAATTATTTTTTATTTTTAAACGGATAACACTTGTTGAACTGGATTATTTTGTCGAACAGAAATGTATCGGTTAGAATTTTCACAAAAACTATAGATTGAAAATAGTTATGAGCAGAACGTCCGTCTCTGATGACTATTAGAATCAGACTCCTCAAAAAGGATTTGTTACGGGAATAGGACGGTATATAATAGCACTAGCTTATTCCTGATCCCGTTGCACAAGTCTTTATAAATAGGTTGAGGAATAGGTTCGTTCACAATTGACTCGATTTCTTTCGGAAAAGTTTCGTTCAAAACTGATTCGATTTCCTTCGTCCAAAATGCAATAACTCTGGATCTAGTAGTGATTTCTACACAAACCCAATTGGAGGTTTGTTTTGCAGTATTAACATTGAGCATCGGGCAATTAGATACATATATTTTAGAAATTAGCACAGAGCTTACCACATTTTTTTATTTTTTGGATTTGAAGAAATCTAAAATTCTAAAAAAGCTACAGTTCTGTTTACGACTGATTTTTCAAGATTTTATTAAATATGCCCAATATTTCGATTAGCTCGCTAATCATCCTCAGGGTTCTATATAAAAATAATCCAATGAGTGTTCGAACTCACGGGCGATGTGTTATCACCTTTTTGCTACACGGTACCTGTTCGATTTCTATGAACACATTCGTAAATGTTTCATTGGAAAATAAAAAGCAGCGTTCAATCATATGATGACGTTACATTTAAATAATATTAATATTTAAAATTATTTAAAGATCAGTGCAGGCACATGTGTCATTATTTTCTTGCTCAATACATTTTGTTTTATTCCCACAAAAATCAAAGAATGCAATGCAACAGACACTTGTATATACATACATACATACATTGTTATATTCGTACATACGCTACACAAGTTCACAAAATTTTCGTTGCTCTCTTGCTATCTCAGTTTTATATACATATAATACGTCATTATTCTCTTTGCTTTGAGAGTGCTCCGCATCCACATTTTATTTGACTTACCTTTCACAATAATAAAAAAACAACCCGTAAAAAACATAGTTTTTGACTATAAATTCTTTATGACCACGCCCGTTTGTCCAATCCCGCCCATATTTGCACCATATCTTAGAATATGTACACCTAACCAACACACCCGATTTTGTTCAAATACCGTTAATAGGAGCAGAAATAATGGATTTTTAATTTGTGATTTGTATGGGAGGTACCACGCCCCATATTTTGACAGTTTATTTCTGTCGTCGCCATTAGTTTGACTGCGAAGTTTCAGCTCGACTGGATCATGGAAAAATAGATGACATCTTCATTTACCTACAAAAAAAATTTTAAAAAAAGTTATCTCGCCGTTTCCTCATAATCAATGAAATAAAGATTACAACAATAACAATCTGACATGACTCCCTATACCGTAAGGTAAGACGTATTCTACGTCAAATGACTTGGGACTTGGAGCTTTAAAATTTTTCAAATTTGTTGACAGCAACTTTAAAAAAAAATTGGATAGAAAAATCCAAACGTCTTTTGGTGAAGTGCGCTGATAACTTGCACAGAAAAATCCTGTTTACGGATGAAAAAACTTTTACCGTACAGGAAAAATTTAACAAAATCTATGCACCATCATCTAAAGAAGCATCTGAGCTCATCCAACGGGTTGAAAAGGGTCATCATCCAGCTGCAGCCATGGTTTGGTGGGGTGTCTCTTATGATAGGGTAACTGACTTGCATTTCTGTGAACAAGGGGTCAACACATCGGCTAAATTTGACCAAGAAACCGTTTTGTAAGCAGTGGTGAAGCCACTTAACAATTCCCAATTCCAAAACATGCCGTGGACTTTCCAGCAAGATTCAGCACCAGGTCATAAGGCTAAAACGACACAAACCTGGCTTCGAAACAATTTGCCAGCTTTTATAAGCTCTGGAGAATGGCCCCCTGGCAGACCTGATCTGAACCCTCTGGATTACAAATTGAGGACAGTTTTAGAGAACATGGTCTGCCACAAAACATACCCCAACATTGATTCTCTTAAGACAGCTATGATTCGTGGTGTAGCCAATTTTCCAATGGATGAGATGTGTGCAGCTATTGATGATTGGCCAATGGGAGTAAAGGACGGACATTTTGAATGAAATTAACTTTTTGTATACAACACAATATATAAAAAATTTGCTCCAAAAAAGTTCGTTACTTTTTGTTTTATAGCTCAAAAATAAGTAACAGTATTTGTGTCCCTATTAAGTACATTATTTATTGGCAGGAAAATATAAATAAATTAATTGATATCCATCACTTACTTTACTTTTATTGACTATTTTACAACCTCATGAGGTCAGACGTCGTACACATATTAATTAAACAAATTTCAACACATTCCTCCAACTGGCTCTATCTTTCGCCTTTTCTCGCCAGTTGGTGGCCGTCGGTGGCGTAATGGGTAGTGTGCGCGCCTCTTGTACATGAGATCCTGGGTTCGATCCCTGCTCTGATCACCTTAAAAAAAAATTGTTCTTTCGGCGGCGGTCACCTCGCATAGTGACGGCGACACTATCGAGTATTTAGCCACGAAAAAGCTTCTCAAAATACCGTTCGGAATCGGTGTAAAACTGTAGATTCCAATCAGTGAGTAAAAAACTCGAAAGAGCACTGCTCAGTGATTGTGAGAAGCTCTCCCCTGTCCCTTCATGGGATGTAATGGGAAACAGATTGTACGGATGTTTGTCGCCTTGTCTCAGTCCTCGCTTGGTACATAATGGTTCCCAACTTTCACTATTGATTTGGTGTTGGTCGTCGTCATTCTGCAGAGGCGGATCAGTTTTGCCAGAATCCCAAGTTCAGACATAGCCTCGTACAGTTTACCCTGTATGGGGCTGTCGAAAGCAGCTTTGTAATCGATAAAAACGTGGTATGTACCGATTTGATTTTCGTGGGTATTTCCAGGACATGGCGTAGCGTTAATACTTGGTCAGTTGTGGACTTGCCTGGCATAAAACCACACTGATAAGGTCCAATCAGGTTTTCAATAATTGGCTTTAGTTTTTCACATAATACGCTCGACAAGATCTTATATGCAATGGATAAAAGACTGATACCACGATCGTTGGAACAAACACACGTATCACTCTTTTTGAATACAGGACATAACACACTGAGACTCCAATCGTCGGGGATAGATTCCCCTTGCCATATACCACTGCATATCCGCTCCAGCGGTTTTATTATTCTTAAGGCGGCAGATCGTCGTTCTAATCTCGTCTTGTTTCACTACACTATCTTCCACTATCATTACCTCCTTATCTTCAGTGCAGGAATCTGAGTGAAGTAGTGCTGAAAACTGATCTCACCACATTTTGACCACACATTGCTTCTCAGTCATCCTCCTGGCTGCCCTCTATTCTCGTCCTTGTAGTAGGGCTGCCCATTGTTAGGCCCGTTATTCGATCTTTTTACCCTCTGGAAAAATTTTCGCGATTCACCATTCATCCTGCATAATTCGGTTTTTCACTATCCCTCGCTTCCACTGCCATTTTTTCGCCTAAATAGTTAGTTTTCCTCCCTTCTCATCCTCTTCTACCGCTCACTCGCAGCAGGCATTGTAACTGACTGTTTCGTTGTCATACGTGCAGCGTCTTTTTCATCAGTTGCAATGCGACATTCTTCGTCGTACCGTGCCCTGTCCTTCTGCGGTTTTTGATAGCCAAGTTCAGTCCTTGCAGCGGTTTCCAAAGAATGGGAGATGTGCTTCTACTGCGCATCTGGGTCATTGGGAGGGGGTATTCTGCCCTAGCAGGTGAGAGAGCTTCTGTTGATAGGACATTGATATCTCCGGTATTTGTAGCTTGTCAATATCTAGTGTTTCCTGTGTTCGGCTTCGTACGTTTTTCGCCCTGCTCAGTCTTGATGTTCATTTGTCTCCATAATCATTATTTTCTCAAAAAACATAATTTTTATGTCAAATCGTATTCGATTTCCATCACATATTGATACCATTTTTCCAATCGGCCCCACTGTGCGCCCCTACGTATAAACTGGGGATTATGAAAAACTTTATTGAAGCGCTTAATCCGGATGAAAATTCGTTTAAGGAATTATGTCGTCTATTTCCAGTATTAAGTAGTATGAAACTGAAAGACGGTTTGTGTTAACGTATTCAATACTAATATGTTTATAGTTTGAATTCATATTGCTTTATTCCTACAGGATTACTCAATGGACCGGACATTCGTCGCTTGATGAAGGTTAAGTTATGTAAAGATTCCCTTAGTATTGCAGAGGTTGAGGCATGGAAGTCTGACAAATCGGTCATTGACAACGTGTTAGGTATCAATCGGTCTGACAATTGGCGCACGCATATAGACAAAATGCGTACATCTTGTTACCTTATTAATGTTAATTAATGTTGAAAAAATCTTTAAAATATATGTGACCTGGTCTACGAAAAGGGAGCTTACGTGCGAAAACTAGTTTTCTGTGAAAAAGCTGTTAAAAGTAAGCAACTCGTTTCGTCAGTTTCTCATTATCTCGTTAATTGTTCTCCGCGCCGGACGTCCAGTAAGTGTTGTTGTTGGTCGGAATATTATTATAGTTCATCGTGTAAGTTGCTAGTGTGGAACATTTAAAAAAGTAACACTGAAGAAGTGACGTTTACTGTTTCTGTTGATTATCGTCTTCGCATTTCGCATGAAATGAAACATGAGTGTTGATGAGGAGTTCAGTGCCGTATACGGACAATATTTCCATGAAAAGGATGATGAAAACTATGAAGAGAGCGACGATGATGAAGACGAAGAATGTGTTTTTTAACATGGACCTGTATGTTGTTGATGTAAAGGAGGAGGAGCTGGTAACAAAATTTCTGTCAAAAGATTGTTGTAATAATTGTTGTAATTACATGATAGACGAAAAAGATGACGTTGGTAAAGGACCTAACTGTGTTGTGAGCATCCTGCATTATCACCTGCAAACCTACTATAAAGACATTGAAACACTCGTTCTTTTCTGTGACAATTGTGTTGGGCAGAATAAGAATAACACTGTACTATCATATCTGCAATGGTGTTTGGCTCGGGGTCTTAACAAAACTATTTTGTTACCGGGCACACTAAGTTCGCGCCTGGTCGTTACTTCGGTGTTTCCAAAAGTAAGTATGCCGTCAGTAACATTGACACGTATGCAGATTTACTGCAGTGTGTCGAGGCATCATCACCTGGGGGTTATAATAAAGCTGTATCGGCTGAAAAAGTCGTCTGGTATGAATGGGACAGCTATTTTAAACCACTGTACAAGTCACTTGTTGGAATAACGCAATTCCATCATTTCATAATCTCTACAGATTGTGTAAAAACAAAGAAATTCGCAGACAGTGAAGAAGTGCAGTCCTTTAAGCTTCTGTTAAAACCTATCGATCCTGAAATGCCGAAAGTTATACAACCAGCCGGTTTATCTTTGGAACGTCAGTGGTACATCTCTCACAATCTTCGCAGCTTAGTTTCGGATATATCTAAAGTAGATATTGTGGCTCCATTGCCGAAAGATTTGCCATCGAAGAAACGGAAGGCAAAAACTAATGAAGATGTTCTCAAACCAGACGAGGAACAAGGTCCATCTTCCTCAGGATCAACACGTAAAAAGATCTCAAGGAAAACGACAACAAAGAAAAATACATAAACTACTCAGCATTATTATTTTTGGCCCATAATACGTTTTTCAAGTATATAATCATGTCTTTATAGCTTATAATTCAATGTATTTTGTTCATTACCAATAAATTATATTTTGTCGTATTTTTACTCTTCTTTCTCTACATTTTTAGTACACTTCTAAGCAAGTTAGGATTTTCTGCTTTTCACCACGTGAAAAAGCATCTCATCTTCCATCCGAATCAACCAAAAAGTGAAAATTGATTTTTTGACACCTAAGCCCCCTTTCGTAGACCAGGTCACATATTCATTATTTTGCATTATCATGTAAACAAGTTCGCTGAACACTGACCAGGTGAATCCTCAAATACATTAAATATTTCATTGGAGACAAATTAATGAAATTTTTTTTGTATTAAGGCTCGTTCACAATGGTAGCAACAAATTCAACAGGCGTTCACAATGCAAGCAACAACTTTGTTCGAATAAGTTCGAAAAAACAGCTGACTGGCAACATTGTTTACATTATACAGCAGTATACATATTTGGTGATTGAAAACCATGGAGAATTGCAATACAAACAAAAAGCAAACAGTAAAAAATAGAAAAATTAAATGTGAGACACGCACCTCAGATTTGTACCAGTACCCGGAGCAAAACGTATTAAGTGTTTTTCTTTAGAAAACTTCTCAAATATTTCTATAGAAGAGTTTTAAAATTTTTCTATAGAAAAGTTGTCAAATTTTTCTATAGAAATATTTTAAAATTTTTCTTCAGAAAAGTTTTAAAATTTTTCTATAGAAATGTTTTAAAATTTTTCTATAGAAATGTTTTAAAATTTTCCTTTAGAAAAATTGTAAAATTTTATAGAAATCTTTTAAAATTTTTCTATACAATTGTTTTAAAATTATTCTATAGAAATTTTTTGAAATTTTTCTATAGAAATGTTCTCAAATTTTTCTATACAAAAGTTTCAAAATTTTTCTATAAAAATGTTTTAAAATTTTTCTTTAGAAAAGTTTTAAAATTGTTCTATAGAAATGTTTTCAAATTTTTCTATAGAAATCTTCTCAAATTTTTCTATAGAAATAGTCTCAAATTTTTCTATAGAAAAGTTATAAAATATTTCTATAGAAAACTTTTAAAATTTTTATATAGAAATATTTTAAAATTTTTCGATAGAAATATTTTCAAATTTTTCTTTAGAAATATTTTCAAATTTTTCTTTAGAAATGTTTTCAAATTTTTCTACAGAAAAGTTTTAAAATTTTTATATAGAAATATTTTAAAATTTTTCGATAGAAATATTTTCAAATTTTTCTTTAGAAATATTTTCAAATTTTTCTTTAGAAATGTTTTCAAATTTTTCTACAGAAATGTTTAGAAACTTATGTTCCATTATATGTCATGGCCTTGGACGGTTTCGATAAACCTGAAAATGTCAGCTTTTTTAAACTTTTTTCTTTTGTTTATTAATAAAATTGGCGCGAACTACACTTACTACAAACACCTACACATTTCACATTTGCATCAGCTGATTTTTTCAAAAGCCAGCGACAGTGTTGTATTCTTGGTAATAACAAATTATAATTATATTTGAAATTATTGTTATTGGCAGATTCTACAGATAATATTATTTATTAAAATGACCCCTAGCGGTCAGTAGAATAAACTGATTCGAACAAATTCCAATTTGAAGTAGAAGTAGAACCTACTTCTATGACAAATTTGAATTCCAATTTCACGAAAAAAAATGCAATACTGTGAGTGGGAATGAGAAGGCTTGAATTACAAATTCGTTGCTGCCATTGAACTTTTTCTTTTATGGTTGACAAAGTGTCGAAAATAAACGTTAAATTTAAAAGGAATTTCTAATAAGTTCATTGAAATGTAAATTAAAGGGTAATTAAA
This sequence comes from Phaonia tiefii, assembly GCA_963931995.1. NCBI lineage: Eukaryota > Metazoa > Arthropoda > Insecta > Diptera > Muscidae > Phaonia > Phaonia tiefii. The sequence goes on from OZ008369.1 coordinate 164,219,460, forward strand.
TGGTAGTAATATGAATAAGAAATTAAGTGTTGAATGTGGACTGCTTCAATTTTTAATTTGTGATTTGAATGGGAGGTACCACGCCTCTTTGTCCACTCCCGCCCATATTTCATTTTTGTCGTCGCCATTAGTTTGACTGCGAAGTTTCAGCTCGATTGGATCACGGGAAAATGGTTAAAAATAAATCCAACGTTTTTTCGGTATGCATGCATGTTATATTTCCTTTTCTTTTTGAATTAAAATTTAAATCAAACATATTTATATTTAAAAAATATATATATATAATTGTTACCTTTCAACATGCACTTATATTTACCACTGTACATTGATACTTTAATGTAAATAAAAAATTTTAATGCTCAGAAAGAATTTTAATGCTCAGTATCTGAGCCTCATACTGTAGTAAGAGAAGTGTTTCAGGTTTAGACCAGTTATTTAAAATGTTATGAATATTATGAACAGAAAGAACAGTTTTATATAAAATTATGTTTTTTTTTTTAATTTGTGTTTTAAAAATAACTTGTTTGTTTTACTAAAAAATAAAAATAAACGCATTTAAAATTAATGGAAGCAGTTTATATTTAATTTTAACTTGAAAGCATCGTATAATATTTTACATATATCTTCGTACAGAAATTCAGACTTTTCTAATTTTTCGTTTTTTAAATTCATTTTAAAAATTTAAATTCAAATTTTAATTCACTCTTTTTTCTGCTCCTTTTCGTTGATCAGAATTTGCATAGTTTCATCGTGAATTTCTTGCTTCATTTTCTTCTGCATTTGTATAAGCTCTAATTGGTTTTGCAGAACTTTTTTTGAATGCTCTCCACCGGAAATTTGCGTTTTATAGGTGGAGTTTTTTATTATTAGCAGTTGAAGAAAAACTAGTTAGAAGAGCCGGTTCGCATATTTCCTTTTCTGGTATTTTAATTGGTTATACTACCACTTCTTCTACAAATCTCGCCCATCATCAACAGCTTTTGTTATTTCTTTGCTTTGTGGAGTACTTGATTTGTTCAATAGAACTTTACCCACCGACTCAATTGCCTTAAACAATTGCAAATCCACACAATATTTGGAAGAGTTTGACTACAAAGCAACAGGCTCTGTAAGAAGAAAAATTATATAATATAAATACGTATTATTTTACTAACTTCTACTAAATATTCCTCTTCATAACTTTCCATTTCAATATACATAGTTATTTAAAATTTTTATTTTATTTAATTTATTTACACGTTCCTGTCAAATCTGACTGTAAGCAAATACTTGATTCGAATTTTTGAATGAAGTAAAGAAAACTTTTATTCCTAATAATTGAAGTAGTTACTTTTGGAACTTTCTTTGCTAAAAGTAACCACTTCAAAGTAATTCCTAATTTTTATTCATACTACCCAATGTGTGTATGCATTAAACATCTGAAACAAGCTGAGTTGAATCAGTTTCAAATGACTCGTTCCCATTTCAAGTGCTGCCTAACATTCACAACTAATGTTTAAGCAGTTACTGCTGAGGAACGATTTGAACATACAACGTAGAACTTCAATCAAAGCAACAAAAAAAACTACAAAACACGCGGTATACAACGATCAACCAAATGCTGCGTTGAGAGAAGTGTAATCGAATCATTCGAGAGCATGCTTGTGTGGCATTGCGCTCTTTCTTTCCTTCATCGTTTCAGCGCCACACTGTCAGTTGGCAGCGAGTGCAGTAGAATATTATCAATGTTATGATAGCTTGTAGCGCTTGTAGATAACATATGTGTATCACAGTAACAAAGCACAAGTAGTAGAATATTGTGGAAAGCAATAGCAACTGTTGTGTTGTTTTAAATTAAGCATTATACAACATTTCTGCTGTTATATACAAACATATGTATATTCTTTGCACAGTTATTAAGCTATTTTGATGTAGTAAACATAATGGAAAAAAAGATTTCTTTAATGTAGAAGTAATATAAATATTAATTTATTATTTAATGTGGTTAACTACAAACATCTTTAAACTTAAAACATAAAAAAAACTTGGAATACTTCAAAAGCAAAATAGTACCAATAAAAAACTAATCAAAACAATTCACGTAGATCTGGTATTAAATACAAAAATAAATATATAAGTACATATGTATATCACATTTTCAATTCATTTATCCATAAAATAGACTTAAAATATTATAAAAGGAAAGAAAGTTCTATGAAATAGCATATAAACATTTAAAAAGAGTATAAAAATTAATACATACACAGGCACATCATTTACTACACAGAGAGCGATGTTTTGCTATCCGCGTTCCTTCAATGTTTCATTGCCACACTGACACAGAAGGCAGCAAGTGCAATAGAACAGTGTTCATGTTATTATAGCTTGTAGCGCGAGGATAGACCATGCATAAACAACATCAGCACTATAACATAGATGTTAGTTTGATACACTTGTGAGTTGATGATTTGCTGTGAATCAACAACTTCGTAACATTCCCTCAAAAACGAGTAATCATTCGTCAATTTTGGGTTGCTTTGGCTGTTGTTATGTTTTAGGGAAGATGTGTAGTACTAAATGTTTACAAGTACTGTACGTATTTTGAAATGTTTTGTTTGTTAAGAAATCAAGCTGACTCGTTCTATGCTTTAGTATGCATACACCGAACAAATCATAACTACTCGAAAACTTGCTCACTTTTCGAATACTTGCTCGCTTCTCGAAAGTCTGCTCACTTCTCGAGACAGTCTCTCAGCTCTCTTAGTTCTTTCTTGCAGTGTTTAATATATTCGCTCGAATCAAGAACTCAATGTAGAGTCGTTGGCATGGTAAAATAAGTAAGGTAAACGCAGTAGGAATTGTTACAACAAACACAGGCATTTTGTTTTTGTTTGGTGCCCATAATCTTTCAAATTTTCTATATGTGTGTATCTACTGTAAATGTAAACAAAAATGTACAAAAACAAAATACATGTGAATTTGACATAAGAGAAACACCTAAGCAAGAAATATGTTCAAATCAGCTGTTCTAACGAGTTTACCTTAGTTATTTTACCATGGACGTTGGTGAAAATTTGTGTGCGTTATTAAACGAACCGTTTTGGGCGCTATCACTGACGTTATCGTTTTGTTTTTAACTAATTCTCGCTTCAGTGAACCCGTTTAACGAGTGCAGTAGTATACACAGCGTTACAAATGCATTTGTGCAATACTTTAGTTATGACGTATAGAATAACGATTTGACTCAGTACATTTACGAAGTTTGGTGTGGTTGCATATGGACGTTGCATGTTGGAAAACATTGCTTTAATAATTGAGGGCATGAGAATTAAAACTCGGTAAAGACCATTTTTGCAACTTTTCAGGAGAAGCAAAAAACTGTGTTCTGAATACCTTGTTTTCATACTCACTGACAATATGGATGTACTTTGATGCTCCCTAGCGGCCAAACTAGGAACTATAGAGGTGTGGATGTTATATCAGAGGGTTCGCCTTGGTCTAGAGAACTAGAATATGTGAAAAAACGCATTTCACCAAAAATGGTCTTTACCGAGTTTTAATTCTCATGCCCTCAATTGCAGATAGAGGCAATGGCTCAAACCAACCAATAAGAATTTCACAGTTTTTTGTCAAAACGGCATGAACAATTTAAGTCAACAATTTTTGTAATTCCACCAGGTGTAAGTCAATTTACGTCAAATAACTCTGTATCGCACCGACCGCACCACAAATAGTGTGAGATTAAATGTGAGTTGAGAAGGATGGCAACTCTATATGCCATTACTCTATATATATACTAGTTCGTCCATTGTAATACCACAAGCTCACCGACATAAGCGCTATATTTTTTCATTCATGATTAGTTCACGCAATTTATTTTAGAAATTATATTTACCACTTCTTATCGTATATGGAGCAAATTAGTTATATGGTAATTATAATTTCTAGATTAATTTGAATTACCTGTTCAAATGCAAATTTAACACAATTTAAATACGATTGACAATTGTACATATTTTCCAAGCACGTCCTTCATACCTGGATCTTTAGGTTTTCAATCTGGATCTGGATCTTTAGGATGGATTTTAGGATAAAAAATTGTTTTTGCTCAAGCTTTATTTGAAAGATTTTTCGGAAGAGGTTTAGAGGTCTCACAAATAAAATTTCACTAAAAATCGGAGTTTTAGGACGAATTTTTACTTCTACTTAAAACTTGGTCAATACTTAAAACTTTCCATAGTTTTTAAGTCAAAATTTTTAAAGCAAACCGTCCAAATTATACTTGTATAAGCTTACGCCACCAAGTTAGGCAAAGATTTTGCTCAATAACGTAACATATGTTACATTTTTTCGTAATGTTTAATTAAATTTTGTAAAGAACTCCTTATAACTTTTATATTTTCTATAAAATTATAAAAAGCTAATGATGCAATTCCAAACAATTTTGTAAAAAAAAATTTTGAATTTGAATTCCACCCATTATGAAACTTCTAATATTATAAACTATTTGCATCGGATTTGCTTTATAAATTGCATTAATCAAAAAATCTTCATGCACCAGGTAACGACAAAGAATGACACGCAGAAAGAAACAGTCCCATCAACCATGTATATGTTTGAAAGCATTGTTTACATGAATGGAAGATCTGCCGCCTTTTTGTATTATGGTTGTCTGTCACGTTTTACTTACAAAAGTTTTCAATAAACACCTCCACATTTGGGTCACAAAAAATATATCATAATCTATTAATCATTGTGTATCCAACATGTAATATAGGATAACAAACACCATGTGTTTAGACACAAGCATACTATATTTGCGACCACCTACAAAAACGTTATATTGGCACCCAAACAACAAAAAACGATTGACTTTTCAGCGTGTAATAAACGCAGATTTAACACAACAAATTATTCAAAATAAACAAAGTCAGACATTCATTTCAAAATCCAACGGTACTTCTTTTTAAAGCCTGCAATATTCCTACTGATTTTTTACAAACAGACCCTGAAAAATGGGAAACCAACAAATAATTTCAACAATTGCATGTGGTAAATGATGTCGCAGAACGTGGTGTGGCTTTGGCTAACAGTTACATCAAAGTCACAACTTATGAAACAAATTTTCAGAATTTATTAAATGATTTTTGAGCAAAACTAAATATTTATATATTTTATTCATTTCTCTTAGATATGAATGTTAAGCTGCCTACAGTTTTGGAGGTAAGAATTTATATTATAATTGAATAATTTTATTTGTAACATTAGATCTCATATCAGATGAATTCTGCGTAAATGAGAAAAAAATTGCAATCATATTTGACTCACCATTTTTGATATCTTGAGTAGTGTATTCAAAACCGAAACCGCTTAACCGAATTCCGGGTGGTTAACCGTATGTCGGTTCTCTAAAAATTGATATTTTCGAAGAACCGGTCTTACCGGTTATTACAGGTCGAATTACCGGTTTTCTCGGTTTTTATATGTCTGATAAAAGGGTTTTCAATAAGAGCGCTACAAAAGATTTTTTAAATAAAACAAAACCGGTTTTAGATACCAATGAAATTCTTTATTCCTGTGAAAGTACGTTCGATGCCATTATGTGTGGAACTCGATTTCTTTTGCACGGCCACCACGGGCACGCTTGCAGAAGACCAGACGCTGAACCCAACTTTCGACGGTTTTCAAGTATAAATCGGCCGATACTGCTGCAATTTCACGTTCGATATTCGTTCGAAGTTCATTAATCATCGCTGGCTTGTTGGCATAGACCATCGACTTGACGGAGCCCCACAGGAAATAATCTAACGGCGTCAAATCGCACGACCGAGGCGGCCAATCGACTGGGCCATTTCGTGAGATAACACGTTCACCAAACTTGGTTTTCAATAAATTGATTGTGGCAATCGCTGTGTGGCTTGTGGCGCCGTCCTGTTGGAACCACATGTCCTCCAAGTCCATATTCTCCAATTGGCCAAAAATATTCGGTTACCATTGAACGGTAGCGATTCGCATTCACAGTAATGTGCCCGTCTTGATCATCACGGAAGAAGTACGGCCCAATGACGCCGCCGGCCCATAAACCGCACCATACCGTAATTTTTTCGGGATGCAATGATGACTCATGAATTACGTGTGGATTTCTGTCTGACCAATAACGCATATTTTGCTTATTGACGAAGCCATTCAGCCAGAAATCAGCCAGAAATGATTTTCCGATGAAAGTCCTAATCATTTTCAAGTTGTTGCTCAGCCCAATTCACGAACATACGACGCTTATGGTGGTCAAGCGGTTTCAGTTCTTGCGTCAATTTGATCTTGTAACGATGTAGGCCAAGATCTTTTCACTAAATTCGCCACAACGACGTCACAGATATGCCCAACTCTTGAGAACGACGTGTGAGAGACACATTTGGGCTTTCTTGAACTGAAGCCTCAGCGGCAGCAATATTCTCGATACTACGGGCACTTCTTTGTCTCACTGGCACGGGAACATTTTGTACTGTGCCTGTGGATTCAAATTTTTTCACTAGACGCTAAATTGTTGATCTGGTAGGACGATTATGACGACCATAAATTGGACGTAGCGCTCTTCAAGATGAGGCCACTGACTCCAGATTTCGGTAGTAAATTTTAATAATTTCGACTCGTTGTTGGCTCGTACATCTTTCCATGATGAAACGGCAAACCTTACTGAAGAGAAATGTCAAAAGAGCGGGAAAAAATATGGCGTTGTTTGCTGTCCCTATCGATTTACTTTAGTAGCGTCTCTGTTGAAAAACCCTTTATAACAACGCAGAATGACAGACCTCAAGCATTTTTATATAATTCTGGTTTCTGGTTTCCCATTACATCCCATGAAGGGACTGGGGAGAACTTCTCACAATCACTGAGCTGTGCGCTTTCCAGTTTTCACTCACTGATGGGGACCTACAGTTTTACACCGATTCCGAACGGTAATTTGAGAAGATTTTTCATGGCTAGATACTCGATAGTGTCGCCGTCACTATGCGAGGTGACCGCCGCCGAAAGAATTTTTTTTTTTTTTTTTTTTTTGAAGGTGGTCAGAGCCGGGTTCGAACCCAAGATCTCATGTACAAGAGCCGCGCACACTAACCATTGCACAACCGACGGCCACCATTGCACCATATAATTACTGACCCCATCAAAAAGACACAAAAGACTTTGCCAACGAATTATTTCGCCGATAATTTTCTGAAATTAGGTTTCCAATGACAATAGAAGTCATACCTTCCAACTCGAATTTTGATGTAAGTTCCGGAACTAATGATTTTGCCTAATTGGGTAAGTCACATATTAGATACAGATAGGTTGAATAAAATAAGGATATAAATAAAGGGTGGGCCATGTACAATTTGGAATTTGAATGCCGTTATTTCGAAGCAAATGACCGATTTGAAATCTATGAAGTGACAGATTACTTCTTAAAGGCTCGAAATTTACAAAATGTGTCGGTATACGGTTGCAAAAATATTTGGAAATATTAAGGACTTTCTTCCAAATTTCTGAGTCTTCAACTCAAACTGTAAGTAATCTATGAAATATTGTAAATTCGACAGGAATAGAGTGCCATAAACGCAGTTTGTGGATCAATTTGTGAAGTGAATTCGTCATTCCGTATTCATAGCTCGGATCGTGCTCATCCGGTGCGTTCAGTTGATACTATTGCCACTGTAGCTGAAAGTGTGTTCGAACAGCAGTCAACGTCAATTTGCCACCGTTCGCAGAACTGAACATTTCTTGCACTTCTTTTCGAAGAACTTTGGGCGTGTTTACAGAAAAATCATATTTCCGGCTGAAGGTAATTTTCACCTCGGAGATTACGTTAACAAACATATTTGTCGCATTTAGTGCTCGGAAAATCCACACGTCGTCGAGGGGAAGCCGATGCGTCGGCAACGATAGACTGTTGAGTGCTGTTTTTGGCATGACGGCATCATAGGCCAATTTTTCTTCGAAAATTAAAAGCAACCGCTGTATCCATCAATGGCGAGCGTTATCATACCATGCTCGACGATTTATTGTTCCCAAAAGTTGAAGACAGGACCGCGCTGCGACACACGTTACAATCGATCGTTTACGCACTGTGTTCGAAAACCGCATAATCAGCCGAAACTTGAAAGTCCATTGACCGCCTCGCCGCTGCGATTTGAGTCTGTTAGGCTATTATCACTGGGGCGCCGTAAAATATAAGTGCTACGCAAATAAGACCCAAAAAACCGAAATAGAGGCCCAATCGAAAATGTATTGAAAAATTTAGTAGATAGAACGAGGTACTGTAAAGCAAGTCATGGACGCCATTCGAACGATGTTGTGTTCATTCATAAAATTTTAAAATAATTGTTAGCATTTTCTTAAAGCGAAATAAAATTAAAATTTTACGTGGCCTACCTTTAACTTCCCATTACATCCCATGAAGGCATCGGCTCACACACTCCGATTGGGACCTGTAGTTTTACACCGGTTCCGAACGGTACTTTGACAATATAAATTTGAAAAATAAACAATGTTTCAAAACGCACAGTTGCCCATTTTGTCATAAAACCCGAAACCGGTTATTAACCGGTTTCTACACCTCGGTTTAATCGAAAACCGATTTCGCCAAAATCGGTATATTCGAAGAAACCAAAAATAGGCATTTTTGAAAAACCGGTTTTTTTGAATACACTAATCTTGAGCCAAAAGATTAAAATAAACGCGATAGTTTTCATTAATGCAATGTTTAAAACAAATTCGATGCAAAAGTGGCGAACAGTTTATAATATTACAAGTTTCATACAATGGGTAAAGTGGTTTAAAAGGGTACGAGTATAAGTCTGGAACACTAACCGATAATAAAATAAATAGAATCATTGACTAAAAAATGGGAAAATCGTGATTACTGATCAAGTTTTAAGCAGAATTCAAAAATCGTCCGGAAAGGTAATTTTTGAGGAGAATTCGAATTGTGAGACCTCTAAACCTCTTCCGAATAAACTAAAAAAAATCTGAAAACTACTTTATCCTATAAGCTTTCCAACTGAGGTTGAGCAGTCATGAAAATCGAAAAGGAAGAATTTTTTGGGAAACCATAATGTACAGGTTTATTAATTTGAAAGTACTACGGGGCCACACCAATCGGAGCCACAAACCTCTACATAAAAAATACTTTAAAACAGAATTGCCAGCTGTCAAACAAATTCAAAATAATTCATACCCATTGGCAACCCAATGGCAAAAATTGGCAACCGATTCCATAATTGCATTGCCTGAATAAATGGAAATTCCAATATTTTTAATTGTCATTGCGATCAATGTTACGCAATTTAAAAAATCCAAATTAAAAAAATCCAAATACTGTTTCGTATGTGCATTAGGTATAATAAGGTAGAAATCCACTGATCATTCATATTTATAATAAATATAAATAGTCAAAGTCCAAGAAGTTGTTCGTGTGTTAACAATTTATATGGAGAATCGTTAAAAAATCATTACACTAAAAAATTTTGGGGAGCTCTTCTCTTCAGTCTTCCAAACGTTATGCTACTTGATATAAATTTGCCGGTATAGGATTTGATGACTCTTTACGCGATATTTATATGTGAACATTCCAGCCTGAATTTCTTCTTTTACGGTGAGAAATTTGAGATCAGTATATAATTGGTTGGTTGTAACAAACCATGGATCATTTGAGATTTTTCGATGGGTTTTTGAGATGAAATAGCTGTGAAAGTTCGAAATTAGACTTCGAGGCTGTTCCCCATACCTTAATTCCACATGTCCATATGAATCAGTAGCTTCCAGTAACTCAATTTGTGTTCCTTCTGAGCATTTTGAAAAGAAAATTTAATAATGTAATTGTTAAGATTTGAGGTTAGGGGTTTTGAGTTTTGGGCGTCTAGTGCTTTTTTCAATATTTTATTTGTTTATAACTGTATTTAGTCCAACATTTAAAGTTAAGAAAACGAAACACTTGCAGCAACGTATCAGTCATTAAATCGCCGAAACTGATTTGTAGCAAATAAGGGTAACTCTATTTTTACACCAATGTTTATTGACTCTTCAGCATCAATGCTCCACCACATAACTGTCAAATTATCAGAAACTATATGCTGCGTCATTTGTCAAAATAAAAATAATAAATTTAAATTTTTCCTCGATATGGCAAAGTGGAAAATATTATAAAATGGGCAATAATATTAATGTTTGGACATCATTCACATAGGGATGAATAAATTCCGAAACCATCTTCTAACATCAATGAAATATATTAACCGCAAACAATGAAACATATTCATCACAGTAATGCGACATATTCGTAGCAGTTTTCAGGTTAATAAAATCATTCTCGTTGCATTGATGTATATTCGTATATAGTATCTAAGTAATACTTTTAGATTTATATCAAAATTTTACAACAAATATATAAACATGTATTTTTCCAAACTCAGAGAGAGATAATTGTAAAACAATAAAGCACACTGATTCTGAAAACATGTTACATATTAATTTACTCTATCCATTTCATTCAGGAAAATGAACACAGCCCCAACATTTTCTTTCCGATATTTAATATAAAGCCCTTACTTGAATGGCTATGATTGTTGTACATATTTTGTGCGAAAATTTTCAATTTATCACTTTTATTGAAAATCTCATGGAAGAACACTAAAAGCCAGTACAGAAATTTCAGTCGGGTGAACCGACTTAAACATACCCTCCACCCTAAGTCGTCCATTGCGACCGAGTTCTATTAAAAAAACTGTGCCAATATTCAATAGCAGAGTGGTATTGCCCTAAATATTATTCCATACCCAACTTAATTACGATCCTAAGTGATTATGGGGAGTTATCAGGACTACTAGCTAATTGTCCGCCCAATATTTATAGGTGAGGTACAAAAATGGGCATGGCGAAGTTATTTTATACAGTATTACACAAAATATTGATCAGGACCAAATTTTGTTAAGTTCAGTTGTGGTACACGGGAGATATCGGGTCGGCCAGCCGGAAAGCCGCCCAACTTTTGTATGGGAGGTACGAAAATGGGCGTGGTTCAGGTGTTAATCTTTAATTTTTAGGAAAATATTTCCGAGTACCGAATTTCATTAAGATCGCTTGTAGTTTACGAGAGTTATCGTGTCGATCAACCGGTTATCCGGCCAACTTTTGTGTTGATTTGGCTACATTTTGTCTTGTACCAAATTTCATAAAGATTGGTTCGGTTTTGCGGGAGTTATCTTGCCGAACTACCAGCCGGCCGCACAACTTCCGTTGGTACGGCGTGGCAAAATCACCCATGTCTTAAGGCTACAACCTAATTTCGTTAAGATCGGAAGTGTTTCACGCGACTTTTCGCATTGACAACCCGGACGACCACCAAGCTTTTGTATTGAAGGTGACAAAATGGGCGTGGCAAAACCTGTCATTTTGCATAGAAGAGTACCATTTGACCAAATTTTGTCCAGTACCAAATTTCATAAAGTTTGGCTCGGTTTTGCGGAAGTTATCTTGCCAAACAACTTACGTATGGGACGCACCAATAAGGACATGGCAACATCACCCTTGTCGTAATTGGTGACTCGCGTTTGATGACATGAAGCCTATAACCTAATTTCGTTAAGATGGGAAGTGTTTCACACGACTTACCGCATTGACAACTCGGACGACCACCAAGCTTTTGTATGCTAGGCAACAGAATGGGTGTGGCACCCTCACCTATTTTCTCTAGTTGAGTAGATATTTACAGATTATTAAACAATGTTTGAGTTGAAACTAACCACATCTACCAGGAAAACGGTTCAGAAAAAACATTATTTTGTACAAAATGTATCGATTTGTAAGGGAGGTACCAGAAGATGGGTGGCCAAAACACCCATTTTCAGTCCCAACCTAAATTTGGGCAAATAATAGTCACTAACAAAATATCATTGTGATCGGCAAAGATTTACGGGAATTATCAGGCTGAATAGCCAGCCGGCCAAACAACTTTTGTATGGGAGGTACCAAAATGGGGGTGGCAAAATCACCCTTGTTTTAGTCGGTGACTGGCGTATGATAACGAGAAACCTTATACCTAATTTCATTAAGGTCGGAAGTGTTTCACGCGATTTATCGTATTGATGACCCGGACGAACACCCAGCTTTGAGTGGGAGGTACCAGAATGGGCGTGACAATCTCGCCCATTTTCTCCAGTTAACTAAGCATTTACAGATTATTAACCGGTGTGTGAGTTGAAGCTAATCACATCTACCAGAAGAAATGTGTGAAAGAAATATGATTTTGCGCTAAATGTGTCAATTTGTATGGGAGGTACCAGAAAGGCCGTGGTCAAAGCGCCCATTTAGAATCCCAAACTAAGTATTGACAAATAATAGTCACTGACAAAATTTCATTGTGATCTGTAAAGATTTACGGCAGTTATCGTGTTGACCAGCCAGCCAGACAGACAGATGGACATAGCTCAATGGTCTCAAAATGTCGTAAAACGAATTTCGTCCAAAGACTTTAAGGACCTAAAATGGCTCCTTCGATGCGTTACATTTTTTTCGATATTAAATGATACATACCCCCATCGTATGGGTGAGGGTATAATTACTAGATGCAAATTATATTATTTAACAGTTTTTAAGCGAACCACAAACTTATCATTCATGAACATGAGCTTGGTCGATAACTTTTTATCTGAATGATGAACTGGAAAAAATATAACCCGAAATTTTGTGAACGTGGTAGTGATGCGAACAACATCGATTACGTTCTTGTTTGGTATCAATAAGGGCGGTGAACCGGCAATAAGCATCAACGACAGCTAATGTTCATGCTCATGATTGACAAGTGTGTGGTTCGACAAAGTTTTGGCCAAAATTCAAATAATAAAAATTTTGCACTTAAGCTCACAAATTACCTATTCCAGTGACGGAATATTTTTCAAATCGTCGTTAAACAATCTTAATTGTATTTTTCGTTGGTGTTTGAAAAGTCTTTTTCGGTGGCATGAACCAGCACATTATACATACCTACATACATTTGATTCTGTGAGGCAACTTTTCTTTGGCTTGATTGCTTGTTGAAAATCCTATATATTAAAAATGTGGTTTAAATTTCAATTAAAATATCATGTGGAAGATGGGGTGCGGTGCGAAACAAAACTTGAGTAGGTTGTTGAAGTGCGAGTATTTGTTTGCTTGAAATGCGAGTCACGTTTATGACATTAAGAGATATTCAAAAATATTTGATGCCTATTAAAAGTGTCAGAAAGTCATCGTTTTATGTTACACAAATATTCTTTGCGCACATGTACGACGAAAAGGGACGATTTTACTACCGCATACACACAGACGACTATTTTCAATCAAGTCATACACAGTAAACACTCGAGAAGTCATTTTATGACATGTTGAAAATCCGTGTTTTTTAATGTTCATATTTTATTCTGTCAAAACGGATACCCAACAATATAGGGAATTCAATTACGAGGTTTTTGGAGTTTCTGGAGAACCAATTTACAAATCACTGGAACTTGCTGAATTGCCAGTGTGAAAATTATTTATTAATATTTTCAAGCAAAACTTTATTCATTCAATGAATTGTTTCATTGAATTTATCAAAATATTTACCTTTAAATAAAGATTAGTCATCCGGCGACCTTAGCCGCACAGGACGCTAGCATACCAGCCAAGACGACAATCTGGCTTAGCTCTTTTCATGATTTCTTGCATGATTTCATGGTATACATGATTCCTGGCGAACTGAGTTTCATCAGCAGTTGTTGGGCATGATGCTATTGCAAAATGCATCAAACCAAACGCAATCGCAAACTCAATTGCATTGAGAATTCTCTACTGTTGCAATAAATGCTTGAAATATGTAAAACTAATAACAATTCAAAAGGAAAAAAAACTTAAATAATTCGAAATTTATTATAGGCTCGTTTTTTTCGTCTAGTGTATATAAGAAGTTGATACGTGTTGAAAATAGCACATCCTCTTTAAAACAAAAAAAAAAATTGACAGCACTATTGTCGACTGTCTACTCTAGCAGTTAAAAAATATTGAAATAAATCATATACGCGAATGTATTTGATTCATTATTGTCGCCTCAACTAAGTCAGTCTTTCTGTTAACATAAGACTCGTTCTGTCCGTCGAGTATATGCTTTAACCCAAACTAATGAAAAGTGTGTACGTTACTGTCGACAATTTTGAGATATAAACCGAGCAGTTGATATTAGGGTTATTGGATTTCAAATAAGGTAAAATAAATATATTTTCAGCTTTACCTGAAGTGGAAAGAGCTACAATATAGTCGAAGATTGCAATTCATAATTTGAAACTGCTTAGGATTTATTGAAGTAAAATCAAAATTAAGGCCTTGCCCCTCAGTCGAAATCTTCTTTGGCCTACAAAGAAAAGTTGCAATGATCAGGGTCAAAACCCTTTGGTGTGTTTGAGACCCTAAATATTCTGTCGCACAGATATATCGATTGACATCCCATTCCTTGTGTTTTGCACTTTCCCCACATTTTCATTAGGAATCATTAAAAACATTTGCTGCTTATTTGTTTTATATTTGTTAAAGGTATGAAATATAATTATCTCTGGCAAATACTAGAAAATATTCGAAACATGACACTATACGATTTCATTCAAACTCTTAAATACTTCGTACACCTAATTTTTTAGTATAGTTTTCGTATATTTTCATTGCCTATAAAAAGGTGGCGGGAGGCAAATCCAGCCCACCGTGGTTTACATTTTACCTACTGCCACGATGATTATGTTTCAACCGCCCAGTATGGATCAAATGCTGCCCAGAATGCAGTGTGTTGAAACTGGATTTTTATTTCTTCAATTTTGATCCGCCGTAGGCCAGGGGTGTTGGCTCATCCGCCTTCATAGGACAGAGCTTCAGTGACTGGGTCACCTAATAATCCTGAGACGTATCACTGATCGCATAACCAATCTGGCTGCTCATTCGTTTCGCCTTCTCACTTTAGCTAACTAACGGAAGTTTCCGATAGAGCCATAGCCCAGGACATACTGCGCGGAAATAGTGAGCTGCTTGGACTGTCCAATGAAGGAATCACTTCTGGACACTCCCAAGTAAATGGCTATCAGAAACTTTCCTCATAAATAAATTCAAATTAAAAAAAAAAATTTTGCCATTTCGTAAAAATACAATTTTTACGAGGTAAACCATGGATTTATGAGTTTGAATGAAATTGGTTTCGGAAGACAATCTTCAATCTTTGTAAAAATTAAACATATTTTTGTTCTCTGTGGTACGACCATACACTAATAGTTATAGTAGACCTAATGGTTCTCTCATCAAATTTATGACATTTGGCCTGGTGTGATATTTACGTTCGATGTTGAAAAGAATTGCTTTCCTAATACCAGATAGAGGCAATGGTTTAAAACAACGAGCAAAATAACAACAACGGCATTTCGTTTTGTGTGTTAAAATTATTGTGTTAAATACAACACAAATGTATGCTAACAATAACAGTCAATAAAAAAGTTTAAAATACATTTACGTTTCACAGTTTTTCACCAAAACGACTTGAAAAATTAAAGCAAGAAGTTATTATAATTCACCGACTGCATCAAGAAGAGTGTGAATAGAAACGTCAGGTAAGCCAAATATTCTCTCTGGTATGATTTACTCTATGGGTACGGCCATACAATTGTTCCACAAATTGTGTGTTTATAATTTTTTTACCAGTGTTTGTTTGAAATTTGATTTATTTGCTCTTTTTTTATTTTTGCTGTTTTCAACATTTACCAGTTTTTATGAGCTGCTGACCCTCGTGCTGTCCTCTCTCGCTCAAAAAATAAATGGCGATCTTCAACTTTTTTGATTTTGATTTCAAACCGAATGTATTTTGGTATTGCAGTTTTTGGTTTACTTTGATTATTCGAATGCATTTGTGTTGGATTTGAAAGTTAGAGTCGTGACAAAAAAAAAACCAAATGCCTGTTGTTGGTGCCCACAATTACAACAAATCCTACTGCGCCAACGGCTACCAGTTTTATAGAGGAACGTATAGAGAAGCGTTTTGACTCAGTAAATTTACGAAGTTTGGTGTGTTGCATATGGACGCTGCATGTTGGAAAGTATTGCTTTAATAATACCAGATAGAAGCAATGGCTCAAAACAACCAACAATTAATCAGCAAGGTCATTATGTTTCGTGCGTTAACAATAATAAAATGTAACAAAAAAAACCAAAATACGCTACATATTTACAACTTTTCATCAAAACGACATGTATAATTTAAGTCAACAATTTTTGTAATTCCACCTGGTGTAAGTCAATTTACGTCAAATAACTCTCTATCGCATCGACCGCACGACGAAAGTGTGAAACGAAACACTAGATGAGAATGATAGAAGGCCATTTCTTCAATTCAATTTGGTTGGACATAAAATGGACAGAAATAATTTTTCGTTCCATGCAAACAACATAAAACATAATTTAGCTGTCATTAGTATCAATAAACACTATTTAAACTTAGATCCTGACTTCTTTGGTCTCTCATTCCACATCATTTCCCTAGTACCTTTTCGATCAGCTGTGCCATAGAAACCCCCTGGTTCAGCCATATCATCATGTTTTTGTTTTGAACAACAAGCACACAAACACACGTAAAACCGAATGACACGCCGAAAGGCCCCTCTTCGAAACGAAAGTGAATGAGTGGGGTACGACTTTGTATGTACTTAATTGTATAAGTTTTTAATAAGCTGTTGTCGCAAAATCAGCTATTAATCGAAATTAGCTATTTGTCGCATAGAAATAAATCGAAAATTAACGTTCTACATCGTGGGACAGGCTGTCAGCCAAATGTTTTATTTTTCACCAACCGTCGACAAAAGTGCAGTCAAATTTTTCAACAACATTGCCGTCAAATTAATTTTGTTTAAAGAGAATGTGTTCTATTCGACCTGAATACACGTTTTTTTATACTAACCCAAAAATAAGACCGTATTGTTGAGATTTTCTTCTTCCAGAAGAAGAATTCCAAGACAATACTGGAGACAAACAACAGCTATAGCGAAGCCACAAGGAAGTCAAGCGGAAAAGGAAGCCGAGGAATGGCACGATTCCCAAAATTATACTTTAACCGATTCATCCCTTAATTCGACAAGATTCGTAATATCGCTTTCAGCTCAGTTTACTTGCTTCGCTTTTTGTAATTTTTTAATTCACTTTGTTTTGGTAGTTTTTTGGAAACACTATTTTTTGGAAACCTATTTTGAAACACTTCCTATAGTTTCTCATATATATGTATTTTAGGACGAGTTGAATTGTAGGGGGCCGAAAAATGTAAAAAGGCTCATCGCGAACCTAAGTTGTAAAATGAATTTCGATCCCCCGGATTTTTCGAAATAGGTTTTTTTTTTAAATATTCTATAATCCAGTTAGATGTTGGACTAAAAAGGCAAAATAAAATTTTATTTCCTCTAGTTAAATGTGTATTTGGGGTTTTTTGGGTCGACGAATCTATTTTTGACATTTAATTTTATTTTTGAGTACCGCCAGAGGGCGCTTCGCCCAATTTTGGAATTTTATCGACTTTTTTGGGGAAAATTTACGAAATTGACGAAATTGTTGTGAAACTTGACGAATATTTGAGTTTCTCATAATGCAGTCCCAAATTTAAAATAGCCCATAATATTCAGCGCTATAATTTAGGGGGGTACATATTCACGACCTATTTCGATTTCATTCAATTTAAGACAAAGAATGAAAAAACATATTTTTTCGTTATCTTACTTTATTGTTTTTCTTTAAAAATTCAACTTAAGGGATAAAATCATATAAAATGAAAATGAAAAAAACAAATCAATTGAATTCAGTAATAAAAGGAACAGAAACACGACTTTAAGAAAGTAATAGAAACGGAGTTATTTTTGTAAGTCTTTCTTGCTTTCAAGTCTAGGGAATTTTCCACGGCTTTCTAATGTCCACAACTCGTTTGGACACACTAGCGAGTAATTGAACGTGTCTTTCCGTTCCTTGTATGTGTTTTGAATCAGGCAGCGGCGGATCATTGTCTTCTAGATATTGTTGTAGATATTCATAAGGATAAGGAATGCTTACAGTAAATGGTGGTTCGAATATGATTGAATTATCATTCATATCAATTATATTCGAAAAGTCCGTGCAATTGAAGTTTATTGCAGGTTTTTTGTAAACTCGCAGTTACATCGGATCTTCCACATGGTTACGATAGTGCTAATTTTTTTAAGAGCTAAGTCGCGTATTTTTTTTTTTTAATCGTCGAACGACATTGCCAATTAAACGTTTCGTTTTCAATTTCTCTTAAATGCGAATCCAAATATTGAGCCCAACGTATGAATTTATAAAATAATACACTACCGTACACGACAGAGTTGTAATATTTAATATTGAAGTACATTGTCGTACGCTTTCATTATATAGTTTGCCAGAATTTTTAAAGTTTTAAATGGCTTATTAGTTGCCGCATATAACTGTAATAATCTACTGACCTTATGGCCAGGTTTTCAGTCAGTGGTGATCTGTGTTTCTTAGTTAAATTGTGGTTAAACATCGAATTTTATTGTTCAGGCAATGGTTAACTATGATTTAACCACCCGAAGTTGATTGGTTAACGTGTAGTCAGAACCATATGATTTTGACAATCACATTACTGATTGTCATTATGAGAAATGTTAGATTGTATAAAGTATATGTTCCTGTTTTGCGTATTTGTACACATACGTTGAGTCTAGATCGTTGAATGATTGCGCGTATATAGTTTTTTACACATTTTTGTGTTAAAATGACTTGGATTTTATGCATTTGTTTCTCATTTTACATAATTCCATTTATTTGTTCCTCTTTGGTATTTAGCCCAAAACAGATTTTTTGCCCAATAAGAATACAAGGGTTGCCATAATCGTTTACAATGTGACAGCTTACCTTAACTTGCCACTGAAAAACAAAATGCAAAGTTGACTTCTAATTATCTTTCAATTACGATTAAGTAATCCGATAGTTAACTACCCACTTAAAAACTGGCCATTAGTGAGCCAACGAGAATATGCAATTTGCCCTGGTTTAATGTTGGACAAATCCGCCGAAATCTCACCAGAAGAAATTGCAAGTGCCATTTTGTTCATCGTGCCTGGGAGTACATGGTCCTGGTATCGTTTGAGATGCATCTTGTGGACCTATTGGATGTGAACTATGCTTATAATCAATATCCTTTTCTTCTTCTGGTACGTATGTTTGACCCCGGCTCTTTACAAATGTTTCTATTATTGTAGACGTAGGTACTTGCTCTTCAATTTCTGTCTAGTATTCCGGTATCGTAGATCTTCTGTCATTATGCTGAACTCTTTCAACTGTTGTGGAATCAATACACATGAGCATGGATCTGCTTTCAAGTCCCATTTTACAATATAGAGTAGTTCTTTTAAGGATAGTAGGAACGCTGTGAGAGTGGAGCCTTTTGGTCTGCATTTACCTTCAACGTAGTTTTTTTCAAGCAAAGTATTCAATTTTCTAACAACATTTCGTTTGCATGTAGTTTCAATATTAAGTTTGCTCCAAATTTCCATCAATTTGTCTGTCACGTGGGGAGTAAATGTTCGGCCAAGGAAAAATATCATCTTAAAATATCCTGTTTAGTTGGCAGATTGAGACCACTCAAATCAGAAGACATCCCAAAATCAGCAACATTGTGAGAAGGCATATGTTTCAACCTACTTTCACTTTCGGTATTTGTTGATGTTGGCGCGGCTTGCGATGTTGACGGCACTGGATGCATGGTTGAACTGATATTTTTCACGCACCTTTCAAAATATTGTTGGTTTCTTTAGTTTTAAAAAACTCTCTGCTGGAGGCTCGGTTTGTAGGTTTTTGAATATTAATTCGCCGATGAAAGTTTTCGCACGCTCCGTTTCAGCGTCGTCTGTGTAATACGCACGAGGCTGGTTAGAATGGACTTTATATCAGAGGTCGAAAACAACATTAACGTACGGTAGGAGGGTGTGTATAATTTTTGGGTCATAGAATCCGGTGGGTATACTCCGTTTTCAAAAGTTAGCTCAACTTAACGAGATATTTCGATTTTAAATTTGTAGTTGAGTTAAGGTGATTTTCGGTTTTATTTGAGGGAAAAACCTGCAAAAGGTCTTGTTAAATCAATTTATATATATTTTTTCGACAAAATGTAATAGTTGAAATTATAGACATCTATTTGGAAGCAGAATTAGTTTACCTCTTACAATTTGGGGCCATAATAATTATAATAATTTTGGGATTCGGGATTTTCGGATTGGCATGCCTATTACAAACAGATGCTACAACATATATATCAAAGTGTTCACTTTGATAGATTAGTCCCTACCCGCCGCTATAGAAAACAGATATTTTAAACAAATAGAAAAATTAGTGACGAAAAATGCAAATCACATTGCGAAAAATTAAATATGTTTTGTTTTGTGTGTGGAAAATTTACACCGAAAATCATCGACGACATTTGGTTGAAGATGCCCTCAAAGCTTACAATCAGTATTTTTTGGTTACCCCCGCTGAATAAATGCGAAATGTTGGTCATGCACCTGAATTTACATGCATCACATGTTTTAGTGCATTAAACAAATGGTGGAAATTACGGCGATATTCGATGCCAATTGGACTTCCAATGATATGGACCGATCCAGGGGAACATGATACAGAAAATTGCTACGCGTGCAAGAACGATGTAAATGGTCTCAATTGAAACAGTAAGTTCACTTAGGTAGATTAGGTAGACTATATATGGAATAATTTATTCTTATAGAACGATCCAGTTTTATATACAAAGGTGTGTCAAGTGGTCACGTACCAGTTCCACACAGTGATGAGTTGCCTGTCCCAGTACATCCATCGACATACCAATATGACACTGCGTCCTATGAAGTACAATCACAAACTTCAGCAACATCATTACATCATCCTGATCCTGATTACCTTCAGCCAGTTATACAATATCCATCATTAATTTCGCAGGAACATTTAGATAGAATCGTTCGAAATCTGAAGCTATCTCAAAATAATGCAATGACTTTGGCTTCGGAATTAAGAAGCGTCAACGTGCTATCAGCAGGTGTAAAAGTTACATCTTACAAATACCGGCAAGAACCATATATGCCTTATTTCATGCTTTCCGAGGACGCAGCTTATGTATATTGTCAAGATATTCCCGGTTTAATGAATGAAATGGGAATCTGCAACTGTAATCCATCTTTATGGCGTCTTTTCATAGACTCTTCAACCAAACGCTGTAAAGTAGTCTTGCTATTCGAAAACAGCAGCGTTAAACCATGAGTCATATGATACCATGAAATTAATTCTGGAACGCATCAGTTATGACGAACACAATTGGCGCGTAAATTGTGATTTTAAGGTTCTTTCACTATTAGCTGGAATGCAAACTGGCTATACAAAGCACATGAGTATTTTTTGTAAATCGGACAGCCGTGCACAATGTAACCAGTACGAAAAGCGAGATTGGCCAAAACGCGATTCGCAAGTTGTTGGCGAATTTTGTGTAATTCATCCACCATTGACCCCCTTCAGAAAATAATGCTTTCGGGTCTTTATATCAAGCTGGGAGTTGTAAAGAATTTGTTATAGCGTTTTGTTCGCGTTACCGAAAATGCATTACCATATTTGAAAAACAACGCTTTTCCAAAATTATCAATTGAAAAATTAAAAGAGAGTACTGTTGTGTAACTAAAAGTGTGTGACTGCAATATATTTTATATCAATTTTTTTTAACAGGTGTAGTTAACGGTCCAGATATACGGAAACTTTTAAGGGATACGAGTTTTTTTTTGAAATGTTAGATGAAACTGAACTAAACGCACGGAACTCAATTCGTGCGGTAATTGAAAACGTTCGTTGCAAAAATCGCTCACCAGAGTACCGTGATTATATTGACAACATGATGAAGTCTTTCGACAAACTTGGCGTTAATATGTCGTTGAAAATCAAACATGTTACAAGCACATTTCGAGTTTTACGAACGACAATGGTCCTCAGAAACTGGCGAAAGATTTCATCAAACTATAATGGCATTCGAAGACCGTTTCGCTGGAAAAAGAATAGACTCAATGCTAGCAGATTTCTGCTGGTCGATTGCAAACAAAGAGTAAAAATTTAATAAATCCAAAAAAATGTATAAAATCATCAAAATAAGAGCAAATATAGTTCCATGTCCGCTTGAAAATGGACGTCCATCATTTCTAGATATAAATTTTGACAAATAAATAATGAACAAATTGATTTTAATAAGATTTTAAGGTTTTTTCATTCAAATAAAATCAAAAATTCCCTTAAATATACTACAAATTTAAAATCGAAATATCTCGTGATTTCGAACTAACTTCTCAAAACGAGGTACACCACTGGATTCTACGATCCAAAATTAGGTTAACGTGTCTCTGTATAGTGTGAATTGTTAAATGTTTAAAAAACCAGCAGCCGAGTTTTGTCTAAAACACTTAATTTCGAATCTTTGCACACACTGAGAAGAGATTCGTTGTCACAACTAAATTTACAGCAAACAAAAATTTGACGGTTCCTTGTACTATTACATTATTCAGTTGCGATTACCAATAATTGTGTTCCGTAAAACCAAATATTGTGTATTTCAATTGATTTGTAAATCAGTTTTAGTTGCAAGAACTGAAATATTTATTTACTATTTATTCTAGCACTCAAATTATCCTGTAGTGATGATTATTCTATTTGTTGTATCAACGAAATATGTAAACACTACTATGGTTGTACCATAAAATAACTTGGCATGAGCAACTAATTACTTGAATTTAATGGCTGTCACAACCATTTGTTGCTGTCATATCCCATTATAAATTTTATAGAAAAGGAACTAAAAAACATTCATTATTTTTATTAAAATTGCTTCTTTTACACTTAAATACAACGAAAATTATTATTATTTGTAACCATATACAAACAGTTATTAATTAAAAATAACATATGTGTGTCTGCATGTTTAAGTAGGGAAATTAGTAAAAAGGCGTAAAAAGTCAATATATATATTTACAATTTTTTTTTCGCTCGATGGTATCTATACACTTTATTGTTTTTTAAGAATTTTTTTCTCAGTTTCTGTATAAAATCATAGCGTATCTGAAAAGTCCTCGGGTAAAATTCAAATATTGTTTCTCTTTGACAGCAAAGCCTCTTATGAAAAATCGAATACATACTCGTAACTTTGCAACAAGTGTTTTTGTAACAGAAACTGAATTTTGATTACATTGGCTAATATTTCACCACGAATTCTAATATAGTATTTTTTATGAGTTGTAGCAGGGGGTATACATGATAGAGTTCATCGACTAAGTAGTAGGAAACTGATAGAAAACGGGCGAGAGAACGTTAAGCAACCAGAAGCAAACCATGCAGCAATATAAATTCAAATGATGTTTGATTTATACTAATGACAGCCAAATTATATTTTATGTTGATTGCATCAAACGTAAATACGCATTCCCTTTTATTTCTGTCCGTTTTATGTCCAACCAAAGAGTAAAATTCAACAGCAACTCGATCTCCATGAAATGGCCTACTACCTCGTTCTCATCGAGAGAACGTAAAGAGAGGGATAGAGACTTTTATCTATTGCTGAATAAATACTGAAATTGGTAAATGCAACTTAATTTCTGTAATACCAAATTTTATTTCGTAAGACCTAGTATTTTTAATTTATCAACAACATCGGCCAATAATTCCGATGTTTGATAATTATGAATTGTAATGAAAATATAGACTTTATCATGGAATTGATTTTCAACTAACAATTTCCCTATGTGGACGCTCTAAAGGGACAAAAGAAAAAAAATGCTGTTATATTTTATATTTGTATCAAATGTGATATAGAAAATCATGAAAATGACGACTATAAACATAAACTAAAACAAGCAGCTCGAAATTTCGGTAGCAAACTCTAAAAAAAAGTGTAAACAAGCACAACGAACAAAGGGTCTACCGATAAATGCTGGTTGGATGAATTTTTTTGTATTTCCGAGTAACTTAACGCAATTGGTGAATGAACCGACGCACATTCCGTGTGTTCAAGGGCACAACCAAAATTTACTTGGCCTCTTCTTAACTTCGCACCCTGAAAAGTACGAAGTTAACACGCTTGCACCTCTGGGTAATTCGGTTCACTGTATCATTTCAGCGTCCTTTTCGTATTCAGCTCTTCGTCTCGCTTCAAACACAGTCCCGAAGCGAACAATTTTTATCTACGAAGAGGCACGTTGGGCTGAGCTCAACAACTTTTGTCAGCATTTTAACTGGAAGCTTTGTTTTCTGGACAATGACATAGATGCTGCTGCTGAAATGATCGAGAAGATAATTTTGATTGGTATGAATTCATTCATTCCGACGAAAATTATTTCGGTTAACCCATCGGAAAAAAGTTGGTGTAACCAGACATGCAAAAATGCTGTCAGATCCAAAGAGAACGCGTTCAGAGACTGGCGTTCTAGTAAAAACGTTAATACTGAAGTGCTACGCAAACAGGCAAGATCCAAGTGTGCCAAAGTACTTCGACGCGAAAAGCTTCTTCACGAACAGCGTATTCGTGCTAAAGTCCTTTCTTTCCCTAGTGGAAGTAAGAGCTTTTGGTCATTTGCAAGAAGAATAAAGGAAAGTTCTTCCTCTATCCCAACTCTTCTTCAAGATGACATAACATTCACTGAACCGGTTGATAAAGCTAACCTCTTGGCTGATATGTTTGCAAGGAACTCTTTCTTGCCGGATAGCAATCAACCACTCCCCGT
This sequence comes from Phaonia tiefii, assembly GCA_963931995.1. Taxonomy (NCBI): domain Eukaryota; kingdom Metazoa; phylum Arthropoda; class Insecta; order Diptera; family Muscidae; genus Phaonia; species Phaonia tiefii. The sequence goes on from OZ008369.1 coordinate 164,244,272, forward strand.
GATCAATTACGTATCTTGTGCCATGCCCAAGATATTTTTTCGAACGCGAGGAGTTAAAAAGGATGGCATATCTGCACTGGTCTTGAGTAGGTGCTCTTCGACACTGGCGTGTCCACTGCGCCATCTTTTCAACCTTGCATACCGTGCCGGAGTCTTCCCGGCGCGTTGGAAGGTTGCTAATGTCCAGCCAATCCCTAAAAAAGGTGATGCAAGTAACCCTGAAAATTACCGCCCAATTGCAATTTGTTCTGCGCTCTCGAAGGTTATGGAGAGCATGGTTAACAACCATCTGGTGAAATATCTTGAGTCCAATGACCTTCTTAACGATCGGCAGTATGGCTTCCGTAGAATGAGATCTACTGGAGACCTGATGGCGTTCCTTTCGGAACAGTGGAGTCGATCCATCCACCGGGTTGGTGAGAGTAAGGTAGTGGCTCTTGATATTTCCAAGGCCTTTGACAGAGTAGGGTACGATGCACTCTTGTCAAAGCTCGCTGCTCTTGGTGTCTGTGATAACTTCACTCGATTTATATCGAGTTTTCTCAGAGATCGCACTATACGAGTTGTTCTTCTCTTTTTCTTATTTTCATTGACGATCTCCTGGGTCAGACTGTGAATCCAATCCACTCTTTTGCCGATGACAGTAATCTCTGCCATTCTTCTTCATTCGATCGTAGGCCAAGTCTTCAAGAGATTTAAGTCAAACGCCGGACGATGAATGAAACACTCGACCGCGATCTGGTGTCCATTGTTGAATGGGGTCGAAAGAATAGAGTAGATTTTAATGCGGGTAAGACCTAGTGTTGTTTGTTGTGGCATAAACGTATTGCTGACCCAGGCGTGTCGTCATTGTCTATGGACGGTGTGGATATTGATGAATCAGACGCTCTTGATGTTCTGGGCATGAAAATACAATGTGATGTCCTTTGGGCAAAACATGTATTTGAAGTGTCGAAAGATGCATTCAAGTGTCTAGGCTTTTTAAAGCGGTGCAAGAAATACTTCACTCCATCTGATCTTCTCAATATCTACACCACCTACATCAGGCCAAAGATGGACTATAACTCCCACATATGGGCAGGTGCTCTTGGGACTTCTTTGGAGCTTCTCGACCGTGTCCAGAGGAGAGCGACGGTGTTAATAGGAGACAGTAGGGTATCCAACTCTATTGCCTGCCTTGAGCATCGTCGAAATGTGGGTTGCGTGTCACTGTTCTATCGATATTTCCACGGTATGTGTTCCTCGGACATCCGTCAACTTATGCCGGACGTGAGGATATTTAGCCGAAGTACGCGGCTTTCCAGGAACTCTCATCCGTTTTTTATCGAGTGGCCGATTAACCGCACTACACACTATAGAGAAAATTCGTTCTTCAGCCGTACAGTCCGTATGTGGAATAAACTTCCGGCTAGTGTATTTCCCACCAATTGTGACAGACACTACTCCCTCTTTCCACCCTCTACTACCTCAATTTTCCTTCGCCAACACAATGCACTGCATTTATAGAGGGCATCCCCTGAGTGTTGGTTTGATAAAAAAAAAAAAAAACCTCGTCGATGTTTTTCGAAGCAGGAATGACCTTCCAAACTGTTTTTAGAAGGAGGTCAAATATCGTAGCAATCGAAGGCGAAGTCTCTCGTGAACACTTGCTCTCCACAAGATTTAACATGTGCTGCAGCAAGTAGTCCATATAAAGCAAGCAAAAGTGTTGCTGCAGACGCTATTAGAACCAGAGATGTCTCTCCAAAAAGGTCACTAAAAATAAAAAGATTGTTATTTACACCATCTAAAGAACTAATACCTTATTGCAGCGAAGAAGCACTAGCGATGTACATTGATGATCAGCATTTATTTGCAGTGTGTTTAGTTCCTTTGCAGTTAAAAAATTATGACAAAGTTACCGTCTTCTACGTGTTTTTGACCCATTAAGCTTACATTTCAAAAGGAAATTACATCATTAAATAATGAAGAAATCGATGTAATAAAATCTCAAATAGCTGCGATTGTTCCGAATGTAATCCAGCATCGTGGCAATATAATACATGTAAACCACCATTTCTTTTTGACTATGATCGATTGTAAAGCTATTTCAACTATTGCAAATTTGTCGCCTCGAAGAAGTGGAATTTATGGATCAGCAGCTAGTTCTGTGAATGACATAAACAAAATGAAAGAGTTGAAACCGAACTAAAGCCTTTAAGAGTTCGGACTCTCCACTCTACATGCTTGGATAAGGAACACATTTTGCACATTGCGTATAAACTTGAGTTACAGAAATTGCAAGCTCGGGGAGAATTGGAAATGGCCTTAATTGAGGCAAGAAAAACGATGATAATTGATGGGCTGAACATAGATATGAATTTGCTTGTCGATATACCAAAGCCAGGTCTCAGTACTACAAAAAATGGGAACACCGCCAGAAGATTTTTTCAGCAACCAAGTTTAGCTTAACAAATAACTGGCGTGGACGAAAATTAAATTAGACGACTTGACGTGATTTTACGATGTATGACATCAGGTTATGCAATTAATTGAGAATTGTATGCTTTCGCAACAGCGGAATTATACGTGGAATTGTATCCGTGGTATTGGATATTGATTCACGGTGCAGACATTACTGAAACAGCTTCCCTGGCCATTGGAATATTAACCGAGGAACCGCTCAATTCTAGCAACAAAGATTTTAGATCTGTTCAAGAACATAATGCTCAAAAAAAGTCACGGGAAAGTAACATGCAAGACCTTTTTAATAATTTGCATTTCCCTCAGACCAACTCATTTCATCTCTTTCAACAAAGCTGACGAATAGAAATACAGAACCATTGTGTCATGATATACCATTGCTTTACTTTCTGGTACTTGTATTTTGAATGCGCAAATTTATTCAGAAGACGAAACTGATTCTGAAACAAGCGCCGATGAATAAACATTTGCATATAAGTATATTGATGAAATAATGCTAATTATATCTTCTTAAAGAGTTACGCTCATCGCTGACTCTGTTACACTTTTTGAACACAAAAAAACGAAAAACAAACGAGAAAAAAAAACAAAAAAAAGAAAAAAACGAAAAAAAAGAAAAAAAAATGCATGCAATCCTCGAAAAGATGTTTAGTCATCCAGGCTTTTTTATTCTACTTCCATATAACAGGTAACTGTGTTTTGTCTAATCCTTTCAAAGCCCTCGGATTTTCGGAAATATAAACCAGCAATGGTTTCAGTTTAAAGTCGCCAGCGGCATTACTACCAAGAAACAATGTTAGTCTTTCCTTAGACACTTTATAACCAGGTGCACATTTTTCATCTCTTGAAATAAATGTTCGTTCTGGCATGAGTTTCCAGTACAGCCCTGTCTCGTCCACATTAAAAACCTGTTCTGGACTATATCCTCCAGCACGAATTATTTTCTTTAAAACTTCTGGATAGTTCTTTGCAGCAACGGCGTCGGCGCTTGCTGATTCTCCCCTTAGTTTAACGTTATGCAAATTATGACGTTTCTTAAACTTGTCAAATGTTGTTGGCACACAGGATTAGTGCAGTAAAAACGTGTCTTCCTACACAGCTTTTCGTCTTGCGTGGCACAAATTCTGCAATCTTTTCTGGAATTCTGTGTACTAGGGCCGCTTTGTTTACTCTCGTTGTTCTCCCTCTGTACCAGTGTACAGTTTTCCTTGCAATGGATATTTGGTTTTCGCATCGCAGGCCCACCATACTTTCATGCCATACTTTGCGGTCTTTGATGGGATGTATTGGGTGAACTTTATGCGCCCACGGTATGGAAATAGCTGCTCATCGATGGTTACACTTTCGTATGGTTCAAAATTACTGGCAAGATTGTTATTCAAGAAGTTCGCGAATGGGAGCAGCTTTGTCGGTTTGTTGAATCGAAATCGAATAAACCGTATCAAAGTAACAAATCGTGTATATGAATGGCTGCACGGAATATTGGAAGTGCATCAGTTTTCCACATCAATCTTGAGAGCTGCATAGTATTATCACTGACACCAAAAGCCAATAGTATCCCAATAAAAGCGTCAAGCTCAACATTTGTCATATCAACCCATACTCGTGGTGTGCAGTTTGCATGTTCTGCGTTCCATTTGCGTGTAACATTTTCGCCACATAGGTTTGTTTGTGGTACGATGATGAACGTAATATTCGGTGAAAAGAAAATCTTGAACACCTCAAGCGGAGTGGTCAGGTTTGTTTTTGGTGCACCTCTGAAACGCATGTATTCTAAATCCTCTGCCATAATAATAGTAATAATTTCACTTTAGTTTCCGCTCAAAAAATTAATATTTCGGACCATAGATAAAGTAAAGTGGGAAAATTTTGGGTGTAATGGGTAATTTTCTAGATGTCGTTGATGGAATTTTTTTTGTTCCCAAAAAAAGTCAAAAAATATGACAATAAATATCTAAAATTTCATATCAAAAGAAAAAATAATTTTCAACAAAAATATCAAGAATACAAGAATACAACACGTTATTTAAAGTAGAATATCTGATGGCCATCAAATTGCAAAGCCATGTCACCACCGCCTATGTCCTAATAAATTGGTTCTTCCTCCGGTTCATCTTCCATTCCTTGTTGAGAGTCCTCAGACACTGTAACGATTTTGGGACCTGTGGCCACAGAAGTTGCTTCAGTGTTTGGGCGGGGAAGTTTTTAGATTAAAAAGGCGTTCCGGGATGTTCATCTTTGGGCGGTCTTACGGGGTTTTCTCCTATTGATATCCCAACACCGGCCTCATGGCTTTGAAATAGTTTTTTTTATGTAAGAAACAAATGCTATTATGTAAAATCACATAAATTTTGTCACATTTTCAATTGTTTAAATTACTTTCACAAAAATTTCCCACAATTTTTAATAAACGTCGATGAGAATTATGGGAAACTTCAGTGACAGTGACAGTAGTACAAGACAGCACCTAGCGCACATACTTGACAATGGTCGCGCTGTATCTATTATTTCCTTTGTCTATGTTTCGGACTGTCGATGTTGTATGTTCAGCATTCAATAATAAACTAACTGAACTCAAAACCAAAATCACAAACGAAAGAGAGAAATAAGAGAAAAATGAACACAAAAACTACCTGGAAGCTTCAATTGAATTCACATAAAAACAACCCAAAATCTAAAAAAAAAAATATCTGGAAACAACAATCTGCATTGTATTTGCAGAAAAATAACCCAAAATGTGTATAATAATAATTTATTTCATACAAATTGTATAGGGGTCTGGCCAGGCATATGTGTTTGTTCGAGGGGGGACTGTTGTGCAGTTTTCGTCGTGTTGGAACGATATTTTTTAATTTTTTTATTAATTCGCATTGTGTTACGAGCTCAGGCTTGTTGATTGTTTATTCGGGCTCGAACGGTGGATCAGCCAGCACATTGTCAAACGTTTCCGCAGTCCAGATAGAGCAGCTATGGTGGTGGGTTGGCTTCAGAATGTTCTTGCGGGAGAGAAGCATGAGGACCAGGAATCTACACTACATTTGACATTTTTTCGATTCATTCCACTTTTAAAATGTATGAATCCGTAGCATGTGTTTTCATCGTGTACCTTTTGGTCCGTCCATATTACTGGTGTTCCATAAAGCAGTGGGCTTCGGTTTTTGTTTATCCAGTTGAATATGTAAGAAAAACAACGTCTGCATACTGTATCTGGTGCCCACGAACAATCGAATAAGTCCAACTGGTCAGAATAATATAAGAGGTACCCATTTCTAAATTCAGCAGTAAAATTAGTTTTTTTCTGCGTTTTCATTGAACGTTTGACCACATAAATACCACAAATGTAGCAAATCAAGTTCAGCTTCGAACAGTTTTCCATATCAACTTTTTCTTTCTGTAATGTATGTATGCCGTAATATGAACGTGCAATAACTATGAACGTGTAATCAAAACAATGCAAATTGTTTGACATTTGAAATATGACATTATTTTGCATCAAACAATCATTCAAACGGACGGTGTTTATATGGTACAGATTACTCTGCGACATGTGGACGGTGTTTACTCGGTGCATATGCCGCTGCGACATGTCTTCAATCAAAAACTCTAAGGGCCAAATCATAGACCAATACATACCTAGATTCTTTTATTCTCTCATCTGACGTTTCATTTCACACTCTTCGTCGTAGGTTTGTGGAAATGAGAGCAATTAAGTTTAAAATTAACTTACACCAGGTGGAGTTACAAAATATGTTCACTTAACTTTTTCATGTCGTTTTGGTGGAGAACTGAGAAAATTATATGTGTTTTGCACTTTTTTGTTGACTTTTATCGTTGCTATACATTTATATTGTATTTAGCACAACTAGTTTGCCACAAAAACACGAAATTCGGTTGTTGTTCCTTTGTTGAACGTTGTTTACTATTGCCCCTATCTGGTATTATTGAACCCATGTTTTTCAAAATCCAATGTTTACTTTCCATCGTACCTATGACGTTTACTTTATTGAGCCAATAAAATTATCTATGTATGTATTGGTCTATGGGCCCAATCATTTTCATTATGTATTTCTATTTTGTTCCTATTTCTTTTAAAAAAGCATACCATTTGCAATTTCGATAAACATACAATTGAAAGAGATTTCTTGGTGCTTTATTGAAATTTTTATAACTTTGTGGGGCTGTAACTATGTGAAGGAGTCATCAAATGAAATCGGCTTGTTAAGAGGAGTTGTTTGATTTTCTTTTGGCTATCTTTTTCTCATACATTGTCTGGTCGAGCTCGTAGCAATTTCTGAAATAACTATGAAAATTGTTTAAACACATACACTCAAACATATGTGTGGTGTTTGGTTGAGTGTTTTTGGTTGCTCAACATTGCTTAGGAACATGTATCTAGTAAAAAGTGAAACGAACAGCAAGCTAATGTTGCTTGGCAACATGTATCTAGTCAAAAGTGAAACAAACAGTAAGCTAATGTAATAAAGCTTTTTTGCGAAAGCTTCAATAAAGGTATTGTAACATTAATTTTGAATTGTAAAGCGTAAAGCTTTCACACAACGCTCGAATGCTAATGTGAAGACTCGATAAGGTAAACCTTTTTTAATATTAGGGCGGCCCTCTCAACATTCGCAGAACTTATTTCAATAAAAATATTAATTAAAATACATAAATTAAATTAAGTTTAAAAATTACAGCAGACAGTTGTCCGAGGCCTTCGGCCACGAACTGTCCCTGCAGGCTGTGTCAGAGACACGGCCATTAAGTTTAACGTAGAATACGCCATCCGATAAGACAGAAAACATATATAACAATAAATTCATTTGCTTATATTATTTATCATTTATTGTTATATATGTTTTCTGTCTTATCGGATGGCGTATTCTACGTTAAACTTAATGGCCGTGTCTCTGACACAGCCTGCAGGGACAGTCCGTGGCCGAAGGCCTCGGACAACTGTCTGCTGTAATTTTTTTTTTGTTGATTTTAACTCAAGGCAAAATTTGTAGACCTAATTAAGAGGTAAAAATTTGCTGAAGAGAGAAAAACAATATTTCGAATAGTTCACGAGATATAGACTTTAGAATCAGTACATGTTCTTTGAAAAATGTTCTAAAATCCTCCTCCCATTCGAAAACTTCAAAAATTAAATAAAAAAAAACCTTAGCTAATAATTCAAAACCCAGCTAGGGGTTTTCTTCTACTATCACAAGCTTTCAGATTTTGGGGATCTGAATGAGTTCAAGATATTGAAGTTCGAAATTGTGCTACTGTATTATTTATGATTTTTATTTTTTGCTCATAAATAATGATTATTAGCTATTTTTGTTATATGGGTGATTGTTCGGAAATTGTCATTTTCTCGTCCTTTGAATTTTCCCATCCTAAAATGGTCGAATGGTGATTAAATTGCGACATGTTCCCGAAGCTACGATGTGTTTCCATGAAACACATTCCATTCTGAACCGTGTAAGTCGGTTTTAGGGAGAAAAAACTGTTCAAAATGTCACAACCATGGCCTGTCCTCCGTATCGAATTCAGGACTTCAGCAGTAATATCCGTCAAGGACGTGGCTTGAAAGAAGTTACCTGCATATATGTTCTAAGGGACATTTGGATTTACAATTCTACGCAAAAAAATTAGAGAAATATGCACGCCATGGTTATTGAACGGTCCACGAAGTCTGTCCAACAGGTTTGTCAGAATTTTGTACAATTTGAATTCGACTGTGGTGGCGCAATCTCCGGGGTTTCAATATGACCCACTTGCTGGCATTTTGGTGTGGAGGGGGTAGTGGCAGTATTTACACCGGCAGAAGTCAACACACGCACATGTATACGAAGGGGAATTCGAAAAATTGAAAAGCTAAGTCACAAAATAATACGTCACAACCGTTCCCTTATGAGTCACATATGCCGTACGATATTTAGGCTTGATTCCCGGTTATGAAAGTAATATTTTATTGCCTGAACTTGTCTTTGGAACTTGTCGAATTCCAGACCGGTCTGGAGCACGGTTAGGTTAAACACTGAAAGTCACAACCGTGGCTGTCACAACCGTGTCATATAGTTTCCAATACTGACTAAAATTGATAAATAATGGTTTCTTGACACTGAATGATTAATGTGGAGTAGGCTGTTGCAAAGACCTGACAACACAGTAGGCTTTTGCGAAGACCTGGCAACACAGTAGGCTTTTGCGAAGACCTGGCAACACAGTAGGCTTTTGCGAAGACCTGACAACACAGTAGGCTGTTGCAAAGACCTGACAACACAGTAGGCTTTTGCGAAGACCTGGCCAACACTAGACCTGGCGTTAAAAATTTTTTTTTGGAATTTTGAATGTGGGTAGCGATGAAAATATGCGATTTGATGCCAAAAATGATGTAGCAAATTTTCAGGCTGATCGGATGGTGCCAACCCGTGCCATAATGAGGTCAAAGGTCCTGTCCGTCTGTCTGTCTGCCGAAAAAATTTTGGATTGATTTTTAACCCTTTTCCCGTAATCCAATCGAGCTGAAACTTTGCAGGCAGACTATTGGCGAAAATAAAAATAAACTATTAAAATTTCAGATCCCTAGGGCCACGACCTATTGTACCTCCCATACAAAAATTTTTTTTTTAACTTTTGTTTTTAACTTTTCACGAACGTTTGTTCAATAGATAAAATAGACAAAAAAAAACCAAAACCAAAATAAAAAAAAAAATTCGATCGAGTCTCATATATAAATTGGCACACATTTTTTTCTTATAAAGAACTACATACTCACCAAATTTCATCAAAATCGAAAGGGGTCAAGTCAAATTTTGTAATTTTTTTCGTCGAGTTCATTTGTTTTAACTTAAATATAATGTTTTTTCTTTAATTTTTATTTTTAAAGGCTTTTTATTGTTATTTTAAATCAATGAAGATTTTGTATAGGCTGGGAAATCCTTTCGGTAGCCCTCTACAATGTGTAACAAGTACTGTTTTTCTTCTTCGTTGTGTGTTAAGCATGTGTTAAAGTCAGTTATTAGTTTGACTTTTCTTTCGGCGGCATCATTCACAACAGTAATACATTTGACAATCTGTTCTCCTTTACAAAATGCTTCGTTGTTAGGCCAATTTGACGGATCAAAGCGTAAGAAATCCATAGAAATTTCCAAACGAGAAAAAAAATTTTTTGTTTTGGTAGTCACAAAAGAGCTTAAATTCTTGGATGTGAATAACTGTAAGTCATCAACGCTTACACGCACTTTTTTAGAAAGGAAAATATCAACATCATCACCGATATGATTGTCAATATCGGACTCTAGTTGCAACGCAAAGACCATCTTTTTCTTTATTTCTTCGTCTACATTTGGATCAAAAAAGGCAAGTGCAACTGCTTCCTCTGATAAGTACCACAGATGGTTCCGAATTTTTTCCAATAGCACTGTTGATATTTTTTTTTATCATAATAGCTAATAATCCCTTTTATCAGTTGCATATCGCTATTTGGTGCTTGAACTGCATTTGCGGTTCTGAACCAGTATGGAATATAGAGACTTACTAAGAAAATGCACATATTACGAATTCCATTCAACTGACTCGCAGAAATGTTAAACTGTGCGTTAAAATTATACATTTTAAGACAATATATGGCCTTGGACATGAATCTTGCATGAGACGTCGCTCCAGGTGCACGAAATGTGAAATTGGGAATGCTACCACCAAGAAAAATAAATGCAAGTTGTAGAAGTTCTCTATAATCATGCCGAATGTGGACTTTCGTTAAATACTCAAGACAAAAGTTCTTGATTGTTTCGCGTTCCTCGACAGATATGACACTCAAAACTTGTTCATCCTGCATACAAGTGCTGTATCCCTTTGAATTAAATGTGCTCCAATCCCGTGCAAAACGTTCAAAAATCACCACCTCTGGGCCACTTGATTTTCCGAAATTGATCTCAAATACAGCTCTTAAGAGAATTTCTGCAATATGGTGGCGACATGGTAACCACAATAAGCTGCGTTCCAGTTTGCGTTCCAATAAAGTTCCAGCACCACTATGAGGGCCAGTATTTGCAGCAGTTGTGTCAAAACATATCATTTCTAATGAATTCAGCATGTTCATTCGTAGCAAATAGTCGTAGACTGATTGAGCGACTGTAGCACCAGTTCCATCTTCAATGATGGGGATAGCTATCAATTTTTCAACGTTCTCCGACGTGAGCACAATAGCCAGGCGATCAACTTTATCTTTTCCAGTAATTGCGGGAAGTAGCTTTCCGTCCCAATGCAAGACAAATGTTTCAGGGATCTAAAAAACTTAAGCTCAAAGAAAAACTTATAACGTGGCCAAATAAAAACAACTTACCTTGAAATTTTCAATAATTTCTTTGCCATGGCGCCGACGATATTTTTTACGTTGTAAACGCAAACTTGTGCAATTCAGAACAAGATCCTCAATATTGTGACCCAACGCTTTGGCAGTTGCACTGATGAAATGTATAGCAAATGGAGATGACATATTGCCAGCATCCATACAAGCCAGCATTCTATCGTCTATAAAATTCTTCTTTCCACGTTTTCGATTCGGCTTATTGGAGCAACTTGGAATGTTATCAGTCTGTTTTACATCCATCGCCTGCACATCATCTGCTGATTCATCACTCTCAAGTTCAACATAGTCCATAGGCAAGTCTGTGCATGAAATTAAGTCCACAACAAAGTAAAATAGCCATTGAGCGTCAAATACTACATTATAATTACCTGAAGTTCCCTTTTTCTCTTCATAATTTTCTTTTCGACGTTTTTCAGCTTCCAATCTTTGTGCCTTCCTTTTTTCTTTATTTGTGACATTTTGATCGACACAAGTCATGCTACCAACACGCCCGTTTTCTCGCTGCTTCGTTAAGAAGTCTCTATCTTCCGGTATACTTATAAGCTTGAGAGCGTCAACGTGGGCAATGTCAAATAAATTGTTTAAATTTTCCTTAAAGTCATTTTCTTTTTTGCGATAACTCGGGAACGGAGATTTACATACTTTTTGGACTGTTCTCCACTCTTCATAAAGTTTAATGACTTTTGCAGCACATGTTCTTTGATCTGGCGTTGGGATTCTAGCTTTTTCCCAAAAAGGCAATATTTCATCCAACACCAATCTTGCACTTTCTTTAACTGTTTTATTTTCACAACGTACATTATAAAAAAAACACTGAAGCACTTGCTGTTTTGATGGCAATTTCACACCAACTATTTTGGGTTCACATTTACCAATCAAGTACACATTTATGTCAGCAGATCGAAGCCGTTTCAGCGGTGAATTTGTCTTCTGAGCCATTGAATTACAAAAATTAACAAAGTTTTTTATTTTACAATAAGCTAAACCTTTCTCAACAACATTTAAATTTGCAATGACAAAACTTTACAAATTCATATGAACACAGCAGTACCATGTGCTCAGTAGCAGAGTTGAAAAACGGTACTTTTAGACAAATATGCTGTTGTCAACAGCTCAAAGCGTAGGAATTTTCAGGCAGTTTCAGTAGCAGAGCTGAAAAACGGTACTTTTAGACAAATATGCTGTTGTCAACAGCTCAAAGCGTAGGAATTTTGAGGCAGTTTCAAAACAGCGACGAACAACAAATTTTACCGTTTCTTCAGGAATAGTTGTTGGATAAATATTGCTAGCATTTTTTAATAAATAGTTTTGCCTTCCAAAAATTTGTAGCTGAAACCCCATACATTTTTGCAACTTAGAGCTCAATTAAAAAAAAAAAATTAAAGAAAAAACTTTATATTTATAGTATTTCTTATTAAAAAAATTGATAAATGCAAAAAAGAGTGTATTTTGGTGGTTTTGTATGGGAGGTACCATACAACGTGGTCCTAGCGATCTGAAACTTTGACAGTTCATTTTCGTTATCGCAACTAGTCTGCCTGCAAAGTTTCAGCTCGATTGGATTACGGGAAAAGGGTTAAAAATCAATCCAAAATTTTTTCGGCAGACAGACAGACGGACAGGACCTTTGACCTCATTATGGCACGGGTTGGCACCATCTGATCAGCCTGAAAATTTGCTACATCATTTTTGGCATCAAATCGCATATTCTCATCGCTACCCACATTCAAAATTCCAAAAAAAAAACACCCCATACTAGCTGCGCCAGGTCTAGGCAACACAGTAGGCTTTTGCGAAGACCTGGCAAAACGAGAGTGAAGTATTTGACATATCTTGTGGCAATCGTCAGTCGTGTGTAGGTCGTGAAAGGTATTAGTCTATTGGCGAAGTTAACTAAATAAATTAGTTAAAACATTAAAATAGTGAGTTTTATTCAATTGATATACATATATTAGCGGTCATTACAATTAAGTTTCGTTCAGGCAGTCACTACCGTGGCATCGGAATACCATCAATGCTCCATAACTTCGATTGCTTTGGTGTTGTAGTATATAGTGAAATCCTTAAAACTGATAATACTTTATAATCATTAACATCTATTTTCTATATTAAAACTCATAATGATTACCATTCCTGATTTTGAACTAATTCAGTGTTATTTTACTCGAAATCTCATAAGGATAAAATCCTGCTACAGTGTGAATACAGAGTGAATAATTCTTCAGAATTTTATTTGGTCTTTGACTTTTCAATAAACAAATTGATAAATAAAAATTAGGAATTATCGAATGAAGCCAAGTTGATTATATTGAACGTCTATGCGATTTTTTCGTAACGGTCGTTGTTAGCTTATATAGGTTACGAAAAAAACGCCTATAGTATTTAAATCAAAATCGAAGGGTTATAGATTTTAACTTTAGTTTTCATCAAACTGGCAAAGGGTATGGTGTGCAGAGAATGGAACAGTCCCAGAGGGAATATAAACAAATAAAAATTCCTCAGACTAGGCCGATGAGTGTTGTCAAATGTTTTGTTTTGTCTACGTTCGGGATGGTATACAACTTTTTATAACACTTGCGCCACAATTCTCAAAATATGACTGAAATATTTAGGAATGATAGTTCAAGCTACATTCTGTTTAGCAATAACATTTCTAATAGTCTTATGTACACCCAGAGAACTAATTATTTGACAAGAGGTTGTAGCAACCGTAGATTCGGCTGTTACCACCGATTTGAAATTGTTACGACCGAATTTAGACCCACAACCGAAATTCGGTTGAAGCAACTTCGTTTCATAATTGATTCGGTTGTGACAACTGAATCTTCAATTATATTCGTTCCGTCGACTAAATTTTCCAAAATTTCGGTCGAAACAACCGAATTTGATTTTAGTTCGGATGCAATTGGTACCAAATTCGGTTGGAATAACCGAATCTGGCATCAATTCAGATGTAGTAACCGAATTTGGCACCAAATCGGTTGTAACTATCGAATTTGGTATCAATTCGATCGCTGTCACCGAATCTAACTTTAATTCGGTTTAATAATACAGAATTTGGCACCGATTCGGTTGCTGTAACCGAATTTCTCATAAATTCTGTAGGTACAACCGAATTCATTTTTAATTTAAAATTCTATATAAACAAATATAATTTTAAAAAGAATTAAAGAATGCCAAGATTTTTTTGTGCTTATTTAAGAAACGTAAGAAAAATATGTTTTGTTTTAAAACGTCTTATTTTGCAGAAATTATTCAAGCAGATATCAACAGTTTTGAAGTTTTTCAAGGCCGGCCATGTGAGATATGCTGCAATCGTCTGTATACAAAACGGTTTAGGACCTAAATCAACCGAGACAACACGTCAGAATTAGTGCGGGGTCCCATGATGGCCACGACTTCTAAAAAGGTCGGAAGACGCATGTAAAAAATGTATTACGACATAGATTACCCCATATACTTTACATGACTTTATTTTCTCGCTTTTTAATTTTTTTTATAAGAATACAGGAAATTAAATCAAAAACTTTAATAATTCATTTGTAACACTATCTACATTTGGTTGTAACGACCTCTAATTCGGCTGTGACAACTTCTAGTGAGGTTGTAACAGCCTCTACTGAGGCTGTGTCAACCTCTATTATGGTTGTGCCAACCTATAATAACGTTGTGCCAACCTCTATTGAGGTTGTGCCAACCTCTAATGAAGTTGTGACAACCTCTTAATTCGGCACGGCTATCTCAACCGAATTTTTCTGTGAAAATATAAATGAGATGCATCGTATAAAATGGATAGTTGTCATAGGTCCTAAGCTACACATAGTGGCAAGGGGCATGGATCAATCGTCCTATAGAAATCCTAAATCGAATTTAGTACAAAGCTACTAGTGTTCGTATATAACATGACTTTTTTAATGCGTTACACAATTTTGTAGCGCCCATACATATAGTTGAGTGTATAATATTGTCCGATGGAAATATATAATCTGCTTCCAAACCTTTTTATATTTGGCCTCGAGTATTACTGAAGCGTTAGAGTAATACGTAGTAGTATTTTCACGCACACCTGATTACTCTATCCAACATTGCATCTGCAATATCTTTTTATCTTTGAAAAACGCTCTTAATAAGGTTTAATACAAAACAAGTAAACCTTGAATAAAATGTACATTTTGTATGCACAGACAAACTCAACCATTATCTCTCGATGAAATATGTAACAAAAAACACTTGGAAAAGGTGCAGCATGAAAAGGACATCAGACACTTTTTGTATTCTATGACCAAAGTTTATTCTTTAATGTGCAAAAAGTGTAAGAGCATTGATATGAATATTCATTAAAGATTTATTTCAAAACGGTGTGACATTTATACTCAGGCACAACCACATGCAGTCGGAAACTTAGGTTATTACTACGAGGGATACTCCAAAAGATTTGGTCAAGTGATATTTTATACAGAAACGAAATTACCAAATATATTTATTTATATTCTACTATGAGGGTCAATATAGAGTAAACACCAAATATTTTCATAAATATCGTTTTACTCAATAATAATCCTATAGAAACATAAATAATGCTATAGAAACAGTAATATTGCAAAATTCATTAGTAACTAAAGCAAATTATATGTCATAATATAAACTCTGGCGATAACACAAAACCATTCGAAAAAAATTACTTTTATAAAAGTATACATACAAGTTTACGCGTCAAAATAAAGTAAACAGTTGTATCTCCTTTATACGAAAAATCGTTGAATTCGAAAAGTGGTGGCAATTTCTTTACAGTTTTTGGGTGTATTTGGCGAAAGCGCCGAATTAGTAACCTAAACAGTTATTCACAGGAGAACAACAAAGCAAAAAAATACAGCAGACAGACAGCAGACAGTCCCTGCAGGTTGTGTCAGAGACACGGCCATTAAGTTTAAAGTAGAATACGCCATCCGATAAGACAGAAAACATATATAACAAAAAATGATAAATAACATAAGCAAATTAATTTATTTATTTGATAGTTACTTTTGATAATATACATAAGCTTATGGTAGGAAAAATAGGATAAATATGTTTTTAAATAAATGATAAATTTAAATAAGGATAAATGATAAATAACAGACGCAAATCAATTTGATTTATATTTTTTATAATTATATATCCATGTTAAATTCAAATTCACATTTAACAATTTGTTTCACTTAAATACATAAGTAAATATACGAAATTTCAATATTTCATCAATCAAAACAACAGCCGAAGGTTTGTGTCCACACTGAAACAGCAGCATAGTTTGTGTTTACGCTACAAACTCAAACACTCAACCAAACACCACACATATGTTTGAGTGTATGTGTTTAAACAATTGTCATTTGAGAAATTTAAATATTAGGAAGATATCAACCAATATGAAATGTATATCAAACGAAAGATAACATCTTCATTTACCTACAAAAAAAATTTGTAAAAAAAGTTATTTCGCCGTTTCCTCATAATCAATGAAATAAATATTACAACAATAACAATCTGACATGACTCCCTATACCTTAAGGTAAGACGTATTCTACGCCAAAACCATATAAAATCCAAAGTATTTCAGTTTTAAACGTGTTCATTCCACAGCTTACCTTAGGAACTTCAAAGTCTACTATGTTGCACATACAGGGTGTCCCATAAACTTTTGTCTAAACTTAAACACGTGATAGCTGAGAACAAAAGCTACAATGTTTGTTCTTACGCCAATTGCCTAGGTGGCTTCGTTTTCGAGATATTCGTGTTTAAAATAATTGCATTTGCATTTTCAATAATTGCATAATCTACTTTTTAAATGAAAAAGAAATATCATTGAAAATCGCTTCAAAATTCATTTTAAATAATTTATTTTTTCGTTTGAAATGAAAACAATTTTTTTTTTAAAATGTTTTCAATTAACGAAAATTTTCAAAATGAGAACCTTGTTGCGTTATGCACTTAGATAAGCGGTCTCTTATTTCAGTTGTAGTTGTATTAATAGTCACTTCCTGTCGCATTTGATTTAAAATCAATTTTGAAGCAATTTTCAATGATATTTCTTTTTCATTTAAAAAGTAGATTATGCATTTATTGAAAATGCATTCAAAAATGCAATTATTTTCAACACGAATATCTCGAAAACGAAGCCACCTAGGCAATTGGCGTAAGAACAAACATTGTAGTTTTTGTTCTCAGCTATCACGTGTTTAAGTTTAGACAAAAGTTTAGGGGACACCCTGTATATATTTTAGCGTGAACTATTATATTCAATAAAAAAAAAAGATTTTATTTTTTGAGGGTTACGTCTTTGGGCATTTCAGGTGATGATATCGAATATCAATCAATCTAAGCGCTTGAATTTCGCCAAAAAATATAAGAATGAGCCTCCATACTTTTGGGAAAACACACTTTTCACCGACGAGAGTAAATCTGAAATATTTGGTGTTAAAAACGATAACACTGAGGTCAAAACGATTAAACATGGTAGAGGCTTCGTTATGGTCTGGGAATGCATGTCGGCATTAGGCGTATGTAATCTAGTTTTAATACTTATAAAGTCAACAATGAACAAGACGATAATCTAAACCTTTTAAAAAATAATGTTGCACCTAATGTACACAAATTGGGCTTATCGCAAAACTTGATATTCCAACAGGACAATGATCCTAAATATTCGTTCAAAATTGTGAAGGAGTGGCTGCTTTATCGACCCCTGAAAGCTCTATATCTTCCACCGCAGTCCCCAGACCATATTACCATTGAGCAACTGTCGGAACATATTAACAAAAAAATTAGAGAAAGGCATATTTCTTGTAAAGTTGACATAAAAATTGCATTACAGAACCAATGGAGTAAAATATCGTCTGATGTTACAAAAACACTTGTCGACTCAATGCCTAGGAAACTATCAGAAGTTATAAAGCCAAAAAGAAAACAAACAAAATATTAAACAAGAATGTTTATCTTCTGTTTGCAAAAGTGTTTACTTTATTTTGACTAGTAAAATTTGGTGTGTTTTAGTAAAACGTGATTTATTTCCTAGCATGACTTCTTTTCATCTAATATTTTCATGAATATGATTCTTACAGCCTAGCTACGTATGTCGAATACTTACGGTCTTTCGTCGTATAAGCGAAAATATTTCCTGTTGCGCTCTGTAGAAGTATGAGAATGACAAATCAAAAGAAAATGAAAAAAGAATGAAAACGAAGTGAGCATTTCAGTACAAAGTTGCGCTCCGTAACTTTTTTTTATGTCATTTGCGTAAACACAAATGTCAAAAACAGTCACTAGTGTTTTAGCTTTCGCATTGTTTATTTTTGTAAAGAGAACGAAGACATAAAATGGATAAATGGTAAGTATTTTATAAAAAATTATCTATATTTTATTAACATATAAGTATTTCAGCAACAAAAAGTCTCCGGGGTACTTGCTGTGATTCCACACTGCTCTCCTCCAAAAAATGCACAGCGATTGTGTATGGAAACATCATTTTCACATATAAAAAAATTCAATGAGTGTTCGAACTCACGGGCGATGTGTTAACACCTTTTTGCTACACGGTACCTGTTCGATTTCTATGAACACATTCGTAAATGTTACATTGGAAAATAAAAAACAGCGTTCAATCATATGGTGACGTTACAGTTAAATAATATTAATACTTAAAATTATTTAAAGACCCAGTGCAAGCACATGTGTCATTATTTTCTTGCTCAATACTTTTTGTTTTATTCCCACAAAAGTCAAAGAATGCAAAGCAACAGACACTTGTACATACATACATACATTGTTATATTCGTACGATATAACCGAAGATCAACATAAAATACTTTTTTAATATTACTCCAAATTAATACTCCAAATTAAAACACTTCAATCTCGGCTCGCCGATATCGGATCGCCTTAATTTTTGGCCTAAACTCTTTGTCGAAACCCGCACTAGCTGTTTAATCCAAAAATTAATAAAATCGGCTATGAACTTCCGGAGAAAATCGCTTGGGAAAATTATATGAAAATCGCCCAATAATCACTTTCAATACCGACTGCCAAGCAACGAACAAACAAAGGATGATTTACTCTTATGCTGTAGACAGACGACAGCGTTTAGTTGCATTAAATGCTCATTTATGCAACTAAACATTTACCCCTGACAGACGGGTTTCTGCATTTAGTAAACAGCTGTTTGTTTGTAAACGGCTGTTCGTTTGTGAACTAATTTTATTGTCATTTACATCGTGAAGAATTTTATTGTAATTTTATTGACATTAACATCGATATCAAATGGATAGAAGGCAGAAAAAATGTAAAATAAATTATTTCAAGTAGAAAATTTTCTAAAAACAATGAAAATAACTCACCTTTGCTGATTTCTGATCCATTGTGACTTCCAATCGAATTCAATTAATTTGTTGTGTTGTGCTAGTTCAATATTTATGGTTTATCAAGTCAAAAAGTAAACAAATTGCCAGGAAATCGGTTGCTATTTTTGGTAGCAGCTAACACTTTGCAAATTTTCCTTGCTAGAGGGCAGCACTTTCAAACTGTGTTGCCATATTGAAATACCTAAATTCAGTATAAATTCAGTATTATTTCGTGCATTTATATCAACGCTAATGCCCTTAAATGCACGAGTTAATTTGCATTAACACAGATAATGCAAATTAACTCTGTCGTCTGTCTACAGCATTACAAACCTAACACTTGCGTATGTATTAAATTTATAGTTTACTGCCCTAGAGGCGCGCGTATAGATGTTAACACATCAAAAAAAACACACACACAAAACAACCCGTAAATGTATTTACTAATTTTATTCGTGTTTGTTTATTTACATTTACATATGTTGTCAATTATTTCCAGCTGACAATTTGAAGTCGCATAGAGCTGTATTTTTTTGGTGCATTCAAGCGATTTTTATTCGAATACAGTGCACTCGCGCTAACTTGAACTAATTAAAACCAGGCCAGTTCAAGATAGTGAATTTGTTCATGTTTACGAATGCTATATTTTTGATGTGTTAACATCTATGTACAAGTGTCTGTTACTTTGCATTCTTTGACTTTTGTGGGAATAAAACAAAAAGTATTGAGCAAGAAAATAATGACACATGTGCTTGCACTGGGTCTTTAAATAATTTTAAGTATTAATATTATTTAACTGTAACGTCATCATATGATTGAACGCTGTTTTTTATTTTCCAATGTAACATTTACGAATGTGTTCATAGAAATCGAACAGGTACCGTGTAGCAAAAAGGTGTTAACACATCGCCCGTGAGTTCGAACACTCATTGAATTTTTTATATTAAAAAAGGTTTTTTTTTGGTATGCCTAACCTAACATATCGCTCACTTACTAGAAGACTGCTATAACTCAAAATTTACTGTTTTTGGACTAAGAAAAATCTTTAAAGTTGATTTACTCGACACGTTGTTTTGAGTTATATGTTTTATTATTTTCATTAACATAGTATAAATAAGTACATAATTAGTTTTATTTTAGAAAATAGGAAGTAATTTTTTGCTGAACTGTCTTTTTGTTAATTATGTCGGCAACGGCTCTTTCGCGCAGTGATTGCAAAGCACTGATTTTATTTGGGCTTACTAGTCTATTTGTGGCCCAAATAATGGCCTTGTTAAATATATTAACGGCTTTAATAGAAGACACTTGCTCCTCCGGTTCATTTTCTTCAGGTATTGAAGCTTCATCCTCGGAGTCACTACTTTCAATCGGCTCAACTTCATTGAACAGTTTGTCTTGATTCCAATCGTCGATTTCTTCGATTGTGTAGGAATTCTGTTTAAAAAAAAACATGAATACCAAAAAATTAAATATGTATGTACAATATTTTTCTGAAATATATTTATGTACCTGGGGGGCCATAACTTGAAGAAAAGATGCAGTTTTTTCTGCCAAGGATTTAGCTTCTTGTTCCATTTGCTGCTTTAAAATGTTCAGTGGAATATTGTCCTCTTCATCATTATCAATAATATTTGCGAAGCTTAGGATGTTTTTCCAACATTTTGCTATGGTTTCTTCTGACAGCTGACTCCAGGCCGTATTTAAAAATGTTACTGCATCTCTTAAAGTAATTTTTTTAATAGACTACTAAGTCACAGCCGTCGCTAAAAACAGCAGCAAGTAACGAATTTCTATAGAATAACTTTGTAATTCTGATGGCGTTTTGATCCATTGGCTGAATCAAGGGTGTCACATTTGGTGGCATAAACATAACAACAATAGACCCGTCTTCAGACTTTAATTCGTTCTCATTTGGAAGTGATGGTGCATTGTCGAGAAGGAGCAAAGCTTTTACCGGCAATCCATTGTTCTTTAAATATGTTGTGACCTAGGGACCAAAAAGATGTTAGATTTTCCAAATGGTTACGTAAAGCAATAAATTTACCTGTGGTACAAATGAGTGGTGAAACCAATTTTTAAACAGAGATGACGTCATCCAAGCTGACTTTGAGCTTTTATATTCCACTGGACAATTAAAATTTTTAAAGACTCTAGGGTTTCTTGCCCGTCCAATAACAAATATTTTTACTTTATGCTTTCCAGAGGCGTTGGCACAAACCAAAAATGTGATTCGCTGCTTTTCAGTCTTTCTTCTCGGGGCCTGCCTTTCTCCTATCGAAACGTATGTTTTACTTGGGAGTAACTTCCAATATAACCCAGATTCATCTGCGTTATATATTTGCTCAGGACATAGACCCATTTCCTCGATTTTCGCTTGTAGCACTTTTTTGAAAGGTTCAACCAATTCTGGCTGTGAAGACAGCTTTTCGCCAGAAATAGAAATCAGGCGGATTCCGTAACGCTTTTTGAATTTCTGAAGCCAACCATCGCTGGCAGAAAAAATTGTGTGGTTTTCTTTATACTTCGCGTGCAATTCCTTGGCCTTTTCCTTCAAAATTAAACCACTGATGGGATAATTTTTATTGCGCTGCGATAAGAACCAATCGTACAGGGCCTTTTCCATTTTTGGAAGATCCGAAGTTTTTAATGTTCTTCGTTGTCCTGGGCCTGAGAATGTGTTATTGACAAATTTCATAATTTGTTTTTCCTTTTTTTTGATTCCACAAATAGTGGATTTTGCAACATTGTATTTTTTAGCCAGATAAGTAACACTAGAACCAGATCTCAATTTATTAAGGCAATCAGCCTTTTCTTGTAGAGTTAAACACTTTAATTTTTTCCGATCCATTACAAAAATGCGTGTGAAGCTTACGAGCGCGAAACAAAATGTGAGAGACAAATACAAATTCCAAGCACAAAAAAATCAAACACACGATTTCTCGGAAAATTGAGGGGGCAAAGTTATCAACATCAAAACCAACGGTAAAATAACGAACAAAGTATGTATGTATCACATTTTTTTGCATTTATGAACAAAAAAATTGTTCAAGTTATAGTGTAATTGGCATTTGTTCAAGTTAGAAGATAGTCCATTGGCAGAAAAATATGTTCAAGCTAGCGAGTATTCAAGTTTGCGAGTAGTGAAGTTAGCGCGATTGCACTGTATAGCGAGTTTTTCTTGTAAATTTTGCACTTTTTTTAGAATTGTAGATCTGGCACCATTTTTGTTTGACAATTGTTGAATGACTTTCGCATCGATACATAAGCGAAGAGAAAGAAAAAATCGTAGATATGGAGCGCAAAATAAACGAAAAAGTGAGTGCTTTGATTCGCTTCGCTTCGCTTCCCTTTCGACATACGGAGCTAGGCTGTTAATTAAATACTAATCAATTTTGCAATATTGTTTTGTATGTATAATTTTACCTCTTAGTGTAATACAACAATGTTTAAAAGTATAAAATGTGTTTACTATATTTTGACGATCGGAGTATACATACTAATATGTATATTAAATTGTAATAGCAAGGGTGAATAGATTTGTACTTTTAACTCACAGATGGGGAGCATAATATTTACATTGATTCCGTAGTTCCTTAATATTGTTTGCGAAAACGTGAATTACATTTTTGGCTTAACTAGTATTTGAATCAACATAAATGTGAAATATGTATGTCAAAGCAATACTAGAATATCTAAAAAAAGTTATTATAATATCAAAGAAAAAAACTAAAAACAAACTTTTTTTTCTCGTTTTCGAGATATATAAGGTTGCGTTTTGTTTGTAACCTTTATACGAGACGTATATAGGATACAAAAAAACGCGTTCCGGTTAAGCATAAATGACTTTGCAGCACTTCAATATAAAATCAAATTTGTATTTATTTTTCTGTCATTATCCAGTTGTAAACAAAGCGTCATTGTTGAAAAAATTTTGTAAATTTAAATTTTGTGTGTGCTAAGACAATAATACGGAGGAATGCGGTTCTGTAAAAGAAAATATGGCCGATATGCTAAATTTAAAGATGGATCAGAAGAAAAATAACTTCATATATTGTCCATCAAACATCATGCGGTGGCTCCACGCCCTAACAACATACGCTGTGGTCGAGGTAGGGGTAATAACAAAGGGGTCGCAGAGGACATGGCGCAGAACGTGGGCGTAAGTCAAAGGACAATAAATTAAGGAAGACCGAAAGTGTATGTTGACACCCATTTCAAATTTTTGGCTGCGGTCACTTGCTAAATGCGAACATCATTGTAAATAGATTATGGTAAATACTTTAGCAAAGCTCAATATAAGACGAAGAATTCTGATTGTGACTAAGTCAAGAGCATCTTTTCTTCCTAAGTTCTAAAGCAACTAAACTGAATTGTTGAATAAATAGATTGTTTCAATAGATCAAGTAATTCATTGCAAATAGTTTATAACAATGTCTATTCGTGGGGGTGGTGTACATTCTATTTGTATGATAATACTATAGTTATTGCGTGCTGACTTCGATGCCCGCCTCTTCCAACTTTTTGTATATGCTCGGAAAATTGCTCCAAACTAAAAAAGTTATTAAATACATGAAGTCTCCCGGGATTAAGGGATACTGGAACAGTGGTCGACATTTTGAAGGATAGATACTTCGTATAAGCCTAGGATATTAAAACTCTTTTATTTAAACTGTAACTTTGTTTTGTCATCTACGTAGCTTTGATTGGTAAGTTCCAACCTCAATGCTGGCAAGATTATTTTTAAAACTTAGCTTTCATATCACCCAATGCAATATCAGATTGTTTTAGTCATCTGTAAAACAAATTATAATATTAAACCTGATTAAGTATTCATAGACCCAAATCAGATGAGTATTCGGCTATTTCTATGGCTAAAATAAAGTGGCTACCATAACAGCTGCCTAAAAGCACAAAGCGGCATCCATAGATTTACGTTGGTTACCAAGGACAAATAGAACTCAAGCTGAGTCTGCTGCGGTTGTACCTCATGCTAATAGGGTATCCAATGGGATTTGTATGACAGGATCATAACCAGACATTTCTATAAATTTTGAATATTTTAAATTATTTTCCCTTGTCAATTCTTATGGTCACAATGAATTTTGTTTACTTTTCAGTATACTTTTGTCAAGATAATATATTAACTTGGCAACATTTTTATCTTCCGCTACCTTTTTACTATTTTTTTTTAAAGCCTATCCCCGGTAAGATTAGCGGGTATAGTTTTCCCCGTTAGCATATATCGGGTGTTTTTTTTAGTTCATTGAAAACTTAAAACACACTTTATATCGTGAAATATGGGGTTTTTAAACAAAATACGTATGTTTAAGCAACTAAAAATGTTTATGCAACTAAAAATTTAAGCAACCTCCCAGCAGAAAAAGTGTATACCAAGAAGTAGAATTTGCACCACAACTCCTTGGTAAGATGTAGTGCTAATTTAGGTGCAGAAGTACTTCTTTTAATATTGCGTTGTCCAATGCAGCACTACTTCTTGTTTGACTATTTGGAAGTGCAGTTTATGCTAAAATTTTTATGCTATATTTCGTCCGCAAACGAGCACCCAAAACTATTATTTCAACAATTTGTAATTTTCTTGTCATTTGAAACTTGGCAACAAGTGATATGGTATTAAAAAGTTCTGACTTTAAGCAAAAACTTTAGGGTTTAACTAAGTATTTTATTAATTGTCCTTTTATTAGTACTCCAAAAGCTTCTGTCAACAGGTGAAAAAGAAAGGAAATGGAAATCAATTTGAAAGAAAGTAAATACAAATTGAATACAAGTAATATATTTAAGTACCTTTGTACTTGTCCACTATCCCTTTAGCTCTTTAATAAACTTGCATCATAATACTCATAATGGATGTGATGCAAATGTAGATTTTTCGGAGTTGTTATTGATCAGCGTCAAAATTGCATTAAATATGCACATAGTGTTGCTGAAGATGTACAAAAATAATAACATCTACTAGAACTACTTCATATTATTTTTGGTGGGCTCTTATACATTAGATCCTGGATTCGAACCCTGCTCTGACCACCTTAAAATTTCTTTCGGCGGCGGTCGCCTCGCATAGTGCCGGCGAAACTATCGAGTATTTAGCCATGAAAAAGCTTTTCCAAAATATCGTTCGGAACCGGTGTAATGCTGTAGATCCCAATCAGTATGTGTACAACTAGAAAGCGCACAGCTCACTGGTTGTGAGAAGCTCTCCCCAATTCCTTCATGGGATGTAATTGGAAATCATTTATTTTTACATACACGAAATGCTGACGTTTTCTGAATTTGTTTCGTTAATTGAATATTAGCATCCAGTCTTACTTACCTATTTAGGTGGCCTCAAACAACCCAGGAGGGCCAAGGGCGTTAGAAAATTAAGACAACTTGTTTTTCCCACCAACTCGATCTTCAGCTTTTCTAATCCAGTTGGTAACACTAAGCTCTCGCTGGCGATCTTCCACCTGGTATTTCCAGCGAAGTCTTGGTCGTCATAATATTTCAATGCCCTTCGTGTACGAATTCGAGCTCCTTTCGCACTGGTTAATTTTGGATCATTCTACTGAAATAGCCTAGCCAGCATAACCGGTACACATAATACATACATCGATGGTGGTATATACACTAGGGTGGGCTGAAAACCCATTTTTTTTTATTTCGAAGTTGTAATAGTGCGAAAAAGTTGCGAATTATGTAGAC
Source organism: Phaonia tiefii (assembly GCA_963931995.1). NCBI lineage: Eukaryota > Metazoa > Arthropoda > Insecta > Diptera > Muscidae > Phaonia > Phaonia tiefii. The sequence goes on from OZ008369.1 coordinate 164,270,168, forward strand.
AAGCAAATAAAAAAAAACAATTTCAAAATCGGTCAACATCTTCCGATCGCGCATCGGCCCTGAAGTTTGACGAAATATTGAAATTTCCCATATTTAGGAACTTTTTTTAAATATTTAATATAAATTAGGGTGGGTGATTTGAGGTTGCAATAGTGCGAAAAAGTTGCGAATTATGTAGACAAGCAAATAGAAAAAAAAATTATCAAAATCGGTTGACATCTTCCAACAGCGCATAAGCCCTAAAGTTTGACAAAATATGTAAAAAAGTTTAATTTGTACGTTATTTTCCCGTTATTTCTTTATGCATTGTTTTGTCAGTCTTCGTCTATCAGTTGTGATTGCAGTGCCGTAGTGTTTAGTTCGGCTTCTCTTTTTTCGTTCTGGCGTTTTGTATTATCTATTGTATTATATTATTGTGTGGTGTATCATATTGTTGTGTGGTGTACCGAATGTGAGAAGACATGGCTGCAAAGAAAGTAATAACAAGACAGATATTCGAGTGCCCCATTTTTGGTAATCCGAAAGATCTGCCAACAAACAAGCTGCCTACGGGCGAGGAGATCATTCGGGGTTGTGCTCAAGAAAGATATAATATGGCGCTACAAATTAATAATAAGAGAATTAGTTTTAAAGCAGTTGCCAGTGCAGTAACTAGCAAAGTAATCAGCTTATATGAAAAGGCATCCATCCCAACAGTTACAGATAAGAGAATCGCGCAACTAATTACAGCGTTGCATGAAAAGTATTACTGCCTGAGGAAATCATACACACGAGACAAAAACAAAGCTTCTTTTAAGATACATATTGATGTTTTTAAACATAAGTGCTCACTTCTTTTTGACGTAGCAGCTTGCAAATGCCTTATTGTTGTAGAATGCACTTGCAAAAAAACTCCAGATTTATGCTGCTGCAAATTAACTATTAATTGTAGCTGTGAAAAATTAAAAAAAATACCCCCTATTGAGGTAAGATTTGTTTACTCAATGCGAAAATACGGAATTGGTAAATTCGGAGCGGTAGATATTGGCGAAACAAAGAGACTTTGCAAGGCAATGGAAAGGAAGTTACGTGACAGCCATTTACTGGTAGAAGACGTTTCAAAACCGTCATGCTCAAAATCTGTTTCAAACTTAGATGAAGAACGTTGTCCTAGTACGGGCAGTGATAGTGATCCAGATTACACAGTGGAAGCAAAACACCTACACCTATTTCCGACACCTATTTCGCAGATGAGAATTCAATTAAAATCTACTGCATTAGTAAGCAATCGGTATGCTGTTTCCGACCGCGCCACTGCGGCGATCGCGTCAAGTGTTTTACACGACTTTGGCATTGTAACTGATTCAGATACCACCCATGTTATCGATAAGAACAAAATAAGAAGGGAAAAGCAAATTGCTATGGCTGAATTGTGTAGTAAATCAGACTCACTCCCATTATTAGGTCTCTATTTAGATGGAAGAAAGGACGACACGTTGGTGATAGAGCAAGCTCATTCAAAAAGGTTTCGTAGACTTATTAAGGAAGAGCATTTTTCGCTAATTCAAGAACCTGGCTCACTCTATGTTGGCCACGTTGCCCCAAGTTCTGGATGCTCTGAAGATATTGTGAAGTCTGTAATTTCTTATCTATCTGAGCGTAGTATCTCAATTGAAAATCTATTTGTCATCGGATGTGATGGTACTGCTGTCAATGTAGGATGTAAAACTGGTCTGATTCGCCGAATTGAACTTTATTTAAGAAAGCCTGTACAATGGGCAATTTGCCTCCTCCATTTCAACGAGTTGCCATTCCGACACTTGTTTGAGCACCTGGATGGAAAAACAAAGGGGCCTTGTACTTCTAAAGGGCCAATCGGTGATAAGTTAGCTTGCTGCCAAGAACTGCCAGTGGTTAACTTCCAGAAAATTGATTGTCGGATCCCACAGATAGACAGAAAGTTACTTAGCAAAGATCAGCAGTACCTACTTGATATTTCAAAGGCAATAAAATCAGGAACCTGTCAAAAGGATTTGGCTATACGTAATCCTGGGCACTTATCACACTCGAGGTGGTTGACAAAAGCAAATAGAACTCTCAGATTGTACGTGAGTGAAGAAAATCCCTCACTTGAACTGCAAGAACTAGTTTTGTTTATTCTAAAATCATATATGCCGATGTGGTTTACAATCAAAAGTAGTAAACTCTTTACAGACGGCCCGAAACTTGTTTACCAAGCAATACAAACCACTAGGTATTTGCCAAAAACCTTGCTGGATGTTGTGGACCCTGTGATCGAACGGAATGGTTTTTTCGCTCACCCAGAACACTTACTGATAACCATGACTCAAGATGACAAGAAACACATAAGAGAGCTAGGACTTCAAAGAATTCTGAAGGCAAGACAGATAGATGCAAAAAGGAAAAAAGTAAGAGTATTTACACCACCAAAAATAAACTTCAATGCGCAAGAATACACAGAAATCATTAACTGGCAGGACAGGGATTTATCTTCTCCCCCATTGTTGGCTGAAATCAGTGACGACGAAATCAAATCGTACATCGACAGTGACGCAATCCCTGACTGGAACATTACATTCCAGCAATTCCCAGTTCACACGCAGGCTGTTGAACGATGTGTGAAACTTGTCACGGAAGCCTCAGGAAAAGTTTGTGGAGCAGAATCTCGGGACGGATTTATAAGAACCACTCTAGTATCCAGATCACTCATGCCGAATTTTACCAACAAATCAGTTTTCAAAGTTCCGTCGGCTACAAAATAGATAACAGCACTTACGGCCAGGTTCAACTAACATGGACCATTTATTCAAAACTCTGTTCTTCTTTTTAAAAGTAAGTTTATTGTTAAAAACTATGCGGCAACTGACATATTTAAACCCTAAATATCTTTTTTCAGGTACTGCTTTTCTATTCGGATACCATAATAACGCAGTATGTTCATATATTCAAAAATAAAAATACTGTAACCATTACTTTGAAAAAAAATATGTACATATATTAAAGGTATAAAAAAAGAGTTAAAAAAATGGGAAAATTTCAAAATTTTGTCAAACTTTAGGGCTTATGCGCTGTTGGAAGATGTCAACCGATTTTGATAATTTTTTTTTCTATTTGCTTGTCTACATAATTCGCAACTTTTTCGCACTATTGCAACCTCAAATCACCCACCCTAATTTATATTAAATATTTAAAAAAAGTTCCTAAATATGGGAAATTTCAATATTTCGTCAAACTTCAGGGCCGATGCGCGATCGGAAGATGTTGACCGATTTTGAAATTGTTTTTTTTTATTTGCTTGTCTACATAATTCGCAACTTTTTCGCACTATTACAACTTCGAAATAAAAAAAAATGGGTTTTCAGCCCACCCTAATATACACCTCGTGGTTCATTCGTCGTCAATACTCGCCGTTTCCTATTATGGGACCATATATTTTTCTGATAATTTTTCTCTCGAAAACTCCCAGTGATGTTTCATCAGCCTGCAATATGATCCAGGATTCTGCGCGATATAGTAGGAAATTCGTGTCTCGGGCGAGGTTCTTATTTCTGAAGTGCTTGCTTAGCCCGAAATAACACATGTTTGCAAGCAAAATTTTCCGCTTTATTTCCAGGCTGACGTTGTTGCTTCTGTTCACACAGATCCGAGGTAAATAAATTCGTCCACTACCAAGAAATTATAATGGTTATTAATGGTCAACAATATCCAATCGGGTGGATATTGTGCTTGTCGAAACCACTACCTTTGAATTGTCCTTGTCCAACAGACTTTTGCAGCTGATAGTTTTATTTATGTTTACGGGTTTCGTGGGGGTTTTCCAGGACTTGTGGTCGTGTGAGTATCTGGTCGATAGTTGACTCTCCAGGCCACACTGATAAGGTTCGATCAGGTCTGCAAGAAACGGCTTTAATCTTTATCATGTTACGGTCGAGAGGACCTTGTATGCGAAAAGGTTTATTCCACCACATACTTGGGTCGCATTTTTTGAAAACAGGACCCAGTATGCTAAGACTCTAATCGCCGGGACTGCATTCGTCTAGTCAGATTTCTTATATTGGCTGATGCATGCACCTTTCCAACTCCTAGCCGCCAGCCTTAAACAGCTAAGCCGGTAGTCCATCAGGACCAGCGTCTTTGTTGTTCTTAAGCCGGGAAAGTGCAGTTCTAACTTCGTTTGTATGTGCCCAACATCATCGTCTATGTTGAAGTCTGGGGACAAGTAAAGCAGAGGACTGTTTTTCCATATGCCCAATAGAATCTGCAGATCTGGAACAAGATTTCCATCGTTTTATCTACAAAATGGGGATCATGATCCATTCCTATTGGTTTCGCGTTGTAACCTTTGGTAGAATTTACGGGCCTCATTTTTACTTACTATTCTTGACTCCAGCGTTGCAAGACGTGCAGCGTTCTCTTCATCACTTGACAGGCGACACTCTACATCGTACCATGGTTTGTCTTTGAGTGGGTACTCATAACCAAGTGCGGTGTCTGCAGCAGTTTTCATAGAGTGGGAAATGTACTTCCCCTGCACTTCAGGATCACGAGGCGGGCGTGTGTTCTGCGCCAGGATTTGAGTGAGCTTCTCTGCATAGGCAGTGGCTATCTCTGGTAACTGGAGCTTTCCAGTGTCTAGCTTTCGGTATGCCAGGCTTCGCACGACTTTCGCTGCGCTGTTTCTTGTGCAAACCTTTGCTGCAACCAGGTAGTAATCCGAATCGATACTAGCTCCTCGAATAACACGTTCGTCCTTTTACTAGTAGAGTGCCTACCATCAATTACAAGGTGATCGATCTGGATATTCGTCTGTCGATCAGGGGATATCCAAGTAGCTTTAAGGATGTCTTTATGTTGGAAACTCGTACTACTGGCAACCAAGTTTTTCGTCGCGTCAAAATCTAGCAGCCTCATTTCGGTATCGGAAGTGATGGCGTGTAGACTAAATTTACCGATGGGTGGTTTAAAGACATTTATCCTGCTAACTATAGCATTAAAATCAGCTAGAACAATGTTAATGTCATGGCCAGGGCAGCGGTCTAATGTTTCCTCTAGGCGCTCATATAACACGTCGTTGGTGTCATCGTATTTTTCTACCGTCAGGGCATGTACACAAATAAGCCATGTGTTTAAATTTTCTTGCTTTTATGCTCATCGTGGCTATATGGGATTGACCAGATGTCGCAATCTTTTACCAACTACAAATCCGACACCGGAGTCATGCTATTTGCTTCCCGAATTTTAGTCCATACTTTTACAAGACAGACATCACAAAGTTCCATATTGTGAAATTTAGCCGCAAATATGCTCACAACAATATTGAGGCACATTCAAATCGAAATATTAAACAGTAAGTGCAATTAAAACGTTTGCCCATCAACTGGGCTATTTTGGGTTGGCTTACACTTCAGGAGCGCACACTCAATATTACAATGCAGGGAAGGTCGTACTTTTTTCAGTTTCCAAGAGTTTCTTCAAATGTTTTTCGAATGATAGTTTTGCTTTTCGACATTCGAAATTCCTTTGCTAATTCAGCATTAAAATCAGAATATTCAAGCCATCATATTATCGCCGATTTTTCTTGTTGGCTTAGCTCTATTACGTATAACTTATAGGTAGGCATCTTCAAGCGTATGAAAAAACATATACCAAGCAAAAGTTTGTGAATTCGTAGAAGAAACACACACGAACAAAATAATGCTTCGTTTCCCAGTTGGCCACGTCTTCAAGACATCCTCAAGGATAGATGCAAGACCATAGTAATTCGTTGAAGATACGTAGGTGACCGTTCATACAAATCATCGACGAAATTTTCATACAAGTGTCCGCCAAGTCGGGCAAGTTCTGATGAGCGACACAGTCGCTCAGATCATCGCTGACCACTTCATACATGTAACTGTCGTCTACATTGTCGTCGACAACAATATAAACGACGTTTCTGATATATGATCGACGACGACCAAATTATTAACAGATGTCTATGCAATTCGTTGACGATCCTTTCAACGACATTGTACTTACCCATATCACCTACAGTGAAAAATTTTACGCATTGTGTTTTAAGTTGCGGTTGCACATATCGATGGTGTTGCGTAAAAGGGGCCAATCTGCTGTTTCCAATTGTCTGTAAGATATTCATAGATTATAACGTAGCAAAAATGGTTATGGCTATAGAAAGTTATGGTTGGGTTCTTCGAGCAGTATAATTATCTACCTATTTCGTTGCAGATAGAGAGTTTCGCCCTTTTGACTTGTCGTGACAAGGTATACAAAATAGGATCGGCCTTCGTAAAAAAATGCAGATTGGCCTTTTTTACGCAACACCATCGATATGTACGTATATTTATTTTTTAGTTAATTTTTCAAACAGAACACAAACATAAAAATTTAAAGCAATAATTAAAAAAGGATGGCAAATTAGTTTTTGTTGCCTAGGCGGGCATTCTCCTTATTTGTTGTATTGTTTATCCGCCGATATATTGATCGGAGCTCCTTCACAAAATCTTCATACGATTTCCCCTCCGTTTTGGTAGCTGCTGTCAAATTAAAGAAAAGTAATTAGATTTGATTATATAATAAAATAATAATGATTTATTGATATCAAATATTCAAAATAATTATTTATACTCACCAATAAAATCAAAAATTACTTCACACTTTGGAAATTACCTGCTTAATGATCGACAGTATGGCTTCCGTAGGAGAAGATCTACGGGAGACCTGATGGTGTTCCTTTCGGAACAGTGGAGTTGATCCATCCACCGGCTTGGTGAGAGTAAGGTGGTGGCTCTAGATATTTCCAAGGCCTTCGACAGAGTTTGGCATGAGGCACTCTTGTCGAAGCTGGCTGCTTTTGGTGTTGGTGATAATTTCACTCGATTTATATCGAGTTTTCTCAGAGATCGCACTATAAGAATTGTTATAGATGGCATCTCTTCCGAGGAACATAAATTAACGGCAGGGGTACCACAGGGCTCTGTTCTCTCTCCTTCTCTTTTTCTTATTTTCATTGACGATCTCCTGGGTCGGACTGTGAACCAAATCTACTCTTTTGCGGATGACAGTAATCTCTGTCATTCATATTCATTCGACCACAGGCCAAATCTTCAGGAAATTAGTGATAAACGTCAATTAATGAATGAAACACTCAACCGCGATCTCGAGGCCATTGTTGAGTGGGGTCGATTGAATAGAGTAAGTTTTAATGCGGGGAAGACCCAGTGCTGTCTGCTTTCGCACAAGCGGACAGCTGACCCAGTCGTATCGTCATTATCTATGGATGGTGTGGATATTGAGGAATCAGACGCTCTTGATGTTCTGGGCATGAAAATACAGTGTGATGCTCGCTGGGCAAAACATGTATTTGAAGTGTCGAAAGATGCATCGAAGTGCCTAGGCTTTTTAAAGCGGTGCAAGAAGTACTTCACTCCATCTGATCTCCTTAATATCTACACCACCTACATCAGGCCGCGAATGGAATATAACTCCCATATATGGGCAGGTGCTCCAACGTCAACTTTGGAGTTGATGGACCGTGTACAAAGGAGAGCAAAGGTGTTGATAGGGGACAGTAGGGTGTCCAGCTCTATTGCCTGCCTTGAGCATCGGCGTAATGTGGGTTGCGTGACACTGTTCTATCGGTATTTTCACGGTGCGTGTTCCTCGGACATCCGTCAACTTATACCAGATGTGAGGACATTTGGCAGAGGTACGCGGCTTTCAAGGAACTCCCATCCGTTTACTATCTATTGGCCAGTCGATCGCACAACACACTACAGAGAAAATTCGTTCTTCAGTCGTACGGTCCGTATGTGGAATAAACTTCCCGCAAGTGTATTTCCCCCGGGTGCTGGTCTTAAAAAAAAAAAAAAAAAAATTACTTTCACCGTCAACAGAACCTTCCAGCACTGGCTTTATAGACAAACTGAATGTTTACTAACGTTTTTCATTTTTTTGTCATTATTACCCCGTAACTAAATTTTTGTTTGTTTATTTGTTTTGAAGACGTTTAACATCACTGTTGCCAGAGACCGACTAAAAAATTATGCCAAATGTCCTCAAAAATTGTGCCGTTTGCCAAACCATTATGCTAAATGGGCCTTTTAGTATTTTTTCTATTTCCGAGTCCAAAATACAAATAGTCCCTCCACGAAATGGGTGCTTATCTCGCCTTTAAATAGCTGTTAGACGTTAACCGTTCAACTTGAAAATATGTAATGTAAAGTCGCATTTAGATTGCTGTTTATCGCGGCCAGGTCAGCGATAAACTGGTTCTCTAATCTTTGCCGCTTTTTTGAGATTATAAGTGTCAAACCCCATAAGAAAAAAACATTTATAATCTCGAAAATGCGATAATCTTGGACGGTGTAAATGCCGTTTTATGATCTTAATATATTATAGTCTGTATCTTAATCTCATACAAAACAGTAACTTAAAAAACTCAAATTCAAAAATGTAACTGACACTAGTCCGGTCATCAAAAAATCCGTACCACAGAAAAATTCAACTCTGTGATATAGTAGAAATTCACCTCAAAGCACTGCAACAACGTGAGTATGAAAGAGGAAAAGAAGAACATAGTGGATAAAAACCGTCTGTTCTTGTTCAAAAATAACTTAAAAAAGTTTAAAAATTTCTATAATAACATCGAAAGCCAAACTAATTGTGATTTTCAGCTCTAATTAGTATCGAATTTTTTAAATAAAACTTAAACAAAATTATTTATTAGTTTGTTTGAGATTCATTGTATTTAACAATTTCTTTCAATCATCTTAGAGTAGCAGTTCCCAAATTTTGGATAATTTCTTTTGGAATCCGATCCACTTATCCTAGAGAACTGTGACAAATCATGTCTACTTCGAAATTTAATTTGTCGGATATTTCCCTCATAATGAACCCGGAGATTTACCCTGTACTTTATATAAGGGGCTACCACAAGAACCCTCATCAAATTTAGACCATTTTACAAAAGTTACAACTTGATATTGAAGGCACTGTTCGAATGCTCATGGTTTGTTTCTGTTTTGCTGCATTTGGTTTGTTGTGGTCCTTACGATAAAACTACACAACGTTTAGAAAGAGAGTAGCTTGTTGATACTGTCCAATAAATTGTAATACAATTTGTTTGTAGTAGTTATCTTCACCCTACATAATCAATTTTTTTTGATTTTGTTTCGATGCAATGGATCAATTAGTAATAGAGTATTGTTATCGCTACAATTTCCACGTTTAAAGGAACGTCTGTGTATGAGAAAGCCAACGATCGAAAGATGCAAATACTTTTTGCTCAAATCTCTAAACATATTGATACTTCTAGTTCCATTTATTTGTTTCCATTCTCTATTTTATTTTTCTAACATTCCGTCGTTATAGACGAACACAAATTTCAGTAAATAATGGGCGGTATAATCGGAAACGTCGTTATAACCGAAGAAGCAGTTGCATCAGGAGGAATTTTAACATAAAACCAAATTTAAATAAAATGTTCATCATTGTCATTGTATTATGAGGTCTCTTACGGTATTGGAATGCTGTACGGCTCACTTCTATAGTAAAGTCATTCTCAGAAGCAACAAGTCGAGATAAAATTCCTCCTTGAAGTGTCTGTCTTTCGACAAACCTGGTTAAGGTTGAGGTGCCCAAGTCAGCCGTGACACGTCTCCTAGCAGCAAAATTACCAAATTGCTCAATCAGGCAGGTGGAGGTGGCTAAATTGTATTAAAATTTCCAGAAACGGATCCATTGCTTATTATTGTTCCGGTACTTCCCATACACAAATTTGTTTCCATAACATTCAATTTGAATTTCAATGATTTTCTATTACTCAGTGGAAGAAGTGTTACTGCCTCAGAGTAAGAATATTACTTGAATTTGAGATTAAATTTGAATTTGTAAAGTATTAATGAATGAATAATAATATAAATTTAAGAAAAGTACTTCGTACACTCTAACCCGGAATACCAAGATAAATAATATATTTTTATATTTAATATTTGTGTCTTCCACATCACTTGCTTTATTTGACAGATTAATTTAATGACGGAGTAGTTCATCAGATTTTTAGTCTACCTAAGTACAGACAAACATAAAGTAACTTTTATCTTTCCATTCAAGACGCGAACACCAAATGCTGTCAACTTTAAAATCTCATCTTGATATCTCCTTATAAACACTTTTGCAAAGCGTCATTAACCGGTAACGCTTCAAAAGTTATCACATTTTGCACGACACTCCTTGTCGCTGGTTGAGGTGTGAAGTGTGCAAGAGAGGATGTCCTTAAGGACAAAAAGACATGTGTGCGTTAATGTGTGAGCACTGTTAACATGGTGAACTTATTGTTGTAGCATTAGTATACCAGAATATAATTCTATGTATGTGTGAGTTTGGATAGATAAAATGGGACAAAAACGTATACTACCACAATTTATGAGCTTTACATACCAGACCAAAAACATACATGTTCAGCAACAAATATGTACATTCCCAATGGACAGCGTGATAACACTGTTGTGGGTTTTAGGTCAAAGTCTTTTATAGCGGATGTGAACAAACCTTTTATGAGTTCAACCACATAACCTGTAAAGAAACGACAAACGGCATTCATAGTTATAACTCAGATTTAAAATTGTGTTCCACGCGGAAAGACCCAGCATCTTCATAATGTTGAGCGTCTTATTAAGCAATTTCAAAAAAAAATTGGTTAAAGAGTACGAGAAAAACCGTAAGGACCGATACAGTTTAAGTTATTTTAAATTGAAAATTTCATATAAACCCTTGTAAAGTGTTTATAAGTATATTGTGGAAGTCGATTTAGCCAAATGCGAATGTTCATAATGGCAATGGAGATAGAAGAACGAAAAAGAATCCATGCAACCCCTATGAGGTCCCCCGAAAACTGTATAAGGACCATGAATTACGACCATTCACTTGGAATGTTAGAATCTAATACAGATCCGATGCCATCGAAAGCTATAATGCTGGTAGTTTCCCAATACAGGTAATGCGAAGAACAGGAAGTGACTGTACAAGAAGGAAGAACTGTGACATCTACATCTGCTGCCATGAAAAAGGGCATGCATTGGGTTGCGTATTTGTAGTTGACAAAAAAGCTACGTCATCTAGTCTCCAGGTTGAAACCGGTGAGTCAGCATAATAGTGGAATTGTTCAATATTTCGTTAACTTCTGCACCTGGCCCGAAGGAGGATAACGCTGATGAGACCGAGTACATGTTTTCTGAGCGCCTACAAGAAACCTAAGAATACTGACAGATCATGAGATTCAGATTGTTTTGCCGATGTTAATGCCAAAATTGACAAGGAACATGTCTTTTATCCAACCTTCGCTAAATTCAGTCTACATGTCAACACTTCCTTCAACTGTGGACTAGATTTCGCCGCGAAAAAAGCAAGGTTGACAGTGGTACACTAGGTTACACGAGTAGTTCGAAAGGAGAAAACGAGAGTGATCACTTTCAAGTTGAACGCATGTGCGACTCGTGTTGCAAATATCGTTATGGATCTTTACCCAGTTGCAGGAAACGTTCGCATAAATATAAGCAGAACGATATCCGTACATAACCAGCTACAGAGAAAGCTGAACATCGGACAGCTACAATTACCAGTGGTAGCTATAGTCTACTGAAAAACACTCACTTAGTTACCAGCGCAGAACAGAGCCCCTCCCAATGATACTAAAGCGCAGTGAAAACACAGTTGCAAGTCTAGAAAAACTGCTATAAAACCCGTGCTTGGTTATTACAAAAATTCACCATGGCACGCATGTCATCTGATGAAAACACACCTGCACGTATGGCAATGCTTCATTCAGTCGCAGCACGAGCTGCAACAGAGTGATGTCAGAAAGAAATAAAATACTTAATCCGCCTACTTATTTAAAGTGGGAAGTACAGGAAGTGAGGGGGTGCAACAATCCCAACTTAGAGAAGAAAAAGCGAAGTCTGAAAACTCTATCAAAAAGTGAAAGGCGAACTAACAACCATAATTTTGGATCCCTTCTGAAAAAGTAAGGACGTATATCTAATTATAACACTGTGACACAAATGAAAAGAATCTGTTTCGGGACTCAACCAAACCAAAAAATTGTGAAAGTACTTGGACGTGGTATCACAAAACCCCGCTCGGTTTTGCAACTATACGTAACAATTTTTGATGTGTAAACATCTATACGCTGGGGGTAAAAATCTTTTTCACAATACAATCACAAATTTAGAGTAAGATGTGCGATGTAATCGTTAACCAATCGTAAAGCGTTATCAAATCGGTGTGAGCTATGTATGAGTGCCTTAGTGTAATCATACGCTGCATACAATATACTCAACACCATCTAGTGTGCAATAGTAGCTACTAATTTTCACTAAAGGCTCGTTCACAATGATGGCAACAAATTCAACAGGCAACAAATTTGTTCGAATAAGTTCGAAAAAACAGCTGACTGGCAACATTGTTTACATTATACAGCAGTATATTGAAAACCATGGAGAATTGCAATACAAACAAAAAGCAAACAGTAAAAAATAGTAAAATTAAATGTGAGACACGCACCTCAGATTTGTACCAACACAAAAAGTATTAAGTGTTTTTCTTTAGAAAACTTTTCAAATTTTTCTATAGAAGAGTTTTAAAATTTTTCTTTAGACAAGTTTTAAAATTTTTCTGTAGAAATGTTTTAAAATTTTTCTATAGAAAAATTGTAAAATTTTATAGAAATCTTTTAAAATTTTTCGATAGAATTGTTTTAAAATTATTCTATAGAAATTTTCTGAAATTTTTTTATAGAAATGTTCTCAAATTTTTCTATAGAAAAGTTTTAAAATATTTTCTATAGAAATGTTTTAAAATTTTTCTTTAGAAAAGTTTTAAAATTGTTCTATAGAAATTTTTTCAAATTTTTCTATAGAAATCTTCTCAAATTTTTCTATAGAAATATTCTCAAATTTTTCTGTAGAAGTATCTTCAAATTTTTCTTTAGAAATGTTTTCAAATTTTTCTATAGAAATGTTTAGAAACTTATGTTATATAATATGTCGTGGCCTTGGACGGTTCCAATAAACCTGAAAATGTCAGCTTTTTTTAAACTTTTTTCTTTTGTTTATTAATAAAATTGGCGCGAACTACACTTACTACAAACAACTACACATTTCACATTCGCATCAGCTGATTTGTTCGAAAGCCAGCGACAGTGTTGTATTCTTGGTAATTAAAAAAATATAATTATATGTGAAATTATTGTTATTGGCAGATTCTACAGATAATATTATTTATTAAAATGTTTGTTTTGAGACAAAATGTTTACATTTTCATTCATACTTTCAAGTTTTAAAACAAAATTCGAAGGAGAGCGCCCCTAGCGGGCAGTAGAATAAACTGATTCGAACAAATTCCAATTTGAAGTAGAAGTAGAACCTACTTCTATGACAAATTTGAATTCCAATTTCACGAAAAACATGAGAGGGCATTATATGCAATACTGTGAGTGGGAACGAGAAGGCTTGAATTACAAATTCGTTGCTGCCATTGTGAACGCTACTTAATTGTCGTACATTACGTTATCGTAGGCAAATGAAAACAAATAAATAAAATGAATACAAAAACATGTAATTTTAATAACTTTTAAAAAGATTTTTTACAGTTTTAATAAGAAATTTACTAAAACAAAGCAAAATAATGAAAACTAAAAACTAAACTTGTCAAACTATAAGTCTTCTTCGTCTTTGATATTGTCAGTCATACTTAAAAGCTGCATATAAGCACCATCTAGTGCGCAATAGTAGCTACTAATTTTCGAAAACCATTGCCATTAGACCATTTTCCATAGATTTTTAAATACAATCGAGTCAAAAATTTAAATATGTATCTTATTTTAGTTACCATAAGCCAATATTAACTATTTGTACTTAACCTTTATCTACTCCTCAAAAAAACTTACGTTGACTCCCCTCGTGTGTCAATTTTGATACAAATGGGAATTCAGTACATTTTTGTTAAAATTTTCAAAATTGATGTTGGCAAAGCATATTTTATTAAAACTTTATTAAGTTAACAAATTAATGAAAGTAATATATACAAGGACACGGTACAAGGAGCATATAAAGGTTAACCTTCATCTACTCCTCAAAAAAACTTATGTTGACTCCCCTCGTGTGTCAATTTTGATACATATGGGAATTCAGTACATTTTTGTTAAAATTTTCAAAATTGATGTTGGCAAAGCATATTTTATTAACACTTTATTAAGTTAACAAATTAATGAAAGTAATATATATTTCTATTGGCATTATTTAAATTTATGTAAGGAAAAAATTGGCATTGCCATATGTGTCAAAAACGACACATGAGGGTAACCAACGTAACTTTTTGAATAAAATCTCCTAAAACACTTTTTTTTTATAATGCGAAACACTTTTAATGTGGAAAATAACGGGAAAAATAAAGTCAAAGAATCTTGAAGGATTTCCATAGATAGTTAAAAAAATAAACTAAAAATAAATCCCTCTTGTGTCGTTTTTGACACAAGGAGCATATAAAAGTTAAGGCATTTACCATAGATGGGCACTTTGCTCTACTGCTAAAATTTCAGTAAAAATAATTCTTTAACTAGTAAATTTTTACTGATTACTAAAATTCTTTTCAGCAATTTTTATAAAGTGCCTACATGATAGATAAAGGAATTAACTAGATATCGCACATGCCTTGGGAAATTTGTTGTTCAATGGGATATTTTCTAGATGGAGCTGAATGTAATAATTACAACGTTTGATCCCGAACAAAATATACCTTGCAAGATGTATTTAGAACAGGTGCTAACAATAGGTGTGGTAGGCAACATCAACAAGGATTTTGTTTTTGTGTTGTTGTCCGTTGCTCTGAAATTCAACACAAACGAACACCAACAATAACAGTAAACAAAAAGACACAATCAAAATAACAAAATTTTAACTTGAGAGTGGGAAACAAAATGATATAAAAAAATGAAGTTAGTTGTTCGAATAACACAACCTGGAAAATGAACTTTATTTGTATGTATCAAATTTCCCACAGTGTTGAACAAACGTCAATGAAAGTTATGAGAAACTTCAGTGAGAGTTACAAAATGACAACACCTGTGCGATATCTACTTATTTCCTTTATCTATGCTGTAAAATAACTACATGCATTACATTTCAGTAAACAGCTGATTAATCACTTGTCAACCGCAAAAAATACAAAATAATAAAATATTTTACAAAACACCAAAAAAATTATAACTCAAAACATAAAACAACACAAAGTGTATCAAAGCTGAATGGAGGTAATGTTAATTCTAATAAAATTTCTATTAGATTCCAATATAAATTAAGATTATAATATATCTTCATTACGTACTGTTGCCTTACACTGAAGCTGGTGCACGACAATTGGGTAACAATCTCCATCTCATGCCAATTATTATGGGTGGAGATTTTAATACAAATTTTGCAAACCCACAGTCGCAAGCTTTATCAAAATTTTTATTTGACGTTTTCCACTTGCATGTGAGCAATTCTCCACAAACCCCCACAACTAACAATTGATGCAGTTTTCCATAGATTTTTAAATACAATCGAGTCAAAAATTTAAATATGTATCTTATTTTAGTTACCATAAGCCAATATTAACTATTTGTACTTAAGGCATTTACCATAGATGGGCACTTTGCAGTACTACTAAAATTTCAGTAAAAATAATTTTTTAACTAGTAAATTTTTACTGATAACTAAAATTCTTTTCAGCAATTTTTATAAAGTGCCTACATGATTATGATGAGGTGCATTGAATTTTCAGTAATCAGTAATGCCCGATTACTGATTATTATGAATACGGCCCTATGATTTTACTGGTAATGCAAATTAAATTTCATTATTAGTATATATAAATAAATTGCGGTAGCTGTCTTCAAAAGAATTGTAGCTCATAAATTTCTTGATAACTTTTCTAAATACACTAATCAACAAAAATTATATTCAAAGCTCCATAATTAGTGTAGAAATGCTGCGTTTAATCATATGCTTTAAATTTTCACCCATATGAATTCAATATTAAAAAATTGCAAATTGATATCTTGATTGATTTTAAATATAAATTAAAATCATATTCCAGTTTGGAATGCGTGATTAATATATATGTATATTGTTATTTTTGTATTTTCAAATGACATAAGGGAACATTTTTGTTTTTTAATTCATTTTATTTTTAATTAGTTATTGTGTTTAACTTCCTGCTGTTCCTAGCCAATGGGTAGCGAAATACTGATAAATAAAATAATTTAAAATATATTTACCGCTCGAATATTTTAGTTTTTAAATTTAAAAGTTATATTTATATATCCATTAAACCGATTTAAATTCGGAAATCATATTAAAATTTGACAGATTTATTTTATAAAATATTTATTTATTTATAAAATAATTTACGTTTTGTTTTTTAATAATTGTTCGGTTCAAGATCCATAGCTATTAAAAAGTACATTATAATAGAAATATTAAAAAAGAAATGTGTGAAATTGATTATTATGGTGGTTAGTTGGGAATATAGCTATTTCAATACCCACCAAGGCATATCATCAGCTCCCTTCTCCACAAGTGTTTAGGTATCTCATCACACATTATAGGGATAAAATAGCTATAGGCATTGAAATAGCTATTGCCCAACCATCCACCATAATAATCAATTTCACACATTTCTTATTTTTGATGTGTTAACATTTATAGGCGCAGGTACGGCCTAAATTCACAAACTGAATACATCCAAAAACAGTTTGTCCGACGGCGATCACACAGATTGTCCGACTGCGATCACACATTGTTTGCCGTTAAACTAATCCGAAACGGCTGGAACAATTTGTATGAAATTTTGTGTGCATATCGGATAGGTCTCTGAATCGGCCAACATCCATTTTTCATACTTTTAAATGATAAGGGTGACCCAACCCTATATAGAACACAGATTTGTCCGACTGCGAAACACAGATTGTCAAACTGCGAAAGCAATACACACTGATGTAGCGGCAGCGAATAGTTGTCTTATGTGGGTGCGAAGCACTCTCAGAGCAAAGAGAATAATGACGCGGTTATAAAGGGGTTTTCAACAGAGATGCTACAAAAGAAAATCGATAGGGACAGCAAACGACGCCATAGTTTTTCCCGCCCTTTTGACATTTCTCGTCGGTAAAGTTTGCCATTTCATCATGGAAAGATATAAGAGCCAACAACGAGTCGAAATTATTAAAATTTACTACCGAAATTTAGAGTCAGTGGCCTCAACTTTAAGAGCGCTACGTCCAATTTATGGTCGTAATAATCGTCCTACCAGATCAACAATTGAGCGTCTAGTGGAAAAATTTGAATCCACAGCCACAGTACCCGTGCCAGTGAGACAAAGAAGTGCCCGTAGTGTCGAGAATATTGATGCCGCTGAGGCTTCAGTTCAAGAGAGCCCAAATGTGTCACCCACACGTCGTTCTCAAGCGTTGGGCATCTCTGTGACGTCGTTGTGACGAATTTGGCGAAAATATCTTGGCCTACATCCTTACAAGATCAAATTGACGTAAGAACTGAAGCCGCTTGACCACCATAAGCGTCGTATTTTCGTGAATTGGGCTGAGCAACAACTTGAAAATGATTCGGATTTTCATCGGAAAATCATCTTCAGCGATGAGGCTCATTTCTGGCTGAATGGCTTCGTCAATAAGCAAAATATGCGTTACTGGTCAGACAGCAATCCACACGTAATCCATGAGTCATCATTGCATCCCGAAAAAATTACAGTTTGGTGCCGTTTATGGGCCGGCGGCGTCATTGGGCCGTACTTCTTCCGTGATGATCAAGACCGGCACATTACTGTGAATGCGAATCGCTACCGTTCAACGATAACCGAATATTTTTGGCCCCAATTGGATAATATGGACTTGGAGGACATGTGGTTCCAACAAGACAGCGCCACAAGCCACACAGCGAATGCCACAATCAATTTATTGGAAACCAAGTTTGGTGAAGGTATTATCTCACGAAATGGCCCAGTCAATTGGCCGCCTTGGTCGTGCGATTTGACGCCGTTAGATTATTTCCTGTGGGTCAAGTCTATAGTCTATGCCAACAAGCCAGCGACGATTGATGAACTTCGTACGAATATCGAACGTGAAATTGCAGCAGTATCGGCCGATTTATGCTTGAAAACCGTCGAAAATTGGGTTTAGTGGTGGCCATGCAAAAGAAATCGAGTTCCATACATAATGGCATCGAACGTACGTTCACAGGAATAAAGAATTTCATTGGTATCTAAAACCGGTTTTGTTTTATTTAAAAAAACTTGTAGCGCTCTTATGGAAAAACCCCTTACGTATATAAAAATGAGATAGCAAGAGAGCAACGAAAATTTTTTGAACTTGTGTAGCGTATGTATGAACATAACATTGTATGTATGCTCATGTGTCTGTTGCTTTGCATTCTCTTTGTTTTTTGTTGGTATAAAATAAAAAGTATTAAGCTAGAAAATATTGACGAATGTGCTTGCACTGGTCTTTAAATAATCTTAAGTATTAATATTATTTAAATGTAACGGCATCATATGATTGAACGCCATTTTTTATTTTCCAATGTAACATTTACTAATGTGTTCATAGAAGGTGTTAACACATCGCCTGTGTGATCGTACATTCATTGGATTTTTTTTAATAAGATTTGGGCTAAGATTTGTGTTTTGGGGTGTTCGAACACATATAGTGACATTTTATGGCGATAATTTTTGTAGAACATTTTGACCACGACCACCGTCATTTTGGAATAGTGACAGTTAGAGGATTAATTTGTTCCACAAAAATGTTTATCTGAATCTTTTCTATAAATCTTCTGAACATATTTTGTACCTCAGAAGTAAGGAACACACAATTTGGCAAGCCAATATGTTGCAGGAAAGTTCCGTGGGGCGGAAACTTTGACCCGCCCTAAAAAAAATTCTGATCAGATTTGGCAAAACGCCTATACACGTATATTTTTTATTAGACCTTTCTACCAGAATCCGTTGACAGAACCCCATCAATTTGAAAAAAATCTAATTTTGTCTCACAGTGTTATTTGTTTTCAGTTTTTATGGCAACCGGAGGTACCGAACATAGAATAACACATACTATAGAAGAACTTATTCTCTCATCTGACGTTTCATTTTACACTCTCTCGGTAGGTCTGTGGAAATGTTTACATACACCAGGTGGAGTTACAAAATATGTTCACTTAACTATTTCCTGTCGTTTTGGTGTAGAACTGAAAAATTTAAATGTATTTTGCACTTTTTTGTTGACTTTTGACGTTGGTATTCATTTGTATTGTATTTAACACAACTAGTTTGCCACAAAAACACGAAATTCGGGTGTAGTTCCTTTGTGGATCGCTGTATACTATTACCACCATCTGGTATTATTGAACCCATATTTTCCACCCTCCACTGTGTAATTTCCATCGTACCTATGACGTTTAATTTATTGAGCGAATAAAACCTTCTACGTATGTGTTATTCTATGGTACCGAATTATAAATTATTTCTATATTTTTGTGATTATATTGTAAAGCTATTATATTAATTGAAAGCTTTCAATGTTTTTTGATGACAACAATAAAGGTGGTCGACAATCACGTCAGTGTAATAAAGATGGCAATCAGATGATGGTGTTGTGGTTTTAATAGTGATTCCAATGATTCTTGTGAGTAACCTACCAAAACACAAAAGCGTAGGAACAGAGTTCTGGTTTTAGAATCTGATTGGTTTGCGGCAAAAACAAAAATTAAAATAGAGGAAAAAGTTATTTGGGAGGGCTAAGGGAGAATAACGCTTGAAAATATAAAATACACAGACAACCACGAGTGTAGTGCACAGGCCCCTGACGACGAAAGACAAACAATATGTACACAATTTTGGATGGGAATGCAAAAAAAGGAGAATACGAAATAATACCAACTTCAAGAACTCGGAATAGAAAAGAAGACAATGAATGTAGAATCAGCCTATCATTACAATATCACATAAAGGTACCCAAATAAATCAACGTGTGTGCCGAACCTTTTTTTAAACACATTGAAAGTAGGCCTACGTACAGTACTTAATTGGATGAACAAACCTTTAGTTGCAAACACAGATTCAAGAAAATCGTAAACAAAAAAGTCGCCACGAGAGACAGTGTCTTAAGTAATTTCTTAAATCTCTATCAGTCATGGAACAACATTACTGTTGTGCTGCATCACAAAAGAAATATATTTTGTCAGAGTGGAGTTCGAAAAAAAGATTTTCGATTTATTTGTAACCAATTATACTGTGGAACACAACAAAAAAATAACAAGATTCTGACAACGGATTCCGGTAGAGGGGGTAATCAAAATATACATGTAATGGAGTTTTGAGAGTTTTCGTCTGAGGTTTTTTTAAGTTGGGGTGAAATTTCCCCCTTTTGCATATTCTGATGATGAATCGGCATAGGAAACCATGTTGTCCTTACATTTTAGGTATAGCGTGTGTTCAGCAGTTTTATGTACAAATTTACGAGAAACAATTTTGTGGAATACTTTATCCCTCTACCGCCTTAATATATGGGGCTTTTTTGCTCTTTTTGTGGAAAATGGTAAAAAAACACTACTAAACCAGGCGTGTAATGGGTTAAAATTTCGTACAAAAATTTTCCTCATAAAATTCTGCTACAAGTTTTTTAATAAACCAAAGCTCAATACTCAACTTGAATGTCAAAAATAAGTCAATGTTTAAAATCCATTTAAAGTTTAATTTCGTACTTATACCGAGTTGGCGCTAAAATGTCCCACAAAGCAGCCTTTTAGGGGGTTGGTGTGTATTGAAGAAATATTATATTTCACTATAAGTCACCGAACAACAGAAAGCTGTAGATTAATATCTATAAATAAAACATCAATATCAATTTGGATATTTAAACAATAATTTATTTATTACGTTTTCTTTTAGCTCTTGGTAATTCTAATATGTCGTTATCAAACAATATCCAGCATATGTCAGCTATAACAGAATGAATACTCTGCCCTATATAGCGTTTTTCAATAGCTGCACAAGCCTGATGAAATCGTTCACCAATAGAGGTATATGCCAATTGATTCTGCTTCGGCGGCGGCGGCTTGGTTGGCTAACGGCGGCGATAATGCACTTAATATTATATCCGTTTTCAATGGTTTTCAATCTTTGAAAATATTTACATATATAAGTATACATATATTGATGCTTCCTCCTTTTGGGTTGATATTGGTAGATATTTTGAGCTGTTGAATCGAACAGACGTGTTTTCAAAGCGGAAAAAGTGAAAGAGTTGGAAAATTTTAAACTTGTGAAAAAGTGCGAAAAATTTGAAAAAAAAATAAAGTTTCAAAACTTAGTCTTTTTCAAGACTGGAGATAATTTGGTGAAAAAATCGAAATTTTCGAATTTTGTCTTTTCAAAAAAGACTTAGAAAATTTTTGAGGCAAATCGAGCAATCTCTGCTGCGAACGTGCTTCTCACGTTTTCAAGGGACCTAAAGTCGAAATTAGACTTAGGAAATTTCCCCTTTTTATGGTCCATTTTTGGGGAAGCCTCTAGTGGGCAGTAGATTGTTTAGTTTTTTCGTTACGATTGTTTTGTATGTAGTTGCTACAACTTAAGTTAGTGTGAAGTATATAGTCCAGTAAAAATTATTAAATGTAGGGCAATACGTAAGGATAGATTTAAGTTATCTTTAAGAGACTTTTTGTAAAATGAATTTTAGGGACAATAAACCGAATTGAATTGAAAATTGAATAGACTTAGGAAACAAGCGCGAAAAATAAAGCGCTGTGATTGGCTGATTGGCTTAGAAATCCGTGCCTACTATTACGGATTTCGCTTCTCACTTTAGCGAGGGACCTAAAGTGATGGAGAACCAGCAGGCCCGTTCCCCGTATGGTTTGGAATATCTTCCAGCCAGATGGAGAAACTTAGGAAATGGGAAAGACGTATCCTCATGAGCTGCTTGGGCTTACGAATGAGGATAGCCGACTATGGTTCGGTTAGGAGGCCATCCTGTGCTACGCTGTACAGGAAGGTCGACTTTGACAGGATAGACGTGTACCTTGTTAAAGGTGCACTAACATTTCTAGAAAGGGCATCCTTTCTGGAAAATGGACTGGTCGAGAAGAGTTTGGTCCAGGACGAGCGCCTGGAGCGACTTCTTGAGTTAGGGTATAGGCCGCCGCTTGGCCTCGCGACCTTGGATAGAGGCGGACTCCTCTTCGTTAACGACAAGCTCCTATTCTATCATAGGAGGATAGGATCTTTTGACCTGGACGACATAGTGTATATTACGGACCAGTAGTGGCACCTCTTACCGTAGGTAGGGTTGTAAATATGTATATAGTTGTAAATATTTGTAAATAGTAGTTTTAGTATATTAGTATTTTAAGTTTTAGTAGTTAGTTGGTTGATTTTTCCCCTTTTTATGGTCCATTTTTGGGGAAGCCTCTAGTGGGCAGTAGATTGTTTAGTTTTTTCGTTACGATTGTTTTGTATGTAGTTGCTACAACTTAAGTTAGTGTGAAGTATATAGTCCTGTAAAAATTATTAAATGTAGGGAAATACGTAAGGATAGATTTAAGTTATCTTTAAGAGACTTTTTGTAAAATGAATTTTAGGGACAATAAACTGAATTGAATTGAACCAGCAGGCCGCTATCGAAAGCGGCCAAATGGCTGGAGTGAAGAGGTCTGTGGATAAGGAATTCATTCCGAGCTCCACATACCGGAAAATTTTGGAAGAGATGCGTCTCATCCAATGTAAGTATGATACGGTTATGGAAGAAAACCGTAAGTTAAGGAAGAATCTGACTAAAGTCGAGAGGATGTTGGATGAGAAGGAGGGGCTGCCAGCTTCGGACCTGCAGTCCGAAATCGAGGAACCGATGGATGAAGAGGTCAGTGCACCGCCAGCACTGGCCACCTGTGCAATGCCAGCACAGAAGGATCCGAGCACGCCAGCCAGAGCAGATGTCACCCGTGCATCGCCAGCACGGAAGGCCAGAACACAGCCGGTTCTGACGGAGAAGGCAACCACCAGCAAGGGCGTGATGGGCCCCAACGGCGGTAAACCAGCGGTGCAAAATGCACCAGTCCAGAGAAAGAGTAAGGTGCCGGTAATTACGGTTTATCACGCCAATGTCAAATTAGTGACAGAAAATGCACGGACAGCCATAGGACATGGCAATTTTATTATCCGCTTATTCAGTGGATCTATGAATTTTAGCACCCTCTCGTTAGAGGATCATGAGAAATTGAAACTTATGCTGCGCGAGCAAAGTTTCAAGTACTACACGTACACCCCTAAGATTTTGACCCCCGTTTCGGTGGTAGTTTGTGGTCTTTCGACCACTTACGACGAAATCGATGTGAGAACCTACCTTGGGGCTCTCACATTAAAGCTGAATATTCAGCGTTTGACGAAATTGAGCCGTGATAAGTGGCTAGTCCACTTGTCACGCGACTCCGACCTTGAGGGCTTTTATCGCGTGAAGGGTATCCTGCACTGTCGCGTGACAGTGCGCAAGGATAATAAGAAGCGTGTTACACAGTGTCACAACTGTCGGCGCTTCGGTCATGTTTCGACCAACTGCGGCATGCCATTTCGGTGTGTGAAATGCAGTGGTGAACATGGGCCCGGCAAGTGCACTATCCCTTCAAAGGAAGTGGAAGTGCAAATGGTGCCAGCTACTGACCCTGTCACGGGTTCGGTATCGCGAGTAGTAGGCTATACGCTGAAATGCGCAAATTGTGAGGTCGACGGCCATGTGGCTAGCTCTAAGAGCTGCCCAAAGCGCCAGGCCTTCCTCGCCAAGCGGGCGAGAGCACAGACACCCAAGGTTGTGCGAACCTTCCCACGCAACAGTGGGGGGGTGATGAAGGGTGTTTCCTACGCTTCGGCGTTAGGCGCCCACTCAGCAGGTGCTGTTCCCCAGGCACCTGCTCGAGCACCGGCTCGCCCTGGAGTTAACTCCGGTGGACTCGGTTTGGCGGATGGCGATTGTCGCCGCCTTTTCGGTAGGGACTTAGTCTCATGTATGACCGAGATTGGCCGTCTTACGGCTGGTTACGCTAACCATTCTAGCGATGCCGAAAAAACCCAGGCTTTGTTTGGGTTCTTCTTATCTCTCTCAAATGACCAGAGACGTTAAGTGCATTTTTGCCAACGTTAATTCTCTTGTGTCCATCCACAGGAGACATTATTTCAGGGTTTTTATGGACGGGCTTAACCCGGACATAGTTCTGATAGCTGAGCATAAACTATCCGCTACTCACAAGTTGAGCTTCACTGGATTTGTAGTTCATCGGCAGAACAGATGCGGGCGGCAGGGTGGCGGCACCGCTGTTTTTGTCAAGGACAATATGCATCACGAAAGGGTGTTATTGGATCTTGGCGAAATTGAGAATACGTGCGTGCGTATTCACAGGGGGGATGGGTCTACGCTGACTGTGGTATCGTTGTACCTCAGGCCGGGCGGTCTATTTGACATGGAACTGCTGGAGCCACTAGTGACTCTGGCTGGCCAAGGTGATTTAGTGATAGGAGCTGACCTTAATGCTAGCCATTCTAGTTGGGAGGGGGCGATAGGACGAACACTAGGGGCAGGGCAATCCAGGAATTCCTTACTGGTTGCCCTGACATTATTGTAGTACCAGCGAGTGGCCCAACTCGGATAGGTACTAATTCGGCGACGTATATTGACCAATTTCTGGTCTCATCGGGGGTGGCGTTCCGTGACACCGGGGGGATCGGATTGACGACACATGATAGCGGGTCGGACCATATGGCCGTGGAACTGCTGCTGGAGCAGGGGGATTTCGGACATCGCGAGCGACCTACATTTTACGACTTTGACCGGATGGATCGACGGCGATTCAACGGGGTACTTGAGGGAGGGCTGAGAGGGAGCGAACTCCCTATCAATAGGAATGTCACAAACGCGGAAATCGACACTTGTGTTGAATCTGTGGGCGTGGCTTTCCGTGAGGCTATCGAGGCCTCTATCCCTAAGGTTCCTACGGGACCTATGGGACTTCGCAAACTCCCCCGTATATCCTGGAATTTATAGGGGAGAAGAACCGACTTCGGCGTATAATCGTCAGGACAGAAGATCCTGGTAGGGCTATAACGGTTCGGGCTATAGTGCGCAATCTCGACATGTTCATCCAGGGATCCATAAGAGAGTTTGAGCAAAATAGCAGGGCGGCGTTCTTACGTGGTATGAGAGTGAACAGCGGGAATTTTCGGAGGGTGAAAACCGCTGCGGGCATTCGTGCCAGGAGACCTATTCCTGACATGTTGGATGATGATGATACCCCGATTGTGATCGATGAAGACAAGGCTAACCACCTTGCTGATTGCATTCAGGGAGATCCTCCTTTGGTGAGCGGTGGTGCAAGGGGCGGCACATTTGGCGTGGATGGTGAGATTCTGCGCTTGACGGATGGAGATCCAGCTTTGACGTTTGGAGAAGACGCCATGGCAGACGGGTCGTCTTGCGTGGATGAGGGACGCTGGCGTCGGCATGGCTTCATAAAACCTGCCGAAGTTGGTGACGCGTTGCGGTGGAGATCTAATCGTAGATCTTGCGGAATGGATGGGATACCAGATATAGTCCTTAAGCGGGTTAATGCTGCTATTTGGAACTTTCTGGCGGTGCTTTTTAACCACTGCCTGAATTTGGGATATTTCCCGGTGGCTTGGAAGGAATCAGTTACTATTCCCATACCAAAGCCGGGTGCGGACCACAAAAGGAGTGGGGGTTACAGGCCGATTTCGCTTCTGTCGCCCTTAGGCAAACTACTTGAGAGCTTCATCTTAACTAGGATTGTTAGGACGGCAGAAGATAAAAGGATCCTCAAAGATAATCAATTTGGTTTTCGGCGAGGACATTCAACGTCTCATGCGCTCATGGTCTTCGGAGACTATGTGACTCGAGCGCTGAATAAGAGATATGCCACCATGGCGGTGGGTCTCGACATAGCCAGAGCATTTGATTCAGTCTGGCAGGACGGAATCTTGTACAAAATGGTGAGATTAGGATTCGATATGGACACATGTAGGATGGCACTAAGGTCGGAGATGCGTACTCTAGCGTTAGAGATGTTGTGGCGGGAGTGCTTCAGGGTTCACTCCTGGGACCTGTACTCTACAACATCTTTGTCAGTGATTTACCAGAACCGCCTGATGGTGGGTTGCTACTGGTATATGCTGACGACTTACTTGTTGCCATGACGGGTGCAAGAGCCAGGAACACAAACTCCAGGGTTAACGAGTACCTGGAGGTTCTGTCGAGATATCTCGACAAGTGGAGGCTTAAGCTGAACGTTAGCAAATGTGAGGCTGCTATAATCAAGGGCAAACGGCGATGGCTGTTTCGTAGTGCGAGGGCATTCGTACCTGATCTTTGGATTGGGGACGCCCGAATAGAAAATACCGAGGTTCTTAAATACCTTGGAGTCCTATTCACGACGAATTTTGAATTTTACCGACACATTGACGTGAACGTTGAAGGGAATATTCGCGAGTTACCTCAATGTGCTCCGGTGCCGTGAGGGACTGACGAACGAAGTTAGAGTTTTGATCTACCGACAGATCATCAGGCCTATAATATCCTATGCCTTCCCAGTCTGGTTTGGGATCTCTTCCCACCAGATGGAGAAGCTTAGAATATGGGAAAGACGCATTCTTGCAAGTTGCTTGTGTTTGCGAAAGATAAGAGCTGACGATGGCTCGTGGACTGTACCGTCCTGTAGACAAATCTACAGCATGGTCGATTTTGACCGAATTGACGTAGTTTTAGTTAGGGGTGCGTTGGCTTTTCTGGAGAGGTCGGCCTCTTTGGACAACGCATTAGTGGAACATAGTCTGGACCATGACGGGAATCTGGGAGGACAGTTTGAGGGAAATTATAGACCGCCTATTGGCCTGGAGGGACTGAATAGGGACGGGTTACTTTTTGTTGACGATAGGTTACTCTTCTACCATAGGAGAATAGGGACGATCGATATTGGCGACACTGTCTACAATGTGGCTCAGTGACCGCACCTTACCCTGTATATATTGTATATATGTAAATAGTAGTTTTAAGTGTAAATAGTAGATACTAATCCCTAGTTTGTAGTTAGTTTGTAGAAATGTTGATTAACCCCTTTTTATGGTACGATTTTGGGGGTACTGCTTTGCAGGTAGAGGGTGTAAATAATTATAGTATGACAGGTATGCAAACAGATGTAAGCATATTAAGGTAGATTAAGATAGTTCTAGAAATATTATTTAATGTATAGAAAGTAGTGTGTTGAAGGATTAATGTTAGGTTTAAGTAATTTTCCATCAGATGTGCATAGTACTCAATAAAACCAGAATTTTTAAATGAAATGAATGGGTCGATATTACTGTATTTAAACCCGAAACCAGTTCCACGAATTTCGGCCGGAAAACGTGCTTCGGTTTTGTGAAAATTGCTGTTATCGATTAACCGGTTTTCGGTTTTTAAAGAACTTTTACGCAACTAATATCGCAACACAGAACAACAAACCTAAAGCCTGTTCAATTGCTCACATGGTTACTAAACCCATCGGACACACAGAAAATTCTTTGCCAACGAATTATTTCGCCGCCGCCATATGCAGATACTGAACCACGGTCGTCAGAGAGAAGTTTAAAATGGGTGTTGTTCTTTGTGCGGACGTCACTCTGCACCACATAATTTGCTGAAGTACTGGAGTGAGACTGGACTGTGTACAAAATTCGACATGAAATATATATTTATGAAAGAGTTAAGACCTTCAAAGAGGAGTTCTTGGAAAGATTTCTGCGAAGTCATTGAAAATGTGATTGCGCAATGTCCTCTCGACGACTCTCACAAATCTAGGATATCTGAAGGAACAAACCGGGCGATAGACGACATTGACTGATGAATCGGTAGACCTTCTGCTTAACGTACACTTTCCAGGACACTGGCCGGATTCACCGAATAACCACGTCATCTCGCAGGATGCGGGAAACATCGTTATAAAATAAACACTACACCAGACAATAGGAAGTTTTAATTACTACAAATCAACTGCTTCTAAAACTTATATGAGCTGTATCCAGTAGTGTTGGTCGTAGAAAAATGTTGGGTCAGTCACCCCCTTGATTTAAAGATTATCTGGAGACATTTCGGAACCACAAAAAAAAATTTTCTGTGTAGTTAGGGTGCACGGATCAAAAAAACTTTTGGTGTTCTGAAATTTTCTTTGTATAATTTTTAAACGTAGGGTGTGTCCGCCTCAACTTATTTTTGATGTATGGGGACCGACCCATACTAGTATCCACCTATCCTATATTTCCGATATATGAAGAGAATTTCAATACCGAAAGAGGAAAAATCATATTTTCTTCTGAAGGCATTGGAGAGTGTGATCATATAGGAGTAGGTACTTTTCAGCTGTCCGTATGCCAGCACTTTTACAATAAAGGCAAATCTACGGAAACAGATCTGCAAGCTTTAGTGAGATTCACAGGGAATCATTTATTTGATATATGGATTGTCTAGGCGAATGTGCATAACCCTGTTTCTGTGTCACACGACTTTAACCCAAAGTGTGATAAAGGGACACCCGAAGCGGAAGTCCTATCTCCACTTGTCTTGAATTTAGCACTGGATAGTACGGGTGTCTGGTAGCAGATTTATGTTTTCAAACTTAAATACAAAACATAATAATTGACACAAAGTTTTATTAAGACCATTGAACGATAGAATGGAAATGCAGATTTTATTTTTTAAAGAGTCCGGCCTGGCCTCGAGAATTTTCTAAAAAAATGGTCCAATTATCTCATACGTGGATAAGGCACACCAACCAGTTACCCTTAGGTAATGCAATGGGACATGGGACTGTCCGTGGAGGTGGAAAGTTTCTGATTGCCATTCACTTGGGAGTGGCCAGAAATGATTCCTTCATTGGGCAGTCCAAGCAGCTCACTACTTCCACGCAGTATGTCCTGGGCAATGGCTTTTCGGAAACCTCCGTTAGCTAGCTAGAGTGAGGAGGCGAAACAAATGAGCATCAAATCAGGTTTAGAAGCTGACTGATGTCACTGAAGCTCAGAAGGCGGATGAGCCAAACATACGGGCCAACGGCGGATAGAAACTAAAAGAAGAAAATCCAGGTTCAACACATCGCATCCTGGTCAGCGTCTGATCCATAATGGGCGGCTGCAATCAAATATCCTGGCAGTAGGTAAAATGCAAAAACCCGGTGGGCTGGGTTTGCCTCCCGCCACCGTTCATAATGGCAGTGAAAATACAAAAACGAAACAGAAAACATAAACAACCCCTATTTGTTGACGACCCCCGCAAACGTTATAAGGACCACGATTTACGGATATGCACTTGGAATGTAAGAACTCTATATAGATCCGGTGCAAGTATCCAACTGGCAGATGTCCTCGAAAGTTATAATGCTGACATTACCGCTATCCAGGAAATGCGATGGACAGGACTTGGCTGCGCAAGAAAAAGAAACTGCGATATATACTACAGTTGCCATGAAAAAAAACATGAATTTGGTTGTGGATTTGTAGTTGGCAAAAGACTGCGACATCTAGTCTCTAGGTTCAATCCTGTGAGTGAACGAATAGCCACAATCCGCATAAAAGCGAAATATTTTTATATTTCCCTAATGTGTGTGCATGCCCCGACAGAAGAGAAAGATGATGATGCCAAAGACATATTCTATGAGCTCCTAGAGGAAACGTATGTCCGCTGCCCTGGCCATGACATTAAGATTGTACTAGGAGATTTTAATGCCAAAGTAGGAAGGGAGAATGTGTTTAATCCAACTATTGGCAATTTCAGTCTTCATGCTGACAGTTCCGACAACGGTATGAGACTGATTGACTTTGCCGCGGCAAAAAACATGGTCATTAGTGGCACAAGATTCCAGCATAGCATAAAGACATCCACAAGGCTACTTGGGTATCCCCTGATCAAAGAACTAAGAACCAAATTGATCACGTGGTAATTGATGGAAGGCACTCATCCAGTGTAATGGACGTACGAGTGATCAGAGGAGCTAACATCGATTCTGATCACTACCTGGTAGCAGCAAAGGTTCGCACAAGATTAGGTAGAGCGAAAATCGTACGAAACCAGACGCAGAGGAAGCTGGACATCGGAAAGCTGCAATTACCAGAGGTAGCCACAGCCTACTCAATGAAGCTCTCGCAACTTTTGGCACAGAACCCACCCCCTCCCGATGACGATCCTGATGCGCAGTGGAAACCCATTTCCGACTCTATAAAAACTGCCGCAACAACCGTACCGCTTCGCAATAAACCGTGGTACGATGAAGAGTGTCGCATAGCAAATGACGAAAAGAACGCTGCACGTATGGTAATGCTTCAGTCAATTGCAACGCGAGCTGCAACTGATCTCGTCGCAGATGTGCAGAGCATGTTGGGAATATGGAGAGAGCATTTCTCCGCGCTACTAGTACCTGAGATATCCGATGACGATGGGACCATCGATCACAATATGGACGACGACGTCGATTGCCCCCCTCCTAACCAAAACGAGGTCAGAACAGCTATTACCCGGCTTAAGAACAACAAAGCCGCAGGAGCCGATGGATTACCGGCGGAGCTGTTTAAGGCTGGCGGCGATGAGCTGATAAGGTGCATGCATCAGCTCATTAGCAAAATTTGGTTAGATGAATGCATTGCCGGCGATTGGAGTCTCAGTGTACTATGTCCCATATTTAAAAAAGGTGACCCGAGTATTTGTGCCAACTACCGTGGAATAAGCCTTTTATCCATAGCATATAAGGTTCTATCAAGTATAATGTGCGAAAGACTAAAACCAATTATCGCTGACCTGATTGGACCATACCAGTGTGGCTTTAGGCCTGGGAAATCGACAACTGACCAGATTTTCACGCTACGCCAAATCCTAGAGAAGACACACGAAAAACAAATCGACACCTATCATCTATTTATCGACTATAAAGCAGCCTTCGATAGTCCGATACGGGAGAAACTCTATGAAGCAATGTCTGAGCTTGGTATTCCTGCAAAACTCATACGCCTTTGCACGATGACCTTGACGAACACCAAATCCGCAGTGAAAGTTGGTAAGGATCTTACCGAACCTTTCGAAACTAAGCGAGGCCTCAGGCAAGGCGACACCCTATCGTGCGATCTCTTTAACATCTTAATGGAGATCTTTATGAGAAAAGCTGCAGTCAATATGAATAAAACCATCAGCAGCAAAAGTCACATGCTGCTCGCGTATGCTGATGATATAGATATCATTGGGCGCACAATTAGAGAAGTTACTGCGGTTTTTTCGAGAATTGAGAAGGAGTCAGCAAAAGTGGGTCTGACGGTGAATGAGGACAATACAAAATTAATGGTTTCAACGAACAGGGCTTCCATGCGATTAGACCAAAGCGTGAACGTTGATAACCGTTATAACTTCGAGGTAGTGGACGAATTTATATACCTCGGATCTGCAGTGAACAAAAACAACAACGTCAGCCTTGAAATAAAGCGGGGAATTGTGCTTGCGAATAGATGTTATTTTGGGCTAAGCAAGCACTTTAGAGATAAAGCCCTCTCTTGAGTAACAAAAGTCCAGCTGTAACAGACTCTCATTCAACATGTCTTGCTTTATGGCGCAGAATCCTGGGTCCTATCGCAAGCAGACGAAACATCTGTAGGAGTCTTCGAGAGAAAAATACTCCGAAAAATTTATGGCCCTATAGTGCACAGCGGCGAGTATCGGCGACGCATGAATCATGAGCTGTATGAGCTTTATCCTGACATTGACATAGTTAAGCGGATCAAGATAACGCGATTGCGCTGGCTAGGCCATGTCAGTAGAATGGAAGAAGATGAACCAGCGCGACGGCTTTTCGAAACCGAACTCGAAGGAAGACGAAAAATAGGAAGACCAAGACTCCTCTGGAGGGATCAGGTTGACGAATCCCTGCGTACACTTGGTATTGCCAACTGGAGAGATAAAGCAAAAGATCGAACTGGTTGGCGAAATATGGTATCTTCGTTTTGTAAGGTCCCTGACCCCTCGGGGTTGTCCGAGACCGGATAAGTAAGTAAGTATGCAATGGTTTTTGATGTTTCAATCGAGGGTAGCGGGTTTTTGGAGACCAGTAACAGAAGTTTTAATTGTTAACGTGGCCGTTTAAGTGAAAATGAGCCTCGTCGCTCCAAAAAATGGGATTTTTCCGTAAATCAAAGTCACTTTCTTTCAGCTCTTGAACGATTTGAATTTTAGAAGGATAAAACTTCAGATCCTTTTTTGCAATTTCATGAATAATCGCTCGCGGATTTTGATCGTTGAAGATCGACAGGGCCCTGGCCGTGGGCCATTCAAAGCCGTTGCAGTTGCTCGGAATCTCTGCACCCACGAATGAATTAAATTTACACTCGGTCGATCACTTATTCACCGAATACTAAACTGAGAACAAAATTGTCGACGAACAATTATATAAGAATCATTAGTTTTAAAAAATGTCTCCACAGCGAACGCACGATGCTCAGTCGACCACTGCGACATCGTGACTGACAAATCCGCACAATCGATAATTCCAACGGCGCTACCCTCCCTCCTCTCCGTGTATTACTTTTTGAAATAATCGTGTTTAAAAATATGACATTTATTCACTGACGCCCTGGAAATTGCTGTGCCATTTAAATGCCCTTCCCTTTGAACCGGTGCATTCCAGGACTTAATCACAGAAAACCGAGCTCGTACTCTTTATCGGGAATCAGACGTCTCCGTTTATTCAACCATTGTATTAATGTGGTAGAGACATCTAGGTGTGATTCTGGAAAGAAACCTTAATTTTAAGTCACACACTATGGATAGTCTCTTGTAAAATGGTCATCGGAGGACGACGAGGCATATCCTCGAAAATAGGCTACTGGTTATATGCAGCTGTTATCCGTCTGATATTATTTTATGGTATTGTCGTTTGGTTGCCCGTACTGGCCAGAAAATGACAATGGTGGGTATCACGGGTGCACTTCGCACAAACCCTTCCGGGGGTTTGGGGGTTATCCTCCACATATAACACGTAAATTTGCTGGGACGGAAAAAATGGCTAATCTGTCTAAGATATTCTTTACGATGGATCACCGACTCATATGGGCATGAGACGATTCTAAGGAATCTGCGGCAATGTACAATAGGAGTAGATTATGACACCCACTTCTATCTTTAAGGTTCTAGAAGCTATTCTATACTGTTGCCTCCAAATTAGACTGAAAAGTAGGGTTTGTAATCTATGCTAAAGAGCTGGGTTTAGACCTTGCACAAAGGCTACCAGATTATTGCAGTGACTTTGAGACTGAATTCACTGCAATCTGAGAAGGTGCACTTTGTCTGGGTCGAAACGTTATCACCGCCTGTGGTTTCTACATCTATTCAATTCCATGTTCACCTTATATAGGTGCCGGGGCACATAAACATTCCGCCGAACTATAAAGCGGTTGAGCCGGTGAGATTAGGAACTTCCTGACCTGTTAAACTGGATTTGGAACATGTTGGTATGCCCTTTTCTGCATGCAAGCTCATGCTTAAAACCGAAGCTCTCAGACATGCGAATGATAGGTGATCCTGATGCACAAATTGCAGGATCACCAGACAAGTATATCCACGTTATGACCTGAATCGTACACTAAACTTGGTATCCATTCCTATACAAAATATTTCTATGCTAGTAGCTGTAATCGCTGGGCACTGTTTACTAGGCAGATTTGCGTCTATGATTACTGCAGAACTTGTGGGGATATGCTACTGCAGGCGTTTTTATGAGTAAGAGAGAATATCTACGATCTTACTTCATGTTGGATCTAATATACATTCAGGGAGTTAAGCTGAATCCTCTTAAGATGATTTTGCAGAGTAATACTTGGTTCGCCAAGGACTAATGTATAGCCACATCATAGAATATCTGGATGAAGTATCATTGGAGTGTTGTCTATAAGAATTTCTGCCTAACCTAACCTAGCAAGGGTTGAATAACCTGTATACTGTAACTTTCAGAAAAAGTGTATTTTAAATTTCAGCTTTCAATAAAATAAATAAAGAAGTCGTTTAAAGGCAAAACACATAAATTGTGTAACAATGAGATATTAGTCGTGTTTTGGTTACAAGCAAGCGATTATCTCTTGCTAAGTTGCAAAGAAAACGGTTATTTAGCGATAAGTGATTTTATACGAAAATATGAAAAAGAGTTGAAAACGGTAAAAGATGTCAAAAAGAATTTATCTTAAACTTAGCGAAAATGATTCGTGTCGCTAACTTTTCTCTAAGTCTTCGCTAAGTACTTCATACAAAACAAGCAATTATATAAGCAAGCGGTGTAACCAAAACACGATTATTATCTTTGTGTAGGTTTTATAAAATTGTTACAGATTTTTATATTAAATCGGTCTCAGATATCATAAAGAATTAATTGAAAATAAACGAGTGTTATACAATGTAAAGTTTCAAATTTCGACATAAAATCCCAAACCGGTTATTACCCTTCGGTTTAACCGAAATACGGTTATTCAAAGAAACACGAAACCGATATTTTTTAAAACCCAGTTTTTTTAACACTCTAGTTGCAATTCCTAATTATTGGGAAATTGGCTCGGCTGCTGCTGTGCAGAGTTCAATTCTTAGGAAATTTGAACTGCTGTTGTTATAGTTGTAATGTGTGCTCTAACCTAGTTGACTGAGACTGGTTGTTGGTGTTGTAGCGTGTGTAATTTCGCCTGGCTGATGTTACGATATCCAAAATTCGAATTGTCGGTTAACTCCTTAACCCTGCTGTTAGATTAGGACCATTTGGTCCAAATTTTTTCTGTTTTCCCTTGTAACTTTGGAACGGTGATATATACTGACTAAATTTTTCTGCTAATGGGGTCTTTTAATAAAACAATGTTATGTGCGAAAATTAAATTTTCTAACTTTATTCAGGACTGAGAAAAATACAAAATGACGAATCTTAGGTTAGAGGACCATTTGGTCAATAGTACATTTTTTCATTACCAAGCGAATGTAAATTCATGTCAAATATTTAGAAGATGTTTTTGATATGTCAAATACTTGCTTTAGAAATTATTGAACCAAAATAGTTACAAAGAATAAGATAAAATTATTATTTTGGATGAAAATTCCAGTATGGACCAAATGGTCCCTCAACCTAAGATTCGTAAATTTTTTCATTACCAAGCGAATGTAAATTCATGTCAAATATTTAGAAGATGTTTTTGATATGTTAGCGGATGTTTTTGATATGT
This sequence comes from Phaonia tiefii, assembly GCA_963931995.1. Classification (NCBI taxonomy): domain Eukaryota; kingdom Metazoa; phylum Arthropoda; class Insecta; order Diptera; family Muscidae; genus Phaonia; species Phaonia tiefii. Next base: position 164,305,526 of record OZ008369.1, read on the forward strand.
CAAATACTTGCTTTAGAAATTTTTGAACCAAAATAGTTACAAAGAATAAGATAAAATTATTATTTTGGATGAAAATTGCAGTATGGACCAAATGGTCCCTCAATCTAAGATTCGTAAGTTTTTTCTAATCTAACAGCAGGGTTAAGTTAATTCTTGAGAAATTAAGCTCATTGTTAGTAGGAAATATTCTGAGCTCAAAAAACGGCGTCGCCGGCGGCGCGGCTCGGCGACGTAAACGTCTATTCACCATATTCATCAGACTCAAAATAGTAATTTTTGTTGACATATGAACAAATAGTTTCTCAAAAGCACTTAGCATGGTGTCGACGTATATTCGACCAGTAGAGGAACGATTTTTGGCTAGAATAAATAAATGCTTCTCCATGTGGCAAGTTCGTTGGGTGAGAGTATTTGCTCAAATTCAGCGTTTTGCATAAGTTTTCGTATGAAATTTGAGTTTATTTCTCACGCAGTCTGGATGACCCCAAAATAGCGGATCAGCCGTTTATACTACCTACCGCACAAATCTACAGGTCCGCAACTAACTGTTGAAGAATTTGCAACCTTCTGGGTTCACTTCATTGAATAACAAGTTCTGTAAGGAAATGATGATGCAATACAAATTAAATTTTATAGCGATGCCTACACCTCTCAAAATCGTAATTGTTTTTTGAGTAAAGCCTTGTTAAATACAGTAATAAGGCAAAATGTTACCATTGAACAGAAGATACTAGAACTGGGTCATACCAAAATGAAACCAGACAGCGTTCATTCTATCATTAAGCGTGCTATGAAATATATAAATATTGATGTTGCCGCTGAATATATTGGGATATGTGTATAATGTCAATTATTTAAATCATTCCTTCTTCAAATCATTTAACAACGTTCAATCTTGTAAAAACATTCGCTCATGCCATGGTAAAGGCGATGCCAAGGTAACGGATATTCGAGGTATCCACTATACACCAAATGGGGAAATATATTTTAATTTGAGATACCCAGATTTATGGAAATTTCTACCTCAATGAATCGGTAAAAGTGTTGTCCCTTTTAAGCGTTGTATCAGCTGCTTCAGGCATGAAGAAAAATAACAACGGCCAAATATGAAGACCTCCAATGCCTAATTACAACTTTGCCCAAAAGACCACCAAAAAATATTACGACGACTTACCTCAAGAATAATTTATTTTTTCCTTAAATATTTGTCTGGTTAGCAGGAACGAAGTAAGAGTTCATAATTTTATTTAAAGATCTGCAAGCATTGAGTACATTTGTGTATTCTTCTTGAAAAGCTACGAAATATTAATAAAATTTAATAATAACAATATAAAAATATTAGTTATCATTTTTAATAAATAAAATGAGCTAAGTCCAAAGCTGAAATGTAAGAAAAGAAAAAGGAAAAGTGTTAAATCACAAAAAGCTGATAAACCGGCTCAAAATATTTTTGCATTGTGCTGTATCGTCAATGTTGAAAAGGTCTAGAACCACGACGACAAAACCATGTACAGTTTTTTAAAATAATTCAAATAAGAACATTGGGGAGTTTTTTGTCATGCCTGAAAATTTTTGAAAGGTGAACTTAGCACTTTATTTGAAATGGATATTATGTTTCTTAATTATATTTATTAATAAATAATTAATATTATTAATATTATTTATTAATACATTTTTTATGGATATTTAACACAAATTGAGTAAAAAACATTTAATCAATTAACATACGGCAAATAACCGGGTATCGGCTTGTTCATAAATAACATTTTTTAAAAAATCATCACACGGTTGACAGAAAAAAAATATTAACCGGGTTTTCGGTTTTAGACACTCTTGCAAGCAGTCCATTAGTTATTGCCTGAAGATCGTTAATCGTATCTGAACAACGTCCACGCTCGACTGAACCTCAACGATTTTCGGTTGAAATCTATCATGTGGGATGAGGTTCATTTTCATGTGAACGTATACTTGCGCTTCTGGGAGGGAGATCCATTACATCCACTCAAAGTCACTGCAGGGTGCGAAGATGTCTTCGGGGCTTATTTTTTCAGGGACGCCGTGCGTAACATGTCTGCTCTGACTTGTCAGCGATACAGAACCATGATCAACGAGGTTTTGTTGTCGCAAATTGGTGAATTTGCACTGGAGGATATGCGGATCTGTACAACTGCGCCCACAGACCGCGCGATAAATCACATTTGAAGAATGCATTTCCGGTCGCCTAATGTCTCGTTTTGACGGTTTGCAAGAGCCGGCAAGATCGAACGATTTGACCGCTCCAGACTTATTTCTTTGACATTTTTTGAACTGACAGTGTGAACAGGTCACAGGCTCTGGAAGCTCTCAAAAATAATATTCGACAAGACTGTTAGAACTTATCGCTCGAAGCTCTCGCCAGAACTACTAAAAATTGGGTAAAAAGTGTCAAAATGATCATCCCAATGGTAGCGCCCAATTGACGACCGATATCATCTTCAAAAAGTTGTGGAAAAAACCAAAAAGTCTAAACAAACATTTTAAAAAAATATATGGAATTATGTAGTTTCATTCTGCGGACAAGTGTTTCATTAGAAGACAACGGCGAGTATCGAAGTCGGATGAACATCGACCTATATGAGCTACTGGCGGATCAATCAGTCCGTGACTTTTCGAACTTCCCTCGTAGTTATATAAAATGCAACACTGCTTCCATCAAGTACCACCTGTTAGTAAACCACTGTCAAATTTTGAGCAAGTTCCGTCATTTACTTTGCGATTAACATCTGTCCAAACCATACAACCTCGTGCATTTGTTTAGAAATGGAAAAAAAGAGAATTTCGAGTGCTCATTAAACATTATTTTTTGCGAAAAAAAAACATCAATCAAACAAAGGAAAAACTTGATAAATACTATGGGGACTCTCCACCATCGATTTCAATGGTAAAAAAAAACGTGGTTTAGTGACTTTCGTTGTGGTCGCACAAGTACAAGTCACGCTGAACGTTCTGGACGGCCAATTGAGGTCAATGCACCCGAAAATGTCGAAAAAATCCACGATATGGTGTTGGCCGACGGAAGAGTAAACATGCGTGAAATTGTTGATGTTGATGTTTCATACGGCAGTGTGGTTTCGATTTTAAATGTGCAGTTGGGTTTAAGAAAGCTAAATGCCGCGTGGATGCCGCGTTTGCTCTCAATTGATCATAAACGTAATCATGTAACGACTTCAAAGGATTTTTTGGAGTTCCATGAATTGTGCTACGAATGTTACCTCATCCGCCATATTCTCCGGATTTAGCCTCCAGTGACTATTTCATATTTCCAAACCTAAAAAAATGGCTCGGTGGAAAGAGATTTAGCTCCAACGATGAAATTATGCCTATTTAATGGACCTCGAATAATCCTATTTTTTGGAAGGGATACAAAATTGGAGAAACGTTGAACTAAGTGTATTGAGCTAAAAGGAGATTACGTTGAAATTTTTTTTTTGCACAAAAAACAGTGTTTCATTCAAAAAGTAACAGGCTTATTGAACCGCCCTCGTATATCCCAACATCGATTAAGGTAAATGAATCAAAATAACTCATTTACGGTGGCTAGGTCTTCTGAGTAGTATAGATTAGACTGAACCAGCCCGAAAGATATTTGAATACGTACTCGAACGAAGCCGGAAATATGGCCGACCCAGCCTTCGTTGCAACGATCAATTAATCGTATCCCCACCTAAGCTTGGGACCAAATTCATATTCAACGAAATTGAAATTCGACCAAATTCAGTTGTGGTAACCTCAATTCGGTTGTGAGAAACACATTCCAGTACAACAACTATGGTTCCTACAACAACACTTTAAACAAAATCTTCTGTGAGTGTATTTATGATTCCAGTCCTGAATTCCTAGCGAAACAAGATGTTTTTTTTTTTTTTTGTTATTTATTTATTTATTGTGTTGGCTCACAGGGTGTTACATTGAATATCTTTGTACTTTGAACACACGAAATACATTAAAACATATACTAATAAAATTATTAATTTCCAAAACAAAATACCTTTATACATAAAAATACAAAATGAATATAAAAATAAAGTAAAAAAATTAAAAAAAATAAAAAAATAAAAAACATTAAAAAAACAAAAATATGATTACAATGGGATTTAGGAAAAAAATAGTGTATTGGAGTATATTTATGTTAATATTATTTTTAATCTTAATTTTAATTTTAATTTTAATTATATTTATCCCTTGAAATGATTAAAAATCAAAGTTTTAAAATGCCTTGCGTTGCTTGTTGTTTGTATGTGTAATGGTATTTGATTCCAAATACGAATAGTGTTTACACAAAAGTGTTGTCCCGATAAATGACGGTTATGTCTTATTTGTACAAGACGTTTGCCTCTATTAGATCTCATAAAGCTCAGTTTTTCGTAGAGATAGGACGGCGTAGATGTATATATTATCTTATGCAGAAATTTTAGGGATCTGCATATTAACAAACTGTCGAACGACAAACCAAAAATTTTCAAAGAGTAAACAGACACCGTGTCAAAACGTTTTAGTTCAAATACATATCTGGCTATGTTATTGTACGTCACATTAAGCTTACGTTTAGAGTCAGAATTACAAAATGCAAAAAGTTCGCAGCCGTATATGAAAGTGGGTACTAGATACGTTTTCGCCAAAAGCATCCTAATATTAAGGGGAATAAACCATTGAGTGCGCCAAAGATTACGAAGCATTCCATATACTCGCCCGGTGGTAACGTTCACGTGATCTGTCCAATTCATATATTTGTCAAAAACTACCCCCAAGTTTTTGGCCGATTCCACTAACTCTATCGTCGAGTCACCTAACCTTAAACTTTGTGTAACCAATGGATTCTGGCGGCGTTTATGTATTATAATGTACTTAGATTTACTTGGATTTATGCATAGTCCATTTGCCGTAGCCCATTTAAGAAGAGACGCCAAGTCGGAATTAATGTTATCCACACAGCTTTCAATGTCCCTAATCCTAGTGCTGGTATATAATTGTACATCGTCAGCATACATGTGTATATTGCAAAAATGTAATTGATTTGGTAAATCATTTGCATACAAAGTATACAATAGAGGCCCAAGTATGGATCCCTGTGGTACACCTCTTGATGAAGAGAGCACACTGGAAATGGTACGCCCACTATATACCGACTGACATCTGCCATGCAAATACGATGACATAAGTTTGATAGCCGTTGCAGAGAAATTAGAATGTTTCAAGTTTTAAAAGTAATATAGAATGATCAACAGCGTCAAAGGCCTTAGTATGATCCAATAAGAGAAGAAATGCTATGTAGTCATCATCCAGCTGGGAACGAATATCGTCAGAGACTTTTATAAGCGCACTTACGCAACTTAATTTAGGTCGAAACCCAGATAGTACACTTGAAAGAAGACTGTTATCCCTTAGGAAGTCGTTAATTTGGGTATGTAGTAAACGCTCGAATGCCTTAGAAAAATATGGTAAGATGGCAATTGGTCGGAAATAGGCAAAACTTTGGCATATTTCCAGCTTGTTGGATATATCGATGTCGTGACTATGGTATTAAATAAATGTATAATGTAACTAACTATTGTAGGCAATATTATCCTAATAAAAACTGGATGTAATTCATCAAAGCCTACATCATTTGATTTAATGCTTAATAGGGCACATAAAACATCATAATTACTAAAACAGTCAAACTGAAATTCATTCCGGTTCTGTTGTCTGTTAAAATTTAAGTAATAGTCGGAATTTCCAGCGGGAGTATTCAGATTTACAAATTCTTCATTTAATTCATCGGCATTCGGCACACATTGGACGTTACTTTTATCTTTGACAATTCCGATGTCACGAATAACTTTCCACTTATTTTTGGAATCTATGGATGACGAAAATTTACTCTCATAATATTTACTCTTCGCAACACGTATTTCATGTGTCACTCTATTCCTAAGAGTATGGTATAACGTTGAAAAATGCAGTATCTTAAATCTTTTCCATTTATTGAATGCAATATTTCGTAGATCAATCAGTTACCTTATTTCTTCATTAAACCAAGGTTTATTACCATTTATAATTCTTCTTGTTTTCAATGGAACAAACTCGTCAAAGAATTCTGAGATATTATTCTGTAGGAAAAGAACTTTATCGTCAATCGATGGTAAATAATAGAACTGATCCCATATAATTGTGGACATTCTAAGGTTTAACGTATCATAATCAATTCGTTTGAAGTCACGAAAACTGTACGTATCTTCCGCATTGTCAGAACGCATTTTGAAGTCAATTGTCGTAAAAACTAAATCAAGTTTCGAAAATACTGGAACAGAAGGCTGATCATATAGCAAAATTTTTTAAATATTGTTAGTAAGAACAAGGTCAAGTAACGTATTGGCAGTGGGCGAATAGTGAGTAGGTATTTCTTTATTCACTGAATTTAAACCAATTGACCGCATTTCTTGTAATAAAGAATTTTCCTTTAGAATATTACTGTTAAAGTCACCGGAAATAAGAATATCGGTATAATATAAAGAAATTGTAGCCAACATTGTAATTAGGGGACTAAAGTGGACACTACGGTTTGGTCTGTATACATTACCCAGTAATAATTTTCTATTCCGTTTGAAATTTTTTCAAATTCCATTTGTAGCTACAATTGAATGAAGGGAAACAGAACAGTTTGCATCAGCAATTTGAAACTAAACATCCTACCGGAGTAAAAATTGGTATGCGAATTTGTTGATAGGGATAAAGCATGCTGTTGGGAATAAGTGGGTACACAAAATAATTGTTGACTTCATAAGTTTCAAACTGACTAAGTTGCCCTTAATTTCTAAGCTAAAATATTTAGAGCGTCTTAGTTCAGTGTTAGTTGCTATGTCGAGTTCAATTTAGCGGATAAAAATATTAACGTAACTGGAAAATTCGTTCTCACATTTTATGTAAGAATTTTGTGAATAATTAACGATAATTGTTGGTATTGTATCTGACCGCAATTGTCATACTCCTTCTGGGGTTTCCGGTACAAATGAGTGGGAACGAACAATTTGCGTCATTATAACGTGTAGGAAAGTAATGTTTTATAAGGATAGTATGGCATTTACGTTATCCACTAAATGGAACCATTAAAATTACCAATTATACATACAATTATACCAATTATACATTTTGTTACGTCAAATATAGACATTAATCGATTTGTTTGAAATTTGATTTTTTTACAATTTGTTACAAAAAAGGGGTGTCCTAAAATCGGGTGAACTGACGTTGTGATAGAAGCGGAAGGACATTACGTTGCTCAATGCAGTAGGCAATGTTCTGGCGACCCTTATAGTACAGTGGATTTCGCCAGTGGTATAGCAAATTGTACGTAAGGAGCAAGTCTCCCGTGTGCCGACCAAGTAAACAAGCTGCGGATAATCGGTGAGCAATCGGTTAAATTTCACTCACCCCTGTAACTATATTTTATAGATGTTGGTCAAGCTTTCGATTGTAAAGTACACACCGAAATTTAATGTGGTCCACAAAGTGTATTCCGGACACGGTACTACTCACGTTTGGGGAGCAGTACAGGAATGCAATGCACACCCAGATTGTTATAATTCTAGTGATGTTGTGTTAACCTCTAATGAGGTTGATATACGGTAGTAATCTACTGACCTCTGACCTTGAAACCTCACTAAATTTGCGTCGCGACACCGTGGTAGAGATTCCGGCATCTTTTCGGATCTGAACGTATACTGAGGATAATGCGTCCTCATCTTATTTCCATTTAAACTTTGGATCGATAACCGATATTACCAGGTTGTCTTTTACAACCTCTCTAAAGGAATTTTGGCCAGAATTCCAACTGGCCACCTTAGCACTTTTGGGCGATGGATGCTCATCGCGTGAGCGAAGCCTCTTCACTACTTTTTCCGAAGTGGAGGGCGCTGTAATGACTTGGTTGTCAATAACATTACGAGCCCATTTCACAGATAATCCAAAGATCTGGAAGACAATCTTTAAATATCCTTTTGGAGGGTTGCAGGCGTGGCTTTCTATCTTGGGCTGGTGCACCGACATGTGTACCAGACGTCCTCTCTAAAGAAGTGGCAACCTCGGACCTGGTATTAGGTCGCGCTTCAATTCCATCCACATAAGTGGAGTCCGCCATATTTGCATCGTAGGGTTTTCTGCCTAGTGGTCTGATGTGTTATTGTCTGTTTGTGTTTTTACTTTGTTATTCCGTTTTCTGTTTGTCTTCATTGTGACTACCACAAGCGTAGCAGATTTGAGGTTGACCGCGCCATGGCCACCATTAGTACGGCAAGAATTTATATTACTCAATGAGTCGGCCGGGTATCAGTGAGGCATTGGGGGTGCTAGTTTAGAGTAGAAATACTGCTGTGATATACAGCCGCTCCTAACATGAGGAACAGACGCTGGCCAGACAGCCGTCCACTATTAGCAGATGCTTCTGGATTTTAATTCGACCGGAAACCACGAAGGCATCAACCTCCTGATTTCCCTCCTCCCAGGAGCGTCCCCTGTGAGAAGATGCTCAATAACGTGACTGCATCATTTCGTCATGATATGGAGTTTGATTTCATAATTTTAAAATTGTGGTGTTAAAGTTTTCAACATTTTAGAAAAACTCCACACCCCTGATTATTTCATTTCGATCCATATTTAAATGTGAAGAATATTTATGAAATTAAATTTATTCAAAGCAGATCTTCGGCAGCGCGCCTATGCCTTGTGCTATGGGACACAATGTGTTTAGATGTAATGGAGTTGAAGATCGTTACAAAGTATGTTGTTCGGCAACAAGTTCTTTAATTGTTTGCTGGGTTCGGACCCAAAAACTTAATGACATGAATACAAACTGTCCTAAAATTCTAATAATATGTGATTGAGAATAAATGTTAAGAAGGCAAAGCTAATGGAGTAATCCACTAACAAGTGATGGTACTTTGACTGAATACGTGAAACCAATCAACAGTTTGCGAGATTTCGAAGGAGGACATAAATAATCGAATAAATGAGAACCGTGGTCGATTACTGATTCCAAATAAAATCCGGTGTTGTAAAAACATATCACAGGAGACTACATGGCGAATATTGAACGTCAGTGTGGAAGTTGGTACTCTAATCTGGTTGTACTACTTGAAACTTGACGAAGGTACAACAAAGCAGGTCCAAACTTTTATCAATTGGTGTCTGAGGCAAATGCTCCGTATGCAATTTCTAATGCAACACGCTGGCAACGCACAAGTAGTTTTAAAACCATTGAAATCTGGAAATAGTTGAAATGTGGAGATAGATCAATTGGCATCTGAGTAGCTCTTATGTAAACAACCAAATGAATTTGATAGTTTTTTTGTGCCAAAAGTAAATACAAGGGTTTCATCATTTTGTGCTACAACTAATGAACAAAAGCATATAAGTATTTGCAACAAAATGAAATGAGTTATGCTACCATTTAGTTATGTGACCGTATGCACGTTCTTGTGAGCTCAAAGCTTTCACAGCCGTTTTTCTATATTTCTTTAACATTATTCTTTACACTTTACTTTTAATGTCTTAGATATTTTAATTGCAATTAGCTAATTGCTTAATTAAATAACGAATCAAACGTTGGACATTTGAGAACTCTCGCTCTCTCACAGAGAGCAGAAAAGTTGACGGAATTCTATGATAGAAATAATGGTTTCCGATTCTTGTAATTTTTTCATTCTAAATTACAACTTTGTACTTATAATTATTTTACAATTATTTCAGTTCTTGAATTTATGAAATTTTTGGATTTAAGTTTGAAATTCAACAATTTTTATATACTTAAAATGCCTTTTCATTTTCGAAGAGTTCAAAAAATATTTCTAATGCTACCATTGGACCTTGCCAACATACACACATCAACAGATGTAACCTTTTATACTATTTTAGTTTCCTTTAAAAATACCGGGATATTAAGGTTGTCCGTTCAAAATGTTCCAAAAGTCGACGATGACGTCTGCATAAATTAATATTTCTACAGTAATTATCTTTAATTTTTTTTAATTTTCTGCATATCTTGTTTCGTTTCTAACAACTCATAATTACGCAAAATTCTGTACGAAGATAAATAATACATCAGGAACATATATACTTAAATTTCGTTTGTACCAGGACGACTCACATCAGGATTCCGACTGAATTTATTTATGAGGTATAAAATATTTTGAGTTTATTTTATTGCTCTATTTTGTGTTTTGATTTTGCTCTCTGTTACTCTATGTCGACTCTCCGAAGTTGAATTTTAAACAGTCACGTGCCTGTTCCTCTCAATTCAACACTTTTTGTCTGTGTGGTTAAAATCCAAACCCCCTCACATAAGGGTTGCGAGCGACCACTTCTCCACTTAGAAATCTAATTTACCCACGAGGTGAGTATTGTCACGTGTTTCAGGGGTAAGAATCAAAATATTTCCCCTATAAAAATTATATTGGTGAAATATGTGTAAATTGAATTTGTTTACATTATTGGAATCCTCAGAATTTCGTTTGTTGTAAAATGTACTAAACTGAAGTAGAAAAACTATTTGTGCTTTTATAACTAAAAATAAATTTCCGAAAACTCCAAATTATTACAAAACCGTATTATACAAGGTGTTTCAAAAGAAGCCATCCGATGTTGTTTGGCTCTCATTTTTTTTTTCTAACTGAAAAACTTCGATTCTGTTTTTTGATTGTTTATTTGAACCTTTAGAATTTTATTGGTTAAGTTGAGAAGATGATATCGGTTAAATGGGCGCCGTCACAATTGCTTACCATAAGGGCTCGTTTTATAGTATTTTTCATCACTTCGGCGAGAACTTCGGGCGACAGATTGTCGCACTCGTGTCGAATGTTGGCCTTGAGGGCTTCCAGGGTCTCGGGCTTGTTCACGTAAACACGGAACTTCAAAAAACTCCACAAAAAAAAGTCTGGAACGGTTAAATCGGGCGATCTTGCGGGCCAGTGCAAATCGCCAAAATGAGAGATTAGGCGACCCGGGAACGCGCCTTCAGAATATCGGTTCTGGCTCGCGCAGTGTGTGCCGTTGCTCCGTCCTGTTGGAACCACATGTCCTCCAGTCCTAATTCGTCGAATTGCGGCAGAAAAAACTCGGTTAACATGGCCGTATAGCGCACATCGTCCACTGTTGTCGTTTGACCAGCGGTGCCCCAGAAGCGATAGTCTTGCTTGTTCACGTACCCGCTGGGGTGGAAATGAGCCTCATCGCTCATTATGATTTAGGTGGAAAAATTGTCCACGAGATTGAGATTGAGATACGCTTGGGCGTAGGATACACGCGTTTGGCGGTCGACAGGCAGCAGCTGATGCACGGACTGGACTTTGTATGGGAACATGCGCAGGTCTGTGACTAAAATTCGCCATAGGGACAACCGGCTGATGGCTAATTGCGAGGCACGGCATCTGGTCGATGTTTCCGGCGACAACTCGATATCCTCGCCAACAGCGGCGATATTCTCGGCACTCCTGGTAACGTCTAGTGGTCCCATACTCTTCAAGGTTAGTGGCCAAAGGGCGCAGTGTTTGCGCAGTCGGTGTCGGACGGGCGGGGAATCAGCTACGGTATTCGCGCTGCGCCAACACCACAGACGAATTGTTACGCAAAAAAATAGGCACGATTAGTCCGCGTTCTTGGGGAGTGTATCACTCTATGGCTTGTTTACTTGTATTCTACATCTGTCTAGTCCACAAATGTCAAAACAGATTTGACATTGGCGGCCATTTGCAAAAATAAGGGCTTCTTCCAATAGGGTGGTCACTTTTGAAACACCCTGTAAATGTGTACAGTTGTGATGAGCGATTTTTGGGGCAATAAGTGCTAAAAGTATGTGGCAAATTTTTGACAAATTGAATTTAATTTTCAGGGTCTACCAAGCTTGTCAAAACTTTTGTATAAAATATAAAGATGTTAACAAAATTTAATGAGAATTATTTTGGATTTTCTGAAATGTTTTATAATTATATGTGACGGAAATCGTTAACCCTGTTAAAACGAACTCTACATTTTGTGTAGTAGAAAATTCCTCAAATTTACTGTAAATGTACTAGCTGGCAGTCGGGGAACTCTCACTTATTAGTCCATTGCTATACCACGGCTAATGAGATAAAGCGGTAGAACGAGTTAGATTGATTGAAGACGCTCAACATCCTACCAAAAGCCAATCTAGTGCCGGGAATATGATCAGTGGATTCCTCCTCGTTGTTACAGTTTGTAACGGAATAATTTGTCCCAACCTTTAGTCCCGCTAAATGTCTACTAATCTGACCTTGTCCCGTCACTACTGAAAAGCACATTAATACTTTCGGCCCGGCTAGAGACTGAAGGATCAGAGATCTCTCTCCTACTGTCTCCACAATTTGTTTCTCTTATCCACCTTTCCTGCATCAACACATAGGCGCGTTCTTGCAGGAGGAGTATATCATACTGCTGGCAATCATGTTAAGAGATCTGCGGCATGCCGGGGTAAATATTGAGTTTAATAGTGACTCCAAGGACTTTTACCGGTTGGCTGTAAGAGACTGTTGGACTATTATCCTTCGACCAGCCGGCAACTCCTTTTCCAGATACTGTCTACATAGAGTAGACTACACAAATAGTTGTTCCACCGATCATTAATTTTATATTGTTTGCTTCAGGAATGAGAGTGTGGGTTTTCCGATCGAATAGAGGTTCCGTTTTCGAGTAGACGACAAACGGAGGCATGTTGTTAGCACCTTCAAGTACTATTCCATTACTAACTGCAACTATTCCTCATTCTACCAATTGCCTTAAACTGATGACAAATGTAGAAGCCATCAGACTTCCTATAATATACGCAGGCAACAGATATAACAGTACATTCAGTTTACCATTGGGAGGTACGCTAGCTCCCATGACGCAAAACGTCGCCATTCCCTGATTCCAAGTCAGTTTTGCAAAACAGGTGCAGTGAAAAATCCTCGTTTGCACCATATAGCCCTTAATTGGATCTGCAATAAAACGTCTGGTTCAAAATAACAATCAGATATTTGGCACAAACCGCAAGCTTAATGTCGACCAGTTAAGTTCTGGCTGGGTCTACACCGGCTCATCTGACATAAGTCTATTAACAACTCTGGAGAATGCCACTTAAGTTACTACATACTTACCACCTAGCTATTGCCACTCCTGCAAGGACGAGAATGGAAATCTAGTGACTGAGAAGCAGTGTGTGCTCAAAATGTGGAGAGACCACTTTTCAGCACTACTCCACTCAGATTCTGCCACTGAAGATCAGGAGGTAATGATAGTGGAAGATAGTGTAGATTGTACTCCTCCCCCCAACCAAGACGAGATTGGAACGGCGATCTCCCGCCTTAAGAATAATAAAGCCGCTGGTGCGGATGCCCTAACCGCTGAACTTTTAGAGGCAGGTGCCGAAGGACTGCTAGCCCAGATGCATAGACTTATATGCGGTATATGGCTGGGAGAATCTATGCCTGACGATTGGAGTCTCAGTGTATTATGTCATGTATTCAAAAAGGGTGATCCTGGTGTCTGTTCCAACTATCGCGGTATCAGTCTTTTATCCATTGCATATAAGAACTTGTCGAGCGTATTATGTGAAAGACTAAGGTCAATTATTGGAAACCTTTATCAGTGTGGTTTTAGACCAGGCAAGTCCACGACTGACCATGTATTCACGCTACGCCACGTCCTGGAAATACCCAGGAAAATCAAATCGATACATACCACGTTTTTGTCGATTAAAAATCTGCTTTCGATAGCCCCATACGGGGATAACTGTACGAGGCTATGTCTGCACTTGGTATTCCGGCAAAACTGATTCGCCTCCGTAGAATGACGCTGACCAACACCAAATCAGCAGTGAAAGTGGGGAAAAGACCTCACTGAACCATTCTGTACCAAGCAGGGACTTAGACAAGGCGACACACTTTCGTGGAATCTCTTCAACATCTTAATAGAGATAATAATGAGAAAGGCTGTAGTAAATACGAACAAGACCATTAACACGAAAAACCATATGTTGCTGGCATATGCTGACGACATAGACATCATTGGGCCAAATTTGCGAGAGATTACTGCAGTATTTTCAATAATCGAAAAGGAATCAGTGAAGGTGGGTCTTGCTGTTAATAAGGGCAAGACAAAATTGATGGTGTCAACGACTAGAGAAACCTCTCGACTTGGTCCGCACTTGAACGTTGACAACTGATTTAATTTTGAAGTGGTAGATGAATGATGATGAATTTGTCAGGCTGGAGATAGATAGGAGAATTGTGCTCGCAAATAGATGCTAGTTTGGGCTCAGCAAGCAGTTTAGGAACAAAGCCCTCTCTCGACGTACAAAAGTCCAGCTATATCTCATTTTACCTGTCTTGACATATGGCTCCGAAACTTGGCTCATATCGCAAGTGGATGAAAAACACCTGCGAGTTTTCGAGAGAAAAATTCTCCGTAAAATATATGGTCCTGTTAGAGGAAACTGCAACTACCGACGTCGCTGGAATGCAGAGCTATATAATCTATATTCTGACGTGGACATAGCTAGGCGAATAAAATTAGCCCAATTGCGTTGGCTAGGCCATGTTATCGGAATTAATGAAGATGAGCCAGCGCGAAAGATTTTCGATAACGTACCCGATGGAAGCAGGAAAAGAGGACGACCAAGTCTCCGCTGGAAAGACCAGGCAGAAGAATCCCTCCACATCCTTGGTGTTACCAACTGGCGACAATAGGCGAAGGATAGAGCCAGTTGGAAGAATATGTTGAAATTTGTTTAATTTGTTTGTTTAATTAATATGTGTAAGACGTCTGACCTCATGAGGTTATAAAATAGTCAATACAAGTAAGTAAGTAACTATTCCACTTCGTATGCAAAAATCAACATGTTTCCCAACCCCATTTTTGAGAGTGAATATTATTTCATGCAGCGCAAAATTCCATGGAAGTGGTGACAAGACACCTCCTGTGAGGCTGTGACATATTTCTTGGTGAGGATATCGTACACAATCCGCCTAAGATCCACGTCCCTCTTAAGGGTGGGTAGTGGCAATTCTTTAGCTCTAGCTCTAGGAATTGTTGAACGTACCTTCAATCTCAGTAAAGGATATCAATATGTGTTCCTTAGCAGCCAACGATTTATCTATATAATGTCCTATTTGACTCTACTCCAACCCTTGAAGTACACATCAATATTCGACTGCAAGTGTCCATCTCTCAGCCGTTCCAATGCATTCAGTTGGAACGATATCAGTCTTATACTCGTAGGTCGTATTTGAGGCGTATGGAATAAACACCAGTCTTGTATCTCTCAACCTATTACGCTTTATAGAAGAGCCATCAAGAGCTTCACGTATCCCTTCTGATTACTTCATTATTCCGTCTTACCACAACTTTGAACTTATCGAAGTCTTCCTTGTCTTTGAATTATTGGCTTCATTCTTGGACAAAAGATTCGTTGAGACTTGATGAGAGCCCTCGTATTCACATTGCTTTGCATTACCTCAGGCCGAGTCATGTTCAAGTCCAATCTATTGCATACGGCAGGGTTAGTACTCGTATATAGTTATTAGGTACTCAACATGTAATTCACACGTCTCATTGAATTTAGTGCTACTTCATAAGGGAAGGTGGGACTTTGCGTCTGAATCCACAACCACTGGGTATTTACCCTTGTTCTCTCCTTTATGAGACCTTAAGATTAATGATAAGAACTGGTATTGTGCCCCCGGGACAGGTGCTCGTTATCCATTTTCTTCGTGGGACATGTAATTTTCGACCAGACAAATATTCAATCCGTTTAGTTCCATATACGCCGTTAATTTTATCATATTCAAACCGCTGGCTCTGGCAATACCTATACCGGGTGTGGCTATTGCCTTGTACCCGTTCCGCTTACCTGGCCTTTTGAATGAGAACAACATCTGCCTTGCCATTTGCTAGACGAATGCTCAGAGTGCAGATGTCACTTTAGTATAATGGAGATTGCTCTGAAGAAACCGCATTGTTTGTTGACTCTCCACCACCGTCCTACTCGTCCTTTGATACCGTAAAAGATTATTCACCAGTATCATTATAAGCAATGTGTTGAAGCACATCTATTGACCTAGCTAAATTGGTGGTGGATATTGGTCAAGTTTGCTAAGTGCTAAGTGCTTCAACACGGCTACATTAGGTAGAAGTTGCTGTCTCTGTTGACACACTTAGTCCAATGAGGACCGTTCTGATACTACGGAACGTCATATTCCGCCCCCATTGTTGAACCTGTAAATTGATCTGGTATGGGTATGGGCCGTTCAATCCATATGATACCTCATAACGATAGTCCAGGAAGTCGCTGAGTAACAGATGTATATTAGTCCCTGGCAAACCATTTATTACTATGAAGAAGGTTTCTTAGTCCAATTATTACAATAATGCATAAAGTTTCTAAGTCCAACATGAAATATGATCATTGATATTTTCTACTACTCATACAAAAGCCAGGGTTGTAGAATATAAGATGTTCGACGCACACGGCCTCCGTCAGTATTTACGAGCTAGGATTCCAAGTCTAGACGGATGTATGCATCTAAGACAGTGTTCTGTAATCATAACTACTAGCATAGAGATATCTTGTCTGGGAATGGATATCAAGTTTAGCGTACGATCCAGTTCATACTTGTCTGGTGATCCTTTATTTTGTGCCACCATACATCTAGGCTAGGTTTGGTTTTGGCGTCAGTCAATGAGCGACTCACTGGGATATATTAAGCATAAACGTCGCCGTAGAAAATTTCGTTTGCTCCAAGAAGCTCAAGATCTTTTCTAAGCTCATCAGAGTTAATTCCCCCAGGTCCCTTAATAGGTAAGATCCCAAAGCAGACATCCTCATGTTCAGTGGAGTTTTCCTCTCCTCACCGATACAGCTGTTACGGAAGTCATTTGGCTTGAGCTTTAGATTCGCCACATGTCTACCAATCAGACAGGAAGTCTTTCCTCCGAAAAACATCTGATATTACCCCTAGCCACAGCTTACCCACTTTGTTTAAGCTGCTCGTCCCTAACCTAGCAACTGTTAATCCCTAACCGCCAGTTTCTTTTTATTTATCTTCCATTTATCGTTCGGAGTAAATCCATCTTCCTCGCCCAAGTCTATAACCGCTTTTACCAGTATGTCTTTTAACACCTCACTAAATAACTTTTTGCCACAGTTCCAACTGGCCACTACCGCTACCAACCGCTGTCTTCACCATTTGTCTTGATAATCTTAAGAGCTTTGCGAAGATTCTTAAATTTCTTCGTGGAAGATTAGCAGCCGACAATTTTATCAAACAAAACGGGTTGTTTTGGCTGTTGATGTGCCTGCTGCTTTCGGTGTAGTTGTTCCTACTATCGTCCCCAAAGAACTATCTAGTATAGTCAAAAGAACGGCTTTTCAAAAATTTCGATTTTTGGTTTCTTCGAATATTCCGATTTTGTGCGGAACCGGATTTCGGTTATGCCGAGGTGTAGAAATCGGTTAATTATCGGTTTCGAGTTTTATGAAAAAAATCGAAAACTATACATTTTATAAACATCGATATTTTTAATTCAATATTTTTGAATTTTAAGAGTACGTACGTATACATAGCCATAAGACAGCTTGTCAAAATTCCGGGACGGGTGGAAAACTGCTGCTGCGAATCCTATGCGTAAGCCTATGCCTTCATTGGATGTAACTAAAAACTTAAGTGTAGGCCGTGTCAAATTTGGAACTTAATTTCGCTGTAACACAGTACCTCGTTCCTTCAACCCAATTTTCTGTAGGTATATTTTCGATGGGTGGACCTCTATTTCGTGTTTTAAGGGCTCAATGGGCTCGGGCTTGTTTGCGTAACACTTATCTTTCACGGCGCTTTAGAGATAATAGTCTAACGGGTTCAAATCGCAGCTACAAGGCCAATGAACTTCCGAGACTCGGGTGATGATTATGTGGTTTTCGAATACAGCGCGCAAAAATCGATTGTAACGTTGGCTGTGTGGTACGTAGCACTATCCTGTTGAAATCCTACGCCGCCGAAGTCATCCTTTTCAACTTCTGGGAACCAAAAAACGCTGAACATGGTATGGTAATGCTCGGCATTGAGGGTAACACCGGCTTCTGGCTCATTTTCGAAGAAAAATGGGCCTATGAAGCCACTATGCTAAAAACACCTCCAAACAGTCACTCGATGTGTGTGCATCGGCTTCTCCTCGACGACGTACATATGTATTTTCCGAGAAATTAAGCTTCATCGGAAAAGATGATTTTCGGTACAAAAAATGTCCATCTTCAGCCAAGCGATCTTCACACATTCAGCGAAGCGAAAAGTCATCGGATGGTCACGAGGCTTCAGTTCATGGATTAATTGGACCCTCTAAGCATTCATGCCGAGGTCTTTCTGAAATCTCTGGGCAAAGTTGATGTTGTAGCATTTTCGAGCACACTTTCATCTATAGCGGCAATACTTTCCACTGAACATACTGGACAAGAACGTACATGAGCTAGTTTGTCTAATATAGACCCGAATTGTTGAATTTCCTTCACAAATTGGTGCACAAACTGCGTCAATGGCACCCTATTTCTGTCGAAGTTTTTTCGTAGATATTGTACAGTTTGAGTGGAAGACTCAGAACTTTTGAAGAACGTTTTTAATATTTCCCAATTTTCTCAAACGCAAACCGACCCGGTAAGTAAATTTCTAACAATTAACTAATAATCTGTCACTTCATAAATGTCAAACTGGGTTTCGGCTTTGAAGTATCGGGGTCATAGAATAACACATACGTAGAAGGTTTTATTCGCTCATCTGACGTTTCATTTCACACTCTCTCGGTAGGTCTGTGGAAATGAGAGCAAATTAAATTTAAAATTTACATACACCAGGTGGAGTTACAAAATATGTTCACTTAACTATTTCCTGTCGTTTTGGTGTAGAACTGAAAAATTTAAATGTATTTTGCACTTTTTTGTTGACTTTTAACGTTGGTATTCATTTGTATTGTATTTAACACAACTAGTTTGCCACAAAAGACGAAATTCGGGTGTAGTTCCTTTGCGGATCGCTGTATACTATTGCCACCATCTGGTATTATTGAACCCATATTTTCCACCCTCCACTGTGTAATTTCCATCGTACCTATGACGTTTAATTTATTGAGCGAATAAAAACTTCTATAGTATGTGTTATTCTATGATCGGGGTGTTCAAATTTCAAATTTTACATGACCCACCATTTTATTTATGTACTTTTTTTATTCAACTCATCTGTTCTAATATTTGACATCAAAATTATCGTCGTTTTTTATTTTTTTTTTTGGATTGTGGATTCTGTTTTTTACTTTATGCATTTCTGCTGATATACTACCTCTGTTGTCACTAGTTCCGGAACTTACACATAAATTGGAGTTGGCAGATATGGACAACGTATCTCTGCAAACTATCGGCGAATTAATTCGTTGGCAAAGTCTTTTGTGTCTGTCTGACGGGGTCAGTAACCACAATGATATATGAAACAGGATTTAGGTTTGTTATTCTGCGTTGGCATATCATTTGTGTAAAATCCAAAAATCCCGGTTAATCGACTTGAAATAACCGGTGAAACCCGACGTATATTTAACCAGACGGAATTCGGTTAACCCCTTTCGGTTTTGAATACACTAGTTGGACTTGACATCAGGTTACGCCTCAATTGTGTGCACATTGTGGACTCTATCAAATTGCAATTGGAACGGGCCGGACGCTTCTGGATGTGATTTGGTTTTCAATCGATTGCTTGTTCCGAAAATTTTGCAAATTTCTGTTATAATTCTGTCACAAAATTAGAAAATAATATTTTTGGGAATTGCTGAATACGTGATCTTGATCATTTGATAGTTCTGAAAGGGTGTGGTAATTCCGCCTACATTCTTTACTAAACATCTTCTAATCTTCAGTTTATGTGTGCGAAATATTATTTTCTCTAAGCCGATTTTGCCATGCTTCAATTCTGAGTTTAAATTTTAATTTTTTTATGTGTTTTTCTAAAAACACATTTTTTTGAGCAATGTTTCTAATTTTTACGAGGACTGGTTTTGAAAAGCATACATTTTTGTACCAACTACTAAATGCATAAATACCAGATTTTAAGATTAATTTTCATAGAGTATAGTATGGTAAATTTTCCAATGCTGTCCTTGTGGGTGTCTTACAAACTATGCAAGCACCAAAGGCCTGCTTGGCATTGTTTTGGTTTCTTTGCTTAAAAGGCGGATAAGTGCAGGGAACAGAAGAATAAAGTCCAGGTTACACGGCCTAAGGTCCTTCAAGTACCTATAACTGATTTTCAGAAATTGGGATGAACAGCACATGGCTGTACGGCAGGTAGTTGGCAAGAGGTTGCGATATCTAGTCTCTAGCTTCGTCCCCGTGGGTATCTATATGGCCCCCATCCGTATAGAGGCGGAATACTTTAAGATTTCATTAATTTGTGTGCAAGCGATGACACTGTAGGCATGTTCTACGAGCGACTAGGAGAGACCTGTGAGCTCTGCCCCGGCCATGAGCGGTAATTTAAATGCAGGGGAAATGTCTTTGAACCAACCATTGGCAAATTCAGTCATCAGATGATAGATTTCACCGCGGTAAGAAAAAGTGTTGTCAGTAGTACGAGATTTCAACACAAGGACAATCACAAGACTTCTTGGGTGTCACCTTATCGTCAAACGAAAATCCAGATTGATCACCTGTTAATTGATGGAAGGCACTCTACCAGTATAACGGATATTCAAGGCGGTAGTGTCGATTCGAACCACTACCTGTTTGCAGCAGAGGTCTGAACGAGGTTAAGCAGAAAGCTGGTCACCGGAAAGATACTACGAAATACTACGGTACTACGACTTATTCGGATAAGCTTAATTAGTTATTAGGCCAAAACGCACATCCACACAATGACCCTGATACGCAGTGGACATACAATTCCCACTCTGTGAATACTGCTGCTGGAGCCGTGCTTGGCTATGAAAAATTGCCATGCATGGCAATGCTTCCGACGGTTGACACGTCGCCAACGGAGAATAGCAGAGCGGAAACCCGTTTATTTAGACGAAGAAATTGGCAGTGGAGAAAGCACGAGAGTGGGATAGAATGAAGCCCGAAAATTCTAATGTAAAGTGAAGCGTCGGACCAACAGCAGCAGATTAGGGCCCACGTTCTGTAAAGATAGGAACGGTAATATTGTCGCATATGTGCAGAGTATATTGAGGATATCGAGACATCATTTCTCTGCTTTAGTTGTCCCTCGAGAAACCAATGCAGATGGCACATTCTATGAAATAGAAGATGATCATGTCGATTGTCCCCGTCCTAACCAAGACGAGGGTAGAATAGAAATCTTCAGGTTTAAAAACAATAATAAATAGAAACTTCAATAACTCAGCCAATAAATACCGGATTTTTAAAAACGTTTTACTCATTAGGAAACGTCCGTTTTGAATAAATTCAAAAGTGTTATGGTTTCTTTATAAAATAATGTGTGAAATCATCGCCGAAGTTGAAGAATGGCGAACAAAATTTAAAACCAATGTCTGTTTTCTGGACAAGTATACACAGACTTGTGTTATTTTCTTAAATAACGTAGTTATGATTTGACAGGCCTAAGTTTCTTTTTTTTAAATCCGGTGTGAAACTGAAAGTCGGTTGGTAATTAACTAACTTACAGGCTTATAAGTGCGCAAAGGTCCCGCAAAACCGGTTTTCAAGACTTTGGGGGTGTTTGGGAAATTTCACAAGCAGATACTTGTTTCACTCGACAGCACCTACAGGAAAAATACTATCACTTCCCAGGTATTTTAGACTGTCGCACCAAGGGAATGAATATTCCCGGACTTTTTCATTTCCCGGAAAAGCGGGAAAGTAAATGAATTTCCCGGGATCCTGGGAAATCCCGTTTGAAATGAATGTACCTTATTTTTCGAATATTAAATATCAATTTTGCACCATAAAAGAGAAAAAATAATTCAAACATCTTAAATAACGCAATGTGTTCCGAATTCTTATATGTATTTGATGCATCTAATACTTACGAGGGTTTACTTCTATTTTATATTTGGCAGCCTAATTTCTGTGAAACTTACCTAATAACATTCACACCAACCATATCTAAATATATAACTCATGTCGATCAAACTAACGCTGTTTTATACAGTGTCACTTATCTGTCCAATGACAGTCAGCATGCTCTGTTTACATTCAACCAGCAATTGTTTAGCGGCGACAAACTCAGTTGGAATTTTGACCGTTTTGTGAAAAATTACACATAAAAAAATAATTTTTCAATTCAATTAAAAAATTCGAAAATTCAAACAAAATATTAATTGAAAATCCTGTGATAAAAAAATCACATATCAGCTACCATATTTGTAGGTTGTTTATTGGAAAAATATTATTTTTCAATCGATGCAAAACTTCACCCATCTACGAAAATATTTGTACGTTATTTATCAAAAATATTTTCGTTTTCAGTCTATGAAGTATTAGACATATTAACAGAATAAATTGTATCTCAGATTTCGTTTTGTGTTCGATCCGAAGTATTTTGAGAAATTTTGTTTATTTAAAAAAAAAATTAAACAGCCGCGGTAGGATTCGAACTCGCATCCACTGTAAGATCGTTTCGATGTCTGTGGCACAGCGTCTTTTCGGTCAGCGTCTAGCCCGTTACGCCACCGACTGCCTGTACAAACTTATCACTGACTGAAGTTATGTTGTTGTTCGTATAGTCTTTACTTCGTTAAATATTGGGGTATTTCTTATGAATTTTTTTGTTGGTACCATTTATCGATTTTCATTTCGATATTTGAGTAATTTGTCTGTATATCAATCAAAAATGTAATTGAGTGCTGAGATTTTTCACGTACCAATTTTTTTGTTAAAGTTTTAAAGTCGTGTTTGTTTTTCTGTGTACTAAGTCACATAAGGTTGTAGTTTAAATTCTAAAAAGCTTGAATGTATAATCGGGGATATCTCTAACATTTAGTATCGTATCGAAATGTTATACAGGGTGTCCCCTAAACTTTTGTCTAAACTTAAACACGTGATAGCTGAGAACAAAAGCTACAATGTTTGTTCTTACGCCAATTGCCTAGGTGGCTTCGTTTTCGAGATATTCGTGTTTAAAATAATTGCATTTTTGAATGCATTTTCAATAAATGCATAATCTACTTTTTAAATGAAAAAGAAATATCATTGAAAATTGCTTCAAAATTGATTTTAAATAATTTATTTTTTCGTTTGAAATGAAAACGAATTTTTTTTTTAAAATGTTATGCACTTAGATAAGCGGTCTCTTATTTCAGTTGTAGTTGTATTAATAGTCATTTCCTGTCGCATTTGATTTAAAATCAATTTTGAAGCAATTTTCAATGATATTTCTTTTTCATTTAAAAAGTAGACTATGCATTTATTGAAAATTCATTCAAAAATTCAATTATTTTAATATTGAAAACTTTAAAATATATAATTTAGAATATTACAATGTTTTCGTAAGTATTTCCAAAGATCAAATATTATATTCAACACATAAAATGATTTATTTACTCTTCAACGACAGGAGATATTAGAGTTTAAAATTAAAATATATATCTATAGATATATATAGTATATTGTATAAGCGCATGCGGCTTTCATAGAATATTAAAAAAATTAATAACACTGACAAATGTAACTAAAGAGTGAACTTTTATAAAAATGTTACAGTTTTACATGAGTTGGAAAGAGGTTCGAAAAGATTTGGAAATTGTTTGTATATAGATGATTCGGTCAGAAATTATTTCTTAGATGATTATTTTTCGATTTCCTTTGAGCTATACAGATAAGGTTTTTTTTCTGCAATTAGAAAAAATGTAAATAGACGGAACCAGGATTTGAACTCATCAGCGCCTTAGCGTTCTATGCCAGATTCGGAAATTTGTGTGAAACTATTTCTGAGTCGGGCAAAATACAACTTTATATTTTTTAGAAAATTTGGATATAGATCAAAAAGTATTGCTAGATATATCCGAAGATACATCGCCGCAATGAAAATGATTGCACAAACCCGAAATCTTTCGTCACTGCTACGAATATGTTTTATTACTATGATGCATATGTTCCATTGTGCGATTAATATTTTCCGTTGACTTAAGAAGGTGGTTTTGGAACTTAATCGTCTTTATGTGAATGATGTACAAATATTAAGATCAAGCACCCACCCTTTTTGCCCATTTACTATTTTTTTCCACTTTGCTATTTCCTGGAAAAACTACAATGTATTAGTTTTATAAATGGCGCAGGATATATGTTTGTTGTTTCGGGCAATTTGACGGTTATGTGTCTGACCATTGTTGCAGAAAAGGTGGTAAAAATTGGTGTAAAAACAGATTTGCTCTTATTTGAAAGAAATAAGTATCGTGGCTTTAATGGCTAACACGTAGTAACACATTCATTTTGTTATATATACCAGTAGTGCGATTCACAATGCCTTTTTAACCACAATTGTCTCGTTTAAAAATGGCAACCACAAAACTAACCATTTTGCTATTCAGTACAAAAAGGATGTACAAGTAGAGAAGAAAAAACCGGCTCAATTTGGAAACCCTAGTTGAAGATAGCCAAAAAAGTCGACGCGATTCACTCCAACGCATTTCTTTCCCGCGTCATAACTTGACTATTTCATACTTTTTACATACTTTATGTAATTTTATTTAAATATGGTTGGAATTTCTATAGTTAGATACAATAACATTATCAGAAAACTGCTCGTGAATTGAAATATTCAACGAAGAGAGTAAGAGAGAGAGAGAGAGCAGAGAAACGACGCGCTTCACTCGCTTTCTTTGTTGGCATTCCACTCCATGAGTAAATTTTCTTCTCTATACCATAATTGCTTTATGTTCACTTACACTTTAAACGATACCTGCTGGCGTTTAAAGCCAGCTGTTCCAGTCAGCTGTTATTTTATCGTGTTTTTCGTTGTATACAAGGGTTGTATTAAGGGTTTCGGACAATTTGCTCCACTTCTTGTCGCATTCCAATTTTCCATGGAGCTTTTTAAATTTACCGTCAGCAAGTCCCGGGTTATTTATCATAAAGTTAACCATTTGACTTAGCTGCTTGGCAGACGCGCGGCTTGGTTTGGCAGAAGTACTAGCCATTCTATTTTAATATCTTCAAGCGTTTACTAAATTAATAAAATATAAAAAAATTATAAGGTTTTACTTACTTTGCACAGAACTATTTAAAATTTATAAATCACAAGGTTTTTGTTTTGTTTTCCTTTATTTTTCGTTGTTATTTTCTCCTCTTTTGACATTTCAGAGTTGCAGAGTAGCCACGTAATATCAATTTTTGATTGTTTATTTGAACCTTTAGAATTTTATTGGTTAAGTTGAGAAGATGATATCGGTTAAATGAGCGCCGCCACAATTGATTACCCTACGGGCTCGTTTGATGGCATTTTTCATCACTTTGGCGAGAACTTCGGGCGACAGATTCTCGAACTCGTGTCGAAAGTTGACCTTGAGGGCTTCCAGGGTCTCGGGCTTATTCACGTAAACACGGGACTTCAAAAAAGACCACATTTTCGGTGCCCCAGAAGCGATAGTTTTGCTTGTTCACGTACCCGCTGAGGTGGAAATGAGCCTCATCGCAGCCTCATCGCTCACCGCAGTAACTTCTCTAACTGTGCGTCCAATGATATCTATATCATCAGCATACGCGAGCAGCATATGACTTTTGCTGCTGATGGTTTTATTCATGTTGACAACAGCTTTTCTTAGAATAATCTCTATTAAGCTGTTAAAGAGATCGCACGACAGGGTGTCTCCTTGTCTGTGGCCTCGCTTGGTTTCGGAAGGTTCGGTAAGATCCTTACCAACTTTCACTGGGGATTTGGTGTTCGTTAGGGTCATCCTGCAAAGGCGTATAAGTTTTGCAGGAATAACAAGCTCATATATTGCTTCGTAGAGCTCCCCCCGTATCTGGCTATCGAAGGCCGCCTTATAATCGACAAATAGATGATAGGTGTCGATTTGTTTTTCGTGGGTTTTCTCCAGGATTTGGCGTAGCGTGAAAATCTGGTCGGTTGTCGATTTTCCAGGCCTAAAGCCACATGTCCATTTTTACTGTTTTTAAAATTTTTACAATTTTGAAAGAAACTTGTGTCAATTTGCCATAGAAAATTTAAACAAATTTCATTCAAAATTGGAAAAATAGTAAAAATAAAAAATAGTACATACGGGAGGAGAGTTATAATTTAAAAAACAATATCATTAATCGAACCCAATTTAAAATGATTTATCTTCAATCGAACTTCCATAAATATCATAGAAATGCACTTAAAACAGGTGTTACTTCCAATAATTCAGCTTATTCATTCATTACACTCGAACAGCCTCTTTCTTCGAAACCTCCTCTATATAACCACTGCACTAGTACCTCGAAGCACCGTTGAGAAGAACTTAGTAATTCTAGGGCGCGAATGTCTAAAACTATACTACTAATATAGATATACTACTGGTATTACAGTTGTCATGTCTCCACTCTCGTTATCTAAGTTATCCAAACTATTCTAATCTGTCGAGACTCTTATAACATTAACCGACTAAACGGTAATAACTACAGCCCTTATGGCGTTTATATCATTTTTTTCCCCTAATATTACACTTTTTATTTTGTTATATTGTGGACTGTGTCGAAGGCATAGACGTGGGTGGTGGTTAATTATTGTACTGTATAAATATATTCACATCCTGTGAATACGGGACTCATAGTTGTATGCAGAAAAAAAGGACCGAAATTACTATTGAAAACTGCGACATATCTGCAAAAACAATCCTCATAAAATTGTACTCAGTAAGTGACATTTGATTTCAGATGACATTTGAATGTCTTTTGTATTTTTCATACAACTATGAGGAAACGGAGTTCGAATATATAACGCATTTAATCATATTGTACCACATAGCAATAATTTGTTTAACACCACTGCTTGTAAACAACATCTCGAATATATTCCCAACAATTCAGGAATGACCTCTGTCAGCATTTTTGACAAAATCCTGGATTGAAACTCAAAAGTCGTTGAAAACAGGCAACATCTAGTAATAAATTCTTATCTGTTTAGTAGCCATCTGGTGTGAGTTTACAACGTTAGTACACATTTCATGCCTCAAGATGGCGGTAGTATACGTATTAGCGGCCGTTATAGATAAAAGATATCATGCACGACAAAAAAGCTAATGGCGGTGAAATATTTGTGCTAAAATTCACAACGTTTACACATTTATTACGATATTATAACAGATACAAAAAATACACGAAAAACCAGTGGTGGTACTAAATCCAGAGTGAATATATATGTAAGTAGACCTAAATTTATTCACGGATTCGTTAGGAATTGCAAGAATCAATTTGTGGAATATTTTTCAATTGGTTGAATAACTAAAACCTCAAACCAATTGTTTGCATCATAGGTTTTTTTATTTTATTTTTTTTAATATCGTCATTTTGCTGCGATATTGGCAAACTAGCAGATTTCTTTTATTTAATTATCATATAGTATTTTATTTCAATTTACAAATTTCAATTATCATACGTAAAATGGAAGTGGATCCACTGCTTTACCTTAACTGCTGGTCTAATAAACTTAAGTCAATTAAACTAAGTAATCCATCCAACATTCGGAGTCCGAATAGAGTCATTAATGAGGTCCAGAAACGCCCGATAACACTGGTTTACAGCCAAAAATACCAAGAACGCCACATGCCCAGATAAGTTAATTGGGACCTCCTGAACACGAAAAACGCTGTAGTTTTTTTCCTAAGTACCGATTTTTAGATAACGGTACTTTTGTGTTTTTCGGTGTATCATCCCACTCAACCCCTTGTGGAGCCCAACCGAAAAGACCGATCGAGATATGTGGCATATCGTTAAAAAGGTAATTGAATGCCCTTTCCGTCGATATGCTGTACATTTCTCTCTGATAAGAAATGACCGAGTAGTGGTGGCCCCTCAAAATTTGGTGTTTTTTAACGTTTTTTTCAAAATTTTTCATTTTTATTTCGTTTTTCTTCTACTTTATAGTGAAGATCTGGAATGTTTTATTTTTTAACCATATAGTTTATTTAACTACCAACATTTTAAGCGTAATCTGATGAAAAATAAATAAATAAACGTCAAAATGAAGTGGGTTGCCACCTCTATGTCTGCCTACTGTTAGTTAACATAGCTAAAATGAAAATGTACGTATTGTTACGAATAAGTAAAAGCTTTTGCTTACTATTAATGACTCTACTAACAGTATGTAAATAACAGGCGGTTAGTGCTGCGCCTGAAAGTATGCATTGTAACAACGTACCAGCTCGATAAGCCAGGAGCATGAATTCACTTCAGTAAAGATAACTCTCCACCATTCGAGATTGTTCTACAAAGATAAGCAACAACAACAACATCCAGATTCTAGAAGGTTCTTGAATTCGCTAGATATACCTTCATTTGAGAACGTTGAGTTGGTATAACTAGCGGAGGTCTTTGGAGTGGAGAGTTCAGTTTGTGATTAAACTCCGTAAAGTAAGCAACGCGAATCGATAGTAAAACATAAGACTTGTTAAAGTGTTATAAATAAAGTAAACTGTTGTACTATATAAGTAAAATAAAAGGAAGTTGAACCGTTGTAATTATCGTAATTTAAAACGAACCTTGTTTTGTTATTGGGAATAAAACAACGCAAAAAGGACGAATAAGGAAATTCGTAACAGTATTAAAACTGATGGACGCCGAATATAGTGTGTGAGCAATGAAAATGAAAATATTGTCGTTCCACAAAATGCTTAAAAAAAAGCCTTTATTTTTCAACAGATTTTGTTTTGTTACGCTTAAAATGTTGGTAGTTAAATAAACTATATGGTTAAAAGATAAAACATTCCAGATCTTCACTATAAAGTAGAAGAAAAACGAAATAAAAATGAAAAATTTTGAAAAAAACGTTAAAAAAACCAAATTTTGAACTTCTTATCAGAGAGAAATGTACAGCATATCGACGGAAAGGCTATTCAATTACCTTTTTAACGATATGCAATATATCTCGATCAGTCTTTTCGGTTGGGCTCCACAAGGGGTTGAGTGGGATGATACACCGAAAAACACAAAAGTACCGTTATTTAAAAATCGGTACATAGGAAAAAAAAATTACAGCGTTTTTCGTGTTCAGGAGGTCCCAATTAACTTATCTAGGCATGTGGCGTTCTTGGTGTTTTTCCAAAGTTAAAATTTGTAAAGCAGTGTAATATATCAATAAGAGTGATTGTGCGTTTGAAGGTGTCCCTCTTTTTGAACGTTCGTTTTTGATTCAGAAAAGGGTCACCAATATGAACATAGGAATTTAATTTCCTTCTCTTTTGCAAGTTTTTTGCAATCATAAATGAGTCCTTATTGAATCATAAAAGATTCGTTTATGAGTCTTTTTGCATGCTTTTTACAACCTTTCTTTTTCTATATTTTAAATCACTTAAGATTGTATTATGCCACTTTTCTGAATCATTTTTGAGTTTTTTAAGATCATTTCAGAATGCTCTAAAATCCCTCCCGTTTTTGTTATTTATAAAAAAAAAGGGACGAAATAATTTTTTATGTTTAATTAACCAACGAATTTTTTGAAATCATTATTGCATATGCAAATCTAATATTGTATAATTACAAACATAATATACGTAACGATCCACTCGCAACAGACCTCTAAATGTTACGTACAAATCATCGTGACCTGCCAAATTATTTTAAATATGTTTGGCGTGATTGTTACCTCCTTCTTGTAACGGCAGTTGTACTACTTTTGGCTTGATCAGGTATTTTCAGATACCATTTTACCGCCAATCTTCGAGTGCAAGACTGTAGTAAATAGCTACATTGGACAATATTCCACTACGGATTTGCCAATGGTAGAAAACCGAAAGAGGAGAAGTTATTAGGCGCAACCCCTGAAGTGGAAACACTCATCTTTAATACAAAATTCGAGGCAAGATTTCATGTTAACACAATTTAATATTAATTTTACATAGACTTAATATTAGAATATCAATTTGCTGACAAATTACTTTGTTGTTGAAATTTAAAAATTTATTTTAGGCTCATATTATATTCACAAATATTAACATTATTAGCGTCTATAAATAATATGCTTTTTCCCATAGACTAATGTCATATAGAGCTGGTAGTTTTGATGGAAAACTGTAAAATTTAAACGTATTTTGGCATTTTTTTATTACATTTTGTTGTTAGTATATACATATTGTGTTAATTGGGATCTACACAATAATCGGCTGCAAAAGTATGAAAATCGCGCAACGCAACCCAGTCACTTAAGCAGGCCATTCATAGTCGAATTTGTTCGACGAACTGTTCGTCGAACAAGAATTACATTTGCCCACTAACTAAAGGCTGTCCCAACAAGAGCGCAATTTTTTTTTTGATGCAGCAATTGAATTGTTTCTCTGGCTGTATGACATGTGGCGCCGTCTTGTTGGAACCACATGCCCTCCACATTCATTTCTTCAATTCGAGGCAAGAAAAAAATGGCTATCATTTCACGATACCGAACACCATTGATTGTTTGCGCTTGACCTGCCTCATTTTCATAAAAAAAGGTCCAATGATTCCTCCAGCCCAAAAACCACACCACACAGTGACACGTTGAGGATGCATTTGCTTCTCGTGAATCACTCGAGGATTTTCCTCACCCCAAATGCGACAATTCTGCCTATTGACCAAGCCATCAATATGGAAATGGGCCTCGTCACTGAAGATGATTTTAGCAGCAAAATCAGCATTTTTTTGGTAAAACAATTTCACAATGAGAATGCGTTGTTCATTCGTGTAGCACCATTTTTACTAACCTCGTACCTTCTACTAGCAAGCAATAACAATTTTTCAAATGTCAAACAATGACACTTCGAATGTTGCCAGATTTAAAAATTGCGTTCTTGTTGGGACACCCTTTAGTTCGAACAAATTTTCAGCGAGTAAACATTTCAGGAGATAACGACACAGTCATTGCCTTGATGGCTATACATATTTATTTAGAGAAATGCAGGCAATTAATAAATTCTAACAAAAATTGCTTTGACATTTTGAGTACGTGTTCACGCTTGGAAAACTTTTCACAAATGATGTTCGTGCCAACATTGCCAGCCATTATCGAATTTGTTTGGCGAACACAGCCAAGATAGAATCATTTCTATTTTTCTCGAACAAAACATCGAACACGAACACTACGACGGAAATTCCGTCGAACCTAACACATTCGCCGAACAACTTAGCACCGTTTCTTCTTTAAAAGCATCTTTTCATAAGTTTTCCAAGTACTTCCTTGATAAGCTGTCTCACCAGTACCCCTTGGGCACACCATACAATTTCTACACACAACAATGTGAGCTTCGTACACTAGAGCAGTGGTCCCCAATCTTATTGCCGTCGCGGACCGCTCAACGTTTGATAAATATAATAATTTCATGCATATGGTCGTGCGGTTACTTAGCGTAAAAACAGAATAATTATTTTTTACTCTAATTATTATCTTTTGCGCGGACCGGGCGTTGGGGACCACTGCACTAGAGTATGGCTGTGTTTGGTACATTCACATCAATTGACATGCAATGTAGTGTACGGTATGAAAGTCGATTGCTACATTTCCTACACATACACTTTTGGTCATCGAAAGTAAAGAAAGTAATAATTTTGTCATTCTCTGTTGTATATATCGTCTACTCAAGTCAAAAATTTAAATTATCAAACTCATATATCTACTTATATTGGCGACATCTAGCAACGGATTTGTAACCGGAGTGAAAGGTTTGTTAATCCGCTTAGTATAAATGACATCTCTCGATTAATTCATATTCTCAACACTAGGGTGCCATCTATAGTAGCTGTATTTGCTATTACGATACTTACGAACAATGAAATGGCACCAGTGTACGGAATACAGTACAGTTATTAGATAATGCAAGAGCCATAAAAGTACAATATTGTTACGAATTTCCTTATTCGTCCTTTTTGCGTTGTTTTATTCCCAATAATAAAACAAGGTTCGTTTTCAATTACGATAATTACAACAGTATAACCTCCTTTTATTTTACTTATACAGTACAACAGTTTACATTATTTTCACCACTTTAATAAGTCTTATATTTTACTATCAAATCGCGTTGCTTACTTTACGGGGTTTAATCACAAACTGAACTCTCCATTCCAAAGACCTCCGCTATTTATAGCAACTCACCATACTCAAATGAAGTTATATCTAGCGAATTCAAGAACCTTCTAGCCGTTACTTATCTTTGTAGAATCATCTCGAATTGTGGAGAATTATCTTAACTGAGGCGAATTCATGCTACTGGTGTAGCGAGCTGGTACGTTGTTACAATGCATACTTTCAGGCGCAGCACTAACCGTCTGTTATTTACATAATGTTAGTAGAGTCATTAAGAATAAGCAAAAGCTTTTACTTATTTGTAACAATATACTGTATTGTATTATCGAATTTGTGAGCAATTTTTGTATTATAACTCCAATAAGCTGGAATAAGCGTACACGTATAACAGTTCTTATACTTAGTGTACAAGCTTTGTAGGCTTACCACTGTATCATAAAAAATTTTGGTCCGTTTCGCACAGCTGTACGGATTAAACATGTACGTCGAAAATATTATTGATTGGCAAAAAATAACTTTATTTTATTTACGGGTATCATATTACATTTATTTGCAATCCTTAGGTGATGCTTAATTTAACAAAGGGTACAAATAACACTTTTTTAAAAATGCCATTATTTCTTTAAAATTATGGCTCTATTAGACCACGCCAATGCAGTTGTGCAAAAAGAATCCACAATTGTGTCATTTCGTCCTTTATAATTTACCTCAAAGTATCCATATAAGAAAAAAATATATACAGAAAATTGGGTATTTAGTATCATTGCATGTAAATAAATAAATGGTTTCCCATTACATTCCATGAAGGAATATTTGAAGGAAGTTTAAAAGTAATCACATACATATATCCGGAAAATTGTCTCTTTTGAAGTATTTAAAAGTATTCGTCTAATTGCTTTCCCCGGATAATTACCCAAAAATCCTGTAAATTTTAACGAGGTAATTAAATAACTGGGAATTTCTGAGGGGTTTTCAATAAGAGCACTACAAAAGTTTTTTTTAAATAAAACCGAACCGGTTTTAGATACCAATGAAATTCTTTATTCCTGTGAAAGTACGTTCGATGCCATTATGTATGGAACTGGATTTCTTTTGCATGGCCACCACGGGCACGCTTGCAGAGGTCCAGATGCTGAACCCAATTATCGACGGTTTTCAAGCATAAATCGGCCGATACTGCTGCAATTTCACGTTCGATATTCGTACGAAGTTCATCAATCGTCGCTGGCTTGTTGGCATAGACCATAACCTTGACGTAGTCCCACAGGAAATAATCTAACGGCGTCAAATCGTACGACCGAGGCGGCCAATCGACTGGGCCATTTCGTGAGATAACACGTTCACCAAACTTGGTTTCCAATAAATTGATTGTGGCATTCGCTGTGTGGCTTGTGGCGCCGTTCTGTTGGAACCACATGTCCTCCAAGTCCATATTATCAAATTGAGGCCAAAAATATTCGGTTATCATTGAACGGTAGCGATTCGCATTCACAGTAATGTGCCCGTCTTGATCATCACGGAATAAGTACGGCCCAATGACGCCGCCGGCCCATAAACCGCACCAAACCGTAATTTTTTCGGGATGCAATGATGACTCATGGATTACGTGTGGATTGCTGTCTGACCAATAACGCATATTTTGCTTATTGACGAAGCCATTCAGCCAGAAATGAGCCTCATCGCTGATGGTTGAGGCTTCTTAAAGTTGGCCTCTTAAAGTTGAGGCCACTGACTAAAATTTCGGTAGTAAATTTTAATAATTTCGACTCGTTGTTGGCTCGTATATCTTTCCATGATGAAATGGCAAACCTTACTGAAAATAAATGTCAAAAGAGCGAGAAAAAAAATGGCGTCGTTTGCTGTCCCTATCGATTTACTCTTGTAGCGTCTCTGTTGAAAAACCCTTATATTGTTTTCATTCTAACAATGGACTATTGGTATTTGGGCTGTTTTGGATAATAATCGGTTGTTCCGTTAAACTGTTAGCAATGATTTTAACTTATTATAGCTTTTTCCAAACCATCAGAAAAATCGTTTTCAATTTCCTATAAATTACAGGACTGGCGACATTCAACGGGCTTTAATTGTATCCTACTTTCCTGATTAATAACGAAATTGTATTCTATCCATATTATGGATAAGAGATAGTAAGATTAAGTTGACTGTGACACACCCTGTGTTAGAATCCTGTTTTGGTTATAGCACATAATGTACCTTGTAATTTTATCCACAGATGGTGGCACAAACCTTTTTCATGGGATAATGCTGAGAACTTCCGTTTGGGTTTAAAGCAATGCATTAACTGTGATTACATTTCCGATTTATAAGAATTTTGGGAAAATTGTAAAAATATCCTATGTGATATACAGAGCTTTTAATTTATATTTGGTGTTTCACTATATATATTTTTTGAGGCTTCCCTTGTGATTCGTGACATACAACAAATTCAAAAGAAAAGTGGTGTTTAAGGTCAACGTGAACGGTGAAGCAGAACACTTAATACACCATTTGGAGTTATTGAGAACAATTATTTATCTGCTTTGAAGACTCCGAAAGACAGGTATGACAACAAGAGAGTCTTAATGCTCATAATAATCCAAAAGTTATTCTGTTGGGGAAACTTAACCCCGGAGTCCAAACCACTGAAAACAGTGTTGCCACCAGTACAACAAAAAAAATATCCAGAGGACAATCAAAAATTACAAATATTTTTTTAACGAATACGTTTTATTTTCATTTGAATTCAAAATCATTTAATTAAGTCCACCTATTATATCCATTTATTCTTATCGTTGACAGAACTTCTCTTCTGAGTCATTATACGTTATTATTGGAAATATGAACGATTTTATTTTCGTTACATATCGTCAGATGGAAACAATATATTTTGTGCATACCCCCGAGGAGAAAATCTGTAGAACCGGCTGAAGGCCATCGACCCAAAAATACAAGTCTCAATTTTATACTGTGATATCTTTGTTCTGTGAGTGGATGCTGAACCGTAATAAAGCTTATGACTTGTTCGTCGATCTCTCTCGAAATTCTAAGAGAAAGAAAGTCAGTGACTCGCTTTCGACTCGAATTGGGTTGATGTTTGTAGAAGTTTCATTCGAGTTTGTTACCAACTGACACCACATTAGAAATAGAGGAACCATGACTTGTACTGAGAAGTTTTGAACAAATTAAGTTTTTACCCAAAAGTTTTACACAAACAAAAGGTTTCGTTCGAGATCGAGCAGCAGGCTGTTAAAGTCTGACGCTCGGTTTTATACTCTACACTAAGTGGTGAATTTTTTTTTTAATTTTTACAAGTCGTTTTATATTAGAAAACTCATCCCTTAAGTTTTTCTTAAGTAGGAAAAATTATTGTCAAAAATATTATTGAACCGCAAAAATATAAAATGTTCATATTTTGAAAACCAAGTAGAAACTAGGTTCAGACTTTAAAGTTAGCTGTATTGGAATTACAGCATGCACATTGAAAGTAACGCGATCTCCAGCAATTTCGCACTATTATTCAAACATTTTTCAGTGTCATAGGGGCATTTTTTTTCGTAACCTATATACATAAGTTAACATCAACTGTTACGGAAAAAACGCATAGACTTTGAGTATATTCAACTTGGCTTCCTCGTATAATTTTTCTTTTATATTTGTCAATTTGTTTATTTAAAAATCAAAACCAAAACAAAATACTAAAGAAAATAACACAGTACAACACATGATTTCGGGACTCAATTCTGATAATTGTTTGTGAAAGTAGCCCCAAAAAGAAGAACTTCTGCGTCATTCGGTTGGTCAAGTAACCTCAAATAATAATTTAATAATTACTTTGAAGTTAGTAAGCATCGTATAGGGGAATTTGTCACGTTTCAGGCTCTTTTGTTTGGCATAGCTCCAGAACCACTAGTCCGATTTAGCTGAAACAAATTTAGAAAAATTAAGAATTACAATTCCTCTAATAGTTTCTTATACCGTTTTCCTAGTGTGCAACACTTTCGAAGTTAAAAATGAATGAATCAATCACCTGAAAAATGTTGTACTGTGTAATGTAATATATGAGGTGGTTATTTTTTCACTTGGAAATTTCGAGTAAATTAACTTCCGAATACAGTATTGAAAAGCAGATGTTTGGCTATACAAAATATTCAAATATGAGATTTCGATTGCAAATTGTTCAGGACTTTAATGCCATATTGGTGTAAAACACTATTTAGAAATAAAACAAACATCGTAAACGCGCAACTGCTCGGTAGTTGACAAATGTAAAAACAAAACCAACATATATGACTCGAGAGCACGGGCAAATAATAAAAAAAAGGCGTCGTGCTCTTTTACGTCTCAAAATGAGCTCGGGAGCAGCTAGCATACAGGACGGGAGACGAAAACGCTAATCTATAGAGAGGTTAGAGAAAATGGAGTGACGTTTTAGGCTCTTTTGTTTGTCATAACTCCAGAACCACTAGTTCGATTTAGCTGAAACAAATTTAGAAAAATTAAGAATGAATGTGGATCGGTGTGCTATTTATTCACAAAGTACATAAAATGTACCAGAAACTATATACTACATAAAAGTACATACAACTTACTACAAAGTATCAAGTTCCATAAAGTGCATGAAATCCACCAGAAAGTACATCAATATAGTCAAAAATTTACAAAAAATACACAAAATGTACCAAAAGTACGTAACAAGTACCAAACAATGTCACCAATTGTACCACAAATGCACCCAAAATTTCTCTAAGTGTAGTGAAAAAGTACAGAAAGTGTATCAAAAAAATACATTGCAAGTAGACAGAGCCGAAGGTGTTCTTGTGAATGTTGTCGAGTTATGGTAAGGTATAGACTTCCTTCTTCGCTTTACTTCCTTTTAGATCTGCTTTAGTTGTTCGGTCTCCAGTATTGCCTTGGAGGAAGAAAAGACCAATAATATTTTATACAACTTTTTAAATATTTTGATAGAAAGAACTAACTACCCCTTATATTTACATCATAATTTTCGAAACGTCGTGGAAATATAAGAAATGAAATGACATACATTTTATATGTTTCATACAACAAAATCGAACTTGGTAACACTTTTATCGGGGTTATTCTCAACTTCTAAAATTATACATGTTAACGTGCAGGTTAGTGCTAGATAATAAACAAAAACTAACTGCCTTCTAAGGGTTAATAATGAATTTTGTCATTTTACTGTTTCCATTAAAAATAGTCCACATAACATTGACACGTTCCCGGCAGAATGTATTAAGCGACGTATTTGGCGACAATGACTTTTTTCCATATTCTCAAAATTTATGCCAAGCTCCACATTTAGATATACAGAGAATGCCCTTTGCATAACCACGTCATGAGTTATTAAGCAAATGAAATGGTAATATCCGAAAAAATAATACAAATCAGCTACTTGATAGAAAGTTTTTTTCGTTTCCTGAACAATTTACATTCCGTCGCTTAATACATTCTGCCGGGAAAGTGTCGATATAATGAATTTTGTCATTTTTCATCTTATATCTAGCACTTGGGCGAATATATGTGTTTTGGAGTGTTCGGACACTTATGTATATTGAAATTTTATGGCTATAATTTTTGTAGAACATTTTGACCACGCCCCCCGTCATTTTCGAGCAGTTTTTTGAGATTTTCCACAAAAAAAGTAAAAATTATGGTTATACGTGACAGATAGGGGGATAATTTGTTCCACAAAAATGTTTATCTGAATCTTTTCTATAAAACTTCTGAACATATTTTGAACCTCAGAAGTAAGGAACACACAATTTTGCATACCGATATGTTGCAGGAAAGTTCCGAGGGGCGGAAACTTTGAGCCGCCCTTAAAAAAAAATTCTGATCAGATCTGGCAAAATGCCGATACACTTATATTTTTTTTTAGACATTTTTACCAGAAACCGTTGACAGAACCCAATCATTTTGAAAAAAATCTAATTTTGTCTCACAGTGTTATCAGCCTTAAGCAGATACCAAAAGGAATTGTGTCAATATTAGAAACAAAAGGATTATGGAGATTAAATAGACTGCTTAAACTGGGGATAACCTAACTGGGTTTTCAATAAAAGCGCTACAAAAGTTTTTTTAAATAAAACAAAACCGGTTGAAATGAAAGTGAAATTCTTTATACCTGTGAAAGTACGTTCGATGCCATTATGTAAGGAAATCGATTTCTTTTGCATGGCCACCACGGGCACGCTTGCAGAAGTCCAGACGCTGAACCCAATTTTCGACGGTTTTCAAGAATAAATCGGCCGATACTGCTGCAATTTCACGTTCGATATTCGTACGAAGTTCATCAATAGTCGCTGGCTTATTGGCATAGGCCATAGACTTGACGTAGCCCCACAGGAAATAATCTAACGGCGTCAAATTGCACGACCGAGGCGGCCAATCGACTGGGCCATTTCGTGAGATAACACGTTCACCAAACTTGGTTTCCAATAAATTGATTGTGGCATTCGCTGTGTGGCTTGTGGCGCCGTCCTGTTGGAACCACATGCCCTCCAAGTCCATATTATCCAATTGGGACCAAAAATATCCGGTTATCATTGAACGGTAGCGATTCGCATTCACAGTAATGTGCCGGTCTTGATCATCACGGAAGAAGTACGGCACAATGACGCCGCCGGCCCATAAACCGCACCAAACCGTAATTTTTTCATGATGCAATGATGACTCGTGGATTACATGTGGACTGCTGTCTGCCCAATAACGCATATTTTGCTTATTGACGAAGCCATTCAGCCAGACATGAGCCTCATCGCTGAAGATGATTTTCCGATGAAAATCCGAATCGTAGCGCTATTAAAGTTGAGGTCACTGACTCCAAATTTCGGTAGTAAATTTTAATAATTTCGACTCGTTGTTGGCTCGTATATATTTCCATGATGAAGGGCAAACCTTACTGAAGAGAAATGTCAAAAGAGCGGGAAAAAATATGGCGTCGTTTGCTGTCCCTATCGATTTACTTTTGTAGCGCCTCTGTTGAAAAACCCTTTACAAAAAATTAATGACAAATTTGGAAAGTTAAATTGTACAAAAATTACACAAAGATGCCATTATCCACAAAGTTGAAATTGTCCCATTTTTAGGTAATTATCCAGAAAGTGGTAACACCGACTGAAAGACTTCCATGATGTTCTCAACGAAAGTTTGTCGGCGCTCAAGAACATTGCAATCAACTGGCATTCTACCCTTTTACACGTTGGATTGACAAATGTATGAACAATCGCTAGAAAACCCCAGATAATTGCAATCCCTGAGTGACTTCCTAAAGGTGTTACAAATCCGCTTCCAGGCACTTGAAGCTGTTGGGTTAAATGAAAAGACGAACCAAATAACAACAACCGCAACGTTGAAGTCAGTTGGATATCCATTATGCAAGCACGGTCATTAGAAAGTCCAAACGCACGGTCATTACAAAGTCCAAACGTATTGAGCTTAAATAATAAAATAAAAAGGTACCAATAAAAATGCCGAATAAATAAAATATTCGGGCAGTCTAATGGGTATTTAATATATAATTGTACGCAGTTCATGGCAACGAGTACTGTGGATCGCCTCAAGTGGGTGCAAAAGAAAACGCTGTGTGTCAACTGGGTCAAACCCGATCATCGTACCAAGGAATGCACATACAAATCATGCAATGCAGATACAAATCATACAATAAGTGCAATAATAATGACTCATCTTCGGCATTACCATTAACAGTGGCGTAACTATCAACAGTAACTAAGCAGTAATTACAATAATTGGAAACAATGGACGATCTAGTGAATTCAGAGTACGTATAGGTTGGTTGGTTGGTTTTCGTGGTTGCTAAAGATACTATTTAGCAACAATTAGTGTCTTGAGACACCGTTTTGCATACCTCATCACTCCGGGCAGTCCAAAGTATCGTGTCTATATCCAGCCTGTTAATCAGAGATACCTCATTAGATCCCCTAGATCTATCTCGTGTATCTCAGTGAGGTTACATAGGAAGAGACGGCCCATAGTCTTCAGGCGTCTATTCATCAGAACCGGACAACTGCAGAGGAGATGCTCCACCGTCTCCTCCTCTTCTGCGTCATCGCAGACACGGCAGTGGTCATTACATGACAGCTTCAACCGTCTTGTGTGTCTCCCCGATTATGGTTAATCAGGGAGTTAGTCCGGTGAATGTTATACACACGTTTAGATTCGGGTCTTCCAATAAATATCATGTCTAAAAAGCTAACTAGAAAACTATACACTGACAAGAACGGTACCAGCAACATTTTGCTTTTCTCTTTGCCAGCATTGTTTTCATGAATTTAAGATATGCTGCTTGTTGGGTTCTTTGTTGTCTGTCATGTTTTGTTCTCAGCAGTTTTCAACAGACAAAGCCACATTTGGGTCACAAAACGGCGTATTATAATATATTAATCATTGTGTCTCCGACATGTAATATTGAATTACAAACACAATGTGTTTGGACACAAGTGCACTACATTTGCGACAAGCTACAAACACGTTATAGTCGTATTTGTATCCAAACAACGGCACAAAATACTGATTTTTCAGCGTGTATGCATTCAACTAGAACAACCAGTATTATCGAGTCATAAAGCTCGACTCAATCATAAGACAATTTTCACCCAGGCTGGAAGCAGATATATCCCCAAATATTCTACATCACCAGCCAAGTGTATTATTCGATATATCGACCTGCACCGGAAATCTATAGTATTTTAACGAATATTTTAGAGCGAATATAATATTTTAAATCGGTAGCTAAATTTGTCAAAATTCACTAAATTTCAATAAAAAATTTTTTCTCAATTTAACAACCAATTTAAATCGTTAAAAAATTACAGAATTCCGGTGCTGGTCTTTTCTCGAAAACGTGGTACAGGCTGACTCATACTTTTACATTTTGTCAAAAATTTGTGTCTTTTCGGGGTAGAGATCTACTTCCAGATAATGTTATCAAGGAGC
Source organism: Phaonia tiefii (assembly GCA_963931995.1). Classification (NCBI taxonomy): domain Eukaryota; kingdom Metazoa; phylum Arthropoda; class Insecta; order Diptera; family Muscidae; genus Phaonia; species Phaonia tiefii. Next base: position 164,346,742 of record OZ008369.1, read on the forward strand.
ATTACAATTATCGGATAACTTACCCTTCCTGAGGAATACAAAACTTGAATTGATCGCTGGCAGAAGGTTTTTCGAAGACGTCGTAACTGCAGCGATTTGCACAGAACCAGTAAGGTAGTCCCTAGTGTTACCAGATCATCCGCTCTGGTCGTGTCCATTGGAACCCGCATAAAGTGAGTATCGTACTGCTGGGCCATCTCGTTAAGAGATTTGTGGCAGCACCAAAATATAACATTTTTTTAAGTGGCGCATCGGTGAGGTATTTTACTCCATCGGGTAAAAAGAACCATCTTGATTTTAGCCAGGTTTACACCAAGCGCAATTTCACCCCTCCCATCTACACAAAGTCCATAATCTACCTTGGAGAATGTGTCTTAAGGTACTGGGATGTTTGCCCCTTATAGTTACTACTTCATTGTATGCATACCTAATAGTTTTCGCACCCACATTTTCAACAAGAGTGGCCAGTAGTCCATTCAGCGCAAGGGTCCATAGGAGTGCAGACAAGTCCCCTCCTTGAGAAGAGGCTCTGTTGTAATATCTCGTTGAGTTCGAGCTTGCCAATACAGTTGTGATACGACTCCTGGTGATCACCTGGTGTACAAGCACCACAAGATCCACGTTAACCTTTTGTATCGATAGCGCCGGAATGGCTACTAATGTACAATTCTTAGCACCCAGCGATTTTGCCGCATTGCCGTCTCTGTAGATTTGTCCTTGCAGTACGCATGCATGTGCACCAGTAGAAAAACTTACATCAATACTCGCCCTCAAGTGTACGTCTATCAGCGGTTCCAATGTCTTCAACAGGAACGATGAGAGGCCTAAAGCCTGTAGGAGCAGTGTGAGAGGCCTCTCTCTCTTTGTTTAGGAATAAACGCTACTCTTGTATCCCTTCATCTTCTAGGTATGTATCGGAAGATTATAAACGTGATGTATAACTTTATCAGCCAGGAGATCAATAGAACGGCCACAGTCTGTAGTTCCGCTAGTGATACCAAGCCGGGCCATCTGGGAGGTGTAAAGGGGTTATTAGCTGCCGATTTGCCGTATAAGGCAGGATATAGTAACAATATAAACAGTGAATTTTGATCTATGATTGGTATGTTCATCTAAATTGACTCTCTCGTTTAGCGAGTTGCCAGGGATATGGGTGTCCATAAGAAGATTGAGTGAAACCAGTATTTTCATTAGGCTCGAAGCATCGGATTATCTTCTATTGGTTTACAGAAGACCATCCACGAGTTTTTGTTTGCCCGTCTGATTGCATTCTTATATCGCCTTAGCCCAAGTTTGTAATTCTCTCAGACCTGCTTATCTCTCGAAGGTTTGGCTCTGTTAAATTGTCACGGGATAACTTCCTTATATCCGCAAGCTCTACACTCCACCAGGGAGGCTTCTTCTTCCCCCTTGGCGATTTTTTTTGAGCATGGAATTTATGGCGACTTGTTGAGAGCACCCGTGACCCTATCCGCTATATTATCTGTGTCATCTACGCATCTCAAATACGATCTCAAAATACTTTGACAGGTATTTTCATAGAGGAACCAGCAGCCTTCTTCACACTGCGGCGAACTACTCCTGGTTGGGTCATATTCCAGTCCAACTGGAATATAATGTATTTATGATCAGAGAATGCATTGGCATCAAGGACTTTCCAATCTCTGATCATCTGATACAGATCTTTCGCTGCAAAGGTAACATCTACTACCTCTTGCCTGGTGGTGGTGACGAAAGTCGACTCATTTCCTCTATTGCATATAGCAAGGCTAGTTCCCAGTAGGTACTCTATGAGCGTTTCACCCCTATCATTGATGTCAGAGCTACCCCATAATGGGTGTTGTGCTTTTGGATCAGTTCCCAAAATCACTGCAGTACCTAGCCCTTTTTCCTCCTCTATGAGACATCTCAATGATACTGATCTCTTGACTTCGGGACAGATGTTCCTGGCCCATTTTCATCATGGCGTATGTACGATGCAACCAACCAAATGTTGGATCCGATTTGTTTCAGGCTAACCGCAATGTTGTCTCTGTCGCTATATGCCGTTGGCAGGATCGTCTTGAAATCGTTTTTGGCCACAAAACGAACTCTGGTATTGCCTTCGCCGGTTGTGGCTATTAGCCTATATTCCTTCGTCCTCAACCCACAAACTCTGCCGTTAGCAACTGTGAGAGTGTGCTCCTAAAGTTATTCGGAGAACTATTTTCTACTTTATACCTATAGGCATTTTTAAAGTTTTGTGATTTCAAGTAGTTTTGAAATTTATTGTCAGGAATATTTCGGAAATTTTAATTATTTGATTTGAATTTGAGAATTACGTACGCTCATTGAATTTTGGGTTCCAGTTTGTGTTTTTTTTAAATATCTTGAATGTTAATACCGACGGTTGACTCTAAAAGGAAAAGCAGACTTCTACTGGTTATGCCCGTGGCATTATTTTTGGTGTTAAATTTTGGAGAGAATTTTGGAAACAGCTCACTTCACTTTCTTCGAGCACAGAAGCAAAGTGAACTACCATCAAATTGGTGACAACAATTTATAATTAGTGCTGGGTGGCGATCCCGTGAATGCAAATAAGGGGTTGCATCCTAAATCGACACTATTTAATTTTAAGTGTGATAATAAAAATTTCAAATATTGTTTCCACCCATACCAACTACATTTGAGATTCCACAATATCTGACCAACACAATTGTATTTGAGTGAAATTTTCAATCTATTATCGTCCAGTAAAGGAAAGAATAACCCGTCTACAACTGACATCAGGCCTGGCGTCATCGATGGACCTTATAAAATGGTGAGTTAATTGTTTTTACATATGTGACCTGCTCCACGAAAATTGACCTCTGCGCCGAAACAATTGTTTTTTACTTTTTGAGTGGTTCTTATAGTTTCTATGTTTCTATGTCTTTTAGTTGTTTTTACAAATCACCTGTAAAGATGAACATAATTAATGAAAAAATTGAAAAATGTGATACAAACGGATAATATATATAATATTTGAAATTTAAAAAAGTTAAAAATAAAGTAAATATCAAAATATTTTTATTTTTCATAGAGGCAACCCTGCATAGTGAACATCGTACAAAGTACCAGAGAGTCGAAATACATCGCCAGATGATCAGGTTGAAGGAAGAGTTGCATAACCATGCGCAAAACACGGAAAAACGAAGCGACTTTTTTAAACGCGTTTTTCTCAATAACTTCTTTCGATGTCCCTTTTCGTGGAGCAAGTCACATTTGAATATAAATTTCACTCAAAGTTTTGTATGGTTTTGCATGTCATATTTGGCAATTTGAAAAGAAAAGAAAAACTAAACTTTGTGATAATTAGATCCGATAATATGGTTAACATAATGTTAGCAGTAAAATTCTAAGTCTGTAAATTCTGTATACTACATTTTGTTTTTAAATAACATGTTAACACTTGTTCCATTCCATGGTTCCTGTGATAAGCTCTTCGATTTATAATCCACATTTTCATTCCTAAATTCAAATTACGTTATTTTTAACCCGCAAATGGTGACGTACTGGTCTGTGAGACCGGCTGTGTTAAAAAATTGGTACAACTTTATTCTCCGTTATTGTTTTTTGTTGCGATTTCGAGTAGCTGCAGCATTGCACATCCCCCACCATCAGGTAATGACGAAGCTGCTTAGTGAGCACAACTTCTGTATTTTTTTCTAACCTGGTGTGTGAGACCGTGAGTCACCGTGCATGTAAGTAAAATAATCGCAACACTTTTGTATTATATTTTGGAAGGATACCAATTTTTGTTCATTTTATAAAAGTTCCTATTGTCGAAAGACTAATAAACATTATTTACCATAATGAATATGTGATTTTTTTATTTTTTCTTAATTTTAAAAAATGTATTGTTATTTTTATGCTCTATTTATAAACATTTGTGAATTTTAATATTGATATAAAAGAACTTAAAATGATTATATGTCTTTGTTTTATTGTCAAAGTGCATAAATAAAAAAAAAGCATTAACTATTCGCAACACGTTTCGAAAAATCTTCAGTTGAAAACCCCGGTGCATGAGACCGACGTCACCATTAATCAAAGTCAAATTTGCGTCACCATTGGCGGGTTAAGACATATCAGTTCGGATATGTCTAATTTGAATTTATGTTCTGTAACATAATAACTGGAAATGTTTTGTTTCCTTTTTTACGAAAAATCTAAATAACATAATTTGAAGTTAGGAAAATACATTTTAACATCGTCATTAACAGTGTCGAAAAACATATACGAGTTAGAATAGACCTACAACATTATTTTTTTAAAATAATTTCTTTTTCTTTGAATATGAATAGAAGCTTAATCACAATGTTGTAAATCTGGACCTTATATTCTAATCTCAGCCTTGAGTTTGAGTTAAGTAGCCAATGCAGTTGATGTGTCTTCAGCTTTATTTGTGTCTTCTTGGCTTCTATATGCCTTTTCCAGGTCAGTCTACGATCTAGATGTATACCCAGATAAGTAATATTACCAAATACGGGAATTGGTACACTGTTGAGTTGTATTTGTGGGTAAGTTCTTGCGTTTAATGTGAACGTAATTTGTTTGCTCTCCGTCTCTTTTACTTTTATCATCCAGTTAGCAATCCAAGATTCGATTGTTTGGAGATGTAAGCTAAGATTTTCGGCGACTTTAGATGGGTTTCTATGAGAGCTCAGTATTGCCGTATCGTCTGCAAAGGTAGACGTAAACAGATCGCTTCTCGTGGGGAGGTCAGCTGTAAATATAAGAAAAAGAAAAGGACCGAGAACACTTCCCTGCGGGACCCCGACATATATTTTGTATTTATCCGTAATTATCTCTCCCTGCTTGACTCTAAAATATCTATTTTCCAAGTAACTTTCGAAGAGGGAATGTGTATTAACTGGCAGATATTTTTTAATTTTATGTAATAGACCCTCATGCCAGACTTTGTCAAATGCTTGAGCAACATCTACGAATACAGCACAACAATATTATCTTTTTTCATAAGCTTTTCTAATCTCATTGGTCAAACGATTTACTTGTTGTAGAGTACTATGGCCCTCCCTAAAGCCAAATTTATGATCAGCGATGATATTATGAAGCGAAGTGAAGCTTTTAAGTTTAGAAAGAAATGCTCTCTCGAAGAGTTTCGATAGGCATGGTAAGAAGCTTATCGGTCTATATGATGAAGCTAAAGTTTTGTCCTTTCCTGGCTTTAATCTCATTTTCACTAGAGACATTTTCCACGCATTAGGGAAGTAGCTATATTTTATTATATTATTGAACAAACCTACGAGGAACTCGATAGCTATTAGCGGAAGTTCTGATATCATCCTCTATGTTGTTAGATCATAACCAGGAGCTTTTCTAGGATTTGGTGTTTGCTTTATAATATTGACAACCTCCCCGACCGTTATATCCAATGGGATTATAGATGTCTCCGTATTGCACGCTACATTCGATAGACTAAAACTGTTAGTACATGGATTAGGACGGAAAACTTCACTCAAGTGCTCTGCAAAAAGTTTAGCTTTTCCCTCATCTGTTGTAACCCAGTCGCCATTTATATCACGTAAAGGAAACTTTGTATCAACTGGCGTTTTAAGATTTCTTATTGACTTAAACAAAGAAAAATTTGTGGATGTAGTGGCAGTCAATCCCTCAACATATTTTCCATGTTGAAGATCATTGTCGTTTTTCAAGGCTACTCGTAGTCTACTCGTGGCAAGTTTGAGTCGAAGACTTGTAGTAGGAGATCTATATGCCTGCCAGTCTCGCCTGGCCCTTCGTTTCTGATTTACCAAATATTCTATGGCTGCATTCGTGTATGTGTGTGTGTGCTCTTCTTTATGGTCCTGAATTTGGTGATGTGATTTTCAATATCAAGCTCATTGTCTATACTTTTGTTCAAAATTGGGACATGGCTGCTTACGTATTTTCTGAACTGGCTGCGTTTTCTTAGATGTTAGCATCAAAGGGGATTCTATCTCGTAAACCGCGTTAATTGAGAATATAACAGGGGAATGGTCTGAAGACAGTCCGGTGGACGTTGTTGCCGACGCGTTAGTCTTTGAAATTCCCCTAATTATGGCGAAGTCAATTAGATCAGGCTGTTTGTTACGATCATGCGGCCAGTACGTTGGCTGACAGGGAGATAGGTAATCGATCTCATTTTGTCGAGACATGATGCAGTTGTCTCCGGCGGCTAAAAATGTGTGCCCCAGTCTTTAAACGTAAACGTATCACTCGATATCGAAAATCTTGGGGGGCAATAAATTGCCGATATTGTAATTGTCTCGTGAGAAATTGAGACGCGAACGGTAGTTGCTTGCAAATATTGTTCCGAGTAGCTTTCTAACAAATGGTGCCTAATTCTTTTGCGTATAAGGACACCTGTACCTCCATGTGCCCTGCCATCGGGGTGGTTCGTGCCATAAAATGTGTAATTAGGAAAATTTAAATTATATTTATCTGTTAGATGCGTCTTAGATAAGAACATTATGTCTATGTTTTCATCAGCTAGATAATTTCCAATTCGAGTCTGTGTTTACTAACACCGTTTGCGTTCCATGTACAAATTTTTAGGAAGTAACCTATTTTTTACTAATAATGGCTTGAATTAATTGATTTAGACTTCTCATAAAGTCTTGCATCATTGACTGCATTGTCGACATGAACATGTTCATACTTTGCATAAGTTGTCTTATCATATTCTCTATGCCACTTGCTGGCTGCACAGCAGACATATGAGGACATTAGTGTATGTCATGGTATCAGAAGTTGTCCTAATTTCATTATCCCGTTGTGGAATATAAACTGATCTAATTTCTAACTCTGGGGCTTTGAATTCACGAGCACGAACTGTCCCCAATTTTCCATCCAATTTTTTCTTTAGGCCCTTGTATATTGGACACCCCCTGTAGTTGGCAGTATGATTACCCCCGCAATTATTAAATTTTTTGTTCTCTTGGGTTTTTATCGAACATATGGACGATTTGTGCAGATTACCACAAACTACACATACTGTTTGCAACCCATAGTATTTTTTCGTGTGCCCGTATTCCTGGCAATTTTGGCACTGTATAGGGCCCGAACGCTGTGTGGCTCTTCCACAGAGATTCGACGGTGCAGCAAATATTTCAACGCATAACTTGGATGAACCTCATTGTGTTTCAATTTTCTTGCGTCTGGCTCTAGTTCTACCTTAAACATAGGTTGGGGGATCTTGTCCCTGTTAAAAATATTAATCACCGAGCGTACACTGAACCCTTTTTCCTCTAATGCCGACTTAACCTCTTTCGATTCAACAACAGACTCGATGCCCTTAACTACTACACATAAGCCCTTGCTGATTTTCAACTGGTATGTGTAATAATTTTGAAATAACTAGTTATTTGACGAAAGCTTTTCTCGTCGTTGGTCTGAACCTTTGTTTCGTGTATTTTGCACTTTCGGTGAGGAACGATGTGAAAAGTGTTAGTTCCAATGACTTTGGTAATATTCGTAACCAAGTAGACAATAAATATTTTTAATCGAATTCGACCAATTGAAATGAAATTCTAATTTTTGTTCCTTATATTCCACGACACATTTAGGCAACAGCCGTTAGGGATATGTGGGCTATAAAATTTGAGATATTGATTGATAGCAAAGGGTAAGGGCGGTTTTAGAATGAAGAGGTTTCTGACACCTAATGCCTCTTCAACTCAAAACTTAACATTTGATCCAAATTTATTTTCAATCTTCGAAAATTTTGTTTTGGTTTGGTTCATTGTGGTAATTGAGTTAGCGTCATTGCCACCTTACAATTTAATATATTCTGTGGCAGACTTGCATCGACCTAAAGGGGAACAAGAACACCACCCCAATATCCCTGAGCATGGCCGGAACAATAGGTAGCATGGTTCCGTAAGTGAGGTAGCATGGTCCCGTAATAGGTAGAACAGAGGCAGAGTAGTCGTTACACAACCCAGCGATATTAGATGAGGCAGTGCGCAGTATTCTTCAATTTTTTCTTCAAAACAATTCCGTCTCCGTCCTCCTAGTCGACATCCGCTAATACACACTCACTAAAGGATCTTTGGTCAGAGCTCCACCCGGTCCCCTTAGCCCTCTTAGGCTGTGGTTGTTATCGGGTGAGAGAATCCAGTTCTCCGTTTAATTCAATAACATTATGATTCCATTTCGGAGAATATCTCTATCAGGCCTGTTCTGATATCACTTCATGTCGATATGGTTTTAAATAAGCGGAATGCTGTTCTGCAATTTTTTGAAAATTCCGTGATATATAATCGCTCTGGAAATTGACGGTGAACAGAGATCACTTGCTTGTTTTGTGCAAAAAATGTATTGCAAATCTTTTCAAAAATTATTAGAAAACAAAATTTGAAATGTTTTTCTCTTTTTTACTATTTAAATAACTGATTTTAATAGAAAAATGTATAAATTTCACACTTTTTAAAAATTATGTTTATTTCGATTCACATTTGCGCATCATTACTCTTCTGCTTTTCGTGATTACACAGTGAGACACTCAAAATTTGATACGCTTGAGACCAAAAAAATCTGAAAGCTACTGATGAGAGAAGAAAACCCGTAGCTGGGTTTGGTCTGATTGACTAAGGTTTTTTTTTTAATTGGCGTTTGAAGTTTTAGGCTTAGAAATGAATTTTTGATAAGAGAACACTTTTGGTAATGCCTACATCTCGAAAACTGTTCAATATTTTTCTTGGGTGTCGTCGGCAAAGTTGTAGCTCGTAAACTGCCCTACAAAAAACGTTTATTCAAAAAATTCCACCCTCATGATCAAAAACTTTAAAATGTAAAAAATATTATTTTCGCCGTCTTTTGCGGGTTTTGGTTTTATTTATTTTTGAATTTTTGAAGTTTTTCAACATGAAGGTGGCATTTTTTTTAAATAAACGTTTGAGGGTTTTTTGTAGGGCAGTTCACGAGCTACAACTTTGTCGAAGGCACTTGAGCAAATATGTGAATAGTTTTTGAGATGTACGTATTACAAGAAGTGTTCCCTTTATCAAAAGTTCATTTCTAAGCCTAAAACTTCAAACGCAAATTAAAAAAAAACCTTAGTCAATCAGACGAAACCCAACTATGGTTTTTCTTCACTCACCAGTAACTATCATTGCAACTATATTGCAAAATGATGCATAGTGTTATCTGTTCCTCTTTGCCTGTCCCGTGCTTTACTTTTCGAGAATGAAAATATTAATAATTAATAAATATTAATAATAAAAGTTCATGAAAATAATTTAAATTAATAAAACCCAACAATAAAGCTCCAGGCATTTCAAATTTTTCCAATATCTTTCACAAATTCACAAATTTTGATTAAATATGACCACAAACATATGTTGGGAAGCAAAGAAAATGATAAACAAAGCATAAACAAAATCAGCTGTTCGCTTGGTGATTTCGAAAACATAAAATAACGCCGAAAAGTATAAAATGGAGTGATTTTCAGAGCACCTACAAATCACCGGCGTGTCCTTAAAATCGTCCGTGATTTAAAATCGTCGCGATTTCAGAACAGGCCTATATATCGGGTGTCTCTTACCTCCCACTAAGGTTTGGAAACAGATACCAGGTTGCGTCTCAATTGTGTCCATATTGGCATCGAAGAGGTTTGTAGTAAACTCTATGCCTAGCGGACTGCCCTCTGTCTAGTTGTGTTGTTGTTGCTTTTTTGAAATTTTTCTTCCATGTGATTCACACGATAATAAAGGATTTGAGGTCGGAGCATTCCCCTCAGTAGCACGACAAAAACTTCGCCGAAGGCTAGTTAGTCACAGAGGCATCCAGGTATCTGGTAGAAATAGATAGGCATGGTACGCGTAACACCCCGAGTTGGGGGAGTTAGTTTTGAGTAGAACCACTTCTGGCATAGCGAGCGTAATCATGCTAGTTTGCGTTGCTTAATAAAGTTCATACAGCTCTTGGATCATACAACATCTACATATACTCGCTTGTGTCTGTTATTGATCTTCATATTTTCTGGACAAGTTTTCTCTCGGAGATTTGAAGGTTGCATGAGAGACAGATATAGATGCGCTATTTCTCTGAAGAGCTTGCTTAGCTTGAATTAACACCTACTAGCAAGCACAACTCTCCGTTTGATCTCAAACCTGCCGTTATTGTTTCTTTACTGCAGATCCGAGATTTATATATTCACCCACTACCTCGGAGTTACAATGGTTATCAACGTTTACGCCATGCTCACCCTGAGACGAGGCTACGCTCGTTAAATTTGTCCTCCATTACTGCCAAAGTCCCTCGATTTCGATTCTCGAAAATACCGCAATAACTTATCGCACAGCCCGCCTACTGATATCCATATCGGCATGTGACTTTATTGTCTTCATTTCGATGTTGAAGAGATCGTATGATAGGGTATGACCTTGCTGGGGTCTCTCCTGGAATCAAATGGTATGATAAGATCTTTACCAACTTCACTGAGGGTTTAGCGTTCAGCGGTATAATTTTGCAGAGACGTATAAGTTCAGCATTGAAACCAACCTCAAATATAGCTCAGTAAGAGTTTATCCGCCTGAGGTGCCTTATAATCAACAAAAAGATGGAATGTGTCGATTTGGATTTCGTGGCTTTTCTCCAGGATTTGGTGTAATAACGGGGTTTTCAATAAGAGCGCTACAAAAGTTTTTTTTAAATAAACCAAAACCGGTTTTAGATACCAATGAAATTCTTTATTCCTGTGAAAGTACGTTCGATGCCATTATGTATGGAACTGGATTTCTTTTGCATGGCCACCACGGGCACTCTTGCAGAAGCCCAGACGCTGAACCCAATTTTCGAATGTTTTTAACCATAAATCGGCCGATACTGCTGCAATTTCACGTTCGATATTCGAACGAAGTTCATCAATCGTCGCTGGCTTTTTGTCATAGACCATAGACTTGACGTAGCCCCACAGGAAATAATCTAACGGCGTCAAATCGCACGACCGAGGTGGCCAATCGACTGGGCCATTTCGTGAGATAACACGTTCACCAAACTTAGTTTCCAATAAATTGATTGTGGCATTCGCTGTGTGGCTTGTGGTGCCGTCCTGTTGGAACCACATGTCCTCCAAGTCCATATTATCCAATTGGGGCCAAAAATATCCGGTTATCATTGAACGGTAGCGATTCGCATTCACAGTAATGTGCCCGTCTTGATCATCACGGAAGAAGTACGGCCCAATGACGCCGCCGGCCTATAACCGCACCAAACCGTAATTTTTTCGGGATGCAATGATGACTCATGAATTACGTGTGGATTGCTGTCTGATCAATAACGCATATTTTGCTTATTGACGAAGCCATTCAGCCAGAAATGAGCCTCATCGCCTCATCGGTCGTAGCGCTCTTAAAGTTGAGGCCACTTACTCCAAATTTCGATAGTAAATTTTAATAATTTCGACTCGATGTTGGCTCGTATATCTTTCCATGATGAAATGGCAAACCTTACTGAAGAGAAATGTCAAAAGAGCGGGGAAAATATGGCGTCGTTTGCTGTCCCTATCGATTTACTTTTGTAGCGTCTCTGCTGAAAAACCCTTTTTGTGGATTTTACAGGTCTAATGTCCCTCTGATAAGGCCCGATCACATTACGCTCGAGAGAATTTTGTATGCAATGGGTAGAAGGCTTTTGAAACCGTTTGCAAATATAAAACAAATTACGCTGGGAGTCATATCGCCGGATAAGCATTCGTGTATCCAGATTCTACACGCACCTCGCCACCAGCCTTAAATAGCTCTGCCTGCCGGTAGCCCATCATTTAATTGGCCGTTCAGATCATTTGTCTAAACTAGCAGAGCAGTGCTCGCGAATCTTGGGTATCTAGATTTAAGAATATAACGGGATTTCCAATAAGGACTTGACAACTTTTTTTAAAATAAAACGCAAACTATTTGCAATATTTCTAAAACTTTATGATCGACTTGGAATACAATCAAAACATTTATGAATGGAACTCGACTTCGTTCATATGTAAAATTTTCGGCCGCTATTTTACGTTCAATGTTGGCTCTGAGTTTTTCCAACGTCGTCGGCTTGTTGGCATAGACCAATGATTTGACGTAGCCCCAAAGAAAAAAGTCTAGAGGCATTAAATCGCACGAACGAGGCGGCCAATTGACTGGTCCATTTCTTGAGATAACACGCTCACCAAACATACTCAGCAATAAATCGATTGTAACGTGTGCTGTGTGGCTTGTGGCACCGTCCTGTTGAAACCACATGTCGACCAAGTCCATGTTTTCCAATTCGGCCCAAAAATAATCGGTAATCATGGCTCGATAACGATCGCCATTCACAGTAGCGTGACGATCGTTATTGTCGACGAAAAAATATGGCCAAATAACGCCGTCGGCATGCAAACCGCACCAAACAGTTATTTTTTGTGGATGAAGTGGTGATTCACGAAGCACATGTGGATTTTCATCAAACCAATAACGCATATTTTGTTTATTGACGAGCCCATTGGGCCAAAAATGAGCTTCGTCCCAGAAGATGATTTTGCGATGAAATTTATCATCTTGATGCATCTTCTCCAGAGCCCAATCGGAGAAAGTACGTCACGTCAAATGGTCCATCGGCTTCAATTCGTGAGTCAGCTTGATCTTGTATGGATGTGAACCAAGATCTTTACGCAAACTTCGCCATAAAGAGGTCTTGGCGATGCCCAGTTCTTGAGAACGCCGGCCAATCGACTGATTTGGATCGTTTGCTACGGACGCCTGAACGGCAACGATACTTTCGTCACTTCGACCAACCCGTTGTCTCATTGGACTCAAATTTTTGCACTAAACTTGTTATTGCTTGTCTACTAGGGTGAGAATAACGACCGAAAATTGGAGCTAATACTCTTAAAATTGCGGTCACCAACTCTGAATTTTAGCAAGAAGAAAATGTTGAGTTTACTGGAAAAAGGAAAGTAACAGTTAGATGATCAGTGAAATAGTGCGTTCACAAATTAAATTCAAAGTTGTAAAGTACGTATTGGAAAACCCTTTATTATATATTTTCACCAATATTTTGCTGAAATCGAATAATCAAAGCCATAATAATCTTACTGAAAATTAGGCCAAGAAGAATACAATTTAAATATGTGTGCCTACAGGATGTGGAATTCAAAATTCATTCCGGAAAGTAATCATATTTTAAAACGAAAACAGAGTATATAAAAGTAAACAAACAGGAAATAATGATGAACATTTTTTTTAAACATAAATTACATTTCTCGCTATGTTTAAATTTCACCACTTTATTCTTACACCACATCACACAATTACAATATAGTTAAGTAGTAAGATTAAATATCCGTGCCGAAACAAATTTAAGGAGAACAATTCCCTTTAAGTTTAAAGAGCATACAAAAGAGGGGCCATTGACGTTTCTCCTTGCAAGTTAAAAAGGGGTAATTGTTCTCCCTTTCGTTTTACAACAATTTCACCGCTTTCCCCAATAAAGAGGAGAAGCACTTGAATGGTGGTATAAAGTTGAAACTCAAATACCGAAAAAGATTCAATGAGTAAAAGTATTATGAACTGCTGACATAAAAACGCACAGAAATCATAAAATTTCACGATTAACAGAGTCTTAAAAGTATTCACATACGAAGCTTCTAATGGAAATGACTTATGTCAATATCCGTGACGGGAACAAAACATCTCTTGAATAACAATTTTAATAAAATATCCGCGAATATTACAAGAAATTTACCGAAATGTATATAAAATAAAGTACTAGGAATGTTTACACCCATATTCGGAGTTTCGACCTGCAAGTGAAAGTGATTTGCTTTCACAAAATGATGTTTTAAATTCCACTTGAAGACTTAAAGTAAAGACAAGTTATCTAGTGTGTTATGAGATGCTCATACATTAGAATGTAAATATAATATTTAATATTCACAGCAAAAAATTTAATAAAATCAGTATAATTGATAAAAAAGAAGCAGTTCAATTAATTTATAAAAATTGAGTAGGTTATTAGCTCACACGTTGCGCCGAAGATCATTTAAAAAATACTTGACATTAAATTTGCCGCAAGTGGATTTGGATGAATTTCTGTTCAAGATTTTTATCTGAGCATTTTAGCCTGGATTTGTTGGTTCCCAGCTGAGATTTTCCCGAGTGTATTTTATTAAAATTTCTGTATTACAGTTCCTCATAGCTGAATTACATATGTGCAAATGTGTTTGATACTCGTAATAAATTTGTCAATCAGTATTTTATTGTCAAGTGAGAGGGGAGATTTGTAGTTAATGAAAGAATTGTTTAGTTGAATGCCAATAGCGTTCCTTTTTGTTTAAATATACTTTTCCATGTAAGTCTTTTATCAATGTGTATTCCTGGATATTTTACATCAACCGCCTGTGGTATTTCTGCGTGGTTTAGAGGTATGCGAGGGCAAGTTCCACGTTAGAGAGTAAATGTGACATGGACTGATTTTGCTTCATTGACTTTGGTCATCCAATCGATTTACCAAGAAGAGATACTAATTAATAGCCATACATTTTTCAACGGAGGAACAACCATCTGTGGGCTGTCCATTGACGACTGACGTAGATAGATCTGAAGCGAATAGCAACTAAATTGTCGGTTCCGAGATGTTATTTTGTGGTACCCCGGTTTTGGTTTCATAAACTGTGCTGAACTCATGATATAATACGAGTATTCGATTTAGAATATAAAAGGTGTTCAAAAATGCGTGCAAAATTTGAATTGTGTGCGGTAAATTGTTGTAGTTGAAGAAAACGACAGCTGACACTTCAGGGATATTAAAAATGGAACTCTAATAGTGCTATTCATCGCATATGAGGCTGGTCGAATAACAAATGTTAATAGTGCTCTGTCACGAAATGATAATCTAGTTTCTTATTGTTCCTAAATATCATGGTATTCCAAACTAATGCAATACAATTTCGATTCAATCTTGCATGCGTTTTGGGACACCCATTATTTTAAAAGAAAGAACAAATATATTATGAGTTTATATAGTAGTTTCCTATCTTCTCATATATAATTACGAGGAATTAATGCACATTATATTGTGTAATCTTTAGACAAAACAAAATTAATTTTATATGACACTTCAGCGACAATTGAGCTTATTGATTTGGGTCTCTAACCCCAACCATTTGGCCATTCTGTACATTTAATGGCAATGATGTACTACCTTTGGCTTGAATGTCAGCACATCTCAAACGGCCGACCATCAACATTTTCAGAGCTGCTGGCATCTGCTTATAATGAGTTTTAGCAACTTTTTTGATGTACTAAAATAGACGCGGGTACACAGTTTGACCGACTGCGATCACAGATTGTTTGGCGTTAAACTCCGATCGACCTATATGTATGAAATTTTGTGTGCATATCGGGTGGGTCTCAGAATCGGCCAACATCTATTTTTCATACCCCTAAATGATAAGGGTGACCCACCCCTATATAGAACACAGATTTGTCCGACTGCGAAACACAGATTCCCTGTCGGGATTTGAGTTAACTTTAAGCTATCAAATGGTTCGCCAACGATGAGTCACAGGTGACTCAAAAGCTAACTCATTTTCCTTGTTAAATCCTATTCAGATTTTACATGTGATGTCATCAGAGTGAGTCAGTACTATTGTACCCATTTAATCGGGATTTTTGTTTAATCGGTTAATCGTTAATCGTAAATTTCAAACTGACGATTAACCGAATAAAACGCAATCAAATTATTCGAGTAATCGATTATTCCAATAACATAAAACAAAAAAAAAAAGAAAACAGTGTTCAAACATTGTACTATGCACATTTTTTAAAACAAAACGTAACAAAAGCAACTTCATTATAAAGTATAAAATAAATATATGTAGGTACAATTCACAACAACTCGTAGTTACACCAACATAAAAATTGGTGACTTTTGGTACCAAGCCAAAATTAAAAAAAATTAAAAAAAAGTTTGGACCCAAAAGTGCCACGGTTTCCGGTATCTCCCATACGTATTGGCTACAATGGGAGCATTTTTGACGTCACATAATAAACAAACTAAGTACTTCCTGTACGATTTTAGTAAATTTTAACAAAAATTATACGTCAGGTTGTCAATTTAGTCAAGGGATGAGATGAATGTGAAAGTGACTTACGTGATCATGCCCGAAGTTTTTTTGATTTTATATGTTCACAATTTTTGTTCTTTATGAAAAGAGCTACAACTCAGAGAGTAAATCAAAATTCCGAACTATTTGCAAGATATGAGCCTGACAAAATTATCACTTTTTTGCAAGAATAACACCAATCTTTGGGGCCCATACAAAAAAAGTCCATGACTTTTGGCAAAACAGGGAGACCCGGGTCTTTTTTGGTCTTTTATCACGTAGTGGTGTCCGTATATGGTTATATTTTTTCGTGTTGCACTGTGTAATGGTTCAATTTTTTAATTTATACGCATTTTTCAAAAAAGACTACATATAGATAGCGGTTATTGTGAGATTGAATAATACATAAAGTAAAAGTTCAATAATAACAGACACTGAACAGCAAAAATGTTTAAAGGAAAAAAAAGTAACAGTTGAGTTTATGTTAAATTTTTGAAATATTATATTATACAAACGTTACGGTTCATTTATTGTTTTAATTTATTAAAATTGCTAACAAAACATTAAGAACGTCTTCAACTTTTTGGATAGCTGGTACTCCAGTTAGTAATAATCTAGAAAATATTATATAGACTTGAAGTATCGTGTTTGATGTAAATTATTATATTTAATTTTATTTTTAGAAAATTAACATTTTTATACACTATAGTCGAAATTTTATCGCTATTTAGGGACCATAAGATGAAAACTCTTGTTCTGCAATTTTTTAATAATTACACTTCTAATATGTAGACATATTAATTTAGTCTTGAGAAGCTGAACAATTCCAACGTCTAGAATTTTGCATCACCCCAGTGCTTATACAAAACAGCGGGTTTTCCAATAAGAACATGACAATTTTGTTTTAAATAAAACGCAAACCATTTGAGGTATTTTCAAAACATTATGATCGGCTTGAAATACAATCAAAACATTTACGAATGGAACTCGACTTCGTTCATATGGCCACCGTCGGCAGCGGTCGATTAGTTGGACCCAATTTTCGATGACGGCCGGTAACGGCCGCTAATTCGCGTTAAATGTTGGCTCTCAGTTCTTCTAACGTCGTCGGCTTGTTGGCATAGACCAATGATTTGACGTAGCCCCAAAGAAAAAAGGCGGCCAATTGACTGGTCCATTTTCAATAAATCGATTGTAACGTGTGATGTGTGGCTTGTGGCATCGTCCTGTTGAAACCGCATGTCGTCCAAGGCCATGTTTTCCAATTAGGGCCAAAAATAATCGGTAATCATTGCGCGATAACGATCGCCATTCACAATAACGTGACGATCGTTATTGTCGACGAAAAAATATGGCCCAGTGGCGCCGCCGGCATACAAACCGCACCAAAGAGTTATTTTTTGTGGATGAAGTGGTGATTCATGAAGCACATGTGGATTTTCATCAAACCAATAACGCATATTTTGTTTATTGACGAGCCCATTGAGCTAAAATTGAACTTCGTCACTGAAGATTATTTTGCGATGAAATTCATCATCTTGGCGCATCTTCTGCAGAGCCCAATCCGAGAACCCCCGCCGCCTCAAATGGTCCATCGGCTTCAATTCTTGAGTCAGCTTGAACTTGTATGGGTGTAAACCAAGATCTTTACGCAAAATTCGCCATAAAGTGGTCTTGGCGATGCCCAGTTCTGGAGGACGCCGCGGAATCGACTGATTTGGATCGTTTGCTATGGACGCCTGAACGGCAGCGATATTTTCGTCACTTCGACCAACTCGTTGTCTCACTGGCACGGCAGCATCACACAATGAATATGTAGACTCAAATTTTTGCACTAAACTTGTTATTGCTTGTCTACTAGTGCGAGAATACCGACCGAAAATTGGAGTTAACGCTCTTAAAGTTGCGATCACCGACTTCGAATTTCGGTAGTAAATTTTTAGAATTTGCATACGTTGTTCGTTCGTGTACTTTACCATGATGAAAATGTTGAGTTTACTGATAAAAGCATAGTAACAGATGATCAGTGAAGTAGTGGGTTCTCAAATTAAATTCAAAGTTGTCAAGTACCTATTGGAAAACCCTTTATAAGTATTTATAGATATATATTTTAATTTTTAACTTTAATATCTCTTGTCGTTGACGGGTATATAAATCATTTTATGTCTTGGGTTGAGTTCAAGATGAGTGTGTCGCCCCTAAACAATTGTCGGTTGAAGATAAACATAGCTTGCCGTAAAGCAATGGACAGATGTAGTGTCAATGTATAAAAAATTCGTTAGTTTTATCCACTTCCCTTATAGATTTCGAGACGGTTTGTGCGAAAGTTAGGTAAGTTTCACAGAAATTAGGCTGGCGAATTTAAAATGGAAATACATCCCCGTCAGTATTAGATACATTAACTATTAGATTCCAAAACACATTGCAATACACAATACGTGTGGCCAATTTTCAGAGTGTGTTAAGATTACTCTCTCCTAAATTGTTACAACAAATCGGGAAAGTGTAAAAGAACGATCGAAAAATTCGATCAATTTATGATGATTATCAATTATGATTCTCACAGATATCTGTCCGCTCACTCTTCCGAATTTTCCAGACTAAACTTTCCGAATTCTGGCAACCGCCCATCCGATTTTCTATACGATATTGACATTAGATCTGGAACTTGTGCAGAGTGTCTGACAGATTTCACCCCGATTTCGGAAGTAGTTGTTTACTGGGTTGGGTCGTTCGTTAATTTAGAATTGATATTGTTGTTATATAAATAACTGTAAACGGTACAGTCTAAACTGAATTATGACACTTTATGTGGCGTTTGAGCCTCGGCTGCGTTATATGTGATACAGTGATCCAAACGTAAGATCGTTTCCCAACGCAGGTGACCGCTTCTACGATTTAAGTGATTAAAAAACCGGGAAAACAAGCGATAGCGATGTGCCTTAAGTGATACGACCCTAATGCCTTGTTCACGCTAGAGTTGTGTAGGTCACGAACGAACTAATTCAATTGAACGATTCACTCTTGTGAACTACATGAACTAGAACTACAGAACTAGTGTTGTGCCAGTCTCTTCGAGGCGAGCGGCTAAACGTCGCAGTGTTTCACCAGTAGGCGTTGGACGGCCAGGAAATCAGCGACGAAATTCACGTTGTGCCAAAGTCACCGACCGATTATTGGTCAAATAAATAGTCAGCAATATTCCGCGTTCTGGAGCAGTGTAGCGTAACATTGTTTATTAACGTGTATTTCGCATGTGTTTACTAAACAAATGCCAAAACAGAACTGACATTAGGGGCCAATCGCAAAATTTATAGCATTTTCTGATAGGAGGATTACTTTTGCGCCACCTGTTATATAAAAAATGTTCAGGAAAAGAGTAAAAACTCAAAAACTTGTTATTTTTGTACAACTACTAAACAAATAAAAATGTAAACAACGGTTATATTCTTTTTAATAATAATTTCTTGCAATAACATATTTTTGTCTTGTAATATTAACGGGAAACAGTTTTTCGTCTCTACTGAAAATGTTCAAATTTTGAGTTGTTACACTTTTGTGGAACAGGTGCGATATGTGCTCGAGAACGAAGCCGCCAAAAAATTTTCCGGTGTGCCGCCTTCGTAAATAATTTTGTGAAGTTCAAGTTCATTATCGGATAAGCCGCTTTGAAAGGCCCGAATTACTGAAAAATATATCTAAATTTTTTACACAACCAACAAGGTGAGCCCCAAAGTAAATTCTGCCGCAAAATCACATTTAATAAAAACTCAGTAGTATCAGCCGTCGATTCACTTTTTTTGTTGCTACAACGCCGTCGATATTTATGGGTGGGCTTCGTTCTCTGAACACGTGGTTAACACGGATAACAACAAATAAAACAATTGTTCCCCCCTCATTCTTCAAATTGAAATTTTAAGTTTTCATCGGAATAGACTAGTGAGAAGAAACTATAAACCGTGTAGAATCAGTGCTTCATGTAAACCTTCATGCACCATTCATTTATTTTATTGTTTTCATTCGTATTCTAACAAAATGTTGGTTATTGTGTCCAGGCACGAACATTTTACTCATGGTAATGTTTGTTATCATACAGTTGCTATTGCCACCCGCTTAAGGACTACACATTTATATTGTGAATTGTAACTATTTATCTGAGATAAACTGCAAGAAATGTCAAAAGACTATAGTTTAATATAATTTTGTAAGCTACCAAAGATATGATAACACTCTCTAAACAGTATTACAATGGTAAGCATAAATCTCCTATAGCCATTGAATAAGCCCCCCTACTTACTGCAACCACTTTGGTTTTATTTCCTCGCGTATTCCTCTTCTTTTTCCGCAACGCTAATCGTAAATAGTTTCTGATTTCTGAGAAATTACCGAAGATTAACCTTCCAACTTATCTGTTTAGATTAGAAGAGAAAAACCCCGCAAATACATTCCACTCCGCTGTACATTG
Organism: Phaonia tiefii; assembly: GCA_963931995.1. Lineage (NCBI taxonomy): Eukaryota > Metazoa > Arthropoda > Insecta > Diptera > Muscidae > Phaonia > Phaonia tiefii. The sequence goes on from OZ008369.1 coordinate 164,367,303, forward strand.
AACGCTTGTTTTGGGTTCTCACCATAATTTGATACCACAATTCCTTACACAGGAACGGTGCCAAAACCCACAACCAACATAATTTGAGACTATTCAGATAGAAACAATTTTAATTGTTCGAAATTTTTGCAAGAATTTTTGCAAGTTTTTTGGGGTTAGTTTGTTTTAAATTTTTTTTTCTACTAGTCTATAGCTACAATTATGCCGAAAATGTTTGGAGCACAATTTCCTGTTTTAGGGCCCCAAAGGACTAGGGATTGTTTCCGTAACAAATATATTTTACGGCGCTATTTGCAAGCACAATTCTCCTATCTATCTCCAGGCTGACGTTGTTGTCCTTGTTCACGGCGGATCCACGGTAGACAAATTCATCTACCACTTCAAAATCAAATCGGTTGTCATCGTTCAAGTGCGTTCAAGAGTCGAGAGGTTTCTCTAGTCGTTGACACCATCAATTTTGTCTTGCCCTCATTAACAACAAGACCCACCTTCGCTGATTCCTTTTCGATTCTTAAAAATACTGCAGTAACCTCTCGCAAATTTCGCCCAATGATGTCTATGTCGTCAGCATATGCCAGCAACATATGGCTTTTCGTGTTAATTGTCTTGTTCGTATTTACTGCAGCCTTTCTCATTATTATCTCCATTAAGATGTTGAAGAGATTGCACGAAAGTGTGTCGCCTTGTCTAAGTCCTCGCTTGGTACAGAATGGCTCAGTGAGGTCTTTCCCCACTCTCACTGCTGATTTGGTGTTGGTCAGCGTCATTCTACACAGGCGGATCAGTTTTGCCGGAATACCAAGTTCAGACATAGCTTCGTAGAGTTTTCCCCGTGTGGGGCTATCGAAAGCAGGTTTGTAATCGACAAAAAGGTGGTATGTATCGATTTGCTTTTCGGGGGTCTTTTCCAGGATTTGGGGTAGCGTGAATATTTGGTCAGTCGTGGACTTGCCTGGTCTAAAACCACATTGATAAGGTCCAATCAGGTATAATTGGCTTTAGTCTTTCACATAATACGCACGACAAGACTTTATACGCGATGGAAAAAAGACTGATACCGCGATAGTTGGAACATACACACGGATCACGCTTTTTGAATACAGGACATAGTACACTGAGACTCCAACCTTCGGGCATAGATTCCCCCAGCATATAAGTCGATGCATGTGGGCTAGCAGTCCTTCGCCACCTGCCTTAAAAACTTCAGCGAGTAGCCCATCCGCACCCGCGGCTTCATTATTATTCTTAAGACGGGTGACGGGGGGGGGGGGGGGGTATAATCTACACTATCTTCCACTATCATTACCTCCTGATCGTCAGTGGAAGAATCTGAGTGGAGTAGTGCTGAAAAGCTCTAGCAGGAGAGAGAGCTTCTGTCGACATTGATATCCCCGGTATTTGTAGATTGTCAGTATTCAGCTTTTATCAGTAAAATATCGATTGCGACGTTGGCTGTGTGGGTGGCCCACACTTTCATCTTTTGGGAACAAAAATCGGTGAGCGTGGCACGATAACGCGCACCATTCCATTCTCATTTCCTTAGACAAATTGGCCTATGATGCCGCTATGCCAAAAACCGTTGTGGATGTATCGGCTTCTCCTCGACAACGTGTGGATTTCCGAGCCACAAATGTGACATTTTTGATTGTTAACGTAACCCCCGAGGTGAAAATGAGCTTCATCGGGAAATATTTACAAGGAGCACCACAACAGCAAATAGAGTGATGCATCGATAGCATAATACAAGCCCTGAAATATGTAACTGAACATTTTCTGTGTGTATGCCCGTGACGATACAAATCGCAACAAAATGTTGTGGTTTTTAAAATCAAAAAAACTGTGTTGTTGGGGTTTTAACCATAACTTGTTCGTGCACGTTTCATTGTATTGGTATTTGAATACAAAAAAAAAAGAAAGACATACATTTGTGCGTGTAGTCGAATCCAATGAAACCGAAGAAGTCAAAGAAACAGTGCAAGAACATAAAATAAAAACAGTTTACAGTACAATTCACCCGCTTCTTTTATTGAAATGAATCCAATCGAAATTTTAACAAAATTTGGTTACCACAAATAAAAGTTGGGCAGTTGAACAAAATGCTTACAAAGCGATCTCTGGCTTATAGGCGGGGAGATGTGGCGCTACAACACAATAGCAAATGCATGATTTAAGAAAAAAATGTGATTCTACGTTAAAGGAAGTTTTGAGCAGGGATCTATTGCAGTGATGAAACCCATAGGTAAGTACAGCTTATTGTTATTGCAAGTTCAGCCATAGATATGCACATGTCCTCTGCACATGTCATTTATCGTAATAATACATTTCTCATATTTGTTTTTAATTGCAGAATGCCACAATAACACTCAACCCCGCGACTACCACAATCTTTCTCTAGATGACAGTTTCAACACGGAATGGATATAATATATGTATTTAGAGAATTAAGTAAGTTATCGAAACAAAAATTAAATTTTTTTTATCAAAATAAACGAAAACACCACCAATGCAATGCTAACCATAAAATTGACCATAAATTAACAATTGAGAATAAATAATTTCAAACACACTTCAACAAAATTTATTGGACCAGTAAAAAAAATTAATTCCAGCAGTGAAACAAAATCATTGCAGTAATGACACAAGTTCCTTGCAACTATGAAACAAATTCATTGAAGCAATGAATCAAATTCATAGCAATAGTGAAGCAAATTCATTGCAATAGTCTGGCCCTTATTTGTATGGTGATTTTTTAGCGTTGAATTTTATAGCAAGTTCAGAATGTGCCTATATGTCAGTTAAGTCCATGAATTATTAAAATCATAGACAAGCAATATTTACGCGCGCACAACTTTATGCGGACATTAGATACCTGATCGAATAGTGGGGTTGAAAAAATAACTGGAAAACACACGTTGCTGACGACATGTCTACGGATGTCGCAACGTGGGATTGCAACATGGATTTACAGTGGATTACAACAATTGCTTATACTTCAGAAAATTACTTTAAGACAAATTATTTGTATTTTAGTTAGTTCAATTTTGTGAATTCAATAAAGAGGTTGGACACCTCCAACAAAAATAAACAAATAAATATTAAATATAACAAATAGTTGTTCAACTTGTCTTCTGTTAAATATAACAAATAGTTGTTCAACTTGTCTTCTGAACAGAACCTTTCAACATCATTAAACAATGAACAATATGAACATTTTAAATTTTGTTCCAAAAGAACAGGAAAAAATGTTTTTCTACAATTTTGAATATCGTACCCCAAATCGGATTATTAACGCAGTGTACTAGGGTAACATTTTATATCTTTTCTAAGCTTCAAACTGTTCTCAATACAGCTATACCATTTTCAAAGATTTCTGAATTCATAGCCCATACAACTTTATACCAAAGACAAAAAAATGCCGTTTTAAATTTTTTTCGAGTTGGCTTGAATTGGCTAATGACTTCGGCTGAACATATAATGATCTCCGATTTCCACCAAATTTTACATACATAATCTCTCTGTACTTAAATATTATTTTATATAAAAACGCAACCGCGAATACTTTTGTTACCTTATTTCAAAAAAAAAATCCTAAGGCTGATGCCTGCAAGATCTTTAGGATATCCTCATCTTTATAAAGGGTATTTTTCATTATAAAAAATTGTTTGAGATAGTTGTGTTTTTTTGTATTGTAAAGAAGACATGTTCGGATTAAGTATGGAATAAAATATCCGTCAAATGGCCCCCACGGCTCTGATGACAGGCTTTACATGAAATTCCGCCATATCTACAAAAAAGTAAGGACCAATCACGCAGCCTGACCAAAAATCCGCACCAGACAGTTGCTCGTTGTGGGTGCATTTGTTTCTCATGGATTGCCTGAGGATTTTCTGAGGCCCAAATTGGATAATTTTGTGTATTCACGAAGCCATTCAGATGCAAACTGAAAATTCTTCTCTCGACGGAAAATGCTTCGAAGTTTGCGAGCGGTGTCAGCATAAAAAAAAATGGTTTCCCATTACATCCCATGAAGGGACAGGGGAGAACTTCTCACAATCATTGAGCTGTGGGCTTTCCAGTTTTCACTCACTGATTGGGACCTACAGTTTTACACCGATTCCGAACGGTATTTTGAGAAGCTTTTTCATGGCTATATACTCGATAGTGTCGCCGTCACTATGCGAGGTGACCGCCGCCGAATGAAATTTTAAGGTGGTCAGAGCAGGGTTCGAAAACAGGATCTCATGTACAAGAGGCGCGCACACTAACCATTGCATCACGCAGCATAGCATGCCAAATTTTTGTAATAAGTTTTCACAGTTATAACGCGTATAACTCTTTCGTAAAGCACTTAATTTTTAATGGTCGGAATAAACATATTTGACAGCTGCCAAAATTTCAGAGTTGACACTTGCACAAAGAGGCACTATATTTATTTAGGCTGTGCTCTGTAGAAACGCGGGTTTTCGTCATAAGTTCGTCGTCGCAACTACGACAGTAACCCCTGGGTTGTTTTCCAATGTTAACACCATGTGTAATAATCGTTAGCACCATGTGTAATAATCGTCCTGTGTCCTGGTTATGACAGCAGGCATTTTGGCTATTGCATTCCTGTTCAGTCATAGCGGTTTCGGTTATCTTAGCGTTATATCTAGGCCATATATTCCGTGATCTGCGACCGATAGTGCGTTCTCTCCAGTTTCGGTCTGCCTCGTGGTGGAAAAGGCGATCAATTGCTCACGTTACCCACCTCTCTTAGATAGCTTTCAATCACGTTTCGTCCATCCGAATTTCCACTTAAATCTTTTTAATCAGCGCCTTCGATTCCGGCTATATTCGTATGACCCGGAACCCTTTAGTTAAATGTACTTATCTATGAAACTTGGTTAAAGCATGTCGGTAAGTGGACAGCTGAGGAATAGCTGTGGTTGTGCGCATATCTGAGTCAATCATTCTCTCCAATACCTTAGAAGGAAAGATGAGAGACTTCTTGGTGTAAATATTTCCGGCTTTTAGAATGGATGATCTGGAATTTCTTGAAATCTCTGCATTTAACAAAAATATACGATAGTAACCAGGGAGCCAAAATGTATAGTCCACTTTTTATTTTGGTGCGAAAATCATACTGAGTATGGATTCAGCGCATTCAAGAGATCATCAGCATAGCAAATTTTATCCAAACGTAAAAAGGACCACCAAGTGGTGTTTGTGCACACTTCTTTTGAAAGGCATGACTATCATAACTTTAGTCACGCTCCGTATATGGGACAAAAATGTTCTAACATTAGTAATTGGTTTAACCAGAAGTATTTTGAATTATTTCATATCTAGTCCTTTCCCGAAAAATTTGCCAAACAATGGCATACTGTCAAGTCGTGAGAATGACTTGACAATAACATTGTTCCACTACAAAAATGTTTAGAACTTCGTTAAATAACTTTTATACAACTGCAATAAAAACGTATACGTTACTACTAAAGCTTTTTAGTAGCGAGCTAATAAATATGTCAAAACCAATTATGTCTCATGAGAAATAACTTTGCTCTTCTCATTTGCCCTTAATTCTTAAAAACTTAAGTTGCTGTAGTTAATGAGTGATTTATATTAATAAACTCTATATCTAACAACAAAACGCGCAGTTTTGATTAAAAACAAATGTGAAACAGCCACAAAAGTGTCCCCGACTGATGACTTCAATCGTTTGGGATTCCTCATCTTTAAAACGCCGTATTGTGAACTGGAGATGCTTTAAAGCCCTTGTACACTAGACCGAAATACAACCAACTAAATATGTTTATTATTTTCCTACATTTGGCTGAGACTTTAGTTGAAATGAATTAAAATGATCTTAATCCAAGACAAAGTCGTTAACGAAATTAAAGTACAAATATGTTCTGCATTTGAATTAGGATTTTATGTTGCCATGTGAATTGGCATTTTGCTCAAATTTAATCCTTTAACTGAGTTAATTAAGTTAAGTATATTTTAATTGAGTATTGTGTTCTAATTACATTAGTCAGTTGTGTTTTCAAATTCCTAAAACAAACTTGAATATATTGCATCAATGCTAGTAAATTTGCTCAAGGAAAGCGCAGTGAGTTTTTATACTTATAAAATGAATATTCTTGAGTTAGAATTGAAGTTGCATTATACATATGTATATTAGGGCGTGTAGTTGATTATTGTTCTTACAGTGAAACGATAAAGAAATTTTGGAAACAAGTGCCGATATTAATGTCGCAAATAAGCACAAGTGTTAAAAATCATCTAGGCTGTTAAGTGTAGAAATTGAAAAACTGTTCTTAGGTTTTTTTATATTCTGTAGATCCGATTAGTATTCCAAGCCACTAAAATATGAGCAGACATCCATGTAACTTTGCAGAATAATGCGTATAAATCACACAATTTTTGTTTGTGCGGTAATTGAAAAATAATAGGAATTGAGTAAAGTTCTGATAAGTTAATCTTTTGAAAAAGATAAATCAATTTGTTGAAAAAGATAAATCAATCTTTAGCAAAAAAACATTACTGCACGGCAGCATTTTCGGATATCTCTCAAGCGTTTAATACAGATTAGCGTGATTGTTTACTATTCAGTACAACGGAAATGCCTCCCTTAAACCACTACACGCTGAAAAATCTGCAGTTTTTTGTTGTTTGGATGCAAAAATAACATGTGTTTAGAGCTTGTCGCAAATATGATATACTTGTGCCCAAACGCATCGTGTTTGCTATTCAATATTACATGCTTGAGACACAATGGTTAATATGTTATAAAATGTGTTTTTGCAACCCAAATATATCTGGGTTTGTATTTGTATCACCGTGTTTGATGCACTGTTTATGCTCTCTCGAGAGCAAGAGAATAAATGAGGGGCAACGAGTGTGTATATCTTGTAAGTGTGTTTCTGTATTTTTGCATTATTCTCTCAGTGAGTGAATCATCAATATTCGTGAATAACGTGTAAATGGCAGATGATGTCAGTGGTTTTTATTTTGGCTGATGTATTCCGTTTTAATTTCATTTTCATTCAGTCGTCATTGGTTCCTCGGACAGAGGATATCAAACGCGCTGGATCAGTGAAAAAATAATAAAAAAACGCTCGGACGGTGAAATGGTGTGTGATGTTGCATTGGTTTTTATGTATGTGTTTCGCATATATTTATGTGTGCTACCAAAGTGAGAAACAATTTTATGGAAAGGGCTACTGAAAAAATTGGAATGGTGGACGATTTGTGAAATATAATAAAAAAACACAAATAATTAATACACCCTTGTCTTGCATGAACTAGATTTGTATATCAGTATATTAGCCGTGTTTTGGTTACAAGAAAGCGATTGTCGCTTGCTAAGTTGCAAAGAAAACGACAATTTAGCGAAGTCATTTTATTCAAATATATGAATAAGTGTGGAAAAGGGTAAAAGATGTGAAAACAATTTTGTTTAAACGTAGCGAAAATGATTCTCGTCGCTAAGTTCTCGCTAATAGCTTCATACAAAACAAGCGAATATATAAGCAAGCGGTGTAACCAAAACACGCTTATTGTTTGTGTACCAACGCATAGTGATACCCAAGGCATAGTTGAAACTTTCTGAAAAGAAAAGCGTGCGAGACAACAAAGATGGGAGAAGCAAAAGATCAGCAGATTCTCATTTCATAAAAAAGTAATGAATTCAATGCAAGTAAATGTAAATATTTTAATTTTTTGTATAAATTATCAAAATTATTTATAATAAATAAAAAAAATCCGTATCTAAATATTAGTAAGTTTTGGAGAAAATACGCATATTTATCCACGTAAGTATATGGAGGTTTGGGTGATACACGCGCATGCTACCACGTAATTATATGGATGTTTGGGATGAGGTTCTTTCAGAATATGTTTGGGAGAATATGTTACAGGCGCCGTTTTTTCAGAGTGTATCTCTTTCTCAACTGATATATCCTAAATTGATATTACTTTGCCAAGTAAAATTATGAATTTAGCTCAATATATCAAACTAACGCAAGTGCAGGGGTTACAAACACCTAGTCAGGGACGGCATAATGAGACATCTGACGCGAAATGTGTATAAAGCCTTGTTGAAACTAATTTATGAAAGGAAAAATAATGTTTTGAAATCAAAAATACCCCTAATTTCATGACTTTATACGCAAAAATAATTTGGGTCGAAAACCCCAAATAAACTATTAAAAACACCCCAAATAAACTATTGCCAACCAGGTTTTTATCCAAATTTGTTGAATTTTCAAATATTTGCATTTGTGTTTACAATGGGTATCCTGCACAGCACGAGTAAATACGATCAACTACATAGTAACATGGGACATGGAACTGTCCGTGGAGGTGCAAAATTTCTGATACCCATTCATTTGGGAGTGTCCAGAAATGACTCCTTCATTGGACAGCCCAAGCAGCTTTATCGGAAACCCCCGTTAGTTAGCTAGAGTAAGAAGGCGAAACGAATGAGCAGCCTGATTGATTATGTGATCACTGATAGGTCTCAAGTTTAGTGGGTGACTGATGTTACTGAAGGTATCGGCCATACCATAGTGTAATAATATAAGTGGAAGCATAAGCCCAGCTGATCAGGCATTTTGTTATTGGGTTGTTTCTTTTTATCATTCTTTGTTTACGTAATACACCCGAAGTGTCAAACTTGTCTCATCATTTGTTTTGATTCTTATTGTTCGTTATTAAACGTTTGAAAAGTGTTGCGCAAATTAAATTGAAATATAAATATAATTGTAAATTGTATAATTTCTGCCTATTACTTTTTTTTAATACATGTAATTCTATGCATGTAATTATTTTCTCTGGCGTTTTTCCTTTGCCTCTTCTTCGTATATAAAATGATTTTGACATATCGAGTGTATTGTCATAACAATAGTACAACAAAATTCTGTCAAAATCGTTTCATATTACAACAACACGCCACGCGTCGACTTATATTATTAGACTATGGGCCATACTCTTTTGTCCTTAGAAGGCGGATGAGCCAAACATATGGGTTAATGGCTGATAGAAATCAAAATAAGAAAATCCCGATTCGACATATTGCATCCTGGTCAGCGTCTGATCCATAATGGGCGGCTACAATCAAATATCCTGACATTAGGTAAAATCTACAAACCCGGTGGGCTGGGTTTGCGTCCCGTCACTGTTCATAATGGCAGTGAATATACAAAAACGAAAAAGGCAACATGAATAGGGGATTTGTTGACGACCCCTCCAAACGTTATAAGGACCACTATTTAGGGATATGAACTAGGAATGTAACAACTCTATATAGATCCGGTGCAAGTAGCCAATTGGCAGATGTCCTCGAAAAGCTATTTGTTGACGAGCCCCGCAAACGTTATAAGGACCACGATTTAGGGATATGAACTTGGAATGTAACAATTCTATATAGATCCGGTGCAAGTATCCAATTGGTAGATGTCCTCGAAAGTTATAGGGGTGACATTACTCTATCCAGGAAATACTATGGCTGCACAAGGAATTAAAATTGCCACATATACTACAGTTGCCAAGAGAAAAACCATTAATTTGGTTGCGAATTTGAAGTTGGCAAAAGACTGCGACATCTAGGCTCTAGGAGCAATCCTGTGAGTGATCGTATAAACACAATCCGTATATAAGCGAAATATTTTTATATTTCCCTAATTTATGTGCATGTCCCGACAGAAGAGAAAAATGGTGATGCCAAAGACATATTCTATGGGCGTCTAAAGGAAACGTATGACCGCTGTCATGGTCCTGAGATTAAGATTGTACTAGGAGATTTTCATGCTAAAGTAGACAGGGAGAATGCGTTTCATCCAAGTATTGGCAATTTCGGTCCACATTCTCACAGTTCCAACAATGGTATAAGGCTGATTGACTTTGTCGCGGCAAAAATATGGTCATTAGAGGTACAAATGTCGAGCATAAAGACATCTACATGGCTACTTGGGTATCCCATGACCAAAGAACAAAAAACCAAATTGATCTCGTGGCAATTGATAGAAGACACTTATCCAGTGTAATGAACGTACGAGTCGATTCTGATCTCTACTTGCTAGCAACAAAGGTTAAGGGAATTACCAGAGGTAGCCACAGTCTACTCAAGAAAGCTCACGCAACTTTTGGCACAGAACTCAATCCCTCGCGATGACGATCCTGAAGCGCAGTTGAGACCCATATCGGATTTTGTAAAAACTGGCGTTCTTGGTTTTGAAAAACCGCGTCGTAACAATCTATGGTACGATGAAGAGTGTGGCATAGCAAATGATGAAAAGAACGCTGCACGTATGGCAGTACCTCAGTCAATTACAACGTGACCTGCAACTGAGCGGTTTAGGGAGAAAAGAAATGGGATCAGTTGTCGCTTTAGGTGTAAGAAATGGCAGTGGAGAAAGCGCGAGAGTGAGAAAATTGAGACATACAGAAGAAAGAACGAAGCCCGAAGATTCTACCAGAAAGTCAAAACGGATTGATCAACTGCGGATCTGTTTAGAAAAATTTGTTTAGATGAATGGGCGCCCGGCGATTGGAACCTCAGTGTACTTTGTCCCATATTTTAGAAATTTGGCCCGAGTCTCTATGCCAACTACCGAGGAATTAGCCTTTTATCCCTGGCATATAAGGGTCTATGAAATATAATGTACGAAAGACTAAAACCAATTATCGCTGACCTGATTGGACCATACCAGTGTGTCGTTAGGCCTGGAAAATCGACAACTGACCAGGTTTTCACTCTACGCCAAATCCTGGAGAATGCAAATCGACACCGACCATCTATTTGTCGATTATAAGGCGCCCTTCGATAGCCCGATACGGGGGAAACTCTACGAAGCAATGTCTGAGCTTGGTATTCCCGCAAAACTCATACGCCTTTACAGGATGACCTTGACAAGTACCAAGTCCGCAGTGAAAGTTGGTAAGGATCTTACCAAACCTTTCGAAATTAAGCGAGGCCTCAGGCAAAGCGACACCCTATCGTGCGATCTCTTTAACATCTTAATGGAGATCATTATGAGAAAAGCTGCAGTCAACATGAATAAAGCCATCAGCAGCAAAAGTCACATGCTGCTCGCGTATGCTGATGATGTAGATATCATTGGGCGCACAGTGAGAGAAGTTACTGCGGTGTTTTCGAAAACTGAGAAGGAGTCAGCAAAAGTGGGTCTGAAAGTAAATGAGGACAAGACAAAACTATCACTGGAATAGAACGTTAAGGCGCTGATGAGAAGTATTATAAACTTCGAAACGATCGTCCGCCAACGGAGTGCAACTCCTAGTGCCGACGGTTTAAATTGTATTTGATCTTGGTAGCTGATAAAAAATGGAAAAATATTCTTCTAACAAAAATAACAGTGTCAGCAGTGAGATCAAGCGGAGAATTGTGCTCGCGAATATATGTTATTTTGGGCTAAGCAAGCCCTTTGGAGGTAAAGCCCTGTTTTGAGTAACAAAAGTCCAGCTATACCAGACTCTCAGACAACCTGTCTTGTTTTATGGCGCAAAATCCTGGGTCTTATTGCAAGCAGACGAAACATCTGTGGGAGTCTGCGAGAGGACAGTACTCCGAAAAATTGATGGCCGTACAGTGCATAACGGCGAGTATCGGTGACGCATGAACCATGCGCTGTAGTATATATATCACGAAATTGACATATTTAAGCGGATCAAAATAACGCGATTGCGCTGGGTAGGCCATGTCAGCACTAATTTCGAAACCGAACTCGAAGGAATACGAAAAATAAGAACACCAAGACAAGGATCAGGTTGATGAAGCTCTGCGTATATTTGGTATTACCAACTGGAGACAACTAGGACAAAATATCGAGCTGGTTTGCGAAATAGGTTTTCTTGGTTTTGTAAGATCCTTTATGCCAAGGGGGTTGTTCGAGACCGAATAAATAAGTAAGTAAGTCATGTTTTAGATTTTGCGTATTCAGCCTGCGTTAATCATTAAATTCTCTTTTGAACACCCACGACCATTTACACTCTGTGTTCTACCCATGCGTTCTTTATCGTCTGATCGTAATAATTAATTTTTCAAACAAAGGTTTCCGATTTTCACGTTGCTGATATTTATTAAGCAAAATCTCCACGAGTTTTTTAATATTTTTCGATTTATTTCTGTTCATATTATACAATTCTGTTCATATTATGAAATATGTGAAAAAAATATGTGATGTGGCTCCCTCTAGAACGATTTTGAAATCTTATTAAAACAATATTTTATATGGATGTGACATAGTTTTAAAAATGTGAGCACCACATTATATTGGTATTTTTAGAAGATTCCCATGTGGATTAAGACAAATATTATGACTTTCTACATAAAAAATATAAGGGTACCTATTAAAACGTTCCAATAAGATTTTCCCTATGAATTTAAAGAGATTTTTCTATGAAATGAAATGAAAATTCATATTGTTTAGCTATTTTAACGTGAATTCGTAGTAAAATCGTTCAATAGGGCGATCTTGTTAATTTTACCGGGTCATATTTCTATCAGTGTAGACTCTATTTCTTTTGTTGTATTTTAGGGCTTTATTAGAAATTACTAATATTCCCATAATTATTGAACACGATTTCATTCATGTGGCTGGCGCGGCTGACTTCATAATTGCTCGTATATAAATCTATTTAGTATCATTATTTATCCAAGGATTCTTTCTTTCCTCAAGGACGAAGTACTTCAGAGTGCATAAAACACTTGCAGTATTACACATAAGTAAACCAAATCATTTGCAATCTTCCAGTTCCTCAGTTTGTAAATTAATGTGTTAGCATGAGCACAAGTTACGTAAAGTACAGGGTATAAGGGTTTTCAATGATTGAAACTATCTAAGAAATTGTCTTAAATTTTAAATGTAGGAGACGATGTAGTACAGTCAAAATACGACGACACCGATGAATTGTCTTGGTTATTAAAAATCTTAACTGCAATTAAAACCAGTGGAATTAAGTACTACGAGTGACGTACTGTGAGCCGATAGACGTAATGCTTTGCATCTCCATCAATGGTTGAAGTGGAATATTTCGATGAATGAAAACTATTTATTACCTCAACCCTTCGATGTGAATGGCATGGTAATTGGTCATTTTCAAATAAAACAAAATCTATATGAAAGTACAAGATGAATACATGCAGTTATTTCAGGGTATTAATTAAAAATTAATTAGGAACTAAGTAATAGTGTAGAGTAGTTTACGAACTACTCGTATATTGTTAATTTTGGTTGCCCTGATATAATCCTCGAATACATTGTCTACATTTTCGATATCGCGATTAAGTTAGTGGTTGTTATGTATGGGCACATTAATTGAAAGAACTAGTGAAGGAGTTCGACGCAAGTCTAGCGGGAAAATTCCAATTTTCTTTGGAACTCAAATCTCCTTTCATTTTAACGAGATATTACAAAAGTATTCCAAACGCTAATACAAAATTTAAATTGTACTAAAGTCTTTTGCAATAGGGGTGGGAGATTTTGACAGTTCACGTCGATTACATTGGTTTATCTTTAGTTTATTTTCCTGTTTTTTATTCTTCAGACAATGAAGACAAATCACCTTGGTAAGTTACAGAGTCGAGCAACACGTGCAAATGATGAAACTTTATTATCAAGATAGGTGTTGTCTTGCGACAATGTTGCGCTCGCTTTACATGGTCGCCCTTCCCAGTCGTCCATTCATCGTTTGGTGAACAAATTCGAGCCGATTGGTACAGTGAACAATAAGTCAAAACACCCGTACGTTATCGAAACACAAGATCGATCGAAAACATCGCAGCTGTCCATGAGAGTGGGTAGGAGAACCCGAAGCAGTCAACTCCGTCAACAGTCAATATAAATATTAGAAAATTTTACGTCCGTAGTTGGGCCTACATTCGAAAAAGTACAACTAATATATGGAATGGCGGAAACGATCATGACCACACCGAGTTTTCGCTGACTGGGTTCTCGAGTAATAGAATAATCGGAATAAACAGTTGTGACAGCTGCCAAATTTCAGAGTTGCCACCTACACAACAAAAATTACACTAAATTTAAAAAGTGGAATCTTAGGGAGAAACCCTTTATATAAATTAAGTCAGATTTAATGGATGCTTTTTCAAACAACAATTGTGCATTGCGTATAGACTCGGATACTGTAGTAAAAAAGTAATATGTAATGTCTATGTGAATTTATAATGGAATATTTAACAACATCGGAAAGTTCAGTTTCTACACGATTTTTTGATATAATCAATAGCTTTAGCAACTGACACATCAATATTGCGGCTTGTATTCACGTTCCCCATATGGTTATGCAATGTTTTGGTGGTTAATTTATGTTTCAAAATATTGTATTTCACATTTTGGCGAGAGGCAGTCTATAAATTTGTGAAATTTATAAAACTGCTCCAGACATGAATTTATTTAAAACTTGCCTTAAGAAATAGTGCCTTGCAATTTGCTACGGGGGAATTTACGTATCCAAAATGGGTGTGTACCAAATCTGATATTGTGTATATAAAGGATGTTTTTTCAAGCCCGATAGAACTTCAAATTGTAAAACATAACACAAAAAATTAAATTTTAATAAAAAAATTTCTATTATTTGTTTCAGTATACTTTGGCAAATCATCATGAATAGACTCACGCTTGAACAACGCTGCCAAATTATCCAAATTTACTTTGAAACTCAGTTGGAAACTGACCCGTTGTTTTATCTGCAAATTGTGTTCAGCGATGAGGCTCATTTTTGGCTTAACGGGTTTGTTAATAAGCAAAAGTGCCGTATATGGAATGAGACCAATCCACAAGAGACCCTCCAGACTCCATTACATCCAGAAAAATGCACCGTTTGGTGCGGCTTACACGCTGGTGGCATCATCGGACCTTATTTCTTTAAAAATGAGGCCGGAGCTCGCGCTACGGTCAATGGAGATCGTTACCGCACCATGACCAATGGATTTTCTGTTTGAAAATATGGATGACATTGATCCAGACGAGATGTGATATCAACAGGATGCCGCACGTGCCATACGGCGATCGCAACCATCGACTTATTGAAATCAAAATTTGGCGATAAGTTGAGTTCGAGAAATGGACCTGTCAATTGGCCTCCAAGGTCGTGCGATTTGACACCTCTCGATTATTTCCTGTGGGGCTACGTGAAGGCACTGGTTTATGCTGATAACCCAGCAACAATTGACGCCTTGGAGGCCAACATTGTTCGTGTTCTTCGTGACATACGGCCAGCAGTGCTCGAAAAAGTGTCCAAAAATTGGACGTCCAGAATGCGCTTCGTCAAGAACAGCCGCGGTGCCCATATGGCCGAAAAAATTTTCAAATGTTAATGCCACGTATTGATCTTTCGAATAAAAAAAAACTTTATTAAAATTTAATTTTTTGTGTTATTTTTTTACAATTTGAAGTTCTATCGGGCTTGAAAAAACACCCTTTACAAGTACAATGAACCAAATATGTGGCATCTCATCTTTGCAAATAGTATCTTAAGTTATTGAACTGCGGATGCTATGTACGAAGCTGCAACAATTAAACTGATTAACACATTTTGAAATTGAAGTTCTGTCCAAATATGTTATTAAAAATCACATGAGTTAACAGGGGACACCCGGTTGGAACGCAGTTCCTTTCGCTATATACTTATATGATGTACTAGTTAGGTACAACACGCATAAGTCGTCCGTTGAAAGATACGATAATTTAAACGGATGTTTAAGAAAAGGAACTTTTTGTAAAATTAAAGAATTTAAAGAATTTTTTTACAGAATGTTTTCTTTTTTTAAAAAAAACTATATTTTTAGGTCGTTTTTGTAAGAATATATATTATACTAGATGACCCGGCAGACGTTGTCCTGCAAATTTTGTTTAAACACCGTTAGCAAGAGCAGAAATAATGGATTTTTAATTTGTGATTTGTATGGGAGGTACCACGCCCCTTTGTCCAATTGGACCGAATAGTAAATCTAAACCACCCAGGGCGCCCCCCCATCGCATATTTATTCAAAACGGTCCAGAAGTTTAGGAGGAGTTCAGTCACAAACACACGTGCAGTAGAATTATATATAAATATAAAGATTTGCAAGAAAAGGTCCTTTTTTAAAGAGAGGTACTGCTTTTATTAAAACTAATAAAGAAAAGGTACAATTTTTAAGAAGAAGTACTTTCTGCAAGAAAAAATCATAAGAGTCTCAATTTTTTTTTAAAAAGAAGTACTTTTTTAAGAACAGGTACTTTTTAAAGAAGTAAGAAATGTTATTTTTTAAGAAAATGTATTTATTTTCAGAATGGCTACTTATCTCAAGAAAAGAAAAAGTATTATTTTATTTTTAAGAAAAGGTATTTTGAGAACCTTTTTCATGGCTAAGTACTCGATAGTGTCGCCGTCACTATGCGAGGTGACCGCCGTCGAAAGAAACTTAAGGTGGTCGGAGCAGGGATCGAATCCTCGTTCTCATGCACAAGAGCCGCCCACACTACCATTGCACCACTGACGGTCACAGCTGATTAGACAATATCTAAGAGTAATTAACGACTTCAAAACTTATTCAACATGGTCGATTGGTATATCCTTGATTGGCATTTAAAAATAAACACTAACAAGTGTGAGACTATTCTATTTCGGCCACCAGTAGGAAAATGTAATAACGACGTAAATAGGAATTGG
Organism: Phaonia tiefii; assembly: GCA_963931995.1. NCBI lineage: Eukaryota > Metazoa > Arthropoda > Insecta > Diptera > Muscidae > Phaonia > Phaonia tiefii. The sequence continues at coordinate 164,383,974 of OZ008369.1, forward strand.
AAACAATTCGGAATCAAATCAAACCTTACGAATAGGAGCATTGAGAACAAACACAAAATTAAAATTTTGCGGTGCAACTGGACAAATCCTTATACTTTAATGAACATATAAAAGTGATAGCCTCAAAAGATGTTTTTTTTTATATACAGGCGTCTTTTTGTATCAAATCATAATAAATAATTATTTATGGTTTTGTTTTTGCTAACAAATAATGATTATGGACTGATTTTGGTAATATTACTCAAAATTAGTCATTACCATTGAAAAACATCCTGAAAACTCATAATATAATCATTAATATAATATATTATAATATAATAATATTATAATTTTTATAATATAACTCAAAATGATTTCGGTCCCTGACTTAAGTGGATGAAGGAACAGCAGACGAAGGCGGTTTGGTAGATAAGAAAAAACTGTCTAAATTATCCAAAAGGAATTACTGGTACAATGAGATTGCGAAGCTCTTCTCCGTCTTAGAGAGGACGAGATGCCATTTAAAAGTATCAAACATATCGTCCAACGATTTAAGTTTCGAACTAATAGAGACAAAATCAGAATTTAAAATCCTTTCTTTGCCTCCTTAAATAGCTTATAAAAGTCAACATGGAAATCTCTATACTTCCAACACTTCCAGCGAAACCCGCTTTCCTTAGCCGTAATTATGTCACAATGCCTTCCATTGAAGCCCACACACTGCACATGGGCATGGCTACCACAAAGCCAACATGAAAGAAATCATCATATACGCCCCTGACTGTACAAATCTTTGCCACGCACTCCATTGGCATATTATGTCTAAAGGTATGCAATAAAATAAAACTAACAAAACGAATTGGTAGAACTTTCAAACCCTAAACCACGAAATTCTAAAAGTATGCAATGGAATTAACCAAAACCTAACATAAAACAGCAATATAATACTGGGTTGTAGCATAATATGGTTAAAAAAAGTTGTTTAATTGTTTTTCATTTAGCCCCCGTCCCGCAACGTCTGATAAGGAACTTCGTTCCAACAAATATCGTGCAGTGGAACTTTCCATTTGGCCACAGTATCTGCAAGGAAGGCCTTGTCCATTATTCTACAATATACCAAATAAAAAATTTCCAATTCGCTGTTCTGAATCCGTCTTTTGGACCATAGATACCCAAATCTTTTGGTTTTCTGCTCTGACTTTGAGCTCCGTGAGATATATTTAATACATTTTTGGCACATACTCTGTTCGCAATGTTGATTCAGAAGGATCAGTAATTCTATGTAGTATATGGGTGAATTTAAACAAATTCAAATGATATGTGTTTAAATCTTTTGTACACTAATTTTAAAATTGTACACTAAAAAAAATGTAGCTCTTTGTGAGGCAAATGCCGCATATCTAACGTCAGGATCGTTAATGCCCCTAACAAATGCCTCTATCTTAAATTGCTCTTAGAAAGTTTGGGTCCTCTTGGATAACACCAAGCGTTCCACATCCGTTGCGAAATCTTGTAGCGTTTAATTATGCTTTTGTACTCGGCCTCTTAAATCCATGCGATATAAATCTTTCTTGTGATCGCGTTGAAACGCAGCCAGTATATCCTCGTAGTTGTTTCTGGCACTGACGGGAATGCTCTGAAGGACTTCTGCTGCGGTGCCTTTCAGTGCTAAAATTAGCTCTACGTCGTTGCTGTTCCACAAGTTCTTAATTGCGACCATTTCAAATTGGACTTTAAAAACGTCAAATGGGGTAGAGCCATCGAAACTGGAAGATTTCAATCTACTGGAGGCTTCAGAAATTACTCGCACAGGCCCCTCTTGTAAATGAAGTTCATTAACTTTTCTTTGTAATTTACTTAGATCATTTTCGACTTTCTCAAACATATTCTCGACTTGCTCAATCTTCTGTTCAACTTCTTCCATATTCTGTTCGACGTTTTCGAATTTCTCATTAACATGTATTTCCATGTTGTTCATAACTTTCGAAATTTGTTGAAGTTTGTCATTTGTGGCGTCAGATGTCTCCTGCATTATTCTTGAATTTTCACCAAATTTCTTTTCCAGTTTGTCGTTAATTATTCGAGAATTTTCTCTCAATATCTCGTCCACAATTCTAGAATTATCGTCCCATTTGGCCATCATGGCAGCAAACATTGTGGAAACATCTACAATACCAGTTGGTTCTTTTGCGCAAACCTGCATTTCGCCTTTGCACTCGAACTGATATGTGTCAATGTCGATGTTTCGGCGTTTAAATTCTTCTGTTAATCCCTCTGCAGCTCTACCTTATTACCAGCTGTTGGTTGATTCAATTTACTCAAGTCATTTTTTAGTTGTTCAACTTTGAATTCTTCAAACTTCATCGTTGTCCTTAATTCGTAATCCCACTTCTGACACCAATGTTACGAATTTCCTTATTCGTCCTTTTTGCGTTGTTTTATTCCCAATAATAAACAAGGTTCGTTTACAATTACGATAATTACAACGGTATAACTTCCTTTTATTTTAGTTGTATTGTACAACAGTTTACTTTATTAACACCACTTTAATAAGTCTTATATATTACTATCAAATCGCTTTGCCTTCTTTACGGGGTTTAATCACAAACTGAACTCTCCATTCCAAAGACCTCCGCTATTTATACCAACTCACCATACTCAAATGAAGTTATATCTAGCGAATTCAAGAACCTTCTAGTCGTTGTTATTGCTTATCTTTGTAGAATCATCTCGAATGGTGGAGAATTATCTTAACTGTGGCGTATTCATGCTACTCGTAACCGAGACGGTACTTTGTAACAATGCATACTTTCGGGCGCAGCACTAACCGCCTGCTATTTACATAATGTTAGTAGAGTCATTAAGAGCAAGCAAAGCTTTTACTTATTCGTAACAATATCTTTACTTGATAATACACAGTTAATATCTTTGTAAACTATGCTAGTGTGCGACAGCGACCACTGATGTGTCACAGATTATTTTACAAATCATGCTGTCGATATTTGCCACGCCCACCATGTTTTAAAAGCCCAAATGTGAACGTATTAAGGTAGTAATGAAAAACATTTCCAATTTTTTAATTTATAAAGAATATTTACTTCAAACTAAGCATATTGTTACGAATTTCCTTATTCGTCCTTTTTGCGTTGTTTTATTCCCAATAATAAAACAAGGTTCGTTTTCAATTACGATAATTACAACGGGCTCACTTCCTTCTATTTTACTTATATAGTACATCAGTTTACTTTATTTATAACACTTTAACAAGTCTTGTATTTTACTATCAATTCGCGTTGCTTACTTTACGGGTTTTAATCACAGACTGTACTCCCCATTCCAAAGACCTCCGCTATTTATACCAACTCACCATACTCAAATGAAGGTATATCTAGCGAATTCAAGAACCTTCTAGACGTTGTTGTTGTTAGTTATCTTTGTAGAACAATCTCGAATGGCGGAGAATTATCTTTACTGAGGTGAATTCATGCTACTGGTTTAGCGAGCTGGTACGTTGTTACCATGCATACTTTCAGGCGCAGCACTAATCTCCTGTTATTTAAATACTGTTAGTAGAGTCATTAACAGCAAGCAAAAGCTTTTACTTATTCGTAACAATATTATAAACTCGGTCGGTTTCAGTTAAAATTTACTTTAAATATAAATCATCAGAGTGAAAAAAATGTTTTTTTTATGCAATGTGACTCAAAATAAGCCGTATTCTGAAAGAAGTTCAAATGTGCAAAAAACCCTTTTTTGGCAAAGTGCTTGAAACATTAGCCCTGGTAATGACGAAATATATGACATACAAGGAGGATTTCTAAGAAGGACAGGTACATCTTGACATTCCATTTTGGTTTATCATTTCTTAATTTCCCAGTTTATTCTTTTTAGACAATGAATTCAAACCACCACGGAAGTTACAGGGTAGAAGAATCAGGGCACATGATAAAACTTTATTAACAAAATGGGTTCTCTTGCTGGCAACGATAAACTTATTGCGCCAATTGTGCGACGTGATGCATATTTGGATGAAGCGGTTCGACAACAAGCAAATTTGTTTTGGACTATATCAATCTACGAAAAATACATCAAATAGCAATGCATCCGCAAAAAGTCACTGTTTAGTGTAGATTGTGAGCCGGAAGCATCATCGGTCCAATTTATTTTTGATCGTTTCGGATGATATGAATATGAGTGAATGTGGTTCTAATTTATACTTGCATATACATTACGGAAGGGCAGACGTTTACTATAAGAAAATAAAAATTGAACTTCAACTGTGTCTTGAATTTTAGAATAAACCCACTTTCGAGTTCGTTTTATATAACTTTGAATATGGAAGTAACTGTTTGTTAAGTTAAAAAAAATATATCTGCCAAAACAAAATAAATATTACAATGACATATCTTATGCACTATACATTATTTCGTTATTGATGAAAATGATACCTTAGGTAATGGTTTTAAGTAATATTGGAGATGGAGCGGGGCAGTGAATTTTCAAATTGCTAGTGTCGGAGTTGAGAAATTTTGGCCAGGCTCCACAGCCGTGCTACATTTAACAAAAATCTTTTTTTAAACCTGCGATCGCGCGTTCCTTTTAATTTTTAAGTCTTCAGTTTCTATTCAGAATATGAAAACGCCGTACTACTAAATATATTTAAAATTTTCCTCATGTGGCGTTTACTGCGACATTTAAAAATGTTGAAATGATTCAGTTTCGGTTGTTTTATATACGATTATATGCTTGATGATTTTAGCAATGGTACAAATTCAGGCACAGTGAGTAGGCATCTGATGATGAAATGTTATGAAGTTTGAAACTATAAATGCCAGCGAGTGTGCTTTTCGGAATTATCTAGTATTCCAACCAATACTAATAACTTCTTCGGAAATTTTATCTTGCGGCGCTTACTACGACACTTAAAAAGAAAAACCAAAAATTTGAAAATGATGATTTACTAATAAATACATTGAGAATTAAAAAAAATGTGCGCTAATTTTAAAATTTTCATTTGCGGCTCAAAATCAAATAACCTTCTTGTTAATGCCAAAACTGAATTGGCATTAATTCCGTGAAAGGCATTCAATAATTCCCACAACGTATACAAAGGCTAAATGCTACGAAAGATAAAATGTATCACAAAAAAATACTTTGTATCTTTTTATAACATAAACGGTTAACAATTTTAAAGTAGCTGCCAAATACTTGTAAACGTCAAATATACTTATTTCCGCCGAGAAACCAGAAAGTACTCTTGTTGTTATTTTACAATCCGTACTGGTAAGATCTTCTTCGTACATATTGAATAAATAGACAAATTATTCCCAACTCTAATATTATTTGTTTTCCCCTTCTTCCATTTCATTGGGGATTCTTTTCCATTTATTCAATTCAACTAAGAACAAAATCAATGGTCAGATTTTGTTAGGCTCAGAGCGTGAAACTTTCTCCTTCTCCAGGCTCCATCGATTTCCACATATTCATTTCTCAATAGAGGGATTTCCCCCAAAAATTAATATTGTACGGAATTACAACCAAACGAAAATATTTTCGAAGACCAAATGAGTGATGTATGGATTACCAGGTGGAAAAGAAGTAGAGACTTCTACAGTATCTACTGCTGCTACAGCACAGAAGCAAAATTTTTATAAATAAAATTATTGATCTTATGGAAATCAATCCTAAGGTGAAGTTTTACGAAAAGTCTACTTCCGTGGCAACAGAAGTGGGTGATTTTATATTTTCTTATTTTCTTATATAGGAAATGGGCGATTTTTCCTATGAACTATTGACCATATTTTCGGGCGGTTTTTCATATTTCACGTGGGCAATTTTTCATTAATTTTTGGGCTAAATTTCTATTTTCTGTTTGGGTCATTTTTCGTCGGAGTGAAGACAGGGACCAGGAAATAACACCCCAATTGCAGGCGTAGCGACAAAACACCCAAAGTCATACCGCCCAAATCAAAAAATGACACGTTGCCCGAAATCTGCCATATCACCCAAAAGTATTGCACAGAAAATGTCATTTCAGCCAAACACAATGTCATAAAACCCAAATGCGGACTTTTGGGCAAACTGACGGTGCAGCGTTCTTCAACAAATGTTATATTGCCCAAAACTGGGAATGACAAATCGTCCAAAAATTAATAATGTAAATTGTTGTTGCAAAATTTTCCAAACCTTTGGAGAATATGACGTTAGTTTCGGATGTAATGACGTTATCTTGTAATATATATATTTATGTATATATTTATATATTTAATAAATTTTCAAAAAACGGGGAACAAAAATTACATACACATATCTGCAATCAATCATTGTAATAAGGTCATTTACATATACAAATAATTATTCAAAACAAAAGCATGAAATAATAACAAAGTAATTTCTTCCTGATTTCTACAAAAAAAAAAACAAAGTATACCATTTGAAAACAATTATCATCATGGGCCTCGATTCGCTTCCGCGTTCGTTCTGCCGCGTCGCGGGCGCCGCGTGTTTCGCGCCGCGAAGCACGCGCCGCTTGCGTGTTGACAACGGGCGCGCACTTACCTTTCACATTCGCTCCTAAACACTTTTCTAACTTCGGCCAAGGAATTGGAATCCTTAAGAAGCAATGTGGGGCTTCTACATCGATTTTTAATATTATTAAGGGATTTCAATTCCATGTATAAATCTTCCTGATTTGAGTGATTGGGATGTTCACTTTTTTTTTACACTTCATGCAATCACCGTTGGCAAAAATTGCAACTCGCGCATTACAATTCACATTGTAACAAGTATAATATAATTTGTCTTTGTCATATTCAAAACGCTCGGACTCCATTGTAACCGCACTCTACGGATGAATAAACGATAATGAATGAAATAACATAGTAACAAATTGTGGACACAATATTTGTAAAAGCAACGGTACTTTACCTTGTTCAATGTTTGCGCGATTTACTTAATTCAAGCAAATGTCATTTCGCCCGAAAGAGTCATTTAGGAAAGTTTGGGTGATATGTCATTTTCAATATACAATTTTTGGGCAATATGGCACCTTTTGGGCGAATTGTGATTTTTAAGGTAACATTTTTGGGCAATATGTCAATTTTTATGTTGACGTTGCATTTTTAGTTTTGGGCGATTTGACATAGAATAAAATTTTGCTTTGGCGTCGACTTTCCAGACAATGTCATTACATCCAAAACTGATGTCATATTCCCCGAATCTTTAAGAATTTCACAACAACAATTTGCATTGAAATTTTTTGGGCAACCTGTCATTTTTAGATATGGGCGGTATGACTTTGGGTGTTTTGTCGCTACGCCCAATTGCAAAATAAAATTGGGCCCCAAACCAATACACAGGTTACAACAACACGAAATTTTGGGGTGTAATTTCGTACATTTGGGGCCCATTTTCGGTTACACTTGAGGTGTTTTTTCATTTTGAATGGACATTTTCATTTTACTTGCGGTCCGTCTTCATGTTTTGGGGTGTTATTTCATAACTAAATTGGTATGTAATTTCTCGGGGTGCAATTTCGTATGGCTACTATGGAAACTAATGAAAAAACATCCCATAATAAAAAATGGAATTAGACCCCAAATAACGCGGTTTTCAATAAGAGCGATACTTTTAAATAAAACAAAGCCGGTTTTAGATACCAATGAAATTTTTTACTCCCGGGAAAGTACGTCCGATGCCATTATGTATGGAACTCGATTTCGTTTGCATGGCAACCACGGGCACGCTTGCAGAAGTCCAGACGCTGAACCCAGTTTTCGACGGTTTTCAAGCATAAATCGGCCGATACTGCTGCAATTTCACGTTTGATATTCGAACGAAGTTCATCAATCGTCGCTGGCTTGTTGGCATAGACCATAGACTTGACGTAGCTCCACAGGAAATAATCTAACGGCGTTAAATCGCACGACCGAGGCGGCCCATCGACTGGGCCATTTCGTGAGATAACACGTTCACCAAGCATGGTTTCCAATAAATTGATTGTGGCATTCGCTGTGTGGCTTGTGGCGCCGTCCTGTTGGAATTGGGGCCAAAAATATTCGGTTATTCGGGATTCGCATTCACAGTAATGTGCCGGTCTTGATCATCACGTAAGAAGTACGGCCCAATGACTCCGCCGGCCTATAAACCGCAACAAACCGTAATTTTTTCGGGATGCAATGATGACTCATGGATTACGTGTGGATTGCTGTCTGACCAATAACGCATATTTTGCTTATTGACGAAGCCATTCAGCCAGAAATGAGCCTCATCGCTGATTGGTTAGGCCTCTTAAAGTTGGCCTCTTAAAGTTGAGGCCACTGACTCCAAATTTCGGTAGTAAATTTTAATAATTTCGACTCGTTGTTGGCTCGTATATCTTTCCATGATGAAATGGCAAACCTTACTGAAGAGAAATGTTGAAAGAGGGGGAAAAAATATGGCGTCGTTTGCTGTCCCTATCGATTTACTTTTGTAGCGTTTCTGTTGAAAAACCCTTTATTACTAAAAAGTAGACTACCAATATAAACCCACTTCAAAAAATTCAAATGAAACATTAAGGATATTCAGGTGCAATAATTTTTATAAGGTGTAGACCTGCATCGGCCGTAGATGGTGCAATGGTAGTGTGCGCGGGTTTTGTGCATGAGGACGTGGGTTCGATCCCTACTCTGACCACCTAAAATATCTTTCGGCGGCGGTCACCTCGCTTAGTGACGGCGACACTATCGAGTATTTAGCCATGAAAAAGCTTCTCAAAATACCGTTCGGAACCGGTGTAAAACTGTAGGTCCCAATCAGTGAGTTTAAAACTGGAACGCGCACAGCTCACTGGTTGCGAGAAGCTCTCCCTAATCCCTGCATGGGATGTAACGGGAAACCATTTATTTAGTTTAGACCTGCATTGTTTCTTGCACTACTGCACAACAATAAGGACATTTATAAGATAAGTCTACTAGATTTTACTGTTTTAGAAAGAAATATAAAAATTTTTCGAAAAATTTTTTTTGGAAAATGTTTTGGCCTGCGGCGCTTCAACACACACTCAACAAAAATTTTAATTAACTATATTTTACTGTTTTAGAAAGAAAAAAAAAATTTCCAAAAACAATCGCACTAATTTTTTTGGAAAAAATTGTTTGCCTTCGGCGCTTCGTCACACGATCTACAAAATTTTTAGTAAACTATATTTTACTGTCTTAGAAAGAAATTACAGAAATCAACAAAAATAAAAATAAACATTACATTACTGTTTTACCCATAGAATAATACATACCATAGAAACTTTTATTCGCTCAATAAATTAAACGTCACAGGTACGGTGGAAAGTAAACATAGTATACAATGATCAACAAAGGCACAACAACCGAATTTCGTGTTTTTGTGGCAAACTAGTTGTGCTAAATACAATACAAATGTATACCAACGACAAAAGTCAACAAAAAAGTGCAAAATACATATAAATTTCTCAGTTCTACACCAAAACGACATGAAAAAGTTAAGTGAACATATTTTGTAACTACACCTGGTGGAAGTTAATTTTAAATTTAATTGCTCTCATTTCCACAAACCTACGACGAAGAGTGTGAAATGAAACGTCAGATGAGAGAATAAGTTTATCTATGTAAATATGTATTATTCTTTGGTTTTACCAATAACAATCACATACAATTCCCAACACACAAATAATATTAAAATAATATACAAATATTAACTATTTATGTTTAGCTGTAGGAAATGATGATTCTATCTTATTTTGTTTAATGTTTCATGGAATATGTTTATGTGTGTATTGTATATTCATTCTAAATTAATCAAATCGACGGATAAAACTAAACCAATTTTTTTTCTATTGCGTTAGATTTTCTGGGGTTGCAATTTCTATTCTTTAAAATTACAATTCAAGAAAATACACCCCATAGAGTCAATGAAATCGGCCCCAAATTTTATCAGTATACAACAAATAATTATTTTGGAGTCCTCTTGCGCTCATTGAGGCTTTATTTTTAAATGGTTTAAAACAAAAAATTTAACTATTTTTCACAATGTTTTGGGGCCCTTCATCATTGCCTGGGAGGCTATTTCATTTTAAAATTTGGGGCCCGCCTTCATAATGAAAACAAACCCAAATATGGGGCCCATTTTCGTTTTGCAATTGGGATGTTTTTCCTGGGGCTCGACATTCGGCCGCCTCATTTTTCATTGGGTCTTTTTCATTGTTTTAAGAAAGTTGTTCTACGCGGCAACGAAAAATTGCTTAAAAAATTTATGAAAAATTTCGCAAAAATCCCCAAATTTTATAAATTAATATAAATTTTTGTATTCCATTTTCCAAATTAACAAAATGAGTTTTGTGACAATACCGGATCCTAGAGAGTAGATGTCCTAGTCTTTTCCCAACTACACCCAGCGAAATAATTATAAAGGCAATATATTTTTTTGCCGGTACTCTCAATGCACTGGGTTTTTGGTGTAGAATTTTATTGCATATATGTGTCATTAGGTAACTATATTATGTCAGAGAATATAACCACTCGATCTCTTTTACAAGTTAAATGAAAAGTGACGTTGTTTTTTTTTCAATTTCTGGTGCGAAATATATATAAAGGCAACATGGAAAAGAACCCGAATTCGAAATATGAATTTAAACAGAAGTGACCTTTCTTTGGTTGTTATTTTATTGTTTTAAAATTAACGTAGGTCAAATTTTAAAAAAAAATTAATTTATAAAGAATACCTGGAGGAAAGAACCTAAGTAAAGAAGAAAAGGGGAAAATTTAATATTATCATGACGAAATGCTATCCAATCGGGAAATTGCGAGGCGATTGAAAAAATCTAGCTGAGTCATTGGCAATTTTATAAAATAAGGTGACCAATATGGAAGCACAAATGTACCAGGAAGGACACAACTGATCAGTGGCAGCGCCAAAAGAGAGATCAAAAAGGTTGCTGTTAAAGAAAACTTCGGCGATAAGGAAATTATTGCTGAATTGAGCTTGGGAGCAGGTTTGCGTCATGTTCAACAAATAATGAAACGCTACTTGAAACTGTCATACGGGAAAAAGTAGGTGATATTTTCCGATGGAAAAAATTTAATTTAGATGGACCTGAGGGCTCGGACAAATATTGGCATTCCAGACATTTTTCCAAAATTATGCGCCAGCTGCGAAATTTTGGCGGTGACTCCCTTATGGTTTGGGCAGGTATGAGTTATAGAGGAACCACCCCAATATATTTCGTTTCCACAAAATTTGATTCCGAGTATTAGATTCAACTATTGGATGTCGTCTTAGTTAATTCTGGAGAGAAAATGTGTATCCCAGGATTTGTTTATTTATTTTTATTTATTTATTGATTAATTAGTTCCTGTACACAAGACACAAGTCTTATATTGCAACACAGGCATTTAAATCGCAAATTACGACTAGTGTAAAATAACACAGAAAAAACATAAAGACATAACTGTAACAAAAATTATAAGTCGTAATATATAAAAGAGAGAAAAAAAAACTTTGTCCGTTTCAAAACATAAATATAATAACAATTAGCATAGAAACATGTAACATAATCAAATTTAAGAAAAATAATCATTATTAAAAGAAACACAAAAGAAAATTAATTCCGTTATAATTACGTAGAAAAGGAAAATAGTCAAAAAAAGCACATAAATCATTAATCACCATCAAAGGAGTTTCAACAAAATTTATAAACCAAAAAAACAAAAACTTAAGAATACAGATCAGTAATAATATTTCTAAAGTGCAGTACATTATTTATTAGCTGTATATTATTTGGGAGCGTGTTCCAGAGAAGGATTCCATTTATGAAGAACTGCCATTCTGAAGTGTGAGTCTTATATTTCAATGAATTAAGTTTCTTTCCTCTACATGAACGGGAGAAAGTAATACGTCTATAGAGGTGTAGTGGCTGTTTTGTGTTGATGATTTTGTGTAAAAAAACCAATACCCTTAGAATAAGCAAACTGTCAAAGCTTATCTCATAGAGCTGATGAGAAAAAGACGAAATGAGGTCGTATCTCTTTAAACCGTAAACATAGCGTATAATGTTATTGAAAGTGACGTTAAGTTTTCTTCTACTTTGCGAATCACAGCTAGCAAACAGTTCGCTACCATACAATAAAACAGGCATAATATACGTTTTGGCTAGTAAATTTCTAATTCCAATGGGGGTACAATTTTGTGTTTGCCATAGAGTTCTGAGCATTGAGAAAGTGCGTCCACATATGGTGTTAATATGATCCGACCATGTTAAGCTGGAGTTAAAAATAATTCCTAAGTTTTTCGCAGTTTTAACGATTTTGATTTTCTGATTATTAAGCATAATTTGTGGAGTTTGTGTGGGCAATATTGAACGTTTTCCAATAATCAAACATTTAGATTTTCCGGGATTTATGGCGAGACCATTTCCCGATGCCCAGCGATTTACTCTGTTAAGATTTTGACTCAGGGTTCTAACACATTGATCAATATGTTCCGGCTCGCAGCTTAAGTAAAGCTGAATATCGTCCGCGTACATACGTACGCTACATTCACAGAGATAAGTTGGCAGATCATTTGCATACATAGAGAAAAGTAAGGGTACAATGATTGAGCCTTGTGGAACACCTCGATTTATTGATAGCATTGATCAGCCAGCAAGACAACGCAACAGTACATCGGTCTAAGAAAACTCCAAAGTTTTTGTAGTCCAGAAATAATGCAAAGTCTCGACTGGCATGCACTTAGTTCTGATATCTATCCGCCAGAGAACCTCTGGTCTATTTTACGTAGCCTAGTTTACCACCCAGGACGCCAGTTGAAGAATGTCAAGGGTCAAAGAGTAGCAACACCAGAAAATGGAAGACAACTGATCTTGCGCATATTCATTTGTTGATAAATTCAATGGCAAGTTGCTTAGTAAAAGATATCAGCGATAATGGAGATCAAATGGTTTACGAAACTTTTTAGAATATTTAAATAACCCTTTGCCTTTATAAATATATCGCACTAGTAATTAGTTTATTTTTGTTGATTCACCTTCAAGAAGTCATACTCAAAGTATTTTTGCTGAAAAGTGTTTAATTTTGAAAGGACTAATACAATATAAAATAAAAATTTGAAAATTCCTCACAACATTTGGAAAAAACAAAAAATGGTGTTGCCTATATATTTATTTCGCGGGGTGTATAAATCGCCATTCAAATTCATAAACTTGTTCATAGCAGCAGTGGTATGGATCACAGGTTTTAAGCCTCTTACATCCTTGTCCTGTCCTTTGCATTTGCTGGATGGTTATGATGTCCACCTTGTAATTTTAAAGGACTGCCGCCAGTTGGTTCGGTGCATCAGGTATGTACTAAATACCTGCAATGATATCAAGCCATTCACTTCAAAATACTACATTCACTGCTAACATAACAAATTAGTGTTAATGACATCATTCATTTAGAAACAAAATGCAAAATAATAGACAACCAAAACATCAAACATTCAAATACATCAAAACGAATTGAATCAAAACAAAAGTAATACTTTTCAGAGAACACTGAAATGAGTACTCACTGTCGTAGAGTGGTTCCGTACATGCATACTGGTACATATTAACTCGGAGCTATAGAAAAGAGCTTCTATGCCTCTCTTCGTATACTCTTAATGATGACTAGGTAACGGGTTTTTCAATAAGAGCGCTTAAATAAAACAAAACCGGTTTTAGATACCAATGAAATTCTTTATTCCTGTGAGAGTACGTTCGATGTCATTATGTATGGAACTCGATTTCTTTTGCATGGCCACCACGGGCACGCTTGAAGAAGTCCAGACGCTGAACACAATTTTCGACGGTTTTCAAGCATAAATCGGCCGATACTGCTGCAATTTCACGTTCGATATTCGTACGAAGTTCATCAATCGTCGCTGGCTTGTAGGCATAGACTTGACGTAGCCCAACAGGAAATAATCTAACGGCGTCAAATCGCACGACCGAGGCGGCCAATCGACTGGGCCATTTCGTGAGATAACACGTTCACCAAACTTGGTTTCCAATAAATTGATTGTCGCATTCGCTGTGTGGCGCCGACCTGTTGGAACCACATGTCCTCCAAGTCCATATTATCCAACTGGGGCCAATAATATTCGGTTATCATTGAACGGTAGCGATTCGCATTCACATTAATGTGCCCGTCTAGATTATCACGGAAGAAGTACGGCCCAATGACGCCGCCGGCCCATAAACCGCACCAAACCGTAATTTTTTCGGGATGCAATGATGACTCATGGATTACGTGTGGATTGCTGTCTGACCAATAACGCATATTTTGCTTATTGACGAAGCCATTCAGCCAGAAATGAGCCTCATCGCTGAAGATGATTTTCCGGTGAAAATTCGAATCACTTTGAAGTTGTTGCTCAGCCCAATTCACGAACATACGACGCTTATGGTGGTCAAGCGGCCTCAGTTCTTGCGTCAGTTTGATCTTGTAAGGATGTAGACCAAGATCTTTTCGCAAAATTCGCCACAACAACGTCACAGAGATGCCCAACACTTGAGAACGACGTGTGAGAGACACATTTGGGCTTTCTTGAACTGAAGCCTCAGCGGCTGCAATATTCTCGACACTACGGGCACTTCTTTGTCTCACTAGCACGGGAACATTTTGTACTGTGCCTGTGGATTCAAATTTTTCCACTAGACGCTCAAATGTTGATCTGGTAGGACGATTATGACGACCATAAATTGGACGTAGCGCTCTTAAAGTTGAGGCCACTGACTCCAAATTTCGGTAGTAAATTTTAATAATTTCGACTCGTTGTTGGCTCGTATATCTTTCCATGATGAACTGGCAAACCTTACTGAAGAGTAATGTCAAAAGGGCGGGAAAAAATATGGCGTCGTTTGCTGTCCCAATCGATTTACTTCTGTAGCGTCTCTGTTGAAAAACCCGTTAGTTGCAGGGGGATTCTATGGCACAGCTGATCGAAAAGGTACTATGCCGATGATGGAGAATGAGAGAGCAACGAAGACAAGAAATAATTGTAAATAGCGTTTATTGATACTAATGACAGCTAAATTATGTTTTATGTTGTTTGCATTACACAGAAATAAAAGGGACGCATTCCCTTTTCCCTTTCGTTCGATGCAAACATAATTTAGCTGTCATTCGTATCAATCAAACACATTTAAACTTACTTTGCTGCATGGTCTATAATCTGCATGTTTTCTTTGGTCTCTCATTCTACATCATTTCCCTAGTGGCTTTTCGATCAGCTGTGCCATAGAAACCCCCTGGTTGTGAACGACAAAATGCTGATCGTGATCGGCACATGGTAATGTTTTGGTGCACTTGGTGTATTATTGTACGAGTATATTCCAAAATATTTCAATATATCAAAACATTTCAATACGAGCAAACAGTGTACGTAACTCATTTCGATATAGTAAGTGGTGTACTGCACTCACAGAAAAAATCGGTTGAGACAACCGAATTAGCCGTAACCGAATTAAGAGGTTGTCTCAGCCGAATTAGAGGTTATCACAACCTCATTAGACGTTGACACAACCTCGTTAGAGGTTGATACTACCTCAGTAGAGGTTGACACAGCCTCATTAGAGGTTGACACAACCTCATTAGAGGTTGACACAACCTCATTAGAGGTTGACACAACCTCATTAGAGGTTGACACAACATCATTAGAGGTTGACGCAACCTCATTAGAGGCTGACACAACCTCGTTGGAGGCTGACACAACCTCGTTGGAGGTTGACACAACCTCGTTGGAGGTTGACACAATCTCGTTGGAGGTTGACACAACCTCATTACAGGTTGTTACAGCCGAATTAGAGGTTGTTACAACCGAATTTGGATAGTGTCACAAATGAATTATTAATTATTTTTTTTATTATTAAGTGATGATTTATTTTCCTGTATTCTTATAAAAAAAAATAAAAAGCGAGAAAATAACATCACATACATGGGTAATCAGGCATTTGTTTTACATGCCTCTTCAGGCCTTTTTTGAAGTCCCGGCCATCATGGAACACCGCACCAATTATGACGTATTGTATCAATTGGTTTGGCTCCTAAAACATTTTGTATACAGACTCACATGCCCATTTTGCATCATATATCACATCACCGAAAATAATATTTGATTATAGAATTTTAAACGTCAGATTTGAAATACATAGAATTTTGTTGTGATAACTGAATTGAAAATTAATTCGGTTGTACCTACAGAATTCATGACAAGTTCGGTTACAGCAACCGAACTGACGCCAAATTTGGTCGTTGCAACCATATTAAGGCTAGATTCGGTTATTATGACCGAATTGATACCAAATTCCATAGTTACAACGGATTTGATTCCAAATTAGGTTACTACAACCGAATTGTTGCCAAAATAGGTTGATACCAATTTGGTATCAATTTCGGTTGTTGCATCCGAAATAATTTCAAATTCAGTTGTTGCAACCGAAATTTTACAAAATTTAGTTGACTGAATGATTATAATTGAAGATTCAGTTATCACAACCGAATCAATTGTGAAACGAGGTTGCTTCAACCGAATTTCGGTTGTGGGGACTAAATTCAGTCGTAACAACCTCAATTAGGTTGTGGCAACCTCAATTCGGTGGTAACAGCCGAATTTACGTTTGCTACAACCTCTTTCCAAACAATTAGTTCTCTGGGTGTGTGTTTGGATTTCTGTTTAGAATAGTACTCATTGTTCTATCATTCGTTTGCAAAAAGTACTACTTTATGGAGTGAAATAAAATATATCTAATGCGTTGACGCACAAATGAATGTCTTGCTGCAGACCTTTAGTATGCACAAGCGTCTTAAATTCCAGAGGGATATCCTTAAATCACGTTCACGTACAATTAAAATATAATATTAAATTACGTTTTGATACCAGATGTTAAAAACAACCGCCATCGAAATGCTTAGTCTAGTGGGATTTCTGTAAACAACAAAATATGAGGTTTGTATAAGGGATTTGATAACCGTGGTGTTAAACAATAAGCCACATTTGGATGTTGGACATAAACATACAACTTGTTTGCTAAATCTTAGACTTTTACCTATTTTCTGTAATTAGTTGATATATATGACGCGTTTTAAACGTTGCTTGACCAAATACCTCATTCTCGTTCGAATGATTTTTTACGCTGTATGGGCTTTAAGTTCGAACAAGTAGCAAGAACCGCCAGCTTTAAATATTTATTTATCTACAACTTTTTTATTTGTTTTATTTAATAAATGTTTCCTTTACAACGATTCTGACTATGGCGTAGGTTCAAACATTTAAGTATAATTTGTCTTTTTCCTTTTGTCCTTGTTGTTACCTGTCGCCTTTTGGTTAATTTACATTCAGTCCATAGCAATTTGGCATAGATATTATGAAAGGCCTTAGGCCAACACAAAAATCATTTTACATTATAAATATGAACTGCTGAGTTCCTATGGTTCCTACCAAATATGTTGCCTATGATTGTAATACTGGATGCTTGGAAAGCGTGATGGGATTTTGTGAGGATTAATACACGTTACGTGTTTGAGCATTGTTTTGTGGCAATACTTCTATTTTACATTCAAATCAGGCCAAACGTTTAGGGCTAATGTTGAGTCATCTTAAGATGCTTAATGTCACTATAAGGCGTAGAACAGCCATGGATATTATCGGGATTAATGAAAGATAAACAATCTAAACGCGACAAACTTTTGCCTGGCTCTCGGTTAAGACATTGTTCCAGTTAACAATGGAAGCTGACAAGAAAGTACGTTAAAAGATATTGGATTACGTAAAGTATTAAACAAAAGAAATGAGACACATTGATATGCCGAACGTTAACGCCACATTCATATCCAAATAATTGAATTCTCGAAATCCGATCTACTAATTAATTAAACGTTTCAATTGAAAACAAAAACAAATGAATTCAACTCCGCGGATTCAGGATTTGTCAATACTGTAAAATTCAAATTTAGTCTAATTTTCATTATTCAATTAATCGTAACATCGCTCGGTTATAACGAATGTGCGAAAGCATATGCGATGTGGAATTTAATTGTGAAAATTAAACTACATTTGTATTAAATGTTAGTTTTCCTAGATCCGAGTTATGTTTATAGGCTAAGAGACCTTTACGGCTAAGAGATCATGTTTTCTCCGGTTAGTGAAAAAACTTTAAATGCCAGGGGTGGGATTCGAACTCGCATTCGTTGGACGATCGTTTCGATGTTTGTGAAGCATCATCTCATTCACTTATGGTGCCCGCAGGTATGAATGAAAAAATATTTTTTAAGAAAAGTGAAATACCGGTCAAATACACCAGGTAGTACGCTAGGATTTAAAAAAACACTTAGAAATGCAATTGAGGTATCGTAGAATAACATCAGCATAATGTCAATATTTGTTCTTTAATGATTGAAGTACTACCTGTGGCCAATTTACCTGCAGTAATTCGATTTATCTGACCAACGTATTTTGGATTTTGAGGGCTTTATGGATATGACATAGGCAAATGGGATGTTATTGAAGAAAGACTTACCATAAGGATAAAGAGCATTTTCTAATCTCTTCATCTGTATATCCATTTTTTTTAAGTTGTGAAAAACAAAATAGTTATACACGATTTAAAATTAGTGCAACTTCGGGCGCCAAAAATTGAAATAAATCAATAGGGAAGACCTTTACGTCACTAAATATGCATTAAATTCATTGTAGACTTTTGATGTTGTTGGCCCAAATTAATTTTTTTTCTAAAATGATAATGGCTAAGTACTCGATAGTGTCGCCATCACTAAGCGGGATGACCGTCGTCGAAAGAAATGTAAGGTGGTCTGAGCAGGGATCGAACCCACGTTCTCATTTACAAGAGCCGCGCACACTAACCATGGCACCACCGACGGCCACAAGATGATGATCTTAACCCGTTTGAAATCAGACTGATTTAAGATTTATAAATCGGTTTTATTACTCTAGTTCAACTTCCAATCTGTGATATCAGCATCTTTGGGAACAAGCTCAAATATAGCGCCAAATATTTTCTTGATTTTTCGCCATCGAATTAATCGGTAATGAGGAAAACGCGTAGTAGTGTCATCTGTACTTTAATGGTCTGGAGCTCAAAGCGAATTCATCAAGTGGGCTTGGTAAGATCGTATATGGTAGCGGCGGCATATTATTAGGCGTAATTAACATTAGGAGGAAATTATGCACAAAAGACTGTTGATTGGAATTCTAATGTTGTTTTGGCGTACTGCAGATTTAAAGGTTAGTTAAGCCAAAAAACCTAAAAAATTAAAATGGCGTAATAAAATATCAGGCGCGTGTGATTTTTGATTTGAAATCCAACAAACAATGCGTCATTAATATATACGCTGTCCCTATAAACGTGTACGATTTAGTATAAGATTGAATTGCATATTTTGTGACCCATTGGTGATATTTTTATTGCATTGCAAGGCGGACATGTTCCGATTCAGTATGGAAGAAAAGTATCTGGCAAATGTAATCGTGGCTCTAATCACATGACTTTGCTTTGCGAAATTTGAGGTTGTTGTGATCGATGACGAATTGATGTAGCCGGATTTTCGGCAAAAAAAATTGCTTTAAAATGAGTGCAAATATTTCAAATCAGAATGCTTGGTTGAGAACTTATTGAACTTAACATTTCAAAGTTTGCATTTTTTTTTTGGAAAAAATCTAATATTTTTCATTTTTATTTTATCATAAAAATAAAATAAAATATATAAATAAATATATTTTTTTTATGTTCTTATATAATACACTGGAAGATTCTTCAAAAATTAAGATAGATACCAAAGAAATCCATACAGAAATACAAGAGTTATAGCCATTTTAGTAGATAAACCCAAAATCATTTTTTAATTCTTCTTTACATGCGCAACTAAGCAACCTTGGACGACTTCTTTATACTGTATGGTATTTTGAGCGAAGAATTAAAAAAATTATTTAAGGTAAATCTTCTAAAATGGCTGTAACTCTTGTATTTCTGTATGGATTTCTTTGGTATGTATCTAAATTTTTGAAGAACAGTCCAGTGCATTATATAGGAAAATAAAAAGAATATATCTATTTTTTTTTATGATAAAATAAAAATGAAAAATATTTGATTTTTTCCCAAAAAAAAAATGCAAAATTTGAAATGTTAAATTCAATAAGTTCTCAACGAAGCATTCTGATTTGAAATATTTGCACTCATTTCAAAGCAATTTTTATGGATAATTTTTTAAGATAAATTTCCAGAAAATCGATGAAGGGAATCCTTAGAAAATTCAATTAAAATGAACGTACCATTTTGAAAAACAAGAAATTTAAAAAAAAAAATTTAAAAAAATCTGTACCATTCAAAAATTGTTGTTGTGTTTTTTTTAATAAGGCTGCTAAACTACGTCAAAAAATTGGGTTGGCATTTCTGGTTGAAAAGTCATGTTACATAGTGAAATTTCATAAAGATTCGGTTTTACGGAATTTATCTTGTCGGCCCGCCAGCCAGGCGCACAACTTGCATGTAAGTTACCAAAATTGGTATTTGATGAAATTAAGCCTAATACCTAATTTCATTAAGATCGGACGTAGATTAAGCGATTTTTCATATCGAAAACCTGGAAGGCCACCCATCTTTTGTATGGGGGTACCAAAATAAGCGCGGTAAACTCTCAAATTGTCTCTAGTTACGTAAACAGTTACAGATTATTAATAAATATCTGACTTGTTATGTCCCATTATAATTATAAACAGTATGGCAACACTGTTAGATGACAAATGTAACTGTCATATTGCTTTTGTTATTGTAGTTCGTAAGTCTCTTGTAATAAAGTACATTAACATATTACAACGCGTCTATTCAATTCGACATAAATCATAGCTGCAATGTTTATAACAATTGGCGACGAGGAAAAACATTAAATTCAAGAACTATTTACAGACTATATATAATAATACACCATGAACAAAGAACAATTCGAACAATTATTAGAAGTGTGCAATAAAAGTCAACGTGAGTTGCTGCAACAAGTGAATGCAAATTCTAATCTTCAAACAACCGCAACAGCAGCAGCCGCCATTACAAGTGATGCTACCTCCATTTGAGAATTTCGATGAAAATAAAGAAAACTAAACTAAAATTATATCGTCAAAGATTTGAGAATTACCTTGCAATGAAGGTTGTTTTTACAAATAAAACACTATGCCATCAAATGCTAGTGAATTCCATTGGAGCTATACACTTTAAATTACTTGTGTCATTAATTGCCCCTAAGAGTATTTCAGAGCTTGAATACGATGATTTAGTAAAAAAACTGGAAACACATTTGTGCCCCAAGAAAAACATGTTAGTAATCCAGCATCGTTTTCTTGCAATATATCAAAGCGAAGAGCAAACATTGGCTAGCTATGTGGCCTTACTTCGGCGGGATATAATTGACTGTGCATTTGTTTCAACATGTGAATGCAAGGCTGACATCTCAAGCATTTTTCTTCGAGCTCAATTCATTCGACGTATTAAAGATAACACTATACGTGATTAACTCCTTCAATCTCAGATGTCCGATTTTGACAAAATTTTAGAAAAAGCGTTATCTTTCGAAGCTTCTAAAATTGACAGCCGCGAACTCAACTCAAAAACAACCTAGAAGCGTGAATGATGTCAACAGGATACACTCCAGGTCAACAGGTACGAACCGTCGTAGGAACCGATCAAGAAATCGTTCATCATCAAAACCACCAAATTTAAATTACAATCAATTGGGTATTGAAAATGTATGCATACGGTGTGGTAGAGATAACCATAAAACATCAGAATGCCGCACTAACCGACATAACCTAAAATGCAATGCATGTGGTAAAAAAGGGTATGTTCAACAAGTTTGCATAAAAACTTTAATGAATTCATCAAACAACAACTCAGTTTATAAAAATGGTGATTATGAGAATGCAATCCACCAGGTCTATGGAATTAATCACATTGTGGATATTCACAGCAATCAACACGATGCCTACAAAGACGATGTTGGTAAATATTTCATAACCGTTCAAATAAATGGACGGCCTCAAAAATTTGAAGTAGACTCCGGCGTAGGATTTACCTAAATTCCACGAAATCAATTCGAATAGCTCAAAATTACAACAACACTACAACCATTTTCAATAGCATTTCGATCCTACACCAAAAACATTGTGATTCCTGATGGTAAAGTTAATGTACCGGTGAAATACAACAATCGTCGATCAGTAGAGGAAATGTACGTGGTACCCAATGAGTACGACGCTCTTTTGGGTCGTATTTGGATCCGACACTTGAACGTCAACCTCCAGCAAGTGGACAATCTATATGATAACACAATAAATTATAATCAAATTAATAATTTAAATTCAATTGCAGATATTATCAATAATTTTCAACAAGTTTTTATACAAAAAGTGGGTTGTGTGCCAAACTTCGAAGTTACGCTTTAACTTCGAGAAAATGCTAAGCCAGTTTTCTACAAGGAACGTGAAGTTCCATATGCACTTCCTGATCGTGTCGAAAAGGAGCTTAACGATTTGGAAGAGTCTGGAATTATTTCCAAAGTTGAAAGGAGTGACTGGGGATCTCCTCTGGTAATTATTCCCAAAACTGATGATGGAGTTCGACTCTGCGTCGCCTACAAAGTTGGGGTCAATCCACAACTCGTGTCTGCAAATTACCCAATACATCGTATTGATGAAATTTTAAACAACCTCAAAGGATCAAGATTTTTCTGTCGTCTTGATTTATATAAAGCGTATCTGCACCTTCGAGTAAGTCAAGAATCATGTAATATTCAGACTATTTCAACACATAGAGGCACATACAAAGTAAATCGATTGTCATTTGGGATAAAAACGGCACCATCAGAGTTCAATCGTATTATTGAACAAATACTCTCAGGTTTAAAAAACACCATGTCTTATTTCGACGATATCATCGGACATGGTGCAACAGAAGAAGAATGCAGAACCCATCTAATTCAATGTCTCCAGCGACTAAAAGAAAACGACCTACACATCAACAAAGGCAAATGTTCATTTTTTCGAACCCAGATCGAATATTTGGGTCACGTTGTTCCATACAACAAAATTTTAAAATCGCCAGCAAAAATTCAAGCTATTGTCAACATGCCACTTCCAACTATAGCAGATGATGTTAGAAGATTTCTAGGTATGGTTACATACTACTCCAGATTTATCTACAATTACGTTTCCATTACGTCAGCTACTTCAAAAACACAAAAAATGTTATTGGTCGTCAAATTGTGAATCAGCGTTTTTAAAACTTAAAAATATCATCTCCAGCGATAAGGTCTTAATGCTGTTTGATCCTGAACTACCAGTACCAGTAGCATGCGACGCAAGTCCCACGGGCATTGCAGGGGTGCTCTCGCATATTATTAATGGTATTGAACGTCCAGTCGGATTCGACTCCAGATCGTTAACATCAGCTGAAAGAAATTACAGTCCATTAGATCGTGAAGCTTTAGCAATTATTTTTACAATTAATCATTTTTATATGTACCTACCTTTATGGTAGAAAATTTCAAAGGGTCACCGACAATCGTCCCCTAACTCGTATTTTTCATCAACACAACAAGATGCGTGCCATAACATCAGCGAGATTACTGCGTTACGCCGAAGTTTTAATTACGAAATAATCTACAAAAAGGGATCGCAGCACGCTAATGTCGATTGCCTATCTCGTGCAACACAGCTATTAGAAAACCCGTCTACAGAGAAAATCATCAACGAAGAGGTAAATGAATTATGTTCCTTATCAATTTTCGAAATTTCAAACGAATACGTAAATGCGGAAGTATTGTCATCAGAAACGGTTAAAGATCCAGATCTTTCTAAACTACTGTCAAATTTACTCAACAACGATGAAAGTGAAGACTTCTATACACTTAATAACGGCATAATTTTCAAGGGTCAACGAGTTTTGATTCAAAAATTTTGCAACCTAAAATTCTACAAGAGCTTTATCATACTCATCCTGGAATTACAAGAATGAAAGAACTTGCCAGAAGATATTGCTTTTGGAAAGGAATCGATCGTGCTATTGAGAGGATGGTAAGGTCATGTGAAGCATGTGTTCAAATTCAATCAAAACCGCCAAAAGTCCCACTTCATCAGTGGGAGGAACCAGCTGAAAACTGGGAAAGGATACACATCGACTATGCAGGGCCTTTCCAAGATCATTTCTTTCTAATCGTCGTTGATTCAAAATCCAGATGGGCAGAAGTGCGAATTACGTGAGATGCTCCTACAACGCAATCGTCAATAAATCTTCTCTCCGACATTTTTGCTACTCATGGTTTTCCTTCGATAATGGTATCCGATAATGCAACCATTTTTACTAGCGACCAATTCAAAATGTACTGCAACAAAATCGGTATTTTTCAAAAACTCATTGTTCCAGGTCATCCTAGTACAAATGGGTTAGCAGAACGTAACATACAAACACTCAAGCGTAAATTGAAAGCGATGTCATCAGAACCAGAATCTCTAAACAAGAAGGTAAATGAAATCATGCAGCGTTACTGCGCAACACCACTCAATTCTGGAAAAAGTCCAGCAGAATTATATGTCAACAGACGTATTCGAATCCGGCTTGATGCATTAAAACCACCTATAAAATTCGAACCAACAAAGCATATTCCAGGAGTGCGTCAAATAAGCGTGGGAGAAAGAGTTCAAACTTTGCACGTGCGAAACAACACCATAATATGGAAGACTGGTACTGTTATGCGAAACTTTGGAGAACTTCATTATCTGCTAAAACTTGATGATGGCTACACACTAAAACGACATATCAATCAATTAAAATCTACCAACGTTCAACAACGTAAAGTTAATTTTTCTTCAATTATTGGAACAACCACTTCTACAAGGAATACCAACAATAATAATCCACATCATTTCGAGCCAACAGTTCCTCAATCAAACTGAGTTAGAGAATCAAGAAGCAGAATTGCCGAGGAGTCAAGAGCCGTATGCGCAGGAAGCCTATGTATTTAGGAGATTCCATTGCAAAGTAAATAATGCTTAAATTTCAATTTATGTCATGTACATAAGTCAACATAGAATGATAATACGAAAATATACCCACCCTAACATTTACCTTGATGACAGCAAGTATTGTCCAGACTGCGAAATCAGCAAACATACTGTTTCCCAACATAAGGTGATGAAATATGAAATACTACACGACACATGAGGCGCAGTCTCAGCAACTGCAAAGTGGAGTGTATGACGAAATACATAGCAATAAGTAGTTTATGAAATTATTATAAGAGCAGTTTTTGTAAAGAACTCATAATAAACGGTAGGCTGATAAGCAACTACCAAAACTAACCAAGTTATCTTAATTGGCGCCCAACGGGTAACGAACAATTCCCTTTAAAAAAATAATAAAGTGAAGTGAAAAGTAAAAGCCCAGTTAACCAAAATACTAAAGCTTACCACAAGGGGTAAAGGACAATTTGGTTTTTTTTTAAACAAAAAAAAAAGTAAGGTGAAAAGTTAACCCCAACGGGTAACAAACATTAACAAGAAACCAACCAAATTAAAGTGAAAAGATAACCCCAACGGGTAAAGAACAATTTCTTTTTTTAACAAAAAAAGTAAAGTGAAAAGTTAACCCCAACGGGTAACAAACATTAACAAGAAACCAACCAAATTAAAGTGAAAAGATAACCCCAACGAGTAAAGAACAATTGCCTTTTTAAATAATAAGTAAAATAAAAACTTAACCCCAACGGGTAGAGAACACTCTTCTCCAAAAACAAAAAACAAAATCAAACTGAAACTCGGCAAAGAACAAATGCATGTTTCAAATAACTTTTAGAGAAAAAAAACTGCGAATAATAAAAGTTAATAATAAATAAAGTCACCATAGCCTCGATAAAGTCTGGACTGCGAAAGGATTCAAGCCACCAGAGCTTCGATACAGCCTGGACAGAGATTAGCTCGGAACAGCAACAAACAACTCCAACGATTACAAGAACAAGGAAAATGGTATCGACAACAGCAAGCGCGTTTGAAAAGTTGTAAGGTTTTAGATATAGTCTAGAATAAGTAAAAAAAAATTTTTTTTTGAAAAAAACCAAAATATTTTAATATATTTTTTATAAGAATATCCTTTGTGAGTGTGACTGCCATCAAGAAGCATCTCAATAAATAAAAATATTTTTTTCTAATAATATAAATTTGTTCCCCGTATGAGTGAGCAAGAAATTGATCGCCAAGTTGAACTTTTAGCGGAGGGCATTAGTAAAATTCCGGTTGATAGGAAAACAGAGAATAATACGAACATGACAACTACAGCAGAACAATTACGTATCCTTGTGGATACCGCCATCACGGCAGCTTTATGCACGCAGAAAAGAATATTCGATGCACAGGTAACTGTCTTAAAAAAGCGGGTAGAAGCATTTACCGCCCAGACCCCGGAGATAGAATCATATAAAGTAATCGAAATTATTCCGGGACGTCAGTGTGACGAGTTCCTGGATATTGTAAAGTCGTTGCCGTACTTTGAGGGCAAGCACGAAACATACGTATCGTGGCGCCAAGCGGCACATACGGCTTATAAGATATTCCAAAACTATAATGGAAGCTCCAAACATTACCAAGCAGTGGCTATTATTAGAAATATAAAATAAAAAATAAACGGAACGGCAGGCATGGTACTGTCCTCTTTTAATACGGTTATTCAGATAAGCGGCCTATTTATCTAATAGAACAGGAGCTTTCTACACTCCGTCAAGGAAACATGACGCTCTTACAATTCTATGACGAGGTAGAAAGGAAACGGACCCTACTCACAAACAAGGCAATTATGACATATGAAAGACCCATCGCTACGACGATCAATGCTAAGCATAGTGATGGCGACACTATCGAGTACTTAGCCATGAAAACGTTTTCAAAATACCGTTCGGAACCGGGGTACAACTGTAGGTCCCAATCAGTGAGTGTAAAAACTAGAAAGCGCACATCTCACTGATTGTGAGAAGCTCTCCTCAATCCCTTCATGGGATGTAATGGGGGAAAAATTGTTGTTGTTCCTCCGGCACAAGAAGAGAATTGAGTAATGTGCTTTTTTCAGCACAGCCAAAGGATTTGCCGTCGGCCTTAGCGTTAGCTCAAGAAGTAAGTCTAATCGCGAGAGGTACCTATTCGCGACTAATTACGCCAAATCCCGTGAAGATAGGGGCGGACAACGAAGTGAACCACAACCGTCAGATGGGGCACAAAATAAAAATCCGCACTTTGCTAAACGGCAAGGATTTGGGAATAAGAATACAGAAAAATGTGACACGGAGGAGCCAATGTACGTGGACGGCAGTCACCGAGATACCAGGCAAATAATTTCAGTCCTCCTTAGGGTCAATATAATAACCAAGCGAATACACAAACAATTAAAAGACCAAACAATGGTTCAGCTAAGTTTACTGGGCCAAAACAACAGAGAATCAATATGCTTTCGCAAGAAGATCCTCAGACAGAACAGGAGTATCATGAAGTGGCAGACTCGGAAGCAGACGATGTTAACGTCGATGCTGCAGACGATTACGACCTCATTAATTTTTTAGAAATGGGTCCCTGCTACCGCTCATAGAAAGGGTTATAGCGGGGAGAACAATCAAAATATTGATAGATACTGGGGCGTCAAAAAACTACATTAAACCTATAAAAGGTTTAAAAGATGTTGTCCCAGTGGATTCTCCTTTTTTAGTGAAATCTATTCGAGGTTTCACTACCATTAAAGAAAAATGTGTCGCTAACGTTTTTGACACTAATAGCAATTTTTTTATTCTCCCATCGCTCTCAACGTTCGATGGAATTGTCGGCCTCGATTTGTTAACAGAAACGAGTGCGATATTAGACTTTAAAAACCGGGAAATAAGAACTAAGACAGGAGTGGAAAAGCTTCTGTTCTTAAAATGCGCAAATGTGAACTTTACCAAAATTGAGGACATAGACGTGCCTCCGGTAGTAGCTAGTAAGTTTAGGGAAATGCTCAGGAAGTTGTCGGGAGTTTTTGCAAACCCCAACGAATCACTTCCATACAACACAAATATCATTGGTACTATTCGCACTAATAGTATATTCCAAGCTGTACCCGTATCCCATGGGTGTATCGGACTTTGTCAATTCCGAAATAAAGGACCTATTAAAAAATGGCGTGATAAGACCATCCAGATCCCCATACAACAACCCCATTTGGGTTGTGGATAAGAAAGAAAAAGTCGAGCATGGAAACACGAAGAAGCGTCTTGTAATAGATTTTAGGAAGTTAATAATGTTACTGTCGAGGATAAATATCCTATCCCAGAAGTGACGGTAATTCTTTCAAACCTGGTTAAGGCCAGATTTTTCACAACGCTCGATCTTAAATCAGGTTTTCACCAGATTTCACTCGCCGAACGAGATAGAGAGAAAACAGCCTTCTCGGTCGGAAACGGTAAATATGAGTTTTGCCGGCTCCCTTTTGGCCTGAAAAATGCGCCTAGCATCTTCCAAAGGGCCGTTTACGATGTCTTGAGGGAGCAAATAGGAAAAACGTGCCACGTTTATGTAGACGACGTCATTATTTTCTCCGAAAACGAAGAGGACCACATCAAACACATTTCGTGGGTCTTGGAAAGACTGTACGAAGCACATGAGAGTATCCCTGGAAAACTCAAAATTTTTAAGGAAAAGCGCTGAATATCTTCGCTTCGTTGTATTCCGAGGGGGAATCAAAACAAGCCCAGAAAAGGTCGAAGCGCTCCGGAACTATGAGCAACCCACAACACTTTTCAATATCAGATCATTTTTGGGTTCGGCAAGTTACTACAGAAGCTTCATTAGGTATTTCGCATCAATGGCAAAGCCTTTGACCGACATTCTGAAAGGAGACAATGGTAGGGTAAGCATCTCACAATCCAGGAAAATTAGGGTAAACTTGAATGGAGAACAGATCCAAACCTTCGAGAAACTTAGGGAGATTCTTGCCTCTGAGGACGTCATGTTACTTTACCCAGACTTTAAGAAACCATTCGATCTGACAACGGACGCATCCGCATTTGGCTTAGGAGCGGTTCTCTCCCAAGGAGGGAGACCAATCACAATGATATCCAGGACATTGAAGGACAGAGAATGAGCGCGAGTTGTTGGCCATTGTTTGGGTCCTTCAGAAGCTAAGAAATTATCTGTACGGCGTGAGAAACCTAAATATTTACACAGACCATCAACCTCTTACGTTTTCCGTCTCGGAACGGAACCCGACCGCTAAGATTAAACGTTGGATGGCATTTGTAGATGAGCACAATGCGAAGATTTTCCACAAGCCAGGCAAAGAAAATTCTGTCGCAGACGCGCTTTCACATCACAATATCCACGCTTTACAGATGGAACCACAATGTGCCACTCAACAAGAATGCCATGTCTTGGAGGAAGAGCCCTACTCGGATATTGCTACGGTTCATAGTGAACTGTCTTTGACTCACACAATCGAGTCCACTGATAACCCAGTAAATTGCTGTAGGAACCAAATAATCTTACATGAGGCAAACTTTCCTGCACACCGTAACCTTATTCTTATTTCTGAAAAAAACTCGACACATCATTGACTTTAGTAATTGTAGAACATTGATCAACGAAGTTAAACTTGCGGTAAATCCGAGTGCTGTAAACGCAATACATTGCGATCTTCCGACATTAGCGTGTATCCAACACTTGGTCAGTTGTTTTCCATCCACTAAATTTTGGCACTGCAAAAACATAGTCCAAGACATTCTCGATAAAAATGACCAAAGAGAGGTAGTCGCCACCGAACACAATCGTGCCCATAGAGCGGCTCAGGAAAATGTTAAGCAGATCCTTGGCGATTACTATTTCCCAAAGATGGTAAGGTTGACAAATGAAATAGTCGCTAACTGCAAAATCTGCACAAGGGCCAAATATGATAGGCACCCTAGAAAACAGGAAATCGGAGCAACACCATTACCGTGTTATGTCGGTGAGATGCTGCATATTGATATATTTTCTACACATAGGAAATTCTTTCTTACCTGTATTGATAAGTTTTCTAAATTCGCAGTAGTTCAGGCAATACCATCTCGCACTATTTTGGATCTAAAGGGTCCAATCATACAATTAATGAACTTTTTCCCAGACACGAAGAATATTTACTATGACAACGAACCGTCATTGAAATCTGAAACAATCAAGTGTCTATTACAGGATCAATTTGGCGTCGATATTGCGCATGCTCCACCCGTTCACAGCACCTCAAAAGGTGAAATTGAGCGCTTCCACAGCACTCTGTCTGAAATTGCGAGATGTCTTAAATTAGAAGGAAAAATTGAGGACACTAACGATCTTATTTTGCTAGCAACGGTGAAGTACAACCGGACAATCCACTCCGTGACGAAGAAAAGACCGATAGACGTCATTCACTTCTCGTCGCCCGATTTTGGGGAAGGACGTTAGGGAGAGGATAACGAAGGCACAACAAATATTGTTAGAGGTCTATTACACGATGCTATAATTCGTTCTGGCACTTTTCGTTCTAAGGCAAGAGATGCAGAGAAGTAAGGAATGAGGAAACAATCGCACGATGTGCCATGGTATTGTGAATCGAGGGATTTTTTTTCAATTTCTCTTTGTGCATTTTCCGTTTTTCTCTTGATTTTGACATTTCATGGTTGTGTGTGTTGTTAGTTACTTGTGTGTTATTACATTCGATTTGTTAGGTTTGTGTTTGGAAATAAAGTTCAATTAAATTAAAATAATAGATTTAATTGTAATTGATTCATTTGTATTTGAGATTCACTCATTTTTGTTGATTTTTTTTATAACAAACAAAATATAACAAATATACCAAAAAATTCACAGTGATTACAAATCAATAACACCGAAGTACATAAAATACACAACTCAATCAAATACAAGACAATAACCAAGAAGAATGCCAAAAAAATGCAAGCATAGATATTATAATAATTCAACGTGTAATAGCTCGATGAATTACGAAGAAACTTTAAAAGAGAACTGAAAAATATCGCCGCACGAAATGGCATCGTGTAATAGAGCTCTTAGAAAGAAATAATGCCTCTAGGCAAAATAGAACCTTTAATGTTGGAGAGTTTGTGCTTGCAAAGAATAACAGGAGGCTGGGAAACAAACTTACCCCACTATATTCGGAGGAGACAGTTGAAGCAGATCTCGGAACCACAGTTCTTATTAGAGGGAGGGTGGTCCACAACGACAACTTAAGATAGCTCTCTCAATACTTTTTGTTGATCACTCTTTTTTGATATTTTGCGTCAATACATTTACAAACGAATCCACACGATCATTTTGGAGAAACACTATATACGGCCTCTGTTGTCAAACGTCTGCTTTTAACCACCTGGGTCTTTCGTTTAGGATATGGATGATAACCCTTATACGACCAATGGCCATGAAATTGATTGATTTTACAAGCTCTGATTACATACCAATCGAGGACGGGAAAGCTATAATTTGGCATGACTTCGATTTCTTAAGACACGCTACTAACCTGACAGCCTACTCCAAAATTGCGGATGAAACAAAAAAGCTTACAGATCAGTTTCCTTCATCACACATGGTGAAAATACTTGAATCTGACATCATGCGCATAGAAACCCTCCTCAGTTCTTAAGAAGTCCACCACAGGCACGCTAGAAGCATTAATTTTTTGGGAACAGCGCTTAAAATAATTGCGGGACACCAGATTTTGATGACTTCGAAGGACTGAAATTTAGACAGCAGGAACTCACCAACTCCATTAACCGACAGATAATGATAAATACGAAAATTCAGAACCAAATAAAGCAATTGATACGGTCAACAAACTTCTCGGAAAATCAAAGGCGGAACAGATATACAGAGGCCACTTGTACGAAACACTGTTGGCCAGAAATAGAATAATCATCGCAGAAATCGAAACACTATTGCTGTCAGTCACACTTGCAAAAATTGGCATAATTAACCCCGTGCTCTTGGATTCCACGGAAACACATAAGTTATTAAAATTCACTAATGTAACTGTTACAGATCTGTTAGAGGTATCATTTATTAAGGCATTGTTAGACGATAAGTTATTACACTTTGTGATCAAATACCCTAAACCTACATTAGAATGTAAGAAGATTAACCTGTACCCAGTCTAGCACAATGGAACAGTATTGCACCTTGGCGAGGACGACAACGTTGCTGCATGTGAAATTCGTGTAATTGCGATTGAAAATTGCAGGACAGCGCTGATCTCATCATTCTGCAAACAATCCATTAAACAAACATGCGCGCAGCAACTTCATGCACGCATTATGGCACATTGCAGTACAAGACCCAGTCATCTTCGCCCATTACAAATGGTCGACCATGGCATCATGATTATTAATGATAACACTGCCACCATAATAAATCCGGAGGGCTCCGTTACCACGGTCACCGGCACCTACCTAGTTACATTTGACACTGAAGTAAATATCAATGGGTCTGTTTTTAAGAATAGGAAAGGCATACTGAAAAAAACCCCTACCTCGGCGACCACCACGATGCTTAATATCACGAGTCACCAAGAAATATTGAGCCTCCCGTACCTCCAGAGACTGAGTCTGGAAAATCTACAAAGCATCGGCGAAGTCAAAGAAAAACAATAACAGGACCTGCAATTTCCGGCTTTGTAACGATCATCCTGATCCTCAGCTATCTTATTGTGTCCAAATTACGTCAAACACGGGTAATAAAATGTAACGACGTCGAAGCAGTCATTGACAGCTACAAAAGGCCCGAGGACGTCCCTCACTGAAGTGGGGGAGGAGTTACCATAGAATGATAAATATGACGAAAATATACTCCACCCTAACATTTACCTTGATGACAGCAAGTATTGTCCAGACTGCGAAATCAGCAAACGTACTAAGTGTGTTTTTTTGACCCCGCTAAAATTAATTATAGCTTAATTTGTACGGGACCGCTTAGCGATATTAAGTGGCATTTCAGTTTCCCACTTAAATTCCGACTTGAGCAATGACAATGTTGCCACATGTTAAATTTCAAGAAATGGCAACAAAAAGTTATCTTAGATAAATTTTTATTATCATTTCTTGCGAATGAAAATGTTATCAAGGAGAGACTCAAAAGCAGAAATTTACAAAATGGCTTACACATTTTAAGTTCATTAAAGTTATTTTGTTTAATGGAAAACTACGTATACTTTTGTATCTCTAAATTTGAAGGATAGACTTTTATTTCCGATAGAAAACAAAATTGGAACTAAATTGTCCACAACAACGCTCGGTAAATGTTAAACATATTGATCATGGTAGAATTATCTACAAGGTATAGTCGTTTAAAAAGGTGATGACATTTTTTCCATGTCATTTTTCATTTCACTTCTCAAAATCTTATGTATTTTGTTTTTATATTTTTTGAATTCTTGTATTGTGAGCATATATTTGTGTAGAGTTGGACAACTGAAACGAATGAACAAAAATACAATATATGTTGTTGCTGCTTACAATTACAACAACATCTGCTGCTACCATGTGCTTGTTGGCACTGGCTACAAACGTGTTGCCGTATCGCATTTTTTTCACCCATTACAGCAAATGTTGCCACCTTGCGTAGTGTTAAGTGTGGATCGTTTTATTTGGAAAGTCGTAAGTGGCGATAGCTTAATGGAATAAAAAAACAGCCTTACTGTTTCGCAACATAAGATGATGAAATATCAAATACTACACGGCACACGACGCGCAGTGTCAGCAACTGCAAAGTGGAGTGTATGACGAAATACATAGCAATAAGTAGTTTATAAAATTATTATAAGAACAGTTTATCTAAAGAACTTATAATAAACGGTAGGCTGGTAGGCAGCTACCAAAACTAACCAAGTTATCTTAATTTATACATACATTAAATTTTAAAAGAAAATTTGTATTTTTGAATTTATTAAACATGAATTACTATAATAGTTCATTATCTTTACTTAAGCGTGGGAGATTGTTATGTCCCATTATAATTATAAACAGTATGGCAACACTGTTAGATGACAAATGTAACTGTCATGTTGCTTTTGTTATTGTAGTTCGTAAGTCACTTGTAATAAAGTACATTAACATATTACAACGCGTCTATTCAATTCGACATAAATCATAGCTGCAAGGGTTATAACATGACTTGAAGCTAATCACGTAATCAATTAAAAAAGGAAAAAAGAAGGAAGCGGGTATGGTGTTAACCTTCAGAAAGATTGAAGCCAAAGAATCTTATTCATACGTTAAAACATGGAGGCGGTAGCATTATGGTTGGAAGTGCATCGCTACCGCTGGAGTCGGTCGCCTAGTAAAACTTGATTGCAAAACGACAGGACAAGACTATTCGAATAGTTTAAGTTAAATATAGACGAGAGTGCACGACAAATGCATTTGCGAGAATTTATTTTTCAACAGGATAACGATCCCAAACATACTAGAAAAAAATGGTTTCCCATTGGGGAATTGGGGAGAGCTTCTCAGAACCAGTCATCTGTGCGCTTTCTAGTTTTAGACTCACTGAATTGGACCTATAGATATATCGAACTGGCTTTTGAGAAGCTTTTTCATGGCAAAGAACTCGATGGTGTTGCCACCATTAAACGAGGTGACCGTCGTCGAAAGAACTGTTTGGTGGTCAGAGCAGGGATCGAATCCACGTTCTCATGTACACTGTACGGGAAAGCATCGTCACACGGTTGAAAATGATCATCACCCCAACAACTTTTGTCATCGATAGTGAGCCAACGTAACGTTTCATTCCCGCTATGAAAATGTGTTTATCAACTGCAAATTATTGGGTACTGTGGTGAAAGTATGGTTGTTGCTGCAATGAATTTGCGTCATTATCGCAACGAATTTGTTTCGTTGCTGCAATGAATTTATTTCATTGTTGCATTGAATATGTATCGTTCTTCCAAGGAATTTGCTTCATTGCTGCAATGAATTTGTTCATTGCTGCTGTGCATTTGTTTCATTAGTGCAACGAATTTTAGTCATTGTTGTAATGAATATGTTTCATTAGTACAATGATTTTGTTTCATTACTGCAATGAATGTTTTGAAGTGTGTTTGAAATCATTTACTGACAATTGTACATAAATATACTGTTAGTATTACATTGAAGGTGTTTTGATAACAAATTTTTGAATTTTTGTTTTCAAAAATCTATTTGCTAAATAGATTATATTCATTCCATGTTGAAACACTCGTCTGGAGAATATTATGGTAGTCGAGGGCTTGAGTTTTATTGTGACCGTCATATTCAGGTCTTGCAATTAAAAACATATACAAAGAATTTATTGTTAAGATTTCTATTTAAGATATGTACATACATATCTTTTTCTGTACTTACCATGAACATAAGCTCTACTTCCCTATGCTTTACGCCTTTAACATAGAACCACTTCATTG
The DNA here is from genome assembly GCA_963931995.1 of Phaonia tiefii. NCBI lineage: Eukaryota > Metazoa > Arthropoda > Insecta > Diptera > Muscidae > Phaonia > Phaonia tiefii. Next base: position 164,419,456 of record OZ008369.1, read on the forward strand.
TTTTGTTAAATCATGCAATTGTTGATATGTTGAGGGTTTTGATACTTAATTGTAGCGCCAAATCTCCCCGTTATTCAGGCAGTGATCCCTCTGTAAGCATTTTCTTCAACTGTTCATTTAATTATTTTAACCAAATTTGTTAAAATTTCGATTGGATTCATTTGATTCTACGTTTAATTGGTCTTTTTTATGTTCGTCGTACTTGAAGCAATTTGTTTCTTTGACTTCTCCGGTTTCATTTATTTCGACTGCCTGCACAAGTGAATCTATGGCTTTTGTTTTTTTCTGAATCCAAACTCCAACACAACGAAACACGCGCGACTGAATTATGAATAAAACACAAAAACACGAACATTTTGTTGCGAGTTGTACCGTCACGCGCACACACACACACACAAAAGTTCAGTTACTTATTTCGGGGTAGTTTTTCTGTTATCGATGCGTCACTTTCTTTGCTGTCGTGTTGCTTCTTGCATTCTGTTTATTTATCTATTTGATTTATAGATTCGCAAGTTACGCAAACGATTACAGGCAAACACATAAATTCACACAATTTACTTTTCACAATAAAATATTACTAAGTATTATTAGTTAGTCTGTTTTAACAAATTTATTTAAATTATTCCGGCGGAGAAACATGTCTACCACTTTCGGTTGTTGCTGGGGAACTGATTTAAGATGTGTACGTGACCTACAACTCACGCTCACCATTTTCTCTTGGTGGCCTCTTTGTTACGCTCGCTCATTTTGTCGACTGCTTCTCTCTCTATTCCATCATAAAAATTAGTTTCGTTATAATAACGAAATTGTTTCGTCAACTAAAAATTTTGACAAACCTCCAAAATAAATAAATATAACCTATAAAAAATAAGAGATAAACCAAATGTCAGTAGTTTAAAACTCATGCCTTTATTTTTTCTTAATTTTCAACCCATTTTTCTACAAAATTCAAATTAAATAAAATTGTTGAAGGAACAACAAGTTGTTGCAGTAAGGATATGAAAAATTTTCAAAGAAGTCAAGTATAAAATTTTTCGTTGCAGCGACTACCAAATTGTCGGATATACACAACTTTTCGCTATAACAATGTAAAAACATTAACGAAAATGTTTCATCCATGCGACGAAGCGTTTTTCTTTCAGTGTATAAGAACCGCGCACACTCGACATTGCGCCACTGGCGGCCCCACTAGTCGAGTAGCAAAACGATAGTTTCAAGACAAATCGATGGAAGTTATGGAATGAGCCCTGATCTTAATCACATTGAGCGTTTGTGGCCCACTTTCTGAGAAGCCACGCTAAGAGAATGGAAAAATATTCCGAATAATGTTTTAACAGAGTTTGTCAGAAGTACGCCGAAACGGCTTAATGCAGTGGTAGAGAACAAAGTAGGAGCAACAAAGTACTACAAAATAATAAATTATATTTTTGTTAGAATGAAACTGAGTTTGCACTTTATGCTGTCTCTCTCCAATGAGATGTGAAATTATGTTTTTATGTTTTGCTGTTTCTTAGGGTAGTATTCTAACGACCTTATTCATAAAAAGTTGTCATAGGTTTGTTAAAGGTTTAAGAAGGTAAAGCCCAACAATTGTATTCATAATCGATAAATTCCTCTGTTAAGAGTTCTCTAACGTCGCTATTTTTGTTGGACGTTTAACCCTTCTTTAAGGCCATTTTATCCGCATTAATACACAAATGAAATAATTTTTTTACGTTTCAAGCGTACCGTACTTAAATATTTGTGCGATATAAACAATTGGAATTATTTTGTGCATATTTGCAGAGTTTATAGTGTCACATTATCCTGTTAAGCGACCAAATAGTTTCGTTCCAATTTTTATAATTTTTAACCAAAATGAACTTTTGTTTACATAGTGATGTATATAAAATCAAAACATTTAAACTACAACCTATTATCCGGTTTTATATTCGACTACCCGAAACTGAAATTCAAATCAATATGATTTTTTGGCACTTCTTCCAAATTTATAAATATATCAAATATTAATTGACCCTTTGTTGAATAGTTTGTTCCATTAATGTTCAAAATTTTGCTGAAATTCTTTGACGCAATTAAATAAAAAAAAATTTAATTCGGTCTATCGGTTATTGTTCATCCTGTTTTTACATCACAAGCACTGTGAGAATACATAAAACAGGGTTGTCAGTCAATTATCTGTTCCCTAGTTAAAGTACTCATTATGAATACGGTTCTAATAAAACCTTTGCCAAATCTTAAAGCTTTCAATAACTGATGAATGCTTTAGAGCTAATTTAATGATTTTTTATGGATAAGGCTGTAAAAGTCCCGAAAGTGAACGTAAACGCAAAAGCGAACGCGAACGCCAAAGTAAAAAAAAATGGTAGTTTATACATCACTTTGCGCTTGCGTTCGCTTACGACAGCTGTCACTGACATTTGTGGTTTATAGAGTTGCCCAACTGAAATATACAATTACAGATTAGAAAAAGTTATCTTGAGTGAAATGCGCACAATGAAAAAGATTAAAAAAATTAGTTATAGTTCAATATATCAACAGATTTTAAGATTCATATTATTTATAATACTGTAAATAACAATATTCACATAAAATGTGTATAAAACCTATGGTATTTTGGGTTGCAATGTCGAATAAATTTTCCAGTCTATATTAAGTAGTTGTGTTTTCAAAAACACATGCCATTTGGCGGTATTTAAGATGTATTGGTTCTTTTGTTATTAAAGTCAACATGTCTATAATTGTTTTAATATAATTGTAATAGTTTTGCAATAATACTTTGCAATAATACTTAAATACTTCCATTTGCCCATTCTCGATCGAAATTGTTCTTTAAATTTGTAATTTCTTCAACTAACGCGAGGAACTGTGGCGTGATCAATTTGACAAGTGAAGTGATCAAAAACTTTGCGTTACGTTTTATAAACTACCCATAAAATAACGTAACTCAACGCTGGTAGTCACCGTACAGCTGTAACGTTTTATAAACTACCAAAACGACAAAAGTAACTCGAAGTGACTGATTCACGACTTGTAGAATACCACCCGTAATGAATTTACAAGAATATGTTACAGAAGATTTTGTTCACAATATATGACTTAAATAAATATGTTTTCGTATTAATTTACAAAAATAAAAGTCACCATATTTTTCCAGTTTATGTTTTCTGTTTCGTTTTTGTATTTTCACTGCCATTATGAACGGTGGCGGGAGGCAAACCCAGCCCACCGGGTTTTTGCATTTTACCTACTGCCAGGATATTTGATTGCAGCCGCCCATTATGGATCAGACGCTGACCAGGATGCGATATGTTGAACCTGGATTTTCTTCTTTTAGTTTCTATCCGTCAGCCTTGAGATCAAACGGAGAATTGTGCTTGCGAATAGATGTTATTTTGGGCTAAGCAAGCACTTTAGAGATAAAGCCCTCTCTCGAGTAACAAAAGTCCAGCTGTACCAGACTCTCATTCAACCTGTCTTGCTTTATGGCGCAGAATCCTGGGTCCTATCGCAAGCAGACGAAACATCTGTAGGAGTCTTCGAGAGAAAAATACTCCGAAAAATTTATGGCCCTATAGTGCACAACGGCGAGTATCGGCGACGCATGAATCATGAGCTGTATGAGCTTTATCCTGACATTGACATAGTTAAGCGGATCAAGATAACGCGATTGCGCTGGCTAGGCCATGTCAGTAGAATGGATGAAGATGAACCAGCGCGAAGACTTTTCGAAACCGAACTCGAAGGAAGACGAAAAATAGGAAGACCAAGACTCCGCTGGAGGGATCAGGTTGACGAATCCCTGCGTACACTTGGTATTGCCAACTGGAGAGATAAAGCAAAAGATCGAACTGGTTGGCGAAATATGTTATCTTCGTTTTGTAAGGTCCCTGACCCCCTGGGGTTGTCCGAGACCGGATAAGTAAGTAAGTAAGTATATTTTTCCAGTATGAAGACCTGTGTCACTCATTTGCACTTTATTTTGTCCGATAGTGTAGATAGTTACTGTAAAAAAAGCTACAGAAATATCTTTGTAATGCAGGTTGTTATAAACATGATTGTGTCGTCTCCGTTTTCCGTTTGTAAATTATCCACAAAGTTGAAGTAGATGTAGCTGATCAGTTTCATTAACACAGAACACGAGTAGCTGGATAAAGCTGATTTTAAAGAAGATAACCCAAATTGTAGCATTAAATATTGTTATGCCGCTAATTTCCAGATACTCGTACATCCAACTAATGCCCTAAATAATATGTGATGGCAACGACCCTTCCTATGACCGAAATGGGAGACTTTTTTGCATTTACTGTAATTAAGAATACAGGAAGTAACAATGTCAGAATGACCTTAACGCGTTTGTTCACTTATTTTTTCCTTTGCCTGTTTCTTTTTTAAATGGATTACAACTAACAAAATTACTAAATTCAACGCTTAACCCACAAGAATGATACTTGCGGCCATCCCATTATTAAGTTCGGTAGATTGGAACGTCAGTGTCTTTAGATGGGACATGTTTAAACCAACATAAAAAGAAGGGAGATTAAAAGAAGATTAGATGTTAATGACAAATTGGCCCACAAAGTGGTTTTGGTTAAATGAGAAACTTTGCAAAAGAAAATCTACTGTATGAAATACGCAATGCAAAAGCCGAAGAAAAAATTGTTGAGGTCATAGTGGAGACATCTGTGGAACATCTAATGATTTACATCATAGGATTTATTTCTGTGTTAATGGAACCTTGGAAATTAATAAAACAAGATGTTTATCAGCCAAAACATATTCCATCTGAGGACCATGTGAGACCACAATGAGTGTACACTTTGTTGGTTAGGAGAAAGAAAAATATGGCAAGGTCATGTAATATATTGCGTGCAATACTAAAACGTAATGAAATTTGGTTTGTGTCTAGAATTTGATAATTTAAACGTATTAAAGTGGGTAATAAACATATTAATTTTACAAGATAATTCAAGTTTGTAATTTATTTTTTTACTTCGATAAATATGTCTCTATTTATAATATATCTTAAGTTTTGGGAACAAAAGCCTTTGTGTACTCATCCTAATTTTTTCAATTTCTTTTTCGTATTTTGTTGGAAACCGTTCCTTTATAGTCGGACCACGAACGCACAACAATTGTAAATGAGGCAAGAATAGAATTCCCCGGGGAAAGTAAATGAGTGTTGTCATTTAGTAAATAAAACACATAAACATGTTTTTCAGAAGCGGTTCCTTACAGGAACCGACCGAACCGGTGCTTACCAGAACCGAATAACGGTTCCAAAAGAACCGAAATTCGGTTCCAAACGAACCGAAAACGGTTTCAAGCGAACCGAAAGGCGGGTCCAAATGGAGTTATATAAGAACCTAAAACGGTTCTTGAAAGACCGAGAAGCGTATTCAAATGAGCCGAAAGTGGTTCCAAAGAGACAGAAAACGATTTGAAAGGAACAGAAAACCGGTTCTAGAATAATTCGACTCGATTCCAAAGAAACCAAAAATGTTAACCTTTCGGTGAAGGTATGAACATCTTTATTTTATCAAATTTTGTATTCTTATAAGAAAATTGCACTTAACCGGTCCAAATACCCGGTTCTTCTCGGAACAGGACTCGACAGAACCAGTTCTTCAAATACGCGGACCCGCACATCACTAGTAACCAAACCCAAAAAATAATGCAGCGTAACAACATTTGGCCGTCGGTAGTTCAATAATACTGTACGTGAGAAAGTGGGTTCCGTTCATTCTCGGGCCACCTTACATTTCTGTCGACGGTCTTTCACCTAGCTTAGTGACGGCGACACAAACGAGTATTAAGCCATGAAAATGCTTCTCAAAATCCCGTTCCCGTTTCCTATGAAAAAGTACATTTTAATAGATTTATTATTAAGAAATGTATGAAATTTATCATTATGGTGGATGGTTGGGAATATAGCTATTTCAATGCCCACCAAGGCATATCATCAGCTCCCTTCTCCACAAGTAATATTTAGGTATATCATCAAACATTATAGGGATAAACAAATCTCAAGTAAGCGAGAATTGCCTAAACTCCTATTTGTGCGAAAACATCCACACCAATTCTTTGCCATAACCATCAATATTCACAACATTTTTTTCCTGTGTATGCTTTCATCGAAAGCCATTGCATAGATGTTGTTGTTTGAAAAAAGAAACAACGATTGCCATGGGATTGGCGTTTAGAGTGTACCGTACCGTAAGCAGAGAGATATGTCATCCTTTAAAATTCTAGCTCCGGGGAAATATTTCCATGACATGGTAAAATTAACATTTTAAAAAAGTGGAGTTTTAGTGCGGGTATTTCTGGATCCTTATTGGTATTGATCCAGAATGTTAGAGGTCTGAACTCGAAGCTAAGGTATATTTATTTAAATAGTGTGGATCCTGGGTATGTGATTATTTGCTTTTCAGAAACTTAGTATTTAGAAAAGAACGATTAGGATTGAAATCTGGTGGTGGTGTTCTCATTGCGGTGCATTGGATCTTATCTGCTGAACTGGTTTCGTTATCTAAGGATTGTGCATCTGAATTCATATTCATGAATTCGTATTTGTATGAAAACTATTTTCGAACCTGGTCATATATACCTCCTAATTCAGGTATTGTGAATTACATGAAACACCTTAGGTTGATAGGTCTAGATATCAGTGAAATGGTCAAATCCAAATGTCGAATCCTGACATTTTTCGCGTAGGGGTATTAATCTGTCCTTAACATCCTGGATTTATATTGATGACGCAAATAGATATTTACCAGAGTTCGTATTTACCCCCCATGTGTAACCCATACACATCGTCGTAGGGAAAGTGTAACAAACGTTTACCCATTACCTACAGGGTATGGGGAAAATAATGGGTAGCTACCCACGACAATGGGGAATTACTCATCACGATTACTCATGACCCTCAGGGCAATGGGGAAAATAATGGGTAGCTACCCACGACAATGGGGAATTACTCATCACGATTACTCATTACCCTCAGGGAAATGGGGGAAATAATGAATAGCTACCCACGACGATGGGTAATGGGTTACCCAGGGTAACCCATCCCCATTTTTGATCGAAAATATCAAAAAAATTAGAAAAAAATCTCTATATCTCGGAAACGGTGCGTCCAATTGAAAAAATAATCAAATTTTGCTGGTTTCGAAGGGGTTTTCATGAAGTGGCCCTATTCGTATGAAAGACTTTTTTTTCGAAAAATCTCCAAAATAAGAAAATCACTAGAATAAAAAAGTGGCTATAACTCGAATACGGTGCGTCCAATCGAAAAAATAATAAAAATTTTACCTCCAAAGGAGGCTTTAACCAATGGGTCTCTCCAATATAGCATCACTTTTTTCGATTTATAACCACCTTTTAATTTTAGGGATTTTCTTTTTTGGCGATTTTTCGAAAAAAAAAGTCTTTCATACGAATTGAACCACTTCATGAAAATCCTTTAGAAACCAGCAAAAATTAGTTATTTTTTCGATTGGACGCTCCGTTTCCGAGATACACTCATTATTTTCCCCATACCCTGTGGGTAATGGGTAAACGAACGCTACCCATTCCCCACGACAATAATAATGGGTTACCCTGGGTAACCCAGGGCAATTCATTACCCACGAAATACGAAATATTTACCTTAGTCCTTATCTTCTCTACTGAATGATTCCTGGGAAGGAATTTTTGACTTAGTAGGTAGTACTTTAGGCAGCAGTTCTCCTATAGTTAACGCTAAGGATAAACATCATCCAACGTTGATAGTGTCTCTGGACACGCCGTTGGAGACTGTTATAATGAGTAGGTACTTCCCATTGAATTTAAATTTTTCTTGCTACGTAATTCTACAAGGGATTATTCGGGGGACTTTGACACTAGAGCTGCAAGTTTTTATAATATTTTGAATACAGTTGAAATTCCTTGTCAGATGGGAAGACTAGAAACCCGACCCGCTTGGGTTTCTAAGGGACTAAGAAGTCTGCGTAATAAAAGGAATAGGGTGAATCGAAAATATGCTAGAGGTGGAACATCCAATCATTTATCGGAATAAATAGTTAATAGGAAAAAATGTAATATCTTGAATCGTAAGTGGTTGTCAACTTATATTTCAGAAATGAAGGGGACTTTAATAATGAACCCGAAACATTTTAATGGGTTTGTGAACTCTAAGCGTAAATTTGTAGTATTTTCGGGAAGTGTGCAATTTCATGGTTTGAAATCATCATATGATATCAATAATGGCAATGTGTTTACCTAATTTGTCCGTGAAAGCCATTCTCGAGCAACGTCACTACATAATTATCCATATAAAATTAGTGCGTTCAACAGTATTACTGATTTTGTATTGTCAGAGGAGGAAGTTCCGCATGGACTAAAAACTTTAAAACGTTCGAATTTTTCAGGGGCGGATAATGTTCCACTTTCGATACTTAGGTGGTGTGCTGATGAATAGTATATTCCCCTTACGAAGCTTTTCAATTACTTTGCTTCCTGGTTGATTTCCTTTCACTTGAAAATCATCTAGTTTTATAACCCCATTATTTATGAGTGTCATTAGGTATAGTATTGTGAATTATTGAAGTATTGCAAGACTTAGTGCTATACCAAAGCTTTTTGAACGGTTGGTGGCAAATAGGTTAAATCAGTATGTTAGAGCATTGATTTGGAGTTGCATCTCATGTATTTGCTGCTTTTCAGAGTCAATTGGATGTAATTTACACGTATTTTAGCAAGTCAAGTTAAATAAACTAAAAATTATTGAGTTTCACTCTAAATTGTTACGCTGGATATTGTCATACCTCAGTGGTCGTACTCAAAAAAACTTACCACCACCGCAACCGCAATTTACCGCCACCACAATTTATGCGGTAGAGCGCATATTTTATAATTTATAAAAATAAAAATCCAAGAAGACCTAAGGCTTGAATTAAAGGTGTTACTAAAATATAAGAGAAAGGTAGAACAATGAAATAGTAAAAGGATATTAAAATATTATTATTTTCATAAACCAGTGCACCGCATAAATTTCGGTGGTGGTAAATTGCGGTTGCGGTAAGTTGCTGTGGTTAAAAATGGCGGTGGTGAGAAGTTGCAGTGGTGGCAGGTTGCGGTGGTGGCAAACACAAGCCAATATGCGGGGCGCCGCAACTTCAGATGCAGGTATTTGACCCCTACCAATCAGACCGTGTGGGGTAAAACTGATACAAACGTTGATACCTTGGGTCGGGCTAAAGACAGAAGTTTCATTTATAACCTGCTATCCACTATGTGCCAAATTTGCCTTGAGCGTACATAGTCTATACCCTCTTCTATCTCTCCTGTATCATCATATAGGATCTTATACTTATACGTCGCTAGGGGCATGCCAAAACGCTCCAATTCCTGTGGTACGTGCAAGGTAGTTCCTAGTCTGGCCAGCTTATCCACTCTGCTGTTTCCCGGAATGTGCCGGTGCCCTGGCGCCCACACGAGGTAAATATTGTGCCATCTCGTTAAGAGACCTGCGACAGTCCTGGGCAGATGTTGAATCATAATAATTTTTTGATTTACATTGGATTTTAATTTGCATTACTTTATCTAATGCATATGCAAAAGAATTACCATTGTCCCAATGGGAATTAACAAATTTTGAATTTGCATTTCCTCCTGCAATGCAAATGAAGGTTGTGGAATCAGATGCCAATTGTAATGAAATACTGGAATGCTTTTAATTATTTTGAATTTGTTTGAATGTTGGAAATTCAGTTCTTAAAATATTTTATATGTAGGGGTTTGTGGTTTCGATAGGTATTGCCCGTAGTACATTGAAATTCTTATACCTGGCAGCATAAAATATTTGAAAACCAAAATTGCCAGATATGAAGGAAATGATTTGGAAACAAGTACAATTGACAATGGTATAAAAAGTTTTTTGGATTTGCATTTGGACAGGAAAATCAAATTAAACAACAAATTTTGTATGTGTTGTATGTATGTTTTGAATACAGGCATACTGATTCCAGCAATTGATGACCGCTTGAGTCAGAGAATACATTGACCCCAAAGACTAATTTACTATTACTCCTCATCCAGTTGGGTACTTCTCTAATAGCCAAAATCCTTCTTATTATACGCTACACTCTACGATGAGGTGATCTACGAGAAACGGACAACCCTAGTTCCCTAGAGTAGATCGCTAGCTGGTCATTTATTTCGAACCATCCGTGTAGAAATTCACATATCTGTTTTTACCAGGAACTCCTTTGTTCCCGGAATCCCTTTCCGGTAGGAGAGTGTTGAATTTTCCATTGAATAGTGGGTCGACTTTCGAGTAGACGACAAATGTAGGAACTTTGTCCACCGACAAAAAGTATAACATCCTCTAGGTATGTATCTGAAGTTTGTACATGCTACGTACAATTTTATCAGCCAGGGGGGGATCAATAGATCGGCCACCGCCAGAAGTTCCGCTGGTGACACCATGGCGGGCCAGGGAGACTTAAATGACTTGAAGCTACCAATAGATCATTTATGTCTGAATTTAGTAACAATTCCAATAGCAACTGCTGCTATATTAGGACAATGTTCACCTACAGTGACCTTCTTGTTCAGCGAGTAGCCAGGGATTTAGGTGTCCATAAGGAGATTGATTGAATTATCACTACAGCCTATTGTCGTATTGCGTGAAAACAGTATTTGCCTTAGCCGCTACTCATCGGATGTATCCTCTATTGATTTACAGAAGAGCATCCACGAGTCTCTTTTGCCCCATCTGATTGCATTCTTATATCGCCTTAGCTCAACTTTGTAATCCCAGTCCTGATTGGCTCTTATATAGGCAAGTTCTTCGTTCTACCAGGAAGATTTCTTCTTCCCCCTTCTTCCCTATCAACTCGAACTGGATATTTCATAGAGGGACCAGTTAGTAATACTCACATTGCAACGATCTACTTTTTTATTACGACATTCCATTCTCTGATCTTCTCATACAAGTCCTCTGTGGCAAAGGTAGCATCTAGTATCTCGTGCCTGAAGCTGGCAACAAAAGTCGGCTCATAGCCTACATTTGATATAGCAAGGCTAGTACCTAAGAGGTTCTCCGTGAGTGTTTCACACTTGTGAACGTGGTTTTGTCGAGGGCTGAGGCAAGCTCAGCCATGTCCAGAGTATTTCGTTAGGATCCACCAAGCTTTTCGAGATAAGAGCGGAATAGTTTACCCTTTTTGGAGGGTTCGAATTCAGATTCATTATTGATCGTTAATTACAAAGTAATTTGATTTACAGGAATAACAATAACTGCTTCACTCGGTGAGAACACTCCTCTTAGCTTGGGAACATCCGCCTTAGTTGACAACACTCTTTTGGGGGCACTTGGCTTGACTTGACTACACTCTTCTGGAAGCAATTGTCTTGGCTTGACAACAGTGACCCGAAACCCCTGTGTAGAAATGTATTTACACCGCCTTTACTAAAAAATGGACCCCAAAATTGCTCCTGTCCTTTGCAGAACTAGAGCCCCAGAAAAAATGTTATAATCTTATCTGGTTGTGGTCTCGGAGGCGCCGACCTGAGTCTAGTCAACCTTACAATTAAGTACCATCGCTGTAGTGACACGAATGAGAATTGCATTCAATCGCTCATTCTCGTGTGGTCATTAAACTTGTTCGCTGCCAATATAATTGTGTGCTTGTCAGTGAGTGTGATTGTTCACGGTGGTTGGTGCGAGGGTGGTTGGTGCGACCAGGGACGTATGCGGGTGTGAATGGCGTCGAGTGTATATTATTATGTACGGAGGGATCATGTTGTCATGTTACACACTCTCATTGCTGTAAGAACTACCGCATAATGAGTGCTGTGCGTTTGCGTCAACACCCACAAACACTGGGGTACCTACCCTTTTTGGCTCCTTTATGATACATCTTAAGGGTACTGCTAGCAACTGGTCTCTTGCCCTCGGGGCAGATGAACGTATTCCCATTTCATCATGGGGGATGTGCGCAATGTTGTTTCTGTTACTGTATGCCGTTAACAGGAACATATTCAAATCATTTTTGGCCGCAATTGTAGCTATGGCATTGCCAACACCGGGTGCGTCTATTATCCCTTCAGCCCACAAATCCTGCCATTAGAAATCTATTGCTCTTGGATTAGGATCACGCACACGTCGCCTTTTGAACGGTGTAGGCTTAAAGTGGCAGATGCTAGTTTATTATGATGTAGGCTGATCTGAAGAAACCGAAACATTTGTTGGCCTATCCATCACCGTCACATCCTGTTCATCGCCAGACACCGGAAAAGAGTATTCGCCCGTGTCACTATCACCAGCGCTTCCATATGCTTCGAAAGATTGGGTTCGGATAATGGGCAACCCTTTTCCTTATTGGCTAAGGGCTTCAACAAACCTCCAGGAATTTTTACATTTTCAGGCACCGTTAATATGTTATCCCACCCTCGTGCGCCGTTTCCCATTATCATGCGTCTTCATCAGCATTATATTGCACTTCAACAAAATCTAAATTTTTCTATATTTACCATATTTTCAAAATATGTTCTATGATTATTCCTTTACATAATTTAAAAGGTTTTATCTGCCTCTAGGCACCACTTTGGCTTCTAGAGGTAAAAAATTCACAAAATTCATGGTTCCAGAAATTCAAGATATTCAAGACAAATGTCCGTGGAAACCCATTGCTGCGTTATTAGGTTTTTAAGGTATATGATTTATATTTTCATTCTGTAATGTTTTGACTGACAATTAGTTAGTTAGTTAGTTAGTTTGAAAAGAGGGGCGCGGTGTTGAGTGTTCAGAATGAGCACTCTAAACCTTCCCATGTCAGTAAGACATACACTTAAGCCGCTAAGATCGACCTGTTGTGCGCTCTAAGTTTATCCTACTACTTCACTATATCCCTTATAGGAATTCGGTGCTATTCAGGAAATTCCTTAGTTTGTTCCAGTCCATACCCACAAGTTTGGTCATGTCCGGTATCGTACTATCCGAAAGATACCTGGATCTAGCTTGTGTGAAGGCCGGGCAGTGGCATAAGAAGTGCTCCAACGTCTCATCGCCTACCGATTCCCGGTTCCACTGGGCTATATGTGCCGACTCCGCCCATTTACTTAACTCAGACTTCGTCACCCCAAAGGGTTTCGCTCCATCTAGGCTCACCGTTTGGAGTTCCCTGGCTTTCTTTGCCGGGAGGTTCACTCTTTCGTTGCCAAATACTCCTCTGTGGCCCGGCACCCAGATGATGTTGAGTCTGCCGTGCATAGTGTAATCGTTTATCACCTTCTTACAGTCAAGGACCGTTCTAGATTTGACAGTTTCCGATGATATTGCCTTTATTGCCATTTGGCTATCTGTGAATATATTTGCCTCGGCTGGGATTGTATTATCGCCGAGCCATTTGATACACTCCGTAATCGCCCAAACTTCCGCCTGAAAGTTCGTATTATGATCCGGGATGACTTGCAATTAGTTTGATCTAAATTGCATTTTAAGTCGGTTACATACAAAAGATGTACAAAAAACTGCGAATTGAAATTAGCAGGTACGCACCTCACTTACAAATTATTTAAACGTACAAATAGTCAAACATCCATTCACAGAACAATATTGACTTATGGTCCCTACAGGTAGGCACAAATCTTATTCCGGCACGTGTATAATGTCAAAAAAATAAAAAACCTAAATCCGTATGTATGCAGGTAACATGTAAATTTGTAGGCCTGGTATCCTAAACCTTTTTAAAAACCCTTAATCCAAAGGGTACCTATCAGGTAATATATTAGACTATATACTGCAAAATAAACATAATTCCTGGATTGGAAATTTGGCGCAACTAGTACTGAAAACATGGAGTGAATAATTTAAAATAATTTTACCTGTTTACAAAGTCAACCACACCAACGTCTTTCGTGGAAGCTGCTTTAGAGGAACTCGATAGATTATACGGAAATATTGAGAGAAGCGAAAGTATAAAAAATAATCTTTATATGATATATGCAAATATTAAGGCAAAATGGATAAAATCTATCGAACCATTGGGAAATTCAACTTGAAATACGAGGTCTGACTTAATGACTACACCGAGGCAGAAGATAAACCCACCACATCAGCAACATAAACAGGAAGGCCAAAAAAAGTATGGAGGAGTGTTCAATATTCACAAGAGGAAACTTGCCGATGCCACCAATGACTTGACAACGAAGTATTTATCGGAAGCGCTGTCTATTAAATATACCAAGGATATATAAGGGATATATAAGGACATACCAAGGAAATATATATTGCAAAATCTGTTGCTGATGCAAGCCAACTGCGACTAGAAATAATTAAGGAGATCATTCCCACGCCCCCAAACGCAGACATTAAAAAGTATTGTTCCGAAGAATCCTTGGCCTTGTTTATGGCCTTTCCACAGAAAAATATGAGATACTACGGACATCTTTAATGCGACAAGGGGCTGACATTTTACCCGGATGCAAGCATATTTCTCAACCCAAAATAAATTCACGACCACTGCATACGGAGTTTACGGAAGTCTCTGTGAAAGCCAATTTGCTGGATTTTATGGGCAATTATTACAGCAAAACAGCTGTTGGAGAGTCTTCGTGAAAATAAGGTGAAAATTCTTCCTAACAAACTGACATTGATCAGTAAATGGGGCTGCGATGGATCATCGGAACAAAGCGTTTATAAGCAAAGGCTATCTTCCGATAACCCTACAATATCGGACGGAAATATGTTTATGGCATCTGTTGTTTCTTTGCGGCTAGAATCTGATGTTTCCCTACACTGAAAAAATCTACGGCCGTCATCAGTGCATTACTGCTGACCAATAATGATTCAGTTTACAAGAGAATCGGCAGAACTCATAAGGACCACGGCGGTTACGAGTTCCACCTGACCATGGTTGACGGAAAAGTCGTAAACGATCTGACAGGAACAGCCTCAGCATTGTCATGCCTGATTTGGAGACAGGATCAGGGTATTTTAGATATACCTTCCCTTACGAATTGTGATGAATATTTTACAGAAAATTTAAAAAAAAATTTAAACAAAATTATTTTTTCCCATCGTCGTGGGTAGCTAACCATAATTTTCCCATTCCATGTGGGTACTGAGTAAACGTTCATTACCCATTTCCCACGGTGATGTGCATGGGTTACACATGGCGAACTCTGTTTTTAACCATATAATTTACAAATATCACATGTATGTTTAAGTTAATTTGTGTCATCTACAATAAGAGTTCCTCCAGACAAGTGTCCACAATTTGTTGCGTGTAGCTGCGCCAGATTCATCGACTGTATTTAAAAGTCTCACTTCACCTCAATTTATGGTAATACTAGAAAAATAAAAAACCGACATACGATTCAGAAATTTGTGTGGTGAGATATATCAACTGGACTTAATGGTCTTGTTGATAACAATAAAACATAGATGGACTTTAATGACCTTCTTTTGATTTCGGATAGAAACATATACGTTAACCGTCGTTGTTGTCCAAAGCATATCAAATTCTGGGTCTATACGGAGCAATATGTGACTTACTACTATTTTTCGATGGATGATATCTGTGTTGGATGACATTAGTGTTTTTTCACAAATTTCTTTCTCACTTTCTGTTTCAAATAATAGTTTTTGGTAAAAATCTTCGTGTAACATTCAAATATAGTTTCTCTTTGACAGCATATCCTCTTATGAAAAATCGAATACATAATTTTGTAGCAAGTGCTTTTGTAACAGAAACTAAATTATGGTTACAGTGAGTAATATTTGATCACGAATTCGAATATTGTTCTTTTTATTAGTTGGTTAGTTAATACATCAAATAATTGTGATGTATGATAATTATGAATTCTAACCAAAGTATAGACTTTATAATAGAACTTCCAATGCCTGAATTGATTTCCAACGAATCTATTCGATGTGTGTATTCCCTCCACGTCGGGTGGGCTGTCTGGCATCCAGTCTTGTGCCCTGGGCCTGGTTGGAAAGTCCTCCCTCCGAACAACATCTTGTGCTGCCCCTGGTCATATCTCACCTAGTGTTCTAAAAGCTGCACGGTAGTAATCTACCGACCGCTGGTCTCCAACCGCCACGAACTTTGCCCGGCGTCGCGACATCCCAGAGGAGGTCAACGCAGCTACCTTTCGATCCGAACGCATACTTAGGACAAAGAGTCCAGAACATAGAACATAATTCTTTTGTGGTTTTTTACACCATTTGCGAACCTCGAACGATATCGAACCTCAGAAAATAAGGTGTTCCAGCGAATGGAAATTTAGTTTCTAAGAATCTTCATTCAACAATATACCTCTCCTGATGTATATGACCACTGTATCCTTGTGATATTAACGGTCATTCAGTACTTTAATTAACAAATAACCAGAAATAATAAATTGTTCAATTACACTGTGTGTAATTTTTTAAGTCATGGCAAAATAACCATATACGGACACAACTACGTGATAAAAGAGCAAAAAAAAAAGACCCCGGTCTCCCAGTTTTGCCCAAAGTCCTCTAGGCTTTTTTATGGGCCCCCAAAGAAGTGGGACCTCGGTGTCATTTTTGCAAAAAAATTATCATTTTCTCAAGCTCATATCTTGCAAACCGTTCGGAATTTTCATTTACTCTCTGAGGCAAAGTTGTAGCTCTTGTCAAAAATTAAAAAAAACTTCATCTTCAAAGTCAAAATCCCAAAAAACTTTAAAAAATTAAATTTTTTTGGACCTTTTTTCCCCTGTTCAGGTCCATAGGTACCAACCGTTTAAAATTCAAGGAAACAATCAACTACAAAAATTTACCTAAGATCTCAATAAACAACTTTCTGGAACATATGAACTTCCTAGGAATGATTCTTAACACCGTTCAGGTAGCCCTTAGATAGCCGCAAAAGTGAAAAATTTCCCGAAAATTTTTTAATTTCATTTGTTTTATCTTTACTTCAACATTGAGATACTATAAAGCCTTCTCCCGTAAGTGAAAAGGCATGTTGCAGGTTTAATTGCTATACTATTACTGATTTTATTAATCTTAGTCCTTAGGTGGTATGGGTTGACATTTAGAGTTAGGGTTGTAACAAAGAGTAGTAGCATGGATATTTAGTAATAATGATTCAGTGTTGTAGGGATTAGTAGTCCCAGCAGGGATGGCACTACAATACTATGCTATCTATTACAAAAATTATAAAAAAAAATATTCGTATTATGTTTATAATGTTGATGGCCCTGGACTTGCAAATCGCACTCTCTTAAGTTGTGGATCCAAATCGTCGTCCTACTCTGACTCTGATTCAGAACTTATGTTGTCCACAGGCACGTTACTTCCAGACTCCCCTCCATCATCAGCTTTTTCTTTTTCAGATACTTCATTAACATCATACAGGGTGATCTTGTGACTCCACCAACACAACTGAAATGAATTATAAAGGAAATCAAAAAAGGAATGCAAAACAAAGCATCAATAAAATTGATATTACCTTTGCAAGCAATGCGTCGATTTTTTTGCCTTTGTACCATTTTTCCATGGGCATTGTGGTTTGGTGAAACCTTTCTCCTTGCTCATCGGATTCGGTAGGGAGTTGTTTGATATAATTAAAATGAAGAAAATGCAGCTTTAATGTCATCGATGTGCCGATTTTCTCAAAATAATACAGCATTTCTTTCACCCATTCTCTTGCTTCCGGTTCCGCGTCTCGATCCCCTCCCAAGACTCTGGTAAGTCCATGCTACTGAATGATTATAATCATGAAGCGATGATTCAAAGTTGCTCTTGAATAGCTTTCTAATGTCAGGCCCATTAAGTACGCCTGTTAAATGAAGACAAAAAATAAAGACAGAAAAGAAAACATTAACAAAGTGAAACTAGTACAGTGAGGTGAACAAAAATTCGTTTTAAATTTACTACAATACCTTTTTTAATTTTGTCATCGATACGCTTTGGCAAAACGATTTTCAAATAGTCGAATTCACAACGGCCATTTCGATGAATTTTTTAACAATTCCCAATTTTATGTGGAGCGGTGGCAGCAAGATGTCTTGAGTATTGTCTATTAAAGGTGCATTCCTCAGTTTATATTGTTTCATTTGATCCTCCGCACTTCCTCTTGGTCTCCACGAATTACATTGTTATTGATTCAGAGGTGAGAGCGAACCAATTACAAAGAAAACAAAAGAATTTTGGAAAGCCGCCCTTATCGATGATCCCTTTGCAAAATGTTGATGACCTTCAAATCACAGCAAACCTTCCATTTATTTTCGTAGTAATTGATTTTTTCCACTATATCTTTCAATGTTTCATAGCTTTCTTTGATGTTAATACCCATTGCTAGCGGAATGGAAAGTTTTCGGTTCGACACATGCAACAACACTGCTTTCAAGCTTGAAACAGAACCAACAATAAATAATCTCCACTCACTAGCGATGTAGTTCATTCCCATTTTTACCACCAAAGCTTTTACATCGTTGCAGTAAGCGAACGAATTGTCATCACTTAGAGTGTAGAGGCTCTGAAATTCAGCTTGCCGTACGCCGTAGAGTTCACATTACCATGTGTGAGTTTTCTTTGCTTTAAAAACGCTGTCAAAAATATGGCCACAATGAAATCCATTTACATTTGTGTTATTACTTGTGGTCCATCTCTTCCCTGTTGGGGCTCATAATCGGTATCAAATGGATCTTCATAAGTAACACCACTTGCTCTAGTAATTCCTGTACATTCTGTACTACGATCTGGAGTTGTCGGCCTTGGTGATACAAAATTTTCAGGTGCAAGCACTGGTAGTGTGGCTGTTGCAGTTGCTTTATAAATTTTGTTCTTCTCAGCATATCGATTTAGACCACATGTGTAATTTACGCATGCATAACAACTGGTTTCATCATGATCACCTGGGAGATTAATCCAGTTTACCGGCTTACAATACTTCATACTATGTTTGCATCCACTCAACCATGCCATGAGATTGTTATAACATTGGCGACACCATGTAGTAGGTGTGTAATTTTCACTGGTCAAGTCTTCTCCGTCGAAAAACAACTTATATGCTTTCTTGAATGCACTAGTTAAAAGATTATTTTCCTTTTGCGATGTTGTAGAACTATTTTTTCTGATTTCACACTTCATATTGAAATTGTCAGTTGCCAATGTTGTGTGCGAATTATGCTGTAGCACTTTCACTTTATAACTTTCACCGCTGAGCTCTCGTTGACGTCGCGCTGTGTAATGCCTCGATGTGAGCGTCGTGTCGCTTTTATATTGTGTGCTGCGTCCCTTGCGAATTCAATGCAGATGTTTGCTTCCAGGTAGTTTTTTGATAGAATTTTTTTTTGATTTTATATGTTCTCAATTTCATCTTTATGACAAGAGCTCCAATGTGTTTCCAGGTATTTTTTTTTTATATTTTGGGTTGTTTTTATGTGAATTCAATGCAGATATTTGCTTCCAGATAGTTTTTTGACAGAAGTTTTTTTTATTTTATATGTTCACAATTTCATCTTTATGACAAGAGCTACAATGTGTAGCCAGGTATTTTTTTTTATATTTTGGGTTTTTTACGTGAATTCAATGCAGATGTTTGCTTCCAGGTAGTTGTTTGATAGTTTGGGCACGGGAACTCACCCACCAGCTTGAGAATATTTATTAGAATGCAGTTACTATCAGTGAAGGTACAGTGCACTCACACACTCGGCACTCAGTGCACTCACACACTCGGATAATTATTTACGTTTAAAGGTTTGTAAATCAAAATTTTTTTTAAGAAATCGCTTATTTTCTTACACTTCAATTGTTTTTAAACGAAATTTTGTCTCCCAGAAAGTACTTTTGTTAGAAAAACCTCACTATATCCGGTCTTAGAAGGGTTAATGCGGAGTATTATACCTTAAAAAAAACCTTGAAGTGTTGTCTTTTACTGAATCTAGGAAGAAATAAGTTTACTAGGGCTGTTTTGAGAAACCCAGATTTTTATTAAGAAAGTGAGCTTAAAAACTCTTTTTTTAGCGCTTTCAAAGGTCTACTCAATGATACCCAACTCAACCAGATCGGATAAGAAATGGGTGAGATATAAGCGATTATATACTCAAGCTATAAAGGCCTATATCTCAAGAAGTTGCATCGGCCTCACGAAACAAACTTTCGGGTTTTAGCCAGCGCTGTAAGTCCTACCAGGCCAAAGAAATTTGACCTTGAAGATGAAGTTTGTTTTGTTTTTATGTGTTAACAATTTTTGTTCTTTATGACTAGAACTACAACTTTGCCTCAGAGAACGGTTTACAAGATATGAGCTTGAGAAAATGATCACTTTTTGCAAAAATGACACCGAGGCCCCACTTCTTTGGGGGCCCATAAAAAAAACCTGGAGGAATTTGGGTAAAACTAGGAGGGTGGTGTCCGTATATGGTTATATTTTTTCGTGTTGCACTGTGTTATTGATATTAAAAACTGTATCAAACATTGATGGCCATGCATTTAATGGCCATCCATACATTTTAGATGATTTTAGTTATGTGTATCTGTTCCTTTGCTTCATTGTTAACTCTTTCATCCAATCAGTAATTTGATTCAATTATGTTTGCATACGTATGTGACAAAATTCTGAAAAATCATTGAATGTCCGAACAAGGCCACTTTACATGGATATTTAGAATGCAGAACAATTCGTGGCTCATTATTGGAAAATAATGCAATTCCGTCTATGATGATGGTTTGTGTGAGGCATAAATGGAGCAGCTTCATTTTAATTGTGTTTATCCAGCAGATTGACATGTTGACAATTTTTCAAAAGGCTAACACTGGGGATTTCAATTGTGTAAAACAATACACTCCAACAAACAGGTTGGTAAATATGCCAGAAGAGTCTGATATAAAGGGAAATGCTAAGATGAGTTCTATTTATAGCTTACAAATTGCCAGCTGATAAGTAGCAGTCATTGTTTGCTGTTGATAGAAATCTTTATCTGTTGAGTTTAACTTTAAATCAAAGGCTTGTTGACAGGAACCATTTGGGACTAACGTCGTTTTTGACGGTCACGAACACCAAATCTATCTATAAAAATAGATAAATAAGTGATTTCCCGTTACATCACACGAATGGATTAGGGAGAGCTTCCCACAAACCAGTGAGCTGTGCGCGTTCTAGTTTTACACTCACTGATTGGGACCTATAATTTTACACCGGTTCCGAATGGTATTTTGAGAAGCTTTATCATGGTTAAGTACTCGATAGTGTCACCGTCACTAAGCGAGGTGACCGCCGTCGAAAGAAATTTAAGTTAGTCAGAGCAGGGATCGTACCCACGTTCTCATGCACAAAAGCCGCGCACACTACCATTGCACCGCCGACGGCCACAGAATGTTGCTAATATGTTTTCTAAATTTCGATACAAATGTGCATTACTTGCATTATGTGACCTGGGAAATACAATGAGACAAGCAAATTGAAGCCAAAGTCTACATTTATCGGGTGTTTATTTTTAACTCGTGTAACTAAAAATGTATATCAAATAATGAAATTACATAATTTCACACTGAAAATTGACTTACCTTGAAAGCTAATTTTACGCCATTAGTGGTTTATTATCACTTGGGGAATGTGCGCTGGCTCGGATGTGGCGCATGCTGAAAATCTAATTTTGGACCACTTTCGCATAATGTTGTCTTCCAAGGCGCCCAATGTTCCGATATGTTCGCATAAACAAATACCTTCACTTAACCCCAGAGAAAATAATCTAGATCGGTGGCAAATTGACTGTCCCACTTCGAGAAATGACGCGTTCACGTTGGTAACGTTGTCAGATAGAAATTTTGTTTTTGTATGCCAAGAATTGAACCTAACAAAAAAGTACAAAACCAAAATGCATTTACATTTGATAAACCAAAACGACGAGAAAAAAATTATATCAGCTGTTCTAACGCTTCCACCTGTAGTAGATACATCTTGGTTAGTTTCTTAATGATGTAGCGGCGAAGCAAACTGAGCACAATTGATAATAGCGTTTTCAGATCTTACCATTTCGTAACCGTTCAATCGTTATCGGTCTTTGATGTCGCCAAATGATTATACACTGTAAGTAGGTGACACACCAAATCGGTGTAATCCGACTTAGAGCTATGGTCTCTTGAGCAAAAATTTCTCAGAATCACCTATAGATTACGTTTTTGGTATACGCTTCATCAAAAAAAAATCGTTCCATACAATTTCACCCGCCCTAATGTATATATATTGATTAGAAGATATGCACATATGTAAATACATTAGAAGGCACCTGATATCACAGCAATGGTTATTGTTAACAATATGTGTACTCATTTCAGACTTGCATTTATTGCTGCAATATGTGCATATACTACAACCAGTTAAAGGTAAATTTTTCTTCGAGTTAATGAAAATTTATCATAGTTAAACATTCAGCATCAAACTGTGTCGATATATTGTTTAATATAGTCAAATTTAACCCCTATTTTGGTCACGTACGTAGGTGGCCTCAAATAGCCCAGAGGGGTTAAGGACCTTACAAAATAAGAATAAAATGTTTCTTTCTTCTGCTCGATAGTCAGCCTTTCCCTCCAGTTGGCGACACCAAGCTCTCGCAGGCAGTCTTCCTCCATGTATTTTCAGCGAAGTCTTAGTAGTCTTATTTTCATATGTCCTTCGACTACTTCTTCGAATACCTTTCGCACTGGTTCATTCTCAGCCAATCTACTGACATGGCCTAGAGCTATTTTGAATCGCATAACTACGTCGATGTCGGGATACAGATTATAAAACTCGCGGTTCATCCGCGAGTAAGAGGCGAGTACCGAGCCTTTTTCTTTTACAGGACCATTAATTTTTCAGAGGATTTTTCTCTCCAACATTCCCGGTTAAATTTTATAAGCAAGCGATTGACCAGGATTCTGCGTAATAAAGCAAGACAGGTTATATGAGAGTCTGATATAGTTTGATCATCGAGAGAGGATATTATCCCTGAAGTGCTTGATTAGCCGGAAATAACACCTTTTTGCAAGCACAGTTCTCCGTTTGATTTCTAGGCTGACGATATTGCTTCTCTTCATGGAAGATCCCAGGTAAATGAAGTTGCCCAGTACTACAAAACGTTTATCAACGTCTACCCTTTCGGTGGATGTTCTGCTTGTCGAAACCATTAAAATTATCGTGTCCTTTTCTACTGCCAAACTCAAATTTTCTGATTCCTGCTCAATTATACTGTAGTAAGTTCTCGCAGATTTCGCATAATATTCACAATCATCATCATCATCAGCATACGCGAGCAGTATCTGACTTTTCGTGCTGATAGTTTTATCCGTGTTGGCTGCAGATTTTCCCACGATGATCTCAATTAACATATTGAGGAGATCGTATGATAGGTGTTGCCCTGCCTGAGGCCTCGTCTTTTAATAAATGGTTAGAATGTCGTGTCGGTCATAATAATAGGACAACACGCAAATAATTATTTTGTTTAAGAAGAAGTATTTTTGTAGTTAAAAAACAGGTGACGCCCTATTCAAAATAGTATAAAACGAATTCGCTCTTCAATATAGTACATAGGCATTCTTCGCATGATAAATCAACCAACCTACGACAAATCGATTTAGACCTGCAGCAAACTGATTATATCTAATGTGAAAATGAATATTAGCACAAAATCTCGGTCAAAAAATTAATTTAAAATTGTCTATTCTTTTGGAAAATGTTGACTTTTGATGGAAATGATAAACTTGGAGTCGGAGTCGTACAAATTGTTACAACTACAACTCTGACTCCAGGAAAATAGCCCAGACTCCGACTCCACAACACTGCTTAGCAAGAATACGCAGGTCTGACATAGCTTGGTATAAATTTCCCCGTATCGGGCTATCGAAGGCAGGCTTATAATCTACAAACACGTGATAGATATCGATTCGTTTTTCGTGGGGTTTCTCCCGGATGTTTCATAATGTGAATATCTAATTGACAGTTGATTTTCAAGGCGTAAAACCAAACTGGTTAGGTCCGTTCACGTCTGCAAGAAACGGCCTTAGGCTTTCGCACGTTACTCTCGAGAGGTAACGGATAAAAGGCTTGTTCCAGGGTAGTTGGTACGTATATTCAGGTCGCATTTTCTTTAACAGAGGGCAGAGTAGGCTGAGGCTCCAATTGTCGGGCATGCATTCGTGTAGCATGATTTGTAATGTGAGCTGATGCATCCACCTATCCAACTCATTGCCTCCTGCTTAAACAACTCAGCCGATAGTGCATCAGCACCAGCGGCTTTGGTGTTATTAGGCTGAGAAATTGCAGTTCTAACTTTGCTTTGGCTAGGAGGGGGCAGTTGACGCCATAGTCCTGCATTTGCTCAACACCCGCATCTATTGTGAAGTCTCCTGGGACAAGTAAAGCAGAGGAGTGATCTCTCCATATTCCCAACATCCATAACTCCACAAAAGGGGGTCCTGATGTATTTCCGTTGGTTTTACTTTTCACTTTTCGGTAGAATTTTAGGGTCTCATTCCTCTCCCTGTAAGATTAAATTTTCTTACTCTCCCGCTGTCTCCACAACTGTTGTCCCCCCTTAAATAATGGGGTTTCCCCACTCCTCTTCATGCGTTGCAACTGACTGTATTAATCACCTGCCATGCGACACTATTCATCGTACCAAGGTTTGTCCTTAAGCAGGTTTTCACAACCAAGTACGGTCTCTGTAACAGTTTTCGTAGAGTGGAAAATGTACTTCCATTATGCTTCAGGATTGATGCGATCTGTGCCATTAGCTGAGTGAGCTTCTTCGCCTAGGCATTGGCTATATCTGGTAGTTGCGACTTTTCAATGTCCAACTTTCTATATGCATGGTTTCGTACGACTTCGCTCTGCTCAATCTTGTGCAAACATTTCCCGCAACTGGCTACTGATCCGAATCAACATTAGCTCCACGGATAGTGTATTCAAAACCGAAACCGGATAACCGAAGTCCAGGCTGTTAACGATACGTTGGTTTGTTCAAAATTAAATGAAATTTCTCTATTAACCTGTATTTCGGGTTTTAAAGAATTGTTTAACAACTGATATTAGAATACAGAATTACAAATGTAACGACTTTTCTAATTAATCTCTATGGTTAGTAAATTATCTCGCCGTTTGCTTTCCGAAATAAGTTGTCCAACGGAAATAGGAGACATTTGCATACATATCAGCTCCCGATTTAGATGTAAGGTCCGGACCTGATGGCAACACAAGTACGAAACAAGAAATTTGTCAACTCAATTACATTTGTATTTGAATTTCAGCAAACTAAGAAAATTGTCAACTCGAGTACAAGGCCGGTAATAATATATTTCAATTGAACTTATAATAGGCTTGAGCACAAATTTAACCAATCTTTCAATTAAATGTGTAGTTGTGTTGAGTTCAAAGTGAATCAAGAACTAATTAATTTCTCAATTATATGCATAAAGTGGTTACGCAACATTTAATATTTTATTTCAATTGCATGAATAATCAACTTGAGAACGAAATTAATTATGATTTCAATAAAAATTTAACTTGGTAAATTGATTATTTTGGTGGAAGGGTGAAATGGTACATTTCATCATCTCCCTTCTGGATAAGTACTTAGGTTATATCGTCACACCTTCAGGGATAAACAAAATTCAACTTAATGAAATTCAACACCTAATAGTACCAAAACACGACCTTCCTACTAAATTTGATTTAAAGTCCCTTGAATATAGAATTTTGTAATTTTTAGGACAAAAGTAATTGGTTCAAGTGCAATACGAGGTTGCTGTTTAGAAATCTGGTCCAATAATGAAAAACAAATACTGATGACCGAAGTTGGTTTTATTGTTTTTGAAAATATTCTCCATTAAAATATTCTAATTTTGAATGCAAATGAACCAATTTTCGACTAACTTTCAGACTCCGAATGGAGTCTAGATACAGGTGTCAAAAAAAACGTTGACCGAGGATGACCCATAAAATCAAGGGTGGAAAGATAAATTTATCCGATAAATTAATTTATCCGAGACACAAACCGCTTATACAAAATTTCTTAAATCTGATTGTTTGTTAAATAAAAGAGTTTTGTACACAAATAATAGCCAATAAGCTTTTTTGAAGCCATACATGATGAATATACCCCATAATGAGCTTTATATAGAAACAAATACTTTTTTTCTTTCGTTATTTATCTAACCTGTGTTACTCATGACAAAGGTGAATGAATTTCTAATGTCTAACCACCTAACATCGTAGAACCACATAAACAGCGGAGCGTATATAAGTATATCCTATTTCCGGATCGGAGATATATCACAATTTATGAAGTGGCTCATGTCATCAATGGAAATAATGAATTCCAGTGCTAATATTAGGTACTGCTGATAAAAGTGAATGAATTGCCTCTATATCCGAAATTAACACCTTTGGAGGTAATAACATTCCCATCCCAAATATATCCCGATTGCATTTTTTATCGGAGATACACTCAGAGAACTAATTGCTTGAAAATAAGTCGTAGCAACCGTAAATTCGGCTGGTACCACCGAATTTAGTTCTCCACAACCGAAATTCTGTTGAAGCAACCACGTTTCATAATTGATTCGGTTGTGACAACTGAATCTTCAAATTTTATTCGCTAAATTTTTTAAAATTTCGGTTGAAACAACCGAATTTCAAATTAATTCGGATGCAACAACCGAAATTGGTACCTAATTCGGTTGGGGTAACCGAATCTGGTCTTAACCAACCTCAATTCGGTTGTAGTAACAGAATTTGACATAAATTCGGTTGTAACTATCGAATTTGGTTCAATTCGGTCGCAATAACCGAATCTAGCCTTAATTCGGTTGCAACGACCGAATTTGGAGTCAATTCGGTTGCTGTAACCAAATTTCTCATGAATTCTGTAGGTACAACCGAATTCATTTTCAATTCATTTCATTCTGACGTTTAAAATTTTATAATCAAATATTATTCTGCAGATGTTATTTAAGCAGATACCAACAACAGATATATGTATATACGGTAGTCTGGATACAAAACGGCTTTGGACCTAGAGCAAGCGATACAACACGTCAGAATTAGTGCGGTGTCCCATGATGGCCGGGACTTCAATAAAGGTTGGAAGAGGCATGTAAATTAAATGTATTATTCTACTTATATAGATTACCCCATATATATGACGTTATTTTCTCGCTTTTTAATTCATTTACAAAAATACAAGAAAATAAATCATCACTTAATAATAAAAAAAAAATTGATAATTCATTTATGACAGTATCTCAATTCGGTTGTAACAACCTCTAATTCAGCTGTGACAACCTCTAATGAGGTTGAGTCAACCTCTAATGAGGTTGTGCTAACCTCTAATTCCGGTGTGACAAACTTTAATGAGGTTGTGTCAACCTCTAATGAGGTTGTGTCAACCTCTAATGAGGTTGTGTCAACCTCTGATGAGGTTGTGTCAACCTCTGGTGAGGTTGTGTCAACCTCTGATGAGGTTGTGTCAACCTC
The DNA here is from genome assembly GCA_963931995.1 of Phaonia tiefii. Classification (NCBI taxonomy): domain Eukaryota; kingdom Metazoa; phylum Arthropoda; class Insecta; order Diptera; family Muscidae; genus Phaonia; species Phaonia tiefii. The sequence goes on from OZ008369.1 coordinate 164,446,935, forward strand.
TGATGAGGTTGTGTCAACCTCTGATGAGGTTGTGCCAACCTCTAATTCTGTTGTGACAACCTCTTAATTCGGTTATAGTGTATAGTGAACTTTATGAAGCGACCTATGTCATTGACAGAAATAATAACTTCGAGTGCCAATATTGGGCACCCCTGATAAAAAGTGAATGGACTGCCTGTATATTCCAAATAAGCCCCATGGGAGCACCTAACACCCCAGCCCAAATATATGCTGATTCCATTTCAGATCCGGAGTGTCCAATAGGGTGGATCGACAAAAAAAGTTTTTCCAGTCCACCCCTAGGATTAAAGATATTTTGAAGGCGATCCCAAAAAAAGTTTTTTTTTGCCACGCCCCCCCGATGGGCTATTTACTTTTTTTGACACTACGTCGCCATTTTAAGTCCGATTTTAATGAGCCGTAGACCGTTGTTCATGGCTTGGAAGCCGCCACAATTCTTACCTTAATCATTTTTTACTCCGAATTCAAATTCTAGTAGTGACTGTCGGTATCTCGTTTCACATCATACCTAAATTCCAATTTTGTTTAGTCTGTCGAAAAGGCCTTTAAATTCTGTGAAACTTTTTCTTTAACAGTAACTACTTTTGTTCATAACTAAAAAAATATAACCCTATAACCCAATACAACTTCGCTAGTAGATGCGGCTTAGACTTCTGCTCTAAATTTCTCTCGCTCTCTCCGGATTTTATTTCTATCAATAACGAGATCGTCTAAGAAACTCTACATTCTTTCACTAATGCCTTCATAATCTTTGCTCGCTTTTCCAGCAATCGAATCTTTTAAATCTTTTATGAATGTTGTTGCAAGTAAAGATCCTGTGCGATCCGAAGTATTAGTGCGATCTAAAGCTACAGCATAATTATTAAGCGATATGTTTGATACTTTCAGCTGCTCTTCGTTCGGCGATACGTCGTTATTTTCATCATCAGAGTCAGTTTCTTCACTTGAACCTGGTGCATATGAAACGGTAAAAGGAGATTGATTTACTCTGGCAATGCTTTAACCTTGATCGATCATATCGATCTCCATGTTATCAACTTGGATATCATCAAAGGTTAAAAGCCTTGGTCCGCTCTGATCGATAAAGAATGCTACCATATTTGGTGGAAGTTTTTCATTTTCGGAACATAAGCACTCGGAATTTTTTTCAATGCCGCACTTGCATTTTGAAATTTCGAACAATATATTCCAATACATCTCGTTACTATGATATTTACTTGGATTTTTAACAATATCTTTATATGACATCAGAAGATTTTTCAAATGCTTTCTAATTGTAGTTTTACATACTATCGGAATGTTTGTGTATTTCCACAACTCACAAACCATATTTGTAATCACATGCATATAATTTACTAAAGTTTGATTTTTTTTAATATTTGATGCACCATTTTTCTTTATATGTAAAAAATATTGCATCACTTGTTGGTTTGTTGGTAATTTATTTTTTTCTATATCACACGCTTCAAACGGCATTTTGTGATTTTTTTTGAACTTATTTTTGCTTTTGATTTTACTTCACTTCACTTTTGTTTCTTTATTTGTCTTTAAAAGACCACAATTTAATCTACGTTGTTTACTTTGCGAAAGCTGAAAACCGATTGATTGATTGCAGATCAAAGCTTTAAAAAAATGCATTCAAATGCACGCAACTATAATTTTTACATAAATAGACGAAAAAGCAAGAATTTGTCATAGAGAAGACAACAAAAGAAGCATGCAAATATCAGGTGATAACAGTGTTGTCAGATAACAGATTGAGTAAGCATAAACAAAAAACATTTAATTAGTAGTAATAGTCACCAGTGTTGCCAATTGTCGTAAAAAAAAAATTGGCATAATTGCCGAATTTAACATAGGGTTATTTATATTTGGATTTTTGAAACCTTTATAACTTTTTTAGTTATGAACAAAAGTAGTTACTGTTAAAGAATTTAAAGGCCTTTTCGACAGACTAAAAAAAATTGGAATTTAGGTATGATGTGAAACGAGATACCGACAGTCACTACTAGAATTTGAACTCGGAGTAAAAAATGATTAAGGTAAGAATTGTGGCGGCTTCCAAGCCATGAACAACGGTGTACGGCTCATTAAAATCTGACTTAAAATGGCGACGTAGTGTCAAAAAAAGTAAATAGCCCATCGGGGGGGCGTGGCAAAAAAAAAATTTTTTTTGGGATCGCCTTCAAAATATCTTTAATCCTAGGGGTGGACTGGAAAAACTTTTTTTTTTGTATGTGGACCGATCCGCCTTAGTGTCCAATATAGGTACTCGAAATCATTATATCTGTCAATGATATGAGTCGCTTCATAAAGTTGACTACATCTCAGATCTGAAATGGAATCAGCATATATTTGGGATGGGGATATTATGTGCCCCCTTAGGGCTAATTTCAAATATACAAAGAGTCCATTCACTTTTATCAGGAGTGTCGATATTGGCACTCGAAATAATTATTTTTTTTAATGACATGGGTAGCTTTATAAAGTTGACTATATCTCCGATCTGAAATGGAATCAGCATATATTTGGGATGGGGATATTATGTGCTTCCTTAGGGCTAATTTAAAATATACAAGGAGTCCATTCACTTTTATCAGGAGTGTCCAATATTGGCACTCGAAATCATTACTTTTCTTAATGACATGGGTAGCTTCATAAAGTTGACTATATCTCAGATCTGAAATGGAATCAGCATACATTTGGGATGGGGATATCATTGGGCGAAATCTGCGTAAAGTAACTGCAGTAGTTTCGTTAATTGAGAATGAATTAGGAAAATTGAGTTTGGCTGTAAACGAGGAAAATATAAGACGACAAATCATGCGTTTGGTTGTACGTTGATAACCGGCATAAGGTAGTGGTCGACTTAATTTACCTGGTATTTGCCGTGTACACAGGCAACAACGTTTGCCTTGAAATCAAATGGAAAAATGTGCTTGCAAACAGGTGTTATTTTGGGCTAGTCTAGGCACTCCAGAGATAAGACCCTCTCTCGAGAAACGAAGATCAAGCTATATCAGTCTCTCATAAAACCTGTCCTGGTTTATGGTGCAGAATCCTTCGTCATATCGTTTGCTGATGAAATACCATTGGGAGTCTGCGAGAGAAAAATGCTCCGACAAATATATGGTATTTTAAAAGGAAACATCGAGTATCGACGACGCATGAACCACCAGCTGTATAATCTATATCCCGACATCGACGTAGATATGTGAACCAAAATAACGCGTTTACACCAGCTAGTTCATATCAGTGGAATGGACCAAGCTCGCGGTGCTCTTCGTCAACTTTCATCATTTCCCTTAAGGGAATTTTATACGGTCTGTTTTTAAAAACTTACAAATTCCTCTGTTTTGTTGTTTTTGTAATGACATAACAAAAACAAATCATGTCTGTTTAAAACCAATGATTTTTCGACATGATAAAAAGAGTTGTGCATGAAAGTGTCCCAATGGTAGTGCTTGGTATTCTTCAAACGTGTAAATAAAGGAATTCTCATTAATATGATGAGTGTTTCTGGATATATATGGAAGATCTATATGAAGATCTTGCAAGATCCGAAATAGCTGTACAGACAGCCTTGGTATCATTGGAACATTTTTATGCTCGACTTTTTTGAAAGTAATAAATATAAAGCTAATAAGCTTTATATTATTTAAAAAGGCCTTGCGCTTGAATACATTTGTAGGTTATAAATAAACACTAAAAACACTATATTTTCCATTTACAATGTGTTGCCAAATTCATATCGGTCAAAAAATGGAATTAACCCGTGAAAATTTTCATGCGATGTCTGTTACGAGTGGATTACACTGGTCTACAAATTTGAAAAAAAAATTTTACTGCAGAAAAAAGCATGGTTCTTAGCTAATCTGGGTGCGCTGAATTCGAATCTGGCATCAGAATTGGGCTATCACGTCTTGTTCAGTTTTAATTTTTGCCGTTTTGGCATAATTTTTTTGGTCTTGGCACTTGTTTTTTGAAAAATTATGCCAGGTGCCGCTTAGCTTAATTTCCTCAACATTTTTTTAATATTTGTGAAAATTTTTAGCACAATCTTTTTGCAAACAGCACAATTTTTCGTACTGAAAGTTTGTACAATATCACATTTTTAGGTTACTGACTAACAAATCAACTCCACAGGCTTAAAAGCAAAAACTTAATTCATGAAATATCAGAAACAGGTTGATTATTTAAAAAATTCCATAATTAAATTTTAACATTACTCAAATACAACGATAATAAATCTGTGGTGACCTTAAGGTGTGTGATATAATTTTCTTTATATATGTACATATATAGTATAGACCAGTGGTGGTCATGCTATCAGTGTTGCCAGTTTAGGGGATTTATCCCCAAATTGGGGATTTTTGATGTGTACACATCAATACGCTGGGGGTAAAAATCTTTTTCACAATACAATCACAAATTTAGAGTAAGATGTGCGATGGAATCGTTAACCAATCGTAAAGCGTTATCAAATCGGTGTGAGCTATGTATGAGTGTATTAGTGTACTCATACGCTACATACAATATACTCAACACCATCTAGTGTGCAATAGTAGCGACTAATTTTCACTAATTGTGGTACATTATGTTATCGTAGGCAAATGAAAACAAATAAATAAAATGAATACAAAAACATTTAATTTTAATAACTTTTAAAAAGATTTTTTGCACTTTTAATAAAAAACAAAGCAAAATAAGGAAAACTAAACACTAAACTTGTCAAATATAAGGAAAACTAAAAACCAAAAGTTTTCTTCATCTTTGAGATTGTCATTCATGCTTAGCAGCTGCATATAAGCACCATCTAGTGTGCAATATTAGCTACTAATTTTCGAAAACCATTGCTGTAAAATAACATTACATTTCAGTAAACAGCTGATTAATAACTTGTCAACCGCAACAAATACAAAATAATAAAATATTTTACAAAACACCAAAAAAATTATAACTCAGAACATATAACAACACAAAGTGTATCAAAGCTGAATGGAGGTAATGATAATTCTAATAAAATTTCTATTAGATTCCAATATAAATTAAGATTATAACATATCTTCATTACGTACTGTTGCCTTACCTGGCGTTTACACGGGCCAGTTTTGCTCCGACAGTAGAAATACATTCACACATTTTTACTACCACACTTACACTTGTCTCACTTGCCTCGCCACTGTCTCTGATTTTTCAATGACAGTAACTTCGGCAAGAGATTTGACATAAGCGGCCAGATCATGGCTGAACTAGTAAAGGTTGACTCAATAGAACAACTGATTTTGGTATCTTATGACTCCATCTGTTAAATTCAGTGTATTTTGTTGTTGTTCTTTTTTGTTTACTGTGTCTGTTCATATGGATCTGTGTTGAATTTGACGGTTACAGTCATGAAACAAAAACTAAATGCCTGTTCTAGGTTCACACAATTACAACAAATCCTACTGCGTCAGCCTCTACTAGTTCAGCCATCGGCCCTATCGGTGACGTTTCGTAGTAATTTGAGAAAAAGCAAAACATCGCAAACGACTTTACAAATTGGGAAATATATTTGTATTTCAAAATTTTGCTAATTTTTATTGATATATTGTTTGACAATACAAACATATAAACATGAATACATGTAGAGTACATCAGTTCCACTGTAAAAACAAAAAATACGAAATTTAACGAAACGACACTGTCGGCGGTTGCTTAAAACTGTACTGTCTTTATAACTGGCTGGACGCGTACGTCGCACAAACAATTTTTCTGTTTTTGACAGTTAATACATATTCTCAACTGTCTTGTCGCAAACTGACACGTGTAAACGCACCGTTACGCTGAAACTGGTGCACGACAATTGGGTAATAATCTCCATCTCATGCCAATTATTATGGGTGGAGATTTTAATACAAATTGTGCAAAACCACAGTCGCAAGCTTTATCAAAAATTTTATTTGACGTTTTCCACTTGCACGTGAGCAATTCTCCACAAAACCCCACAACTAACAATTCCACTACTATAGATGCAGTTTTCCATAGATTTTTAAATACAATCGAGTCAAAAATTTAAATATGTATCTTATTTTAGTTACCACAAGCCAATATTAACTATTTGTACTTAAGGCATTTACCATAGATGGACACTTTGCAGTAATACTAAAATTTCAGTAAAAATAATTCTTTAAGTAGTAAATTTTTGCTGATTATTAAAATTTTTTCAGCAATTTTTATAAATTGCCTACATGATTACGATGAGGTGCATTGAATTTTCAGTAATCAGTACTGCCCGATTACTGATTATTATGAATACGGCCCTATGATTTGACTGGTAATGCAAATTAAATTTCATTATCAGTAAAAATTTACTGAATTTTTTCAGTAATCAGTAAATTTACTGCTTACTGTAATTTTTAATGCAGTACATATGTACTGCAGTGTGCCCATTTACTAACCAAATAAGTTAAATAAAACAAACAAAAACCAGCAATTTCCTATGTACTTACAATATTGAAAGTTTTGATACTTTTAATTGATTAATTAAAAAAATATACTAAAAGCATAAGTACTACCAACTTCATTACTAGATGTTTACACATCTCCCCTGTGATCGGACTCACATTAATTTTTTTTTTTCAAAACAGGGGATTGTTTTTTTGGTATGGGGATCCGGGGATTTTTTGGGGATGATAATTTAAGATGTATTTATTAAAAGCGTTTCTTTTGTATCATTTTTTGAAAGTTTTGATCTGGCACTACTTAAATCAAAGCAAGCATACACACACAAATAATATTTGTTTTTGCGTATGTGAAAGCAAAGGGAAGAAAGTAACTGTGGAAGTCTATACTGTTTTTTTTTTTGCGTTGCCAGTAAACACTTGCAAATCGTTATTGCTAAATGTTGTCAGCAAAAAGAATTGCATACACTTGTCCATAGACTAATTACTATACTAGACTTAACAGTTCTCTCAGGAAATTTATGACATTTGGCCTGGTGTGATATTTACGTTGGATGTTGAAAAGAATTGATTTAATACTACCAATGGTTCAAAACAACGAACAAAATAACAACAACGGCATTTCGTTTTGTGTGTTAAAATTATTGTGTTAAATACAACACAAATGTATGCTAACAATAACCGTCAATAAAAAAGTTTAAAACACATTTAAATTTCACAGTCTTTCACCAAAACGACTGAAGTCATGTAGCCAGAAGTTATTGTAATTCCACCTGGTGTATGCCACTTTTCGTCAAACATCTCTCTATCACACCCAACGCATCACGAAGAGTGTGAAAGGAAACGTCAGATGACTCAAATATTCTCTATAGTAAGATTTACTCTATGCGCTTGTCAGTCCCTGAATATATCAATATGTTTTACTGGCAAGGCTGTACGTGATGACAACAATAAAACCAGTAACAAACATTTTTTATATTTGGCGTTGCTGAAAAGAATAGAAGCAGTGGAGAAGAAATAACGATAAATACTGAAACTATGTACAAAACAAATAATGAAGTAGATGAATCTGAAGATTATGAGATTTAAGTATTTGATATACTAAGCCTTAATGACTTTTAACCAATGTCCAGATCATTTGTCTGAATCTTTTTGTTATAACTAATTATTATTAAAATAATAATAATATAATATTTATAATTTAATAATAATATAATAATTTATTATGTTTACATTTTTCAATATTTAAGTTTTCGTTTTGTTAAACTGAATTCTAAATAAATTTTTATTTTAAAACTTAAAACTTTCTCGAACTTCCTTTAAAACTATGGGGATTTTTCCGGGGATTTTAAATTTTTTTTGAGGATTTTCGGGGATTAAAAATAACGATTCGGGGATTTCGCCTTTAAAAAAACTGGCGACCCTGCATGCTATTGCCCCAGGGACCGAACGCGATCGGCTTTTTACACGTACACAACACGACTGTTAACGAAACTCTGTGCAAAGAGCGTAAAAACTATAATTTTCATTCAGTTGTATGATAGCTTTCAATAAAGCAGGTCGGTGTCGCTATGGGTTTGTAAAAACAAAAACAAAACACATTAATTTTGTATGCCAGCTCTCTAGCTTTACACTTGGAATATTTTTAGCTTATTGTGGAAAGTAGAGTGGGAAAAACTTTTTTGTTTTTGTAATATGTATATTCGAAAAAAGTTTGAAGAAAATAATTATTTGTAAAGATAATGTAATTATTTCCTTCAACTGATTTAACCTAACAAAACCTAACCTAACCTAACAAAAAAAAAATTCAAAATAAAAATATAAAAAATGTTCATCCATATTTGAATTCATATTTTTATTTACGCTTTTTATTTATTTTATTAACTTATTTATTTATTTATTATTATTTTATTTATTTTATTTTTATTTACGGCACGTAACTAGGGAACTATGGGCGACCGACGAGAAATACAAGAAATTCTGTTGAAAAATAAAGTGCGAAAAAACAAAACAAAAAAAATTAATGCGAGTCCGATCACAGGGGAGATGTGTAAACATCTAGTAATGAAGTTGGAAGTACTTATGCTTTTAGTATATTTTTTTAATTAATCAATTAAAAGTATCAAAACTTTCAATATTGTAAGTACATAGGAAATTGCTGGTTTTTGTTTGTTTTGTTTAACTTATTTGGTTAGTAAATGGGCACACTGCAGTATATATGTACTGCATTCAAAATAACAGTAAGCAGTAAATTTACTGATTACTGAAAAAATTCAGTAAATTTTTACTGATAATGAAATTTAATTTGCATTACCAGTCAAATCATAGGGCCGTATTCATAATAATCAGTAATCGGGCAGTACTGATTACTGAAAATTCAATGCACCTCATCGTAATCATGTAGGCACTTTATAAAACTTGCTGAAAAAAATTTTAGTAATCAGTAAAAATTTACTAGTTAAAGAATTATTTTTACTGAAATTTTAGTATTACTGCAAAGTGTCCATCTATGGTAAATGCCTTAAGTACAAATAGTTAATATTGGCCTATGGTAACTAAAATAAGATACATATTTAAATTTTTGACTCGATTGTATTTAAAAATCTATGGAAAACTGAATCTATAGTAGTGGAATTGTTAGTTGTGGGGGTTTGTGGAGAATTGCTCATATGCAAGTGAAAAACGTCAAATAAAAATTTTGATAAAGCGTGCGACTGTGGGTTTGCAAAATTTGTATTAAAATCTCCACCCATAATAATTGGCATGAGATGGAGATTGTTACCCAATTGTCGTGCACCAGCTTCAGTATAAGGCAACAGTACGTAATGAAGATATGTTATAATCTTAATTTATATTGGAATCTAATAGAAATTTTATTAGAATTAACATTACCTCCATTCAGCTTTGATACACTTTGTGTTGTTTTATGTTCTGAGTTATAATTTTTTTTGGTGTTTTGTAAAATATTTTATTATTTTGTATTTGTTGCTGTTGACAAGTTATTAATCAGCTCTTTACTGAAATGTAATGTTATTTTACAGCAATGGTTTTCTAAAATTAGTAGCTAATATTGCACACCAGATGGTGGCCGTCGGTGGTGCAATGGGTAGTGTGCGCGCCTCTTGTACATGAGATCCTGGGTTCAATCCCTGCTCTGACCACCTTAAAAAAAAAATTCTTTCGGCCGCGGTCACCTCGCATAGTGACGGCGACACTATCGAGTATTTAGCCATGAAAAAGCTTCTCAAAATACCGTTCGGAATCGGTGTAAAAACTGTAGGTCCCAATCAGCGAGTGAAAAATTAGAAAGCGCACAGCTCACTGGTTGTGAGAAGCTCTCCCCAATCCTTTCATGGGATGTAATGGGAAACGGTTTTTTTTTTTAGATGATGCTTATATGCAGCTGTTAAGTATGAATGACAATCTCAAATATGAAGAAAACTTTTAATTTTTAGTTTTCCTTATATTTGACAAGTTTAGTTTTTAGATTTCCTTATTTTGCTTTGTTTTAGTACATTTTTTATTAAAAGTGCAAAAAATCTTTTTAAAAGTTGTTAAAATTAAATGTTTTTGTATTCATTTTATTTATTTGTTTTCATTTCCTACGATAACATAATGTACGACAATTAGTGAAAATTAGTCGCTACTAAGGGCTAGCACAAGTGCATGTTTCGGTTCATTTAAGTCATCGTGCAAAATGTTATGCTGTGTGTGTAAGGCCGACGCCAGCAGCGGTTCGAGCCATGCCATGTCTACACGTAAACCCACTCATAGTAGTCATTGCGACGCAACCGTCGGGTCATACGATGCTATTACTACCCAATGATTGGGTTGAACTGTGTTGTGATACGTGTTGTACTACCAGCAATCTATGTATGTTGATTTACTTTAGCAACATAAAAAAGGAATTCATTTCAAAAATAAAAAAAGAAACAATTAAGTAAGGAAAAGGTAATTTTTTAAGAAAATTTACTTTTTTTTATAAAAAGCTGATTATTTAGGAATAGGAATGTTTTTTAAGAAAAGATAATTTTTAAGAAAAAGTACTTTTGGTAAGTAAAAATACTTTTTTAAAGAAAATGTACATATTTTAAGAAAACAAGTGAAAAATAATTAATTGCGATAATTTAAACATCAATATTCTCCATTTTCACTTTTTTTAATTACAATCGTGCGCACACAAATCAAACGTTAGAATAACATAAATTCAGTGTGGGCGACAAAACGTCATCCATACAGTCTTGGATGAGTGGTCGTATGTACCATGCAACACTCAAGTAAAACGATTCATGTTCGAACACGTTGGATTGATTTACTTGAGTCGAACATAACATTGCCGTCGAAGTCCTATGTATAACAAGTAGTAACAACATGCATGACATGACAATGTATTAGTGTCACACAAATCACAACTCAATCAATTCATCTCGCGCTAGCCTCTACTCGCTACTATTGCACACTAGATGGTGCTAGGTATATTGTATGCAGGGTATGATTACACTAACGAACTCATACATAGCTCACACCGATTAGATAACGCTTTACGATTGGTTATCGCACATCTTACTCTAAATTTGTGATTGTATTGTGAAAAAGATTTTTACCCCCAGCGTATAGATGTTTACACATCAAAAAGAATTTTTTCATTTCATTTCAAGTGATTTTGATCAGTGCATAGTACCAATACATCGCCTTTTTTTGTAACACAACTAATACATTCTCATTTCTCTTTGTGGCCATCACTGGTATAGACCATCGTAAATAACTGTTAATTAATCTGTTTCATGGTTTGTTGACTGGTATGCAAGGAGGTTTCACAAAATATTGTTGTTTCCTTTGTCTATGGGATAGTCGCGCTACATGCCATCATTATGTCAGAACAGATTGGCCAAAAAGAACCGAGTATTCACCATTAAAACAAAACATTTCAAATAAACCCTTAACCGATCCAAATGACGTCCTTCTTCCGCCGCCGCACATAAAATTGGGCCTTTTTAAGAACTTTGTCAAGGCTCTGGACAAAGATGGCACTCAACATGTCGAATTGATAGGTCATCCGCCGTACAGCCCTGATTTAGCACGCAATGACTTCTTTTTATTCCCTCACGTCAAGAAAATACTGTGTGGTCAACGTTTTTAGACGCCCAAAGCAGCTGTTGAAGCGTTCAAAATCCATGTTTTGGAGGTGTCTCAATCGGAGTGGAGAAAGTGCTTCGGTAATTGGTTTGGGCGCATACAAAAGCGCGCGGAAAATATTTTCAAAAACAATAAAACCACTTCCAGTTACTTATATATGTAAATGATTGCTGGACCCGAAATATAAATATCAACCCTCTATTTGCATCGAAAATAAAATTTAACTTTGACAGAATAGTTTGAAGATCCATATTTTCTTTCAAATGCTTTGGATATTTTTAAAATAATTTCTTTATTTTAGAAGTTATATTTTTTGCAACGTAAAAAGACGATTTAGTTAGAAGGTAATTCCATTTTTTTTTGATTTTCCCCAAATCAGTTGTTTTTTACCCGTCATTTGAGACCTATTGTGTTTTTTTTTGTCCAACGGGACACCATAATATACAAACATATAGAAATGCTATAGATAAACATTGCATGAAATTAAAAGGCAGCACGCATCGCATATATATTTCCATTCACCATTATGAAAGAGAAATATCTGCGAAAGGCGCATAAATATATAATGAGTAGCTAATTGTCTTTCCTTTTCTACTGAAAACTCGGCCTTTAATGATAGAACGTTCATTAAGTAGGCGAAGATTTACATATCATCTCAATTACAAGGTAATTAGTCTAGAGTGGTGAATGCTGTCCGTTTTAAGGATTGCATTAATACACAAAAATTGGTCCCACAAGGCATACAACTTTATACATGTACATAATTACATATTTCACTTTAAAGCAGAAATGTTAAAGAAACCTTGAACTTTTTAATATCGGTTAACAAAATGCCTCGAATAAAGGGATAATCAACACAACGGAAAAGGAAAGAGAAAGTTAATAGCAGTAGTAATGAAACCGTACATATGTAGGCTGATTCAGTAGCTGTAAAAAAAATAAATGGTTGTCCATTACATTCCATTAAGAAATTGGGGAGAGTTTCTCGCAACCAGTGAGCTTTGCGCTTTCTAGTTTTATACTCACTGATTGGGACCTACAGTTTTTACACCGATTCCGAACGGTATTTTTGAGAAGCTGTTTCATGGCGGAATACTCGATAGTGTTGCCGTCACTATTCGAGGTGACCGCCGCCGAAAGAAATTTTAAGGTGGGCAGAGCAGGGATCGAACGCAGGATGTCATGTACAAGAGGCGCGCAGACTAACCATTGCACCCCCGACTACAGTAGCCTTGGGGTAGCATTTATGCACTATAGTAGGTTAGATTAGAGTGGCAGCCTGCATGGCAGGATCACTTAGACCTTATAGTCCTTTATGATACCACAGCGAGAACAAGAAAGATATGAGATTTGCATACTATCTCCCGTTGAACCAGTGGCCGTCGCTGGTGCAATGGTTAGTGTGTGCGGCCGGCTTTGTACATGAGTACGTGGGTTCGATCCCTGCTCAGACCGCGTTACATTTTATTTCGACAACTGTCACCTCGTTTAGTGACGGCGACACTATCGAGTACTTAGCCATGAAAAAGATTCTCAAAATACCGTTCGGCACCGGTGTAATCAGTGAGTTTAAAACTAGAAAGTGCATAACTCACTGGTTGTGAAAAGCTCTCCCCAATATCATCATGGGATGTAATGGGAAACCATTTTTGCCCCCCGGTAAACCAGTTTGATTGCCTGAAAAAGCCAAAGAGTACGACCACTCCCCAAAGAAATGTGAGACTAGTTCAGCCTGCCTCCGCACACTGCTCTGTTCCCATACTAGCATTGGACAAAAATAGAACGAGTTGTCAGCATTGAAATTTTACTTCTAGTTGGACTATGATACGCCGACTTCGAAAATATTATTGATTTGTTGTATAATTTACGGTTTTGTTGTAAAACTCCCTTTTTGACTGTTTTTGATGCGTAAACATCTATACGCTGGGGGTAAAAATCTTTTTCACAATACAATCACAAATTTAGAGTAAGATGTGCGATGTAATCGTTAACCAATCGTAAAGCGTTATCAAATCGGTGTGAGCTATGTATGAGTGGATTAGTGTACTCATACGCTGCATACAATACACTCAGCACCATCTAGTGTGCAATAGTAGCGACTAATTTTCACTAATTGTGGTACATTATGTTATCGTAGGCAAATGAAAACAAATAAATAAAATGAATACAAAACCATTTAATTTTAATAACTTTTAAAAAGATTTTTTGCATTTTTAATAAAAAATTTACTAAAACAAAGCAAAATAAGGAAAACTAAAAACGAAACTTGTCAAATATAAGGAAAACTAAAAACTAAAAGTTTTCTTCATCTTTGAGATTGTCATTCATACTTAGCAGCTGCATATAAGCACCATCTAGTGTGAAATATTAGCTACTAATTTCCGAAAACCATTGCTGTAAAATAACATTACATTTTAGTAAACAGCTGATTAATAACTTGTCAACCGCAACAAATACAAAATAACAAAATATTTTACAAAACACCAAAAAAATTATAACTCAGAACATAAAACAACACAAAGTGTATCAAAAGCTGAATGGAGGTAATGTTAATTCTAATAAAATTTCTATTAGATTCCAATATAAATTAAGATTATAACATATCTTCATTACATACTGTTGCCTTACACTGAAACTGGTGCACGACAATTGGGTAACAATCTCCATCTCATGCCAATTATTATGGGTGGAGATTTTAATACAAATTTTGCAAACCCACAGTCGCACGCTTTATCAAAATTTTTATTTGACGTTTTTCACTTGCATATGAGCAATTCTCCACAAACCCCCACAACTAACAATTCCACTACTATAGATGCAGTTTTCCATAGATTTTTAAATACAATCGAGTCAAAAATTTAAATATGTATCTTATTTTAGTTACCATAAGCCAATATTAACTATTTGTACTTAAGGCATTTACCATAGATGGGCACTTTGCTCTACTACTAAAATTTCAGTAAAAATAATTCTTTAACTAGTAAATTTTTACTGATTACTAAAATTTTTTCAGCAATTTTTATAAAGTGCCTACATGATTACGATGAGGTGCATTGAATTTTCAGTAATCAGTACTGCCCGATTACTGATTATTATGAATACGGCCCTATGATTTGACTGGTAATGCAAATTAAATTTCATTATCAGTAAAAATTTACTGAATTTTTTCAGTAATCAGTAAATTTACTGCTTACTGTAATTTTTAATGCAGTACATATATACTGCAGTGTGCCCATTTACTAACCAAATAAGTTAAATAAAACAAACAAAACCAGCAATTTCCTATGTACTTACAATATTGAAAGTTTTGATACTTTTAATTGATTAATTAAAAAAATATACTAAAAGCATAAGTACTACCAACTTCATTACTAGATGTTTACACATCTCCCCTGTGATCTGACTCACATTAATTTTTTTTTTACTGAATCAATTATCCTTTAAATTGGGCTGAATTAACATTATGTTCAGATTTCAGAACATTTGTCTGAAACAATAACACTCTTTATTAGTTGAAATTAAAATTGTTGTCAATAATAGGAGAAAAACATTAATTTAAAAAATTAATTAAAATTACTTCCACAACATTAATCTTTTGTATATGATTTTATTATCGTTTTAACCAGAACAATCAGTCCCGCTATTATCAACTGAGGAATTTTCAGAAGAAGAGCGTATTAATGAACTAAAACTATCATAAATATAATATATCATAAATATCAGATTTTACTTTTTGTACTAAATAATATTGCACATACTTATCGAAGATCATTGAATGGTAATATTATGTTCCTTTTGTATGAAATAAGTGGCTCGGAAGATAAAAGTAATTAAGACATTAAGTCTCTGTTGGTATCCTCTCATCCTGTTTTTCGGGTATGTGTTAGACGTTTTCTTCGCACATTTTTGTGACTTCCCGCTTGTTCGCGTTACTAGTGCCGCACTATCAATTTACGTAGGCATTAGTATCCAGTACTAGTTACCGTCCAATCTACTTCACTTGTGTTTGACTGTCTACTTTAACATGGCGATGTCATAGGAGGGGTACAATTGACTACCTTCTGCATTACCAATTTCACGTTATTTCACTAGTCCAAACCGGCACTCAAATTCACAGGTCCTTTTTAACCCACTAAATAGCTGGTGAAACTGGATAGACCGTTTATTCGACTTTGAAAAGCCCCCTATGTAACTAGCCCCAACTCACTAGTATTTTCGATTGATATATTTAGCTAGTGTTAATTAAACATAATTACTAACGGGTGATTTTTTTGAGGTTAGGATTTTCATGCATTAGTATTTGACAGATCACGTGGGATTTCAGACATGGTGTCAAAGAGAAAGATGCTCAGTATGCTTTGACATTTCATCATGAATAGACTTACTAACGAGCAACGCTTGCAAATCATTGAATTTTATTACCAAAATCAGTGTTCGGTTCGAAATGTGTTTCGCGCTTTTTTATCGACAAATTTTGTTCAGCGATGAGGCTCATTTCTGGTTGAATGGCTACGTAAATAAGCAAAATTGCCGCATTTGGAGTGAAGAGCAACCAGAAGCCGTTCAAGAACTGCCCATGCATCCCGAAAAATGCACTGTTTGGTGTGGTTTGTACGCTGGTGGAATCATTGGACCGTATTTTTTCAAAGATGCTGTTGGACGCAACGTTACGGTGAATGGCGATCGCTATCGTTCGATGCTAACAAACTTTTTGTTGCCAAAAATGGAAGAACTGAACTTGGTTGACATGTGGTTTCAACAAGATGGCGCTACATGCCACACAGCTCGCGATTCTATGGCCATTTTGAGGGAAAACTTCGGAGAACAATTCATCTCAAGAAATGGACCGGTAAGTTAGCCACCAAGATCATGCGATTTGACGCCTTTAGACTATTTTTTGTGGGGCTACGTCAAGTCTAAAGTCTACAGAAATAAGCCAGCAACTATTCCAGCTTTGGAAGACAACATTTCCGAAGAAATTCGGGCTATTCCGGCCGAAATGCTCGAAAAAGTTGCCCAAAATTGGACTTTCCGAATGGACCACCTAAGACGCAGCCGCGGTCAACATTTAAATGAAATTATCTTCAAAAAGTAAATGTCATGGACCAATCTAACGTTTCAAATAAAGAACCGATGAGATTTTACAAATTTTATGCGTTTTTTTAAAAAAAAAAGTTATCAAGCTCTTAAAAAATCACCCGTTAGTAGCCCATTTATCAGATTAAACACATATGTGTTTTCTGAAAATGTTTTGTTTTACATTTTATTTGATATACAAATAAACATATTACACACATTTTTAATTTAAGAACACTTAAATGCACTTTATGGCACTTGCCAGTCTTTTGCGTTTCAGTTCCAGTAAACGACTGATAAAATAAACAAAATAACAAAAACTGTACGAATGCCAGCGTAAGGATAACGAGACTTTGTTTGATTTGCTTTCCCTACGCAACAAGTTTTTTATTAGATCGCAAATTTTAAATTCGTTAATCCATTTAACTATCTACTGGTAATGCACAGGGTGGACAATTATCGCTCTTAGGCATTATTTAGTGATACTAAAATAACTACCGCGGTTAGTGATTAGTTAGAAAACTATTTACAAAGAGACAATTGATACTTGCCGAGCAAGCGGGTTGCTTCTAACGCTGCTTCAGATAAACAACCTAATAAATTATATAGTTACTCTTAATGAATACACACAAAAACACAACTGTTGTCGTGAAACTATTTACCTATTCGTAAATCAAAACACTTGATTACATCGCATCCGTGGATCCAAACTTTATGTACGGAACTAGGCATGTAATACCAACGATAATTACTTATATACAACGTTGCAGTGTCTTTTAAAAGAACATTAAATTTATCATTTTCAATTGGTTTGCTGCACGATAACATTTGAGTGAGAAATTAAAAATGAGATCTTTATCAAGCTTTGTTATATCTGCTGCTATGTTAACTTCAGAAAAAAATCGCCGAGTTGTGTTACCATCATTTGTTGTACCGAATCCCTGCTTGACTTCATCAACTCTAAGACCCTGTTTGAGCCTGCAAGCGTTTTTGTAGGCAGTTGCGAAAAATTAAACACCGAAAAATTCAAATTAATTATTCAATACAATTTTGTTTTCTTTATTCAAGTATAGACGACCGACAACTAACTGAAATCTCAAATGCAGATAATGCATGATGAAGGCTTTCGAGCTTCAAATAAATGTAGAGCCGGTGAACAGAGTGAAAGCAAGTCCTTGGAATATCTTGCTTTCTTTGTCGATCGATCGCACAAGAATATGTATATATTTGCGGATGTGTGTGCACGCACAAACCCAAACCAAAACGAACAAGCCGACCGACAACTAACTGAAATCTCAAATGCAGACAATGCATGAAGGTGAACAGAGTGAAAGCAAGTCCTTGGAATATCTTGCTTTCTTTGTCGATCGATCGCACAAGAATATGTATATATTTGTGGATGTGCGTGCACGCACAAACCCAACTCAAAACGAACAAGACGACTAACAACTAACTGAAATCTCAAATGCAGACAATGCATGAAGGTGAACCGAGTGAAAGCAAGTCCTTGGAATATCTTGCTTTCTTTGTCGATCGATCGCACAAGAATATGTATATATTTGTGGATGTGTGTGCACGCACAAACCCAACGCAAAACGAACAAGACGACTAACAACTAACTGAAATCTCAAATGCAGACAATGCATGAAGGCTTTCGACAAAAAATAACATCATTTATTTACATCTTATTGTTAGTTCAAATGGATATGTGCACACAGCCATTCACATATATAAAGCTTCAAATAAATGTAGAGCCGGTGAACAGAGTTAAAGCAAGTCCTTGGAATATCTTGCTTTCTTTGTCGATCGATCGAACAAGAATATGTATGTATGTATTTGTGGATGTGTGTGCACGCACAAACCCAAACCAAAACAAACAACAGTAAGAATGTAAATAATATCGATTGGTACTACTTTAGAAACAATTTACATAGAAACGATTGTTTTATGAAGGTTGTCTGGTTAAGGCCGTCGACCTTTGGGATATGAACAGGGCCGGATCCGCGGTGAACATTCTCTGCGCTTAATATTCTCCCCCCGTTGAAGGGTTTAGGTCTTCAACAGCAGTATCAATTGGTAAGGCAGCCAACTTTGAGACGGCTCGCCTGAATATTCCATTGGTTGTTCGAACATTCACGACGCGAGCAACACCATCATCACCACATATGACGTCAACAACTCGACCCATTTGCCATTTAAGTGGAGGTACATTTTCTTCCTTCAGTATAACCATGGTATCACGAGTGATGTTGTCAGCTTGTTCACGCCATTTGCACCGTTCTTGCAGCAATGATAAATAAGAGCTGCTCCATTTCCTCCAGAATGTTTGTTGCATTTCAGAAACCCTCTGCCAGCTATTGAGTTTACCAAAGTTGATCCATGACATGTCGGGCTCGATGATTGACGTGAGTGGGCCACCAACTAAGAAATAACCGGGAGTCAGCACGTCAAGGTCATCAGGGTTCTCTGAAATAGTACACACAGGACGAGAATTGAGGATAGCCGAAATTTGACATACCAATGTACGCAGCTCATCACATGTCAAAATGTTTAGACCGACTGTACGGTAGAAATGGAATTTGGCCGACTTCACAGCCGCCTCCCACAATCTGACAAAATGTGGTGACCTCGGGGGTATACATTTCCACTCTATACCATCGTAGAGACAGAGTTGATGAACATCTTCTAGATGTGATTGGCTTAAAAACAATTGCTTCAGTTCTGCCAGCTCGTTCTTTGCGCCTACAAAATTTGTTGCATTGTCCGACCAAATAGTTTTGGGTTTGCCTCCGGTAGCAACAAAACGACGGAGAGCGCACAAAAAAGCTGGCGTAGACAAATCTTGAACTACTTCAAGATGGGTTGCTTTCGTTGAAAAACATAGGAAGATGGAAACAAAACACTTCACGGGCGGACGACTCTTCACTTCGGACTTGTAGTAGAATGGGCCACAGAAATCTACACCAGTTGTATGAAAGGCTCTATTTGGTGTCACCCGATCAGTTGGTAGGCAGCCCATAATATGTTGGTTCAATTTTGGCTTCATTTTAAAACGTCGCAAACACTTGGAGATTAATGAACTTATGAGCTTACGCCCACCAGTAGGCCAATACTGCTGACGAATGGAAGCTAGCAAACTCTGTGGGCCCGCATGCAGTAGTTTTTGGTGAAAGTTCATTACCATAGATGCAGTAATTGGATGCCCCTTGGGCAAAATAATGGGATGCCGAGCATCATAATCCAAATTCGGATGATAGAGACGGCCGCCGACTCGAATTAGGCCAAAGCTATCGATCAACGGCATCAATGAATATAGCTTGCTGGATGACGAGATACTTCGATTTGCCGTCTAAGCTTTGTGCTCGAGTGCGAAATGCACTAGCTGAATATTTTTAATTAAAAGTTGAGTTCCATTTTTTACATCCATTGGAGTTAATACTTCATTTGGGCCGCTTGATTTGGAATGTAAGAACTTAAATGTATACGAAAATATTCGTTGCATCTTCGTAAAGGAATTATGATATTTATATTGTATCGACAAGTCTGACAGAGAAACAGCCCATAAGACATTTCAACGGCGCTCAGGTAATTCAGTCAGGAACTCCACAGTATCTGGCCACCTTGAAGACTCATAAGACAAAAACTCGGCCCGCATCTCCATAGGGTAGAATGGAGAAGCTCTTCAGGTGTTGCACCTCTAGACAAAATATCAGCTGGGTTTAACTCGGTTGGAACATAATGCCACGACACTTGACTTGTAAGTGACTGTATTCGAGACACTCTGTTGGAAACAAAAACGTTAAAGTTGGAAGGCTGTTCCTGCAACCATGACAATACCACCATGGAATCCGACCAGCAATGCACTTTGCATCTGAACGGTAAGGATTTACCAATGACGTCAACAAGCTCAGCTAGCAGATCGGCAGCAACAAGCTCCAGTTTAGGCACAGTGAGTGTTTTTAATGGAGATACTCTCGATTTGGAACACAGTAAATCTGTCTTCACCACACCATCAAATTCAGACCTTACGTAAATACATGCACCATAAGCAGCCAAACTCGAAAGCATGGATTTGAACGTTGGAATTTGGCATAGAAGCGAAGCGGGGAAAAGTAAAATTGTGAACAGCAGAAAACGTCGAAATGTACTCGAGCCATGATGTGTGCAACGATTGCGGCAAGCTCTCATCCCACAGAGCTGTAGCTTCCACAAATGTTGCATGAAAATTTTTGCCTTCATTATAACTGGACCAATCAGACCAAGCGGATCGTAGAGTCGGGCAATTGACGGTAAAACAGAACGTTTAGTGACCACCCTGTCAGGTTCTATAGGCGAAAAGGAGATCATGAAGTTGTCACTAGTAGGGTCCCAAACGAGTCCAAGGGTTTTCGTGACGTTGGTTCCATCATGAAATTTTACCATTTGTTCGCACTGATCAGAGGGTAGATCGCGTAAAACGTCCGGCACGGTGGAGCACCACTTGCGTATTACAAAACCGTCCTTTTTAAGCAACGATGACACTTGGTCCCTTATTTCCAAAACTTCCTCGATTGAAGCGCCCCCAGATAGCATATCGTCGACATAAAAATCACGCTTCACGACTTTCACTCCCAAAGGAAATGCTGACTCTTCATCAGATGCCAGTTGGTTCATCGCCCGAATAGCCAAAAATGCCGCTGGCTTAGTCCCATAGGTTACGGTATTGAGCTTGTAGACCTTTATATCATCGCTCACGTACATATGTCGCCACTGAGTGCTACCTTAAAGAATCGGTATCGCAGGAGTGTATTGAACAGTTTTGCTTGAATGGTAATGGGTCATTAAGTGACAGGCCGCTTGTCGTTTGCATTGCTGTCCTGCTTATGAACACAGTGATGGGGAAAAAATATTTCTTTGGAGTTTCTTGCGATGAAATTGGCGACATATGATTCAAATTGGCATACTCACTCATAAAGGCAGCATATTGAGTCTTAACATTTGGATACCTTCTGAATTCCCTCTCCAGACCTTTGAATCGCTGCAAAGTTCGCTCATAAGATTCGCCGAGGGAATGTGTGCCACGACCTTCCACCTGAGGCAATCTTACTGAATATGCACCTGAAGCCAGACGAACGACGATTTTTGAAAAGTGCCTTTCACACAGAACATCTTCATCAGATAGCGAGGTACTGCACTGTAAATCATTTTCAACTTCCCAAAAGACCTTCATGATGGATGATATCTAACCGATCTTCCTCCTCCCCTTCATTTTTGGATGCGACAACTAAGTACCAGGAATGACTAGAGCGTAAGCCTCCAGCAACTACCCAACCAAAAAGCGTTTTTTTTTAAAATTGGTAAATTTTCAGCCAATTTAATTTGACCGACTGACATCAGCTCAAAGGACAACTCAGCACCAATCAAAATGGCATAACGCCACACTTGTCGAACGAAGGATCAGCAAGCTTTATATTACCTGGAATAAGGCAATTCAAGCATAACTTTATTATTTTTGCTTCCTTGAAACGTAACGACGGAGAAAGATTGGCAAAGCGCGAACAATTCGTTATAAAATGCCCCTCTGCGTCACAAAATGTGCATAAAATGGACGAAGCTACAGATGAGACATGCTTGGCATTTTTGGAAATTTGCTGATCTTGAAGCCTTGAAACCGTTGAGCTTTCCAAATTTTCCAACATTCGACAACGACTTTCCAAAAATATTGCCATAGAGCTCCATGCTGGTATTTCATTTATTGGCAAATTTTGCTCCCACTTCGACTGCGATTTTTCGTCCAGCTTTGATAATACCAAAAAAATCAAGAGTCCATCAGCAATTTCTTCTTTTGTGCCAATGGATTGCAAGGCACGCACATGAGAATTAATTTTGTCACTTAGACAACGCAAACTTACAGGGGATGCGTTTTCAGCAGTATCCAGCGCGACAATGTCCTTTATATGGCTTTGAAAATTAAGCAACTTATTATCGAAACGATTTTTCAACAAGCTTAGTGCCTCTTTGTAATTTGCATCGCTGAGTTCTAGTGATGCTAATGTGTCAAGAGCCGCTTCTGATAGACTTGATCTTAGATAATGAAATTTTTCGAGGTCACTCAAATCACTGTTGTTGTGTATAACTGTCGAAAATAAACCAAAAAAGTTGGGCCACTCGGAGTATGAACCATGAAACTTGGGCAACTGGATTTCCGGTACTCTGATTCTGCGTGGCATTGATATGTTTGAAAATAGCGCCCCATCTTGCGAGAATTGACGAAGCGTTGATGAGCGTTGATTTGAATCGACCACACGAATTGCTGCAATTTGGCGGGTTAACGTCAAAATATAGGGACATAAAATCCATTCTTCCGCTAAAATCGCTGCTTTCCTCTTCTTCCAGAACAGATTGCGGCATTTCGAAAGTTTTGTTGACGTTCTCGACATAATCCAAGCGAACTGGCAGTGTCGCATCATCAAATTCACGTAATGTCTCATTAGTGAATTTCTCATTTAGACCTTCCAGGTGCTTTACCATTGCCGCAACTTTCTTCTTAAACGGCAGCAAATCCATGGCACTTCCATCCTCAGCCATTGCTTTGCTTACGTATTATTACCACGACCGAAACGAACCATGCAAATCAAGTAATCCGAAACAAAGCAAATATGTTATTTGCACCAAAAAACCAATAACAATATCCGAATTGATATTTTATAGGGTATGCGTGAAACAACAAATCACGTCGGGGTCACCAACGATTTTGTAGGCAGTTGCAAAAAATTAAACACCGAAAAATTCAAATTAATTATTCAATACAATGTTGTTTTCTTTATTCAAGTATAGACGACCGACAACTAACTGAAATCTCAAATGCAGACAATGCATGATGAAGGCTTTCGAGCTTCAAATAAATGTAGAGCCGGTGAACAGAGTGAAAGCAAGTCCTTGGAATATCTTGCTTTCTTTGTCGATCGATCGCACAAGAATATGTATGTATTTGTGGATGTGTGTGCACGCACAAACCCAAACCAAAACGAACAACAGTAAGAATGTAAATAATATCGATTGGTACTACTTTAGAAACAATTTACATCGAAACGATTGTTTTATAAAGGTTGTCTGGTTAAGGCCGTCGACCTTTGGGATATGAATATTCTCTGCGCTTAACAGACCCATTCTTGACTTAAATTCCCTTTGACTCCGTGTTTTGTTTTCCATGAATTTAGTTTTATTTTCCTCCCTTACTTGCCATGTTTCAAAGGGTAGAGGGTAAACTATGTGAATTAGGCATTCAAAAAGCGAATCCATAAATGGAGAACTGGCAATACAAATTTGTAAATATCAGGGTTTGCACTTCTCTTTACTTCAATATTGTTCATTTCCGTAGAATATGCATTACATAAGAAACACCTACTTTTTGAATTTGTAGTTGTCAATACATTTCCCACTGCACCATCAATCACAGTGCAATGCATGACATAACTGACTTCCGCAGCTTCGCCATTTTGTGCAAATATATCGCATTCCAGGTTTTGTATTTTCGCTTGAATGCAGTTGAATTCCAATAAAATCCTGTTTTTTGTCTTCTTCCGCAGAAGTGTCGATGAAAGAAATCTATTCACCCAGAGTTCCTCATGAGATATCAAATCAACCAATCTTTAAAGTATAATATAATAATGTATATATGGACATAATTGAAGAAATAAGCTAAATTTAATGAAATAAATAATTACTTCAGCGGCACTAATGCAATCATAAACATGAACTCGTTCGCGCTCCATTTGCATATAAGTGATAGATTTCCTGTTGGCTTCCCATTTGCACATAGGTCAAGTATACCATTTGCAGTTGTATGCATTAAAGCTTTTAAGTCCACTTCTGCAGAATCTTCCGTAATTGTAAAACGCGGTATTAATGTTTTCTTTAAATCCCGCAAGGCGTATATAGAAGGGAAACAATTTTCGTGCATATTATTCACCACTTTGCATAAAACACTATATTTTTCTTCAGACAGATCCAAGTCAAGATATAAAGCTAACGCTTGAAATGATTCTGAACGTTTTGAATCATTATGTACGCTGTCAGTTTTAACTTTTCCAGCTGCGAAATTTATTTCCTCTTCAGTGTGCCCAACTAAAATATCTTGGACGCTTCGCATTTTGATTTTTTGTGAAGCTTCACAAAACTCAACTTCAGGTCTGCCACGTTTTCCAGGGATAGTAGAAGGCTGTTGGAATTTTTATTTTAGTGTAAACTCTATTGTACAAATAATATAGTTTAAGACATAACAGACATTGTCGTTTTCTTCATTTGAAAAGATCGTCCAGTGCATCGAAGCTGGGTAATGCAATTTTAATCTCTCCTTTTGGTATGAAGTTTCGACATTTCGTTGTTGAACCTGAACACTTTCAAACGCATACTTTTTTCATCAAATGACTGTTCGCCAATTTTTTCAAAAATCCTTTCTTTTTTATTGCAAGATATCCACAAATCTACTATATCCGAATTAATTATTTTGAACACATTTTGTAATATTTTATTTGAATTAATTTGCAAAACTTCAAACTTTGTATTGATTTTGTTTACATATTGTATCAATAGAATCGGTAAACCAAAATTGCGTAGGAAGCAACAAGAAAAAATAAGGGATATTCACGATCCGTTGTATTTGGAATTATTCCAATATTGTAGTATATTTGACATTTGTAAGATATTGCGAGTCATTTGTACTAATAAATGTACTAAATGTTTTTTTTTATTTGCAAATATTTATTAAGTAATTTATTAACCAATTAAAGTATAAATAATCTCCTACAAAATAATTCATATTTGACTAACAAGTAAAAAAGTAAGTTGAAGCACTTTTTAAAAACCTTAAATATAAATATTGAAGATTAAAGTTTAAACTAATGTTTCATGTAATAATATTTCACCGAATTTTATTATGTTTTTTTTTGTAATTAAATATTCATCTTGAAAAAGTCAATTTTTAAAAATCAATTAAAATTTTTTTTTTGTACATTTATACGAAATAAAAAAAACCAAATTTGTACCGCTTCTTACCTATCCAAAAAAAATTATTATTTACAAAATAAAAAAAAAGTGCACAATTAACTCCATTTTTGGATATGGTGTAATTTTCAAACGTAAAACATTTATTTTTATCCATTAAAACATAATGGAAATATCTGGAAACATAAACGTAACTAAAATATATAAAACATAATGGAAATATCTGGAAACATAAACGTAACTAAAATATATAAAACATAATGGAAATATCTGGAAAATATTTATAATAAACAAATTTCACTTCATGCTATTCGTGGAAAACGTCAAAGAGTATAGAATAGAAACATTGATGCCTTTTTAAACATTTATGCTTTTTGTGTTGTTTTATGTAATAACATTGTCGAAATGGTGCATTTATATTGAAATATTCTACAAAGAGAATATGACCCGTTTATGCCCTTTTACTCAGATTCTCTACATGAGAGTAGAAAAAGAGTGCTAAAAGTTCTGTATACAATTCATGGTAGAATTGTAATGGTCGATGCAGTACGACAACAAATACAACAAGTCAAAAACAACACGCTTTTTTTTTTGCTCAGTGCTTTAATTGTGTCAACTCAGCTGATTGGAAAATAATGAAAATGTATACAAAATTGGAAAAAGTGACATGTACAAAATGCGTCTGTTTTATTTGGTATTTTGAAATTGTTTAAGTATGAAAATTAAAATGTTTCTATGTGATTTTTACGGAGAAAACATTTGTAAAACACCAATTGTAGGCGAACGTTGCACAGAGGAGTATTTCTAATAAAAAGTCGATCAAAAGCCGACTACAAAATTTTTTCCAAAGTCTCATTTTATATGTATATTGTTAAAGTTTAATAAAGGTTACATCAGTAAACCATGACTTTCATGTCGTCATGTGCTTTTATCCAATCAAAACCACAGCCAGAACCTAGCTACCGCGCGCATCATTTGTATTTGTTTATCCCTCCAAGTGAAACGTCATATTTCAAACGGTGTTTTTTTTTTGTTTGCCTTTAGTGAAATCTTATAAAAGTTCAAATGGAATCTGAAGAGTAAGGTTTGTATTTTATTAAGTAATATTAATTTTATGTATTGCACTTTAGAAAATATCATTTTTCATCGAAAACATATTTTTTTTTCTTTGAAACTCTATATTCAAAAGCGTTTTTGTGTATCACTTAAATCCAATTAAGTTATGATTGTTAATCTATATATATAAAAAAAAGTTGTAAAAAGTGTATGTAACCGATGTTAGCCTTAATGCGTTGACGGATTTTCAAATTAGTTTTTTTTTTTGAAAGGTTGCATCAATGCGGTGGTTCTTTTATATATGCGACATCTCTATCTCTTTTGGTACGTTAGTTATGTGCGTTTGAATGGGCGTACCTGCTTATGTGCGTATACGTGTATACGTATACACAAATGGTGGTGGAATCGCTTCACTACTGTTTGACTAATCCCTGTTTGACTAATATAAAATTGCAACTCTGTAATATGAATTGTATGAAGTTTAAAGAGAAACGTCAAATAACTTTACAGCCGACTTCATTGCGAATAACAACAAAACAGAATTGCAGAGCATTGCGTACCTGCTTATGTGCGTATATATATCTCAGTGTTTCTTCTAATGTCACATTTCAAGGCTACGAATTCTGCTTTTGCTACTTCTGCTAATCGTCGTCGTGCAACTATTCGAATGCAACAAAATCCTATTCGTCATGTGGTGCTTGAAAGAGCAGCATTTGCGTATGACTCCAGTATTGATTATGCTTCATATCAAAGTGTTTTGATTGGTGGAATGGATATTGTATGCAAGCATTGTAAAGCATTGAAATTCAAATCTGAAAGACCTGGAGTATGTTGTGCAAATGGGCAAGTAAAGTCACTTGATTTGATGGCACCGCCAGAACCGTTGCTGTCTTTGATATTGGCTGGCGCACCGAATTCAAGTCATTTCTTGAAGAATATTCAAAAGTATAATTCATGCTTTCAAATGACGTCATTCGGTGCAACGAACATTATTCGAGATAACTTTATGCCAACGTTTAAGGTAATTTTACATGAATTAAAAAATAAAGATTTTTTTTGGTAATAACGCAACGTACGACTTTGATTTCGATTTTCAACAGATTCAAGGCCAAGTATACCATCGACTTGGTTCTTTGTTACCCTTCTCTGATCAAAGTTATCAATTCTTGCAATTATACTTTGTGGGTGACGCATCTGCTGAAGCAAATCAACGTTGCAATATTTCCTCAGATTTGAAAATATACATTGCTCAAGACTTGCAAACCATGTTGCACGAAGAAAATGAATTGGTCCGTTTATTTCAAATGGCTCTTGATCGAATGCCGTCTGATACCTATTCCATTGTCATTCATGCTGATAAAACACCACCAGGTCAGCATATTAGAAGCTTCAATGCACCGACAATTGATGAAGTAGCCATTGTAATTGTTGGATATGAATTTAATTCACGTGATATTGTGTTACATCGACGAAATACGGGGCTTCAGCGAGTTTCTGAAACTCATCGTTGTTACGATGGATTACAGTATCCATTGCTGTTTGCACGTGGTGAAGATGGATATAACTTTAACATTAAATTGATCAATACATCCACCGGTTAGTATTTTCAATTTCTATTTTGTTATGGTAATTTTTTAAATAGTTTTGTTTCAATTCATTATTTTAGGAATGGAAACGAATTAAAAGGTCAGCGCAATGAACTATTATTCATACCGGCTCGTGATTCGTCAAAATCAAGTCAATCACATTTTTTATTGTCGTCGGCTTTTCCATCAGTATGTGGTTGACATGTATGCCAAAATTGAAACTGAACGGTTGAATTTTATTCGCTTCAACCAATCAACAGTGATGGTAATGTTCAAGATCTGGGTAAAATGATCATATTGCCTTCATCGTACACAGGAAGTCCACGTCATATGCACGAGTACGCACAGGATGCAATGACGTATGTGCATAACTATGGTCAGCCGGATCTATTTATAATGTTTACCTGCAATCCGCAATGGAGCCATATTACAGATAATCTGGTTGCTGGCCAAAATTCCACTGATCGTCATGATATCACGGCACGTGTATTCAAACTAAAACTGAAAGCGCTTATGGATTTCATCATTAAATCAAAGATTTTTTGGTGAAGTCAATTGTTGGATGTATTCTGTTGAGTGGCAGAAGCGTGGTTTGCCACACGCACACATCCTAATTTGGTTGGTGGAAAAAATAATGCCAGAAGAAGTGGACGATGTGATTTCTGCTGAGATTCCAGATAGCACTGTTGATCCAGATTTGTATGATATCGTGCTTACAAATATGATTCATGGCCCATGTGGTGAATTAAATATTCACTCACCTTGCATGATTGATGGCAAATGCAGCAAACGATTCCCGAGAACTTTAGTTTCGGATACAGTGACAGGAAATGATGGATATCCATTGTATCGACGCCGTTCGACTGAAGACAATGGCAGATCAGTTACGATTAAAGTAAGAAATACTGATGTGGAAGTCGACAATCGTTGGGTTGTTCTATATTCACCATTGCTTTCTAAGACATTTAAGGCACACATTAATGTCGAGTATTGTAATAGCGTGAAATCGATAAAGTACATATGCAAATACGTAAATAAAGGAAGTGATATGGCTGTTTTTGGTGCATCTGATCCAAGACACAACGATGAAATACACCAATATCAAATGGGACGATATATTAGTTCCAACGAAGCAATTTGGCGCATTTTCTCATTTTCAATTCATGAGAGACATCCTACTGTTGTTCACTTAGCCGTTCATCTCGAGAATGGCTAACGTGTATATTTCACTGCTCAAAATGCAGCGCAAGTTGCTCAGGCACCACCTAATACAACTTTGACTGCATTTTTCAAATTGTGTGCATCGGATGTATTTGCTACAACTTTATTGTATGCAGAAGTGCCAAAATATTTCACATGGAATGCATCGAAAAAAGAATTTCAGCGACGCAAGCAAGGAAATCGAGTTGAAGGTTATTCAAATCTCTTTTAAAGTGATGCATTGGGACGTGTCTATACTGTTCATCCAAATAATGCCGAATGTTATTATTTGCGATTGCTTTTAGTAAATGTTCGTGGTCCAAAATAGTTTCAATCATTGAGAACAGTAAATAGAGTAGTGTGTGCAACGTATCGTGAAGCATGACAAAAATTGAATTTGTGGGAAAGTGATACGCATTGGGATCAAACTCTGGCTGCTGTAGCTGTTTCGGCCCATCCACATCAAATACGTGTTTTATTTGCAATCATTTTGTCAACATGTTTTCCGTCCAATCCTCCCGAATTGTGGATTAAATATCAGGAGTATTTATCTGAAGATATTTTGTATCGAGTTCGTCAAATACGTGCTGATCTAGATATAGAATATACACCGGAAATTTACAATGAAACTTTAATTCAAATTGAGTATTTATGTTTAGCAATTGCAAATAAGGCATTGATACATTTAGGGATGCCATCTCCAAATCGATCAATGAACGATGTACGCGAGTTAGAATTTCGACGTGAGCAGCAGTACGATCGGAACGATTTGAATGCATTTGTTCAAGCAAATCTAACGAAATTGAATGCTGAACAGAAAACGGCTTATGATAAAATCATGCAAGTTGTTAGCAATGGTGTTGGTGGATTTTATTTGCTGGATGCTCCGGGTGGAACTGGAAAAACGTTTTTGATTTCATTGTTACTGGCTACATTACGTGCCCAAAGTAAAATTGGATTGGCGTTAGCTTCTTCCGGTATTGCTGCTACTTTGTTAGATGGTGGTCGAACGGCTCATTCGGCTTTGAAACTACCATTGAATTACAACGTGAACGAAACTCCAACGTGTAATATATCAAACGGATCTGGCACAGCTAAATTGTTGCAGCAATGCTCCATTATTATTTGGGATGAATGTACGATGGCACACAAGAAATTAGTCGAAGCTTTGGATAGAACTTTCAAAGATCTTCGAGGTAATTCGGAGTTATTTGGTGGCGCATTGATTCTATTGGCTGGTGATTTTCGCCAAACATTGCCTGTCATTCCAAAGTCAACACCTGCTGATGAAATTAATGCTTGCTTAAAATCATCATATTTATGGAGACACGTTGAAACAGTGAAGTTAGCCACCAACGTTCGTGTTCAGTTGCAGAATGATCCATCTGCTGATACATTTTCCAAGCAATTGTTGAAAATTGGAAATGGTGCTATGCCAGTCGATGAAAATGGATTGATAACTTTCCCTAATGATTTTTGCAGTTTTGCTCAAACCAATGAAGAATTGATTGAAAGTTTATTTCCAAACATAGGACAACAGTGTAAATGTCATATTTGGTTAAGTGAAAGTGCAATTTTAGCGGGGAAAAACAAAGACGTCAGTGAATTGAACATGGTTATACAGTCTAAAATTCCTGGCGAATTGGTTTCGTACAAGTCATTGGATACGGTTGTTGAGGAAGAAAATGTGGTTCACTATCCAACTGAATTCTTGAATTCTTTGGAATTGCCTGGATTACCACCACATAATCTACAATTGAAAGTTGGTGTGACCATTATTATGTTGCGTAATATCAACCAGCCGCGTTTATGTAATGGTACGAGACTCGCAGTGAAAAATTTAATGCCAAATGTGATTGAAGCGACCATTTTAACTGGAAAATTCAAAGGGGAATATGTATTGATACCACGAATACCAATGAAACCATCTGATATGCCATTCGAGTTCAGGCGATTGCAGTTTCCAGCGCGTCTCGCGTTTGCAATGACTATCAATAAAGCACAAGGCCAGTCGTTTGGAGTTTGCGGTGTGTATTTAAAATATCAAGTATTTTCACATGGACAACTTTATGTTGCATGTTCACGCATTGGAAACCCATCTGTTCCCTATGTGTTCACGAACAATACAAATTCGAAAACGAAGAACTTCAATAAAATCAGTATCAATCATTTTCATTTCAACAAAAATGTGTTTCATTTTTAGTATTGTTTCAATTAATTTTATTCAAATGCACTACGAAGTGTGCACAGGGTACGCTAGTGCTCTTGAAAACAAAGTTCCCGCAATTAATTGCCTTTTTTTATTTATCCAATATCACAAAAACATTTTTTTTCAGAAAATAATTTTTTTCGCATTTTCATTTCAGAATTTCAAACAACGGTGAAATATATGACCAGAAAATCACTCCACGAAGTCTTCAAACAATGTTCGAAGAAGAAACTTGATGACAAATTTGTGTTCTTAGAAGACCATCTTAAAAATATTACCAAATGCCCTGAAAAACAGCAAGGTTCACTAAAACTCGTCTTAAATACCTTCAAGTTTCAATTTAAACAAAAATGGATGGCCGCAAATAACAAGAAAATCGGGTTTTCAAGGAAAATGAACAGTGGCTCAATACCAGCGTGAAAATACCGACCTGGACTGTAAAAAGGCCCCGGCCGGCCACCAAAAAATTTTAAGAGAACAAATACCTCGTGATCAGTTAACATATGCTGCCCAAATGAGTCTGCGTGCTGAAGGACATAGTGACGCATCTAAAGTCTTCAAAAATATTCTTGATATGCCAGAAAATGCTGCAACATATAGAAAAAGTGATACTCCAAAAAATAACATTATCAAAAACATACTCCATCAGAAGCATTGGCAATTTTTGTGGAAGCTGATATTACGAGAAAGCAATACGAGGTAATCCAACAAGCGGACAAGAATATTTATCCTTGTTATTCACTTTTAAAGAAAGCAAAGCTGGAGTGTTATCCACGAAAAGTGTCGATCAAAGTCACAGAAACGTGTTCTGAAATTAACCTTCAAGATCTTCTTGATCACACGTCTATGCGGTTGTGTCAGTATTTAAATGAAGTCTTTGAAACCTTAAATGAAAACCAAAGAGACAATTTAGAGCTCATATCAAAATGGGGATGTGATAGCTCGCAACAACAAACATTCAAACAAAAATTCGAAAACAGTACAGATAGTGACGCAAACATTTTCCAGAGTTCATTTGTGCCCATACGTCTCATATGCCATATCGATGACCAAAAGAAGATTATTTGGCAAAATCCAGTACCATCTTCTACGCGTTATTGCCGGCCAATAAGTATCCGCTTTATTCGCGAAACTAAAGACTTCACAAATGAAGAAATTCGCTATGTAGAAGATCAAATAAAGAACTTAAGAATGACTGAAATACCGAAAGCTTCAGGTGGTATACTTCAAATAAAGCACACACTGGGGCTTACAATGATCGATGCAAACGTTTGCAATGCGGCTACAAACACGGCATCGACTATGAAATGCTACATTTGCGGGAAAACGTCTAAAGATTTCAACAATCCAAATATAGAAACTATAGGAAACCCCGGTGCTCTAAAATTTGGACTATCAGTATTGCACGCAAGGATAAGATTTTTTGAACCCTTACTTCATTTATCCTATAAATTACCCATCAAGAAATGGCAGTCGAGGACGCTAGAAGATAAAAAAATTGTGGCTGAAACAAAGCAGAAAATACAAAACGCATTCAAAGAGGAAATGGGACTGTTGGTAGATATTCCCAAGGCTGGTTTTGCCAATACTAATGACGGGAATGCGTCAAGAAGATTTTTCTCAAATCCTCAAACTTCGTCATCCATCACAGGAGTAGACATCAATCTTATTGAAAAATGTAATATCATTTTAGAGGCTTTGTCTAGTGGACACAAAATTGATACAAGAAAATTTGAAAACTTTGCAAAAGAAACAGCAACACTTTACATCGAAATGTATGGGTGGTATCCAATGACGCCCACTATACATAAAGTTTTGAGACATGGTGCCACAATAATCGACCATGCCATACTACCTATTGGTCAACTATCAGAAGAGGCAGCTGAGGCCCGAAATAAACACTTCCGCACTTATCGCCAGAATTATGCAAGAAAGTTTTCCCAAGAAAGCTGTAACAGAGACGTTTTGAACAGACTTCTGCTCAGTTCTGATCCTTTGTTGAGCAGTTTAAGAAAAAGGTTAAAAAAAGCAAGCCTTTCTCTAGCGAGACACTAAAACTCTTGTTACCGGAAGAAATTGACTTTAGAAATACTAACAGTGAAGACGAGGATGAATGCAACGAAAATGAATTTAAATAATTCAACTGTATGTTCTTTTGTATTGTTCTTCTTTTCTATTTCTAGTGTTTTAAATAAAATATATAGATCCTAAACTGCTTTTTATTATATTTTAAATCGATAAAAACAATAAAATAATTTTGAGAAACTCTTATGATGAAATACTCCTCTGTGCGTTGGTAGTATGCAAACAAAAGTAAACAAAATTTGACATAGTAGAAAAACTCACTGCAGAAAAAATTTAAAATCAGCTGGTCGAGGGCTTCTACCATTTGTTTGTACCAATATACTATTCAATACTTTTTGTCGTCGCTCTGTTAATGACAAAACAAAAACAATGCAGTGAGCTAAATATTTCATTATTTATTTTAACAATATTAAATCTAATGTTAAAGCATAAAAGTATTCTTTGTTTTATTTTCCAATGTAACATTTAGTAATGAGTTCATAGAAATCGAAAATATACCGTGTAACAAAAAGGTGTTAACACATCGCGCGTGTGGTCGAACATTAATTGATTTTTCTTAAAAATTACTTTTGGTTAGCATTTCGTCTTATTTCCCCAGCAGTTATCGGGAGACTGATTATTATTTTAATTTCCCAATTTAACTCATTAAATGATCTGCGACAGTCGAGGGCAGAAAGACAGTTTCCAGGGATTCCAACTATAACCAGAACGCCATTTCGATTCATCGTTATCAAGCAATTTCTTTGCAATGAAAAGCCCTAGGGCCTTAGAAAAGACCCTAAAGCCTACTTTATAAACCATGTGTAAAGAAGTTCTCGTATCTCTTATGCCGATTCCATTCTGATGGATGATTTGTCAGGTATAGGAATGTGGTACTTCTTGTCAGGGAGGGGCTGGGCCAAAGTGTAATCGAAGATAAGTCATTCTGTGTAGAATGACACTGTGTCTGAAGCCGTTTTGCTGATCATAGTGACAGTTCCCTAAGTCTAACAGCAGTAGCCGTGGAATGTTGCCTAGCTGCAATGTCTAGGGTATTCAAAATAGTATGACATTTAGTGCGTCAGTCTCAACTCGCCAGTGGTAGACATAAGCCATTCGCTGAACTTTATTACGCATCACGCAGTAGGTGGATTTCGCTAGAACCCTTTCACCTGAAAAGAACGCCATACAACAGCATTATCGGTCGAACTAGTGCCGTATACAATCAATGAGATATTCGACGGTTCAGACCCCATGGTTTTCCTATTGTCCATTTATATAGCGTTATCACAGCCATTTTGACTCCTGTAGAGTAAAATATTTAAGTATTTTGGAATTTCAGGAGAGAGAATTTCGATACCCCTACGGAGACAGGTACAACAGTTGGTATTTTGGAATTTCAGGAGAGAGAATTTCGATACCCCTACGGAGACAGGTAGGAAAAGAATCAGTTTCGTCTTGCTTGAGTTCACCCCAAGACCATTAAGCCCATCTTGCGCTAGTAAGATAGCCTTAGCCCGCATCTTCTGATGGGGAGATTTCATGGAGAGATTCCATAACAGAGGCGATAAACAGCCCCCTTAAGGCGGTCCTCTGCTGAAAAATGTATAGAGGTCCGTTCGCACTATGCAGTCCTTTGTAAGCAGGTTGTGGATAAGCACCCTGATATGGTTTGCAACCCCCAGGTCCCTGAAGTCCGCAGTTATTGCGACTGGATTTACATTGTCAAAGACTCCATAATATTATGTCCCTTAACATGGAGAGAACCTTCTATAGAGCTGACCAGATCATGCAGGGCGGTATCGGTAGACTTACCCTTACTGTAGGCGTGCGGTTGAGAAGACAGTAGCCTGTGATCATGTTGGTCCTACGATAGATCTCGGCTAATCTCTCCAAGGTTTTCATGAGAAATGACGATTGACTAATCGCTCGGAAATGCTGAGTTCTCTTATGGGATTGCTTCACGGCGGTGGGATTGTAGGCAACCTTAGTTTTCATACATTTCAAAGGCCTGCTTAACACATCCGGTGCAGAGCTCTTTCAGCCAGGCCTCCAATCTGTAAACAGCTGCCTGTAGTTCCGCCGTCTGGTAATGGCATTGGTGCCTTGAAAGGTTTACATTTATTTACATATATATATTATATTTCTTATCTGCACCTAAAGTGGCAAGTTGTCTCTCAGTATTCCCTGCGAAATGTGTATCCAGGACCGCCTCAAGGATTCCTCACTGTTGCGTCCAAAAAGTTCCTATGCTTGCAGCCTTCAACTAAGCTTTCCACATTGCTGCAAAAATCCATCCATGATTTATTTCTAGCTTTCGTCACCTCTCGTTTGCACTGCTTGAGTTATCCATATCTATCCCATTCCAGATGTGCTCTTGTGAACTTTGCCCTATTACAGAACTTTCTAAAGCTCTTCATACGTCTAATCAGTTCTGGGACCACCATGATGGCCGCTGTTATCCACTAGGTTTAACGTTGGGACATCCGGCCTATAAGACCGTTGTCTCTATAGAGTGGTGCAAATTAATCTGCAGAAGCCGGACTGGTCAGGTGTTGCCACCACCATAACATCCGTCTCAGTTTCAATTGACATATCTGGTCCCGTGATGATGAGCTTCTCCACGCATCGGAAACTGAAGAAATGCTATTATCCTATATATGAATCTCAGCACTTACGATAGGGCAAGTTCGTCTACGGATACAACACGAAGGTAATGTTTATCTTATAGGTATTGTACCTCCAAGTTGGATCCTACTGAATCCGCGTGAGACACGTGTGACTTGACGAGGTGTAACAGAGACTCGGCACAAATTATAAAAACTGCATGCCTGTGAACCCCATCTGCATCATCCAGTTGAACTTTAAAGTTGTTGGTTGGAAGACCGTGATTGCAGCCTTGTAGCCGCTTCATGAATTGAAATCCGCTTATGAGTCACGGACTAACAGAAAGAATAAGTAAAAATACCGATACACAATTGCAAGATAGACTCTCTCGCTGTCCCTCTTTTATTCTCTTGCTCTCGAGAGACCATAAATAGTGCAACAAACTAAGCTGCATTTGTATCACAAACACATATATACTCGGGTCGCAAAAACATATATTATAACGGCGACCGGTCATAACGTCCAACGGACATAACGTCCAATTTTTTTTGGGCCTTATGACCGCTCTGAGGGCAGTTTCTTAAGACTGACAAGTAGAATTGTTTGATGATAGATGTAATTGCAACATTCATTCAGTTTTTATGGACCAGTGAGAAGATTGGGTGACAATGTTGAATTTCAATTTGTTGGAGGTGCTCGTAGAAATTGTGAATTGGTGTATACTGCAAACAACAAACAACTTTATAAAGTGAAATCTAAATATATAAATAAAGAAAAACATTGTATACAGAGATACATTTGTTACCAAGAAATTTGTAAGGCATCTATACAAATTATTAACAAACTGCAGATCATTAGAGTGTCTGAAATTCTAAGAAGAATCCCATGCTCTATTTTGCGATTCCTTTCATCAGTTGACTTATTGTTGTACTACTTAATACTAACATTTAAAAAGTGAATGGGAAATGCAATTTGGAAATGGAAGAAATTATGGAGCTGGTGATGATTAGAATTTCAAAAGTGAATGGGGAATGCAATTTGGAAAAAGAAGAAATTATGGAGCTGGTGATGAGGAGAATTTGAAAAAAAAAATCGCGCGAAGGGATGCTGGTTTCATTACTGCCAAGCACTGAGACGGAAATTGGCAAAGATGAGTGAACTAGCGTGAGCCGTAAAATCAACCGCGGACGTAAGGTGAATATTTAAAATGATATTAGATTTACTAATCCTTCCGACGGACAAAATAATTAACAGGTTTGACATATGTAAGCAGGATGCTAATAGGTCTTGTATCATATTTTCAAAATGTCAATATTAAATATTGAATTATTAACCATTGCTTATATTGAATTACTACTCCTTATAATTTAAAAAGAAAAAAAATGGTCATAAAGCCCTCAGATCGGTCATAAGGCCCAAAAAAAAAGTTGGGCGTTGTGACCGTTATGACCGGTCGCCTATTATAAGATATTACTCATTGTGTCTAAAACATGTAATATTGAACAGCAAACAATATATTATATTTGCGATGAACTCCAAACACACGTTATATTTGCATCCAAACACACGTTATATTTGCATCCAAATATATACTCAGGTCGCAAAAACATATTTTATAACATATTAATGATTTGCTATGAACTCCAAACACACCTTATATTTGCATCCAAACTACAAAAAACTACAGATTTTTCAGCGTGTAAAAAACAAAAATGTGATTGAACAAGACTTCAAAATGCTGCTGTGAAAAAGTGCTCCGTCAAATATATTTCTCTAATTTCTCTAAATATATTTCTATTTCTCTAATTGTGGTCATCATGACACGTCGTTTGAGCAAAAAAGTTTGCCGTTCCCATAATCACCGAACTGGCATGTAATTAGGATGTACCAACATAACATACATTCGGTTACAGCAACTGAATTAACGCCAAATTAGTTCGTTCCAATCGACTTAAGGCCAGATTCGTTTATTGCGACCGAATTGACACTCATTTCGGTTGTCACATCCGAATTAAATCCAAATTCGGTTGTTTGCGAAATTATAATTGACAGACCGAATATAATGGAAGATTCAGCTGTCACAACCGAATCAATTATGAAACGAAGTTGCTTTAACCTAATTTAAGTTGTGGGGTGTAAATTCAGTGGTGGGAACCTCATCTCGGTAACAACCAAAGTTGCGGTATTTACAACCTCTAGTCAAACAATTCGTTCTCTGAGTGTAGGTGCCTATAAATTTTGTTTACCTGCGGGTTAAGCGTGTGATACAATAAAGTGACCACACATTGTATTCACTTTAGACTTGACTTTAATCTTTATGTCGTCCATCCTACTTACTCTGACAACCTGGTTAATAGCTATTAAGTTACCCAGTTATATCTACTTATGGTTTCGCTCAAACCATTTTATAACGATTGTATTAAATACAACATTAATATTGCATTTGAGGAGGGCTACCGTTTAAATGGCTTAACTAAAGTATACAATGGAGAGAAATGTCCCAAATGGCTTTAAAATTCTTCAAATGTATGGTTTCGACGGAACCTACTGTGGTTCCTTTAAGGTTTAACACATCCGCCCTCCCTTAAATGGCCGGCAATTTGAATTTACACAGAAGGACTCAACTACTCAAACTAAAGGTGCAACCCCTTACAGAATATGAATTTTTTATTAAGCTAATTGAGTTACGATTATTTGAAAGAAATCAAGTCTTTCAAAAACTCGAATAACTTTGTTGTCGGCAACCACAATGGTAGTATTGATTATCAATACTACTCAAAAATTTAAATTGCAAGCAATGTGTCGTCCCTTTCTTCCTTCCATGTAAAACAGTGCTTACAAAGACCTGTCTCAAGTTGGTTTCCTATTCAAATTCTATTGATTGTTTGCCAAGAATATAACATGTTGATGTGGAGAGTCAAGAGATTTTGATTGAGCTTCACACGTCGAAATGAAAAGAAACCCCTGAAATGTTATCAGATTCATCTTCATTGGCATCTCTAGTTTACAGACGTTTGTAAAGCCAAACAAAAGCTTTCAAGTAAATGAGTGACACTAGGACATTTGAACAAAAAATGACATCAAAATATTATTGCTTTACATATATAAACACACAAATGAGCTGGTGTTGTCTTCTCTCAGTACCATTGTGAGTGGTACTCGTATTGTTTATAATTGTCTCAAAGCAAAATAAAAATATTTTTCTTTATCAAGTACTTTCAAGATAGAGAGTCGGATACATATAACATTCGTTTTGAAGAATAGAATAAAGTGCGTCGTCTGGTCCCGAAGTCGTCAGGTACATTTGTATAGACGATATAATTCAGAAACATGAATGTTCTTATATAATCAAGGTCTAGGTCATAAGTTGCTTGTCCATTTCTTTTTTTTAATACATTCAACATTTCCTCCAACATCGACGGAAACGTTCATGAATTCTGTAACAATAAATCCATATAAACGCAAATATACATTAAAATATTCATACAGGTTGTGTACTCATCAGCCTTACGAAAACATGGTCCAAAACAGTTTAAATCGATTTTAAGAAGAGTTGTTTGATGTCATGCTAGAAATGCCACAATAAGCGTGTTTTGGTTACACCGCTTGCTCACATATTCGCTTGTTTTGTATGAAGCACTTAGCGAAGACTTAGCGATAACTTAGCGACGAGAAACATTTTCGCTAAGTTTAAACAAATTTTTTGAATATCTTTTACCGTTTCCAACCCTTTTTCATATTTTTGAATAAAATGACTTATCGCTAAATTGGCGTTTTCTTTGCAACTTAGCAAGCGACAATCGCTTGCTTGTAACCAAAACACAACTAATGAGTCTCATAAAACTGAGCATACACAATAAATGCTGACAAATATGTACAATGTATCCCAGCAAAGCAGAAATTCATAGTTCGGAAACTAGTCGAACTTTATTTTTCGAAATTATGTACACGTGTTCTAAAGTATAGTACAAAGTCGACATGGGCGAGTGAATTAAGTTTGTTGTGACACTTGATTGTGACTGCACGTGATTCAACAATTCAATCGCGTACTTTATTGGAAATTTCATGGTCACTTACTTGTCACACTCAGAATCACGCTTACAAGCAGAGTTCGTTTTCGTTTCGTTCGGACTCAAAAAAAATAGTTGATTTCTCGTTTCGATGCTCCGTTTCCGAGATATAGGCATATGTGAAATAGTATTTATGTGAAATAGTTTTAGCGAATTTTTTAGAAGTGATGACGTAGTGAAACCAGTCATTGGTTAAAGTTATTATTTTTGCGATTGGACGCACCGTTTCCCATTACCCTTAGGGAACCCATTACCCATAGTTGTGGTTACTCTGTAAAGGCACATGGGTAATGGGTAACCGTGGGGGGTAATTCCATTTCTTCTTTGGTAACTACACATTATTTCAACAATACCCTGTGGGTAATCGTGATGGGTAATTCTACCCATCATTTATTTTCCCCATATCCCATAAATTACCCAGGGTAACCCATTATTCACGAACACTGCTTACAAGTATGAAAATATTATGAAAGAACATATTCTCTGTCTCCAAAAATTATTCCAGTAATATTGAAAAATATGTCATTCATTCCATGAGAAAACGGCACAAATCTGACCGAAGGTCTTCCGATTTTCTTCAAATTTTGCACGGAGAGACTCTATGGAGCCAAATATACATTTGCGTTTTTAGATTTTTAAAATTGTTAAAGATCGCGATTTTATTAGCGTTTTTCATTTTTCAAAAAGTTAAAAAAATGGAAAAAGTAGTGAACTTTGAAGAGCCACATTTCCATAAGTGGACCGAATTTTTCAAAGATTTAAAAAGTTTCTGAAAGCTGTTTTTGTCTATTTTATGATTTGCAGTTTAAAAGTTACCACTATAAAAAAAAAAAATTGTATGCAAATGCAGTTTTAAAGTGCATTTTGCAGTGCGTTTTCCCCCTTCGATTTTCAAAAAAAAATATTTTTGTAAAATTTAGAATAGTATTTATTAAATAAATGTTCTCTTTTTCTGGGACAAAGAATTTTTCTATTTTTAATGATTTTTTAAAAAAAACATGTGAAATATTTCATATAAAAAGTTGTTATTTTTTTTTTTTACATATCGAGTCATCTCGCTTCAACTAATAGTTTGATTCGATCTTTGCTACTTTTGCTTATCACAGAATTGTATACACATATGTACAAATGTGTACATAGGTGTGTATACACGCTGAACACAATACATGATGAAATAGGGAAGAAGTATTTCATCATCCAATTCTAGTAGCATGTAGTTTTCTAGGAATAAGTATTTGGCATCAAAAAGTAAGCCTACTTACAAAAAAATCAAAAGAAAAACTATTTTTTTTCTGTACATTAGAATTTTTTGCAAAGTGCATCCAAAAATAGCATTTATATTACAAGTAATTGCATTCGCATTATTCTCAATCAGCATTATTTTAGAAAAACACACTTTAAATGACAACAATACCTTACAGTAACTTTTTAAATAATAGTCCTAATAGTTCAAAATCCTAAAAAAAATTAAATTTTATTTTTTTTTATATGAAAAATCAAGTAAGTCTTTTTTTAAAAAATCATTACAAATAGTAAGCTGCCTTGTCCCAAAAAAAGATTACTTGTCTTTTTTATAAAAAATTCTGAATTTTGCAATTATGTTAAATTTTTTAAAATCATAGGGGGAAAAAGAAGTGGAAAATGCATTCAAAAAGTGCAGTAGCTATAAAAATGCATTTCTGAAATCAAGCCCTCAGTTTTAGAGTACGGATTCTACAAATAGACAACCGTATCATTTTAGAAACTTTTTAAATTTTTGAAATAGTCCATCTACTTAAAAAAATATAGCTCTCCAAACTTCACAACTTTTTTCATTTTTTTTGGTTTTTCAAAAATGAAAAACGCGAATAAAATTGCGAGTTTTTTAAATTTCAAATATTTGATAATGGAATTCTCTTAATGGCTCCATAGAGTCTCTCTGTTGTCAATATAAACAAAATCGGAGGAAGTGAATTCAGAAAATCACTTATTTTCAAATTTCTTTCCTGGAACGAATGATGTGATTTTTGTTTCAAATCGTCGTTAATTTTTTGTGACAAACGAATTAGGGATTGTCGTCAAATGTGTCTATTTATGAGTGTACCTAAATTCATGTATTAATTCTGACTTGACATCTTAATTTTGGGTACTTGTGAAACTTAGAACACGCTATTTTCATAAGAAATGAGACACAAAAGTTTGGAAACTTCTGCATTACGGTCGCAGTATTTAACAATAAATATTAACAGTATTTGAAAATCAATGACGGTTGGTAACATAAATATACAAAATAATGGGTGCTTATTTGTTTTTGCCTTCTTAGAGTTGGTAATCGTGAGTTGTCGAAAAATGTTCGTGCTTGACCAGTGTTACTTAAGCTGTCAAAAAAAATTGTTCTAAATGACACAAACAAAATGTGAAAAATTAAAAAAAAAAATTATGCTAAAAATAATTTTTTTGTGAATTTGCATTTGTGACTAACATTTGGTACTAATAAAACATACAGAGTAGTCATTATTATTCGATAAACCGGTTTTTTCGCTTTTTCCGGTTCCTTTAAACTGGTTTATTTAAAAAAGGCTATTTTTGAACCATTCGATAAACCGGTTTTACTGAAACCAATAAGCTGAAACTGAATAAGTAACCAAATTTTTTTTAACCTTCCGTTCTTTTGTTGAATAATTGAGCTTTCGGTTCTTCCGATGAGCCTTATCCAGTGTTACCATGCTGGCATATTTTGTGCCATTTTGCCATAATTTTGTTTGTTTTGGCACTTGTTTTTTGAAAAATTACGCCAAATGCCGTTTAGCACAATTACCCCAAAATGTTTCCATTGTTTTTCATTTCAATATAATTTTTTAGCACAATTGTTATGTAAACGGCACAATTTTTCGTACTGATATTTTCTCCGTTTAATTTACCTGAAAATCTATTCTATATATGTATATATTTCCGGTTTAAATAGGCACAAAGTTGCCAGTATGAAAGATAGCGACAAGACTAGATACATATGCAATAATACCCACATACCTTGCGTTAGGGCTAGGCCGTTATATATAGTTATTTTAGTTACAAGCAAGCAATCGATAAACGCTAGCTTGTAACGAAAACACGCCTACTGACACTTCTCTCATTGCTTTCGTCGCTGTCCCTGATCTTTCGAAGACAGTAAAATCGGTAAATGATTTAATTTTAGCGACAAATTCGGAGAAGTTTTGTTGTAATTTGCGAAAAAAAACGATATATAATTGACAAAGGCCTCACAATTTGGAAAA
The DNA here is from genome assembly GCA_963931995.1 of Phaonia tiefii. NCBI lineage: Eukaryota > Metazoa > Arthropoda > Insecta > Diptera > Muscidae > Phaonia > Phaonia tiefii. The sequence continues at coordinate 164,490,642 of OZ008369.1, forward strand.
TTGTATTTTTGTTTTGATATTTTAGTACATAAATGACATTGAATTCACACGAATCGACTCAGACGGCCATAGATGAATACATACATAGATGCATTTATTCTCTCTTCTGACGTTTCATTTCACACTCTTCGTCTTAGGCTTGTGGAAATGAGAGAAATTAAATTTAAAATTAACTTAACTTTTTCATGTCGTTTTGGTGTAGAACTGAAAAATTTAAATGTATTTTGCACTTTTTTGTTGACTTTTATCGTTGGTATACATTTGTATTGTATTTAGCACAACTAGTTTGCCACAAAAACAGAAAATTCGGTTGTTGTTCTTTTGTTGGACGTTGTTTACTATTGCCTCTATCTGGTATTATTGAACCCATGTTTTCCACCATTCAATGTTTACTTTCCACCGTACCTATGACGTTTAATTTATTGAGAGAATGAATGTATCTATGTATGTTTTCATATATGCAGACGGCGGTTGCGTAAAATTGAATTGTACTTATTTATAATTCTCCGGACGCCCTCGTTAGCCATACATTTTTCTCTTCTTTGACAACTAATACATATTCGAAATTGTCTAGTCTCGTATAAACGAAGGGTAATACCCTTTTCACATTTACCGCGTTTCAGCTGAAACGCGGTAAATGTGAAAAGGCTATAAGACAAAATGCCCGATAAAGAGAATTCGAAGTACAGACGATTTGATCACTGTTCTCTAGGATAAGTGGAACGAATTTTAAAGGAAATTATCCAAAAGATTGATTTCTTCTAAACAGTTGATCTCAAACCAAATAATACATATTTTTTTAAGATTTATTTGAAACATGATACTTATTGAAGATGAAAATCACACCTAGTTTGGCTTTTAATGTCCTAGAAATTATAAAAATATTCAAAGTATTAATTAATTTGTTAAATTGAAGAGTTAAGGTGTAACAGCTGTTTTCATTTTCAAATGTAAGAACTACAAAAGATACTAAAATTACAATTTTAGCATAATGGTTGCGCAAGCGGCACAATTTTTGAGGACATTTGTCATAATTTTTAAGTCGGTATCTGGCAACACTGGCCTTATCCATCAATTGAGACAGAACTTGCAAAAAATATTCAACCAATCGTCATAAAACTAAGAAAATGTGTAAAAATTGTTTAAAGGTCAATTTAAAAATAATACAAGTAGCAATGAAAGTCGCTGTAAAAAAGTTATCCAAAGACTCTGCGACACTTTTGTATTAATTGTATTAAATGTTTGCTGAGAACAATTACTAAACAATAAGATAGTATTCCTCAAAGTTTGTTTGCATCTTTAATACAACTGATTAATTACTCATATTATATTTACACTCACGAAACTTTTCCGTATCTGAGGAATAGTTATAGTATTCATTCAAAAATAATGTTATTGATTTCGTAAAAGAAAAAGTATTAAAAGTCCTTAAGTCTCAACAATTTGATTTCACTGACAGCTCGGGCTCTGACTTAGAGTACTTTGATTATGACAGTCAACAACCGCAATATTACCGTAATAGATTTTGTTTACGTAGACAAATTTTCAAAAATATCAGCAAAATTTAACCTGCAATATAAAGGTCTGTTGACAATTAATCCCACTTCAACAATCTGAGAGGCTGCCTTTTCCGTATCATAGACATTTAAAACTAAATTGAGAAACCAAATGTCGCCAAACCATTTGAATACTATACTTTTTTTGTAAATACTACTTCAAAAACAATATATTTATAATGAATGTGCAGTTCTTATTAACCTGATCTCATATTGCTGCTATAAGCACATGTCTATAAACAAATACTATATAACTATATTTGATTAAGTTCCTAGTATTTACACATGTTGAATTTTGTTTTAATTCTGAAACGCAATTTTCCTTTTATTGCTGAAAGTAAATAAAATATTTTTAAATGTTTTTTTTTTCGAAAATTGTCGAATTGTTGACAACTCTAATAACAGCATTATTTTTAGTCACAATTTATACACACCTAATTCTTATAATTGTTATATAAAAAAACACAAAAAAACTACACAATAAAATGTTGTGTAATTTCTAGCATTTTTAAATTTAAAATTTTTTTTTTTTTTTTTTTTAAGACCAGCACTCAGGGGATGCCCCCTATAAATGCAATGCATTGTGCTGGTGACGGAAATTTAGGTAGAGGAGGGTGGAAAGAGGGAGTAGTGCTTATTTGCATTTGCCTTGAATCGCTGTATGTCACAATTGGCGGGAAATACACTTGCGGGAAGTTTATTCCACATACGGACCGTACGACTGAAGAACGAATTTTCTCTGTAGTGTGTTGTGCGATCGACTGGCCAATAGATAGTAAACGGATGGGAGTTCCTTGCAAGCCGACTTCTGCCAAATGTCCTCACATCTGTTATAAGTTGACGGATGTCCGAGGAACACGCACCGTGAAAATGCCGATAGAACAGTGTCACGCAACCCTCATTACGCCGATGCTCAAGGGAGGCAATTGAGCTGGACACCCTACTGTCCCCTATCAACACCTTTGCTCTCCTTTGTACACGGTCCAGCAACTCCAAAGATGACTTTGGAGCACCTGCCCATATATGGGAGTTATATTCCATTCGCGGCCTGATGTAGGTGGTGTAGATATTAAGGAGATCAGATGGAGTGAAGTACTTCTTGCACCGCTTTAAAAAGCCTAGGCACTTCGATGCATCTTTCGACACTTCAAATACATGTTTTGCCCAGCGAGCATCACATTGTATTTTCATGCCCAGAACATCAAGAGCGTCTGATTCCTCAATATCCACACCATCCATAGATAATGACGATACGACTGGGTCAGCTGTTGGCTTGTGCGAAAGCAGACAGCACTGGGTCTTCCCCGCAGTAAAACTTACTCTATTCAATCGACCCCACTCAACAATGGCCTCGAGATCGCGGTTGAGCGTTTCATTCATTAATTGACGTTTATCACTAATTTCCTGAAGATTTGGCCTGTGGTCGAATGAATATGAATGACAGAGATTACTGTCATCTGCAAAATAGTAGATTTGGTTCACAGTCCGACCCAGGAGATCGTCAATGAAAATAAGAAAAAGAGAAGGAGAGAGAATTAGCATGCCACGATTTTATCATCAAAAAATAAAATATTCTGCTTGCATATTTTTCTAATTTCAATGATTTCTCATATTTCTTTTATTTAATTTTTTGTATTTTGTAGCTAAATTTTGTCGATAAAATTACTGACAATTTTATTCTAGCAGGTTTATAACTTTTCGAAAACCAATGGAAAACATCCTTACGGGTTTGGGATTTTCATAGTGGACAGAATTTTAACAACTCGATGTCAACGATTTTTCACACATTTTATTCCAATTTACTAACGTTTTTCGTATCACAATAAAAGTACGGAAATAAACTTAAGTGGTCATGAGCATATTTTTAATCATAGTCTGGTTGTGCTATCGAGATATCGAGCTTAGAAATTGAGTTACTTTATTTAGTATAAAATTGCTTAAGACATACATAAGGCTACTTGGGTATCCCCTGATCAAAGAACGAAGACCGAAATTGATCACGTGGTGATTGATGGAAGGCACTCATCCAGTGTAATGGACGTACGAGTGATCCGAGGAACTAACATCGTTTCTGATCATTACCTAGTAGCAGCAAAAGTTCGCACAAGATTAAGTAGATCAAAAATCGTATGAAACCAGACACAGAGAAAGCTAGACACCGGAAAACCGCAATAACCAGACGTAGCCACAGCCTACTCAAGGAAACTGTCGCAACTTTTGGCACAGAACCCACCTCCTCCCGATAAAGATCCCGAAGCGCAGTGGAAACCCATTTCCAACTCTATAAAAACTGCCGCAACTTCCGTACTACATAGGTTTTGAAAAATCGCTTCGCAACAAACCATGGTACGATGAAGAGTGTAGCAAAGCAAATGAGAAAAAGAATCAATTGCAACGCCAGCTGGGACAGTGTGGTGTAGGGGAAACAGAAAGGAGGTAAATCGATTCACTAGGCGTAAGAAACCACAGTGGAGAAAGAAAATTGAGACATAAGGAAGGAAGAACGAAACGCGAAAATTCTACCAAAAAGTCGAAAACGGAACTAATGGCCATGGTTCAGGGCATGGACGGAAATCTCATCTCAGAAGTACAGAGCACGTTGGGAATATGTAGACATAATTTCTCCGCGCTACTGGTACCTGAGATGTCGATGAGACAATAAATCACAATTTGGACGACGACGTCGATTGCCCCACTTCTAACCAAGACGAGGTTGAAACAGCTATTGCCTGGCTTAAGAACAACAAAGCTGCAGGAGCCGATGGATTGCCGGCGCAGCTGTTGAAGGCTGGCGGCGTTGAGCTGATAAGGTGCATGCATCAGCTCATAAGCAAAATTGGCTTAGATGAATGCGAATGCATGCTCGGCGATTGGAGTCTCATTGTACTATGCTTCATATTTAAAAACGGTGACCCTAGTCTCTGTGCCAACTACAAAGCCTTTATCCATAGCATATAAGTTTCTATCTAACACATTGCCCAAATTTTCACGCTTCGCCAAATCTTGGACAAGACCTATGAGAAACAAATCAACACCTATCATCTATTTGTCGATCATAAGGCGGCCTTGGATAGCCCGATACGGTAGAAAATCTACGAAGCAATCTTTTTAGCTTGGTATTCCTGAAACTCATACGCTTTTGCAGGATGACCTTGACAAACATCAAATGCGGAGGGAAAGTTGGTGAGGATCTTACTGAACCGTTTGAAAGCAAGCGAGGCCGGATATCTCCTTAACATCTTAATGGAGATCATTATGAGAAAAGTTGCATTCAACATGAGTAAACCCATCATCAGCAAAAGTCACATGCTGCTCGCGTTTAGATTGGGTCCACAGTGAGAGAAGTTACTGCGGTGTTTTCGAAAATCGACAAGCAGTTAGCGAAAGTGGGTCTGAAAGTTTGAGTTAAGTTGCAATGAGCAGGAACGTTGTTGATAACCGCTATAATTTCAAGGTGGTGGATGAATTTATATACCTCGTAATTGCCGTAAACAAAAACAACAACGACAACTAAGCAAGCATTTTAGAGATAAAGCCCTCTCTCGAAATCCACCTATACAAGACTCTCATACAACTTGTCTTGTTTATGGCGCAGAATTCTAGGTCTTATCGCAAGCAGACGAAACATCTCTAGGAGTCTTAGAGATAAAAGTACTCCGAAAAATGTCTGGCCCTATAGCGCACAACGGCGAGTATAGGCGTCGCATGAACCATAGCTGTATGAGCTATATGCCGACATGGACATAGTTAAGTGTATCAAAATAACGCGATTGCGCTGGGTAGTTCATGTCCGTAAAATGGATGAAAGCGAACCAGCACAATCGGTTTTCGAAACCGAACTCGAAGGAATGTATTCCATATTGTATTCCGGCAATGCGGATAATCCATCACACCCCCATTTGCAAATTAAGGTGAGGTCAGAATTTCTTCATCTTGCGTACTATCTTAAGTAAAGGAGTCAACCTGGAAATCAACTGGCAAATGTGAGAAATAACACGGAGCTCATAGAAATGAGAGCAACCGAGATAAGTAGAATACAAATTGAATTTTAAGAGCAACTGGTCTTAACAGTGACAAATCAAACCCAGTAGGTATCATGTGAACTATCATCACGATAAATTATTCCGTTTAAAACTTACAGAATTAATTCCAAAAATAGATTTTTAACCACTGTGCGCAGGAGAGTTCAGGTGGACGAATCCCTGCGTACCCTTGGAATTAGCAACTGGCGACAAAATATGTAGTTGACTAAATAGGTTATCATCGTTTTGTTACGTCCCTGGCCACCCGGGATTGTTCGAAACCAGATACGGATGTAAGTAAGTAAATTTAAATAACTTCTACTGTAACAAAGATATTGGATAAAACTTGAAATAATTTTGATAAAAAATTTTAAATTTTAGATACCAAATTTTTAAATTATAATTATTATAAATTATACCATCAATTACAAAGCTGCGTTCAATCGCCACATACGCAGAAAATTGTACGTAGCCTGTATCTGAACTTGGGATTCCGGCAAGACTGAGCAGTCTCTGTAGAATGACGCCGACCAACACCAAATCAGCAGTGAGGGTGGGAAAGGACCTCACCGAACCATTCTGTACCAAGCGAGGACTGGGACAAGGCGACACACTTTCGTGCAATCTCTTCAACATCTTAATGGAGATGATAATGAGAAAAGCTGCAGTAAATATGAGCAAGACCATCAGCACGAAAACTCATATGTTGCTGGCGTATGCTGACGACATAGACATCATTTGGTGAAATTTGCGAGAGGTTACTGTAGTATTTTCAAGAATAAAAAAAGAATCAGCGAAGGTGGGTATTGCTGTTAATGAGGGCAAGACAAAATTGATGGTGTCAACGACTAAACAAACCTCTCGACTTGGTTTGCACTTGAACGTTGACAACCGATTTAATTTTGAAGTGGTAGATGAATTCGTCTACCTTGGATCCGCCGTGAACAAGGACAGGCTGGAGATAGAGAGGAGAATTGTGCTTGCAAATACATATATGATATTTTGGGCTTAGCAAGCAGTTGAAGAACTAAGTGCTCACTATAAGATAAAATACCAGCCATACTATACTCTCATTTTACCATCATCCTGACATATGGCTCCGAATGTTGGGTACTATCGCAAACGGATGAAAAACACCTGGAAGTATCTGGGAGAAAAAATTTTCCAAAAATTATATGATCCTTTTAAAGACAACGGCGAGTACCGACGCTGTTGGAACCAAGAGCTTTATAATTTTTAAACTGACGTGGGCATAGCTAGGTGAATCAAATTCGGACAATTGCGTTGGCTAAGTCATGTTATAAGAATGGATGAAGACGAGCCAGCGCGAAAGGTATTCAATAACGTACCCGATGGAAGCAGAGAAGGAGCACAACCAAGACTCACTGGAAAGACCAGGCTATAAGAATCCCTTTGTATCCTAGGTGTTACCAACTAGCGAGAAAAAGCGAAGGATAAGCCAATTGGAGAAATATGTTAAAATTTATTTTATTTATTTATTTGTTTAATTAATGTGTGTAGGGCATCTCACCTCATGAGGTTGTAAAATAGTCAATAAAAGTAAAGTTAACGGAATCTTTGAAGAACTTGTTTGATATTAACTCTTCGTAAGTACTTCCGTGTAATTTAATATCGTCAAAATATTGAATCTTTGCCATAACTTCGGGGGACCGTTCACATCGAACATCAAGCTTTCCACTAAGTTCCTTTATGCATTCTAATTGCCAACTACCATATGTGAATAGGCTTGATGTATATCTAGTGTCATAAAGTATTTTCCCCAGTCATTCTTGCGAATATGTCATCGATTTTGGGTATAGGGTAACTATCGTCCTTGTCAGCTTTGTTAATTAAAAATGTATAAACGGCACAAAGCTGAACGTCGCCGTTTTATCTTAAACACGGAACTGTGGGTGTACCCACTCTGAGAATTCAACTTTTCTATTGTTCTAATATTTACCAAACGCAGTAATTCTTTCTCAATTATATCTTCTAAAGCGTATGGTGCTGGTCGATATCTAATAATACCCGGTTTAACATTTTCTATAAACTCTAGTTTACATTTGTAATACTGTTTTTTCAGCAGTTTCGACAAAAATGCATTTACAATGATTTATAATTCTGTTAACTTAAGTTTAACATTGTTCCTCTTTCATATGATATTCTCAAGTAAATATAAATCTGATATATGGAAATTTAATTGTCGGATCCAATTTCTTCCAAGAATTGAATCCACTTGCTGCTAATGATGTATAAATCGGATTAAGTTGTTGTGTTCTTGTGTGTAATATTCTCTTTGGCCTTTCCTATTGGATGTATTAGTTTACCTGTATGCTTTCGCAATTGCAATAACGTGGGCAGTAATTTGTAGTTGTAATACCATTGTAGATACTGACGTACCAGTATAAATTTACATTCTGCAGTTTGTGTCTTCAACATTTAAATTAAACATGACTTTTCAATCTTTAATATTATTCAATTGCAATATTTGTTTAATGTCTTCAAATGAGTCTGATGCGTTATCGTCATTATGATGGTTTGAAATGTCAAATACATGATTTTCTGCAAAACTTTTGATGAGGCAGACTTCTTGAACGTGCCCATATTGCTGCGTTTATGGTACTTCCATTTTTCGCGGAGCATTCCAAAGGTGCTACTCGTACTTCTTCAGTAGTCGTTACTGGCCTCAGACCTAAATTTCCCGTCTTCCATCCCCATTGAAGTGGTTTGAGTGAGTTGTTTTTCCAAGATTGCACCTGAACTTAGGAATTTATTATGATATAAAAAACATTAATATTAATTAACAAAAATATTATATGGGAATATTATACAAATGTTTTTAAATGCAGGACTTGAATGTGACGGCCACAATACCACTCAACCCCCCGACTACCACAATCTTCTTCAGACGAGTGTTTTAACATTGAATGAATATAATCTATTTAGCAAATTGAGACCATTCTCAAAACAACAATTCCAAATTTTTTTATCAAAACACCTGAAATGTAATATTAACAGTGTAATTATGTACAATTGTCAATAAATAATTTCAAATATACTTGAAAACATTCATTGCAGCAATGAAACAAAATCATTGTAGTAATGTAACAAATTCATTGCAACAATGACTCAAATTCGTCAAACCAATGAAACAAATTCATAGCAGAAATGAACAACTTCATTGCAGCGATGAAGCAACTTCATTGCTGTAATGAAACAAATTCGTTGCAGCAGTGAAATAAATTTCTTACAAGAACGATACTTATTCATTGCAAAAATGAAACAAATTAATTCCAGCAACGAAACAAATTCGTTAGACTAATGAAGAAAATTCATTGAGGCAACAACCATACTTTCACCACGGTAACGAACAATTTGCAGTTGATGAACACATTGTCATAGCAGAATGAAACGTTACGTTAGCTTAATTTCGATGACAATAGTTGTTCGGGTGATGAACATTTTCATCCCTGTAACGATGCTTTTCCGTTCAGTGTGTCAATATAATTATACGTTTTAAGTTTTTGTATTTTCCTAAAATATTTGTATCAATTCACTGAAATATAAACGTCTATTTGTAGGGAAGCCAGATTTGCGGTAGATGATTTATTGTAACAGTCAAATTGTCGGAAACTATATACATATAAATATGTATGTATATATTCTGAGTCATTTATCAAAATAAAAATAATACATTTTAATTTTCCCATGGAATAGCAAAGTGGAAAATAATATAAACTGGGAAAAAAAGAGTGCTTGATGTTAATATTTGTATATCATTCACATATGGATGATTAAATTCCCAAACCAGCTTCTTACATCACTGAAAAATATTAATCGCAACAATGGAACATATTCATCATACTTATAGTATTGAAACATATTCGTAACACTGACGAAAGTTTTCACGTTAATGAATTAATTTTCAATGCGGAGATGTACCTTCGGATATATCTAAGCAATACTTTTTGATTTATATCGAAATTTTAGAGAAAATATAAAGTTGTACTTTGCCAAACTCAGAAATAGAGGGCGGATCAATAAGTCCGTGACTTTTTGAATGAAACACAGCTTTTTTTGCAAAAAAAATATATTTCTACATAATCTCCTTTTAGGTCAATAGACTTAGTCCAACGTTTCTCCAATTTTTGTATCCCTTCCAAAAAAATAGGATTTTTTGAGGTCCATAAAATAGGCATTTCTTTGATCAATAATTTCATCGTTGGAGCTAAATCTCTTTCTACCGAGCCGTTTCATTAGGTTTGGAAATAGAAAATAGTCACTGGGGGCAAAATCCGGATATTATGGCGGAATTATGGAATTTTGCCATTGAGACTACACACGATGGTCAATTGAGAGCAAACGCGACACCCATCTTGCAGAGAGCTTTCTTAAACCCAACTGATTATTTAAAATTGAAACCACACTGCCATATGAAATGCCTATGGCGTCAACAATCTCACGCACTTTTACTCTTCGATCGGCCAACACCATATCATGGATTTTTTCGACATTTACGGGTGTATTGACCTCAATTGGCCGTCCAGAACATTCAGCGTCATTGGACTTGTGCGTCCACAACGAAAGTCAGTAAACCTCATTTTTACCATTGAAATCGATCGGACGAATCGATCGAGAGTCCCCATAGTATTTATCAAGCTCTTCCTTGGTTTCATTGACAGTTTTTCGTAAAAAATAATGTTTAATGAGCGCTCGAAATTCACTTTTTTCCATTTTTAAAAAAGTGCGCGAGGTTGTATATTTTGAACAGCTGTTAAACGCAAAGTAAATGACAGAACTTGTTCAAAATTTGACAGTAGTCTATTAACAGGTAGTGCTTGATGAGAGCAGTGTTGCATTATATATAACTACGAGGGAAGTTCGAAAAGTCACGGACTTAATGATCCGCCCTATAGTTTAAAACAATTTCCAAATCTGACTTAGAGCGCTACGGTCCTGATGAAAAGAGACACAAACTTCGGAATCATCGTCAGCCAACTAGAGGTCAAATCCTGGTTCGGTCTATTTACATTTTTTCTAATTGCAGAAAAACCCTGATCTGTATAGCTCAAAGCAAATCGACAAATATTCTTCTAAGAAATAATCGAAATCGAAGATCGAATCATATATATAAAAAAAAAAACAATTTCCAAATCTTTTCGAACCTCTTTTCAACTCATGTAAAATTGTAATTTTTTTACAAAAGTTCACTCTTTAGTTAGTATTATTATTTTTTTTAATATTCTATGAAATATATTTTAGATATATATTTTAATTTTAAACTTTCGTTGATGTGTAAATAAATCATTTTATATCTTGAAGATACTAAACGTCAAAGATACCCCCGATTATACAAATAATTTAAACTACAACTTTATATACGAAATCTACACCAACAATTTCACCTCAGAATGTGTCATATAAAGGTCAAAGTTCAAAGTGAGTTTGTCGCCACTAAACAGTTGTCGGTTGAATATAAACACAGCATGCTGATTGTCATTGGACAGATAAGTGGCACTGTATAAAACAGCGTTAGTTTTATCCACATCAATTAGTATATTTAGATATGTTTGTTGTGAATATTATTAGGTAAGTTTCCCAGAAATTAGCTGCCAACTTTAAATTAGACGTAAATACTCGTTGGTATTAGATGCATCAAATAGAAGATTTTGTGACACATTGCGTTGTTTAAGATGTTTGCACTATTTTTTCTCGTTTGTGTTACAAAATAAAATAAATATCGGAATTCAGAATTATTATAGCAACCATGTTACAAACATAATGTTTATTCCATCCGTATCACTTATTTCGATGTAATCTGTCTTGCCCATTACCGTAGCAAGTTGAATATTTTTCAAGGCAATTTAAGTTTGATTGTTTGAAGAGTACGAACGAACGAATCCTTGAAAAGGACGTCATGTAACAGAACAACATTTGCAAGTTACATAGAATAAAAACTCATTTGTTAGTAGTTGAGTTGGTTGTTGGTATGCATCAACAAAGTTTGTTAATGGATTTGGGGTGTGGCTGAGTACAGTGTGATGGTAGAAAAAGGGCGTTACCCCTTCCATTGCGAATTTAAATTTAAAAATTCTAAAATTTATTGAACTAAATGACGAAAATATTTAAATTTATTTTCGCTATATTAAAAACGATGGAAGCGGTGTTTGAATTATCAGCTTTGAGTTGCCTATGACGTTTTATATATTTTTTTAATTAAAGTTTCCGTAACGGTGTTGCTTAATATCATTGCGAATTGATATTAGTTTAGTTTAATTTCATATATTTTATAATATTTTAGGAAACCACATGATATATTTAAGCAGAAAAAGGTAATCTCCTTAAACTCTTTATATATACTACATACTAAATTATAAAAATTCTGTAAACGCTATGAAGACAATAAAAATTGAATTGAATTGAAAATTGAAATTGACTGAAATAGGTACACTTTTGCAGCACTTTTAATATTTTTCCAACATTGGCACCCATGTATCTTGATGACTTTTCAATATCACTAACTTAATCCATGACTGGTGGGATACATAGCTTGCAGGAAACATAAGGATGCATATTGAATTGTTTTTTCGTACTTTCCGTTTATTATATTTCAAATCATTTCTCATTTTACAGAAGTACAAAAGAGTATCAAATAATAATAATTTTTTTAATTTTTGTGGATGATTAGAAATATGTCTAAAGTATTTCGATATCCACAAAGGCATTTCATGAGCTCGCAAAATCATACAAGTATTTGGGTACACCTTTTAGGAATAAACACAACTTAGCCTAAAATTTGTGAAAAACCTACTGATGCGAAAATATTCATAGTACCTATATTTCACCCAAACGGTACCCAGCGCGATACTTTTTAAATTACGATAACCTCGTACCACGAACACCTTCGTACCAACACAGTTCTTTTCGAGCTCCTTCAAATCATAGAGTAATAAACCAAGAGTATGTAACAGCTGTTTTTCTTGGGACGGAAATCTTTGAAAGTCACTGAAATAGTTTGAATGATGCTTTTGTTCAAAATTCAAAATACTTTATCAGTAATCAAACGAAATTTCAATGGATTTAGATGAAAAATGTCATCTAAATGAGTTTAATACATGGTTTACTTACATCCACTTATCGCTTACCCTTTCATTACACTCTATTCTCTACTTGTACTCTAAGTAACAAGCCGAACAGCTGTTTCATCGAAACCCCTCCCTCAAAGTACATACATCGACTTACTGATTAGTGTTCATTCTTGGTGAGTTGGTATGAGGTACATTTCCAAATAATAACTGTATACTTTTAGACACAAGACAATCCAGGTCCAATATCCACCACAACTTTTCGTGAATATCCTACTGTTATTTTGGAATAAATATGAATAAATAAATAAATGGTTTTCCCATTACATCCCATGAAGGGACCGGGGAGAACTTCTCACAATCACTGAGCTGTGCGCTTTCCAGTTTTCACTCACTGATTGGGACCTACAGTTTTACACCGATACCGAACGGTATTTTGAGAAGCTTTTTCATGGCTATATACTCGATAGTGTCGCCGTCACTAAGCGAGGTGACCGTCGTCGAAAGAAATTTTAAGGTGGTTGGAGCAGGGATCGAACCCAGGATCTCCTGTACAAGAGGCGCGCAAGTTTTATTATAACCTTTTACCTTTCTAGCTTTAAAGAAATTGACAACACTGCTGTTAAGAAATCAACTCTGATCGTGGTCACAATCAGCCTGGCCATTCCCCGACAGGCCGAGACTACATCTTGAAAAGCTGTAACTACAAGCAACTTCACAAGATCCGCCTCTCTCTGTTCTGACGTTGACCCGACTGATTGTTCCCGAAGAAAAAAAACCAATAGAAAAAGAAAAATTGTAAATTATATAATTATCATTGTATCAACGAGAAAATAAACCGAATAAAGGTACAAAACTGTATTAATAAATTTAACTCGCACACTACCCATTGCACCACCGACGGTCAAAATCCAAAATATCCAAATCCAAATATGTCAAGCATTTGTCTACCACTTAAGCCTGTTCGTTCCGAGCAGGCTCAACTCCGCATTTTCCGTACGAGCCTAGTCGATCCAAATACACTCCTTCCCAGTGATTCTGTAGTTTTGGTGATAGACTCTTCTTCTACTGTGGATTAAGCAGTAACACCAGCAGGCCTTCATCGAATCCTTCTGAGTATGCCGCTAATTCGTATCTGGCTTTCAACTTATTACTGACCATCGTCATTCTGGTGCGAGCGCACTCGCGAAGGTCACTAAATTATCCCGAAACACCACCAATCTCAGCGCTGTCAGATAAGTGCCAAACTCAAAATTTCTACGTAGCTTCAACTCTGCCGAAAACGACACTGGCTGACGTTCGGGAGGTGGTATGCGGTCGTGCCAGTCTTTTCGATCCACATTGACGACCTATTACGTGCATAGATACTCTCTCGAAGAGATCGTCACGAACGTTTTTTCTTTTTGTTCACAACTCCTACATATTGGGCTCGTAGTTGCTATGGGCTGAGTTGAACCTGGGTGTTTTTATTCAATTTAAACGGGTCTTGTCCCTCGTGTAATTGAAGAGTATTAATTTGTATTTCTCATTTTTACACATCACTTTTGTGTTCTTGTCCAATTCTTTTGAACTTATGATCAACATTTAAATTTTCAACTTTTTCGAATCATTCTTGAATTTCCATGTTGTTACAACTTCTTCATTTGTGGAGCTTCATGTTTCCTGAACAATTCCAGAATTCTCGCTTCATTTCTCCTACATAATTCTAAAATGTTCGTTCGATTTCTCCATCCTGACAATAAACATTGCAAAGAAATCCATATTGACAGTTGTTATTTTGCAGAGACCTCCATTTCGGCATTGAACTCGAACGGGTAGGTCTGCAAGTCAATAAGCATGTTTTTTTTACCCCGCTAAAGTTAATTTAGCTTAATTTGTACGAGGCAGCTAAGCGATATTAAGTGGCATTTCAATTTCCCACTTAAATTCCGACTTGAGCGATGACAATGTTGCCACATGTTCAATGTCAAGAAATGGCAACAAAAAATTATCTTAGATACATTTTGTTATCATTTCTTGCGAATGAAAATGATATCAAGGAGAGATTCAACAGCAGAAATCTGCACAAATTTGCTTGCACATTTTTAGTTTATTAAAATTATTTTACTTAATGGAAGACTACGTATACTTTTATATCTCTAAACTTGAAAGATAGATTTTTATTTCCGATTGAAAACAAAATTGGAACTAAATTGCGCGGTAAATGTTACACATATTGATCATGGTAGAATTATCTATCAGGTATAGTCGTTTAAACAGGTGATGATATTTGTTTCATGTCGTTTTTCGGTTTCAAATCATATGTAAGGGTTTTTCAACAGAGACGCTACAAAAGTAAATCGATAGGGACAGCAAACGACGCCATACTTTTTCCCGCTCTTTTGACATTTCTCTTCAGTAAGGTTTGCCATTTCATCATGGAAAGATATACGAGCCAACAACGAGTCCAAATTATTAAAATTTACTACCGAAATTTGGAATCTATGGCCTCAACTTTAAGAGCGCTACGTCCAATTTATTGTCGTCATAATCGTCCTACCAGATCAACAATTGAGCGTCTAGTGAATAAATTTGAATCCACAGGCACAGTGGAAAATGTTCCCGTGCCAGTGAGACAAAGAAGTGCTCGTAGTGTCGAGAATATTGCTGCCGCTGAGGCTTCAGTTCAAGAAAGACCAAACGTGTCTCTCACACGTCGTTCTCAAGCGTTGGGTATCTCTGTGACGTCGTTGTGGCGAATTTTGCGAAAAGATCTTGGCCTACATCCTTACCAGATCAAATTGACGCAAGAACTGAAGCCGCTTGACCACCATAAGCGTCGAATGTTCGTGAATTGGGCTGAGCAACAACTTGAAAATGATTCGGATTTTCATCGGCAATCATCTTCAGCGATGAGGCTCATTTCTGGCTGAATGGCTTCGTCAATAAGCAAAATATGCGTTATTGGTCAGATAGCAATCCACACGTAATGCATGAGTCATCATTGCATCCCGAAAAAATTAAGGTTTGGTGCGGTATATAGGCCGGCGGCGTCATTGGGCCGTACTTCTTCCGTGATGATCAAGACCGGCACATTACTGTGAATGCGAATCGCTACCGTTCAATGATAACCGAATATTTTTGGCCCCAATTGGATAATATGGACTTGGTGGACATGTGGTTCCAACAGGACGGCGCCACAAGCCACACAGCGAATGCCACAATCAATTTATTGGAAACCAAGTTTGGTGAACGTGTTATCTCACGAAATGGCCCAGTCGATTGGCCACCTCGGTCGTGCGATTTGACGTCGTTAGATTATTTCCTGTGGGGCTACGTCAAGTCAGTATTGATGAACTTAGTTCGTTTATGCTTGAAAACCGTCGAAAATTGGGTTCAGCGTCTGGACTTCTGCAAGCGTGCCCGTGGTGGCCATGCAAAAGAAATCGAGTTCCATACATAATGGCATCGAACGTACTTTCACAGGAATAAAGAATTTTATTGGTATCTAAAACCAGTTTAGTTTAATTTAAAAAAACTTTTGTACCGCTCTTATTGAAAAACCCGTTATTTTGTTTTTATACTTTCTTGTATTGGTGGTGTACATTTGTGTAGAGTTTGGCAACTGAAACGAATAAACGAAATATAGAAGATGTACCAACAAAACTATTGACAGTAATATGATATTAGGTTTGATACTAGTATATCTAAGAGAGATGAATACTCAACAAGATTAATCAATATCAAAAAGTTTTGGTGGATACAAAATTAATATTCTTTCTTTCTTTTGTTATTTTACTATTTGATATACTTCTTTATTAAAGAAACAACTTCAGTAATGTTTTTTAAGCTTTTTCATTACAAATTAAAATTTATAATTGTACCTTGAATTATTATCTAGCTTGTAAAAGAAAATCACTTACTTATGTCTATATGTGACCTGGTCTACGGAAAGGGGGCTTAGGTGTCAAAAAATCAATTTTCACTATTTGGTTGATTCGGATGATTTTTCACGTGGTGAAAAGCAGAAAATCCTAACTTGCTTAGAAGTGTACTAAAAATGTAGAGAAAGAAGAGTAAAAATACGACAAAATATAATTTATTGGTAATGAACAAAATACATTGAATTATAAGCTATAAAGACATGATTATACAGTAGAAAAACGTATTATGGGCCAAAAATAATAATGCTGAGTAGTTTATGTATTTTTCTTTGTTGTCGTTTTCCTTGAAATCTTTTTACGTGTTGATCCTGAGGAATATGGACCTGGTTCCTCGTCTGGTTTGAGAACATCTTCACTAGTTTTTGCCTTCCGTTTCTTCGATGGCAAATCTTTCGGCAATGGAACAGACGCTTAAAGGACTGCACTTCTTCACTGTCTGCGAATTTCTTTGTTTTTACACAATCTGTAGAGATTATGAAATGATGGAATTGCGTTATTCCAACAAGTGACTTGTACAGTGGTTTAAAATAGCTGTCCCATTCATACCAGACGACTTTTTCAGCCGATACAGCTTTATTATAACCCCCAGGTGATGATGCCTCGACACACTGCAGTAAATCTGCATACGTGTCGATGTTACTGACGGCATACTTACTTTTGAAAATACCGAAGTAACGATCAGGCGCGAACTTAGTGTGCCTGAACTCCTCATCACGGCAGTTCCTCCTCATCAACACTGAACTCCTCATCAACACTCATGTTTCATTTCATGCGAAATGGGAAGACGATAATCAACAGAAACAGTAAACGTCACTTCTTCAGTGTTACTTTTTTAAATGTTCCACACTAGCAACTTACACGATGAACTGTAATAATATTCCGACCAACAACAACACTTACTGGACCAACAACAACACTTACTGGACGTCCGGCGCGGAGAACAATTAACGAGATAATGGGAAACTGACGAAACGAGTTGCTTACTTTTAACAGCTTTTTCACAGAAAACTAGTTTTCGCATGTAAGCTCCCTTTTCGTAGACCAGGTCACATATAATAAATATGCTAGAGTGCTCGATTTGGAGACAGTGTGTAGTTTAAATAGACCATATCTTTAATACTTTGGTTTATTTTTAGAAAAAATTAAAAAAAAATCAAAAATTTGGATTAAATAAACGACTACCAAAAAAAAAAATATATATATGTATGTTGTTGCTGCTTACAACTACAACAACATCTCCTGCTACCATGTATTTGTTGGCACTGGCTACAAACGTGTTGCCGTATCGCATTTTTATTCACCCATTACAGCAAATGATGCCACATTTCGTAGTATTAATTGTGGATCGTTTCTATTTGGAAAGTGGTAAGTGGCGATAGCTTAATGGAATAAAAAAACAGCCATAATATTCGCCGCTTAAATTCGTGTGTAAGTCTTTATTTACCCCTTTTACTATGACTTATAATTGCGTACTTTTAGGCATTTAATAACAGACCGACTGGATATGCTACGCACCTCAGCTATTTATCCAAGTTCAACAACTGGAGAGAGCGTTATTTGTTTACTCAGCTATATATCGGCTGTATTAGGAATGTATAAGTACATACTACATTTACAATACAATTAATACCTAACAATAAAGCTTGCAAAATACAATTTTAAAAGTTACATTGTGAATATTAATTACCAATATTTAAGCTTAAACAATAAATTCAATACAAATAAAATATTCAAAACTTAAGACACAAATAATAACAATAAAATAATAACAAATGAGATGAAACCATAACCACTACAATCAAAACGTTATAATATTAAAAATAAATATAATAAAAAAAAAATATATTTAAATATAGTTATAAAATAAAAAATAAATATTTTGAGATTATATTCATTTTTTATATTATAACTATATTTAAATTTATTTTTAGAAATTTAAGAACAAATTCAGGATTAAAAAAAAATTTTTAAAAATTTATAACGAATTATTACGAACTGTATAAAAAGTAACAAAAAATTTAAAACAAAACGGCACAGGGGTACGGTGGGAAATAAGGAAAAAACGGGAAAGGAAATATTTTAAAAATGTAACATATTAATGAATTAAAATTAACTGTAGACAAATTATAGTGAATGCAGTAAATGGAAGAGCAATAAACTGGTAAAGACGGCAACGAATATTAAAATCAATGACGGAAATCAGGAACTGAGAAATGGGAAACATGTAACACGCAGTAACGGGAATAGGAGACAAGGTACAAGTACAAAAATCAGCGATATATGACAGCAAGAAGTCGGGAACAATCAGAAAAAATATGATGCACCAAAAGTTGAATTGAAACAAACAGCAAAAATATGACACAAAAAATAATAGCAGGACTTTTTAACCGGACTTTAAAATACACGAGCAGATTTCAGGAACCAAAAACCAACAGCAAACAATAACAGCAACAATGGCACAGAATACGAGAATTAGAATACAAAAAAACAGTTTTGACAGCAACAAGAACCAATAGCAAACATCGTGACAGCAAACAATGGAGTAGGGACAATGCGTATATATATAGTTTATAGCTTATAAGTAATAAATGATTAAAATTTCTGGTTTTTTTTAAATTAATGGAACAAGAATCAGGTATTATGTGAAAAGTTCTCATTATAAAGTTTAGAAAGACGATTAGTAGACTAAACAGTTCTTATTCACATCTAACAAAAGATAGCCTCAATGGGAAAATGTGTCTCGATTGTCGCACTCGAATATTGAAATGTAATCCACCCAAAATAAAGAGTGAATCGATATCACCATTATCTGGTGTGAGTAAAACTAATGCAATGAGGTGCGAGAGTTTTTTTTGCAATATCAAAAATGGAAAGACACAGTTCTTTATATTTTTTCATGCCCTAAATCATACTCCTAGAGCATTTGACGCAAAAAAATGTGAATAACCCTAATTTATATTTCTATATATGTGACCTAGTCTACGGAAAGGGGGCTTAGGTGTCAAAAAATTAATTTTCACTTTTTGGTTGATTTGGATGGAAGATGAGATGCTTTTTCACGTGGTGAAAAGCAGAAAATCCTAACCTGCTTAGAAGTGTACTAAAAATGTAGAGAAAGAAGAGTAAAAATAGTGTTACTTGTTACTGTCACTTGTTAGTGTTCAGTGTTACTTTTTTAAATGTTCCACACTAGCAACTTACACGATGAACTATAATAATATTCCGACCAACAACAACACTTACTGGACCAACAACAACACTTACTGGACCAACAACAACACTTACTGGACGTCCGGCGCGGAGAACAATTAACGAGATAATGAGAAACTGACGAAACGAGTTGGTTACTTTTAACAGCTTTTTCACAGAAAACTAGTTTTCGCACGTAAGCTCCCTTTTCGTAGACCAGGTCACATATATATATATTAGGGCGGCATTCTGTTGTATGGAAAATAATTTCTTTCATAATATTAAGGAGCGCGCGGCGGAATATTATGACGCTTGGGGAAAGACTCTAATGCTGAAAATTTGGGGAGAATCGGATAAATTTAACCCGTGGCGCTTTGAGTTCAAAGGTCAAATTTTAGAAATTCCTATTTTTACGCGAACAAGATCAGGTAACTTTGTTTGTTTTTATGGGATCTTGATAAAGCTTGACGTAATTGTTCTACTGGGCCGAGCACTGAAATGGTATTAATTTCAGACAAATTGGATAATGCTAACTCCTGCCGCATAAAGGTCAAAAGTAAATTTTTGCATTTTTAAACAAGTTTTATATGGAAACTTAGTGCTATTTTTTATGGTAATTGTATGATTTGGGATTTCAAATTAATCCATCTGTAAAGCCTCTTTGTAATCCTCATATTTCTATAAAAAATTTGGACATTTACGTGTGAAAATCGTACTTGTTTTTTAATTATATATAAATATTTCATAATACACTAAGAAAATAATATCTTTATCATTTCATTCAAAGCCTGTTTTCAAATCTTTTAAATTGGCTTCTTTTGAATAAATTTTCCGATAGTGTTGCACAACCTGAAACAGAAAGTTATCATATTATAAATACCAAATTAAAACAGCTCAAATTCATACTTTCAGCAAATGTTGCCTTTGCCCCTCATCCTTAGTAACTTTGCCTTGATATTCTTGAACCAGCTTAATTCCTCTTTCAGCACTGTCATTTACTACGTTTAACTTTTTAATGATATTCTTTCGTCGACTGTATTCATCAGAATCATTCCATGAATTTGCGTCTTTTATAAAAAAAATCAATGGAAATGCCAAATCTCTTAAAAACTTTTTTTGAGTGTTTTGAAAATAAATCTTCTAGGATTGTAAACAAATCCCTAGAAGTAAATTTGCTAAAATTTTCCTTTTTTATTCTTAGCTTTTTCGGAATTTCTTCATCTTCATCCACATCAGCATCATTAGTAGCGTCGACAAACATTTTAGCCAACAGTTTGCACTTAGTTGCAGTATCTATTCTGTCGTCGAATAGAGAAAATCCCACACATTCCTCACTAAGATAATAAAGGTGATTTAATATTTTTGTAATGGCAATATCCCCAATCTTTTTGTTGATTATTGTGTAATTTTCTAATTTTTTTAGAAATGCCAAATCATTTAAAGCCGCTTTCTCTGCTTTGTTTGCATCAAACCAGTAAATGGTGTAACATTTAATAATGAAACCTGCTACTTCTATTAAACCATTTACTTCGGAATCGGCCAATAATAGAAATTCATTGCGAAAAATTAATATCTTAAGACAGTAAATAGCTTGCCATCCATCTTGCGTGATGCAGAGCACCTGGTTTTGCAAATTTTATTCCTCGAGGTGGTCTTCCACCGAGGAATACTATGACTATGAAAAACTCTCTATAGTCATCTCTTGGGAATGATTCCTCAATTTTGGTATATGCAAAATTTAAAATTTCTCCGCAATCATCTCTTAAAATTTCATTAATTCTGGGATGAGTTATTCCTGGCAAAAAATTATCTTGATTTATATCAGGCCAGAATTTTTGAAATCTTTTGAATATTTGAATGTCCGGACCAGTCGCTGATTCAATCTTTGCCTCCTTAAACACTGCAGCTAGGATAATTTCGAAAATATGGTGCCTGCAACCTAGGAACAATATATTTCGTCCGATAGCTTTCTCTAATAGTGTGGCAGCACCTTTAAATTGACCAGTGTTTGACGAAGTTGTGTCAAAAACAAATGCTTCCGTTTTTTCAAAATATTGTTATCTTGTAATGCATCATAAACAGCAGAGGAAATTTCAAATCCGGTTCCTGAAGGAATGTCAGGCATGTGTATAATTTGCTCTACATCTGTAGCCGTTGCTATTATTGCGAGCCGATCTTCATTTTTTCCACTAATTGACGACAGCAGTTTTGTATCCCAATGTATGGTTAATCGTTGGTCATTTGCCGAAAATGTTCGCATTATGTTTTGACTATGCTCTTTTCTATTGCGATTTAAAACGTAATCAGACGTGTTAAGACCAACTGCATCCAAAAATGCTACCAATAAATGGACAGCGTCACGACGACTTACTTTTAGTTTGTGGAGGACTGCTGCGAGTCTTGGGGTTAAAATATTCTTTTTTGTACAAGGAATTTTTTGATGACGTTTCAGTTCTGGAATGACATTCGTATATTCTTCATCTGTCTGTGGCTCTTCTTCGGTTTCAGACAAATCTGAGGTATTCCATATATTGCAAGCTGTAAGGAATTTTAAGAAGTTTTTGACACAACATTTAATCAATAATTAATATAATTTTACCTGTTGAAGTTGATGGTTGCTCTTCGTACGCATTATTTCTAGTTTCTTCACGCTGGTTTCTTTGTAATATACGCTCTTCTTTTTGATTCAATTTCACATCTACGCCCAACATGCAACCTTCTCGTCCTTTCAATCTTTGTTTTATTAGGAACAGTCTGTCTTCTTGAATGCCTATCATATCCATAGCATTTTTATGAGCAATATCGAATAAGTCGGGTAGTCCATCCTTCCATTCTTCTCTCAAGGTTTTATGAAATAATGTACGTTTTGATTTATTTTTTACCAAATTTTTCCATTCCGCATATAAGTTAATCAATTTTTTTGCGGCTCTATGTGACTCTTGAACAGGAATGCGTGCCCTTTTCCAAAAAACTGTGCACTGTTTTATCACTAAACGCGCACTTTCTTCAATATTTAACTTTTTATTTCTAATATTATAGAAAAGTACTTTGAGGCAGTCTTCCTTCGATGGTAATTTATTACCGGTTAATTCAGGTTTAAAGAACCCTATTAAAAATATTTCGCGTCTTACCGAGGACATTATGCGTGGAAATTATAAGATAATATTAAAATAATAATCACTTTAACACACTGCGCGCCGAACCAATAAAACTCTGTAGTTAAATACAATTGCTTATTCTAACCCACGTTGTCAGAAGTATTTGCTCAGAAAAATAAAACGGTACAATATTTTCAACTCTATTTTAGTTTTGTTATTTTTGTTTTTGGAAGTGTTCTCTTCGCTCACATGGTCCCATCTCAGTGTTTTATTGTATTTTGTTGTTTGTTTACCGTTAGGTAAGACTTGCTTTAGTTGAAACTTTTAAACAGAGCGATGGTTTCATCCCAATCGACGAAAATAAGGGGATACATGTTTCTTTACTAAATACCACTTTCAAATATGTATTATAATATTTAAAAAAATTACACTTGAAGTATAGAATGTAAAACATTTAACCATGACTCACTGCAACAACATTTTTTATAGAAATATAAGATTATAGAAATGTGAGGATTACAAAGAGGCTTTACAGATGGATTAATTTGAAATCCCAAATCATACAATTACCATAAAAAATAGCACTAAGTTTCCATATAAAACTTGTTTAAAAATGCAAAAATTGACTTTTGACCTTTATGCGGCAGGAGTTAGCATTATCCAATTTGTCTGAAATTAATAGATACCATTTCACTGCTCGGCCCAGTAGAACAATTACGTCAAGTTTTATCAAGATCCCATAAAAACAAACAAAGTCACCTGATCTTGTTCGCGTAAAAATAGGAAATTTCTAAAATTTGACCTTTGAACTCAAAGCGCCACGGGTTAACTTTATCCGATTCCCCCCAAATTTTCAGCATTAGAGTTTTTCACCAAGCGTCACAATATTCCGCCGAGCGCTACTCGAAATTCGACAACAACAAAAAATATGCCGCCCTAATATATATATATATATATATATACAAGGTGGCGCAAAAGTAATCCTCCTATCAGAAAATGCTATAAATTTTGCGATTGACCCCTAATGTCAGTTGTGTTTTGACATTTGTGTAGTAAACACATGCGAAATACACGCTAATGAACAATGTTACACTACACTGCTCCAGAACGCGGAATATTGCTGACTATTTATTCGACCAATAATCGACCAGAGTAATATGATTTTTCATCAAAAATAATCATGAGTGATGAGGCCGATTTCCATCTTAGCGGGATGAATTGGGATTGGAAAACATGTGGTTCCAACAGGACGGTGCAACGGCACACACTGCATGTGCCATAACCGATATGCTGAAAGATGCATTTCCCGGGCGCCTAATCTCCCGTTTTGGCGATTTGCACTGTCCAGCAAGATCGCCCGATTTGACCGCTCCAGACTTCTTTTTGTGGGGCTTTTTGAAGTCGCGGGTTTATGTCAACAAGCCTCAGACTCTTGCAGCTCTTAAAGACAATATCCGTGAAGAATGTGAGGACGTATCGCCGGAAGTTTTGGCCAAAGTGATGGAAAATGCCATTAAAAAGGGCTCAAATGACAATCAACTGTGGCGGCGGCCATTTACATGACATCATATTCTCGACTTGATGTAAAAAAAATTAAAAGACCAAATAAAAATAATCCACAAGAAGAATTAAAGGTTTTAATTTTTTTTAAATTACAGCCAAAAAACATCGGAAGTTTACTTTTGCGCCACCTTGTATATATCCAAATGATTTTGTTGGACGCCTTTAAACATATTTGTGAAAATTATTATTATACATTTTCTATATATTAACGTCAGATATATATATTTTTTTCATTCCATATTCACTACTTTGTCCTTAAGTATAGTCATAAAGTTTTCATCAACTGTTTTGAGTTATCTTGCGGTCACCGAAGTATTTGGAAAATTGATATGAAACAGAGTAGATATGTGAAAAAGCGATAAAAAACCAGAAACAACCCATGCGGCGAACTAAATTTAATTAGTGTTTGATTGATACTTACGAGTATGACAGCTAAATTATGTTTTATGTTGGCTGCATCGAACGGAAAAACGCATTCACTTTTATTTCTGAACGTTTTATGTCGCACCAATGAGTAACATACAACAGAAACTCAGACTTAAAGAAATGTCTTACTACCTCGACGACTGCAACAGTTTGCTAAGAGACCAATGGAGACTCTTATCTATTGCTCTATGATTTAATAGAGTTCGCTCGATGCATCCAGCACCAAACAAAATTTAGCTGCTTAGAACCAATCAAACACTTTTTAACCTTAGTTTACATTCCATGTGCGTATCGCTCGTTCTTCCATCCACTCTGATTTCAGCTGTGGTATGAATTGGTATAGACAGGGACATAGAGTAATATAACAAGAGTGTGCAACAGCTTTTAAAGCTCTCATCGTATGTTACAGACGAGGTTGGAATTTCATATAGTCTGAGTTGCAGATGACAGAACTATCAGTAAATATAATCTAAACATCATCAGCATCAATAGAACATAATTTGAAATGTATTACTATTAGTCAAACATAAAGTAATAGGCGGTTCGGATTATACAGCTGGCCTACTGAGAAGTTGGAAAATCAAGGAGTGGAAAGTGGATGGAGGAACGAGCAAACTTTGTTCCAGTTATCAATTGTGATTGCCAAATTGATACTAATTCATTTTAAATTACATATACTCGATTGACAGCAATGGCCTTTAGTCGATACCTCGACGACTGCAACAGTTTGCTAAGATACCAATGGAGACTCTTATCTATTGCCCTATGATTTAATAGAGTTCGCTCGATGCATCCAGCACCAAACAAAATTTAGCTGCTTAGAACCAATCAAACACTTTTTAACCTTAGTTTACATTCCATGTGCGTATCGCTCGTTCTCCCATGTATTAGTCAAACATAAAGTAATAGGCGGTTCGGATTATACAGCTGGCCTACTGAGAAGTTGGAAAATCAAGGAGTGGAAAGTGGATGGAGGAACGAGCAAACTTTTTTCCAGTTATCAATTGTGATTGCCAAATAATTCGTTTTAAATTACATATCGAGAGCTTATATTCAATACCAGGTATACGCAAAAACACAATTTTTCTGGAGAAGGAAAAAACAGTTTATTTTCCGAACTCTCGAAGATTGAATCTTTAAATAATTTTTGTATGCAGTACCCACTAATAATATTTAACGAAAATACTAGAAGAAAATTTACTTCAATCTTCGAGAGTTCGGAAAATATACTGTTTTTTCCTTCTCCTGAAAAATTGTGTTTTTGCGTATAGCTGGTATTGAATATAAGCTCCCGATATACTCGATTGACAGCAATGGCCTTTAGTCGATGCTTGATTAATGTTATTAACTTTTAAATAACGTCTGATGTCACTCGAAACTGTAATTTTCAACTGTAATATTAAGGGTCTAACGAATATTTTGCATGCAATATGTTGATAGTTGTATGTTAGCTCTATGAGCACATGCTCTTGAGCACATTTCTAAGATGCAAAAATCTGTCTCCTTGAGGCATTTTTAATTTGATTTTAAACCGCTGTAACTTATTATTCCTTTAAGAAATTAAATTAATGATGCTATAGAAAATATTATAAAACAAAATTGCTAAATTTCAAACAAAAAAACAAACATATTTGTCGATACATGCACAAATCTATTTCATAGGATCTTATTTGGCTGTTTCTGCTTTCCATGTTTCACTCATAAATACATAGTTTTGGGTATATAAGTTAATAATACATATCATTGAGAGCGAATCATAAGAAACGACTGTCATTCTTGACCTTAGCACTTAAGTTTACTGCGACGGCATAAGGATTCGTATTACCTTCTGCTAGTATATTTCTCCAGCGTCAGCCAAAACTACATCTTCACATTTTTCTGTAATAAAGCGAGAGGATACTTAAGTCGTTTGAAAACTAAGCATTTTTTTGAATGAGATTTTGTTCTTCATTCTATATTTTAATGGTAATCTCATTGTCTTACATTCTTTTTGTGATGACATTAATAATTAGATACACATGTATGTATTCGCGTAAATAATGATTTGCACATTTCGGAAATATGTCTATAAAAGACAATAATGTCGTTTATTGTAAATTTACTCTTACAGACCATGGATTTTACTGTGTGCTATGTCAACTTAGGTCAATTTTTTTTACCATAAATGCCAATTGTTGCATAAAAAACGAAAATATTCAATCCGTGTACAACATAAGAAAATACATTTCATGAACTTGCTATTAGAACAATGCAACAACAGTTCTCCACGCTGAAAAATACATTTTAAAATATCGTTACGAAATTTCTAATTGTTGTTTTTAGCGCTTTTTAATAACACGTTAATAAAACAAGGTTTTTTTTAAATGGCGATAGGTACACAGTCCTCTTTTATTCACAGTAATAACAATTTTATTATAACCGACGATGTATAAAATTGTACACGTTTGAAAACAGATTGAGTTAAGATTGGGTTCAGTCGGTTATTTCTATCAGTTACAACTTCTCGCCAGCCGTTTCCGCAACCATTTCATAATAGCGCCATCCATTCTCGATTATTCCAGGGCGATATAATTAACATTCTTGGTGAGTTGGTATGTAGTAGCGAGGGCATATTATTAAATGTAATTTATATTAGTATTCAAACTGTTATACTATTAAGCTGTAATGTCCACCACAATCTGTTAACTGACATTTCCAATGTTACTTTAATATACTGTAGACTTCCGTTGATCCAAATGTTAATGAAGCTAAAATTGTATGCACCATTTCTTAACAATGTGTTTGCACATAATTATATATTACACATAATATATATTATAATTATAGACATATGTATATATTGTGAATATAGATCCTATTACATTATTATTAAGTATATACATATATACAGGGTGTTCCAAAAACTTTCCGAAAAAATTAAATGCGCGATAGCTTGGATCAATATGAATATTTTTTGTTCTAGCACCACTTTTCTAATCCCTACCGTCTTCGAGTTATGGAATCTCAAAGATAAATGCATTTGTGAATGCATTTCTTAAATTTCAAAAACAACTTTAAATTTTTAAATAAATTTTGTTTAAAAAAAAATTTTCTTTATTTTTTTACAAATGCTCAATATGAGAGCCATGCGCGTGGTGCATTTTAAATATCGTCGCCTAATTTCAGCGGTAGTTATTTCTTCCTGAATGGTTTGAAAGGCATCCTTTATTTTGCGTTTAAGTTGATTGCATGAAATTATTTCTTCATTGTAAACGAGCTCTTTTACCCCACCCCAAACATAAAAATCTAACGGTGTTAGATCCGGAGACCTCGGTGGCCATTTGATTGGTCCATTGCGTCCTATCCAATTTGTACCAAAACTACTGTTTGTTTAAAAAGTTCTTGACTACAATGCTAGAGTGTACGGGACAAAGGTCTTGTTGAAAAGTAATTCCGGCTAATGTTGCTAATGGCAAATTATCGAGAGCGTCTCTAAGTTCATTTTGGAGGAAATCCATGTACAATGTTGCATTTAACCGATCTGGTAAGAAATGGGCGCCTATATCGCAATTTCCCATGAGGCCTGCCCAAACATTGAGACTAAAACGGGTTTGGTGCTTTGTTTGCAGTTTTTTGTGCGGATTTTCTTGCGCGTAAAAATGTAAATTATGAAAATTTGTGATACCTTCTCCGTTGAATATGGATTCATCCGTCTATAGAATTTTTTTCAAAAAATTTTCATTTTGTGTATCTTTCGCCAACATTAACGTATAAAACTCAATTACCTTTTCACAAATTTAAAGGTACACGAAAGCAAAAAAAATTTTAAAAAAATTTCACTTTTTTTTTTTTTTTTGACACATAACTCATAAAAATTTTTAAAACACTCTAAGTTGTTTTAAAATGAATTAAATGCATTTAGAAATGCATTATTTTTTGAGACGCTGTAGCTCGAAAACGGTAGCCGTTAGAACAGTGGTGATAGAAAAAAAAATATTCATATTGATCCAAGCTATCGTGCGTTTAATTTTTTCGGAAAGTTTTTGGAACACCCTGTATATATAATTACCGGAAAATAGTTTAAAGTTTGTGTATATTTCATTGCTCTTCACCCAAATATAATATAACTGCAATTTGAATTTAGCATAATTATAAATGGGGTTGTCCGATTAACCATATGATTATGTATTGACAATCAGTCACTTCAAACCTGTAGTATCTTTCGGGCTAATGAAACGTAGATGGTTTGTTTAGAATTGCAGATACCCACTAAATACTAATACATACTAAATTGATAATGACAAATTAATAGACAAACATATTTGAGTTTTTAAATTATTAACTACTAAAAGGTGTCGTTAGTAAGTGTGAGATGATGTAGGTGCTAGTGCTTAATCCCCTACTAGCTACAAGAATTTCAGTGACCTAAAATTCTATGAGATACAGTTCAAGAAACTTTTGTCGATTTTCTTTTGTCGAAACTAAAATTTTTAAGGTTTCAATAATTGCAAATTTTAAAGACAAAAAGAAAACATTTTCAATATGGGGTAGGTATCTACGGTAGAAGTCTACGATGGAGACCTTAGGTAGGAAATTAGGTACATTAGGTTGGTAACAATCTTGGTATAGGTATAGTTGGAATGGAATGGCGTTTGTCTGTTCTCCATGTTAGGGGCGGCTAGTTATCACAGTAGTGGTTCAAATCAAAACTAACTCCCGTAATCCGGGGCGTCACAAATACCTTGCCAACGGATATTTTGCAATCGGTGGTATCTGCATTTATTTGACAATACGGCGGAGGACAGACCAGTAGGGCTTCCGATGCCAATGTAGTAGAGTTCCCTAATATAGACATACTTGAATCTTGCCCTGATATCAGGTCCGGCGTTGCCAGTTATTTACAGAGGATAGGAGGAAAGTATAGTAAATATTTCGCTGCACCAGCTATAGGTATAAAGTCACTCCAGCAACCCTCTCTTAGAATTATCACGAGAAATTGTGATTTCGACCAGATGACACTCACTGCTTGACAGAGAGATTCTCTCAAATGGGATCGCAATTTAGTTGGTAATCAAGACATTCCAGCGGCTTCAACAGTCAAACAAGCGAAAAAGAGGGTTCGATCATCCGATGAGCATCCACAGCCAAAGAGGGATACGGTAGTTAATTGAAAATCTGGCCAAAAATCCATTAGTTAGGTTTAAGATCACAACCTGGTAATGACAGTTATCAAGACGGAATCATTCCGGTGGATAAATCGAAATACACTGTGAAAGCATTGTCCACAGTATACGTTCAAATCCGAAGAAAAGTACGATGCCGCCATGCAGGCTGATTCCAAAACCGGACAGAGTTGGATATCGTTTGGATCGTTTGGATATCGTGCAGCTTTGAAAAAGTGGGTAAGCTGTGACCAAGAGGTGGAAGTAGCCACGGTACTA
Source organism: Phaonia tiefii (assembly GCA_963931995.1). Lineage (NCBI taxonomy): Eukaryota > Metazoa > Arthropoda > Insecta > Diptera > Muscidae > Phaonia > Phaonia tiefii. The sequence goes on from OZ008369.1 coordinate 164,520,924, forward strand.
GGTCTAAACAGAGAGTTAGGAAGTAACATTTTAAGAATGGGTAATAATGCAGTTGAGATCAGAAGACAGCAAGGAGGTGCAAGAACTACCGTTGATGTATCAGATGGTAGCTCTGTTGTGTTAGAATAATACTATCAGAGCACATGCCTGGATACCAGCTAGCGCATTTGGCGTAGACGCTCAATTTCCTCATTTCTCACATTATCAGGGATAGTAATCCCGAACTTCCAACACACAAAATCGGACGATAAAAAGAGGTATATGCTGTCAGTAGACAGAAGATCTATAAATGGGATCAGGAATACAAGGCTGTTGATAGCTTGTCGACTGTGAACGAGAAGGTAACGCAAAAGGGAGGTGACAACCAGCTGAAACACGAAGAGGAGCATGAAGCTATAGATAAGATGCCGAAACCTTGTGGGAATCTAAATACCTACTCATGGAGACGCCGAACAGGATGTGACGATGGTGGAGAGGCCAACAAATGCTAAGGATTCTTCAGGTCAACCTACATCATAGTAAAGTGGTGTACGACACTTTAAGTCTACGCCTAGCAAAAGGCGGGGAGGATATGTCATAATAAAAGAGCCCTGGGTTGATAATGACTGGGTTTGTGAATTAAAGTTGAAGGTGTACAGTGCAATAGTCACACCCTCGTATGCAATCCGGGAGTTAACATTGTGTGATGTTTCTTTTAACATCATATGTATATCCTTCAAATCAAAACTAATTTATTGCATATAAAGTTATTTAAAAATTATAAGTGCCAATAAAATCAAAATAAAAGGCAGTTGTTCAACTCATCAACCGCTCTTTCTATTTCACACTCTGTCATGTGTCAAATTTGCTGCTAGAATGACTATCAGCAGTGTCATTGAAATCCCCTGCTATATGTTATAGACGCACTGAGCCGACTATCGACACGATGTCCAACCAAGAGGTACTAGATGTTATCATTGCAAGGGAGTACCTGTATGAGATGATCAGGGAATGGAATGCCCTTGATGACTATTCGTTCCATGATCACAAATATGTTGGATTCCAGCTGGTCTGAGTTTGACCCATCCTGAAGTTGTTCGTCGCAGTGTGATGAACACTGCCTGGTTCCTCCATGAAAAGACCTGTAAGGGTAGTTTGGGATCAGAGACATAATGTAGCAGAAAGGATAACGAGTGCTGTCAGGCAGTCGCTACAAACCTCTTGCCAAGAACGAAAGCAAGCAGGAAGGTAGCATTTCTCCCTTCCTGGAAAACTTGCGGATATAAGGAAGTCATGCCGGCGTCTACTTAACAGAGCTATGTCTTCGAAGGATAAGCAGGACTGGTATAATTAAAAAGCTGAATAAATACGATATACAAATTCAATCAGACATGATAAAGAAGCTCGAGAATACTATTCCGGATATCAATAGAAGATACATCCGATCCCAAGAGGATATGGAAAATACTGGTGTCTGGAACTAAGACGATAGGTTGCCTAATGGACTCTTCTCGTAGCGGAAACCTTGCAAGACTTTAGGCCTATAAGCCTGGCAGTGTTCCTAGTGAAGATTTTGGAACTGCGGAGAGACGTACACTTGCGGGCGAGTATTGAATTAAGATTGTAATTAATCTAGAGCACGTCATGGGTAGCAAATGCAAATCTACAGATACAGCACTGCATAAACTTGTGGAATATCTGGTATACGTTAGTAGCCTTTCTGGAAACTGATGGTGCGTTCATCACTTCTAAAGCCATTGAATTGGCGCTATCGGCCTTTTAGGTGAACTTGGATCTTATGGCGCTTGTATAGCAAATTCTCACCAGCAGTCGTATCACAACCGAATTGGACAACTCGACCTCTACGAGGTATGTTAACAGAGCCACACCTCAAGGAATGGTCTTGCCACCACATCTATGGTACCGTGCGTTGAATGAAATACTGGTCGACATATCACTAGCTATGTACGTATAAGGGGCAAGCAAGTTAAAAGGGGCTAGGTGTAAACCGGGAAAAGACAGAGCTATGAAATAGCTATCGTGGAATCAATCACTTTGAATAGTTTCTAAATTAAACTTGTAGAGTGTGCCCAATACGCGAGAGTTACTTTGGTCAGTAAGCTTAGTATCAGACCCAACATAGAGGAAAGGTCGAAAAAGCCGACGATAGTCCTATACATGTGCAGGAAAGGTATTGGTTGGGGACTTTCTCCGAGGATTGTTCACTGGATCTATACAGCGGTGTTGAGTTCGACAATGCTCTATTGGTTTATCGTGTGGTGGCAGGTGGAAATTTACCCATTTAAAACATTGATGCGCTATCTCTAAAATTTACCTTGACATTAAATCCACCACTTATATTTCACCATCCATGGCATTTCTATAATTTTTGCTTGAAACTAATGACTTTTCAATTATGTTCGATTAAAGATAATGACATTTAAGGTATATTTGACTATTACGGTGTTGTTTGACGATATTTCTGACATCGCCAACTTAAACTCAATGAAATTCAAACTACATCTGTAACAACCGGAGGAAGTTATAACATGGCTACAGATTAAAACTCACTTCAATGCACGAGAAAAGAAAAACAGGGAGAAAAACCCCTTCTGCTCGTGAATTGAGGTGACTGTTTTTCACCGTGTGAGTTGGTACTTTGGGATCTTCGATCGCTACTAATTCCCATTCGATGTCCCAAAATTCACGCAAGAAAATAGTTGATAGTTCAGGGTTGAAAAAAGTTAAGCGCAAAATGAAAAACAGCATGTTTCATTGTTGAGCAATATTTTAAAAATAATAAAGGTTTGACAGTTACAAATCGCAATTCAACATCTTCAGCAATGAAACTCAATTTCATCTTAACGGGTTGGTTAATCGTCAAATCTATAGCAATACGGGTCCAGAAAATCTTCATGTGATTGCCGAGGAACAAATATTTGGTGCGGACTTTTGGCTGGGCTGGATCATCGGACTATTTATCTTTAAAAATGCCTACGGCCAGACAATAACTAATAATGGGGCTCGATATGGCGACATAATAGTCCCGTTTTGTTGTTCCTAAATTTAATGATATGGATGTGAGCGACTTGTGGTAGCATGAAGACGGTGCAACTATCATACATTCCGAAAAGCAATACGATTACATTCAATCTTACGTGAATTTGGGGCCACTTTTTACTAAATACTAGAAATTAGATTCTGGGCAATGTTTTGTGTAAAAAAGTGAATGATTTTTACACGCCCATTTTTGTTCTCATATAGATGCAATACATTCCCCAGTAACTAATTACATTAAAATCGGTTAGGTTTTATGGGAGCAGTCGCGTCGACAAACCACACAGCTACCCAACTTTCACCAAATTGGAGTTTATATCTACATATCTACATTCTACATATAGAATGATAGTTAATTTGTTCCTCAATATTATCAGGTATTCGAGCCGATGACACACTATTAATTTGGACAATCATGGACAACCGATAGGCAAATTGTTAAACACCTTTCTTATAAAATGTTTTAAATGATTATGAAGTTGTGCTGTGATATCGCCTAAATTGCAAAGTGTAAAGTTTGGTAAATTTAGTTTGAGAAAATTTCGGAAATTTTTCAAAGACTTCTGAAAATTTTTCATTACAAGGGAAATTAAAGTTGGGAAGTTCTAAGTTTATTAAGTTTGAAAGTTACTATCGTATTCCACAAACATATTTTGTCCTGCGGGAATTCACCATATTCGATTGGTTAAGTTTAATATTTTGCTTGCCAAATCTGGGAGGTAATTAGAAGTGTTTTGCTATTGATAGTGGAAAGAAAATAAGATTTCTTACATTTTCTTACTTCCCAGTTCTCATACTATTCTCTGCCACATTTTGGTTATTAAAGGAAATTGAACCATCAGTCCAGTTAATGTGCAGTACGTATTCTATGGAATTCGGAATTGATTGACCTCGCATTGATCGCATAATATAACAAATAACACAGTGATACAAATAAGGTAAAGTAAAAATTCCTGGGAAGTGATAGTATTTTTCTAGTAGGTATTGCCGAGTGAAACAAGAATCTGTTTGCGAAATTTCGCAAACAACCCCAAAACCTTGAAAACCGGTTAAAACCCCGGTTTTGCGTACCTATGCGCACTTATAAGCCTGTAAGTTAGTTGATTATCAACCGATTTTCATTTTCTCACCGGATTTAAAAAGAAGAAGCTTAGGCCTTTCAAAAGGTATGTACATTATTTAAGAAAATATGAGAAGTCTGTGTACATTTGTCCAGCAAACAGATATTTTTTTTCGCCATTTTTCAAATGTGGCGATGATTTCACACATTATTTTATGAAGAGACCATAACACTTTTGATATAATACTCTTATTCCAAAGGGACGTTTACTAATATGTAAAACGCAACTTTGTTTTTAAAAATCCGGTATTAATTGACTGAGTTATAGAAGTTTTTATTAGAACAAAAATTTTGCAAAAATGCCTGCACAAAGTTTTTCGTGTTCTTTTTATGGACTTTCTCTTTACTAAAGCTTCATGATGCTGGTATAATTTTATAATACTGTTTTTTTATAAAATTTTATAATTTTTGTTTTAATAAACACGTCAATAACTCAGTCAATTAATACCGGATTTGTAAAAGTTGGTTGCGTTTTACTCCCATTAGCCCAAATTCAAGATTCTTGTTTCACTCTACAGCACCTACAAGAAAAATACTACCACTTCTCCAGGTATTTTGGACTGTCACACCGTGTAATAAACGCGTTTCCCAACATTTCCTTCACCAGTATCCAACAACTAAGAAAATCCCAGCCAGAAATCTTTTTGAGTCCATCTAACGACGAGACAACCACAAATCATAACTTTTAAATTTTTTTTGAAATAGTGTTTTTCATATTCGTAGAAAAACATAAAATACATCGTTACAGAAAAAATTTGTGTGCTGTGCACGCAAAATTTGTCTCCCTTTAATTCAAACTACGTTAAAACATTATTAACATGTCTGGAATGATTCCATGTAGTGAGTGTTTTCCTCCTCCTGTAAAATTTATAAAATGCTAATTACGTCCTTTCTAGACTAAGGTAACGATATGTTTAAACATAGTCACATAAGTATGCCTTTGGTAGTTCAATCAGGATGTAGCGAATATCTTTATAAATGGAACACGGTTTAAAGTTGTAATTTCCTTTAAGGCTGTAAGAGATCATGTTTTCTCCGGTTAGTGAAAAAAATGTAAATGCCGCGGGTGGGATTTGAACTCACATTAGCTGGACGATCGTTTCGATGTTCGTAAAGCATCATCTTCAGCAGCGTCTAGCCCGTTAAGCCACTGCGGTGTGTATTTACACAAGTCACTAACCGAAGACATTCACCGATTGTGCAGAGTGATTGTTTGTCGCTACTTATACATTACATTGCTTTCCTACTTACACGCACTGATGCAGAAGTTTTGAAAGTTATATTTATAGAACGAACTATTCTAATCGTAGTTGTCTCGTTCTGTTTTGGTTTGGCCTTACCATATGTTTTCAAATTTGGTTCTTTTAGATCCTCGTTATGTTTAAAGTTGTAATTTCCTTTAAGGCTGTAAGAGATCATGTTTTCTCCGGTTAGTGAAATTGGAGTGTTTATATACATGGAATTGATGGAATTATTATATACGGATAACTCTTATTAACTTGATTTTCAAATTTTAATTTGATTTTTTTTTGTGATTTTCCTTTGCATTTTTTTATTTATAAATACTTTAAAATAACATTTTAAGCATTAGAAAGTAAATCGACATTTATACTGCTGCATCATAGAATTATCTCCACTTTCGGTTGCACAACAGTTTATTTCGCATTTGCCTATTTTAGTTCCAGGAAAAGTAGTCGAGATATTTGCAGATTTGTTCCACAAATCGTCCATATTCAAGGTACTGATAATATTCTAATTTAACATACATATCAAATAATAGTTCATGTAAATAAATTCATTATTTTTTTTTGCTAATTAGCTACTAAATGATAGAATTACAGAAGTTCGTAATGTTCTATATTATTGTTAAATTAATTACGACTGGCATTATGAAATAAAATGTTTATTTAATTTGAGAATGAAATTCAAATACAGCATAGATTTATTCCACAAATTAATTAGACCTCAGCTAGCTAAATAAATTTTGGTTATCCAACAGAAGGATAACAAAGTAGGGTGGGTACTAAACATCTGAAACAAGCTGAGTTGAATCAGTTTCAAATGACTCGTTCCCATTTCAAGTGCTGCCTAACATTCACAACTAATGTTTAAGCAGTTACTGCTGAGGAACGATTTGAACATACAACGTAGAACTTCAATCAAAGCAACAAAAAAAACTACAAAACACGCGGTATACAACGATCAACCAAATGCTGCGTTGAGAGAAGTGTAATCGAATCATTCGAGAGCATGCTTGTGTGGCATTGCGCTCTTTCTTTCCTTCATCGTTTCAGCGCCACACTGTCAGTTGGCAGCGAGTGCAGTAGAATATTATCAATGTTATGATAGCTTGTAGCGCTTGTAGATAACATATGTGTATCACAGTAACAAAGCACAAGTAGTAGAATATTGTGGAAAGCAATAGCAACTGTTGTGTTGTTTTAAATTAAGCATTATACAACATTTCTGCTGTTATATAGAAACATATGTATATTCTTTGCAAAGTTATTAAGCTATTTTGATGTAGTAAACATAATGGAAAAAAAGATTTCTTTAATGTAGAAGTAATATAAATATTAATTTATTATTTAATGTGGTTAACTACAAACATCTTTAAACTTAAAACATAAAAAAAAAACTTGGAATACTTCAAAAGAAAAATAGTACCAATAAAAAACTAATCAAAACAATTCACGTAGATCTGGTATTAAATACAAAAATAAATATATAAGTACATATGTATATCACATTTTCAATTCATTTATCCATAAAATAGACTTAAAATATTATAAAAGGAAAGAAAGTTCTATGAAATAGCATATAAACATTTAACCCTAGCTTTGGCACTATTTACATATGTAAATATTGCAATTTTTAATATGCTGTAACTTCTTTATTTGTAATCTAAACTAAATATCCTTTATACTCAGTGACTAATATTTCATTTTGTTTTAGAAAATATCAAAAAAAATTGTAAGAAAATAGTTTACCGTTACTTTTTAACGTTTTTTCAAGTTTTCTTCATAATCTGGCACTATTTACATTTGTAAATATTTTATTATTTTTGTAGTTTGGTTTGATATAAAAAATGTTTGTGCCATTGGAATGACAGGAATAGTATATTTTGTAAACGCATTTAATTGTATAGAGTAACAAATTACAAAATTAATTTTTGAAGCAACTATTACATTTTATTTGAACTTGGCTATGCTCAACACAGACTGGTTTTTTGCATTGTATGCATATCTTCCGAGTTGACCGTTTTTTTTTTACTTTCCTCATGGTAACACATATAGCAAGCACCTTTCACTTTCGAATGCCCACGGTCGTCTTCATCAGCAACGAAGTTATGAGCTTTTGACCTATTCATGGATTCAATGCTTGCTCCCAAAATACATTCAATTGCATTTTTAGTTGAAAAGTATGATATAACTCTTGGTATTTGAGATCTCTTCAATATCATAGGCATACACAAATGCTCCCCCAACTGTTGAAGGAACAGACGACGCCCACCTAAATTAGTAGATAGAAAATGATAATAAATATAGATATGTATTTAGTATTATATATCTAGTGATTCATAAAAAAAATAATACCTTTTTTTGTTGTAATATGCGACGGGTTATTATCGGAATAAATTATGTAAGCTGCAAAAGCTGATACATCTAGGTTATTATACATCTAGGTTCCCAAAAAAAAAGAAAGATATAAAGAATAACAACAAATATCAATGTTGGAATGCGAAAAAAAAGAAAGAAAGAAAGATATAAAGAATAAAACCAAATATCAATGTTGGAATGCGAAAAAACAACATACGTGAAAATTTTCCATACAAAACATATGAAAATAAAAATATTTACAAATGTAAATAGTGCCAGGTTTCGTAGCAAATGATTGGTGCCAAAGCTAGGGTTAAAAGCTGTGAATAGTTTCCCAGAAGTAGAGTGTGAATCGAGCCGTTACACGATTCCAGAATGAGTCGATTTCACACATAAATGTTTTATATTTGGAATTTATAAATCTTTTACAAGCAGTTCATTTTTGTTACATAAACAATTTTTTTAAACGGCTGCCACATTTTTTTCTAGAGTTGACACCTTTTTGTTGGGGCAATCCTTGACATTGAATATGTACCAAATATCTTGAACTTGAAAATGGACTGTTTGAAGTTGTATTCTAACTTAACACAAAAATTGTATTGAATAATAAAATATTTTCATAGAAATGGCTGCAGTAACTTCCTTTATGAATATGAGCAAATTGGAGCGCTAATTGAGCAATAGATATTAATACAATCCAAATAGTGGTATATCAAAAGTAGTTATAAAGGGTCCGCCATCTAACTTTTTTTTTTCAACTAGTGCTTATTTCGTGAACGGTAACACTTAGCTCATGTCTGATTTGACAGATAATTAGTTTTATTCTTCCGCTGAACGAATATGGTTGTGTACACGCTTGAACAACGCTGGGAAATATTGCGATATTACTTTGAAAATCATGGTAATGTTGCAGAATGTGTGCGAAAATTGCGTACGGATTTTGGAAGAAAAGAAGCACCGTCAGCTCCGTATGTTCGTTATCTTGTGAACAAAGTGAAAGAAACTGGCATCCTCGTCGATAAACCAAAGCGTGAAAAGCCAAAAATAGTGCGAACACCCGACAATATTGCTGCTGTGGCAGAAAATGTGCGTGAAGCGCCATACGGACAATAAGCGGACAAAGTGAAGCCATTGGTGAAATACAGCTGCACACAATCGATAATGTGCTTAAAAATTGGACCGATCGCAGAGGCAATTATTTTCCATTATTAACCGTAAGGATTGTACTTTCAAATAAAAAAGAAATTTGAGAACATATTCAGTAGTTTTTTTTTTATAGCATTTTCAAAAAAAATCCAATGAGTGTTCGAACTCATGGGCGATGTGTTAACACCTTTTTGCTACACGGTACCTGTTCGATTTCTATGAACACATTCGTAAATGTTACATTGGAAAATAAAAAACAGCGTTGAATCATATGATGACGTTACAGTTAAATATTATATATACTTAAAATTATTTAAAGACCCAGTGCAAACACATGTGTGATTATTTTCTTGCTCAATACTTTTTTTTTATTCCCACAAAAGTTAAAGAATGCAAAGCAACAGCCACTTGTACATACATACATACATTGTTATATTCGTACGATATAACCGAAGATCAACATAAAATACTTTTTTAATATTACTCCAAATTAATACTCCAAATTAAAACACTTCAGTCTCGGCTCGCCGATATCGGAGCGCCTTAATTTTTGGCCTAAACTCTTCGTCGAAACCCGCACTAGCTTTTTAATCCAAAAATTAATAAAATCGGCTATGAATTTCCGGAGAAAATCGCGTGGGAAAATTATATGAAAATCGCCCAATAATCACTTTCAATACCGACTGCCAAGCAACGAACAAACAAACGATGATTTACTCTTACAAACCTAACACTTGCGTATGTATTAAATTTATAGTTTACTGCCCCAGAGGCGCGCGTATAGATGTTAACACATGAAAAAAAAAGTTATTTGGCGGACCCGTTATATAGCATGTGTTGGTTTCTGATGGACTCTTTCGGCGTGAGGTATATTGACATAAATTTTCATTGATGAAATGAAGCGTTTAAAAGACGAGGGTATATATATACATGAAGTACACATTTTGGTTAAAATAAGGGCTTTCATTTGTGATGCACCAGCTCGCTCTTTTTTGTGCAACGTAGTTGGACATAATGCCTTATCTGGAAGCATGAAATGCTACCAAAGCGGAAAGCGTGTCAACAATGTCACGACTTATTCCTCTTATGCGGCAAATTTGAGGACAGATGAAGACTTCAAAAACCGAAAGCAAAAAGATTTCCACAAGCACCCTTATGTTATCAATCATAGCGCATTGGAAAAATTAGGTGTGAAAATGATTACGCAGTTTCCAGTGGAACCAATGCATTTGGTTGACTTAGGGGTAACTAAAAAAATGCTTGTTTATTTAGTAAATAAGAAAACAATTCCTCCAATAAAAGCATCAAATATATCAATTCTTTCCCAACGATTAATAGAGCTATCACCGTACATACCGAAAGAGTTCCAGAGGAAACCTCGGGAAATAGAGGAACTTTCGAGATGGAAAGCAACTGAATATAGGCTATTTATTCTTTACTTGGCACCACTTGTTCTTCTAAACATTGTTGATAAAGATTTTTATTATGAAATACTATTACTACATTCTGCCTACCGAATACTATCAACGCCGAAACATTTTAATACAAATATTGACACAGCAAATGAACTTTTAAAAATATTTGTTGGAAATTTCAGCAAGGTTTTTGGGGAAAGTAGTGTCACCTTTAATGTCCACAGCCTACTACATTTGGCCCAATGTGTACAAGAATTTGGTACTGCACCAGTTTTTTCTGCTTATTGTTTTGAAAATTTCTTACAAAAGTTGAAAAATAGGATTCGGAAACCTACACAAATTTTGCAGCAGATAAAAAATAAATTCAGTAATTCTTCAATCGAAAAAGACGACAAACCGACAAAATTCATAAAATCTCGAACTGGAAAAATACACAGCTACCAAAACGAACATTTTTTCGTAAGCAAATTTCGACCAAACAACTTTTGCTTAATTGAGCCTTTTGTTCCTATATTGATAACCGGATTTTCCGATGAAAATGAAGGATCGATTAGGGGGAGAAAAATAGAAAATTTCAGAAGTTTTTTTAATGATCCAGTAGATTCCATTAGCCTTGGAATATGTATAGGAGACTTATTAACTAATGAAGAAGAATGGTTTGAAATTAAAAAATTATATGCCAAAGTTGTTGCTTTTCCCAAAGACACATCATTGTTGCTAATTCCTCTCCTTCACACCTGCCATTGATGACCTTAATTATTCCACATAATGTAATGCCGTTAACTTCGCAGAATCGAAATCTTATCCGAAATAAAAATGTCTGAGAAAGCTATAAAAAATCTAACTGCTAAAATGCATGGTATGTATATTCTTCAAAGGAAATAATATATTTTTAAAATTTTGTAATAAATTTAATTTGTATATGTTACAGATGTCGAGAATCAGCTTAAGGATATCAAGGAAGATTTTGAAAAATTGCACGAGCTTCTTGGCACTGAGCTCTCACAAATAAAAGTTAATCTGGAGCAAATAACAAAATCTTCCCGGCAATCTGAAGAATTGGATAACGTGTTTCCACTTAAAAATTCCGAAGAACTTTCTAAACTACAGGAAAAATTAAAGGACATGGACGATCACGGTATGATAAAGATTGTAACTAGGTTAATACGACGCGGTGGACTTTTGAAAAATCTACACAATTTAATTTCTGAAGATATAATTAAAAATTATAATTATGATGGTTTGCAAAACAAAGAGTCCTTTAAGCAATTTTATCACATTGATAATCTATTTTTTAAAGCTGCTGAGTCAGATCTCAATACTTATGATAATTATAAAATAACAATGAAAAAGGCTTTTAAAATTGAAAAACAAAAAATATATAAAGAAAAATATTTAAAGGAGAAAAAAGAAAATTGTTCTAACCATTAATTACAATTGCATTTTAACATGCATTTAATTTAATTTAATGAATAATTAATTTACTTTATGCTTTAAAATAAGTGAAGAATATTAATTTAAAAATGACTTGATTGTTGAAAAATAATTAAATTCTATAAAAATGTGAATTTTATAAAAAAGTTTAAAAGAATCATTTAAGCAATTTTATCATATTGATAATCCATTTTTTAAAGCTGCAGATTCAGATCTCAATACTTATGATAATTATAAAATAACAATGAAAAAGGTTTTTAAAATTGAACAACAAAAAATATATAAAGAAAAATATTTAAAGGAGAAAAAAGAAAATTGCTCTAACCATTAATTAGAACTGAATTTTTACATACATTTAATTTAATGAATAACTTACTTTATGCTTTAAAATAAGTGAAGAATATTTATTTAAAAATTACTTTTTTGATTGCTGAAAAATAATAAAATTTTATAAAAATGTGAATTGATTTTGTTTAAATAAAACGATTTTATTAAAAAGCTGAAAATTTTGCATATTTTTTCCATAATTTTTTTGGTTTATACTTCTGATGGTCTTCTATAGTCCTTTTGTGAAAGACCTTGTGATGATTCTGATTTGAAGGCCTTCAGTAGGTTTTATCCTAAAGGCCTTCTAATGACTTGGTATGGAAGACCTTTTGCAGGTCTTCTGTTGGTAACCTTCTTCGAATGTTATATTAAAAACCTTCGTTATGTATTCTGTTGAAGATCTTCAGAAGACCTCTTACTAAAGTTTTACTGAAGGTCTACTCTTAGAGGCCTTAAAAAAAGTCTTAACAATTAAAGTCTAACGAAGGATTTCGTTTGAAGGGCTTCTATGAGGCTTTCCAAAAGCAACGAGGATGAAGACCTAGCTCGGTAATGTCACCCTTGGTTATTTATAAATGGTGATAGTATGCGGCTGGGAGGACTGATACCTCCAAAAGAAGGCCTCCAAATAGGCCTCCAAACCGAATATTTCCTTTGCTGGGAAACGTTAAACAATACATTGTAACTTTCAGATTTACGTCTTTTTTGTAATACCTTTTTTCGACACAATGTTGATGGAATTTGCTACAATAAAACAAAAAGCAATTATTTGAATACTTGCTGCAATATAACTAAAAAATTTAATATTATTATATTTAATAATTGAATTTGCGGCTCTATAGTTTCAACACCAGTAAAGAGAAAACAAAAATCTTTCATATGTAAATACTTCCTAATACTCGTAGTATATAATTTTATTGCAAATTACAAAAAGTTGATTTTCCCGGATATTGGGTTTTCTGTCAAAGTGTGGGGCCCAGGGATTGTATTTTATTTACTTTATATACGAGTAATTGACGATGCTACAGCCGCGATTGTGTCTTGAACACAACTATAGGATCTCGATGGTAAATTCGGCAAACATGTTTACCCACCTGGTCAGTTTACTCGGGGGGTGCCGCCCAACTCCCGCCTAAATTCCGTTTGGACGCAAATGAAAGACTGCAAAGCATGTTAACGCTGCATAGTTGGCTGCAAAATAAACAAAAATAAGCCGATTACTTACACAGGGAAAAACTTATTACGTTTTTTAAATAATCATCCTGTATTTAAATAATCATCGAAATTTTCCAATGCAACCATCGCTGGAGATGTAAATCCGGATACAAAATTCAACTGATTTTAATTACAGAAAAAAAATGTTCTACTGGTGTTGACTATTATACAGTGCTCCTTACATTTGAATGTAAGACAAGCCTTGGTAGTTTTATTAACAGTTTATACTCAACATAAATTGTGTCCATGGCAACACGGGTTGAGCTGCGAACTGATTAATTGGAAAATGGCAAAACAATTTTCGTTATGTTTTATGTACTCAGAAGTATTTTTTTCCTTGAAGAATGGCACTAGATATTGATTTATCCATGTCGTGGTTTCAAAACTGCCGGTATGGCAAGGCTGTCAACTGTGAAATGTCTCTCATCTGAAGTGTCATTTATTTAGTGAATGGTTAGCCATTTACGAATATGGACAGTTTAATAAGCGAAGATCGCGTTAAAATAATGGTGGTAATTTTTCGGGCATTACGGGATGATTGTGATAATCGACCTACCCTGCGAGGAATTGGCAAGATTATAAAGAAATTTGAGGAAAGTGGAAGCGTTGCAGATGTGGTAGGCTCTGTGCAATACCGTTTCTGTTAGTGAAAGTGTAGCGGATAATCCGAATTAGACGATTCCACGGCGTTCTCAACAATTGGGCTGATTATGGCGAATTTAGCATTTGTATTTTCGCCTCCATCCATATAAAGTCCAAGTCACGAAACAATTAAAGCCGCCTGACCATTCACAATGCCACAATTTCAATTTCACAATTTCGAACACAATTTTCTTTTTTGATGGCTAGATGGAAGAATTTGTCTGTTGAAGAAATAGCTGTATCCACAGTATTAGCCCATCTTTCTCAGTTTGAGTACATCGCATGTCCTATACGGCTGATATTGGTACAAGGAATCTTCTACAAAGAGAACTAAAGTCTATGTCGTTCTTGGAGAGGAAAGTTACAACAGAAAATGATGTCAGTGGCCACGATGCAAAAAGGAAGAAGGTATCAACATCATTGCAAGGCATTAAATGTTTTAACTGTGGCCAACAATGACATAAGGCGCCACAATGCAGGCCAAAAAGAAGAGACTCGAATGCTTTGAATTGGATGTACAACAAGGATTTAAAAAACTCAACGAAGACAGTAACATGTTTTAACTGTCAAGAGACTGGCCACTACGCATCAAGTTGCCCCAAGATTGTCCGCAAAAGATTTGGTGAAAGCAATGAGATTGCTGCAAGGAACCGACGGAGGGAGCTATGTACTGTTGGTGTGCCTGCTGGAACATTAAATCATTCTGGTGAGAAATTCGGTTTTGTTTTTGATTCAGGCTCCGAATGTTCACTCATTCAAGAGTCTATAAGTGATAAATTTCGGGGTAAACGTTGTTTTAACGTAGTGACAATGACAGGGATTGGACAAACGAGTGTTAATAGTACTTTTCAAATTTTATCGTTGATTGAAGTCGAGGGAATTGTTCTGGAAGATTTGTTTCATGTTCTGCCAGATCCCTACTTGCATAATAAGATAATGATTGGGCGAGAAATTCTTCACCAAGGTATTAAGGTACATATGGCGTCAGACAAGTTGTGTTTAAGTAGAGAGAAATTTGTTTTGACCTGTGAGACAACTACACCTTGGGTTATAAATTTTGATTCAATTCACACAGACATTCCTCAGAACTTAAAGCCAAAATTGGTAGATACCTTAAATTCTTTTAGAGAAAATTTTGTTACAACATTTCCTAAATCTCATGCTAATGTGACACCGATGCAAATAGGCCTAAAAAATCCTTACAAAACGGTTTATAGACGTCCCTATCGTTTAAGTACGGAGGAACGCTGTGTTGTTCGAAACAGAGTTAATGAACTTCTAGATTGTGGCATTATTCATCCTTGTTCATCACCTTGTGCCAGTCCCATATTTCTTGTAAAGAAGAAAGATGGTGTTGACCGCATGTGTGTGGATTTTCGGGAATTAAATGACAATACCATTCCGGATAGGTTTCCGTTGCCTTTAATATCAGATCAAATTGATCGTTTACATGGTTCTAACTTTTTCATGAGCTTGGATATGGCTTCAGGATTCCATCAAATACCTATTCATTCTGACTACACACAGCCATCAAATACATATTCATTCTGACATACACAGCTTTTGTGACACCTGATGGTCAATATGAGTTGTTGACAATGCCATTTGGACTTAGAAATGCACCATCGATTTTTCAACGTGCGGTGGTGAATGCTTTAGGTGATTTAGTTAATTCGTTTGTTGTTGTCTACATGGATGACATTTTAATTGTAGCTTTTAATGCTGAAGAAGCATTGGAACGACTCCGCATTGTACTGCAGGTGCTCACCGACAAGGGATTCTCACTGAATTTGCAAAAAGCAGGGAGTACAATACCTCGGTTTTGAAGTCAGTGCTGGAAAGGTAAAGCCAAACCCTAGGAGGATTGAGGCTTTGACTGCGTTGCCTTCACCCGAGACTGTTACTCAATTGCGCCAATTTATAGAACTTGCATCCTACTTTAGAAAGTTTGTCCCTAAATTTTCTCAGATTATGGGCCCATTGTATTCTTTAACGTCTAGCAAGAGTAAAATTGATTGGAAACCCGTGCATGAAGCTTTAAGACAACAGATGATAACAGTTTTGACTTCTGAGCCTGTATTGGTTATATTTGATCCTTCATGCCCAATATAACTTCATACGGAAGCTAGTGCTATTGGATATGGTGCTGTTTTAATGCAGAAAAAAGATGCGAAGAGTTTTGTGGTTGCCTACTTTAGCAAGAGAACTTCGGTCGCTGAATCTAAGTACCACTCGTACGAATTAGAAACCCTGGCTGTTGTCAACGCGATTAAGCATTTTCGTCACTATTTACACAGGCGTAGATTTGTTGTTGTTAGTGACTGTAACTCCTTACAAACTTCGCGTAAAAAGCTTGATCTTACTCCTAGAGTGCATAGATGGTGGGCTTTCTTGCAGGCATTTGATTTTGAAGTTGTTTATAGAAAAGGGAGCAGCATGTGTCATGCGGACTTCTTTTCAACGAATCCACTGCCTTCATCTGATAGAGTGTATAAGAAAGTTGAGCCCAAAATCGTTAACATAGCCGAACTGTCTGATAATTGGCTTTTGGCAGAGCAACAGCGTGATGACGAAATTGTAAACCTTATGTCCGATTTAAGTGAAGGTAAACTTCATGACGATATATCTAAGACATCCGATCAGGAGTCCTTTATCGAAAAGTGCAACGTTATAATTATAATTATAATGATCAATAACACTCACGAGTCTTTGATGCATTTGGGCTATGAGAAAACTCTGGAGAAGGTCTACGAGAATTATTGGTTCGAGAACATATCCAAAATTGTGAGAAAATTTGTGGATAACTGTGTGACATGTAAGGTTTCCAAGTCTCACTCGGGGAAAATACAAGGCGTGTTGCATGCTATTCCTAAGATTGCTATCCCTTGGTAGACTTTACACATTGACGCGACTGGGAAACTGAGTGGAAAAAGTGATAGAAGAGAGTACATCTTTGTATTGATTGACGCGTTCACAAAATACGTTCTGTTTCATCATACAATTAAAATAGACACACTTAGTAGTATTGCGGCATCAAGACATGCTATATCTTTATTTGGTGCTCCAATAAGAGTTATTGCAGATCAAGGGCGTTGTTTCGCGAGCCGAGAGTTTAAAGAATTTTGTAGTACACACAATATTAATTTACATTTAATCGCAACAGGTACTTCTCGTGCGAACGGTCAAGTTGAGCGTATAATGAGTATGTTAAGGAATATGCTCACAGCAGTTGAGACAAATAATCGCACCTGTCAGGATGCTCTTCCTGATGTTCAATTAGCCTTGAATTGTACTCAAAGTCGTGTTACCAAACATAGTTCGTTGGAATTGCTTATAGGTAAGGTAGCTAGACCTATCGAAATGCTAGTGTCTGATGAAATTGAACCATTGGTAAACCTTGATGAAGTTCGGAATGAGGCTATTTGTAACATAGGAAAAAGTGCTTGTTATGATAAGATCAGATTTGATAGTACTAAGTCTAGATTGGACAATTTTGTTGTAGGTGACTTGGTGTTACTACAAAACGAGGAGCGCAATCAGACAAAGCTGGATCCAAAATACAAGAGCCCAATTAGAGTGATGGAAGTTTTGGATGGTGACCGCTATGTAGTTAAGTCCTTAAGTTGTAATCGAACGTATAAGTATGCTCGCGATAGTATAGGGCGAATGCCAGAAGGTTATGTCCCTGTTGATATTGACGATAATATTGATGAAGTTGAGTTTTCTGTTAATAATGTATGATTAATGTAAAATAAAAATTTGAAAATATAATACGCATTGTTGTGGTTTATGGTGATTGCATTGCTGGATACAAGCAATGGTGTTAGTTGGAAATTAATATCACCTGATAGAGGTGGTATTAATTGTTTGTGGCGGATGGAGGCGTTGTAGTATCACTGAATGGAAGTGATGGTTCAATTCAGTAACCAGATAGAGGTTGCTGTTTGGATAATGTCACTGGAGAGAAGTGATAATGGTTTTATAAGTAATTGGAGAGAAATTACTGAAGTCATCAATGTGTATTGCATTTGAAATAAATTCAATGTTTTGTAGTGCGGTATCGTATGGTACATGGCAGATGGCATTTAGATGGGCGAGAGTATAATACGATGGTATGGTGCGTATGGTTAGATATGACTGTGGTTGATTTGGTTTATGGGATATAAAACTGTAATAGATGTTAAGAATGTGGTTAGATCGTACAATTTTCTTTTGTTAACTAAAAGTTTATTCTGGTCAGAATTGACCGAGTGGTTGAGCAAGATACTTCTTGGAGTTCTGTTTCTCATTTCCGATGGATTGCACGAGGACGTGCAAAGCGCCAGGATGGCCGTGTCGCAGTATTGACTGTATTTTGAGTATAAAACGGCAAGCGTTGACTGTTATGTCAAGCTTGGGCAGAATCGACTGGCGCTACTGAGTATAAATGAGGGATTGAGAGGGCAAAGAGAACGGTTGCGAAGCAGTAGTGGCGAGCTCGAGACCGCCTCCTTGAATTAATAAAAAATAAATATAGAAAATATTTGAAAGTGATTTGAAGTTTCATTGAAAATAATTTGAAGTTGAAATAAATTTTCTGAAAATATTGAAAAAACATGGAAAATTATAATTCTGAAAAGAATACTTCTACCGATTCGACATATATATCTTTAATTTTAAAACAGAAAATGCTGCTGTATGCTACTCTACAGTTTGACATGAAACGAACAGAAAGAAAAGAGGATGACTAATTTAAATTGTGGATTTGAGTAGTTGTTCTTTGGTGATTATAAATAAATAAATGGTTTCCCATTACATCCCATGAAGGGACTGGGGAGAACTTCTCACACTCACTGAGCTGTGCGCTTTCCAGTTTTCACTCACTGATTGGGACCTACAGTTTTACACCGATTCCGAACGGTAATTTGAGAAACTTTTTCATGGCTAGATACTCGATAGTGTCGCCGTCACTATGCGTGGTGGCCGCCGCCGATAGAAAATTTGAAGGTGGTCAGAGCCGGGTTCGAACCCAGGATCTCATGTACAAGAGCCGCGCACACTAACCATTGCACCACTAACCATTGCACCACCGGTGATTACTGTATTCAAAAAACCGGGTTTTAAAAAATTTCGGTGTCTGCGAATATTCCGATTTTAGTGAATCCGGGATTCGGTTAAACCGAGGTGTAGAAACCGGTTTCGGTTTTTATCACACAATGGGAAACTATGCGTTTTATAAACATCGTTTATTCTTAGTTCGTCTCTTTGAATTTCGAGATCGACTACCAAGTACATTGCCATGAAAATGGTTGTCAAAATGCCGTTCGGAACCGAAGATCCCAATAAGAGTATGAGGCCATGTAAAACTTGGAATTTTATTTCGCTTTAATACTAATAGAAATTTTTTCAAAATTATGACTTTATTGGGATGGCCTATTATTGATATTTATGAAAGAACACAGCATCGTTCGGATGGCTTCCGTGAATTGCTTTATAGTACCTCATCTTATATACCCAATTTTGTAGTACATTTTCGGTTGATTTGGGTCCCTATTTCATAATTTAAGGACACGGGTTTTTTTGAGTAACATTTATGTTTTACGGCGCACCCGATATATCAGTCTCACGGGCTCAAATCGCAGATGCGAGGCGGCCAATGGACTTCCGAGTTTCAGCGGATTATGCTGTTTTCGAACACAGTGCGAAAAAGATCGATTGTGATGTTGGCCGTGTGGGTCGTAGCGCCGTCGGTGATCATGGCACGATACCGTTCGCCATTGTCGGTTTCGGCGGCTCCTTTCTCATTTTCGAAAAAACCAAAATCGGTAACATTTAAACGGCTTGGTAACATTGTAACATTTTATTCATTTTGGTAAACTTTTGAAATTAAATAATCAGTATAAGAAAAAACCTTTGATTTTACACTTCATTTGACGAAATGTGATCTAAAATGATACTTAGGCCTAATTTTGAGTTTAAACTCATCTTTGATCAACGATCAAACGTAATTTAAACTCTGAATTGACTTTTTAGGTTAATAGTTATGTGCTGTGTAAACAGCCAAAGTTGGGCATTTAAACAATGATCAAGTGATCATATGATTTTGACAGAAAACAAAAAAAAGAACAAACAAAAAGCTTCTTTAATTGTCAATGTGAATGAACAATTATAATCACCATCCTAGTTGAAATAACAATAAAAACGTATCATTTAACTCGTAGTGCAGTTAGAACTTTATTTCTGCTCAAATATTCTCCAATTTCAATAAATATTTTGTATTTTATCACTTCACTTTTGTTTTGGAAATGGCGCCAGTTTGATGCATTGTAACGATTAGCTGATTCGTAGCATTTGCCAATGCTGCCACATGGTAGTAAGATTATTTGATAAAACATTGAAAAACTCTTTTCGTATTTAAAGTCATATCAAATATGGATCAAAATCAACTGATTACCATTTTAAATAACCAGTCAAAAATTGGGCCTTACAAACAGAGGAAAACATGAAGCAGTGGCAACACTATTTGGGAGAATTGAATGGTTATAGCCTTAACCAAAATACGCGCTTGTCGTCGTTCGCACTAAATAACTCTTTCGCACTAACGGACTCTTTGTGCTGTGATTGTCTGATTATAAAAGTGTTGGGATACTTGTGCACTAAATAATTTTGCATTGCTATTGAAAGGCAATAAAATGCAAAAAAAATTAAGATTCGGCCTTATACCCGTTGTCGTCGTCGTCATCAAATTTTTGCCAACTTTATAACGTTATAAATGTATTGTCACATCGACAACAACAAAGCTTTTGATGTCTATGATCCAAAAACAACCCTCTTAAAACAGTACGCAAAATTTGTTTTGTCCAAATGCCTTCAAGTCGCCAATACAAATGGTGTCGATATTGTATTGACGTCGCACAGTGGGCTCGAGCTCGGCAATAAAAAACATACTGTCGATTTTTCGCGTTCTAATGTCGTATTCTTTAAGCCTAGTTATTATGAAGATCAGAAATTGTCACATGAAGGTCATTTGACTATGGTGTGATGTGTAAAATTAACAGCAATTCTTCAGTTTTTAATTTTTGACGTTTTTTCTTATTTTCGAAAATTCGAAAACATGCTGTATCTCTTGTATGCAATGATGTGCGGTAATGTTTTTTTGAGGAGAATTAACTTTACTTTATAATCCCACAAAGTTTGATGAATTAACTGATTATTGTAAAAAAAAATGTTTTTTTACAATTAAAAAGATCAGAACTGTTTTGTGCAGTGGAGTGCAACAATGAGATTTGTACGAAAAAAGTTCAAACATTCCAAAACATGTCATCAAATTTCCAGCTGCCGAAACCTGCAGGTTTGGAATTGGTGGAGGTCCAAACATTTTCATTTTTATAAAATAACGAAAATCAAATATTCATACGTTTAGTTTCTGGTAAAATAAAATATTCCAAGGGTAGTGTTTACGTATTGAAACGCTTTTTTATTGCACCACATATCGCACCTGTTCAACAAAAGAGTATTAACTCAAAATTGTGAAATTTTCACTTTTTATTAAAAAGCGATATATAATGATCAACTCTAACCACTGTAAATATCAGCCATTGTTTTGTCTACTCTTTCTTAAAAAAAATACTGTTATGTTGCTCTTCATGTTTTCAGAGTTCCTACTTATGCATCAACAAAAGAATTATATTTTTAGTTGTAGTCACGTGTTTCAGTTTGTTTATGCATTCAGAGGAAGTGTTTAATAGTTCCAATTTGATATTGTACATTTAAAAAATGGAGAAAACAGTTACCATTATGGTTTTCTTATTTTATATTGTTGTTAATAGATGTTTTGTGTTAATGAACTATGAGATTCTGATAAAACTTGGTTTTCAGATTTAAGGAGGTTGTTTTTCTAAAAAAATTTGTTGAAACTTAGGTCGTCGAAAATGGGTTTTGTCTGAAAGAGAATGTAGCCAAATGGTTTATCAAAAATCCTTCTGGGACAAGTATCACCGAACAAATAAAGTCTTCGAATCCAAGTACCAATATTGGTTGAATCAAGATTTGTACGAAAGAAAACCAGCTGCCACAAAGCGTCCCCTTTTTTTCAAATCCTGGGGTACGGAAAGATTTCGATTCGCTGAGTGACTCGCAAAAACGACGAAGGACAGAAGGTGACTTATGATTATATTGTTTATAATAAATTCAAATTTATATTTTATTATCGATTTGCGTCAAAAAAGTTCGAAAGAGCTGGTATTTACAGCAAGTTCATCTTTGCGATCGGAGGGAAATCCGAAAGCAGCTCGAATTTTACATGTGGTAGTCCAAAGTCCTGATCATCTCCAAAATTGTTTAAAATCTCATGAGAAGCGCAAAAACATCCCCGCGGAAATGAACAAGGATAAAGCTCTCACAATTTATCTCGATTGTGAACTTACGAAAGAGAAATACAAAAGATTGAGAATGAATACCTCAGATGAAGTCAAGCCACTCGTTTACTTGTTAGTTACCTGCTTTTAGATGAATAACTTAAAAAAATCAATTTTCAATTCAATGCTATTTTAATTTTAATTTCAATTTTAAAAATCTCTTATACGATTTACAGACATGCAGGGTTATCCAAGCTATAAAAAATTGGCTCGCGCAAAGAGAGATTGCTATCCGGAAAATGTTGTAAATGAAACTGAAGCAACAGTAGATCTGCAGAGTTTCCTTGATCATACTGCAAAAAGAATTTGTCTGGGTTTGCCTCAAAATCAGAACAGAAATTTCAACATTTATTACAAATGGGGTTTTGATGGCAGTTCAGGTCAATCCGAGTACAAGCAAATGTTTTCAGAAAACTCGGCATCAGATGCATCAGGAGTAATTACAGCTCTTGTTCCGATTCGAATTATTGATACAGCTGATTATTCAATTGTTTGGAAAAACGACACCCCTTCATCAACTCGGTAAATATCGTGTTTAATTTTTACATTTGAATACTTCCAATAACATTATGAACACGAATATTATCATATCAATATATCTTGAAAAACCTGTATAAACATACCAAACGGCTTCAAGTAATGAAATTCAACATAGCTCGACAGTGGCGCCACCTATAATTGTTCAAAATTTGTTTTTGACCTCAATTTTAAACTCAGCGACCTTAAAAACCCATATAATCACATCAAATAGCATATTCTACTTGAATTAATATAAAAATCGACGGTGGCACCATCTATAATTGTTCAAGACACGTTTTTGACCTCATATTTGGAATCAGCGACCTCAAAAACCTATATAACCATATCAAAGAGCACAATATATTTAAATTAATATAAAAAATCGACGGTGGCGCCACATATAATTGGTTAAATCACATTTTTGACCTCAAATTCGAAATCAGCGACCTCAAAAACATAAATAACGACGACGACAACGGGAATTAAGGCGATTATGTTTTGTTATACCATATTTTATGTATTGGTTTTGGTTTTTTTAATCTTTATATTGATGTATGTATGTAATATGATTTTCTGTAAGGAATTATTTTAATTAAACATTTAATGTTCTCAATAAAAAAATTTAAAATTTTGGTAATTTTTGGTAACTTTTTTGGAAAATTCTGGTAATAAAAAAATTACCCCTGTGGCAACCGTGGGTCTATGGGTCATGGCTTTGGCTTGTCCTCGACGACGCACAGTGCTTTGTCCCAGTACATCGATGGGATAAAAAGAGAAGGAGTCGTCCTAGGGTAATAAAATTACAATGATAGAATTATGAAAATTTCAAAGTATCGACAATATTGACCACGCCCATCGCCCAACTCCCATACAAACCGACATTATTATTGGCTGTAAAAAATTAATTATTGGGACAAATTTCATGAAGAATATATTTATACGCCACCTTATCAAAAAATAGCATTTCATCAACATTGACCCCACCCACCGCCTATACAAACTGAAATTATTTTTGGCTCTAAAAATTTAACTATTGCGACAAATTTCATGAAAATTGGGAGAACATATTTATTTGCCACCTTATCACAAAACAGCATTCCATCAACATTGACCACGCCCGTCACCCACCGCCCATAAAACCGAAATTACTATTATTATTATTCTACGCAGAAAAAAAGTGTTTTCAAAAACACTGCCCCAATAGCAGCAGATAGGGTCTTGCTCTTATTTTTCCCTGGTAGATAAATGTATAAACTGTAAAAAACAAAAATAATAAAAAAACTTCATATTTCGTATTATTTTTTTTATTTCATGAAACTTTCATAATTTTTGCGTATCATATAAAAATTGTTGCGTATCATATCATATACAAGTATACACACTCGTTGCTCCTGTTTTATTCTCCTGCTCTCGAGAGAGCATAAACAGTGCATTAAACACGGCTATGTATGTATCACAAACACAGACAAATTTGGGTTGCAAACATATGTGTTATATCATGTACATTATATTTCCGACACGCACATGTTATATTTGAATCCAAACAACAAAAAACGACAGACTTTTTAGCGTGCAGTGGCGAAATTTTTTATTAATTCTGTAAAATTACATGCTTATTGCTGATTTTTGACTACAGTTGTAATGAAATTACTTACTTGTATTATTATGTATACAACCAAAGTCCAAGATATTGTCAAGTCAATAAATAGAAGTGAATAATAAAATTTTTCAAATAATTACAATATAAAAACTGCCTTGACTTACTTACTTACTTACTTACTTATCCGGTCTCGGACAACCCCGAGGGATCAGGGATCTTACACAACGTAGATAACATATTTCGCCAACCAGTTCGATCTTTTGCTCAATTTCACCAGTTGGCAATACGAAGTGTTCGCAGGGATTCGTCAACCTGATCCCTCCAGCGGCGTCTTGGTCATCCTATTTTTCGTCTTCCTTCGAGTACGGTTTCGAAAACCCTTCGTGCTGGTTCGTCTTCATCCATTCTACTTACATGGCCTAGCCAGCGCAATCGAGTTATCTTGATCCGCTTAACTATGTCAATGTCAGGATAAAACTCATACAACTCATGATTCATGCGTCGCCGATACTCGCCGTTGTGCACTATTTTTCGGAGTACTTTTCTCTCGAAGACTCCTACAGATGTTTCGTCTGCTTGCGAAAGGACGCAGGATTCTGCGCCATAAAGCAAGACAGGTTGAATGAGAGTCTGGTACTCGAGAGAGGGCTTTATCTCTAAAGTGCTTGCTTAGCCCAAAATAATATATATTCACAAGCACAATTCTCCGCTTGATCACAAGCCTGATGTTGTTGTTTTTGTTCACGGCAGATCCGAGGTATATAAATTCGTCCACTACCTCGAAGTTATAACGGTTATCAACGTTCACGCTTTGGTCTAAGCGCGTTGAGGCTCTGTTCGTTAAAACCATTAATTTTGTATTGTCCTCGTTTACCTTCAGACCCACTTTTGCTGATTCCTTCTCAATTCTCGAAAAAACCGCAGTAACTTCTCTAATTGTGCGCCCAATGATATGTATATCATCAGCATACGCGAGCAGCATGTGACTTTTGCTGCTGATGGTTTTATTCATGTTGACTGCAGCTTTTCTCATAATGATCTCCATTAAGATGTTAAAGAGCTCGCACGATAGGGTGTAGCCTTGCCTGAGGTCTTCCTGCAAAGGGGTATGAGTTTTGCAGGAATAGCAATCTCAGAAATTGTTTCATAGAGTTTCTCCCGAATCGGACTATCGAAAGCCGCTTTATAAACGATAAATAGATGGTAGGTGTCGATTTGTTTTTCGTGTGTCTTCTCCAGGATTTGGCGTAGCGTTAAAATCTGGTCAGTTGTCGATTTTCCATGGCCTAAAGCCACACTGGTATGGTCCAATCAGGTCAGCGATAATTGGTTTTAGCCCTTCGCACATTATATTTGATAGAACCTTATATGCTATGGATAAAAGCTTATTCCACGGTATTTGGCACAGATGCATGGGTCACCTTTTTTAAATATGGGACATAGTACACTGAGACTCCAATCACCGGGCATGCATTCATCTAACCAAATTTTGCTAATGAGCTGATGCATGCACCTTATCAGCTCATCGCCGCCAGCCTTAAACAGCTCCGCCGATAACCCATCTGCTCCTGCGGCTTTGTTGTTCTTAAGCCGGGCAATAGCTGTTCTGACCTCGTCTTGGTTAGGAGGGGGGCAATCGACGTCGTCCATATTGTGATCGATTGTCCCATCGTCATTGGATATCTCAGGTACTAGTAGCGCGGAGAAATGCTCTCTCCATATTCCCAACATGCCCTGCACATCTGCGACGAGATTTCCGTCCTTGTCTTTACAGAAGGTGGGCCCTGAACCATGTCCATTAGTTCCGTTTTAAACTTTTTGGTAGAATTTTCGGGCTTCGTTCTTCCTTCTGTATGTCTCAATTTTCTCACTCTCGCGTTTTCTCCACTGCCGTTTCTTACGCCTAAAGAGACGGTTTACCTCCTTTCTCTTCTCCCTATACCGCTCAGTTGCAGCTCGCAATTGACTGAAGCATTACCATACGTGCAGCGTTCTTTTCGTCATTTGCTATGCGACACTCTGCATCGTACCACGGTTTATTGCGAAGCGGTTTTTCGAAACCAAGTACGGTTGTTGCGGCAGTTGTTATAGAGTCGGAAATGGGTTTCCACTGCGCATCAGGATTGTCATGGGGAGGGGGTGGGTTGTGTGCCAAAAGTTGCAGGAGCTTCCTTGAGTAGGCTGTGGCTACCTCTGTTAATTGCAGCTTTCCGATGTCCTGCTTCCTCTGCGTCTGGTTTCGTACGATTTTCGCTCTACTCAATCTTGTGCGAACCTTTGCTGCTACCAGGTAGTGATCAGAATCAATGGTAGCTCCTCTGATCACTCGTACGTCCATTACACTTTATGAGTGCCTTCCATAAATTACCACGTGATCAATTTGGTTCTTAGTTCTTTGATCAGGGGATACCCAAGTAGCCTTGTGGATGTTTTTATGCTGAAATCTTGTACCACTAATGACCATGTTTTTTGCCGCGGCAAAGTCAATCAGTCTCATACCGTTGGAACTGTCAGCATGTAGACTGAAATTGCCAATAGTTGGATTAAACACATTCTCCCTTCCTACTTTGGCATTAAAATCTCCTAGTACAATCTTAATGTCATGGTCAGGGCAGCGGTCATACGTTTCCTCTAGGAGCTCATAGAATATGTCTTTGGCATCATCATCTTTCTCTTCTGTCGGGGCATGCACACAAATTATGGAAATATAAAACTATGTCGCTTTTATGCGGATTGTGGCTATACGGTCACTAACAGGATTGAACCTAGAGACTAGATGTCGCAGTCTTTTGCCAACTGCAAATCCGCAACCAAATTCATGTTTTTTTTCATGGCAACTGTAGTATATATCGCAGTTTCTTTTTCGTGTACAGCCATGTCCTGTCCATCGCATTTCCTGGATAGCGGTAATGTCAGCCTTATCTGCCAGTTGGATGCTTGCACCCGATCTATATAGAGTTCTGACATTCCAAGTGCATATCCGTAAATCATGGTCCTTATAACGTTTGCGGGGGTCGTCAACAAATAGGGGTTGTTTACGTTTTCTTGTTCGTTTACGTATTTTCACTGCCATTATGAACGGTTGCGGGAGGCAAACCCAGCCCACCGTGTTTTTGCATTTTACCTACTGCCAGGATATTTGATTGCAGCCGCCCATTATGGATCAGACGCTGACCAGGATGCGATATGTTGAACCTGGATTTTCTTCTTTTAGTTTCTATCCGCCGTTGGCCCGTATGTTTGGCTCTTCCGCCTTCTAAGGACAAAAGAATATGCCCGATTGTTTGATGAGCTTCAGTGACATCAGTCACCTACTAAACCTGATTTGATGCTCATTTGTTTTGCCTTCTCACTCTAGCTAGCTAACGGAGGTTACCGAAAAGCCATTGCTTTTGACAAACTTGACAAACTAATCCTTATATCACATAAATTGCTTTTATAAAATTACATAATAGACAGACTTAGTGTCTTCTCTATCCCTTCTTTGCATTTATTGCCTTCTGTTGGAATGTCAAACTTTCGAGGGTAAGTCTCCATTAAGATTATTTTTTTCAGGCTGGAATTATCACGCTATTCTCTTTTAAAAAGCCTACGTAAATCACTATTACATTACTTTATGCGTTTTGGCATCGATAAATAGAAAAGAGCCGCTATCCCTCCCTTGATGACGACGAGGTAGTATATCATTTCATTATGTTCGAGTTGCTTTTGTAATTTACTCTTTTGTTGGCACAATACGGACAGAAATAAAAGGGAATGCGTATTTTCGTTCAATGCAAACAACATAAAACATAATTTAGCTCTCAGTAGTATCAATAAACACTATTTAAAATTAGTTCCTGTCTTCTTTGGTATCTCATTCTACATCATTTCCCTAGCACCTTTTCGATCAGCTGTGCCATAGAAACCCCCTGTTTAAACTTAGTTTGCCGTATGGTCTGTAATCGTTATATCTATTCTACATCGTTTCTCTAGTACCTTTTCGATCAGCTGTGCCATAGAAAACCCTTGGTTATGGCATGCAACCACCCCTTCAGTTGTTAACGTTTAATCGTTGTCTTGTATTCGAAAAAATTTTAAAAGTGGTACATTCTCAGTTAATTTACTAAAAAATTAAATATTTGTTCCGATCGATTACACTTTTTCACTTGGATATAAAATACAGTTTGTCAAGAAAATGTGTGCAAAACGATTTTTTTAACTGTTTAAAATATGAAGGGATTTAACTTCAAGTGATTTTTTTTTATTTGTAGGGTATTTTTTCTGTTAGTTTACTAACGCAAAATTAGAATAAATCAAAAAGAAAAATTTTAAGTAAAAAATATAAAATTAAATTTTTGTAGTGTCAAATAATTGTTTGCAAACTTCAATTAGTACTCGGCAAATTGAATCATGCGGTAATGGTTAATTTATCTCTTTCAATACTTCGTATGGATACCTTGGGCATCAATCTCTGCTTCCAAACGTCTCGTCATCGAATAAACTAATTTCGGAATGTCGTATTCGTCAGGAATCTTCCCCACTCCTCTTTTATAAATCTAATTAAATCAGTTTTATTCTGGGGAGACTTTTTCCAATGGGATACAAACGTGGACTTTGGGCTGGAGTATCAATATCTTAAGTGCAGTTGTACAGTAAACAGGGACTAAATAAATAAGATTTATATTTGGGATACGGGTGTTTTCGGAGTCACCAAATCCAAACGTTCGAACACAACCAATCCAGTGTTCTTTAAGTATGAGTATGCACACTTCCTTGGTTATTATATCAGTTACAATTTTGATTTCCACAACCCCTTTGCTTGAATTGCAACTCCTTGACATTGCGGTTAATTTTCCAAATTTCACTGTGGGAGTAATTGTTTTTTCAAGAGCCGTAAGAGGCTTTCCCCAAATCTTGTGAGATCGATCATAGTAGTACAACATTATTTTAGTTTCATCTCAAAAAATTACATCATCCCATTAATCAGTGGAGTACAATATGTGTATTTGTTGCAAATTGCAACCTTTTTTCTATATTTTGGACCGACCGCAAAGGCAATTTTCTAACTGCCTGTGATCAGTATTTATGATTTAGGATAACTTTTCAAACAGTCGCATGTGATACATTCACGCCATAGTCATTTTTCATCCCCTGAGGTAAAAGTCTTGTACTGGTATGGGGATTATTATACACAGTTCTTATAATTTTATTTTCATCACTTCGAGTCAGCTTTTTTCCGTCTGGCTGTTGCTGGCTTCATTTCAAGCATTCATTCTTTCGCATCTCGGTTTAAAATGTTGTATACTGATCATAATTTCAATGAAAACATTTCAGAAAGCTCTTTAGCTGATTTTCCTTTATAACAATTGAAAGAGACCAACTGAATAATGTCCTCACTGATCCGTACAACACTAACAACTTGAATGACTGCCAGAAAATTTTTTGACCATCCCTGTTAAATAATTTTGTATTAAAAAAAAACTCAAACACAAGATTTTTTACGAATCGAAGCAGAAAAGGAAAAAAATTACATGTATTTGTTGTTGGAATTCCCTCTTCTACTTGATATTTTTTAATTTTCCTATATTTTGCAAACATTTTCTTGACAAAATGTATATGAAATAAAATGACAGAAATACGAAAGTGAACAAAGAGAAACGCCAAAACTCCCCACAAATTTTGGTGTAGTAGCAACACCACACCTCTCACCTACAAAACGCGTTAGGTATAGTGTGTTGATGCTCTTTGTCTTATAGCGTAGACAGACGACAGCGTTAATTTGCATTAAAAGCTCACTAATGTGAATTAACATTTTGGCATGACAGACGACAGTTTTTGCATTTAGTAAACAGCTGTTTGTTTGTAAACAACTGTTTGTTTGTCAAGTAATTTTTTGGACTTTTACATCAGATGCAGAACCTCCGCATCTCCATCATACCACACGCTTCGCTTCTTTCCCTTGGAAATCTTAAAATGGAAAAAATGTGTTTCGATTTTAAATATTTCTAATTTTTAAAAAAAAAACAACAATTAAAATAACTCACCTTTGCTGACTTTGAATCCATTTTCAATTGACGATAGCAAACAATTTGACAACAGCTGATTCAAGATGTATCAAACACATGGTGTTGTTGCAATAACATCCACTTCAGCGGTGTCAAGCATCAGTACATAAAATCAACAAAGCAAACAACAAACACAAGAACGTTCAACTTCCACTGTGTTCCGGCTATCACCTCTATGAATAGATACATCTTGAGCTGATTGATTGTCGACGGTGTTGCCATATTGAAATACCTAAATGCAGTATAAATGCACTCTGATTTCATGCATTTACGCCAAAGCTAATACTCATTGGGACGGGGATAATTCACAAGTTAATTTGAATTAAGACTGCTAATGCAAATTAACGCTGTCGTCTGTCTACGCTATTATGTTCTCTGTCAAGATTTTAACATTTCCTAATCAATACTGTGTTGTGCGAGAGATTTTTTATTTTTCGTATTTTTAGTTTTTGAATACAATACGAAGGTCGGATAAATCATCACTTATTTTTCCTTTTATATATTTGGGATTTATGCACATTTATTTTCATTTTAAGCATTATCTTTGTCGTGCTTTCATACTTCATATCACCGTTGCAGCTGATCTCATACACTACATTGGATTGTTCGTCTTTCTTAATTCTGTCATTTGTGTTTGTGAAGATTTTGCTTAATGTGTGAGTGACGCGATAAGCTAATTTTACAATAGCGTTGTTATTTATATCTCCCGTTTTTCGCTTTTCTGTTAAAGCCCCGTATTCAGTTCTTGCGAATTTTTAATAAGAAATTCTCTTATTTATCTCTAAACGGAATAGTTTGTTACCGAGCGATTTACCACAGAGTAATTAGTAATTCATCTGTGCATTCCATATTATTTTTAACGTATGTGAAGTTACTTTTGTTTACTAAAATAATCAAAATTTTTTTTTTTTACACACGTACTTCTTATGACACAATTGTTTTCGTACGGAATAAGTTTAGCGTAACTACCATATACTAATTCTTATACTAGACCATAGAGTAATACTTAAGACTTTCCATTACTCTCTTTGATGCCTCTTCATGACGACGAGGTAGTAGGCCATTTCACAGAGTTTTATTTGCTGCTGTATGTTTCATAAACGCGTATTTTCGTTCAATGCGAACAACATAAAATATAATTTATGTTTTATCAATAAACAATATTTAAATTTAGTTCCTGTCT
Organism: Phaonia tiefii; assembly: GCA_963931995.1. Taxonomy (NCBI): domain Eukaryota; kingdom Metazoa; phylum Arthropoda; class Insecta; order Diptera; family Muscidae; genus Phaonia; species Phaonia tiefii. Next base: position 164,552,603 of record OZ008369.1, read on the forward strand.
TCTTTGCTCTCTCTCATTCTCCATCATCGACCTAGTACCTTTTCGATCAGCTGTGCCATAGAATCCCCCTGATTAGACTTAAGATTTCTCTCAGCAAATTTATGACATTTGTTAATAATTGCTTGCTTCAATAATACCATATAGTGGCAATGGATCAAAACAACCAACAAAATAACAACAGTATTTCGTTTTGTGTGTTAAATTGATTGTGTTAAATACAACGCAGATGTATGCTAACAGTAACAGGCAATAAAAAAGTGTAAAACAAAAAAAAAATTTCACAGTTTTTCACCAAAACGACATGAAACATTAAAATCAGAAGTTATTGTAATTCCACCTGGTGTAAGTCACTTTTCGTCAAACATCTCTCTATCACACCCAACGCACCACGAAGAGTGTGAAAGGAAACATCAGATAAGTCAAATATTCTCTCTTTAAAGAATTACTCTATGGTAATAAACCCTTACTTGATTTTGCCTACGAAATTTTCAAAAACAGCTTAATACCAAGCAAATGAAACCGGCTTAAGCGGGAAATTTATTGTAATCTGAAGTATTGTCAGAGTTGCCGAACTCGGAGCCTGTTGTTTTCTTCTTGCCAAGTTCCGTAGATCTACTGTGCGTGTCACAGTAAATTTATTTTTACGAACTAACGGCCTTATTCATAAAAACAATAATTACACTCACTGCAAGTACGTAAAAATGACACAGAAAAACACCGAAACACCCCAAGTTAATTTTGGGCCGTAGAATACCGTAGAATACAATTAAAAGATTAGGCGAAAATCAAGAGATATTCCATTTTAAAGTTTGTATTGTCTCGCAAGCTATTTTTATACTATATATGGAAAAAGGCTTAGAAAAATCTTTTGAAATATCATTTTGATTTATCGATACTTAACTCTAACGATGATACCCGTCTATTTTCAGGTGGATACAATTCAATCATTTTCAGTTTGTGTCACGTTTTATTCTAATTTATAGATGTTGTTTCACATAATAAAAAATAAAAGTTTTATTTTAGTTTATTTTATTTCAATATTTCAACCGTCATCGACGATCATCTTCATGATATCTTGACTTCATTCGGCAACATCTATAAATATACCACGGAAAGCACGCCGAATCAAGTCAAGATATCCTGAAGATGATCGTCGATGACGGTCGAAAATGGGAATAAAACAAAGAATATAAATTGAAAGATGAGTCAAATTTTATCAATTGCATGCATTTTATGTAATTTTTGGTAATTAAATCAATGTATTGAGTTGGAATTGGTTGCAATTCATATTCTTTTCAATTTTATTTTTCATTTGCAATAGACCATAGAGTCAATTCTCAATTCAAGTATAGAGTCAATTCTCTTCCCAGCGAACCGGTCATCGAATGCCATTATAGTTTGGTGAAATCTTTCGCCTGTTTCAGTTGACAGTTGTCGCTCACAAAAATCGAATTGTGCATGCAACATGTGCATTTTCAACGACATTATCACGCCAAATGCCTCAAAAGACTGCATCATCTTATCAATGTAGACGCGGTAATCTGAAGGGCTATTTTTGCATAGCACATTATCCGTCGGCCGTCGGTGGTGCAATGGTCAGTGTGCGCGCCTCTTATACATAATATCCTGGATTCGAAATCTGCTCTGACCACCTTAAAATTTCTTTCGGCGGCGGTCATCTCGCATAGTGACGGCGATACTATCGAGTATATAGCCATGAAAAAGCTTCTCAAAATACCGTTCGGAATCGGTGTAAAACTGTAGGTCCCAATCAGTGAGTGAAAACTGGAAAGCGCACAGGTCAGTGATTGTTAAAAGCTCTTCCCTATCCCTTCATGGGATGTAATGGGAAACCATTTATTTATTTTTTACATTATCAATCACCGCACGACTTGAGTCCCATGCGTTCAATGATGTTTGAGCGCATCTTCAACCAAATGCCGTAGATGTTCTTTCGGTGTATATTTTCCTAATATGAAACAAAACTTATTTGATTTTTCACGATTAGCTTTGCGTTCTTCGTCATTAATCTTTTTACAAAAAAGTTAGGTTATGAATGCTTAAGCGAAATTTCATTTTTATTTTATACTCTTACTTCAGTGGTGCATGTTTCGACATTTCAGAGTAGTTAACTTTGACTTATACTGGTTTCATGACATTTTTTTATCATTTCTCTTTGTGCTCTTTCTGATTTTCTTATGATTTGAACGTTTGATGTTTCATAGAAAATGTAAAAAAAAGATTCAGACACTAATAGCATGAACTTTCAATGAGTAAACGCAAGAAGATTTACTTAGAAAATATAACTGATAAAACTGCCAGCGACAAATGAAGACGTGAGAATGAAAAGTGGATATGAACCAGATATGAAAACTGTACATATCCTGTTCATAGCCACTTTTCTTACTCATTGAATACAATATACGATTTTTTCGTATAGCTATTGACATCTAGCTCAAATAATACGAAGCGAATATATGTACAGTTGTCATACCTACCGATGCGTAAAGTAGCAGGCAATAGTAAACTTCATAAAACTCATTTGAGCCCAAAATGGTTCACATCCACTTTTCATTCTCGTGTCTTCAAATGTCATCGTATAAAGTGGGGAATACTGTTTGTTCAGTGTCATAGGGTTCGAATTTTCAAATTTTATTAGAATAAAGTACTACATTTTTAATAGCTGATAGTGCAGTATGATTTCCAACCGATTCCATCCCAAAAACATTGATTTAATTCGAAAAATATTACAAAAAATTCATAAAATTTGTCAAAATTGGATTAAATAGTACCACACATTAAATAAAAAGAATTGTGCATGCCGGAAGGTGGAAGGCCATCATCATATGACTTGATATAAAAAACACCTCATTTTAAACGACATTTTGTTGTACTTTCCTTAAAACAGCAACAAATCGCTTGAGAGCCAACAGAAACTTAAAAATGTAATATTTCTTCATTTTGACCTAATCTTTTAAAACGGAGTATAACACAGTGTTATACAGCCCAAAATGAAGTTGGGGTGTCTAGGTGTTTTTCTGTATCATTTCGAAAGTTAAAATTTTACTTACAGTGTAATGATTATTTTCTTGTTCGATTACCTATTTTCACTGCCATTATGGACGGTGGCGGGAGGCAAACCCAGCACTCATCCAGTGTAATGGACGTACGAGTGATCAGAGGAGCTAACATCGATTCTGATCACTACCTGGTAGCAGCAAAGGTTCGCACAAGATTAGGTAGAGCGAAAATCGTACGAAACCAGACGCAGAGGAAGCTGGACATCGGAAAGCTGCAATTACCAGAGGTAGCCACAGCCTACTCAAGGAAGCTCCTGCAACTTTTGGCACAGAACCCACCCCCTCCCATTGACGATCCTGATGCGCAGTGGTAACCCATTTCCGACTCTATAAAAACTGCCGCAACAACCGTACTTGGTTTCGAAAAACCGCTTCGCAATAAACCGTGGTACGATGAAGAGTGTCGCATTGCAAATGACGAAAAGAACGCTGCTCGTATGGCAATGCTTCAGTCAATTGAAGCGCGAGCTGCAACTGAGCGGTATAGGGAGAAAAGATAGGCGGTAAACCGTCTCTTTAGGCGTAAGAAACGGCAGTGGAGAAAGTGAGAAAATTGAGACATACAGAAGGAAGAACGAAGCCCGAAAATTCTACCAAAAAGTTAAAAACGAAACTAATGGACATGGTTCAGGGCCCCCCTTCTGTAAAGACAAGGACGGAAATCTTGTCGCAGATGTGCAGAGCATGTTGGGAATATGGAGAGAGCATTTCTCCGCGCTACTAGTACCTGAGATATCCAATGACGATGTGACAATCGATCACAATATGGACGACGACGTCGATTGCCCCCCTCCTAACCAAGACGAGGTCAGAACAGCTATTGCCCGGCTTAAGAACAACAAAGCCGCAGGAGCCGATGGATTACCGGCGGAGCTGTTTAAGGCTGGCGGCGATGAGCTGATAAGGTGCATGCATCAGCTCATTAGCAAAATTTGGTTAGATGAATGCATGCCCGGCGATGGGAGTCTCAGTGTACTATGTCCCATATTTAAAAAAGGTGAACCGAGTATCTGTGCCAACTACCGTGGAATAAGCCTTTTATCCATAGCATATACGGTTCTATCAAGTATAATGTGCGAAAGACTAAAACCAATTATCGCTGACCTGATTGGACCATACCAGTCTGGCTTTAGGCCTGGAAAATCGACAACTGACCAGATTTTCACGCTACATCAAATCCTGGCGAAGACACACGAAAAACAAATCGACACCTATCATCTATTTATCGATTATAAAGCGGCCTTCGATAGTCCGATAGGGGAGAAACTCTACGAAGCAATGTCTGAGCTTGGTATTCCGGCAAAACTCATACGCCTTTGCAGGATGACCTTGGCGAACACCAAATCCGCAGTGAAAGTTGGTAAGAATCTTACCGAAACTAAGCGAGGCCTCAGGCAAGGCGACACCATATCGTGCGATCTCTTTAACATCTTAATGGAGATTATTATGAGAAAAGCTGCAGTCAACATGGATAAAACCATTAGCAGCAAAAGTCACATGCTGCTCGCGTATGCTGATGATATAGATATCATTAGGCGCACAATTAGAGAAGTTTTTCGAGAATTTTCGAGAATTGAGAAGGAGTCAGCAAAAGTTGGTCTGACGGTAAATGAGGACAAGACAAACTTAATGGTTTCAACGAACAGGGTCTCCACGCGATTAGGCCAAAGCGTGAACGTTGATAACCGTTATAACTTCGAGGTAGTGGACGAATTTATATACCTCGGATCTGCCGTGAACAAAAATAACAACGTCAGCCTTGAAATCAAGCGGAGAATTGTGCTTGCGAATAGATCTTAGTTTGGGCTAAGCAAGCACTTTAGAGATAAAGCCCTCTCTCGAGTAACAAAAGTCCAGCTGTACCAGACTCTCATTCAACCTGTCTTGCTTTATGGCGCAGAATCCTGGGTCCTATCGCAAGCAGACGAAACATCTGTAGGAGTGTTCGAGAGAAAAATACTCCGAAAAATGTATGGCCCTATAGTGCACAACGGCGAGTATCGGCGACGCATGAATCATGAGCTTTATCCTGACATTGACATAGTTAAGCGGATCAAGATAACTCGATTGCGCTGGCTAGGCCATGTCAGTAGAATGGATGAAGACGAACCAGCACGAAGGGTTTTCGAAACCGAACTCGAAGGAAGACGAAAAATAGGAAGACCAAGACTCCGCTGGAGGGATTAGGTTGATGAATCCCTACGTACACTTGGTATTGCCAACTGGAGAAATAAAGCAAAACATCGAACTGGTTGGCGAAATATGTTATCTTCGTTTTGCAAGGTCTCTGACCCCCGGGGTTGTCCGAGACCGGATAAGTATGTGAGTAAGTAATGACTATTTTATCTATAATTTACTGACAACCCTGTTTTATGTATTCTCACAGTGCTTGTGATCTAAAAATAGGATATACAATAACCGATAGACCGAATTAAACATTTTTATTTAAACGTGTCAATGCATTTTTGGAAAATTTTTATTGATTAATCGAAAGAAATATTCAACAAAAACAATAATTAATATTTTTTATCTTCTTAAATTTGGAAGAGGTTTCAAAAATTCATATCGAATTGGAGTTTCTTTTTGGTTAGTCGAATATAAAACCGGATAATGGGTTGTTGCTTCAGTGTTTTGATTTTACATACATCACTATGTAAACAAAAGTTATTTTTGGCTAAACAATTTTAAAATTGGATCGAAACTATTTGGTGGATTTGCAGGATTATGTGACACTTTAAACGCTGCAAAGATACAAAAAATAATTCCACGTGTTTATATCGTATAAAAATTTAAGTATGGCCCGCTTTAGAGAACTCGTAACAGAAGAATTTTTCGATTATGAATACAATTTTTGGGCTTTACCTTCTTAAACCTTTAACAAACCTATGACAACTTTTTATGAATAAGGCCATAAATGATTAACACTTTGAGTGTTTCGTGGCAAAAGTAATGTATCGCACATTTTCAATATTTTGTTGATCAGACTTTTGGCCATGTTGATTTTCTGTTGTGTTGGTTGTGTAGAATAAAAAATCATCATTCTACCGGATGGGAATTCTGTTTGATACCAATCAAACTTTGCAGTGTTGTTAATTGTCATTTTCTAGTTCAAAACTAAATTTTATCTTAGTCTAATATTCATTAAGATTTTGAAGAATAATTGCATCGTCAATATGGCAAAGGTATCGTCAACATATTTAAATATGGTCTTGATTTTGATATTTTTAGAAGCAAGATTCTTAATATTTTCGTCCAGTAAATCGTTCATGAATATGTCGGCAAAGATGGGAGATAATGAGTTGCCCATTAGCATGCCAAACGTTTGATGCTATTATATGCCACATAACAACGAGTAGTTCGTTAGCTAAAATGCAAAAAGGCGTAACTAACAAAAATATAATTTTACAGGAGAAGCAAAAAGCTTTGCAAAATGACAGCTATAAATATTTTTAACGAAGTTTTTTCTAATTTCACTTTAAACACACACAATTTTATTTTTAAACAAAAATATTTTTTTTAAATTATTTGAAGAGTTATGTTAGATACGCCTTTATGACTTCTGTTTTTTTTTGAAACACAAAAAGACATATCTACAACAAAAATGTTTAAACATATAGATGAAGTATTTTATAAAATATAAAATGTCTATTTTCGAATTAAAGAACGTATACGAGTTAATAATTGATTCTAAAAAATGCAGTTTTTTGGTTAAAATAAAGTTTAACATAATAAAAATTTTAAATTAAAGGTTTTTTATTTTTAAATTGGGTTGTTATATATTCATAAGTTAATTCAGTCATATATATTTTTTTCAATTAATTATTTTATATACAAAGAAATGAATTTTTAAATTATTTTTGAAATGGAATATTGTCATAAAAATAAAAACAGTCTGCAGGTAGTAACTTTTTGAGATCCTGCAGATGTTGCCATTTTTCAAATGAAATTTTTATTCTCTGCTCATGTAATGGGGAAGGTGCAACAAGTGTGAATCTCTTTCCAATTCTTTGTGGAAGCTGTTCGTAATCTTCAGTTATATTTGCTTTAAGGTAAATGATTCCAGCTGGATCGTATGCCAAAGTATGGATCATATTAACAGTGAGATCTCTGGCCTTATTACCTTAAATCAAATAAAACGCTTTAAATTTCTAAATTTATTGGATCAATTTTATGGTTTAACAATTTTTTAGAGTGATCGTTACCTGGTCTAATAGAAGCATATAGCTTAGGAATAGACTCATAATTGAGAAGTAATTACGTTTTTAATGATACACTGTGAAAGGTTTAGGGCTTCTCCGGGCAGCTTTTATTTGTTCAACAAGTTGGAATGGTAAATTTACTTGTTTCTTTTGGAGTAGAATACGTCTTACCTTACGGTATAGGGAGTCATGTCAGATTTTTATTGTTGTAATCTTTATTTCATTGATTAGGAGGAAACGGCGAGATAACTTAACTTTTTTAAAATTTTTTTGTAGGTACATGAAGATGTTATCTTTCGTTTGATATACATTTCATATTGGTTGATATCTTCCTAATATTTAAATTTCTCAAATGAAAATTGTTTAAACACATACACTCAAACATATGTGTGGTGTTTGGTTGAGTGTTTGAGTTTGTAGCGTGTTTCAGTGTGGACACAAACCTTCGGCTGTTGTTTTGATTGATGAAATATTGAAATTTCGTATATTTACTTATGTATTTAAGTGAAACAAAATGTTAAATGTGAATTTGAATTTAACATGGATATATAATTATAAAAAATATATGAAAAAATTAATTCATACATTTTTATGTTAAATCAAAGTGCTGCCAAGTAAGCAAAATAACAATGCTGCTTGATGCTGTTTGACAGCAGCTGACAGTTGACGTTTATCATTTATCATTTATTGTTATATATGTTTTCTGTCTTATCGGATGGCGTATTCTACGTTAAACTTAATGGCCGTGTCTCTGACACAGCCTGCAGGGACAGTCCGTGGCCGAAGGCCTCGGACAACTGTCTACTGTTTTTTTAATTTTCCTTTCAATCAAAGAGTGGCTTGAATCACATTCCATTTGAGTGTGACCAAGTACCAAGTACTTGTGCTCTATTGTCATGTTTTTTCTACGCATAAAGAAACTAAAGTGTTAGATATAACCACATTTCTATTTTGGTAAAAACAACGATCAGAATAGAGAATAATGTGGTGTATGTCAGGGAACTTAACAGCAGCATTTCTTAAATAATTTACGATAATTGTTGCAAATGTCGATGATACCAGATTTCCTTCTGTTTCATCCCAAACATAATTATCGGAGTCATGATTTATAGCATTATAAATTGATCTTGTAATTTCACTTTATAGTAAGCCGAATTGGCATTCGATTGCGGCATAAGCTTCACTGCTTGCATATCCATACAAATTTAGCATTTTCGATATCATTTTCTTTCTCGATTCTCATTTTCTCTCTTTCATTTCTGTTATTATATTTTTCGTATATTTTTCGATTTGTATGACCATAGAATAACACATACTATAGAAGAACTTATTCTCTCATCTGACGTTTCATTTCACACTCTCTCGGTAGGTCTGTGGAAATGTTTACATACACCAGGTGGAGTTACAAAATATGTTCACTTAACTATTTCCTGTCGTTTTGGTGTAGAACTGAAAAATTTAAATGTATTTTGCACTTTTTTGTTGACTTTTAACGTTGGTATTCATTTGTATTGTATTTAACACAACTAGTTTGCCACAAAAACACGAAATTCGGGTGTAGTTCCTTTGTGGATCGCTGTATACTATTGCCACCATCTGGTATTATTGAACCCATATTTTCCACCCTCCACTGTGTAATTTCCATCGTACCTATGACGTTTAATTTATTGAGCGAATAAAACCTTCTACGTATGTGTTATTCTATGTGTATGACAAACAAACGTCGCATTGGCCGTTTCGTAGTTTGAACATGGCGTAAATATCTCCGTTCTCTTTGCATGCCTCGGTATAGAGATCATATATTTGTGTATAAGATTTGAAGTCTACCTGGAAATATAGTTTGGCTGTATCGATAATGTGTGGACGATAATGTATGTGATTCCAATTTTGGAACGTCTTCCAACCATTTTCGCAAAAAGCTAAGTCTTTTAATATATAATTATTCTTGGTTTGTTTCTCTCTCTGGTTGAGTTTTAACAGCCTGTTGCTTTCCAGGATTCATTTGAGTGCAATGTAAGCCACTAGCAATTATGCATAATCTGACCATATTTTCAGATATTCCTAATGTTGATAAAAAACATTTTGGCACACACTTGAATGCGATTTGTATTGTGCTTCAGAAAATAGTATTGAGTATTTGAACGTCTTGAGTTTTCCACAAAAGTTCTCTGCTTTTTTGAGCACTCAATCAGGTTTGTTACAGTCATTTTTGGTCCCATGTCATCTTCCAGAACATTTCAAAAATTTCCTTACGTATGTCTTCCGAAAAATAGGAGCAGTGTCGCAATGCCCTTTTTTCGCAGAATTTAGAGTTGCTCGGATTTTTCAATACTCTCGGTTTTTTATCATTCATAACTTTTCCATTGGGCATACCTTTATGTTTTACCTTCCATACGACCAACACGTACTTTAATGGCATTCATAACATTCAATCAAAAACTCGATTTTGAATTTTTGGTTAGTTACGCCTTTTTGCATTTTAGCTAACGAGTTATTGTCTTTAATACAAAGGTTTAAAGTCTCTGAAAATGATGTCTTTGACATCTTTGTGTGTGTTATTTATTATATTCCACTTCTCCAAGATAAGTTTTATGGCTGATTGAACTGGGATATTTGTAAAAAGGGATATGAAACTAAAATTTCCCCTTCTTCTAATTTTACATCTTTGAGTTTACTCTTTAGTTGCAAAGAGTTTTTAACATTATATTAACTAGAGGTTATTGCTTTAAGACTATTACCTATGTATTTGGAGAGGTCATAGCAAGGAACATTGATTGATGATGCGATCGGTTTCATTGGCGTACAGGTTTTACGAATTTTCGGTAGTTCATATAATCTAGGTTCTTGGGCCGACGGTGCTTGGCTTTTTTTGTTCGAAGTAACCAGCATAAAACAAAATATAGAAGTCATTAGTATCAATCAAACACCATTTACCAGTTTTCTACTCGTTGCCTGTCACTCATTCTCCCATCCATACTCTTCTCTATCAAATTCCAACTACCATTTCGATGAGATGTGGCACGGATACACGCTGTTCAAACTCTACGAAAATGTTATCTACCTCGGTAACCGCAAGTGAATTATATGAGAGAGATGGAAACTCTTATCTACTATTATTGTATGGTCCCAAAGACACAATCTTTGCACCAACCCAAGATTGTTGCTCGCAAACTTTTCGCACGGTTTCCACCTGTTTATAAATATGATTAATGTCCGGAATCGTAACATCGTTACATATTTGCTTTGGCATTTATGGAGATTACAATTTTATTTTCACACATCATTCAAACCATAAATTTAATGATTGTTTTATTGTATTCAAAGGCTTTTACTTCCTGTCATGCTTATCTTCGTCTGCGACACTTAAAAGTGTCATCTTGTCGCAATCAGTAATTGGACACAAACAGCAATGTAATACATAAAAATAATCATTGCCACATGAGACACAACAACGTCTCCGCTGTAAATAGATAAATCTGTCTGGAATGTTTACAAATGGTAAGTCACCATCAGTGGCACCTAAGCTAATTTATTCCAAAAGCGAACAACTGGAATATCCCACACTATATAGCATCTTTAAAGACACAATGTTATGTATACAATCGAGCATACCATGTTGCCTGTTTTATCACGTCTTATCCTGCTTTATGTTTCTTCAAGGATATTTAAATGGCTAGGTAGTTAAATAAATGAAACTTTCGTAATTATTGCCCTGCGTGATATGTCAGCAAATGCTGAAAAATTGCTGACAGTCAGGTTGATGTTGCTATCCTTTAACCCTTCATTTGCAATGTCACCTTTATACCTTTTTATCACAATAAAACAATGTGTGTGTGTGTGTGTATGGTAAACATAAAGGATAAGCAGAAAAGTTTATTTAATATTCCACAGCCGTTGTCGCATCAACACTGAATTGGTAATTTCTCTGGAGTTGTAGAAATTAAAGTTATATACAGGGTGGGGCGAAAGTAATGTGATAATGTGAATATGTTAAAATTTATACAAATGGTGTCTAATTTTATTGTGCTTTCACTTTTATGTTGCACACAGATAGAGAATTTGTTGACAACAAGCAATGGAGCGGTACACACCTGAAGAACGCGGAATAATTGTTACCGCGTATTTGATCAATTCCCGGTCTATTGTTTTATCGCAGGGTGAAATTAGTCGTCGTTATCCTGGTAGGTATGCACCATGTTCGCGAACAGTTAGTGTTAGTTACACGTTTGAGCGTCTGGTGCAAACTGGGTCCGATGAATTTTCTTGAAGGAGCTGAAGATGTTCCCCTAAGAAGTGCAAACTTTGCACACGTTACTGCCTGTTATCCGTCAATTAATTTACTCCCATGACTTCGTATCCAAAATTACAATGAGCGAAGAAGCTTTTTTTTTAAATGTTGTTTATTGGTTTCAAATTAATATTCAATATATAAATATAATAAACAATAGTAATAGTATCAATTTCAAATTATACACTGTCCCTATGAGGGATCTCTAGTATAATGAATGTTAATATTATGAATATGTTTAGAATTTTTGTTCTTATTAGGCTTGTTCAAGTGTACAATATAATAACCGCAAAATATCTATGGGATGAAAAGTATACAAAAACATCACGTGATTATATGAGATGTATAAAATAAATAGTCTTAAAGTAAAAGGAAACAATATAGTGTGCACCATTTCAGGATAACCACCAGAATTTCGAGCAGTTGAATGTTAATAAAAAGTCTCTATTTGATACACTTGCGTCGAAACGTTTCGTTTACTCATTATACTCTATAAATTGAATAGATTTATCAGTGGCCCATCTATAAGTATGATAAAAGACCGGTATTCCATGCTCGTTTTTGACATATTTTCGTCTATCTAGCAGCACTCTGCACAATCGATAAATATCTTCGGTTAGTGACTTGTGTAAATACGCACCGCAGTGGCTTAACGGGCTAGACGTTGCTAAAGTTAATTCTTCACAAACATAGAAACAATCGTCCAGCGAATGTGAGTTCGAATCCCACCCGCGGCATTTACATTTTTTTCACTAACCGGAGAAAACATGATGTCTTAGCCTTAAAGGAAATTACAACTTTAAACATAACGAGGATCTAAGACAACTAAACTAGTTAAATTATGTTTTTGAGATTCAGTAAAAATACACCCAATTTTTTTGAATCACTTGAATAAGGAATTTTTAAAAAACACAAAAATATATATTAAAATTTTTTTTTAAAATAAAAAGTGAAATGTAACTTAAATAAAAAGAAATGAACAACATTTAGTACTGAGTACTTCCACCCTTATTGGAAATTACTACAAAAATACGGTTGGGCATTTATTGGTATAGAGAACTCAAATAATGCAAGCTTATTGATCTCCAAGCTTCCTTTATTGCATCTTTCAAGACCTCTTTTGAGTCATACTGCTTACCACCTTCATACAATTTTCTAGCCAGCCACCTCCATACATTTTCCATTATATTTAGATCTGGAGAATATGGTGGCCAATTCAACAGATTTACATTTTGCTCACGAATATACTCATTTACAGCTCTGGCAGTGTGAATTGGAGCATTGTCTTGTTGGTAAGTCCATTGAATGGGTCCAAATAAACTGTGGAAATGCTGTTTCGAATATCCTTCTGTAAGACGCTGCTGTCATTTTACCCGACTCAAAAACTAAGTCGATGGTACCATAGTAAGATATGGCGCCCCAAACCATAACTCCGCCATCTCGGTTATATATTCTCTGCAGAAACAGTTCTTCCTTCCTTAAGTCATGGAAATAGAAGTTGTATCCATCAGGTCCATCGATATTAAATTTTTTTTCGTCGAAAAAAAAACACTTTGAACCATTTATTGCACCACGTCATTGTATTCTTTGCAAATTCTAAGCGCTGCAACTTGCGATTTTCATTAAGGGGTGGTTTTTTACAGCTTCCGACGGACAAGGAACTCACTTTAAAATGCGACGCACTGTGGTTATATTTACTAGCATTAACACCATTTTCTCTCCGTATTTTTGAGGAGTTTGAAACAATTCTTAGAATTTTTCTGCAATCTTTTTCAGTAGTTGCCCTTTTAGTGTGGCCTTTCATATTTTTTCCATACTTATCGATGTTGTTTGGATAATTCTATACCACAGTTTTTCCTCTTTTTATTATGTTGGCTGTTTCAACGGCATTGAATCCCTTGGACTTTAAAATATGAATTTCTTCCTTTTCGGAGCTATTAAGTGCTTTTCCGCGACCCATGTCGATAAAAATATTAAGCAGAACTGTTTATTTTGTAGTTTGTAACACGTGTTCATGCTGGCAATTGAAATCAAGGCCTACTTGATTCGAATTTAAGTGATTCCTTATTCAAGTGATTCAAAAAAATTGGGTGTATTTTTACGGAATCTCAAACAACAGAATGTAACTTCAGGGTGGCCCAAAATGAACCAAGGGGTTTGAATTCGTTATAACTTTTTATTTAAGACATATTTATTAAATTTTTTTTTAATTCAGTATATAAATGGGGAATATTTTTAGTTTAGTTATGAAAACTAATATCCTGCAAGTGGTGACCATTTTCTGCTTCGCATATTCGTGCTCTTTCCAACACATTTTCCATCACTTTTCGCAAAACTTCAGGTGTTATGTTGTTTATTTCGTCGCGTATATTACTTTTTAATTGCTGGATGGTTCTAGGCTTATTAATGTAGACCTTTTCTTTCAAATAACCTCAAAGAAAACAGTCTGGAGCGGTTAAATCCAGTGAAGGCGGAGGCCAATTAAAATCATTTATACGCGAAATAATTCGTTCACCAAAGATGCCCCGTAAAAGAGCCATTGTGTCCCTTGCAGTGTGGGCTGTAGCTCCATCTTGTTGGAACCATACTTTCGGATGACTTTCCACAGCCGGCCTTAAAAAATTGTCCAACATTGTCCGATACCTGACACCATTGACGGAAACGGCGGCCCCGTGTTCATTTTCAAAACAAATAAGGACCAGTTATCCTTTCCGATGAAACACCGCACCAAACGGTACACTTAGGTGGGTGTTATTCTCGCTGTTGCACTACTCTCGGATTTTCCGTAGCCCATATTCTGCAGTTTTGCTTATTAACGAACCCATTTAATTGGAATATGGGCTTCGTCGCACAAAATTAAATTATAAACAAAATTATGATTTTCTTTTGCTTTTTTTTTTTTTTTTTTTTTTTTTTTTTTAATCGAGCGAACCCATCGCCGGCACTCTTACCCGCCCCTACCGACCGAGAGGGCCACGTCCCCATAACGTGAGGACAGCGTACACATTATAGACCGGTCTATAACGGGAGAGCAAGGATCATAAGTTCACACGTTACAACCAACTACAGAAATTCTTCACCAGTTGGTATTACACTACCATAGATAAGTATAAAAGCACATCACGAGATATTAACATAACAGACTTCATAATATATAATAATTACGAGCAAAACGAAAACCAAATTATAAATCAGACCAGATAGTAAGGATAAAGTAAATTAAATGTACATATTTACGTTAACGAATATACAGCACTAATGCAATCGGTTCAAATGACAAATTATGCTAGACTTTGTCGTTTCCCAACTACCTGTGAAATCAATAAACTGATATAGCTCATTAAAGTCACGACACATTCTCCTAACTGGATCAAAGGACGCATAATTCGAACGCTGAAACTCGATGTTTACGAGTTTATAGTACCTCGTGGGTCTCAATGGGACATTTATGAAAATCTTAGATAACAGAAATTCAGAACATATACATCCATCAATTATCTTCAAAACTGTAATAGACTTTATCATGGTACGTCTACTACTAAGAGTCGGCAATCTGATCAATGCTAGTCTACTGCTATACGAAGGAAGATTATGGTTCGGGTTCCATTGAAGATTTCTCAGACAAAAAATGAGAAACTGTTTCTGGACCGATTCAATCATATTAATATACAAATTGTACTGGGGGTCCCAAACAACTGATCCATATTCGAGAATAGGGCGGACTAGTGAAGTAAAAAGATTTTTCGTAACGTAGGGATCAGAAAATTCCTTTGCCCAACGTTTAATAAAGTTCAGAACGCCATAAGCCTTGTTCACCATCGTAATTATGTGGGAGTTGAAATTTAATTTTCTGTCCAAGAGAACACCAAGATCAACAAATGAATCAACCGATTCAAGAACATTGACACCTAAAATGCATTTTGCCGAAAATAATGATGACCTAGAGAACAGCATATGCTTACATTTCGTAAAATTAAGCTCCATCAAATTGGTCTCGCACCACGTCTGGAAAGTAGACAAATCCCTCTGAAGTAAAGAATATTGACAAGGATCCTTGTAAGAAAAATAGATCTTCACGTCATCAGCGTACATTAACAATTTAGAGTGCATTATGGAGGCGGGTAAGTCGTTAATGAATAACAAAAATAGAACCGGCCCAAGATGACTGCCCTGAGGCACCCCAGATGACACAAAAATAGATCTTGAGAATGATCGACCAAATGATACCATCTGTTCTCTGTTCATTAAGTAAGAACTAATAAGAACTAAGTAAGAACTAACCCAATTCAGCATGTTACAATTAAAACCCATTGCCCCTAGTTTATATAATAACAAATTGTGGGTAACTTTATCAAAAGCCTTACTAAAATCGGTAAAAATCACATCAGTTTGATCTCCATTAATAAAGCCGTCAATAATAGAAGAGGAAAACTGAAGCAAATTAGTCACGGTGGAACGACCCTTCCGAAAGCCATGTTGACATGGATCTAAAATAGAGGAAACCTGATGAGAAATTACCTCTGTGACTAACTTCTCAAAAAGTTTAGGAATGGCACTCAATTTTGCAATTCCCCTATAATTGGCAACATTTACTAAACTACCAGATTTGTGGAGAGGGATTATATAAGAGCTCTTCCACTGTGCAGGAAAATGACCGAACTTCAACGAAGCGTTAAATAAGAGAGTCAACGGTAAGCTGAGAGAATTCGAGCAGTATTTCAACATAGAGTCCGGGATACCGTCAGGACCAGCTTTATTCGAGGCTTTCAAGCTGATTAAGTTATCTAGCAACCACGAAGAATTTACGACAGGTGCATCAAACGGAATGGTAGAGCGGACAGTGTACGGGTATGATTTGGAAACATCATAGGCTCGGGTGGAATAAATAGATGCGAAAAAATCGGCGAAACAATTAGCAATAGACTCTTCGTCTGAATATTCAATACCGTTCAGTTTGATCCTACAAGGTGTGGAAGACGAATTACTCTTCAAGTTAACAAATCTAAAGAATGATTTGGGGTTCCGTTTAAAATTAGCCTTCAACCTATCCAAATATAATCTGTAACTCTCACGAGATTTAGAGTTGTATCTACTCCTAGCAACAATATACCTAGCATAGTCTGCTAGCAGTCCAGATTTTTTTTACTTTTTCGAACATCTATTCCTTACATTCTTGAGACTATTTAGAGCCCTTGAGGACCATGGGGGACCAGTATTACCCATTATTGGCCTCTTGGGTACAGACTTAGAAATATAGCCATTAATAATATTATAGAAATCATCCAGGGCGATTTCAAATTCAAAAGAATTATCACACTGACAAATACTATGCCAGTCGGTATCAAAGATAAGATTATTCAAAAGTATAAAGTTCGCACGCGAAAAGCATAGGCCAACATAGGACGAAGAGCAATTGCAACCAACCAGCATGGTATCATATGTATAATTAATTCCCAGCGTTGGATGGTAACTATCCTCAGGAGAAATTAACGGATCAATTCGAGAAATATCAAAGTTGTTAGAATCATCAACTAAAACTAGATCAAGGACTCGATTCATAGAATTGGGAATGTCGTTCAATTGAATCAACCCAAGTTCGGAAATATGCGTAACAAAATCAGATGACCAATCACATGGTGTCAATGGAGTCAGAGAATTAGTATCGGGTAAAGACACCCATGTCACAGACGGCAAGTTAAAGTCACCCAATACTAAAATACGGTCCTTTCTACTGGCTAACGCAATAACTTTTGCAATAGCGTCAATATGCACTTGATATACCTCAAAGCATGAGATGGCGGAATATAAGAACACGTGACAAACAATTTCAAATCGCCTAAATTAATGGACACCACAATAAACTCAAGATCGCCAATGTCATCAACTGTAACCAACTCAGAAGATAAAGAATTCTCAATTGAGATTAAAACACCACCACCAATTTTACCAACACGATCTTTTCTATAAACTACGTACTTATTGCAGAACAACTCAGAATTAAAAACATTAGGTTTAAGCCATGTCTCAGAAAATGCAATGACATAAAACTCAAAACCAAAGCTATCAACAAATAATCTGGACAATTTAGTATTCAAACCGCGAACATTCTGATACGCCATATTCAAACTCCCAATTAGTTTTTTGGAGCTGCCTTATCTCCAGACGATAATCTAGCAAAATTATCACGCCTACCATTATCCCGATACTCAAATTCCCTTACGAATGTTCTGTGAGGCCAAAATTCCGAATCCACCAGTCTGACAAATAGATCATCCGGTGCAATAATTTTGAAAGACGACCTACGTTCTGAAAATTGTGACTTCAGCTTGAAGCACTGTATGGAATCGTTAGAATTATTCCCGACTAATTTAGACGATATGTAAAGTCGTACATCCTCTTCAGTCGTGTCGGGGGAAAGTCTATACACAAAAACTGTCTTCCTTGCCGGTACGACAGTCAACGTTCTTGGTCCCGGTCCTGGCACCGGGGCGGGATTACCACCCGGAGGAGACGACTTATCGCTGTCCGTGGAAGCTATAGTAACTACAGAAACGACTTCAGCAAAAGTAGGAGGGGCAGAAGATTTCATTGGACTTGAAACTGTAACTGGAGAATTAACGTCCATTAAATTCGGCGAGGAAGGAATTACCAACAATGGAGGGGCCTTCTTAGCCGTCTTCTTCCTTTTCGGCGAGGGAGCTTTCGGTGAACCCGCTCTCTTTTCCAATCCCGGATATTTATTAAACATCCCAATAAACTTGGAAAATCGACCAGATAAAGCCGAAAGCTCCTTTTCCATCTCAGAAAACTCGGACTTCATGCTCCTGAAAAATTTGTAGAACTCCACATCCAATTTTCTACAATCCACGCAACACCAACGAAGACCCTTGTCATCACTAAGATTGTCCGCCACTCTTGCATAAAGGCCAACACATTTGACATGTACTAAGCCATCACACAACCAACACGAAATAAGAGTATCGGTATCCGATTGCCGGAAAAAAGTGCATAGTCAAGTCGTTGCTGGTAATCTGTCGGTTTCAATTCTTGGACAAACTGAATCTTGTATGGAAACATTCCTATTGTATGCAAAATTCTCTGCAGCGACGCTCGCGAGAGGCCAAGTTGTGTCGAACGTCTCCTGGTTGATGTTCTCCATCTTCCCGAATACTCCTCTGTACCAGTTCAATATTGTCATCCGTGTGCACCGTTCGTCGTCTGCCAGCACCAGAAAGGTTCCTTACTGCCCCTTGTTGGCGAAAATTTGCAACCAGACGGTTTATTGTTGACTCTGAGGGTCCAACCCGCATATTAAAATAACGACGATATGCACGCTGAGTCAAAACAATGGATCGTTGATTTGAAAAATAAAGCTCAACAATTTGGGCACGTTGTTCAATTGAGTACTGCTCCATTTTAAATTCCACAAGTCTTCTTTACGAAATACTGAAAAGAAAAGAAAAAAAAAAATTATAATAAAAAAGTTATAAGCAATTCAAACCCCTTCGTTAATTTTGGGCCACCCTGTAGATTGTTTCCGTTAATTTTGATGAAAATTCGACTGAAAGTTGCCAAACTCGATTCCTTATTCACGTGATTCGCAGTGTATCACTATAAACACCCTTCAGGTAAAATTTCAGAATTGTAGTAAATGGTACCATTTGGAGCAGAAACTATTTCAACTTTAGTTCACATTTGCTTGTCGGTTACATTAGAAACAACCTTCTCCTGTTTGACTTAATTTTTGTCGCTTGCATTATTTTGGCGGTAGCGGCTCGATATATCCTCGAAGGTTCTGTTTGGTGTGGTATTTGTAGTGGACAAATTGATTGACCCATATTTTTTTGAGTACGCTGGTGGCACTATTGGAACCCTACCTGGTGAACGCTACAGACAGATGGAGAAAAAGTTTTTTTTTGTTGAAATTTATGAATTGGGTCTCGAGCAACCGCTGGAACAGCTCGGGCAATGGTGTAGAATTGGAAACCCAACTTTTCGGTGCCTGTAGTCTCCCGTTTTTGGCGATTTGATTTGGTCGGTCAGATCTGAGGACGTAAGATTTCTTCCATTAAGTTTGTTTCAAACCAGAAACCTTGCAAGTTTTGCGTGCTGCGAGAAGATCCTCAAGGAGGTGGTTGTTTGACCGATGCCGTCGTTTCGTCATAATGCCATCAATTTTACACCTTCAAGTAAACTTTCCATGCAAATAGAGCCATCCATCCACTTAATATTGCTACATTGCTTTTGCTCCACCTTGCACATACCCACAAATTCTCCAAGCGAGTGCTGGCTGGTAAATACTTCTGCAAACACATGTGGTATGATGTTGTCATTTAAGCCGGAATCAGTCAGGCATTAACGGTGGCAAAGAAATCATTTGTGTAAATTAAGACTTTTCTATAAACACGTAGCGACCATAGCAAACTCATCAAATCGTAGCAGTAGAACCATAGAGTAATATATGAGAGTCGCCATCCCTCTCTTTACGTTCTCTCGATGATGACGAGGTAGTAGGCCATTTCTTCGAGTTCGAGTAACTGTTGAATTTTACTCATTGGTTGGGCATAAAACGGACGGAATTAAATTAAATGCGAATTTTCGTTCGATGCAATCAACGTACTAATTATATTATATATATATTAGGGCGGGCCGATTTGTAGGGAGTGAAAAAATTCACCAATTTCCCTATGATTTCCGTATTCTATGGGTTATTCCATGAACATTTGCCGAAGGAACCATACCTCTATCGTTAAAATCGAGTCCCCTACTTTTTGTTGGTAAAAAGTTCAAAAGTTAAGGGCATTTTTGTCCAAATTTTGGACCATTTTTCCATTTTTTTCATGATTTTGTCCAAGAATATTACTTTCATGGCCATTTTTTTGGCTCAATCCATTATTTAATTCAATTTACAATTCAAAACGAAGAGTTTAAGCCCAAATTTATCGAATTCGGCTGATTAATTCATGCGATATTGCTAAAACAAAATAACACACAAAACCAACTTTTTGATTTTTTTCAGTTTTTATTTTTTTTTTACAAAACTCAAATTAAGAGATAATAAAGTATCTATCAACCTATTATCAAAAAAAAAATATTAAATTTGAGTGTAGTAAAAGACAAAATGTGAAAAAAAAACATTATATTTTCTGAAAGTCTTGTTTGCTTTCAAGTCTGGGTGTTTTCCAACGGCTCTCTAATGTCGTCGCCATAGCGCCTTCTACATTCTTTCCTGCAACTCGTTTAGCAGTGGCAGCCAGCAATTGGACATGTCTTTCCGTTCCTTGAATGTGTAAAGGAATTTGTGGATCATCGAACGGTGGCACTTCGTAATTTAAATATCCCTCCAAATGTTCATACGAATAACTTTGCGTAAACGGTGGTTCGAATAAAATGGTATCGTCATTTAAATCAATCATATTTGTATATTCCGTACAATTAAAGTTTATAAGAGATTTTTTATAAACTCTAAGTTCCGTTGGGTCGACAATATCTCTTCGGAAATGTAAAATCTTCTTTATAGCAATGTTTCGTTTTTCCATTCTATCATCAAACAACATAGATAGCAAGATATTTTTTGAGTGTGCAAAATATGGATTATCTTAAATTACTGTATTTACAACTCCAAGTAAATTCGGTGGTAAAAATCGTGTCCAAGTAATAAATTTAAAAAGTAATGTACTACCGTATGCGGCAGAGCTATAATACTTAACATTGAAATACATTGGCGTGTATACTTTTATTATATAGTTAGCCAGAATTTTTAAATTTTCAGTTGGATTATTAGTTGTCACATACAACCGTAATAATCTATTGCCTTTGGTCAGCCAACGAGAATGTGCAATTGGCCCTGGTTTTATGTGAGACAAATCCGCAGGAACCACACCATTAGAAATTGCATTGGCCATTAACATCAAGTACCTCGAATCGGTAGATAATTCTTCTGGATTTAAATCACCAGGAGGCATATTTTCCAAAGCGATTTCCTCAAAATCGGTTACCACCTGAAAAGAAAACATAAAAGCTAAAAAATAGAATGAAAAATGGTAAAGAATCAGCTATAACAATTACATACCGGAAGATTTTCACAATCAGCAATTTTTGAGCTCAATTTTCCGGTAGTTGATCGTGGTCCAGTGGTGGTTGATTTGTCTAAAGTGTCAAACAAATGTCTAAACGGAAGCTCGTTAAAGTGCAGAAGACACACAAACCAGTGCAGTGGTCTCTTTAACTTTTTTCGAATAGTCGCAAAATTGGTTCACCATCAGCGCATATGGCAATTAATGAATCGAGAGACAATTGTTTTTCTTGGAAGAATTCGATCAATTTGTTTCACTTTCTAGTTTTGTGTAGCCTATCAATTGAGATTTTGGTTCCCTCAAAACAACTAGATGAGGTTCTTTAACCATCCTTGGAATTTGCATCCTCAATTTTTTCTACAGTTAGAGCATCATTTTTCCTGCCGTTGAATGAAAATGATATCAAATTCGAGCCATCATACCGCTTACGAAGTGCGTCTTGTCTCCATTTTTCTCTTTCTCTACGAAGTTTACTTTTATCCATGATGACAAGATTGCCATGAGCATCTTTTACGCCCAGGTCTTCCATCAGAGCTGTTGCCAATGCTGATCCCATTCTATCATGCACACCAAATCTGTCACACATCATTGCATAGTTTTTAGTATTGTATATGGGAGTGTATGTTTGTGGTGGTAGAACTAATTCTGAACCTCCTCTCACATCAACTTCCATTTCGTCATAATGTGGTTCGTGCTCACTGGCATTGTTGGTATAGTCGTTGGTATCGTCTCTTCACTTCCACTATCGTGTTCCGGTATCGTTTGTATTCTGTCATTATATTGATCGCGCCTGAAATCTTTTAAGTTTTCTGGGATAGATCCACATGAGCAGTCGTTTTCTTTCAAGTTACATTTACATTTTCCAATGTTGAATAATTGGTTTGCTGATTCTACGAATTTTTTGAATTCCGTTGCGCGTTTTACTCGTTGTTTATCTGCATTACTATATGCGTCAAGCAAATTATTCAATTTTCTAATGATGCTACCTTTGAGTATAAGTTCAATATTAAGTGGATTCCAAATTTCTAACAATCTGTCTGCTACTTGGGGAGTAAATGTTTTATACGAAAACATTTTGCTTTGGGCTTTTGAACGTTCGGCCAAGAAAAAATAGTACTTCAATATATCTCGTTTAGTTGACAGATTAATACAGGAAACGGCAAAAGAAAAAACATCATGAGAGACCAAATGTTGCAAACTACTGCGTTGGGTATCTGTTGGATTTTGCGATGACCAGGCTCTGAATCCATTTTTTAAACCGTCACTGAAAGAATTACATATGTTTTTCATAGAATAATAATATAACTATTAACTATAATAGTTAGCAATGTTTTTACACTTACCTTTAAATCTTTTCTAAATTTCAAAATAGTTTGATTATTTGTTAGTTATTTCAAGTAACACTTCACTGAAATGACGCTCAAACAAAACTAGCATACACTGGAATATTATAAACAAACAAAAATAAAGAAGTCTATAAAGAAACTAAAAACAAAAAGAAATAAACAAACATAACACAGGGTTTGCACCCTGTGAAAAAATATGCCAATAATGTAAAGCGCAAATCAGTCCAGTCGTAACGTAAGGTTCGTAAGCTTCGTAAGTAAAAAAAATTGAGCCAAAAAAATGGCCATGAAAGTAATATTCTTGGACAAAATCATGAAAAAAATGGAAAAATTTGGACAAAAATGCCCGTAACTTTTGAACCGTTGGACCAGTGTTGGAGATTTTTTTGGAAATTGATCAAAATGATCTCACCTTTCCAGCGCGCCTACTGGCGATTAAAACCGATCGATAGTTTTTGAGTTATGGATGTGAACGTGTAGGTAATATTTCATACGAACGTCAATTTGGGAAAAAATCTACCAACAAAAAGTAGGGGACTCGATTTTAACGATAGAGGTATGGTTCCTTTGGCAAATTTTCATGGAATAACCCATAGAATACGGAAATCATAGCGAAATTGTCGAAAAATAAATCGACCCGCCCTAATATATATATATATACTAGTATCAATCAAACACTGAGTAAACTTAGTTTGCTGCATGGTGTGCTTCTGTTTGATTAGGGCTCTCTCGCCTATCTAGTTACTTTATTTTCTACTAATTTCCTACTTCATAGTCGATGGATACTCCATGGATAACCCCTGGTAGAACAGCTGATTTCATCTTTTTCATGACATTTTTCGCTTCAGTTGTCAAACTCATATGTATTTTAGTTTTGTACTTTATTGTATACTTGTATGGTTGGAATACGTTCGTTGACAACTGAAGCGAATAAAACAAAAACAAAGCTCCTGTTGTTGTTGCCTACAACTACAACAGCATATACTGCTACTAGCGAGAGCGAGAAAAACGAACTCAGGATTTCAAAGATTTCCTTAATTACGGGGATGTTAAATGATATTTGTTACACAAATGTTTTTTTTTTTTCAAAATTAATTCTTTATTTTTTTTTTATTATGAGTTCAATATAACAATATTATCAGTTCCCGCTGAGCAAGATAAAGGCTCGTCTGCAGGATATGTAACATATAATATTTGTCAAAAAATTTATATATTTATAATTTTAAGTTCAACTTCATGTTTTTAATTCATATAACATTCATTGTAATTCTAATAGATATTTTGTAATTTGTTTTTTTCTACTGTATTTATTTATATTGCTTAAGATACTAATGGGCAACATATTGAAAATTTTTTTTGGCAATGTAACTTCCAAGGTGCTTCTTCCATAGTTATTTTTAAATTGGGGTATTTTATACCTTCCTTCAGCTCTCATTCTTGTGTTGTGTGGATGTACAATTTCATTTAGATATGTGCTTTCAAAAAATTCGTTTGCTAGTGTAGAGTAGTATATGTGTTTAACGTTTAGTATTTGTAGCTGTTTAGGTAGATTATTTGCGTTGACCAGTGTTTTGTTCGATTTTCGGATATCTATTGCATATTGATTATTGGGTTGATTTGTTCTTATATTTGAGTTATTCGAAGATTTGGATAGATTTTGTTTGTTTTTCCACAGTATTTTTAGCAGTCTATTTTGTGTTTGTTGTAAAAGTCTGCAGTAAGTAGAGCCACCCCAAGCAGTAATACCGTGTCTGAGGTAGGATTCCCCTAATGATAAATATGCCTGTTTTAACACTTCATAGGTTGAACAATTGCTTAAATGGCAAAGTGCAAATGCGGTTTTACGTAGTTTTTTATGTATATCTTGAATATGGTTCTTCGATTTAAAATTGTGATCCAGAAGTACTGAAAGGTATTTGTAAGTACTTACAAGTTGTATATATGTTGAGCAAGTATCGTTGTCATTAATATTGATGTTGCCTATTGCGTTGTGTATACAATTGTAATTGTGGAATTTTAATTTAATATCATTATAAACAAAATGTGGCGGTTTAAAGTGTATTAATTTCTTTTTTTCTGCATTCATTACTAAACCATTATCATGGCACCATTTTGTAATTATATTAAGCTCATTTTGCATATTTTGGATAGCTAGATTAATATCACTGTTGAACACTAGGATTGCAGTGTCATCTGCGTACGCGAAAGCTGTGCTATTATTTAGAACTCTCATCATTTCATTGGCATACAATAGGTATGGAATAGGCCCGAGTTTTGATCCCTGAGGTACACCATGCTTGATATTTGTTTCCTCGCTTAGTGTATTATCGATCTTGACCCTATAGGATCTGCACATTAAATAATTTTTAAACCAATTCAAACAGTGCCCTCTTATACCATTCCTTTCCAAGATATCGATTAATATTTTGTGAGATAATGTGTCGAATGCCTTACTGAAATCAATAAATAAGGCTAAGCAGTGCTTTTTATTTGAGAGACAATTATTTACATGGTTTGCAAATTTTCCAAGTAGTTTTTGTTTTTTTGAAATCCAAATTGGT
Source organism: Phaonia tiefii (assembly GCA_963931995.1). Taxonomy (NCBI): domain Eukaryota; kingdom Metazoa; phylum Arthropoda; class Insecta; order Diptera; family Muscidae; genus Phaonia; species Phaonia tiefii. The sequence continues at coordinate 164,578,153 of OZ008369.1, forward strand.
TTTCGTTAATGATTTTATATTTAATTAAAAAATTATTTAATCTCCTCGCGATAACTTCTTCCAAAACTTTTTCCACAACAGGTAGTGTAGAAAATGGTCTATAATTATTGCAATCTGATTTAGATCCACTTTTAAAAATTGGCCTTATTAAGGATGTTTTTAATATGGTTGGGACAACAGACTCACTTAAACTTGAGTTAATAAACTGAGTTATTATTGGCGTTAGGTATTGTGCATTATTTTTAACATCTTTTGACGTTATTCCGTCTATTCCTGCTCCTTTGCGTATGTTTATTTTTGATATTATGTTTTTGATTTCATCTTCATCCGTTAGCGCCATATATTAGTTTTGGCCAATATTTCATTTATCAGTTCCCATGTGGCTCTGATATTAGTTCTATATTCTATAAATTTATACCTACGGTATGCATTCTTTGCATGAATTAATTTTTTATTTAACTTATTGCTAAAGAATTTGAATTCATTTTCATTGATTTTGTTCTTTTTTTTATTATTTTGCCATTTTTTACGTAGTTTATCCCTAATTTCACACCATTCAACTAAGTAATCACTCATCCAAGGATTTGTTACTTTTCTCGGTTTTCTTTTTCTCACATGTTTCGAATAATCATAAATATCACCAAATCTTTCAACAATTTTATTAAATAAGTCGTTTGCATTTTTATTTTGGTTTGCAATTACATTCCAATCAGTTACTCTTATTTGTGTACTCACTTTAGAAGTATTTATTTTCCGTACCCTGCAAGATTGAGTTGGCGTTTTCCGAACCCTGCACACTTTGTTCATTGCTTTTATTTGTCGGTACCTCAACTTCCATGCACGCAAACAGTGAGTAGTGGTCCGATATTGTCGTTGTTACTACCACGGCATATGGTTGGGCTCTTCGTTGGTTATTTCTAACAAACAAATGATCGATGCAAGTTTTTGTATTGTTGTTGTCTTCTCTAGTTGTTTCGTTGACCAGACAGTGTAAACCATTGGACATCAGCATAACAAGGTATACAGTTGTTGTTATATTATCTTTTATGATGTCTATGTTCATATCGCCGATGATGATGATTTCTAGTTTTTTGTGTAGGTCGTTTATGGTTCTGTCTAGTTCTGCGACAAATGCTGTAACGTTTTGGTTTGGTGGACGATATATGGGGAAAAGAGTAATAGCTTTACTTTTTATGGTCATGTTGACTTGTATTGATTCAAAAGACACAGTGTTTAGAGGAATAGTGTTAAAATAAATATCATCTCTAATATAAACGGCAATGCCTCCACCTCTACCTTCACGATTAAGGAATATGGAATTGTATCCATTTATTTGATAAAACCTATTTTCATTATCAGTAATGTTTGTTTCAACCAGTATTATTAAGTGCATTTTATTTATGATTTTGTGTATATCTGCGAGTAATTGGGTGAAATAAAAAATCCAATGAGTGTGCGAACTCACGGGCGATGTGTTAACACCTTTTTGCTACACGGTACCTGTTCGATTTCTATGAACACATTCGTAAATGTTACATTGGAAAATAAAAAACAGCGTTCAATCATATGATGACGTTACAGTTAAATAATATTAATACTTAAAATTATTTAAAGACCCAGTGCAAGCACATGTGTCATTATTTTCTTGCTCAATACTTTTTGTTTTATTCCCACAAAAGTCAAAGAATGCAAAGCACCAGACACTTGTACATACATACAAACATTGTTATATTCGTACGATATAACCGAAGATCAACATAAAATACTTTTTTAATATTACTCCAAATTAATACTCCAAATTAAAACACTTCAATCTCGGCTCGCCGATATCGGATCGCCTTAATTTTTGGCCTAAACTCTTCGTCGAAACCCGCACTAGCTTTTTAATCCAAAAATTAATAAAATCGGCTATGAATTTCCGGAGGAAATCGCGTGGGAAAATTATATGAACATCGCCCAATAATCACTTTCAATACCGACTGCCAAGCAACGAACAAACAAAAGATGATAAGACAAAACCGAAGATCAACATAAAACACTTTTTTAATATTACTCCAAATTAATACTCCAAATTAAAACACTTAAATCTCGGCTCGCCGATATCGGATCGCCTTAATTTTTGGCCTAAACTCTTCGTCGAAACCCGCACTAGCTTTTTAATCCAAAAATTAATAAAATCGGCTATGAATTTCCGGACAAAATCGCGTGGGAAAATTATATGAAAATCGCCCAATAATCACTTTCAATACCGACTGCCAAGCAACGAACAAACAAACGATGATTTACTCTTACAAACCTAACACTTGCGTATGTATTAAACTGATAGTTTACTGCCCTAGAGGCGCGCGTATAGATGTTAACACATCAAAAAAAAAAATAAAATATCTGCGAGTAATTGGGTGAAATTTTTTCTGAGTGAAAGAATGTTCATGTAATTTAGCGAAATAGGATAACTTAATAGGTTTCCATCTATTTGGTAGAAACTATCGATTTTTGTATTAACGTGATTGTTAATTTTTTTTATAAAAAAAGAGTAAAAATCAAGAAAAGTGTTCGTTTTTGATATTTTGTATTTTTTATATTATTTGAGATTTTTTAATCGAGGCGTTACACTGTGGCGGTTATATTTTCAATATCGGCATTGCTTTTAATAATAACTGCTGGCGACTTCTCTGCTTTGCGTGCAAAAATATCATCATTGCGTACCCAAATAAACTTCCACTTGCATTCCTTAGCTTTTGTTTTTGTTAACCAAAGTAGCCGTCTGTTGGTTAGTGTCAACTGGTCATTAACATATACATACATATGTAGTTATTGTTTCGGTCTACATTTGGTGTTTTATTTACTACATTAGCATCGATGCGGTGTCTCTTAAGCATTTGCATGAGCTCTTTCTTTTTGTTTATTGTTGTAAACTCCGCAATAATTTTGTCTCCTTTTCGCTTCCGGTATGCATTAGAGATGTCAGCATCGTTTACAACAACACTGACACTGGCTGCAATGCACTTTACAATATCGACTGCTCCCATTTCCTTCTCCTCAATATTGGTTATTTCAACATTCTTGTTTATTATTTGTTGCTCCAAATTATTGACGCGAATATCCATTTCGGTGATTTGTTTATCTTTCTCCTTATTTTTTTGGTGAAGTTCGGTGACTTGCGTAGTTAATGCAGCTAGGGCATCGGTTATTTTTGCTGGGGCATTGTTCATTTGAATGTTGTTGTTGGAGAGACTATTATTGAAGCTTTGATTTCTTTCATGTCGGATTTGAGTTCAGTCACGTCAGACTTGAGGCCAGTTACGTTGCTCAAATTGGAATTCACCGCGTCTAATGACAAGGAGTCTTTGAATCGCTTGGTTTGTTCAGATTCATCAATGTCTTTGTCTCGTTGTTTATGCTGGTTTATTTCGTTGAAAACATTAGTTCGGGGGGATTTTCTACTTCGACATCTGTGGCACATCCAATCAGCTTTTTTTTTCAACGTTCATTGTGGTATATGTACTTTCAGAAACGGTTGAGCATGGATTATAGTGGTAATTTGATTTGCAGTGATGACACTTCACGTAACCCGTTGTTGGCAGTGGTTTGATGCATTCCGCGCGTACCACGTTTACGGAAAACGTATTCATATTTATTAATTTTTTAATGTGTGTATTGACTACAAGAGATAGAACACGACCGTTCACGTTGACGACTGAAGCTGAACTCTGAACAAAATAGAAAACACAATTGAAAAAATTTTACATCAATCACAAAATTCCTTTTAAACAAACTTAGCGGGTTCGGAGTTTTTGTACAATGAAAATAAAATTATTTTTCACGAATAAAAAAGTAACTATCAAACCAAACTAAAACCGATTCCCATGACATCTTATGCAGGAATTGGGGAGAACTTCTCACAACCAATGAGATGTGCGCTTTCAAATTTTTCACCAACTGACCAAACTAAACCCATACCAATAATAGCAGGTATTGTTACTAGATAAGCTGGCTTAGTTTCTCCTACAATTTGAATAATAACCAGTCGAATATGAGTGTATATTGTTACTTTTATTGATGGTATACATTTATGTTGACCCTGACACAACTAACGCACCAAACAAAATAAAATTATTGTTGCCTTGCATGCTTTTTTTGGGAACAAATCTGTTTTAGGTGGGGTAGAACCGTTGGTGGCCGTCGGTGGTGCAATGGTAGGGTGTGCGGCTCTTGTGCATGAGAACATGGGTTCGATTCCAGCTCTGACCACATTAAATTTCTCTCGACGGCTGTCACCTCGCTTAGTGACAGCGACATTATCGAGTACTTAGCCATGAAAAAGCTTCTCAAAAATACCGTTCGGAACTGATGTAAAATTGTAGGTTCCAATCAGTGAGTGTAAAACTATAACGCTCGCTGGTTGTGAGAAGCTCCCCCTAATCGCCTCGTGGGATGTAACGGGAAACCATTTATGTAGAATATATTATTTTAAGCAAACAAATTTCAAATAAAAAAGTTTGTGAACAAGTATATTTTCCGAGATATGGGCCCCAAATTTCGTATATACTTATATAGGGAATATGTGACCGCAAACGCTTAAAGGTAATATCCTCGAGTATATCCGAACTTTTTAGGCTCGTAGCTACGAAAGTATGATTTGGCGTTAACTTTTTCTGCTTAACATAATAATTTATTCCTGACCAACACAATTTATCTTTAGAAGCCAAGGAATATTTCAGCTGACAGGCAGAGATTTAATTTTGGTTTTATTTCAATAAATCCTAAGCATTCCCAAATTTTATATTGCAACCTTTGACGTTATTGTAGCTCTAGCTTTTTTAAAACAGTATAAACTCGATCGTCCGGACCTCGTTAATCCGAATTATTCGGAATTCCGAATTGCGAATTTTAGAATCCAGATTAGTTGCAACTCAATAATCCAGAATGCATGTAAACATACTGTGTTTATATTTACTATCAACTCAGTATTGTTGCATGATGCCTTTAGTAAATATATCACACAAAACCTTATCCATTTTAGATAAAGTTAAAATTGTTAAAGAAAGTGGAGCCGAGAGTGGACGAGTGTTAGCTGAAAACCAGTACAGAAATTTCAGTCGGTGGACGGACTTAAACATACCCTAAAATCACAATCTAAAATCAAGTAAATCTAAAGATGAACAATTTCATGTTATCACACAATTTGCTGTTAAGTATCTTTATTCGATATAATTTTATGAACTCTTTGATTTTTTACATTATAATCAAGTTGACATATATATATATTCTTACTGAAACATGGTTAACAAACTCAACAAAAATTCCCCAATGTGGATTTAATTATGTACGTCGCTACCGTAGCGACCAGAGAGGCGGTGGGGTAGCAATTTTTGTTCGAACAAATATTGAAATTATCGATACAATGTCTTTAAAGCCACAACTGATAGAAAATATAGGGATTGTTATAGGAACACAGGATTTGCGACAAGTGAATATTTTTGCTGAAATTGCTGAACAAAAGACTTACTTAGAAAGGATATAAGAAAACTTGTAAATAACGGAAGTAACAATATTATTTGTGGGGATTTAAACAGTAGACATAGATATTGGAACTGCAATAGAGCGATCATTTGGGATAACTTATTAGTGAATGCCATAACCTTACTGCCCTGTACGATATTGTAACCTGGATCCCCGACATACATTCCGACAAGGTCCAATGTTTGCACGAATATTCCACAATATTTGACACTGCCTGAGCCAATTAATTCATTAGATTCCGACCATCTTCCCCTTCGTTTTAAACCTAGTATGACATTTCAGAATTCAGAACGTCTTGTTTTTAATTACACTGTGATAATCGAAAAAATGAACTTCGATGAATCCTTTTCGAACTATTAGGGGGGAGTCCCCTGAGTGCGAAAGTACATTTGGAAGTGTCAGATTGGCTCCAGTTTTTGAGAAATCGGTATATATGGATATAGCTAAGTCTGCGCTATTTAAACAAATTTTACCGGCCATAGGCCAATTTTTTTTTGGCCTAAAAGGGTTTAAAAAGCTTATTAAAATAGAAAAAACAAATGTTTGCGCTCGGTCCAACTTCTTGAGATATGGGCCTTTAGAGCTTGAGTATACCATTGGCCATATCTCACATATTTATAGTCCGATCTGGTTCCGGGAATATCATTACAAAGACCATTAAAAACTCTTTAAATCTGCATATAAATATATGACATTTTATTAACCCATTGGGGACAAATTTAAAAAATTCGATTTTTTAATCTCACTTTTTTGCTAAAAATCCGATTTTCTCAAAAAACAGCCCTAGTAAACCTATTTTCTACCTAGACTCAGATTGTAGGCAACACTTCAGGCTTTGTTTTAAGGTATAATACTTCGCATTAATCCTTCTAAGACCGGAGATATTTATGTTCAAAATTTTAAATACAAGAAAAAATTAAAGTTTTTTTACTTTTTTCCAAAATTTTATTTATTTTCCTAGCATAGGCCTCAAGTTAAGCTTCAAAATCAAAATATTGGACTTTTATATATTTTTTTCCTTTTTTTTTTAATTAATTAATTATAATTAATCAACTTTAATAAAATATCATTGTATTTATCTTGTATTTCAAACTTTGAACATAAATATCTCCGGTATTATACCTTAAAACAAAGCCTGAAGTGTTGCCTACAATCTGAGTCTAGGTAGAAAATAGGTTTACTAGGGCTGTTTTTTGAGAAAATCGGATTTTTAGCAAAAAAGTGAGGTTAAAAAATCGAATTTTTTAAATTTGTCCCCAATGGGTTAATAAAATGTAATATATTTATATGCAGATTTAAAGAGTTTTTAATGGTCTTTGTAATGATATTCACCGGAACCAGATTGGACCATAAATATGTGAGATATTGCCAATTATATACTCAAGCTTTAAAGGCCCATATCTCAAGAAGTTGGGCCAAGCGCAAACATTTGTTTTTTCTATTTTAATAAGCTTTTTAAGCCCTTTTAGGCCAAAAAAAATTGGCCTATGGCCGGTAAAATTTGTTTAAATAGCGCAGACTTAGCTATATCCATATATACCGATTTCTGAAAAACTGGAGCCAATCTGACACTTCGAAATGTACTTTCGCACTCAGGGAACTCCCCCCTAATAGTTCGAAAAGGATTCATCGAAGTTCATTTTTTTTCGGGTCAAAAACTATCACAGTGTTATAAAAGAAGTATTTGGCCTCTTTACAGGGAAGCCATAGGTAAATGTATCTCCTATCTTCCGATTAACAACAACGATGTCATACAAAAAAAAATAGTTGATTTAAATGTGGAACTTCTTACAAATAGTATATCAGAAGCTTAGCATATAAAAGCTCTACTCCAAAAGTTGATGTCGATTTTCACTGAAACCATTGCCACAGTGCATTCTCTTCCGTATTAAAATACGAAACTACTACATACCGCCTGCAGTGGCAAAGATATCGAAATCAGAATGATTACGTTTTAATGAATACATTCTCTGTATATTTCGTCTCGACAAGGGCTCAAAATCTTTCTGGAACATTTCTTAAATTTTCTTGAAAATCATTGAGTTTCAGAGAACCTCGGTGAAAACTGAAATAATACAATGGTTGATTCCGTTTACAGTTACTTTAAGGCAACTCAAATTGATACAGATTCTGAAGAATATACCCGTGTTGATGATATTGTTACAATTGTTAAAAACCTCAAGCCCAGAAAAGCAGCCGGTTCGGATGGAGTTAAAAACGTGTTGTTAAAAAATCAACCACAATCGGGTCTTATTTTTGAACATTTGTTATAAATTACTGTATTTAACTGCAATATTTTCCCTCTTCCTGGAAATCTGTAAAGGTGGTACCTATCCATAAGCCACAAAAACCGTCCAACCTAGCACAAAGCTACCAACCAATCAGTATATTAAGCAATTTAAGCAAAGTAATGAAATGGAAACTAATAGGCATCGCTGAACGTAACTGTATTATTCCGCATAGTCAATTTGGATTTGAAAGCAATCATGGTATGGTTCATCACGTTAAAAGGATTTATAGTCTCATTAGTTCTAGTTTTAACAGTAAGAAATAAACTATAATTATCAGTCTGGATGTCGAAAAAGTTTTTGATTCCGTTTGGCATAGCGGTTTTTTACTATACAAAATGATTCAATTCAATTTTCCTTTATTTCTTGTAAAGATTGTTGAATCAATAGTAGTGTTTTGGTTACAAGCAAGCGATTATCGTTGCAAAGAAAACGGCTTTTTTAGCGAGAAGTCATTTTATTCAAAAATAGGAAAAATGGTTTAAAACGGTAAAAGGTGTCAAAAATTGTTTGTTTTAAACTTAGCGAAAATTAATCTCGTCGCTAAGTCTTCGCTAAGTGCTTCATACAAAACAAGCGAATATATAAGCAAGCGGTGTAACCAAAACACGCTTATTGTTAATAGATAGAAAATTTTGTGTATGTCTAAACGGTCAATATTCAGAAATTCCTGCTCAAGGTTCGGTTCTTGGACCGATTCTATATCTAATATTCTGTTCTGACATTCCAAATCTTAACAATTGTTTAACTGCATCATATGCAGAGGATACGTGCTTATGTTTTTCACATGAGTATGGTGACGTCATAATTGCTAACATTCAAGTAGCATTAAACAGGTTGGTAGCATATTTCCATAAATGGAAAATCAAAATTAATGAGGAAAAACGCAAGCCGTATTTTTTAGTAGAAAACGCAGTAGTTGCTTCTGTCTTCACAGTCAATTGGAAATAAATAGCGTATTGATACCGTGGAGTGACCAATTTAAATATCTTGGTATAATATTAGATAAAACGTTGATTTTTCATGCCAATATAAACTATATAATTGATAGACTTGGTAAAGTTAGGAATATGTTGTATACCCTGATAAAACAGGGCTCCAAACTGAGTGCTGAAAACAAAACATTATTCGGAAACTTAATTTTTCAGTCTATTATTATATATGGTTGTCCAGTTTATGAAATTTGTACAATGGCCACATAAAAAAATTACATATCTGTCAAAATGAAATATTGAAAATGATGTACATATAATCTCCCATGGCATTTCTCAACCAGAGATTTGCACCAATTAAAGGGCATAGAAATCGTCTATGATAGAATAAATTCTGTTAGAGAAAAATTTAAACAATTAAAATTTAAATTATAACCCGTCAATTAACCCGTTAATAAAGGAGATATATAGACGGTCCTAAATTGTTATTATATGTAAATGATCTGTATATAGCTTATTTATTTATGTTTGAATGTAGTTGTAAAGGGGTTTTCAACAGAGACGCTACAAAAGTAAATCGATAGGGACAGCAAACGACGCCATATTTTTCCCGCTCTTTTGACATTTATCTTCAGTAAGGTTTGCCATTTCATCATGGAAAGATATACGAGCCAACAACGAGTCGAAATTATTAAAATTTACTACCGAAATTTGGAGTCAGTGGCCTCAACTTTAAGAGGCCAACTTTCGTCAATAAGCAAAATATGCGTTATTGGTCAGACAGCAATCCACACGTAATCCATGAGTCATCATTGCATCCGGAAAAAATCACGGTTTGGTGCGGTTTATGGGCCGGCGGCGTCATTGGGCCGTACTTCTTCCGTGATGATCAAGACCGGCACATTACTGTGAATGCGAATCGCTACCGTTCAATGATAACCGACTATTTTTGGCCCCAATTGGATAATATGGACATGTGGTTCCAACAGGACGGCGCCACAAGCCACACAGCGAATGCCACAATCAATTTTGGTGAACGTGTTATCTCACGAAAAGGCCCAGTCGATTGGCCGCCTCGGTCGTGCGATTTGACGCCGTTAGATTATTTCCTGTGGGGCTACGTCAAGTCTATGGTCTATGCCATTCGAACTTCGTACGAATATCGAACGTGAAATTGCAGCAGTATCGGCCGATTTATGCTTGAAAACCGTCGAAAATTCGGTTCAACGTCTGGACTTCTGCAAGCGTGCCCGTGGTGGCCATGCAAAAGAAATCGAGTTCCATACATAATGGCACCGAACGTACTTTCACAGGAATAAAGAATTTCATTGGTATCTAAAACCGGTTTTGTTTTATTTAAAAAAACTTTTGTAGCGCTCTTATTGAAAACCCCGATATATCCATTTCATAGCAGAGGTTTTAAATCAATAACTTCCCTCTGAATACAAATCAAATCTTATCCATGTATTTGTATATAATTTCTAAATTACATGCAAATAGATTCTACACGCCGAAAATTGTGTATTTTTTGTTGTTTGGATGCAAATATAAAGTGTGTTTGGAGCTTGTCGCAAATATAATATACTTGTGTCCAAATATATTGTGTTTGCTATTCAATATTACATGTTTGAGACAAAATGATTAATATGTTAGAATATATGTGTTTGCGACCCACATATATTTATGTTTGTGATACAACTATAGCTGTGTTTATTGCACTGTGCATGCTCTCTCGAGAGCAAGAGAATAAAAGAAGGACAACGAGATAGTCTATCTTGAAAGTGTGAATCTGTATTTTTGCATTAAGTGCGGAACACAATTGCGACGTTTCGACGTACGGCGTCAAAAATGATACGCTGTCAAAAATAAAACACACATGTTGCTATGATCTCGCCCACAATTGACGACGACAACGTATTGGCGTTTTTGCGTCGTACGTTCAATTAGATCTATTTCTATTTCTTACGCCGCGTACGGCGTATAAGTTCGTATCTGATGTTTCAGACGGTTTGTGTATGCAAATTTGGTGAAATTATTTATAAAATAAAACAATTGCTGATAAAAAATGAGCGGAAATAATTTAAATGAAAAGAAAAATTTATAAAATGTAAACATATGTATGTTGACGTATTATACGTTGTACGCCGCTATTGTGTGCATGTTGGACGTATGGACGTATTTTCACGACGTTTTACGCCCGCACGCCGTACGTTGTACGTCGATGCGTCGCAATTGTGTTCCGCACTTTACTCTCTCTCAGTGAGTGAGTTATAAATATTCCTGAATGTGTGTGCAAATTGCAGATGAAGTCAGTGTTCTTATTTTGGCTGACGTATTGCGTTTTAGTTTCCTGTAATCAGTCGTCAATGCTTCATCGGACAGAGGATATCAAGAGCGCTTGTTCAGTGAAAAAATAATAAACGAAGGCTCGGACGCTTAAATGGTTTGTGATGTTACTTTGGTTTTTGTGGATGTGTTTCGTATATATGTAAGTGTGATACCACAGTAAGAAACAATTTTGAGGAAAGAAAGTGGAAAGGGCAACAACGTGAAGCCCTTTCTCTGCCCGAGCCTTTACTGAGAAAATCGGAATATTTGTGAAATAAACGGTTGGTTTTCATGAACTTGATTTTTTTATAAATATATTCTTTGTATACCAACGTATATTGATAACCTACGTATAGTTGTAACCATGGTAGAATGATAAGGTAAACTCGGTAGACAGCTGATTTAAATTTTTTCTCGTTGTATAGTTGGCCGCTTCTGTCAGATTCAAAGGTTTTGTTTTTGTTTACATTTATTTGTTGGTATACGTATGTGTTGATTTTGACATGAATAGAGCCTAAACAGAAACAAAATGCCTGTTGTTGTTGCCCAAAATTGTTGTTGTATCTACTGCGACTACTTGGTATTTTGACTATGGTTGTAACCTTCTGAAAACAAAAACGTGAGAGACAACAAAGACAGGAGAAACAAAAGACCAGCAGATTCTAGATTCTCAATCCAATGCCTTTAATAATCATTATAGAATTCGGACCTTTTGAAATACATTTGCATTTATATCATCCGACATTTGCAGGAATGATGAACATTCCTTATGGTCATCTATACTATTCTAAAGTACAAAATCATTCGTTAGAGTGGTAAAGAAGTTTAAAAATAAAATTAAAGTTTTACACCAAATAATATTACACTTTTCCTCTGCTTATTATTGCATTTATATCCCCCTCCTATTCTCATTTTCTCGTAGACCGGAAATGCAAATTTAAGGAAAACGAAAAGCAAAATGCTCCTAGAATATTTTGTATTGTTAACAAACTATGTGGTCTTTTCCATTTTAATTTTTCAAAAGTTTTAGAGTGTGTGCAGGAAAAGTTTGCAAATTGGGTTTACCACACCACACTAACTTTTTGGTTATGATCCCAACAAAGAGATTGATACCATCTAAGCCAACATTCTCCACAGCTAATGTGGCAAAGGAGAAAAATTGTTTCAAACACATTTGTTCATCCTATGGGTTGGCAACCAAATTTCTGGCATTGTGTATTTGTTTTCCAATAAAAAGTTTGCGGCATTTTTTAAGATAAAATAAATTAATAAAATGAAATTATACAGAATATGAAACGCAATGAATGTATTAAAATTTAAGATAAAATGACTCAATTTAAATTTGTGTTACGGTTCAGAATAAATTATACGAAATAAATAGTTGTCATGTTGACTTTTTGACCCTCTGGATACGTTCCGATTATTTTGAGGGTATCATCTTGGGGCTTGGTATTATCTTGTCACTAGATACGTGCTCCAGTTTTTCCCCACTTTTTCGTGGTCAAGCTAAATATCACGTTAATAATCTTAAGTCAGACAATAAATCTCAATTGCCTCGGTTAGGGGTACACAACTCGTTTAGTCTTTTAAAATGGACTGCTTTGGAAACGGTACAAAATGACTATGTTTGAAAAGTATTTCTTTTTGAATATTGCTTTTTCCAAAATTTAGTAATAGTAGTTTATTTATTTAAGTTAACGTGTTTTAACTATTTTTGATTTTTGAAGTATATACATTAGACCGACTCACAAAGAATTTGTTCACCTCTCACAATGTACCATAGTTTGTTTTATGATGATGACCAAAATTGTTATTGTCTAGCATTAAGATCCCGTGAGCTGAACCATTTTTAAGATTTACAATATATGCTAGCCAGTTTACCAAGAATGTTAGGTAGTTTTTCGCACATATAATTTTATTTATTTATTTTTATTGATGTGTTAACATGTATAGGCACGGGTAGTGCAAACTATCAAAGTGAACCCATACAAATAACACACAGCGTTAGCATCACATACGTGGTTGTTGTACAACAATAATATCTGCCTGAAAATAAGTATGTCGTCATCGCCAAGGAGTATAGAAGAGTATAGTATAGAATAGTACTGAATAGAAACATTGATGACTTTTGAAACATTTCTGCTTTTTGTATTGTTTTATGTAATAACATTGTCGAAATGGTGCATTTAGATTGAAATATTCTATAAAGAGAATATGACTCGTTTATGCTCTTTACTCAGACTCTCTACATGAGATCGGAAAAAGAGTGCAATAAGGTCTCTATACTATTCAATACTTTTTGTTGTCGCTGTGTTTATGACAAAACAAAAACAATTATTTCAGTGAGCTAAATATTGCCTTATTTATTTTAACAATATTACAATACACAACGTCTTTCAAATGGCCTCCACGTCTTCTTTTGCATGAACCCAATTCGATGAGCTCATTTTTCGAGCACTTTTTCCACTAAATCGTATATCATGAATAGCACTTTCAATCTTGATTTGTAAAGGTTGAAGGGAGTATGGTTTATTGCTAACGACCACTGACTTCAAATGACTCCACAAGAAATAGTGTAATGCTGTTAAATCACAACTTCTTGGAGGCCATTCAATGTCACAGTCTTTTGAAATAATCGAATCTCCAAACTTTTCTTGCCATAATTCGGTTGGTGCACGTGCTGTGTGGCACGAAGCCCTGTTTTGTTGGAACCAGATGTTGTCAAGATTCTGTCATAAAAAGTTGGTCATCATCGATCTAAAAAGAAGTATGGTCCGATGATTCCACCAGACCAAAACCCACAACAAATTGTCAATTAAATTGAATGTGATGGTTGTTCATGAATAATTTATGGATTTTCTTCGCACCAGAATCGACAGTTTTATTTATTTACAGAAGATGATTTGTTTCTAGACAAAATCAGAAAATTCATGACGTGAGTTCAGTTCTTAGTGATAACAATTTTATACGGATGCAAGCCCAAATCCTTTCTCAAAATCCGCCAGGTTGTGGTTTGAGACAGACACAATGTTGACAACGGCTTGGATTCGATAAATTGCTTCGATAACACTGTGTGTAATTTTTTAAGTCATGGCAAAATAACCATATACGGACGCCACTACGTGATAAAAGACTAAAAAAAAAAAGACCCGTGTTTCCCAATTTTTCCCAAAGTCATGCACTTTTTTTTTTATGGGCCGCCAAAGATTTGGGGCCTCGGTATCATTTTCGTAAAAATGTGATCATTTTCTCAGGCTCATATCTTGCAAACCGTTCAGAATTTCGATTTACTCTTTGAGGCAAAGTTGTAGCTCTTGTCATAAAGAACGAACATATAAAATCAAAAAAACTTCACCTTCCAGATCAAAATCGCAAAAAACTTAAAAAAATTCGATTTTTTTTACCTTTTTTCCCGTGTTCAGGTCCATAGGTAGCAAACCGTTCAAAATTCAAGGAAACAATCAACTACAAAAATTTACATATAAACTTCCTAGAGATGATTCTTAACACTGTTTAGGTAGCACGTAAAAGTGAAAAATTTGCCGAAAATTTTTTAATTTCATTTTTTTTACATTTTTCTCCTGTTCAGGTCCATAGGTAGCAAAAAATTAAATATGCCTGGCCAGAACCATGTGAACGGTTTGCAAGATATGAGCCTGAGAAAATGATCACATTTTTACGAAAATGATACCGAGGCCCCAAATCTTTGGCGGCCCATAAAAAAAAAAGTGCATGACTTTGGGAAAAATTGGGAGACACGGGTCTTTTTTTTTAGTCTTTTATCACGTAGTGGTGTCCGTATACGGTTATTTTTTTTCGTGTTGCACTGTGTAATAGCAACACTTGCCTGTACGGCAGCAATATTTTCATTACTTCGAGCGGTTCTTTGTCTTATTGGCAATTGAACATTATGTAACGAAAATGTACGCTCGTAAGTTGCAACAATTCGAGGAATAACGAGGACAGATGGACAATTATTACGACCATAAAATGGCAAAAGCGCACGAAAAGTTGCAATTGGAGAACTATTATTTTGATAAAAAAAAATTAATAAATTGTTAACGTTGTTCTTGTGTATATCTTTCCACTATGAAATTGTAAACATTATTGAACACAATGAAAAAAAACCAACCCGTAAAAAACATAGTTTTTGACTATAAATTCTTTATATATGACACATGGTTTTTTATCAAATTCACATAAAACGATGTCACTAAAATTAGTAAATTACAGTTTTAAATTTTTTTTGCCATCTTAAATGAAACAAAAATATGAAGGTATCACGCGCCTTTGTCCAATTACGCATATATTTGCAGCAGATCTTAGAATATGTACACCTAACAAAAATACCCAATTTTATTCAAATACCGTTAACAGGAGCAGAAATAATGAATTTTTAATTTGTGATTTGTATGGAAGGTACCACGCCCCTTTGTCCAATCCCGCCCATAGTTTTTAATATATGTCGTTGCCGTTAGTTTGCCTGCGAAGTTTCAGCTCGATTGGAACACAGGAAAAGGGTTACAAATTATTCCAAAGTTTTTTCGGCATGCAGACAGGTGAAGTTAATATATAGAATTTAAAAAAAAAAATTTTGATGCCCACCACTTCATATTAAACTGGGAATTGCATAATAAAATTGCATTATTTAAATTTTAAAATTTCAAGATTTAAATTTTTAAAAAAGGAGCAAAAGGACATGTGCAAATTCAAGATGAACGATTCTCGTCTGCGAAATCCTGTACTAAGATCTAGTCCACAATAACATTTGGATATTTTCCGGTTATTTTGGGGCAGTTTTCTTGACCTTGTTTCAAAAAAGGACAAACAGGACGCCTGGAAGTAAAGATAGAGACTTTTTGTCTATGACGACCTACAATGAAATTGAATGACGAATATATTCGTGTAACACTCTGAATCCGTAGCTGGTCATTTTAGTGTAAATTTTTGGTACATATTGAACAAAGGACGAAAAGGACCCTTTAAACTTTGAAATAGAGTATTTGAGTATTCTACGAAAATAATCCCTGTCACAAGAATTCGCTCAATTCAATATTTATACTCGATTTTTAAATTTATCTCGGACAGTACGGGTAAAAAACTTCAAACTTTCCATGTAGATACACAGCGGTCTAAATTTTGGGGTTTGACTATACTAACCTAGTGTGATCATTTGGCGCAGGGATCGTCCACCCCCAAAATTGGTGTTGCACAGTGTTATTCAATGATATTTGCGGCTGTTGCTGTGCCCACCATTACCGAATATCTACCAAATACCAAACTGGATGCAAATAAATGGAACGTTCCCCAAAATATTAAATTGCCTGATCCGCAATTCAATCGTCGTGGACGCATAGACATTTTGATTGGCGCTGGTAAATTTTTCGACGTTTTGTGTGCAGGAAGAATTCGGCTTGGGGACAATTCACACATTTTAAAGAAAATCGTTTTGGGATGGGTGGTATCTGATGGAGGTGTTTGCTCATCAAATTCCTTTTCCTTGGAACTACATCCAAAGACATTGTCGATCCTGACGACGATAAAGGATTAATCGACATAATTAAGAGTTTTTGGGAAGACGAAAACACCTATTAAATTTCATCGAACTTTACAAAAGATGACGTTTTTTGCGAGCAACATTTCCAGGAAAATATGAATCGGCTCGATTCAGGAGAATATTATGTTCGACTACCAAAGAAGAGTAACCACCATGAGCTTGGTAATTCGTATGACCATGCTTTACATCGCTTTCCGAGTCTGCAAGAAACGCCGAGCAAAAACCCTGATGTCAAGAACCAGCATGAATCATTTATGAAAGAGTATGCCAACTTGAAGTGGCCGTCGGTGGTGCAATGGTTAGTGTGCGCGGCTCTTGTACATGAGATCCTGGGTTCGAACCCGGCTCTGACCACCTTCAAATTTTCTTTCGGCGGCGGTCACCTCGCATAGTGACGGCGACACTATCGAGTATCTAGCCATGAAAAAGCTTCTCAAATTACCGTTCGGAATCGGTGTAAAACTGTAGGTCCCAATCAGTGAGTGAAAACTGGAAAGCGCACAGCTCAGTGATTGTGAGAGGAAGCATCAAATTACAATGGGTTTGTTGCAAACAGAGTAAGTTGCATACAAAAACTCACTGAAAATGTGATATGGCAGCACATTCCCACCACGTTAAATTCACCGGATATTCTATCGCGAGGAACTTCGGACCTAAAATCTCTGGAAAAATGGACCAGAATTTAATTTTAAGGACCAAGTTCATTAGCCAAGAGCGCTAAATTGTGTGTCTGAATTGCCTGAGCGTCGCAGAGTAGTTCTAACTACCTCACTTGTTACTCACATATCACCTCAATGCAAATACCACAACTCTTTTTTGAAAATCCAACACACATTTCCCTATATATATCGTTTTATGAGACTCCAATTTTTCGACAGATCGAAATGCGTCAAGGGAGAACTCACTTTTGAGTAGGTCGATATGGTCCATTAGAGAAGCCATTGCTGCATTCAAAAACCATTCGTGTGGGGAATTTCAAGCGGAATGGAAAAAAAAAATTACAGCAGACAGTTGTCCGAGGCCTTCGGCCACGGACTGTCCTTGCAGGCTGTGTCAGTGACACGGCCATTAAGTTTAACGTAGAATACTCCATCCGATAAGACAGAAAACATATATAACAATAAATTCATTTGCTTATATTATTTATCATTTATTGTTATATATGCTTTCTGTCTTATCGGATGGCGTATTCTACGTTAAACTTAATGTGCGTGTCTCTGACACAGCCTGCAGGGACAGTCCATGGCCGAAGGCCTCGGACAACTGTCTGCTGTAATTTTTATATTTACCAACGGCATTTGATTCAAGTCCGTTTAAAAAAAAAATATTATGTTCAATTTTTTTAAACTTAATTTAATTTATGTATTTCAATTTATATTTTTATTGAAATAAGTTCTGCGAATGTTGAGAGGGCCGCCCTAATATTAAAAAAGGTTTACCTTATCGAGTCTTCGCATTAGCATTCGAGCGTTGTGTGAAAGCTTTACGCTTTACAATTCAAAATTAATGTTACAACAGCTTTATTGAAGCTTTCGCAAAAAAGCTTTATTACGTTAGCTTACTGTTTGTTTCACTTTTTACTAGATACATGTTGCCAAGCAACATTAGCTTGCTGTTCGTTTCACTTTTTACTAGATACATGTTCCTAAGCAATGTTGAGCAACCAAAAACACTCAACCAAACACCACACATATGTTTGAGTGAATGTGTTTCAACAATTTTCATTTGAGAAATTAGAATACTAGAAATATATCAACCAATATGAAATGTATATCAAACGAAAGATAACATCTTCATTTACCTACAAAAAAAATTTTAAAAAAATTCATCTAGCCGTTTCCTCAAATTCAATGAAATAAAGATTACAACAATAAAAACCTGACATGACTCCTCATACCGTAAGGTAAGACGTATTCTACGTCAAAATCATATGACAAATTGTTCGAACGCATGCAGAAGTGTGTAGTTATAAAACCGAGTATTTTTTCAAAAAAATTAAGCGATTTTCAAATCACAAATTAAATGGCTCACAGTATAAAAAGTTGTCCTCGTAAAAACATACTAGTTTTCTTGTAACGGGTCCGCAAATAACTTTTTTTTAAAATGCTATAAAAAAAAACTACTGAATATTTTCTCAAATTTATTTTTTTATTTGAAAGTACAATCCTTCCTGTTAATAATGGAGAATAACTTCATTCAAATGGCTGCCTCGGCTTGCCATTTAGTAGCCTACACGATCGGTCCAATTTTTAAGCACATTATCGATTGTGTGCAGCTGTATTTCATCAAAGGCTTCACGAATATTGTCCTTTAAAGCGTCAATGGTCTCTGGCTTGTCGGCGTAACACTTATCTTTGAGGGCACCCCACAAATAATAGTCCAACGGTGTCAAATCGCAGCTCCGAGGTGCCCAAACGACTTTAGCTCTGCGGCTGATAATGCGATCTTCAAAAACAGGGCGCAAAACATCGAGTGTAGCTTCGGCTGTGTGGCACGTACCATGATTTTCAAAGTAATGTCGCACTATTTCCCAGCATTGTTCAAGCGTATGCACAACCATATTCGTTCAGCGGAAGGATAAAACTAATTATCTGTCAAATCAGACATGAGCTAAGTGTTACCATTCACGAAATAAGCACTAGTTGAAAAAAAACGTAAGATGGTGGACCCTTTACAAAAGAAATAAAACTGAATGCATTACCTAGTACCCCTAGGCAGGCGAGTGGAGTTTTGCTGAAATTAAGAAAATTCCGACTACAACTACGCTATTTCGAAAGGTTTATGGGATACTTGAACTTGGAGGCAGCAGTTGGAGCATGGCCGCTAAGCGAAAATTTTTGTAAGCGTGGTTTTGTCGTGAATTCCTGTTCGAATTACTCTACCAGATTATTTGAATGCAAAACTGAGTAAAAATATCAGTTTCTGACATTTTAAACCCGTCTCAAAGTGAAAAATCGGGTGTGTATTAATATAACGTATTGTGATCCAACTTGTTTTGGATATAAAACGCGATTTCATTGTGAAACCCATACTAATTTAATTTTATAAATACCTTAATGTTTTAGTTAATAATTGTTTATTGTATTAAAACCAAACGGCCTTATTTAAACCAATAATGTCGATCACTCCACTGTTGATCGTTTCTTAGTCTAAATACGCAATGTTCCATACATACGAGGAAATCGACGTACTTACCCAGCGGCGGAAGTCATGACTTGGAAGGCCTGAAATTATGACCAAACAGGCCTTCTTTAAAATGTTCCATACATACATACGAGGAAATCGACGTACTTACCCAGTGGCGGAAGTCATGACTTGGAAGGCCTGAAAGTATGACCAAACAGGCCTTCTTTAAAATACGGAAGGCCCCCCCCCTTCCACACTTTACCACCTCTTTTTTTAACATTGCGCGAGAATTTGGAAGGGAAGGCCTTCCGTGCCCATTCCCTAAAGAAGACCTTAGAAGGCATGCAAAGAGGCAGGCCTTAGAAGGCATTTACTTTAACTTATTTTTGTTAAACAAAAGAATTAGACGATATTCAGGGCTGTCATGGAAACCAAGTCGGTTTCGCTTTTTGTCGGAATTTCAAACCGATATTTATTTCATTTGGCGTCATAAAATCATGTTGGTTAACTCTTCTCAAATGTAAATAAAATCGATGTTCGAATCAGCTATTTTGCATATTTGTCAGTGTCAGGAATGCAAAATAAGAATATAAATTTTGTACCAACGAGCTTTTAAAATAGTACTTTTCCCAGTGTATCAATTGCTATCATTTCAATTACATATTTTATTTAAATAAATATTAAAAGTTTTGTAAATACTTATAATTCGGAAGTCTGGATGACCAATTAATATAAAGGGGCCGCCATCTACCTTTTTTTTCAACTCGTGCTTAATTCGTGAATGGTAACACTTAGCTCATGTCTGATTTGACAGATAATTAGTTTTATCATTCCGCTGAACGAATATGGTTGTGTATATGCTTGAACAACGCTGGGAAATATTGCGACATTACTTTGAAAATCATTGTAATGTTGCAGAATGTGCGCAAAAATTGCGTACGGCTTTGAAGATCGCATTATCAGCCGCAGAGCTGATGTCGTTTGGCCACCTCGGAGCTGCGATTTGACACCGGTGGACTATTATTTGTGGGGTGCCCTCAAAGATAAGTGTTACGCCGACAAGCCAGAGACAATTGACGCTTTAAAGGACAATATTCGTGAAGCCATTGGTGAAATACAGCTGCACACAATCGATAATGTGCTTAAAAATTGGACCGATCGTGTAGGCTACTTCATGGCCAGCCGAGGCAGCCATTTGAATGAAATTATTTTCCATTATTAACCGGAAGGATTGTACTTTCAAATAAAAAAGAAATTTGAGAAAATATTCAGTAGTTTTTTTTTATAGCATTTTCAAACAAAAAAAAACATTATTTGGCGGACCCGTTATAACAATTATGGGTGTTATAGTGTTTTAAATACAAATCCTATTAGATTGTTGGAAATTTTCTCATTTGTAAATTGTTCCAAATAAGTTATTGATGTACCATTGTAGTTTTAAGGTCCGAATTGTACCAAAAATGGTATAGTATAATACCAACTTTCGCATCCCCGGCCTGTGTGTCTGCAATTCTGTGTGTCTTTAATTTTAAATGTAACTTTTTTGGTTTTCATTAAAATATTATTTCAACAAAAATAAGCGAGCGTAAAATGACATCCGCCAATGTAGCATTTTTATTAATGGAGGAAGAAATCTCAGAGAAGAATTATGAGAGATTGCAGCAGTCCACTTGAGCTGCCGGGGACTGCGTAAGTATATTTTTTTGACAGTACAACTCAACAGTGCAATTTAATTTGCGGCACGAATTTAGTTATCTTTTCCATCCATTAGCGCTTTGTAAAGCCCCTTCCAATATCTGGATATTTTTCCATGAAATCTATAATTATGGAATTTTGGAAACATACGTTTACTTACATTTTTACAAAATACCCAAATTCAAGAAATAAACAAACGCGCGTAATTAAAATGTGTCAGCTGTTAATTGATTGGTTTGTTTCCAATAGAAAAATCGATAATATTGATTTCTGTGACACCTAAAAAAAAATAAATAAATGGTTTCCCATTACATCCCACGAAGGGACCGGGGAGAACTTTTCACAATCACTGAGCTGTGCGCTTTCCAGTTTTCACTCACTGATTGGGACCTACAATTTTACACCGATTCCGAACGGTATTTTGAGAAGCTTTTTCATGGCTATATACTCGATAGTTTCGCCGTCACTATGCGAGGTGACCGCCGCCGAAAGAAATTTAAGGTGGTCAGAGCAGGGATCGAACACAGGATCTCAAGTACAAGAGGCACCTAAACCGATACTAATTCCGATTCAAACATAAAACCGATAATATTGGAATTCGTGACACGAACGTTCCTTTTTTATCGTTTTCAAATCCAATTCCGAAAGTATTAATTGGATTCCATGACAACCCTGATTATTTTAAAGAAATAAATTCCCAAATTCTGTACTTAGATAATGAATAAACATTTTTTATTAAATGCGTTTTTGTGGTCTTTCGACAAGCCCTAGCAAACCATTTCCACCCATGTATGAGAAAATGCGAAGCAACTTCGGTTACGACAATTGTCGATTTACTAGAACGAACATAGAATTTGATTTTCTTCCATTATTTACCAAGCCACCTCTTGTTTACTTAGTGATGTATGTAAAATCAAAACAGTGTAGCAGCAACCCATTCTATTTTATATTCGACTACTCAAAAACAAAATCCAATTCGTTATGAATTTTTGAAACCTCTTCCAAATTTAAGAAGATAACAAATATTAATTGTTCTTGTTGTTGAATATTTCTTTCCATTAATGATCAAAAGTTTTCCAAAAATGCATTGACACATTAAAATAAACATTATTTAATATTGTTTATCGGTTATTGTTTATGTTGTTTTTCACCACAAGCACTGCGAGTATATAGTACATAGTAAAATAGGCTTGCCAGTCAATTATCTCTTCCCTAGATAAAATACTCATTGTGAATACGGTACTATTGATACTTTCCCTAAATCTTAAAGCTTTCAATAACTGATGAATGTTGTACAACAAATGTATTGGTTTTTTATGAATAAAGCCGAAAGTTTATATATTGCCACAAAATTAACCCTAATGCCTGACGTCGAAGCAATGGCATGCCACTCGTTTTTATGAGAACTTACGTTCAAGACCCGCATTGATTATCTCCTACATTCAATTATAGTAGTGACAAAAAATATCGTCCCAATCATTTATTCTAAATTTAGGCAACGCACAACTATCTGATTGTAATATTTTTGGAGCAAATATAATTTGAAGTTATTTAAGTTTCATATCTAATTTTTTTTTTTGAGCAATTCAATAATCCCTGTGGTTGTGCGTATGTCTTAAGTTACCATGTCCTTTCTATTTTTCAACATTTCACCTCACTCCAAGCAATACAGTCATAATCTACTTACAAATATACTTTGTATATAATACAGAGGTAAAACGAACGATACCCCAGGACACTGAGGGCTATGAAAATTTAATGCAGACAAATGGACAAATTGTGTTGCCTAATGTGAACAGTTCTGGGGTATGTATCTGGAGAGGACGTTTACACAATCCCATTTAATTACAAAACACAAATACTTTACATGTCCTAAAAGGTTGCCAAGGAAAAGTTAACCACTTGCATTTGACCAACGTTGTGGTTGGCGAAATGGCAAAGTGCACAAACTTAATTGTTACTTCAAATGAAAACAAAACAATTCAAAATCCCTAGGATTTGCTAAGGGATTTTTGCAATGAAAGCAATGTGGGGCAGCAGCATATTTGGGTAATTGATGTGTGGACGTGGCCAAGGATAACGTGTTCGCATACACTGTTCTAAAATTGAAACTAACTTCAATTACAGATAACGAAATTTCATGGTCCATAGTGGCATAAGTTAGCAGTGGGATAAGCTATGAAAACGAATGACAAAATTTGTGTTTTAATCTAGGACAAATACTATAAATTATAATTTAAGGCATTTACTATTTCTGAATTATGAATTAGTTTAAACCCGATGACCAATTCCAAGACCTATGCCAAAATTTTATTTTCAAGCAACCATGTATCCGGGTTGGATATGTTATTTAGAAGTTACGGGTATTAACTTAGAACGAAATCTATATCATAGATGAAATTGGCTTAATTTTTGGCATGCAGAAGGGTCCCGAACCACTTCATGCCTATGACGATTTGGGCGTTCATTGAATATGAAATGTTTGACGGAGAATGCAATGAACAGATCATTTATATTTAATGCTAGTTTATGAACATTTTAGACATAATTTAAACTTGTAATACTGGGAATTTTATTGTTTCTTGAAATCCAGAACTATTGTTTTAATGGTTTTCAACACGTTGTTACGGCTGCCTTGCAATTTATTACTTCATCTTGTTGATATTATCTATTTTACCCAATTTATAACCGCGTCTGTTTATGATCAATGAATATTTTAGCACTTTAAGAGTATACAGTTCTCTTCTACCTGATTCGAACTATTGCAAAGAGGTCTTTGTTTTATTCTTCTACTGCCCCAATTGAGGTTAGTAAATCCACTGGTCGACCTCTTTGAGTTGAGAGAGTTATAGCATTCCTCCTTTTTCTTTGTATAAATCTATTGCAAACTACTGGACTGAGCAACATGGTAGGTCAAGCAGAGAAGACCAGAATCGCGGATAGCATACCTTAAACCGTTTGGAAAAGACAACGAGGTGTTATAAGCAAGTGAAAGTGAAACCCCTGGAAATTAATATTGCTTGATTGTCGTCGGTGGTGCAATGTCTAGTGCGCGCGGCTCTTGTGCATGAGAACGTAGGTTCGATCCCTGGTATGACCAATTTAAAATTTCCTTCGACGACGGCCACCTCGCTTAGTGATGGCGACACTATTGAGTACATATCCATGAAAAAGATTCTCAAAATACCGTTCGGAACCGGTGTAAAACTGTAACTGCCAATCAGTGAGTTAAAAATTAGAAAGCGTACAGCTCACTGGTTGTGAGAAGCTCTCCCCAATCCCTTCATGGGATGTAATGGGAAACCTTGTTTGTTGTTGTTAGATTGGATAAATTTGGTTATCATCTTCCCGGAGTTCATTGCCGTAGAGAGGCTAAGATCTCCTCGGGGTTGCTGTCCTCATCGGGGTCAATATAAAATCGACTTAGCGGTCCTTGTTCAAGACAGTACATGCGTGACTGTACTTCTGAGGTCTGAACCCACGAGCAGTTCTGAGCTGCGAATATTCTCCTAAAGCAAGTACCCATATCACGCTTTTGTTGGGAAACAGCCACCTTTTCATAATATAAACCCATCAGTTTAGAAAAGATAATACTTAAAATCAATTTTGTGAAAATGTGCCTACCGATCAAAACACAATTCTAATACAATTGGCTCTTTTATGTCAAAAGTAGTGAATAGAGTCAACATGTACTTCGTCGTTCCGAAGTTATCTTCACGTATATCACAAAATCAGAAAAAATGAGATAAGACTATTGCCTGGGATACATTTTTTAGATCTATCCACCTGTTTAATCCCCAGGTTCCTATCTCTTATGGTTTCAGAGATATTATGTAGTCATTTTCTTGTATATCCACTTTTTGTAACAATTTAACACGTTATGATACCGTATGAACCATTATTGTGGATATACAACAAAAAATATATGAACAATTTTAATCAAAAAAACATTAAGTTATATTCACGTATGTGAAAAAAATATTTGACAGACTCAAAAAAAAGAGATATTATCATCCTAGTAATATATGCATTTTGTTTTTGTTCTATATCTCAAAAGTCACTCCGGATAAAGTCTATAACACTACAAAAAAGTAACAAACAAAAAATTGCATACATTGTCGCTGCACCCTTATGTAAAGGGTTTTCAATAAGAGCGCTGCAAAAGTTTTTTTAAATAAAACAAAACCGGTTTTAGATACCAATGAAATTCTTTATTCCTATGAAAGTACGTTCGATGCCATTATGTATGGAACTCGACTTCTTTTGCATGGCCACCACGGGCACGCTTGCAGAAGTCCAGACGCTGAACCCAATTTTCGACGGTTTTCAAGCATAATTCGGCCGATACTGCTGCAATTTCACGTTCGATATTCGTACGAAGTTCATCAATCGTCGCTGGCTTGTTGGCATAGACCATAGACTTGACGTAGCCCCACAGGAAATAATCTAACGGCGTCAAATCGCACGCCCAAGGCGGCCAATCGACTGGGCCATTTCGTGAGATAACACGTTCACCAAACTTGGTTTCCAATAAATTGATTGTGGCATTCGCTGTGTGGCTTGTGGCGCCGTCCTGTTGGAACCACATGTCCTCCAAGTCCATATTATCCAATTGGGGCCAAAAATATTCGGTTATCATTGAACGGTAGCGATTCGTATTCACAGTAATGTGCCGGTCTTGATCATCACGGAAGAAGTACGGCCCAATGACGCCGCCGGCCCATAAACCGCACCAAACCGTGATTTTTTCCGGATGCAATGATGACTCATGGATTACGTGTGGATTGCTGTCTGACCAATAACGCATATTTTGCTTATTGACGAAGCCATTCAGCCAGAAATGAGCCTCATCGCTGAAGATGATTTTCCGACGAAAATCCGAATCATTTTCAAGTTGTTGCTCAGCCCAATTCACGAACATACGACGCTTATGGTGGTCAAGCGGCTTCAGTTCTGGCGTCAATTTGATCTTGTAAGGATGTAGGCCAAGATCTTTTCGCAAAATTCGCCACAACGACGTCACAGAGATGCCCAACGCTTGAGAACGACGTGTGAGAGACACATTTGGGCTTCTTGAACTGAAGCCTCAGCGGCAGCAATATTCTCGACACTACGGGCACTTCTTTGTCTCACTGGCACGGGAACATTTTGTACTGTGCCTGTGGATTCAAATTTTTCCACTAGACGCTCAATTGTTGATCTGGTAGCATGATTATGACGACTTACTGAAGAAAAATGTAAAAAGAGCGGGAGAAAGTATGGCGTCGTTTGCTATCCCTCTCGATTTACGTTTGTAACGTCTCTGTTGAAAAACCCTTTATAAAGCCATCAGTTTAGAATGGCTTTATAGTATGAAAAGGTGGCGATCAAACCCAATTCTAATACAATTGGCATTTTTATGTTAAAAGTAGTGAATAGATTCAACATGTACTTGTATGTGAATATTATTTGTATAAATGTGTTAAGCCTGTAGGACAGGAAATGTAAAAAGCCACATGCGCATGTGGCTCTGACGTATTTTTGGCGTCACCATGAAACCAAATTAGCTACATGCTGTGTACTTTCACTTTTTGGTTACATATAACACATAAACTCTATGAATGAGATACAGTTCAAGAAATTCGAACAAAAAGATCAAAGTTTTTCGGTTTACAAAATTCGGGAAAAGCGAATATATGTAATACGAAATCAATTTAATTTGTTATGCGCATTAGAAAGCATTACATAAAAATATGTTAAAAAACATAAAAAGAATAAAATCCAAAATTTTTGTTTCTTTGGTAATCGCAAAAACTAATGTAGTCAACATGGGAAATTTTTCCGAAATATACCCCACTGTTCGATTTTTAATGTTGAAATTCATATGGGAATAATCCTCGTAGGCAATAATTAGTTTTTTACAGAATATATTTAATTTATGACGATGGAAATCGATTCTGAACCACACTTCAACGACGACTCCAACATTGCGTCTTCGCAATTGAATCCAGTGATGCCAGAAGCTGTCAAAAAACATGCCAAAAAAAGTGCTAAAAATTAAATAATCAAAAATTTTAGTACTGCGGTCACTTTTCTCTTTATATTCGAAAAAAACAACATTTACTTAGACCATACATATTCGAACACCATCACCCATAGAATTGGGGTATTATACACTCCGGTTCACTTATTTAAAGGCACTAAAAATTACATATTCAGCAGCCTGTATCTTTTGCAATTTGTAACCGATTGCAGAATTTTAATATGGAAATGGGAGCTAGACATCTTGAGATATAAAAAAAATCATGACAATAGTGGTTTCTTAACTAAAGAACTTTTTTTTGTGCAATTTATAAAAAAAAGTACAAAAATGTGCTATTTTTTTGGGCTCACTTGTATAAAGGCATTCACAATTACACCAATACAACATCTATTTATTTAAACTTCACAGGAATGATACTGACCGTAGCCCCAAGAACTTTTGTCCTCGAAAGTGTTAATCACCTGAAAATGTTTCGCCACAGATGAGACACGCTGTTGTTGCAGAGATGAATATGTTTATGCAACAACGAATTTGTTTGCTGCTGCTATGAATATGTTTCATTGCTGCATTAAACTTTTTTCGTTTTTTCGTTAACTGATTTCATTACTGGAATGCACCAGTATCGTTGCAAGGAATTTGCTTGGTTGTTGCAATGAATTTGTTTCATTGATGCAGTTATTTTGTTTCACTGCAGCAATGAATGTTCTGTAGAGTTTGAAATTATATATTTCTATTAATATGTTTTTTAATTATTGTTCGGTTCAAGATTAGACACCTTTGACAAGTACTTTTTTTTCTGAAAATGTACATTTTAATAGAAATATTATAAAATAACTATAATATATTAATTGATTATTATGGTGGATGGTTGGGAATATAGCTATTTCAATGCCCACCAAGGCATATCATCAGCTCCCTTCTCCACAAGTACTTAGGTATATCATCACACATTATAGGGATAAACAAATCTCAAGTAAGCGCGAATTGTCTAAACTCCTACTTGTGCGAAAACGTCCACAACAATACTTTTCCATAACCATCAATATTCACAACATTTCTATCCTATGCAGGCTTTCGTCAAAAGCCATTGCATAGATGTTGTTGGTTCAAAAAAGAATCAACGATTGCCATTAGATTGGCGTTTGAGTGTACCCGTCTTCAAATTATATTCGATTATGTTTATATTATTTGATCTTTCAGTTGTTATGGTTTTTAATTATTGTTCGGTTCAAGATCAATAATTATTAAAAAGTAAATTTTTTATGAAAAAGTACATTTTTATAGAAATATTATAAAAGAGATATGCGAAATTGATTATTATGATGGATGGTTGGGAATATAGCTATTTCAATGCCCATCAAGGCATATCATCAGCTCCCTTCTCCACAATTATTACAGAAGTTGAAATATTTATTTATTTATCTCACAGCTACAATCCTAAATAGGATACAGCCGGTAATATATTTTCAACAATGTTATAATATTTAGGTAATATACATAGTAGACATAACATACAATACTTATTAAAATTTTTTATTTATTGAATGTATTTTTTAAAAAAAAGTACATTTTAAGGCCCACTTTGTAAGAATATGTATTATATTTTCCCTAAAAGGTAATTTTTTTGATGAGAGCTACTTCTTTTATTAAAATAAAAGAAAAATGGTTTCCCATTACATCCCGTGAAAGGATAAGGAAGAGCTTCTCACAAACCAGTAAGCTGTGCGCTTTCTAGTTTTACACTCACTGATTGGGTCCTGCAGTTTTACACCGGTTCCGAACGGTATTTTGACAAGCTTTTTCATTGCTGAATACTCGATAGTGTCGCCGCCACTAAGCTAAGAAAAAGCCTAAGAGTATGCATTTTATGTACAAAAAAAACTTTTTTAAGAACAGGCACTTTTTAAAGAAGTAGTCCCCGTTTTGGATAAGGTTATTTTTTAAGAAAATTTACTTATTTTCCGGAGGGCTACTTATCTCAAGAAAACAAAAGAAAAGGTGGTACTTTATTTTTAAGAAATGGTTCTTTTAAGAAGAGGAGTTTTTTTAAGAAAAGGTATTTTTTGTAAGAGAAGGTTTTTTTTTTTGAAGAAAAAGGTATTCTTTAAAGAAAATGTAGTTTTTTAAGAAAAGGCAATTTGTTGGAAGATAATGTACTTTTTTAAGAGAGGTACTTTAATTAATTTTTTTAAGAAAAGGCATTTTTTGTAAGAAAATTTAATTTTTTAAGCAAAGGTACTTCTTTAAGATGTTATTTTTTTAAACTTCTCTCACTTTGGCTTTTCTAAATTTACTTTTTATTAGGTTTAAACTACAAGATGTAATAAACAGGCTCCACCTAGAAAATTTCCCATTAAACAAGAAATATGTTAGTCTGGACACAAACCGAAAGTACGAGTGTTAAAGTGCTGCCAAATGTAATTCCTTGCTGGGGGGTTGTGTTTCATGGATTTGCCAGTCATGCACTTTGGCTTTTCTAGGTTTACTTTTTATTGGGTACAAACACAGACTCCACCTAGAAAACTTCCCTTTAAACCAAACCAAACCAAAAGTACCCAATATAGTTGGTAATAGTGGGTTGTAATAAAGTAGTTAAAAAAAAGTTGTTTAAAAATTTTTCATTTAGCCGCCATCCCGCAATGTGCGATAAGGAACTTCGTTCCAAAAATATAACAATAAAAAATAACTTATAATAAAAACAGTAATATAACAAAAGAAGCAGGAACGAACGATAGGGTGAACAATACAGAAGCTGGCACAGGAACATCTGGAACAAATTAAAAATCCATTATATCTGCTCCTGTTAACGGTATTTAAACAAAATTGGGTATGTTAGTTAGGTGAATATATTCTAAGATCTGCTGCAGATATTAGCGGGATTGGAGAAAGTGGCGAGGTCATATATTTATAAAGAATTTATAGACAAAAACTATGTTTTTTACGGGTTGGTTTTTTAAAATATTTATTAAATTATTCAAATATTTTATGAAAATTTATGAAAAGGTCATATATGAAGAAAAGTAAAATAAAATATTTATATAGTCTACCACCAGCTTTGCGATTTTGTTCTCATTCTTCCGCGTAACTGGTATGTCATGCTTATTTCTAAAATAACTAAACCAAAGAGTTATGTGTCGTGTTTTGGTTAGAAGCAAGCGATTATCGCCTGCTAAGTTGCCAAGAAAGCGGCTATTTAGCGAAAAGTCACATTATTCGAAAATATGCTAAAGATTTGAATAAGGTAAAGATGCCAAAAAAGAAATATTATAAACTTAGCGAAAATGATTAGTGCTAAGTGCTTCATACAAATCAAGCGATTATATAAGCAAGCGGTGTAACCAAAACACGCATATTGTCTACTTAAACAATCGATTCAAATGATTGCTGTAGTTGATTAATTTATTTTATCTACGTATTTGGTTAACTACGCAAGTAAGGAATTTCATCAGTGTGTACCCCCCTACAAGTTCACCACTTTGTGATCTCTTCCATCGGAGACCCTTTCAAAATCTGGCGTGTATGTGTTTTTGTGGGGGGCAGTGTACCTACGTGGCCTGGATTGAATGGTCCGTCTTCTCTTGTTGTTTTTCTTATTTCTTCCAACAATGTTGACATACAGATGGTGGTATACCTCTCAGAAATACGTTCCACTGAGGACACTGTGGCCACATGACCGGTTATACCGAAAACAAAGCGATCATTAGCTTCGTTGTGCTTCTTCCACGAGGAACTTTTGTTGGATTTAGCTCGTCTTGAAAGACCAATACGGTCGGTTGCTGTTTTGTTTCGGGCTCATATGCATAGATCCATTATGTGACGATGACGATGTAACAATGACGATGATATGACGATGTTAGACACTTCATTTAATTTACGGTAGATGTATATTTTCAACATTTCTTTACTCCAATCGACACGAGCCTTTTTTTGAGCATTCGTCATATTATGAGGCAAAGTGGCGGAAGTTGGACGACCATGGTGCCAGCGGGTTACAGTGGTTTTTGATGGTGCTTTATCACAAAAAATTGAAACAAGTTGATTGAGACACTTGTCTCGACAATCCACGCCGACAGTCGCAAAAAATCATCGAACGAAAATATTCCGGGTTAATTCCATTGTGTGACCGAAATGAATTTTTCAACACACTGTAAATACAACAAATAATGCTCGTAAGGGACAATGTTCTATGTATGTTTATGATAAAAAATTTCAAACTTTCCAATGGAGTTTCCAATTCTCATCTGGTGGTACTAGTAGCAGGACCCGAAATATAAAAAGCAACACTACACCTGTACATTAGAGTGGGTCTTCGTCCAACCACAATACGTCATGGTAGGACGCGCATATATTGCTACTTTTCCTCAGGATCCAGGCCAAGTCTGCCTTTATTGTTCTCAATACTTCATTCACCCTTTCATCAGCATTGAACTCCAGCACCTATGCCAATAGACCCTGCTTTGTTCCCTCAGACTTTGCAAAAGAACTGAACTTAGGCCTAAATTCCCGTGGGAGTCTGAAATCGGTTTCAGTCGCATTGAGAAGAGGTGTACACTATCTTCCATTCCTTACCATAATTACTGTAGCGCCCACATACACTCCTGACGACATTTTCTTTTTGTCTATCCCGACCATTGCGTGTATCGTATCTAGATACACCGAAACTATGGTCACCGCTCTAACACAAGCGGTCGTGACCTTGACCGTCGTATTCATGACATGAGACCTACCGAGCTCCTTTAATTGAATTCGGGGAAGACTATACTCTCCCCCAACCGAGAATACCCTCATCGCTAACGCGACTGTCCACGGTTGAAAAAAAAGTTTCCCGTTACATCCCATGTAAGGTTTAGGGAGAGCTTCTCACAAGCCAGTTTGCTGTGTGCGTTCTAGTTTTACAGTCATTGATTGGGACCTACTGTTTTACACCGGTTCCGAAAGATATTTTGAGATGCGTTTTCATTGCTAAATACTCGATAGTGTCGCCGTCAGTATGCGAGGTGACCGCCGTTATCATGCACGAGAGCCGCGCACACTACCATTGTGTTGTCCGAATCGGAAGAGAAGCCAAAAAGGCAAAAAATTAGGATTAATCTTTTTTAAGGTTTGTTATTATTTTTGTTTGCATTTTTATTATGCTGATACTTACTACTATTATTATTATTTATCATTGTTTTTTACAAAAACATTCATTTATAGGAGTCCGCACGGAGTCCTTGTGGGCTATTTAAAGGAGCGTGTAGGGACTCAGTAGTGTAGGGACGGTAAATGAGGACAAGACAAAATTAATGGTTTCAACGAGCAGGGACTCCACGTGATTAGACCAAAGCGTGAACGTTGATAACCGTTACAATTTCGAGGTGGTGGACGAATTTATATACTTGCTCAATACTTTTTGTTTTATTCCCACAAAATTGTTATATTCGTACATACGCTACACAAGTTCCCAAAATTTTCGTTGTTCTCTTGCTATCTCATTTTTATATACATACGTATAATACGTCATTATTCTCTTAGCTCTGAGAGTGCTTCGCACCCACATTTTATTTGACTTCCCTTTCACAATAATAAAAAACCAACCCGTAAAAACATATTTTTGACTATAAATTCTTTATATATGACCACGTCCCTTTGTCCAATCCCGCCCATATTTGCAGCAGATCTTAGAATATATACACCTAACCAACATACCCAATTTTGTTCAAATACCGTTAACAGGAGAAGAAATAATGGATTTTTAATTTGTGATTTGTATGGGAGGTACCACCCCCTTTATCCTATCCCGCCCATATTTTAATAGTTTATTTACGTCATCGCCATTAGTTTCCGTGCGAAGTTTCAGCTCGATTGGATCACGGGAAAAGGGTTAAAAATCATTCCAAATTTTTTTTGGGCATACATGCATACAGACAGGTGAAGTTAATATAAAGAATTTAAAAAGGCGTTCAATCATATGATGACGTTTCAATTAAATAATATTAATACTTAATAACACTTAAAAATATTTAAAGACAAGTGTCATTATTTTCTTGATTATTGCTTTTTATTTTATTCCCACAAAAAATAAAGAGAATGCTAAGCAACAGACCCATGTACATGGTCATGGGTTCACAATTTTCTTTGCTCTCTTGCTATCTCATTTTTATATACGAATAACCACGTCAGTATTCTCTTTGCTCTGAGAGTGCTTCGCACCCACACAATACAACTATTCCCTGCCGCTACATCAGTGTGTGTGTTTTTTCGCAGTTTGACAATTTGTGTTTCGCAGTCGGACAAATCTGCGCTCTATATGGGGGTGGGTCACCCTTCTCATTTAGGGGTATGCAAAATAGATGTTGGCCGATTCTGAGACCTAACCGATATGCACACAAAACTTCATACAAATCGGTCCAGCCGTTTCGAAGGAGTTTAACGGCAAACAATGTCGGACAATCTGTGTGAGCGCAGTCGGACAAATTGTGCTTGGATGTATGTATTCACTTTGTGAATTTAGGCCGTACCCGCGCCTATTGATGTTAACACATCAAAAATTGCATTCCCTTACGAGGAATCAGATTGTAAGCAAACGAAAATGTACACGAATCATTGCCAAACGTGTGTTATGTTTTGATGGCGTAATAAAAAAATAATGATGAGTCATTGGTTTGCTTCTGTGCAAACAACACGTGGAATAAAAGTGAACAGGTGTAAAAAGTATTTTTTTTTATAAAATAGTTTAACTACATACGAGTGTATACTATAAACAATATTTATTCTTTTATTTATTTCTTTAAGGCAGGAATTCATGACATTCTTGCTGCTATATCGAAGCACTTACTGAAGGCCATGAATTCACAGCTCCTCATATACCATGCAAATTGTGCTTATTTTGTAACAAACTAGTGCTTCCCAGTGGGAATTCGCCACATAAAAATCATGCATCATATAAGCAGGTTTGTAAGGGACGATTTTCCGTTTCTCCCTTACAAACCTGCTTACCGCGAAGCACCATTTTTTATTGGGCGTCAGTCTTGGGACCAAGCGGAGATTTGTGCTTGCGAACAGATTTTATTTTGGGCTAATCAAGAACTTTAGAGATAAGATCCTCTCTCGAGTAATAAAAGCTCAACTATATCAGACTATCATACAACCGGTCTTGCTTTATGGCGCAGAATCCTGGGACTTATCGCAAGCATCTGTAGGAGTCTTCGAGAAGAAAATTTATACTAGTGGCCCTATTTATGGCCCGTCGACGAGTATCGGCGACACATGTATCATGTGCTGAATGAGATATATCCAGACATTGGCATAGTTAAGCGGATCAAAATAACGCAATTGCGCTGGCTAGGACATGTCAGTAGAACGGACGAAGACGAACCGGCACGAAGAGTTTTGGAAACCGAACTTGAAGGAAGGCGAAAAGTAGGAAGACCAACACTCCGCTGGTGGGATCAAGTTGACGAATCCCTGGGTACACTTGGTATTGCGAACTGGGGAGATAAGGCAAAAGATCAACTGGCTGTTATCTTCGTTTTGTAAGGTCCCTGACCCCTCGGGGTTGTTCAAGACTGGATAAGTAAGTACGTAAGCAGATGAGAATTCACCATGAATTTCAATCAAACACTTATAATGAACAACTTGCGTTACCAACAACTTGCATAACCAACAACTCTAAAATAAATTGAAGATTTATTGTATCAGTCAAATCACACTATAACTTACGTGCAATTAGATAATTATGATAATACATGTCCTCGCTCAACAATTTGTTGAAAAAGGACGTTCGCTCGTAATCACGTCCACCTAATTTACGAGAGAACATTTGCATGAATTGTGCCCACAGATAATTGTCGATTCGAAGGTTATATGCGCTGGCACTTTATATTTGAGTGAACATAATTACATAAATAAAAATAAAACAAAAAAAAGCTTTATATTTTTTGAAGCCGTCCAACCTTCAGTTACCGGAATTGGCATGATAAATGCGTCTATATACAATAGCAAATTGACGTGACCCAAAATATTAACTAATTCCCAAGGTAATGATTATTTGTCATATTGCATTTTTAATGCACAGCCCAATATTTGTATGGGACGTAAAACATGGTTATGACAAAGTAGTAAATATTTATGACAGAGTAGCTGTTGACAATATATTGGCTAATACAAAATTTCACGGTTTTGGTTTGCGTGTGATATCCCATTAAATCAACCGGAGAGTACACAAATGAGTATGCCAAAGTTGACTCTTTTCAATTACAAAGCAGATTTCGATAAAATATTGCCAAGTACCAAATTTCACCACATCGGTTGTGATTTACGCTGAAATTTTTTTTTTGTGGTTTGGCTGCAAATATAATGTGTTTGTAGCTTGACGCAAATATAGTATACTTGTGTCCAAAAACATTGTGTTTGCTATTCAATATAACAGGTTTGGACACAATCATTAATAGGTTATAATATATGTATTTGTGACTAAAATGTGACTTTGTGTGTTGAAAACTTCTTAAAACACTGCTGTCTGTCACAATAAAGAAATAAAATACAGCAAATCATGAGTTCACGAAAACTGCTTGGAAACATGTACATTAGGCCGTTACAGGTAAAAAAAGAGTTCGCCGCATAGCTATAATGGCAAGGCAGTTTGGAAAAAATATTTTCCTGTACGTAGGGGTCGCGATTGTAAATTTTTCTTTATATCTTCTGCATTTACAGTCGGATCTTTAAGTGTGATACATTTTTTTTACCAATTTTATTAATGTTTTATATTTTAGTCTTGACATTTACATTAGTTGTGTCGATACTTTTTAATATTAAAATAATGTAATGGTACCCACACAGTGGTAAGCAAAAATCTATTTAAATTTTTTTTTTTAAATTCTTTATTAAACTATTAGAGACTTTAATTTAATTCATATTTTGTGTTGTTGTTATAATAGCAAATCTTGTGGAGCTCGTCTTCTAAGCCTTTTAAAAGTTTGTACATGTTGGTAATAGAATCTGATGTCTCTGGATTCTCAATTTGTAGTTTTGAAGTTGGGATACTATTTCTTCCTTGACCGTTTTGATATCCAATTCCTTGTGTAATCTTTTATTTTATATGTATAGCTGCTATTTTTCGCAGTGTTTCTGATTAGAATGTTTGCAATATTTTGATTGTTGTATTGGAAGCTGTTCCCCATAACTGGATGCCGTATGCCCAAATTGGTTTGATGATACACTTATGTAACAGTAGTTTGGTTTCAAGAGACATCTTGGAATTAGGTCCAACTAGAAAGTTCATTTTGTTGGATTGTATGTCAAGAGCTTTTCTTTTTGTTTCAATATGAGTTTACCATTTCAGTTTTTTTATCTAGGTATAGGCCGAGGTATTTGACTGCATTCTCTTGAGGAAGTTGCCGTGATTTAGAGTGAATGTAACGTGATTTGGGACTGTCCTTGGAGTTGGAAAATTTCTGATAGCCATTCACTTGGGAGTGGCAAGACATCATTCCCTCATTGAGCAGTCCAAGCAGCTCATTACTTCCACGCATTATGTCCTGGGCAATGGCTTATCGGAAACCTCCGTTAGCTAGCTAAAGTGAGAAGGCGAAAAGAATGAGCAGCCTATTAGATCATCTGAAGGCGGATGAGCCAACACCCCTGGCCAACGGCGGATGAAGCACATAATCTTCCTGGCAGTAGGTAAAATGCAAACCACGGTGGGATTGGTTTGCTTCCCGTCACCGGGAGGCAACGAAAATGCACAGAGAAAAAAAAATAATGAACAAAGAAATCCCCTAAATGTTGACGACCGTCGCAAACGTTATAAGGACCACGATTTAAGGATATGTACCTGGAATGTGCGAACGCTATACAGGACGAGTGCCACTTTGCAACTGGGGATGTCCTCGGAAAATATAAAGCTGACCCCACAGCGATATAAGAAATGTGATGGACAGGATATGGTTGCACCAGAAAGAAAAACTGATATATTTACTACAGCTGCCATGAGCGAAAACACGAATTCGGGTGCGGATTTACAGTTGGCAAGAGATTGTGACACCTAGTTTCAAGGTTCAACCCAGCGAGTGACTGCATAGCCACAATTCGCATCAAAGCGAAATATATCAACATATCGTTAATTTGTGTGCACTAGTGTGGGTCGAAAAAAAAGTTGGGTCAGTCACCCCCTAGATTTAAAGATTATCTGTCAACAATTTCGGAACCACAAAAAAAAAATTCTGTGCACCCTAAATACCGCCTTTTTAGTTTTTTATATTCTGTGTTGCGATCTAACGTCCGATTGGAAAAAGCAGCACACCGTTGTTCAAGTTTAGACAAGGGCTACATTTTGTGCATACATCATTTTAGACTCCGACGTGAAATTCGATCAGTAACCTATGCTATCTCGTTTTCTACCACCCTAATATAGCATTGCTTTTGAAACAGTAGGAAAGGGCTTTAAAAATTGTGAAATATGTGCCTTGGAAGTTCCCATTTTGGTTTATAAACAATAAAGTTACAAGCGATTTAAAATTGTAAAATATACACAAATTCCAATTCGTCTAGTTCCAATTGAGGTGGTTTTCTGTGTCTCTCAACTGACACGCGCCACACGCAATCCCACGGTCTTACACCCACTATGTTTTTTGTAAATACTGGTTTAAAATTATGCTCCAGGCGTGAAATATAGACAAAAGAAAATTACCTAAGCAAATCGCAAGTGGTGCAATATTTTTTTATATTTGAAGAAAACTAATGGTGAAAAGAATGGAGTCTCATCATCTTACATAAAGATAGTAGTTCAAGTGGTAGGTGAATGAAGGAAAAATACAATCATGTGAATAAACCATATCAAATAATTAAATGTCCACATAAATAAGTAGATCGTGAATGTCAATTTTTTGATTATATGAAATTAAATTAAATCCTGACGCGAATCTAGTTTCCAATAACGCTCGCGACTTCTTATTTTGGAAAATATGTATCCCAATCGTTTTTCGTCTATAACTTTACTTTCGGGTTCATTAACAGTCCCAACAAAACGTTCCGTATTTTGAGAATGGCACAGAAAATCTATAAAATAATTTAAATATACACTTGTTTAAGGGAGAAAAGTACCGTTTGATAAAACGAGAACAACAATATGGTTCTGTATATTTCTGTACTACTCGATAGTGCGAAGGGGGAAAAGTATCGCTTGATGAAACATGAACAACACAGCACAAAAACAGTAAATGATGGGTGGTGTAGGGTGACGTACTTTTTTTAAAACCTCCATAACTTTTTTGCTTGTGAATAAAATTAAATGCTGTAAAGGCAAAAGTTTCATAGTTTTTAGAAGTCTTCACAGCCGTTATGAGAAATAGGCATCATGAGCATATAGGAAACGAAATACAGAAAGTTGACAGTCAAAATTGACTTCGGAGTCAAAAGTGCCCAAAGAGAAAAATGGAGCCATTGACAAAACATGAATAACGGTATGCGTTTAGTTTCGATAGGATACGAAATAACAGCGTAGCACAATAAAACCTAAAATGGCCATATGTAGGGTGCACGGATCAAAAAAATTGTTGGAGTTCTGAAATTTTCTTTGGATAATCTTTAAACGTAGGGGGTGTCCGCCTCAACTTATTTTTTTTTGTATGGGGACCGACCCATACTAGTGTGCACGCACCGACAGATGATAAAGACGATGAGGTCATAAAATCATTTTATGAGCGCCATTAAGATTATTCTAGGCGATTTTAATGCCAAATTGGGAAAGGAAAGTGTCTTTCGACCAACCATCGGCAATCACAGTCTACATGATACCACCTCCGATAATGGAATAAGACTGATAGACTTCGCCGCTGCCAAGAACATGGTAGTTAGTAGCACACGATTCCAGCGTAAGAACATTCATAAGGCGACTTGGATATCTCCTGACCAGAGGACGAAGAACCAGATTGATCACTTGGTAATAGATAGCAGGCACTCTTCTAGTGTAATGGATGTACGTGTGGTTCAAGGTGCCAATAGTTCGCACAAGACTGAGTAGGGCGAAAAACGTTCGAAACCGAACACAGGAAAAGCTAGATATTGACAAGCTACAAATACCGCAGATATCAATGTCCTATCAAGAGAAGCTCTCTCTCCTGCTAGGGCAGAATACCCCCCCTCCCGAGGACCCAGATCTCCCATTCTTTGGAAACCGCTGCAAGGAATGAACTTGGCTATCAAAAACCGCAGAAGAATAAGCCATGTTACGACGAAGAATGTCGCATTGCAACTGACGAAAAAGACGCTGCTCGTATGAAAACGAAACAGTCAGTTACAACGCGTGCTGCGAGTGAGTGGTACAGGATGCTGAGAAGGGAGGAAAACCAACTATTTAGGTCGAAAAATGCCAGTGGAAGAGTGAGAAAACCGAATTATATAGGATGAATGGTGAATCCCGAAAATTTTTCCAGAGAATAAGAAGATCGATTAACGGGCCGAATAATGGGGTGCCCTTCTGCAAGGAATGGGAATGGGAATCTGGTGACTGATAAGCAGTGTGTGCTTAAAATGTGGAAAGATCACTTTTAAGCACTACTCCACTCACATTCTTCCACTGAAGAGCAGGAGGTAATGATAGTGGAAGATAGTGTAGATTGTATAACCCCTAGAACCCCCCCCCCCCCCCACCCAACCAAGGTAAAATTAGATCGGCGATCTCTTGACATAAGAATAATAGAGTCGCTGGTGCGGATGGGCTACCCGCTGAAATTTTTAAGGCAGGTGGCGAAGGACTACTAGCCCACAAGCATCGACTTATATGCGGTATATGACTCGGGGAATCTATGCCTGACGATTGGAGTGTCAGCCTATTATGTCCTTTATTCAAAAAGGGTGATCCGTGTGTCTGTACCAACTATCGCCTTTTATCCATTGAGTATAAGGTCTTGTCGAGGGTCTTAAGTGAGAGTCTAAAGCCAATTATTGAATACTTGATTGGACCTTATCAGTGTGGTTTTAGACCAGGCAAGTCCACGACTGACCATATATTCACGATACGCCAAATCCTGGACATGACTCACGAAAAGCAAATGGATACATACCACCTTTTTGTCGATTACAAAGCTGCTTTCGATAGCACCGCTTCTGTAGAATGACTCTGACCAACACCAAATCAGCAGAGAAAGTAGGGAAAGACCTCACTGAACCATTCTGTACCAAGCGGGGACTGAGACAAGTTGATACACTTTCGTGCAATCTCTTCAATATCCTAATGGAGATAATAATGAGAAAGGCTGCAGTAAAAACGAGCAAAACCACTAACACGAAAAGGCATATGTTGCTGGCGTATGCTGACGACATAGACATCATTGGGCTAGAGGCTACTGTAGTGTTTTCAAGAATCGAAAAAGAATCAACGAAGGTGGGTCTTGCTGTTAATGAGGGCAAGACAAAATTGATGGTGTCAACGAATAGGGAAACCTCTCGACTTGAACAAGGACAACAGCGTAAGCCTGGAAATAAATAGGAGAATTGTGTTTGCAAATAGATACTATTTTGGGCTCAGCAAGCAGTTTCGGAACAAAGCCCTCACTCGACGGACAAAAGTTCAGCTATATCAGACTCTCATTTTACCTGTCTCGACATATGGCTACGAAACCTGGGTCATATCGCAAGCATATGAAAAACAACTCAGAGTTTTATAGAGAAAAATCCTCTGTAAAATAGATGGTCCTGTTAGGGAAAACGGAGAGTACTGATGTCGCTGGAACCAAACGCTATATAATCTCTATTCTGACGTGGACATAGCTAGGCGAATTAAATTAGGCCAGTTGGTGTGGCTAGGCCAAGTTATCAGAATGGATGAAGATGAACCAACGCGAAATGTTTTCGATAACGTACCCGATGGAAGCAGGAAGAGGACCACCAAGATTCCGCTGGAAACACCAGGCAGAAGAATACCTCCATATCATTGGTGTTACCAATTGGCGAGAAATGGCGAAGGATAGAACCAGTTGGAGGAATATATGAAAATTTGTTTGATTAATTAATATGTGTAAGACGTCGGACCTCATGAGGTTGTAAAATAGCCAATAAAAGTAACAAAGTAACGTGTGTAGACTTGGTCTCATTTGCTTCTATACGCCAGTGGTTTAACCAGTTACTCAGTGTATTTAAATAATCTTGTAGCAATTTACTTGCCATTTCAGAATTTTTATATTCGGTTAGTGTTCGGCAAATGTTCCAAACACCGTAATTTCAGATTGTGGCAGGTCGGATGTGGACAGAAGATACAGTATTAGGCCCATCACGCTGCCCTGAGGAACACCAGCTCTTATGTATTTCAGTTTGCTTAAGTCATCTGCCTCTTGAACATAAAACTATCTGTTTTGAATGTATAATTTAATAAACAAGTAAAAGTTTATTGCAAAAATTTGTTTGGCTTTGTACATGATACATGGAAATTTCTGTCTTGCGGAGACCAATTTTTCTGCATCAGAAGTTATTGACCCCAACTACCCTCTTCTAGTACGTGCCCATCATATCTCAGTTGCTACTACCCTAATGTACCAGTGTAATATTGAAAGAATCGGAGCATGGTTCAATAATATCTGCTTTACATGGTAATAGCAGCATGAGTTTTTGCAGTTGTAGGCAGCAACAACAGGTATTTCAGTTGTCAAACTTTACACGAATGCATACCAATAACACAAGAATGGAAAAGAATACAAAATCCAAAATACATGTGAGTTTGACAGCTGAATCGAAATATCATATCAACAAAATTAAATCAACTGGTCAAACGACTTTACCATGTATGTATATATTATTGTAGCATGAATCGGAGCAACACTAATGGCTATCAAAAATAGCAACTCCGTTCATGACAAGTTTTTGTTTACCTTTTTTGCCTCTTCAAAAATGTATATTCATCCGCGTTCTAAATCCCAATTACGAGAAAAGTTAAAGTTGTGTTTAAAAGTAAAAGAGAAGTGCAGTATTGCAAATAAAGTTGTACATTACTGAATAACACCCAAACACTTTTGTGTTGCTTTTTTTGCCTCAACACCTTTGTGTGTTTTTTGATACGGCATTACGGCCAACCCCCACCACCAACTTCAAGGAGAAGTTTATTGATACAGCTTTCCGGCCAATACCAAACCACCGGACCAGGAATTTACCGGCATATCCAGGGCAACCACCAGCAAGGGGAAGACTTGGCATACCAAAAACCAAAAAAATTTATTTTACATCAATAAATTTAAATTTAAACATCAACAAATTACCGACAAAGTGCGATGTTGTTAATTATTTCTTGTATCTGCGGCAGAACACTGATCCAAATCGAAAGTTGGGTGCTTTCAAACAAGAAGTTTTCAGAAGTATTAGCCTTTTGTGGCAGGCATTCCTATTATATCGGTATTAGCTGTTCGTAAACGTTTGGATAAGCTTTTGGACGATTACTATAAAATGATCAGAAGTCCATTGAAATATAATGTAAATGATTGGAATAGATTGTTTTTGATTTCGCGTTGTAAGTGTGGCATTGAAAGAATAATTGCAAGGAATTGCGCCTAATAAAATCCCAGACGATACGAAAGATTTTTTCATCGATCAGTGGAATCCACGATTGATGCCTTTAGATGATGTTGTTGATACAATTTCGATGAAAAGTGACGATGTACAAACGCCCTCAATTGTTGCATCATCGAATGCGGTGTCTACCGAGTTCGACACTGTTGGGTATCAACAAGACAGCGATGAAGATCAAGAATTGGAAGAAAATGTTGACGATTTCTC
Source organism: Phaonia tiefii (assembly GCA_963931995.1). NCBI lineage: Eukaryota > Metazoa > Arthropoda > Insecta > Diptera > Muscidae > Phaonia > Phaonia tiefii. The sequence goes on from OZ008369.1 coordinate 164,621,365, forward strand.
ACAGACGTTAAAAACAAAATTTACGAAATTTTAGTTCGGTTTTGGATCGCAGTGACACCTCAGTTCGCTACGGTGCCTTGCTTGTGACCATATTGGTAAAAGATTTAATAATGTCGATTACCTCAAAAGCCAAAAAAGAGTTATCTGCAGAAACAGCCGAAAATATATGTATATCGGTTCTTTGACAAACTTATCATCAACAAAAAGGAAATATTAATAGCCTGTTTTTGTAACTTAATTTTTGATCATTCGTACGCCAAATGACTAGCGTAGATAACTTTTGGTTTTTGTACGATTTGTTTTGAGTGAAACGAGAACAGCTTTCCTTTTGCTTAAAAAATTTGGTTCAGCGAAATCAAACACGAACGAAACAAAGCGTCAGATTAGACAATCAGATAATGTCAATCGTTTAGTTTGTTTACAAATGTGTTTCTTTACGCATTTACAAGAAAATTAATTAAAATTTTTGTTTAATATGGATACTTCTAACAAAAAAAGTCGCTACATGTCACACTACATGCCACGGATTCAATCATTTCAAAAACACTTTCATTATCTCACTTCACTAACTTTAATTTTTCCCACTTTCCTTCTTGCAATTTTATTTTGTCTGCAATCAGCTGCTTCCTATTAAACAGCTGATAGAGTTTGCTAAATTTTGGTATTTTCCAATAGAAAGAGCTTTTAAAATCAACAAGAATAACACATTGGCAACAATGTACTTTGACATAAGGGCAGCTAGTAAAATGAGCTTTCACTCCCGGACGAAAATGGAACATAAACTCAAATATAAACTTGATCGCCTGGGTAGCAATCGCACGTCTGCTTATACAAAAAAGTTCGCTGAACAGGCTATAAGAGAACGTGTGAAGTTCCATAAGGAAGCAAAAGTGGCGGCATCAATTATTAACGTGTATCTCGTTCTATGACAAGATAGACCCAACTTTGAAAAGAGTAACTTAGGCAAATGTGACGCGAAATGTTGTTGAGAATGGAAAAGATATGTATAACCGTTGTCAAAGAGCCAGATTCTAAATTCATTGGCTGTGCTACGCCCAAAGACAGCACTTCGTTGAGAATCCCGAGGAGCATCGTGGATTATTTGAGTTATAAAAACATGAATGTGGATGACTTAATTGCTATAAATTGCGGTGGAACTCCTACCAACAGTGGCTGCAAAAATGGAGTCATTCCGAGAATGGAACGCTATTCACATATAGAGACCGCTGCAGTGGTTCATGTGCCTTTTTCACATCAACAAGTTACCCTTCAATGCGCTGTTGAGATCATTGCTTGGCAAACAGAAAGAACTTGGAATCTGCCCGGAAGTTTCGGAGAAGGCATTCAAAATTGCATATACTCTTCTGTAAGTTTAATATATTAATAGTTTTTAACTAGACTTTCTTGTGTTCCATATAATCTAATTGTGAGTATAAAATTAATTAATAATTCGCATCTTTTATTGCTAATTCCGTTTGATTTGGTCAGAAAAACTTTCAAACTCATTGCAATGGGAGAAATGCCAGCGAACATAGATAGCTGGATTGTTCGAGGCGACCAACTTTATTTATATCATATGATTCGAGCCGTTCATAACGGAGAATTAAAAAAATGGTTTCCCATTACATCCCATGAAGGAATCGGGGAGAGCTTCTCACAACCAGTGCGCTTTCTAGATTTATACTCACTGATTGGGACCTACAGTTTTAGACCGGTTCCGAACGGTAATTTTGAGAAGTATTTTCATGGCTAAATACTCGATAGTGTCGCCGTCACTATGCGAGGTGACCGCCGTCGAAAGACATTTTATGGTGGTCAGAGCAGGGATCGAACCCAGGATCTCATGTATAAGAGGCGCGTACACTACCCATTGCACCACCGAAATTAGCCAGCGAGAAGCCAGGTGTTATTAGCACAACGCGCTGGTCAACAACGGCCTCCCAAATCCTCCGCTATTATGTGACGTGTACGCAACCCTCGATGATATTCAGTTCGTTGTGAAAGTGTATACGCCATTCTGGTTTCTTGTGAAAAGCCAACCACTGGCAATTCACTGTAGTCGCAATGTTTTCCAATACAAATCTTGGATTCGTAACAGAGAAACAAATATAAATCACTCTCAATTAAAAAAATTGTTTATTTGATTAATTGTTTAATTGATTGTGGTGTAATCACGGAAAAAATAATATTAATTAAAGGTATTTGTAAATTTGTGAAAAAAAACTTCAATTAAAAAATTTGTAAATTTGATTAAAACATTTATTGAATTTTTTCAAACAAATTGATTAAGTATGTAATCAAGTTAATTACAAAAATTATTGATTTTTTCGGGATTTTTGATTAAAGTTTGAATTGGATCAATTAAAACCGTTATTGTTTTTTTCATCATGAAACCCCTACCCCCTTGTGACGACTCTAGAAAAAACTAAAATGTTCTGTTTTTAAAGCGAGTTTATTCAATGTTTCGCAGATACATATAAAAAATTAAATTTTTTGGAATTTGGTTTCATAATCGCAACTAATGTCCGGTTATCTTAAACTATAAATATATATTAAACATTTAATGTTTAAACGGTTTGTATTAAATACAAAAAAATTGGTACAACTGGTGGTTCTGGAGAAACATCCAATTTATCTGCTCCTTCCGCAGCAACAGTCACTCCATTGTTGCATTCCATCTCTTCTGCATATTCACAGCTTTGTTGGAGAAATGTATTGTTTTTATCCATTTTAGGGCAATCTTGTTTTACAAGTTTAAAATGTCTAAGAAGGTGAGTCTTAAAGTTTCTTTTTACGTGCAATTTCTGAAAACAAATTTCGTGTAAACAATTGTATGTGGCATAAGGCGGCAAATTGTGTCTTTTCAAGTGCATAAAAAATGTTTGTGGACAGCCACATTTTTCATTGCAAACAAAACACTCAACGCAAACATTCATTTCCAATAAAATTTATTCAAAATACTTGCCAGTTAAACACAATTACAAAAGACTCAGTTTTAATCACGAAACAAGACAATTTAACACTTATTCTTCAAGTTCACAAAATAAAATCTTTCAGTCAACAACAAACGAATTACAAATAACAACAGTGTTGTATATGAAAGACTAGAGCCGTACGAAAAGTGACGACGACGGCTGGTGACTCAGCCGCCACATATATTGCCTCCCAACGGCGCTGTAAAATTCAACTTTCTGTAAAATCTCTGCCATCTAACGTTTTTTTTCAACTTGTGCTTATTTCGTGAATGGTAACACTAAGCTCATGTCTGATTTGACAGATAATTAATTTTATCCTTCCGCTGAACGAATATGGTTGTGTATACGTAGCTTCAGGGGTTGAATCCAACTGACCATCCAATGCGTTTTTGCCAAAAAAAATCGTCTTTGCAGATGAAGCTCATTTTGATCTTGGCGGGTATGTAAACAAGCAAAATTGTCGCATTTGGGGCACAGAAAACCCGCACGCATAAATTGAAAAGCCGATGCCCCCAAACCGAGTCACTGCTTGGTGCGGATTTTGGGCCAGACGCATAATTGGGCCATTTTTCTTCGAAAATGAGCAAGGAGTGGCCGTTACAGTTAATGGCGATCGTTATCGGGCCATGTTGAACGAATTTTTGTTCACAGAACTTAAAGAGGAGGATATTGGCAACATTTGCTTTCAAAAGGACGGCGCTACGAGCCACACAGCCGAATGTTTTGCGCCCTGTTTTTGAAGATCGCATTATCAGCCGCAGAGCTGATGTCGTTTGGCCACCTCGGAGCTGCGATTTGACACCGTTGGACTATTATTTGTGGAGTGCCCTCAACGATAAGTGTTACGCCGACAAGCCAGAGGCAATTGACGCTTTAAAGGACAATATTCGTGAAGCCATTGGTGAAATACAGCTGCACAGAATCGATAATGTGCTTAAAAATTGGACCGATCGTGTAGGCTACTGCATGGCCAGCCGAGGCAGCCATTTGAATTAAATTATTTTCCATTATTAACCGGAAGGATTGTACTTTCAAATAAAAAAAAAAATATTTTTATTCTGTTGTTCGACCTTTTCCTTATCAATAAATAATCAATATTCTTCGAGCTTGAGGTCAGATTTGCTGTTGTTATATTTATTTTCCTCGATATTTCGCTACTCCTTTGTGTAGCATCATCAGGAGATATAAACAATATTTAACAATTAAAACAAAACAAAATTAACAATTGTGAAAAAATTATGTCAATTTAAAAATGTTCAAACAAATTTTCCCGCCTTTTTTCAAAATTTTCTGAAGTTACACAAACAAAAATAATGTTCGTAAAAAGTTCATATAAATTAACCCAAAGAAAAATATTAGATTGATATGATAAATAATTCTTGCTTAAATGGTTCTACTTTTTACTAATTAAATGTCTGTAAATTTGGGCTACATTATCTGTATCTGTTTTATAGTTAATTCTTTTCAATGTTGGTGTATTAATTATCTGTAGCATTTCTAACATATAACGACGTTTATAATTGTTTTCTTTATTTAAAACCGCTGTATCCTGAAAGTTTGGGTAATGATTTAATCTAGCACAATGGGATGTTAATGCTGTTTTCTGTGTAGAAATGTGCCTATATTTCTGATCTGATTTGTGTCCTGCAATTCGTGTCTTTAGTTTATTTTTTGTAGTCCCTACATATACTTTGTTACAAACCTCGTTGTCATTTCCTTTACATGGTATTTTATATACTATATTACTCATGTCAAATTTGTCCAAACTATCCTTTGTTTTACTAAATATTCTGCCTATTGTGTTATATGTTTTGTGTGCTATCCTATAATTCTTGTCGTCAAATATTTTTGACTTCGCCAACCTATCTGTTATTCCAGGTATGTACGTTATTGACTTGTAAATTTTTGGCTCATCTGTAGTAACCCTGCTCGGTTGTCGTTTATCCTCAAATTGCCTTATCAGTCTGTTGGTAAGATGGTTCGGGAAGTTGTTGTCCTTGAGAATGTTCCTTATCCTTTCCTTATTGACCTTGTGGAATTCTACATCACTTATAGTCAAAACGCGGTTTATTAAATTTTTCGCCGTATTTATAATCACTCGTTTTTGATGTTTCGAGTGGAAGTTGATTATTCTTCCTGAAGACGTTGGTTTTTGATACCAATTAATTGATAAATTTTCTCCTCTCCTGACCACCAATGTGTCCAAATAGGGAAGTTTTGAATTTGACTCTTTCTCCATTGTAAATTTAATACTGGAGTGGAAACTGTTAAAAACATCCAAAATTGTATTTATTTCGTCCTCTGAAACGACACAAAATAAATCGTCTACATATTTTGTTAAAATTTTTGGTTTTATATCCAATTTTTCGACACAAGAGTCCAGTAAATTTTCCATAACGATGTCAGCAACTATTGGAGAAGCTGGCGAGCCCGCTTGTGCGTTCAGATGGCTATGATAATATTTTATCAGCCCGCAATGAAGCAACGGGATGCATGCGACAAATGTTCGGTCCAGAAGCTGATAATTTCATAAATTTTGATAGTGACTCATACACCAATTCGAACTTCAAATTGTCTGAGCCGCTACGCTTGCTGGAACCTTGGCAGGGCTGTCACCGATGAGCAACGAATGGGCCACATTTTTTCTAAACTTGACAGCTTGCCAGAAATACAACCAACTGAAATTACATCGAAATATGGTTGATTCAAATTTCCATTATTTAATTTTTCCTTACCAGAAAAGGGTACTTGCGGTGAAACATGCATGTATCACACTTAAAGATCCGACGTAAATGCAGAAGATATACAGAAAAATTTACAAAGACAACACCCACGTTCGGCAAAATACACAAAACCATTTTTAAAAATTGTTCTGCTGGAATTATCGATTACTTCCGTCGCCAGATTTTAATGATTTTGTGCGAGCTTTTATTTTCTGACATTAGGGTAGCACATTAGGGTGGTAGCCACTGAGATATGATGGGTAAGTACTAGAACAGGGTACTTGAGGTCAATAACTTTTGACGCAGAAAAATTGGTCTCCTCAAGGTAAAAACAACCATGTCTCACACTTGAAGATCCGACTGTAAATGCCGAAGAGATACAGAAAAATTTAAAGTCCCGACCCCTACTTCGACAAAAAAAAATTATTTTTTTTCGAAACTGCTTTGCAATAATACTTCATATTCGAAGGTGTACGCCGAACTTTTTTCTTAGGTACGGTCTAATGTATATCCATTGCGCTTCAGGATCGTTGGGTAGGGGTGCGTTAGGCGCAAGTAATTGAGTGAGCTTACCTGAATAGACCATGGCTATCTTCGGCACTTGCAGCTTTCCCATTTTTTGCTTTACACGTACCTGGTTACGTAAGATTGTTGTCCCGCTTAACCTTATGCTGACCTTTGCTGCAACCGAGTAGTGGTCTGTATTGATATTAACGCCTCGAATTAGTAGTACATCCATTACATTTTTAGATTGCCTTCTGTCAGTTACCAGGTGATCAACCTGGTTTTCCATTTGTCGTTCAGGATATACCCAATAAGTCTTTTTGATGTCTTTACTTCGGAATAAAATAATTAAGAAATAATCTGAAATTAATGACAAAAACGTCTTAATTTTTTTTTTTTTACAAATTACTTGTATTATGTGCAATCAAATTATATTTACTCTTCTATGAGATGTGCAAATTAAATTAACAATACTCTAGAACAGCGACGGCCAAATACACATACATTGATATTTTGAAAGCTCTTACAATTGTATTGTGTTGAAAAGTACACCGAGAAAATGTTTATTTAGGAAGCTTTTATTTAATTCTCTTGAAAATTCATAACGTCATCTAAGTTTATTTCTCCATCATAAAGTTTAATGCGTAAGAGATCTGAAATATGATTATCTGCTAATTTGTTTCGGTTTTTATTTAAAATTAATTTTAGGGAAGAAAATGATGACTCACAATTATAGGTGGAACCAAACATTGAATACAATTTAAATATCTCATTTTTTATTTTGGGGTACTTTTCATTACAAATTTGCTTCCAAAATGTCTCTCCTTCTGCCAGTGGATTTGTAAAATCTTCCCTCATACGTTTTAATTCTTCTTGTAATTCTATACTTTGCTCACTTATATTACATATAAGCGGAAAGTTATGGAAATCTAACATATTTTTAATACAATTAAAGTCTTCGAATCTTTTCTCATAATTTTCATACAATCTTTCAATAATTGCAACATAGCTATTAATTTTGGCTGTATTTGGAGTTTCTGCAAAAACTTCAGCAGTTTTTTCTAAATGGGAAAAGTTTTTCTCTTTTAAGTTGGCAATAAGTATTTTTAATTTTCTTCCAAAATGATCTACTATTGAAACTAGTTGATATATATTTTTATTTTTCCCTTGTAGATGTAAGTTTAGCTCATTGAGCAGTCTAGTTACGTCACATAAAAAAGCTCCTTCAATATTAAAATCGTTACTATTCAGAGCCGAAATAAACTCGCCATCAGTTGGAGTGGAATTATGTTGAAGGAATTCGAGAACCTCATTTCTTAAATTAAAAAATCTTTCCAGGCATTTACCTCTGCTTAACCATCGCACTTCCGTAAATAAAAGCAAATCTCCATAATCAGTTTCTAATTCCTGATGGAAAGCTTTAAATTTACGGTGTGTCAATGCATTATGACCACCTTTAATCCTATTTATAATTTTGACTGCTATTTCCATTGCATAATTCATTCCCAATTCTTTCGAAAAAAGCGATTGTTGATGAATTATGCAATGGAAAGAAGGAACGTTTATGCCATTTCTGTTAAGGAATCCCACCAAACCCTTATTTTTTCCAACCATAACCTTAGCTCCGTCGCTGCAAATAGCGCTTAATTTATTTTGGTCAAATAAATTCAGGACGTTGCTTTTAACTGCATCATATAACGTCTCCCCTCTGACATTACCATGAAGGGTTACCACAGAAAGAATTTCTTCGAATGTTTGAAGATGCTCATTTACAGATTTTGCACATATTATTAGTTGACACATATTATTTAGGTCTATGCTCTCATCCAAACTAATCGAAAAATATTTACAGTTAAGCAACCTTTGTTTTGTCAAATTGTAAATATAGACCCAATTTTTTCGGTTCGGCGTACAACAGTTTGCCGGGACAAAGGAACCGAGTCATAAATTTTAGATATTTCCTCAGCTTTATCGCCAAAACATTGGAGCACTTCTTTTGACAGATCTTTGAAAAAAGTCCCATCCTCAAAAGGTCTGCATCGTTTTGCTAAGCCTAGCGCAACGAGAAAAGAAATTTTTTCTTTGAAATTTGCATCATATTGGGGCTGACATAATGGCATATTTTTCTGTTGAAATTTAAATTTTAAATCATTTACTAATTTTGATCTATCAGAATTATTATTTACCCATTTTTTCTGGCATATATTATAATGCCTTTCAATATTAAATTTATGATTCCGCTTAGCGTTGTAATCACAAACCATGCATATCGGTTCGCCATTTAAATTTTCAGCAAATAGAAAATTTTCTTCCCATGATTTATTAAATATATTTTTTTTAGTGTTCATTCTGATTAATGTCTTGCTTGCCTGAAGTTACAATATCGACTGTTTATGTTTTCGTATCCATGTGACAATCACGCATTGTGTGTCGCGATCTGATTGGCCGATGGAATCATGTCGGTGTGAAAGCACAAAAGCTCTTTTTTAAAAGTTTGCTCAATGAGCATATGGCTTGGCCTTCGCTGCTCTAGAATGAAAATGAATCAAAATTTTTGATTCCCAAATAATTACCCAAAATAATTTAACAGATTTCCAAATATGGGATTCGTCACAAAATTCCCGGATACACATGCAGATATCACGTACATACATATATGATAAACAAATGGGCTTGCACGTAGACATATTTTTAGAGTGGTTGTACACTGAAAGAATAATGCTTCGTCGTATGGATGAAATATTTTCGTTAATGGTTTTACGCTGCCACAATGAAAAGTTTCGTATATCAGACAATTTGGAAGTCGCTGCAACAAAAAGTTGCATACACGATTTCTTTGAAAACAACCGAAAGTGGTAGACAAAATTTAAATAAAATTTTAAAAACAGACTAATTAGTTCAAATTACTAAAGTAATAATATTTTATTCAGAAAAATAAATTGTGGAATTTATGTGTTTGCTGTGATCGTTTGTGTAATTTGAGTATCTTTAAATCAAATAGATAAATAAACAGACTGGAAGGAAGGAGCAGCATGACAGCAAAGAAAGTTAGGGTGCGTACAGAGTGGCCGCTTGTTGCCGGGCCGAGCCGACTGACGCTTATTGCGAGAACAAAAAAATGAAATAAAAATTAAACAAAAAAATAAATAATAAATACTCCACTTCTTATTTAATTTTTCACCAATCTTTTCGAGAATATAGTCGAAAGTTTCAATACTCATTCGAGTATATTCTTTAAACTTGGCAGGATATTTTCTTAAATCACTATATAAGTGATGAAATTCTCCAAATTCACTTCGCTTATCATTTATTGGATGTTTTCCAAATGATTTTTTATTGATTAAATACTTTAAAACAGTAGCCGAAGCTAAATACTCATCATCTGACGAATCCATATCTTTTCACTTCAATTTCACAAACACGAATGAACAACAAACCCAAATGCATACAAACATACATAAAACACAAATAATAGATCAAATACCAGCGCTGATTCTCGCATCCACTATGCACACTCAAACTTGTTTCTCGCATGAACAGTTCTCGCAATAAGCGTCAGTCGGCTCGGCGCGGCAACAAGCGGCCACTCTGTACGCACCCTCACGCATCCAAAGCAGAAAAACTACCCGGAAATATGTAACTGAACATTTGTGTGTGTGTGTCTGAGCGTGACGGTTCAAATCGTAACAAAATGTTCGTGTTTTAACCATAATTCTGTCGCGCCTGTTTCGTTGTATTGGTATTTGGGTTCGAAGTCAATGAAAACGAAGTAGTAAAATTAACAAAGTGTTTCAAGAAAGACGATCATAAAAAGTAAAAATTTAACGTACAATGAAATAAATCAAATCAAACTTTTAACAAATTTGGTTAAAATAAATAGAAGAGCAGTTGAAGAAAATGCTTACAGAGCGATCAGTGCCTTAAAGACGGGGAGATATGGCGCTATAATTGAATGACATACCCTCAGCACAACAACAATTGCATAATTTAAGGAACAATAATGTGGTTCTATGTTAAATAAAATGTTGAACATAGATAAATTGCTGTGATGAAATCCATACGGGAGTAGAGCTTAGGTTCATGGAAAGTACATACAGACGTAGATACATATGTACATATCTTAAATAGACATCTTAATAATAAATTCCTCATATTTGTTTTTAATTGCCGGACCTGAGTACACCAGCCACAATACCACTCAACCCCTCGACTACCATAATCTTTGTCCAGACGAGTGGAACGGATATAATATGTTTAGCAAATTCAGACCATTTTCGAAACAAAAATTAATTTTTTTTTATCAAAACACCTGCATTGTAATTTTAACCGTGTATTTATGTACGATAAAGAATAAATAATTTCAAACACACTTCAACACATTCATTACAGCAATGAAACAAATTCATTGCAGCAATGAAATAATTTCTTTGCAAGAACGCTACCTATTCATTGCAATAATGAAACAAATTCATTGTAGCAACGAATCGAATTCGTTGTAATAATGATTGACATTCATTGCAGCAACAATCAAACGTTCTTCGAAGTGACGAACAATTTGCAGTTGATGAATACATTTTCGTAGCGGGATTGAAACTGTACGTTAGCTCACTTTCGATGACAAAAGTTGTTGGGGTAATGAACATGTTCATGCCTGTGACGATGATTTTCCGTTCAGTGTAGAAAAGTACCAAATTTCGAAAGCTCTGGAGAACGCTTTGCAAAAGCTTAAAAAGTTCGTTTAGGAACGACTGAACAGTTTCCATTATTTTTCAGAAATCCCATACTGTGCGTTGCTCAATATATCTAGTAGTTTTACAGTGCATAAATGTATATGTTTATCTTATATCTCAAGGGAACTATACTTATAATTAAAAAATTTCAGATCGAAACATACATATGTTCATATAAAATAAATATATTTTCCTTCAGCTGTCATTTTGGATGGCTTGCTGTAAAGTGTTTACAATTTGAATTGCAATCTCTTTTAAACTCCACATTTGAACTGAGTAAATTTATTCATGGACAGTAAAACTTAATTAAATTACAACGCTTGTAGTGAAATTTTTATGTCATCCCATTAGCCTTTGTCCCAGAAAAATGTCCTTCAAAAGGACATTTTGTTCGTTGTGATCCATAAATTATGTATTAACATTATTATTTCATGCAATGATTGTGAGAGTAGAAAAAAGCTGCACACACATACTCGTACATGTTGGTTGTTTAAATATTCTGTTTGCAATGTTCGCCAATTCTCCTGGGGCCATTTATGAATGTATTCTAATTTTACTATGTCTGAGCGCATTCATTAAAACTGTCATCGCTGTCATTATGATAATACAATTTCACATGATTTATACGAAAAGACAATTAGCACAGAATCATCACATTCAGGATTATACACGAAAGTGAAGTGAATGGCATTCAAATGACACTCGGAGCTCCATCAAATGTGACCGTGGAATGTGAATATATTTTAAAATGGCTTTGATGATGTTTGTTTCTTTTTTTTCGTTTGCACTAAATGGTAACTGTTGCCTGCTTTTTGAAAAAAGAGCAGACGTTCGACACATTATGGAGGTTGTAATGAAAGTTGTTGGAATTTTGGATATATGACTATGGAACGGTATGAACGGGTCGTGGATCTGTATCGTAAACTAATGCCTTAATTAATTAATTTATGCAGCAAAGAGGCATTTTCAAAATTGAGGGTGGTAGAAACGGGACGTGGCTCTATATCAAATAACCAAGTTCCTGCCAAACCCTTTGCCCCTTAGAAAAATATCGGTTTACCCATCTGGGAGGAAGTTATTATTTATAATCAGCGTAGTGTTTTTAAGACGTAAGACACGTAATGAATTTTGAAAATACGAGTTCCGGGTTGGTTTCCTTTCAGTTGCCTCTGTTGGCTCAGGAAAATTTTTATATTTTTTAGCGGGAGTATTATGTGTTAATATGTCGTCTGATCTTAGAAAATGAGGTTCTTTTTAAATTAGTCTAAGTACAACAGTTCACTTTATTTACACAAATTTAACATTCACAATTGGTCTAAATTCAACCCATTTACTAAGTGTTGTTGTACTTTTGGGCGTTTAATAGTAGAGTTGAGCTATGACATCTTTGTGTTGGTTCTTGGCTGCCACACATTGGCTGAAATTTGGTATCCAAGCGGTTACCGCTTGTTGAAAACCAGTCGAGTAGAACTGTGTCCTTAGGTTTTCTATGGCTTTGGTTATACCTACACCGACGGATATTCTTTACATCAAATCGATGATAAATGTTTCATCAATTTGGAGATTGTGCGTTTTTCTTTTTTACATCATCATCTTACATCAATCGTCATCATTGGAATTTGCAGGTAATTAGTGGGATCGATTCAAAAAGGAGTGTAAAATTTTAAATAAATACATAATAGACAATAGGGAAGTGGACCAAAAACATTATCCACGCTATGAGCATTTTACATGCGGTTTTTGTCCCCGTTCTGATGGATTTTTACGATGAAAATAGTTCATTGAGTTTGGCTTCTTATTAAAAAACAATTTTCATCAAAATGACGACCAATTACATAAAATTTATGACAACCTTGCATCTAATCTAATTGATTAAATATTTACATAAAAATTTTGAAAAATTTACTCCATTGAATCAATGTATCAATTGATGAAATATAGATGAAAGTTTGATCATCTTCATCAATTCAGTAGAATGTGGCGTAGGTTGGAAAATGAGGAAATGAGGTTAAAAATCAATTTGATGAAACTTCTTCTTTCATTGTAGATATTATGGAATTCTGTCATTACCCTTTTCCCCTTAGAGGAAGGTACACCAATTAAGTTTTGCATCTTTTACCATCCTCATTTTCCACAGTCAAGCACCATATGACCATATGCCCAATTTCACCACATTTACCGCATTGAATTTTCTTGCTAGCCATTACGTTTTCGTAAGAATCTTAACCACTTCTCTCATTTCGTTAACGAATCCTTTTACATCTTTCGGTTCCGTTTCTGGTCCCCTCGCATGACGTATCGGCTGCCTGATTCGTCAATGTATAAAAAATTGTTTAAGCAAACGTAGGATTTTGCGCGGCTCACACCGCATGTCTAACTAACGTCAAGATCAAAAATGCCCTAAACAAATGCCTCGATCTTAAACCGGTCTATGGGAGTTTGGGGTTCTCCCAGATATGCCATCAACACCAAAAGTTCCAACTCGGCCGCAAAATCATGTAGCGTCTCATTATGCCTCTGAACATGGCATCTTAGTTGTGTCTGCTAATCACTGGAATGATCTGAAGAACTTCTGCTGCACTGCCTTTAAATGCAAAAAATAGCAACATCTCTTTACCGTTGCTGTCCCACATGTTCTTGGTTGGGACCATTTCGAATTGGAATTTCGATACCTGTAATACAACATCTATGTGACCCGCTGGACACAATAACTCTGGTCATTCTGAATTTTAGTATTAGGCAATATGTTGTCAATCGCCAGCCTGCTATTCAAGTGGGTGATGTTGATACTCCCACTCTGGTACCTCCCATACAGAAGTTAGACGGCGGTTCGGTTGATCAACACTGTATCTCTCGTAAACCACACACAAGCCTAATAAAAGTTGCTATTCGGTAATTGAAAGTCAGTTTTGTCGAAACCATTTTGGTACCTCCATACCGATGTTGGGTAGACAATTGGCTAGCCATATACAACAAGTTCTCAGATAATAAACAAAATTCAGATATTTTCGAGAAATGTCCGAAAATGTGTAAATTTTTGCAGGTTGGTGTAGTTCATACGTACATATATACCGCGTTTTTTTATCCTTTGACCGATAACTTTTTATCCCTTTTAGCCGAATGAATTTGAAAAAATATTATCAACAAATTTTGTAATCATGATGGTGATGCGAACAACTCCTATTACATTCTTATTTGGTATCAAGAGGGGCGGTAAACCGGCAGTTAACTTCAACTTTAGCTGATGTTCATGATAATGACTGAAAGGTCTGTGGTTCGCTTAAAAGACACAAGCGTTAAGAATACATACATATGTATATATAATTTATATTTACCCTGGTACTTACGATGATAATTCAAGGAGTTGCAAATGGAATGGCAAAATATCTAAATCTGTACAAAATACGTAAATTTAGAACCAGTACAGAAATGACAGTCGGGTGAACCGACTTAAACATTATTATTTTTTTAAACATTATATTATTTCAAAGAATACTTAATCGAATGTGCCTAGATGAGTATATAAAAGATAGGTGGTTGAGTCAATAATAACTTACTTAAATTAAGATAACATATTTCGCCAACCAGTTCCATCGTTCGCCTTATCTCTCCAGTTGATCAACATGTCCCTCCAGCGGAGTCTTGGTCTTCTTATGTTTCGTCACCCTACGAGTCTGGTTTCGAAAACCCTTCGTGCTGGCTCGTCTTCATCCATTCAGCTGACATGGCATAGCCAGCACAATCGCGTTATTTTGATCCGATTAACTACATCAATGTTGGGATATAGCTCATGATTTTTGCATCGCCCATACTCGCAGTTGTGCACTATAGGGCCATACATTTTTCGAAGTGTTTTCCTTTCGAAGCCTCCTACAGATGTTTCGTCTGCTTGCGATAAGACCCTGCGCCATAAAGCAAGACAGGTTGTATGAGAGTCTGGTATAGTTGGACTTTTGTTACTCGAGAGAGGACTTTATCTCTAAAGTGCTTGCTTAGCCCAAAACAACATCTATTCGCGAGCACAATTCTCCGATTGATCTCAAGGCTGAAGTTGTTGTTTTTTTACGGCAGATCCAAGATATATAAATTCGTCCAATATATATAGGCCCTGCTCGTTGAAACCATTAATTTTGTCATGTCCTCATATACTCTCAGACCCACTTTTGCTGACTCCTTCTCAATTCTCGAAAAAACCGCAGTAACTTCTCTAATTGTGCGCCCAATGATATCTATATCATCAGCATACGCGAGAAGCATGTGACTTTTGCTGCTGATGGTTTTATCCATGTTGACTGCAGCTTTTCTCGTAGGAATCTCCATTGAGATATTAAAGAGATCGTTCGATACGGTGTCGTCTTGTTGAGGCCACGTTTAGTTTCGTAAGGTTAGGTAAGAGCCTCACCAACTTTCACTGCGGATTTGGTGTTCGTCAAGGTCATCCTGCAAAGGCGTATGAGTTTTGCAGGAATACCAAGCTCAGACATTGCTTCATAGAGTTTCTCCTGTTGCGGGCTATCGAAGGCCGCCTTATAATCGACAAATGTATGATAGGTCTCGATTTGTTTTTCGTGGGTCTTCGCCAGCATTTGACGTAGCGTGAAAATTTGGTCAGTGTGTAGTCCAATCAGGTCAGCGATAATTGGTTTTAGTCTTTCGCACATTATACTTAACAGGCTAAAAGGCTTATTCCACGGTAGTTGGCACAGAGACTCGGGACACATTTTTTAAATGTGGGTCATACGATAGTACACTGAGACTCCAATTGCCGGGCATGCACTCATCTAACCAAATTTCGCTAATGAGCTGCTGCATGTTCCTCGTATCAATTCATCGCCGCCAGCACCGCCCGTTAGCCATCGGCTCCTGGTCTTGGTTATGGGGGGGATCGACACCGTCGTCCAAATTGTGATCGATTGTCTCGTCATTGGATATCTCAGGTGCCTATAGCGCAGAGAAATGATCTCTTCATATTCCCAACATACCCCACACATCTGCGATGAGATTTCCGTCCTTTCTTTACAGAAGGGGCCCTGAACCATGTACATTAGTTCCGCTTTTGACTTTTCGATAGAATTTTCGGGCTTCGTTCTTCCTTCTGTATGTCTCAATTTTCTCACTCTCGCGCTTTCTCCCTGCCGTTTCCCACGACTAAAGAGACTGTTTACCTTCTTCCTTTCCCCCTATAGCGCTCAGTCACCACTCGCGTTGCAATTGACTAAAGCTAAGATCTCAGATCTAGATGAGACTAAACAGTGACCAGTGATCACAGATACTAGCGTAGAGATATATTGTCTAGCAATGGATATCAAGTCTAGCGTACGATTCAGATCATAACTTAACCATACGCGCCTGGTTATCCTGCATTTTGTGCCACCAGACCGTCTGTCATTCGAACGTCTGAGAGTTCGGGTTTTAAGCATGAGCTTGCACGCAGAAAGGCCAATCTTGCCAGCTCATTTGCTCTTTGGTTCCCTGGAATGTTCCTGTGCTCCGGCAACAATGGAAAGTTAATATCGAACTGCTTGGCAATCTCATTTAGATATGCGCGGCAGTTGTGTGCAGTTTTCGAAGTCAGAAATACAGATTGCAGACACTTTGTAGAACTACGACTGTCAGACTAGATATTAATACAGACTGATATTTGAAGTAAATAAAAACTACATTCTAAAAAATCTTATTTATTTATCTTCATAAATGTACTACAGACTTGAATATACGATTGTTACGATTTTGTTTTTTTTCTTTTGATATGCCTGCGAAACAGTTCTGATGTCCGTTTGAAGGCATATTTGCTAATTTGCACCACCTACAAAAATAATATCTCAAGCGAGGGTGGAAAATGTGACTATGGCCCCGTATCTCCTGCAATAATATATGTATATGGTGGAGGTAATCATATGCACTTTAAAGCGTTTGATAGCCAAGTAAATGTACAGTTTCTCCACGAAAATCCGAAAATAAATGCAGATGAAACGAGGAATTGAACAAAAAAGTGAAACAAGACTTAAACGCTTCTCACGGCTGTATTAGGTTCACCATATTAGACCAAAATTTGTTGGTACACTTATATAAAATTAGACGCAGTAGCGAATATTTCATAAGTTATTGAATGTCCATATCTTCAAACCGCAAAACTGATAGATTTTGGATCAGAAAAATATTGAGCCGGGCGAACACCCAGTATATGGGCGTGGCAAATTTGATTTTTTTCCATTTAAGGATACATGTAGAATATTTAACAACACCTAAATTAAAGTTAATCACATTTAAGGAAAATTATTTGAGAAAAAGTCAAATGTACTATATTTTTTTATGGTATGGGAGGTACCCTAACAGACGTGGACATAACGATCAATTTCAATCTGAAACTAAGTTTTGGTAAACATCGCGGTGACCAGCTACCTAGCTGTCTGGACATGGCCGATTCTTCTTAAAAAGTTATAAAACGAATTTGGTCCAAAGTTAACTACGTTATAGTATAGCGCTGTCTATAGATATTAAATTATATTTATCTAGCCATCTGTATAGGTGAGGCTAGAATATCCGTATCGGAAATCTTCTTATTAATACAAAGGCTTCAAATATAGATGTTTGCTTATCCACTCCTTAATAGTACTTACGAATTAAGTGTAATTATTGGCTATGCGAATAATCGCCCAAGTGAAAATCGCCCAAAACGAAAAAATGAACAATGACCCAAAATTTTTGGGTGTTTTTTCATTAATAACAAAGACCCAATTTAAGAACATTCGCCCAAAAATATAGATCCAATTTATGAACAAACGCCCACTGTTTTGTGGTGAAATTGCCCAAGACTGTAGCGAACAACCGCCCAATTAAGTAAAAGGGCGATCATTCATCATGAACAAACACCCAAAATACCAAAACGCCCAAACATGCCCAATTTTTTTTCCCATATTTTTTGGGCGATTGTTCATTTTTGGGTTTTGGGCGATTTTCACTAGGGCGATTATTCGTATAGCCGTAATTATTCTTATAAACCCAAACTTCCCATTATATCCCATGAAGGGATAGAGAAGAGCTTCCGACAATCAATTAGCTGTGTGTTTTCAAACTTGCAACTCTCTGATCAACAAGCGAATCCTGATCAAGAACCGAAACTAGCAGTTGCACAGGGTATTACTCAATAGCGTTGCCGATACTAAAGTTACAGTCAAACTTGGCAAATATTTGACGAAAATATGTTTCACCATGTTTGCTCAAATAAAGGGGTTTTCAACAGCGACGCTACAAACGTAAATCGATAGGGCCAGCAAACGACGCCATATTTTTTCCCGCTCTTTTGACATTTCTCTTCAGTAAGGTTTGCCATTTCATCATGGAATGATATACGAGCCAACAACGAGTCGAAATTATTAAAATTTACTACCGAAATTTTGAGTCAGTGGCCTCAACTTTAAGAGCGCTACGTCCAATTTCTGAATTTCATTTCTGGCTGAAAGGCTTCGTCAATTAGCAAAATATGCGTTATTGGTCAGACAGCAATCCACACGTAATCCATGAGTTATCATTGCATCCCGAACAAAATACGGTTTGGTACGGTTTACGGGCCGGCGGCGTCATTAGGCCGTACTTCTTCCGTGATGATCAAGACCGGCACATTACTGTGAATGCGAATCGCTACCGTTCAATGATAACCGAATATTTTTGGCCCCAATTGGATAATATGGACTTGGAGGACATGTGGTTCCAACAGGACGGCGCCACAAGCCACACAGCGAATGCCACAATCAATTTATTGGAAACCAAGTTTGGTGAACGTGTTATCTCACGAAATGGCCCAGTCGATTGGCCGCCTCGGTCGTGCGATTTGACGCCGTTAGATTATTTCCTGTGGGGCTACGTCAAGTCTATGGTCTATGCCAACAAGCCAGCGACGATTGATGAACTTCGTACGAATATCGAACGTGAAATTGCAGCAGCATCGGCCGATTTATGGTTTAAAACCGTTGAAAATTGGGTTCAGCGTCTGGACTTCTGCAAGCGTGCCCGTGGTGGCCATGCAAAAGAAATCGAGTTCCATACATAATGGCATCGAACGTACTTTCACAGCGCTCTTATTGAAAACCCCTATATGTGTCAATCTATTTCAGGATTCATTTCGTGGTCGCCCACCCTACACGAATTTATTTGTTCCTCTTTGTTTGTATAAACACCTGTCGAATAAAAATATGGGAAAACATATTTCTGTTCATATTTTAAAAAAAATATGCCTTAAAATATATTTTATCGAACTATCAGAAAATTTAAATATATTTCCTTCAAAACATTAAATACGCGAGTATTTTCAAAAATTTCCGTGGCCAAAGAACAGTAAATTGCCGAAAGGGTGCGAGGCAAGAGCCATAATTAGAGCAAAGTGGACCAAAAATTATGTCGATCAGTCCCATGGGGCTATAGGGTTCAAAAACCCCGTCCACCTACGTAGTCCTAGGAATAGGCAAGTGTGGCCAACTGCTCACGCGCTAGAAGAAACGTGTACAGCAACAGGGGTGTTTTTTCGTAACCTATATAAGTTAACATTAGCTGTTACGAAAAAAACGCATAGACGTTGAGTATATTCACCTTGGCTTCATCCTATAATTTTTAATTTTTATTTGTCAATTTGTTTATTTAAAAGTTAAAACCAAAACAAAATACTAAAGAAGACAATGTAATATATGAGGTGGTTATTCTGCATTGACATTGCAGCAAATTTTTTTTATTTGGAAATTTCGACTAAATTAACTTCTGAATACAGTTGAAAAGCAGATGTTTGGCTATACGAAATATTCAAATATGCGATTTCGATTGCAATTATTCAGGCAATTATTCAATATGGCATTGGTGTAAAACACTATTTAGACATAAAACAAACATCATAAACGCGCAGCTGCTCGGAAGTTGTCAGATGTAAAACCAAAACCAACATATACGACTCAAAAGCACGGGCAAATAATAAAACAAAAAAGGCGTCCCCGAGCAAGCCGCGTGCTCTTTTACGTCTCAAACGAACTCGGGAGCAGCTAGCGTACCGGAAGCGAGACGTAAAACGCTATTCTATAGAGAGGTTAGAGAAAATGTAGTGGAGTAATGAATGTGTATCGGTGTGCTATTTTTGCACAAAGTACATGAAATATACCACAAACTATATACATCATTTATATGTACATAAAAGTACATACAATTTACCACAAAGTACATATCAAGTAACATAAAGTGCATGAAATTTACAAAAAGTACACAAAATATACCAAAAGTACGTAACAAGTACCAAAAAATTTCATCTATTGTACCATAAATGCACAAAAAATTACTTTAAGTGTAGTGATTGGGGGGTAAACTACACCAAAAAAACTACACAAAGGTCCTCAAATGTGTACCAAAAAGTACAAAAAGTGTATCAAACAAATTACATTGCAAGTAAACAGAGCCGAAGGTGTTCTTGTGAATGTTGTCGAGTTATGGTAAGGTATAGGCTTCCTTCTTCACTTTACTTCCTTTTAGTTTTGCTTTAGTTGTTTGGTCTCCAGTTTGCCTTGGAATCCTTATTCTTGAAGAAGAAAAATCCCAATAACTACCCCTCATATTTACATCATAATTTTCGAAACGAATATAAGAAATGAAATGACATACATTTTATATTTTCCATACAACAAAGTCGAACTTGGTAACACTTTTATCGGGGTTATTCTCAACTTCTAAAATTATACATGTTAACGTGCAGGTTTTCATTTTGTATGAGTTAACGTGTATAAGTTACGAAAAAAACGCCCTTAACATATTGCAGAAACAATGTATATGTTTCCAAGCATTGTTTTAATGAATTGAAGTTCTGCTGCTTATTTGTTCATTTGTTAATAAATTTTAATTTTGCCACGAAATAGGAAAGTGGTAAAATTATAAAATGATCAAAAGTAGTGTGCTTCATGTTAATGTTTGTGCATCATTCATATATGGATGATAAAATTTCCAACCCAGTTTCTTACATCAATGAAACATACTAAACTCAACATTGTACCATATTCGTCACAATAACGAAACATATCCGTCGCAGCGACGACATTTTTTAGGTTAATGGACTCATTTTCTAATTTTTTAACAAAAGTTCATTCTATAGTTAATTTCGCCCGTATTATATATTTTACATACTTTCTTTAATTTTGAACATTAATATCTGTTGTCGTTGAGGGTTAATAAATCATTTTATATTTTGGAAAAGGACTTATTTATTATCTGATCTTCGTAAATACTGACCAAAAGAGTATGAGTTTTTAAATTGAAATTTTAAAGTGACCTTCAGTAGGTTAATAGTTGGAACGAAGTTCCTTATCGGACTTTGCGGGATGGGGGCTAAATGAAAAAAATTAAAGAAGTTTTTATTACAAATATTATGCTACAACGCAGTATTATCAACTATATTGGGTACTTTTGCTTTGGTTTGTGTTTAGATTAACATGTGTTGGGAAATTTCTTGGTTAATGGGAAGTTTTCTAGTTGGAGCCATTAACCAATATTTAGTATATATTGGAGTTCTGAACCAAATAAAAATTAAATTTAGGAAAGCCAAAGTGAAAGAAGTTTTACAAAAAGATCATTTTCGTAAAAAAGGTAAATTTTCTCAAAAAAAGTAAATTTTCTTAAAAAAAATATCTTATCTTAAAGAAGTGCCTTGCTTCTTAAAAATAGTAATTTATTTTAAATAAGTACCTTTTCTTAAAAAGGTACCTATTCTTGAAAGAGTATATATTTTATGAAACAAAATAACGTTTCCTGAGATAAGAACCTACTCTTAAAAATTTACCAATTCTTGAAAAAAGGACCGACCTATTCTAAAAAAAATTTCCCATTTCTTAAAAAACCCTTTTCTTCAAAAAAATCTCTTCTTCAGAAAAATACCTTCTCTTAAAAAAATAAATTTTGTTACAAAAATTCCGTTTCTTTAAAATAAAATAATACCTTTTATTTTCTTGAGAGAAACAGCCTTTCGGAAAATAAGTAAATTTTCTTTGAAAAATGAACTTTTCTTTAACCCTCCGTTTGACTATGTCGTCTGGCCAGTCGGAAGGTTCTTTTTATCTTAATAACATTTTTTCTATGCGCTCAATCCGGAAACCCTTTCGTGACTTTTCAAATACAGAGTCGCTCATACAATAAAATTAATTTAAATCATTTTGTAACTGTTGTTAGAACAAACTTTTGCTTCAACGTCAGTAACGTCGTGTTTGAACTGTGTCGTCTGGTCAGACGAAAGAACTTTTCTGAGAAAAAAGTACTTTTTCAAAATAAAATTGCTGTAGTTGGCCATGATTTCAATATTTCAACTGTGAAAGAATTGATTTCTGTGAGTCCAAATATAGATTTGACATCATGGACTCTATTGAAATTTAATTTTTTCGCGATTTGAAATATCTTTCTTTGACGAACAAGCTTGTCTGTAATAGTCGGTGTTTGAAATTGGAGCAGTGAACGTCGTGAATTCGTTTGATATTTTGGCGCATGTGATTTTTGATTAGTTTTTTATTTGCCGGTTTGTCTACTTTTGTTTGGCTAATTGCTTTGTTTTATTTGTGGTAGAAAATGGATTTATTTATTACCGATGATGCAGTTGTCGGTATGATTGTCCGGCGGTCCACACGGTACAGTCAATTATCGGCGGAGGCTAGGCACGAGGTAGATGAAAGACTTGCCAACATTATATGAACAGTGATGATGAGGAAGATCTATTTGATGGTAGTGATGACGATGATTTGAACTGTTCGAACGAACATGCATCCGATGTGGAAACTGAGTTCGTGGTCGAAAATGACAGATATATTCGTTTTGACAACAGTGCGACTCGTGCAGAACGTCTATTGACTAGCAAATCTGCGCACATAGACGATATTTGGATGATGGTAATGACTAACCTTGAGCGTGTGTGCATACCCCATCACAATGTCACAGGGGACGAACAATTATTCCCTTTCCGTGGCCGAACCAAATTCACGCAGTATATACCTTCCAAACCCGCGAAATATGGGATTAAAGTCTGGTGGATTTGCGATGCGAAATCACACTTTCCGTTGAAAGGGATAATTTACACAGGCAAATTGGAAGGTGTACAACGTGAAACAAATCAAGGCGAAAATGTTGTCATGAAGTTGCTTTTGGCTGCACATCTCATGTCAGTTGGATTATCACTTGTTGGAACTGTTCGATGCAACAAACGCTCTATTCCTGATGAATTGCGTCATGATAAAACCAAGACCCGCGAATTCTACAGCACATTATTTTGTTATTATAACAATGCGGTTTCTTTGTGCTCGTATGCTGCCAAGAAGAAAAAGGTGGTATTGTTACTCTCGACCGAGCATTATTCCAGTAACGTTGATAACACAAAAAATACAGCTAAGCCTCAGCAAATTTTGGATTATAACAAAAACAAAGCCGGTGTAGATACCATGGATCAAATGATCACGGGTTGTACATGCAAACGTTCAACCAAGCGTTGGCCGTTGGCTATGTTTTCCAATCTGCTCCACATATCCGGTTTAACTTCGTTTATTCTTCACGACGAGTTGGAACCAAAAAAAAGAGTGACAAACGACGTAGTTAATATTATTGAATTATGTACGCAATTGGCTTTGCCTGTAATACAAGAGAAAGCTAAAAATCCAAACATTACTCGATTTCCTAATATTCAAGAAGCCTTCAAAATCTATGGAGCGGTATGTATATATAAATCATTCATGAACACATATTAAACCTTTTTGTTGTCTTAACATCATTCCAGATGCCACCAATAGCCATTCTGGTACCTCCACAAGTATACAGGCCTGGTTGGTACGCTATGTGTCTTGGCGTCGCAAGCATCGAAAAACCCGCTTTCGTTGCCAACAATGTGACGACCGCGTTTGCCACACACACGCAAATGTGCAGCACAAGTGTCATAAATGCATTCAAAATGTAGCAACCTGTAACATATAAAACCAAATTATATTATTTATTAAAATAAACAAAACTGTTCCTTAAAATATGGTAAATTAAAAAAAATTTTACTTAAAAAAAATATTGTTTTTTTTCACTGTATTTTCTAGGTAAAATAATAAATATTGCACAAACATACATACATATATACATATTCTGATTATAAACATTAAAAAACATAACATAACTACCGCTTGTTCACCTATAATTGTGCAATAACATTTTTCGTTTGGCCAGACGACAAAGTCTGTAACTGCCCATTCGAGTTACTGCCCATCCGAGGGTTAAAAGAGTACCACTTCTATAAAAAGTACCTGTCCTTAAAAAAGTACTTCCCTGTAAAAAAAATTTTACTTTTTTATTATTTCTTACAGAAAGTACTTCTTCTTAAAAATATTACCTTTTCTTAAAAAAAAAACAG
Organism: Phaonia tiefii; assembly: GCA_963931995.1. Classification (NCBI taxonomy): domain Eukaryota; kingdom Metazoa; phylum Arthropoda; class Insecta; order Diptera; family Muscidae; genus Phaonia; species Phaonia tiefii. Next base: position 164,645,687 of record OZ008369.1, read on the forward strand.
TAGCTTTTAATAAAAGAAGTACCGCTCTTTCAAAAATTAACTTGTCGGGAAAATATAATACATAAAAAATAAAAATAAATAGTTTCCCATTACATCCCATAAAGGGACTGGGGAGAACTTCTCACAATCACTGAGCTGTGCGCTTTCCAGTTTTCACTCACTGATTGGGACCTACAGTTTTACACCGATTCCGAACGGTATTTTGAGAAGCTTTTTCATGGCTAGATACTCGATAGTGTCGCCGTCACTATGCGAGGTGACCGCCGCCGAAAGAAAATTTGAAGGTGGTCAGAGCCGGGTTCGAACCCAGGATCTCATGTACAAGAGCCGCGCACACTAACCATTGCACCACCGACGGCCACAAAAAAATAATATAAAAATATAATACATACTCTTACAAGAAGGACCTAAAAATATCCTTTTATCTAAAAAAATACATTCTATAAACCCAAAAATTTTCTTAAATCAATTTATAAAAAGTATCTTTTCTTAAAGATCCATTTAAACTATCGTATTTTTCAACGGGTGCCTTAGGCGTGTTGGAACTAACTAGAAGATAATATATAGCGAAAGGAAATTTGTTCCAACTGGGTGTCCTCTGACAGCTCATGAAGTTTTGTTTGTCTGTGGGTCTTCCGGCCGGACGGCCGTTTATTGTATCCTTTCGTTTGTTTTCCTTTTCTGTACAAAAATGTAAATAATAAATTTTTTAATATTGGCGATTATGAGGCACTCCATTTAAAACTTCTGCCAACCCATATTCGAAAACGAACACCGAAATCTCAGTGCAGATAAAGTGGTGAAATCGCATAGTGAAGGCGACGCTATCGAGTATTTAGCCATGAAAAAGCTTCTCAAACATATCGTTCGTAATCGGGGTAAAAACTGTAGGTCCCAATCAGTGATCATAAAACTAGAAAGCGCACAAGCTCACTGATTGTGAGAAGCTCTCCCCAATTCCTTTACGGGATGTAATGGGAAACCATTTTTTTATTTTATATATTTCATCTATCATCTGCTGTATTTGGAATTACAATTGACGTCACTTCAATTTATATGGTTTGAATTTTAGGTGATGTATTTTCAATTGCAGTTGATACCTTTTGAATTAAACTTGCTGTATTTTGAAATTGTTAAGTCTAAAAATATTTACACCATCAATTGGAGTTATACGACTGTGAACCATTAAATACGTTGCAAAATGTAAATAAGTTAAGTCTATCTAGCTCTGTTATTGACATTTAATTAGGCTCTGGTAGTTTTTTCTATGTACTCGTATTAAACATAACTTTAAATATAATTGAAACTACAACAAACTTTGCTTCAATCTCACTCAGCAATACAAAATATGAAAAGGAACAAACAGAAAAAAAGTCATAATAATTTTGTACAAGTTGTCTCTTTAAATTTATTTCAGTTCAACTTTTGTTTACACTTTAATTATTTACAGTCATAACTCCTTGCATTTCCTCCCCGTAATTCGTTTTGCTACTACGTTCCACCCCGACACATTTGTTAAATGTATGAATAGTTGTTGCATTTTCCTCGAACAAGGACACCGATACCGTGACATCATGACCGACAAAGTTTGTTATCTGTGTTGCAACTTTTATATCGTTTTCTCCTTGTTTGCAAAACATTTGTTTGCTACAAAATATTTAGAATGACACAATCATACGACAAAAAACTTCCGACAAATTTACAATTGTTGAAAACTTTGCAAGGTAATTAAATGGTGTAATAATTAAGCGGAAAATGGGGCATATTGAGATTGATAGATGAGTTATAAATGGGGATGGAGTCATTCTCATTGAGTCAAATACCACTGGCAAATAACCAGACGTGATGTAGTACTTCCGCTTACTACTTCAGTTATTATGTCAAGGTATCCACACGGTTAATAGTCACAAACAAAACTCCAGGTTCACGTAGAGCTGTACCTTGATCATAGTCTGATCCACAATGGTCGGCTGAAATGAATCCTTACAGTAGGTAAAATACAAAACCCCGGAGGTCTAGTATTACCAATGTCGACCAATGAAATGAAATGCAAATGAATGCAAAAATAATGCTAATGAAACTACGAGAGCCTGAAAGAAGCATTTATCCCCCCGTAATTGCTATAAATATCCGCAAACTTTATATTAACCACTGACATGGTGCCACTATTCGGCGATCGGTCATAACGCCCGGTCATAATGTCGACCAATGAAATGAAATGCAAATGAATGAAAAAATAATGCTAATGAAACTACGAGAGCCAGAGAGAAACATTTATCCCCCTGTAATTGCTATAAATATCCGCAAACTTTATATTAACCACTGACATGGTGCCACTATTCGGCGATCGGTCATAACGCCCAATTTTTGTTTTTTGTTTTTTCTTTATGACCGCTCTGAGGGCGGTCATAAGGCCTAAATTGGTTTTAGGCCTTATGAAGCATCATCAAATGGTTGTGACGGCCATCAAATTAAAGTATATAATTAGTTGAGCATATCAATATATTATTTGGTACAACCGAATTATTTTTTATGTTTCTCATTCATCCAACTAATAGAATATTCACCACTACAGGATAATTTGATTGCTAGAACTAAAACTCGATTGACAGATCACATTTATTTCTTGTTGCTGTAGCTTCAACTAAATATTTGAGTTCTTGCAACCAAAACTGAATTACAAATCAATTGCAATGCACAATATTTGGTGATACTGAACACAATTATTGGTAATCTTAGTTGGCTGTAAACATAGTTGTGACAACGAATCTCTTCTCTGTGTGTACAGTAGGGTTATGACAAAATTTTAACAACATTTCTTCATCGCACCACGCTATGGGCAATGTTGTACTGATAATAAAAATCATTTTTTTATGTCATTTTGGTGAAAAAAGTTCAACTCCCCCAAGATTTTTTTTTTTGGAAATTTTTTTTTTAATATTTTTTATTGTTTGTTTTCAAACAATATATAAAAAATATATTCGTAAATACAAGTAAAAATGAAATCAGTAAGAAAATCAACTAAATTACACTTTTTTTTTGCTTCAAAGGAAAGCTACAATTCAAAACTTCATCGCGATCGGTGGGTGAACTTTTCTAACGATCGCGAAAAAGTAATACATCATTTCTTAATAAAAATTGCAAATAGTCATAACCCTAATGTACAGTTTCTTCTCGCACAGTAACAACACTTTTTTCCAAAAACATTCAAATTTGCTCATAAGTTGAGAAAAAATATCAAAATAGTATTTGGTCATTATGACCGCGGTAGGGGAAGTCATAACGCCCAAAAATTTTGGACTTTGTGTTCTTCCACCGTTGGGCGTTGTGACCGGTCGCCCCACTATTCAACTAAGGCTGGCAGTACTGCCATTCAGAAAATGCGTTGGACCCCATAAAGCCTTATCGATGACACCACGATCCAGTAAACAATACTTGGAAAAAGTTCCCATTTACTTATAGCTCTGATGCAGCTGCACAGCTCCATCGCCTAATTTTTTACCCTTTCCACTATTTTGGCTGGAAACTAAGATTGCTGTCCAAGGTATAGGCACGCTCTGCAAGCTTAATTTCAGAAGCATTCAACGTGACCACCATTATGTATTTTATACTTTCGAGTAAAAATCACTACATTGGGGGCTTAACAATGCAGAACTATAATTATTTTCTTTCAAATCTTTCGCTATCTCACGTGTCTTTGCAATGAAATAAGTAGACATAAAGAGGCCGCCAACATATTGTAATGCTCCTCATTCTGTCCAGACCGTGAAATTTTGTGTGTCCAATTTTGTTGAAATCCTTGCTTTTGCATTATTGGACTTCTTGTAGCAACTTTCCACTTGGTAAGCATTGATACCCAACTACATTTGTGCCAAAATTCAAAATCGATGTACCGTGAAAGTAATTTTCTTCTCAGGATACATTTAAGCCAAACACATATTTGGCAGTAACGGGTTTTTCAATAAGAGCGCTACAAAAGTTTTTTTAAATAAAATAAAACCGGTTTTAGATACCAATGAAATTCTATATTCTTGTGAAAGCACGTTCGATGCCATTATGTATGGAACTCGATTTCTTTTGCGTGGCCACCCTGGGCACGCTTGCAGAAGTCCAGACGCTGAACCCAATTTTCGACGGTTTTCAAGCATAAATCGGCCGATACTGCTGCAATTTCACGTTCGATATTCGTACGAAGTTCATCAATCGTCGCTGGCTTGTTGGCATAGACCATGGACTTGACGTAGCCCCACAGGAAATAATCTAACAGCGTCAAATCGCACGACCGAGGCGGCCAATCGACTGGGCCATTTCGTGAGATAACACGTTCACCAAACTTGGTTTCCAATAAATTGATTGTGGCATTCGCGGTGTGGCTTGTGGCGCCGTCCTGTTGGAACCACATGTCCTCAAAGTCCATATTATCCAATTGTGGCCAAAAATATTCGCTTATCATTGAACTGTAGCGATTCGCATTCACAGTAATGTGCCGGTCTTGATCATCACAGAAGAACTACGGCCCAATGACGCCGCCGGCCCATAAACCGCACCAAACCGTAATTTTTTCGGGATGCAATGATGACTCCTGGATTACGTGTGGATTGCTGTCTGACCAATAACGCATATTTTGCTTATTGACGAAGCCATTCAGCCAGAAATGAGCCTCATCACTGATTGTTGAGGCCTCTTAAAGTTGAGGCCACTGACTCAAAATTTCGGTAGTAAATGTTAATAATTTCGACTCGTTGTTGGCTCATATATCTTTCCATGATGAAATGGCAAACCTTACTGAAGAGAAATGTCAAAAGAGGGGGAAAAAATATGGCGTTGTTTGCTGTCCCTGTCGATTTACTTTTGTAGCGTCTCTGTTAAAACCCCCTTTATATGGTGCATACTCATCAAAATTTTGAGCCATTACTCATTTCTTCCGTATGTTTTTACAAATTCCATATTTCAGTGCCGGCGAGGAATTTGTAATTTAATTTAAGACATTGCCATCGGTCAAAGTACATAATAACGTATGCGGAATGAAATTGCAACAAATTATGCAACGCTGTGTAAAAGGGACTACTAAACCTATCAATATTTTACCGTTATTTTCCGATTACTGCGTGGTTTGTTTATATTTAGGGTGTTCACAAGAGTGTCCTAACTGTTGTAAGTGTCGTATGTGCTAAAGTTCTACAACAGTTGTACAACTGTAGTAGATTTTTTCCATACAAAAGTGTTGTACGATAGTGCAACTTTTGCAAATATGATTTTGCGGTGTACTAAGCTATCAGATGATAGCATTTGTTTAACATTGTAGCAAGGCGTAGTGAAGAAGGTGGTTGCACCAACACAGCTGATCTATTTTATTTATATTCGCCCCATAATTACAGCAATCAAATCTGAAAACCGGTCCATCGGGGGTAGAAGATATAACTTAAGCTGAAAATGGAAGATACAAAAGTTAGGGTAAAATTTTATGTTAGGAGTTATGGGCCTCCAAAGTTCGGATATACGGGGGCTACTATGTATTAAAAAACGTCGAAAGGAATTTGTTTGGCAGCGTTTTCGGATAATAAATAGGCAAAATAAACAAAACAAATTAAATGAAAATTTTCGATAACTCGCTTTGTTATCGGCCGTTCAAATTTTGAAAAATTATCGAAAATAATTTTTACATTTTCCCAAAATCCAAAAAAATCCAGAAATGCAAATTAAGGAACAAAGGTATTCCTCTCCCTGGTCCCTGAGCCCGGCCGGACGACTCGAAATACAAAATATTCGTCTGACAAAAAGAAAAATCGTGCAACAAAAACCTCCCGTTATCCGGACTTTGTAGGCCCATAACTCCTAAAATAGGAATTAACTCCAACTTTTGTATTTAATATTTTGTGCTGAAAATCGTGTGTTCTATCCAATTCCCCATATGATTTTTGATACGACAACAAGACATAAAGTCGACATTTTCCTTATTCTTACAATTAAATGAAAATATGTGTGAAATGTTGAAAATAAAATAATAAAAAGCATCATGAATTAACATAATTTGTATTTTTTATATTAAAAATATTCGCTGCACTGGTGTTTCAAAAATTGCAGTTTTCGAAACAACTGAAACCCCGGTTTCTGGGATAGGCGGGCTCCTGAATACTCTTCTCACAAACAGTTGATTTTGACACTTTAATTAATTAGAAGTCGCCCAATAACATCTAGAGCAAAGTGTATTTATATCAAGTGGAAGAATTGCCACAGCTGATTTCAGTATTTTCATGACGTTGTACCTAACAACTGTCAAATTCATGTGTAGTTTGTTTTTGTCCATGCTTGTTTACTTTTATTGTTGGTATACATACATGCAGAGGTTGACACAACGTCGGTACGAAATAAAAACCAAATGCCTGTTGGTTTTGCCTACAATTACAACAACGCCTAATGTTTCCACTTGATATACTATACATACACTTTGATTTAGTGCCACCACCTTCTTCAATACTCCTTGGATTGTAGTCAATATATGCATTTACGACAGGGCGTTCACATATGTGGTAGTGGAGGTCGTATATTGTCTTACAACCTACAACCATACTAGAACTTGTGAATGCCCTAATTGATTTATACAGTTTGTTAAAATTGGTCATTTATTTCTATTGTAATGGCAATGCCGAAGAAGAACAGCCAGTATATAGATTACTGGCTTGATATAGAATTAGAAAAACAACAGAAAGAAAACCTGGCTCTGGGAAAAATGTGTCGTCTGAGCGACTCTTCAGTGAAGTCCCGTCTTAAGAAGTTTACCAATGGTAGAATCGGAAAATAATATAGGGAAACTATCACTGCGGTGGAAAAACTGTAAAGCAGTATATGAATGACAGGGGAATTCAGAAAAGGTCTCCCAAGAACAAGCCACAACTTGTCAAGAAGTGACACAAAAATCTCCATTAAAAATTGTTGGTAAAAAATTTATTTTTCACCAAGAACTTCACGTTGGATGGAGATGAATGCCAGGATAAACAGGCAAAAAAAACTGTAAATGATAATATAAGGTATGTAGGGCACACAACGTTTCCTAAAACGTATTATTGTGAGTTACAATCAATCAGCATGGAATGTCAGATCCAAAGTGATTTGAATCTGGCTTGGCCGTCAATTCTGAACGATTCATAAAATTCTTTTTCCAAAAGTGAAAGATTTTATAAAAACGAAGGATAAAGGCTTAAACTATTTTTTTCTGACCCAACGTAGCACCTAGTCATTATGCCAAAAACACATTGGAGGTTATGGGCACACTTCAAATGTCATATGTTGGTAAAGAGGAAAATCCTCCAAATGTTCCTTAGTTGCGACCAATTGAAATTTTTGAACTAATTTGAAGCGAACAGTATCTGCAAATGACCTTAGATACAAGACTACTCAAAAAACTGATTGGAAAAATTAAAAAGGACATCAAAAAGATGCCAACATCATTGATTTCAATAACTGCTCGAATGGGACTCAATGCATTTTTACTTTAACCTAATGAAATGCATAATTTATTTATAAAGTGAAATTCAAGTTTCGTTTATGTCGACAAAAAATTTGACCAATTTTATTTTGTTGCAATTTCGTTCCGCATACGTTAATATCAGTTTTCCATTGGGCTCAGCAACCAGTCTATGAACAAAGCCCTCTCTCGACAGACAAAATTCTAGCTATATCATATGCTCATTTAAACTTTCCTGGTATATGGTTCCGAAACTTGGGTCTCCGTAAAATATATGGTCCTGTTATTTTATTTGACTCAATACTGTTGATCCTCCCTCCCGGCGGGGCTCAACAGCTACACGACAATGACAAAAACGACTCAGGAATGCACCAAACATTACTTCTTCAAACAAAAGTCCTGCAAATTTACCGGTTAAAATTACAAGCACCCTACTTCATTGGGTTCGTCATTCGTTTTCACACCATAGGCTAGTAGATCATGCCTACAATGCAGGGCCTCTGAGGTGTTCCAAATATAACAACTAACCAGCATGTAGCACTATTATGTGATGTAGGGTGCTATTACTGCTATTCCGTTGTGGTAATATTCGTACAACGTAATTCTTTTCGTAAATGACATTTCGCCCAAAAAATGTGTACGTCAAAGTTTTTGGGCGATATGTCATTTTATTTTGGGTCTTATGTCATTGCTATTGGGCGATATGACATTTTAGTAATTAGGGTTTTGGGCGAAATGACATATTTGGGCGATATGTCATTTTCGTTTTTGGGCAAAATGACATTTTGCGAAATGACGGTACGCCTGTAAAATAGCCAATAAAAGTAAACTTAAGAAAAGTTTTTCCATTCTGGATTTCAACAACAAAAAGATTTGAGATTTTATATCGCTTACTGTAGCTTTGGCAATTTCTGAAGATATTGAAATACTGTCGTTCGGTAATAAAAGAGCGACGATTTGTACAATGTTCAGATATTTCATTTCTCAGCCGTAAGGGAACTACTGAAGTTATAAACATATCTGCATCTACAATAGTTGTGTCATTTTATGTCTTGTATCATTTTTGACATGATGACCCATCACATCCCAACCTACTGCTTAATATTAATCATTCCGGGCGTAATGCTGCTTCTCCTTCTGGCAAACTTTGAATAAGGCGTCTGCCAGTATCATCCATCAAGTCTTGACATTTTACCCCTACTCATACTTTAATTACGTTAAAATGACGCGGAACTGCTTACTTTTTGGCAGATCCGTTTTTTTTATTCAAGAAGAATATTAGTAAAGAGCTTTAAAGAGCTCCATTAAATGGAATACTTTTTGATTGATGTTCCCAAGTCCACAAACAACGCTATGGCCTCTTCAAAGTTATACTTTTTACGTAATGCATTGGTGACTATGGAATATTCTCTTATATTCTCTGCAGTTGCAATAGGTTTATGATAGTCTCTGCTTTTATAATGTCCGACTTTGCCTTTTCTTGTCCTTTCATATACTACAACGCTTTCGATAGATATTCTGTACAACTCGCTTTTGCAGCATCCTGAAGTTTCCGTGTTCTTGTGTAGAACGACGACTCTTCCATAGATTTTGTCTGTCTTCTGATTCGACCGGTAGATAAGTGGGCTTTGGCGTGTAAGTTTTTTTCAAGATTGTAAATTCAGTTAATCAACACCCCAGTCGGAAATTTGGTAAGGTACTTCCAATGGTAAGGAAAGTTTTGAATACTTCATTTTGTTGTTTACTAAAACAAACTAGAAAAGGTTTGCAAAGCAAATCCTAAAAAGAAATCCGAAGCTCTTGCTAAGCGTCGAGCAATTTTGAATACTTACTAAATACAAATAAGTATACAATTTTGAATACTTACGCTTACTAAAAGAAACTAGGAATGGCATGCAAAGCCGAAGCCAAAAATCACTTGTGCTTGTTAACTTGTTGTTTTGAATAAAATAAATATTATCTACATTTTATAAATTTTCAAATTTTATTTGATAAAACAAAAATTTTAAATACGGTTTTATACCTTACGCATACATTACACTGTAAGCGAGAAAAGAAGTATTATTGCTTAAGTTTTCATTTATCGAGAAGGGGAAAATGCATGCTTTTGGAAAGCATAACGTACCAATTCGATATTGCAATGCATTACACTTTCATTGCCAAAAATAAGTTATTGTGGAATCCAAACACCAAGTTTCTCGAGTGCTTACATGCATTACCTTCACTTTATTCTTAGAAACAAAAGTGGAAGCATGTATCATGTCTTCTTATCCTTTCAAAATAATGCTTACGGCAGGCGGCAATTCTTTTAAGAAAGTAATGGGAATTCGTAAGGGAAGATAGCATCACTCTCGAACGGAAAGCAAGCATACTGTAATTCATTATTGCATGCTTCTTTTTCCTATTGGGACTTCACTCTTTTTGAATTTGTCAATGACTCAAAAACAGTGCTGTCTAATATATTTGCATATACCATAAGCTATGAACCATGGTACAATAATATGTTCATGGTAAAGTCGTAAGAACAGCTGTTTTAATTTTTTTATGAGGTTCTTCGCTTCGGCTGTCATACTTACATGTGTTTTGTTTTTGTACTCTTTTGCATTCTTGTGTTGTTGGTATGTATTTGTGTAGAGTTTGACAGGTGAAGCGAATAGAACAAAATGCCTGTTGTTGCTGCCTACAACAACAACAACGCGCGCTGCTATTACCATGAAGATATTATTGTACCATGCTATGCACTAAACCATGGTACAATAATAGTGCTATTCATGCAAACAAGAAAACCTAGAACTTTTGCTGAGCGCAAGTTTTCCCCGAAGCGTTTCATGAGGCACCAATTAAAGTTGCTCAGTGTATTTATGCAGCAATTGTCAAAAAAGGCTGATAAAGTAAATAAAGAAAGTCAAATTTAAAGTATATGCTTTACCTATTCCAATATTTTATTTATTTTCACATAAATCACATAAATTTTCACAAACATATTGACATTGAAATGTCAAAAGTTTTCGCGTTTCTTTTTCCAGGTTTGCTCAGCAAATTTGCCTCGAAAACTTTCCACTTTCGTGCAAGTCGCTTTGTATGGGAAATTTGTTTGTTTTGACGTTTGCTGTGCAAGTTTACGATGTTTTCGAGTTTACGAGGTTCTTTCGAGCTTTCATGAAGACCACTAATATCTTCATGGTAATAACAGCGCGTGTTGTTGTTGTTGTAGGCAGCAACAACAGGCATTTTGTTTTTGTTCTATTCGCTTCAGCTGTCAAACTCTACACAAATACATACCAACAACACAAGAATGCAAAAGAGTACAAAAACAAAATACATGTGAGTGCGACAGCCGAAGCGAAGAACCTCATGAACAAAATGAAAACAGCTGGTCTTACGACTTTACCATGAACATATTATTGTACCATGCACTAAAGTAAACAGTCAAAATTTCTCTTCAATCGAATGCCAATAAACAAGACGATTGGAGCGCTACCACTCTCTGCTCTCTCTCTATTCATTGAATATTTGAAAACACGAACAATTTTTTTTAATGATAATATTGTATCTAAAAGTCCCCATTTATATTTTGCTTGTCAGGCTGCAATTATCACGCTATTCTCTTTTAAAAAGGCTACGTTTTGCTTGCATCTACCCCTTCACTATTTGGGGTTTAATTGGTTGATATCTCGCATTCTTACATTCGTAAAAATTTGTAAAGGGTCCATTCTAATTAAATTTATCAAAAACGAAAGTTCTCTGTGTTGAATTCGTTTTGTCTTACATTCGTAAAAATTTTAAAAGTGGTGTATTCTCAGTTATTTTATTCAAATATCAAATATTTGTACCGATCGATTACACCTTTTCACCGCGACATGAGAACTAATATGAAACAAAATGGCATAAATACGAAAGGGAAGAGAGAGAATAGTCAAAACTCCCCACAAATTCTCGTATCGTGAGTGAAAGTCCAACCCGCCAGCAACACCACAACCTCTCAACCAACAAACGCGTTAGGCACGCGTCGAAGACGCGCGTGAAAGCCGTAGTGTAATGATGCACTAACTAGAGAAATTCCAACCATGTTTAAATAAAATTACATGAAGTATGTAATAATCAAGTTATATATGTATGTATACTTCTTGATTGTCTTTGCATATACTATTGTCTCCAAATTATTCCTATGCTGCTTATGATAATTGCTCTTACCAAATTAAAAATCGAATGTGCCGCAGCACCGAAATGTCAGTCAATATATGTATAAAGGTCCAATTAGTCCCGACGGTTGACGGTTGATGGTTGACGTTCTACTCAATATTGCGCGGTTAGTTATAACGGTTAGACGGTAGAAAGACAAAACAAAACAAACAAAATCTGATCGAAAAGCATTTGTACAAAATATAATTTGCATGCATGAGTTTTGAGTTAAAAAGTTATTGTGTCAAATAAAACAAATGAAAAATAAAAAGAAAATTGTGGTTGCCGTGTAATTGTATATTGCCGCGCTGAAAATGTCGAAGTAAAATCAATAACAATAACAGCTGATCGGTCTTGACGGCTGACGGTTGACGGTTGATTCTGCAACCTGCAGAAGTCTACCGTCGTTAACCGTCAATTTAAGTTATCTATCTCTAACACATGCAAAATCAAACCCCAACTCAAACAGCTGATCGCTTACCGTCAAGCGTCTACGTCAACCGTCAAGACTAATTGGACCTTAAAAAGTTAGCAACTGTGTTGAAAGAAAACAGTACAATAGCTCTGTTCGAGTACTCGAAAATTTGTGCAAATTTGTACAAATTTTTACTGAACTCTGTTCGTTTACTCCAAAAGTCCAGTAAATGAGAGCCAGAGAGCGAAAATTTTGACAGTTCGATGTTAGAGATTTTGCAAATTTTGGTTGGAGAAATTTTAGCCAACATAAAATTGCAAGATAGAACAGCTGTTTGACATCAGCTGTTTTATGTAAAGAAACAAAACAAAAAAATAAATTAACAACGACAGAGGTAAGTAAAAATTATTTTGTTTAATATTTTATTCAATATATTTGTGAAATTTAAAAACAAAATGGAGAACAATAATGTGCAGTGGCATTCAGGAAATTCTGGTGAACCGGCGACGCCATTATTGGACAACTGTGGCAGTAGCAAAGGTATGGAAATACACGCCAGAATGTATGTATGTGGCAAAGGATAAAATTTCTTTCAATTCTTACCATCAATCTTTCAATTCATAGCATCAGGAGTGTTAGAGGTGAATATAATTTCATCGTATGCCCCCATACTCGACGCCTCCTGTGTCATCAAACCCCTGAAATCATCATCTGCAACGATCATTTAATTTTGCCCTTTTTATTAGATACATACAAATATGTGAATACTTACCACTTGTAAGTTTTTCGAACATTCCTGGCGAACACTGTATATCCAGTTGTCGTTTACTCATTTTTTTTAATAAAAATTTCTTCCAAATAAAAATTACAGCTTTTGTTTAATGAAATGCCAACAGAAAAATCAGCTGTTTCCTTGCACACATAAACATCAGCTGTTTCATTGCAAATTATTACTGGAAGTCGTTCGCGTACTTTATTTGCAAATTTTCATAAAGAGAGTAAAATTGTTGTTTCGCTCTCACAAGTAGATTCTTGCAAATTTTTACTGGGAAAGTACTCGAACAGAGCTAATGTAAACGGCGAAGGTCGCAGCATGTTCTTAAAATTCTACGAGGCAACATAATGTGCGGTTTTTTTATTTTGTTTCCGTTAAAATGTAAGCGGCATTAGGAACCTCTTTTTCTGGTTTTAAAATATATTTATTTCCACTGAACTTCTCTAATTACACCTTTCATTCTCCTAATGAAAGTTTTGTGTTTTACATTATTCCTTTAATTAGCGTAGGTTTTTCATTTTAGCCCTTAATGGTTTAGTCTACCTTTAACCTTTTGTGTATAACTTTTGGGTTAGGAATTAAATAAAATGTTCAAAAACTAAATACCTGATGTGCGAATCCTGCAATAAATTTGTATTGCGAGGTTGCTGAAGTTTTATTGTTTTATCATGTAAACGGGCAGTACCGGGAAAGAATTTTAATCCAATTGGCTAGAATATTGAATAAAATACTTATTTTTTGTGATATTCCCTACAACAAACCATCACTTTCTCTATTATCTTCGACAAAACTTCAAAAAATTAGCGCCAAATATAGTACGGTTGTAAAACTGCCCTTGCCGAAAATGTCAACAAGATAAGAACTCTCTTTTGTTCTGTTTTATTTTGGAAATGAACATATTTTTCAATAGACACCAAATAACTAAATAACGATGATTCACTTCTAAGGAGGAATTTTTTTTTAAATATTCGCCTTCCCCTGCAGACGGATTCTCAATCTGTAAGAAATTCTTTATCCGGTACATTCACTCACTTTACCAAATCCTTCTCTCAAATTTTTGATATTATACCCTCACCCATAGGGATGGGGGTGTATATCATTTAATACAGAAATGTAATAATACAGAAAAAAAGCCATATTAGACCCTCAGTATCTTTGGACGAAATTCGGTTTGCGACTTCTTAAGACGATTGAGCCATGTCCGTCTGTCGGCTGTCCCACACGATAACTGCCGTAAATCTTTACCATTCACAACGAAATTTTGTCAGTAAATATTATTTGTTCAAACTTAGTTGAGAATTGAAAATGGGCGTTTTGGCCACGCCCGTTCTGGTACCTCCATACCATATCGACACATTTAGCACAGAATCATGTTTCTTCTAATACAATTTTCTAGCAGATGTGATTAGCCTCAATTCACACAAGGGCTGATAATCTGCAAATGTCTACTTAACTGGAGAAAATGGTCACGGTTGCCACGCCTATTTTGGTGACTCCCATACAAAAGCTTGGTGGTGGTCCGGGGTGTCAATGCGCTAAGGCGCCGGAAACACTTCCGAGCTTAATGAAATTAGGTAATAGGCTTCATGTCATCAAACGCCAGCCACCAATTAAGATAAGGGTGATTTTACCACGCCTATTTTGGTACCTCCCATACAAAAGTTCTTCGGCCGACTGGTTATTTGGCAAGATAACTCCCGCAAACCCGAACCAATCTTTATGAAATTTTGTACTAGATAAAATTTAGACTTCTGTGGGAAATGAGTGGTTTTGCGACACCCATTCTGGTCCCTCCCACAATTCCCAACGTAGTTAGGATCCTAAGTGATTTTGGGAATTTATGGGATATACTATATGGGATTTATATGGAAAGTACAAAAAATACCATGGCGAAGTTGTTCAGTTGTAATTACAAGTAGCTTTTGATATAAATTTTGATCAGTCCCAAATTTTGTTAAGATCGGTTGTGGTTTACGGGAGATATTGAGCCGGCCAACCGGGAAGCCGCCAAACTTTTGTACGGAGGTACGAAAACTGACATGGTACAGTAGTTAATTTTTAATTTTTAGGCAAAGATTGCCTAGTACAGAATTTCATAAAGATCGCTTGTAGTTTACGAGAGTTAACGTAACTTTTGTATGGGAGGGACCAGAATAGGTGTGGCAACACCACTCATTTCCCATTGAAGAGTTGCATTAACTAAATTTTGTCTAGTACCAAATTTCATAAAGATTGATTCGGTTTTGCGGGAGTTATCTTGCCGAAAAACCAGCCGGCAGATCAACTTATATAAGAGAGATACCAACATGAGAATGGTAAAAGCACCATAGTCTTAATCAGTGGCTGGCTTTTGATGACATGAAGCCTATGACCTAATTTCATTATGATTGGAAGTGTTTCACGCGACTTATCGTACTGAAACCTCGGACGAGCACCAAGCTTTTGTATGCGAGGTACAAGAGTTAAGTAGACACGTACAGATTATTAACCAATATGTGAGTTAAAGCTAATCACATCACTTGTATGGGAGGGACCAGAATTTTATTGTGATCGGTAAAGATTTACTGGACTCTTCTTGCCAATCAACCAGCCGGCCGAACAAGTTTTGTATGGGAGATACCAAAATGGGTGTGGCAAAATTACCCTTGTCTCAGTAGGTGACTGCTGTGATTCATCATAGGAAGCCAAATGCCTAATTTGATTAAGATCGCATGTGTTTCACGAGACTTATCGCATTGACAAACCAAACAACCACCTAGCCTTTGTATGCCTGAATGGCAACCTCGACCACTTTCTCCAGTTAAGTAGACATTTACAGATTATTAACAATTGTTTGAGTTGAAGTTAATCACGTCCACCAGAAAAAACTTTCGGTAGAAACATGATTTGGTACTAAATGTGTCGATTTGTATGGGAAGTACCAGAAGGGGCATGGTCTAAACGCCCTTTTTAAATTTCAAACTAAGTTTGGAAAAATAATAGTCATTGAAGATTTACGGTAGTTATCGTGTTGACCAGCCAGACAGACCGACGGACATATCTTATAAAGTCCCAAACCGAATTTCGTCCAAAGATACTGAGGGTCTAATATGGCTTCTTCTAAGCGACTATCCCTATGGGTGAGGGTATAATGAAGCGAAATCTACTCGAATGCCAAAATTTGTATACCTGTACACTTTACTTTTGGAAGGCGTTTCTAGAATCTTTTGCTTTAACTCCAACGTTCCGGAGCGCATCGTTTTTGAATTAAGAATTAAGGACCAATGATTTATTCAGATCTTCCTCGACTTTCTTTAGTAGGCACTGCCGTCTCGGAGGATGACTGTTACTATGTAGAGTAATCGTGGTGAGAATGAATGAACGATTTTATCGATCATACGAGTAAAATGCAAAATTTGCCAGCATTGTTCAGACGGCAGATTCATGATGAACTTGCAGATCGAACTAAATAGAAATCACGTGACTGTTGTTCAAATGTCTGAAACTTAAAACAGTGCTGCCAACTTATAGTTCTACCCATCTAAAAAAATCATTAAAATATAGGGTGGCTGAAAATCTTACTACATTACAAAAGTCAAATAATTGATTTTTACTTCATTCGAATTATATTTAGATCATTCCTTTGACAACTATTAAGTTTCTAGTTTTGAAAATTTACATTTTCAAGTTTACAAATTTACAGTAGTTTACAATAATTAAATTTAATTGACCTCCATGATCGGTGACGCTGCAACATCTTAACAAAATATATTCATAACTGCCTGGAAGGTTGCCGCGGGAATTGTCTTAATTATCATTCGATGAACGGCTTTAATTAATACAAATTTTGTTGACTTTTGTAAACTTCATATTGGCAATAATCACACAATAACGAATCAGCACCAGTAAGATTAGGAGACCTTGGAGGCCCAGGAAATATAGAGTTTCTTGAGATCACCTTATTGGGGAATTTTGCCTGCCTGTTATGGGTGACAATGTGACAAGTTACACCATGTTGTTGACACCACATAGACTTGAAAAGGTTTATTATTCGGCATTATTCTGGAAAGAGCAACTCTTTCAACATTACTGTAACTGTGTGACTGGTATCTTCGAAAAATAAGGCCCGACAATGCAACCTGACGAAACAGCACACCACTATGTGATTCGAGCTGAATGCAATCGCTTATCCTGAAGTACCTGTAGGATAGAGTCACCCATATTCGATAACTTTGTTTGCCGACATTACCATCTAGATCATATTGGCTGGCCATCGTCAGACATAAAATTGCAATTCAATATGTTTTCCTCCTCAACCTCTATTTGAATGATCTTCTGGCAATATTTCAAACGAACTGGCATGACTTCTAGGTTCAGTTTGCTTGTTCTTTTTAATCTAATGCTGAATGTTTACAAAAAAAAAATGGTTTCCCATTACATTCCATGAAGGATTTGGGGAGAGCTTCTCACAATCACTGAGCTGAGCGCTTTCCAGTTTTCACTCACTGATTGGGACCTACAGTTTTACACCGATTTCGAACGGTATTTTGAGAAGCTATTTCATGGCTAAGTACTCGATAGTGTGGCCGTCACTATGCGAGGTGACCGCCGCCGAAAGAAATTTAAGGTGGTCAGAGCTGGGATCGAACCCAGGATCTCATGTACCAGAGGCGCGCATACTAACCATTGTACCACCGACGGCCACAATGTCTACATGAATGGCTACAACATTAAACACATTATATTTATATCTGTGTGGGTGGGGAATATATTTTCATACAACTGTCGATATGACTAATCTTAAACCTTTACACATTAGTATTTCAATGTAATCAATTATCCAATTTCAAAGAAAATGTCTGAAGTCATAATGATTTTTTTCTTATTTTCTTGTATTGAGTCTCAGTCAATAGCATTTGTAGTACACAGTTTTTTGCGATGAAAAACATAAATAACAATGTTACTTCAAAATTCCGTTTAGATGGAAATGTCCTTGAACAAGTCCTTGTGATTGATATAAAGTTTAATTGGTGTGCACATACAGTTGTATTAAGAAATATCAAGTTTAAAAAAAATGTATTCCTGCATCATATGTGTTCATATATTGATGCTGGTAACATTAATAAATCCCAGCTACAACACAAGATTCAATTAGTCTTGGTATATACATATTTTCAAATCAAGTACATATTGAAAGGAAGAAATAAAGGTAAGAACTGATGTATTTTAGGGTGTACTGCATTTTTGTTTGTGTATTAAATAACGGTGTGTGGTAGTAGCGAACAATTTTGTTTTGCCCCGTACAGCAGAGTGACGTTCCCAATTGTAGAATACATTGACAAAAAAAAATGGTGTTTGGTTATTAATTATGGGGTTCAGGCGACATGACTTTTTAAAACCATATTTTTACAAAAATATTTTTAAAATTATGGCAGAAAATGATTTTTGATTATATTTTATGTATAAATATATGAAAATTATTCAAAATGTTAAAAAATAGATTTTTTCACAATTTTAAAGAATTTGAAATCCCTGTCGTGCGTTTAATTATACGAGTATACTTGAAGAATTCCACCATGATGAGATTTTCAAAATGCAAACCTTACGAAATACTGTGTCAATATTTTAAAAATGTTTTTTAATTCTAAGCTTTTATGACAGACATGCCATTTGAAGTCCTTTTTGAACACAAAAAGTAAATACAAATTATCTCAAAATACTTTAGAATAGGGAAAATCAACAGCTGTCAGGGGACCGAAAACATAACTTTCTCGCAATCATCTTTTCAATACACCTCTCTTGAAACCTGTCCGATTTAAAAATTCTGAAAATATCGTTTATCAGATCACCGTAATGAACGATGAAATTCTTAAGAATTGCATAAGGTTTTACAAATATAATTTGTCAAGGTCTTTTAATAAATATTAACATTTTTCAAATGAAAATGATTACGGCTTTTTTCAATATTTTTTCCCCAAAATTGATTTATGTTTACACACCTGTGAACATTTTGTGTAGTCAAAGGTGAAATTTGACATCAGACCTCTCACACACAAATGTACATATGTATATACACACGAAACGAAGCTAAGGACTATTAATAAAGTTTAGTCTACGAGAGGCAATCAGAACTGGGATATGTAGAAAGTGGATCGAATGGGATATCAGCCAACAGGACGTTATCAGACAGGACGTTTGAATACATGAAGGACACTTCTGGTCACTGACATTCGCTTACTCTGTTTATGAACACACATTTACGAGGCAACACGTAGAGCGAGAAGACCGGCGTAAGTGAACATATTCCCCAGATATCAGAATTTGTCAGGCAATATGATATCACCAGCGGAACTTCAGACGGCGACCGGCATACCGATTCCTTGGATGATAAGGTAATACGTCCCGTGTTTATATATAAGATATATTCCTAAAAGACGAAGGGGCACAAGAGTGGCGGTTATTCCCAAAGCATGGAGGATCTTCCACACAGCTCATAACGACTTTAGGCCTATAAGTTCCTCGTCGATAATTTTGAAGTTTAATGTGAAGTTAAAGGTAAGAAAGATTGATAAGTTTTTTACCCCCTGCACTATTTTAAACACATTTCAACTAATTCCAAACGATTTTCCTCACATTTTGAAATTTCACTCGTTCATGACCCTTCTACAGCTTTTTACACACATACATTATTTTTAATAAATTTGTAATCATTTCTAAATCTGTTTGCCGTTATTTGAACTTCTACCATTTTTACCAATTTCTCCCCCTTTTTACCCACAAACACTAGTTTTAACACATTCGCAATCATCCCAAACGATTTGTTTTGCATTTTGAAGTCTAACACTTTTTCGCCAATTTTGACACTTTTTTAACCAAATACAATATATCCCCAATCAATGTCCCAACCAAATTTTGGTCTGCCCTTAGTAGCCTTATTTACTTATATTCCAATTAGTAATCGATCTTCAAACTAATGTTCTCGTTATTTCTTTCAGTTCTTTCTACTACTTTCTACTTTTTATAGGTACATACCATACGATTTTGTCCGTCTTTTATAAGTCTGCGATTTCTGATAGACGTTGATTATTTTCTATACTTTCCACAACATTCCAATCGATTTTTGTCGCAGTTGCCTCTTATGTATATCCAAATTTGAAAAAATTCCACTCGCGAGTCGAAAAATTTGGTTCCTGTTCACTAAAGATCCCAGTAAAATAAAAATTAAACTCCGAATCGAATTTTTATATATTATATTTGATTCGCTCGGGAGCGATGCAAATAAACAAAAATTTTAAAAATTAAATTCGTCTCAGTTTTTATTTTTTTTAAACTCGGATTGGAGCTTTACATGGAGGAGGAGCTGAATTTTTCGAATCGCGAACGGAATTTTTACTTACACTGGTTGTTATCGATTGTGTACTTGTGTGTAATAGAGTACAGTCGAAATCGCTTATAACGACATTCATGGGACGGGCGGAATTCAGTCATTATAACCGATTGTCGTTAAAAGCAATGTTATCAAAATTGAGCACACAGTTTTTTTTTTTAAATTTTGGATTTTATTTAAATAATAAGCTTAATATCTAAAAAAATAAAGACACATGTTCAAATGAAATTTAAATTATATGTATGTATGTACATATTTAATTGCTTTTAATTCAACCAACAAAACAATACTAAAATTTATTCAATATTTATTAAAAAATCCGTGTTACTTAAAATAGTCTGTGATTTTGCTTTGCAATTGTTTTGAATGCAAAATCTTAAAATTCTGTTCAGTTTTTAGCGATGAAAGGGTATTAAATGTATTCTCTTTATTTGCAACATCTGAAGCGCAAACAAATTTTTGAAGCATCTCAACGGCTAAGCATGCCTGAGAAACGGAAGGAATATCAATATCTGATACGGCTATATCTTCACCACGTTCATCGACTTCATTCCCAGATACAGATTTGGAGATGTCTTCATCGTCGTCATACTACTAAGATGCGAACAGAATCATCAATATTAACCAATTCTTCCACAACTTCGCGATGTGTATTACTGCATAGGAATTTATAATGAAAGACTTTATATTGCATACTGAATAATGAACAGTGAATAGTGTACAAATTAAACTTAAAATTAAAATTAATTTATTAATTCAACTTAACAAAATCTTTCATACGGTAAAGGAAGGAAAAAAATCTTTCAATTTTTGAAATTAGGTTTTCTGATCAACAATAAAACAACACTGGTAACAATTTGTAGTTTTCTAAAAAACATTAAACAACAAAAAAAATAAAAAATTAATATTAACGCAAACGAAACGAAACATTTAATATAAATATACTAATAATAAATAACATACATATATAAAATGAGGTAATAATAGAAGTTTAAAAAAAATTTTTTAAAAAAAATTTAAAAAAATTTGAAAATTTGGACATTTGTTGCATAATAATTATTCAAAAGTGTTTTAAAATGAATGAATGGAAATCAATGGAGCTTTTACAAAACCAGCATGATGAAAGCAGTTTTTAATAACGGCGGGCTTCACATCACTCCACGCAGCCTCTAGTATTAAAATGGCATCTAAAACGTTTATCTTTGTATCGTGACCATTGTCAATTTTGGCAAGAACACTAGAAACTTGTCGATTTCTGTAGTGGCATGTTAAGGATTTTATAACTCCTTGGTCCATGGGCTGTAACACTGAAGTAACGTTAGGTGGCAAAAAAACGAGTTTAATTGAGTTCAGCCCTTGAACGTGTGGGTGAGCCGGACAGTGAGCCACTAAACATATTCTTTTCCCATCTTTAGTCACAACACGGTCCCAATTATTCAACCATTTTTCAAAAATGAATGATGTCATCTAAGCTTTGGAATTGTTTTCGTAATCGACCGGCAAAGACCGCACATTTTTGGATTTTCCAATGACTAGCAGTCTCATTTTTGATGTCCCTCTGCGCACAATTTAGGCCATACATCCATCAACCACGATTCACAGACTATTTCTGGGAATGCGCCACGCTCACCACATACCTTTCCAAAAATAATGTTGTGTCGATTTCGAAAGCGTTGAAACCATGACGACGAAATTTCGTTCGTAATACCCAGCTTTGTTGCAAACTCATCCGCATTGCCTTTCAATGTTGGACCATTAATAGGAACGTTAAAACTTCGCTGATG
The DNA here is from genome assembly GCA_963931995.1 of Phaonia tiefii. Classification (NCBI taxonomy): domain Eukaryota; kingdom Metazoa; phylum Arthropoda; class Insecta; order Diptera; family Muscidae; genus Phaonia; species Phaonia tiefii. Next base: position 164,667,674 of record OZ008369.1, read on the forward strand.
TTTAAACCACTTTAACAGACAATCGTCTAAATCTTCCATAGTTGATTTTCTAATTCTTTTTAATTTTGTTGAATTTTCGTTCAAGCATTTTGTAAGTTTATCTTTACTTTTATAAATTGTTAATATGGTAGAATGGCCTACACCAATTTTTTTGGTTAAATCAGTATTTTTCTCACCACTATCAAGTCGCTGAATAATTTCTAGTTTTTCCGATATTGTAAATTGTTTGCGTTTTGTATCCATCGTGTTATTGATTTACTTTGCATACAAATGTAAAACCTACGCACTGGAAAATAAATCAAACTGTTTAAATTCAACAACATTCGACGGCGCCGCTGCTCACATGTGTTGTCAGTTTAGCTCTTTTAGGGCATTTTTAGCTCTTTTTTTAAATTGCTTTATTTTTTGACCATTTTGCTGATTTTTTGACCGCTTCTGGCAACACTGCTAATTCACATATCCCGTTCGATGGATGTATGTATGTACCATAGATAAAGGAAATAAGTAGATATCGCTCAGGCGTTGTCAAGTACTGCCACTAGGTGCTGTGTTGTCGTTTTGTAACTTTCATTGACGTTTCTCATAACTTTCACTGACGTTTATTCAACAATGTGGGACATTTTTTCAATACAAAAATAGAATCATTTTCCAGGTTGTGCTATTCGAACAACTAATTTACTAATTTACCACTTTCAAGTTAAAATTTTGTTATTTTGATTGCATCTTTTTGTTTACTGTTATTGTTGGTGTTCGTTTGTGTTGAATTTGAGAGCAACGGACCACAAAACAAAAACAAAATCCCTGTTGATGTTGCCTACCATACCTATTGTTAGCACCTGTTCTAAATACATCTTGCAAGGTATGTTTTGTTTGGGATCAAACGTTGTAATTATTACATCCAGCTCCATATGGAAAATATCCCATTGAACAAGAAATTTCCCAAGGCATGTGCGATATCTAGTTAATTCCTTTATCAATGGTAAGTACATATGTAAAAAAAAATTCCCCGAATCAATACCATTTTGCCTACTTAGTCATTATGTGCGATAGCAAAATTCAAAACTTTTCAGGAAAATACGACGTTGTGACCAGAATGTCGCTAAATGCGAAGTCGGTGTAGGCAATATTAATTAGTATGAGCTTAAATTCGGGATTTCGAAATTTCGTCATTATAACCGGAATGACTTATTCACGACCTAGCTCGATTTCATTCACTTTAAGACAAAGAAAAAAAAACACATTTTTTCCTTATTTTACTTCATTGTTTTTCTTTAAAAATTCAACTTAAGAGATAAAAACATAGACGAATATAGGTATAGATACATTTATTCTCTCAATAAAATAAACGTCATGGGTACGGTGGAAAGTGAACATTGGATGGTGGAAAACATGGGTTCAATAATACCAGATAGAGGCAATAGTAAACAACGTCCAACAAAGAAACAACATCCGAATTTCGTGTTTTTGTGGCAAACTAGGTATGTTAAATGCAATACAAATGTATACCAACGATAAAAGTCAACAAAAAAGTGCAAAATACAATTAAATTTGTGGGTTCTACACCAAAACGACATGACAAAGTTAAGTGAACATATTTATACTCCACCTGGTGTAAGTTAATTTTAAATTTAATTTCTCTCATTTCCACAAACCTTGCTTTCAAGTCTAGGCAATTTTTCACGGCATTCTAATGTCACCGCCATAACTCCTTCTCGATTCTGTTCCACAACTCGTTTGGACACGCTAGCGAGCAATTGCCGTTCCTGGTATGTGTAAGGCACGGGTGCTCTAGAATTGGGTTTTGACAAAAAAAATTTCCCACAAAAAGTGAGTATGGGGTTTGAAAACACTATATTTATGATTAAAAAAAACGAATTTTTAAAAAAATCCTAGGACGAATTTAAAAGTTATGACCATTTAAAATTTTTGGTTTTAAAAAATTAGGCGCCTTTGGCAAACTCTTGGAAAAACAACTGCTCAAAATAAATGTTGGCGTCAAACAACGTATCATGTTGATGGTCGATGGCCGCCTTTGCAGTTGACAAATAATATGCCCTCTGCAACACTGACTATTACTGTGAATGGTCACGGCAAATTCAATAATCTTCTTTGTTTACTTTTGTAAACGTTTAATCATTCACTCGCGCTACGTAAAACTTAGAAGCAACACAAAACGGCACAACGAAAAGCTAATTAAAATTAAAAGTGAAAGAAAATCTAAAATTAAAGTCTGAAATAAAAGTTTAAAAAGAAAAGAAAAAACTTTGGTTTTAATTAAAAGGCCACTATACACTGATTTAAAGCAATTACGCCTTCTTAAACCAGTTTTCGCGTACTGCTATATTTTTTTTTATTTTAGATCAGAAGATCCATAATTTTTTTACTACAATATAATCTAAATTCAACTTGATCTGGTATTTTACTGTTTCAATTAAAAGTTCCGATAAAATTGAGTTTATTTAAGCATATGTATTTTTATGTCTATGCTTGAGTATATAAAAAAAAGAATTCTCACGAAAAATACAGAAAAATGTTATGCGCTATTTGTATGGGCAAAACAAAACAACTCCGTAAGATATCTCTTCAAATGTCACAAGATATAGAAGAGTTCTTTATTCCTAACTTTGACTTATCAAGTTCAATGTTTTCTACATCTATATGTGATTCTTGACGCAAACAAATCCTTAAAAGAAAAAATAAATCTTCTTCTGCAATGTCATATAAAATTTTTAACTATAATAATGTTGAACGGCCTAAGCCATCTATCAGAGGTAAAGATTGTATGTGTTACATTTGCTCAAATGCACAGTGTACAGATTTTAAGTTAAATAAAATTAAATCGTCGTCCGTCAAACAGAAAGTAGGAAGACCTTCGAAAAAACTTACACCAACTCCAAAAAAGGCAGTGCTTTGCACTAGCTGTGTAGAGGAAAATCCCACAAATGCAATAAACAAAGTAAATTTAGAAACGTTCTAAGTATGACTGGAGAAAAAATGCTGGAACAAATATCCTCTAAAACGATAACAGAAAAATCATTGGCTAGCAATAGCTCATTAAAAGTATCTTTAGAGAATAATCGTGGAAGACGTCCTCTAAAAGTATCTCTTGCTAGCGCTTCTGAAAATTCTGAAGTTGGTAAACAATTAACTGCACACGATATTTCAGTTTTAAAATGTACACATAATTTAAGTAATAAAAAAACCTTAAAAATTACATCACTTTTAAGAAAAACTGTAGGTAATAAATCTATTGAAACAAATATTAATAATAAGCTACAAAAAAAAGTCATATATTTGACGAATATTTTAAATCCAAAGCTTTTGATTTTGTAAAAAAAGACAAAAAGCTCGGAATTGTAAAACTCCCAACTACTGTTGCATATTGTAGTAATGTAGATGGATTTATAAACAAAATAAAGCAAGAAAGATGCTATCAAAATGAAGTTCTTCAGTTTAAAGTTGGTGCTGATAGCGGTGGAGGTTTTTTAAAAATATGTTTAAATATTTATGAAGATACTAAAAATCAACAATCAAAATCTGAGTTTCTTGATACTGGCGTTAAAAAGTTATTTATTTTAGCCGTTGCTCACGATGTGCAGGAAAATTATGAAAATCTGGCAATTCTATTTGAAAAGTTAAATTTATCAAGCCAAACTTTACCAAATAATATAGTATTTTCAAACGATTTAAAATTGGGTAATATAGTTTCGGGTCTAATGAGCCACGCATCCAGCTTTCCGTGTTGTTGGTGCGAAGTGGAAAAAAATCGCTTACAAATGTGTGGAAAACTAAGGACGTTTGGAAGCATTCGTAAAAATTATGAAGGCTGGTGTGAAAGTGGTAAGCATCAAGAAGATGCCAAATATTTTAAAAATTGTGTAAACAATCCAATTATATCTGAGCTAGACACAACATTAGTTTTGGACAAATTTCCACCGCCTAAGCTGCACCTATTATTAGGTGTAGTAAATAAAGTCTTCGAGTGTTTGGAAAGAATGTTTCCAGACATCTCACTAGAATGGGCTAAGTTTTGTAATGTTCAAAGAGAGTTAATGCATGGTGGAACTTTTAATGGTAATTCTTCAAGAAAACTCTTAAAAAATGTGTCATTTCTTGAAGAAAATCTACCATTAACATTTTTACTCTTTGCTAAGGTTTTCAACAGTTTCAATATTGTGGTAAGCTCATGTTTTGGCAAAACATTAGATGAAAATGCAGCGCAACATATTGAAACATTTAAAAATAATTACCTTCAACTTTGTTCACTGACTAACCAAAAATTGTCAGTAACTCCCAAAGTGCATGCAGTATTTCACCATATACTGGAGTTTTGTACTAAAGCAGACACCGGATTAGGACCTTGGAGTGAACAGGCTTCCAATCTGTTCACTCAGATTTCAAGATGGTTTGGAACAGATTTAAACGAACAACTAGTGATCCACATTACGGAAAATGGCTACAAAGAGCAGTTTGTGAGTATAATTGAAATTATATTTAAATTTTATTATATGTGTATTTTAAATAAAATGAAAAATAAATAAAAAAATTAAAAATATGTGTATCAATTTAATAAGTTTAAATGGGGGGTTTAGAAGTTGGTTTAATTTGAGATTTGGACGATACTTTCATGCTGATTTCATCTCTAAAGAATATTTTCTACCTAACAAAAATTTTTTTAATTGTGTTTATTTAATTAAAAATTGCTTGCTTTTACTACAGTATTATTTTGAATTTTCATTTATTGAAAAATATTTATTTTAATAGTTGTTTTTATAAGATATTTCAAATGGCGCCCAATTTTTATAAACCAAGAACTTTAAATGGTCATAACTTTTAAATTCGACTTAGGATTTTTTTTAAAATGCGTTTTTTTTAATCATAAATATAGTGTTTTCAAACCCCATACTCACTTTTTATGGGAAATTTTTTTGGTCAAAACCCAATTCTAGAGCACCCGTGAAGGGAATTGTTTCTTTTGCAAAGCAGGGTGGTAATGACATTTAAAAATTCGCATTCCGCGAATTTAAAAGAAATAACAATAACAACATGTGTGAATGAAAACGAAAAGGGTTGCGTGTCTTGCTTAATCGGGATAGGTTTTGCAGTTCTGTGCATGCATTTCTAAAAAAATAAAGTAAAATAAGGGAAAAATTTGTTTTTTTCATTCTTTGTCTGAAATCGACTGAAATCGTTATAGGTCGTGAATAAGTACGCCCCGCTAAATTATAGCGCTGAACATTATGGGCTATTTAAAATTTGGGACTGCATTATGAAAGACTCAAAGATTCGTCAAGATTCACAACAATTTCGTAAATTTTCCCCAAAAAAGGCGATAAAATCCAAAAAATGGGCGAAAGCGCCCTTTGGCAGCACTCAAAAATAAAAATAAATGTCAAAAATCGCAATAAGCCTTTCGCAAAGAATCGCGATAAGCCTTTGTCGCAAAAAAGTTTGACCCACCCTAATATACATCCATATATCCTCTACACGTAGGTATATGAATAGGAAACTTATTATTATTTAACCACATACATACCGGGTGTCCGCCGGGAACGTATACTACTTTGCTTTGCTGCCATTTTGGTAAACATTGGTCTTGACAGTTCATATTTACCAGTCGTGAAGTAGAGACCGGACAAATTTATTATTGAAAAATATTCGATAAACCAACGTGTTTTAATCGTTAAGACATTTTATTAAAATCAATCATCGATTACTCGGACGATGAGAAAGTTATGTGACATTTTTGGGAGAAACAACGTGTCAACAAAACCCACTATTTATCGTGTAGTGAATTATTTCGAAGATAGAGGGTCTGTAGCTGATAGGCCCAAGCATGGACCACAACGTACTGCAAGATCGGCTGAAAACATAACTGCTGCTCAAGAAAGTGTTCAAAACAATCCATCAACCTCAATGCGATTCCGTGCTCATGAGCTTGGTCTTCAAAGAACAACTTTGGTCACAATTTTCCACAAGGATTTGCATTTGTTTCCATTTAAGATTCAGCTGACACAAGAGCTTCTTCCACAATACCATTTACGGCGCCATACATATGCCACGTCGCATACAGCCAGTATTACAATGGAATTACTGCGAGACCTCTTTCCACAACAAATTATTTCAAGATATGGTGATGTTGATTGGCCTCCACGGTCGCCTGATTAGACTGCTCCGGACTTCTTTTTGTGGGGATATCTGAAAAGCAAGGTTTATGCAAACAAACCAGAAACGCTTGAGCAACTCAAGCAAAATTTTTGTGATGAAATTAATGAAATACCGCCTGAAATGTGTGAGAATGTAATGAAAAATGTGCTCAAGAGGCCTCGCATTTGTGAGGCTAACAGAGGCGGACATTTATCTGATATTGTATTCCATACCTAATTGCCGACATTAAATAAAACAGTTATCAATATAAGATCCATTCTCTTTCATTTAGTCAAAAATTATAAACAAACAAAGTAGTATACCTTCCCAACGGACACCCTGTATATTTGTTTTTATTTGTAGGAAAATACCATAATATTCTTCCAGACGAGAGTTTCAACATGGGTTGAATATTACATATTTAGCAAATTGAGTACACATGTAACAAAAAAATTTATTACATCATTAAAGAATTATTATTAAAATTATTATTCAAAATACCTGCCACCAATGTTATATTTAAATACTTTAAATATTCGTATTAATAAACAAATAATTTCAAACACAGTACAAAACATTTATTGCAGCAATGATACAAATTCATTGCCGCAGGTGAAACAAAATTATTGCAGCAATGAAACAAATGCATTGCAACAACGAAGCAAATTCGTTGCAACAATGAAACAAATTCATTTCAGCAATGAAACAAATTCATTAAAGCAATGAAACAAGTTTACTGTAACAACGAAACAAATTCCTTGCTGCACTGAAGTAAATTTATTGTTCCAATGAAACATATTAATAGCAGCAATGAAACAAATTCGTTGCAGCAATGCAAAACATTCATTACCATTCATAACCACAGTTTTGATAAACACATTTTCGTAGCAGTAATTCTCACTTTAGCTCACTTCGATGACAAAAGTTGTTGGGTCGACGGACATTTTCATTTCTGTGACGAAGCTTCAGTGTTGGATTAATGAATATGTCATTTGTTGTTAAGGTGGTTTCACATTGTTGGCGCGTTCAAAACTGGTACATAGAATTGGCATTTGCCTTTGAGTGGACTTAGAGTTTAAAGCCTAGTATACATAATCTTCACCATGAAACACTTCACTGTCGAGAAGAGCACTCCGACCTCTAAAAACAGAGGCACACCTCAAAGAGGGACCTCGTCTTCGCTTTGCGTTCGCAAATGCAGGTAGAAACATTGTTGCTTATGCGGACCAGGTGGCAATAGCAGTAAAGAGTTAGTATCCAATTACATCAGGAGTCATTCTCTAGGATAACCTCTAAAGGACTGCGGACATATGGGCGATCTAGTCGTGTTTACTTGAAGTTATTAAACTTCCCTTATAGAACATAGCACTAGTGATGGGGAAAAAAGTCATTAATCGATTAATGAATCATATGATTAATTGAAACCGAGCGATTGTTAATTGCAATTAATTGAAGGAAAATGAAAATAATCGAATAATCAAATGATTTTTTTAATATTTTAACTAAACCGTGTAATTTTGTGGTATGTTGATATGTGAATTGTAATGCAAATGCCTTGTAATAACAATAACAAAGAATTAATAAATGAAAGTACATATCAAATGAAAAAAATATATATATTTTTATTTTATTTGTTCATTACAGAGTTTAGAAACAATAGTTTTGACAGGCGCGAGGTCGCCAGCCTTTTTTCAGTGGCAGTAGCACCTGCCTTTGAATAGAGGCGCTCTGCTGGTACCGAAGTGCCTAAAAGGTAACAGTAGCGACGAGATAATATATAAAGCTTAGGGTACACCGTTCTCATTTCCTCCCAGGCATTGATGACGTCGCATTTCAGCTCCAAAACAGGAGTGTTAAAAAAAAGCTAAGTTCGTCCTGAATTTGGATTCAGTCGTTGTCCGTTTTGCGACGTTTGTGAGCCAGCGACTTGTGGTGGGCCCATAAATCAAATGCAACATCGCCAGTAGAGGATCCATCACTCATGCTTCCTAGACTTTCATTTCTTTGAGAAAGTTGCACCATTTCGCTTCTGATGTGCCTCATAACTGTAGCCAAGGCCATGGGATCATGAAAGTGAATCTTTTTAAAACGTGGATCCAACAAAGTTGATGCCGCAAAGAAATATGAATGCTCCATTGCTCCAAATCGCCGACCGAACTGGGTAAAAATAGTTTCTTTTAGCTTGGTTGCCATAGGTGACTGGCAAACCACCTTTAATATTTGCTGCTGTCGTCCACAATGAGCAATCGGAATGATTAGGCTCAAAGTCGCATACTTCTTGAGTGGTCATCGCTTCCAAAGGCTTAAGCTAGGCTGTGATCTCGACCATGTCATCCTTGTCTTTGGTTGATATAATTTGGGGTGCATCTGAAAAGTTTAATAGCACTTGGCCGATGTATGAGATTAGCGTGATGAAGCGCTCAAGCATATAAAACGTCGAATTCCACCTTGTTTTGACGTCTAAGATCAGCTTTAACATTTTTCCCTCTGGGACGCTAGCAGAAGACTGTAGCTGTCATAGACTTATAGTAGACCCACTAGTTCTCCCTCCAAATTTATGACATTTGGCCCGGTGTGATATTTACGTTTGATGTTGAAAAGAATTGCTTTCCTAATACCAGATAGAGGCAATGGTTCAAAACATCGAACAAAATAACAACAACGGCATTTCGTTTTGTGTATTAAAATTATTGTGTTAAATACAACACAAATGTAAGCTAACAATAACAGTCAATAAAAAAGTTTAAAACACATTTAAATTTCACAGTTTTTCACCAAAATGGCATGAAAAATTAAAGCAAGAAGTTATTGTAATTCCACATGGTGTATGTCACTTTTCGTCAAACATCTCTCTATCACACCGACCGCATCATGAAGAGTGTGAAAGGAAACGTCAGATGAGCCAAATATTCTATCTAGTCTGAGATTACTCTATGGTAGCTGTTGTAGATGATCGTTTGCTTTTACATGGCGTTTTATCCAAACTACAATATTTCTGCATTTGGCAATCAAATCGGAAGCTTCTGGAATGTTCGAGGAACTCATGCACACTAAATTTAGTGTGTGCGCGAAACACGGAATGTGGTGGGATTTTCCGACACTTTGATGAACAGCTTTAACCATGTTTACACCATTATCCGTCACCACTGCCATAACCTGATCGTTGGTTAAAGAAAACTGGGCCAATGAATCCATAAACACTTTAGCGATGTGGTCAGCTGTGTGAGCTTGCGTTAATTTAAACACGCCAATTGTGGCATTGATTTTGCTTGTTTTCGAACAAGCCATGAAGGGTTATACCAAGCATGCTATTCATATTGATGTCCGTCCATATGTCCGTAGTCAAACATATGTTTGACACTTGGCACACCATTCTTCCAAAGTTCTTCATCTCCTCCTCATAAATTTTTTCCATTTGAACTTTAATTGTTTTCCTTGTTGGAACTTTATAGAGGGGATGCTGCTCCTTCATTAGTTTCAAAACCCCCTGCCCTAAATTAATATTTTATATTCGTGACACTATAACAACAAGAATATTTTACAATATATTATTACCTTCTACGTGTGAAAATGGCAAATTATCCATCACAATCATTTCAACAATTGATTTGGTTAATTTGTGGTGCTTGGAGCTACCTGACGCGTAACTGTTTGCGTTTGAAAAAGCAGCTCGAATATTGGGGTGATTGCACTTGGGCTGACTGTTCTCCACTTCTTTTGCTTTTTGGCATTCCTCATCACCCTCAGAGTCTTCATTGCATACTATTGGTGCCTATATACAAATTTTAAATGAATTTAATTGTAATTGAAGCTGAAACACTTACTTTGAGGGATTCAGCATCTTTTGGGTGTTTTAGCCTAGTGTGCTGATGCATGTTCGTAGTATTCTTGCACCATTTTATTCTTTTCTCACACAACCGGCACTGCACTTCCTTGTCGTTAATTTTGGAATAAAATTTCCACACTTTGCTTTGAGTTGGAGCCATAGTTTTGTTAGAAAAATTAGAAATTGTTAGAAAGCGTCCGTACCAAGCCCTTTTTTGCAATGATATTAGAGATGTCAATATTTTGCTATTACGTTTTCTTTCGATTATTTTAGCAACTAATCGATTAACGTTTCGATTCATCCAAACCCATTTTTCGATACAATTAAAAAATCGATTATAATGCATCAAATGATTAATCGTCCCACCGTTACATAACACTTTGAATAGGTCTTAAATTACTCATGCATAATGCGTCAAATACGTGGGTTTTATTTTAGACAGGTAGTAAAAGCGATAATAATGTATGCAATTATTGTGTGGTTCCCGATTCTGGTGATGCTCCACTGAAGCACTGAGTGTAATTTCAGGTTTGCTGCGAATGAAACTGTTCGTAGCAGGAATGAAACTGTTCGTTAGTTCGATAACAAAAGTTGTTGGGGTGATGAACATTGTCAGCCCTGTAACGAGGCTTTTGTGTTCAGTGTGCGTCTAAAAGTGGATGCAAGCCAATATATTGTCATCAATATTATAACACTTTTATAACTATCATATCTAAAACTCGGTCATACAATCACTCGTTTAATATTAAGTCAGCCGTCACGGAATACCCTATCACACTCATTTATCCTAAGCGTCTAAATTGCATTCTACAAACGAGACAACTTTATGTTGTCCGGCAGGATTTGTAAATATTCACAAACTATTTTCCTGTTAAATGACTGAATAACGATTATGTTATTTCAACTATGAATGAATAGAATTGTAATTGTGTGGGTCCTTTCAGTCATGGCTCGATGCTGAGTGCAATTTTAATGGTGTTATGGCAAGCAATGTTTTGGCATTAATAGGAATTTCCGAAATCAACAGGAAGGACAGGTCTAAAGTGAAAGTGGAGGAAATGTCATTTAAACTAAATAAAAAAAATATTGTCCATTTGTAAGTATCATGCTAGTTGTTAAAAGCTAGGTGGTTAAAATTGTTAAGATGTATAAATGTTTTTGGGTATTTCTGTCCAAAAAAAATGTGAAACGGTTAAGAATACATCGTGTGCCATGTTAAACACTTACCAAGTACCTGGAATCGTGTCGTTAATTACGCGTCACTTAATTTATTACAGGTTATGTGAAAATCTTGGGACCTAGCCATAATTAAATTTTTGTGTAAATTTAAATATTAAATTGTTGGAGCATTTGGTCGTATTTTCAATTTATTTTCGGTACCCTTTGGATAGCATCGTCAGGAAAATAAACACAATTACACAATTAAAGGCTTAGCAGGTCATATTGTTCTATTTTAATTCCACGACGAAAACTAAAGCAGCTTCTTATGCAGCCCTAAATACCGTTGCATATCGTTAGTTGAAATGCAAATGGCCCTAATTAACAAAAAATCAAAAATTATATACGCACGCTACAAAATCTGCCTATTTTTGTTGTTTGGATGTAAATATAACGTGTTTGTAGCTTGTCCTACATATAATATACGTGTTCTCAAACACATTGTGTTTGCTATTCAATATAAAATGTTTGAGACACAATGATTTATAGGCTATAACATACGTGGTTATGTCCCAAATGTGGCTTTGTTTGTTGAAAACAGCTAAAAACCAAAACGAGACTGACAACAATGAAACAAAATGGCACGAGATCTTTAAATAGTAAAAACAATACTTACAAACATGTGAATGTTTCCTGCAATATGTTGCTGGGCCGATATTTTTCAGCTTGTCCACACTAAATTTTAGAGCACTGCGATCACAAAATGCGATATTTTGAACGAAATCTGCGCTTACTACAAGAGTTTTGGTTTGTCTATAAAGGTTTTTGCCTTCCCTGCATACCTCTCTTTGTCTCTCCATCAGCTAACGATATGAGAAATTACTGAACTTTTCAGATCTAAGATATGTCATGCTGCAAGCTTTCACCATGATGTTTACTGTGAATCCCTGTGAATTTTGTGTGACTAACTGAAGTGGTGCAATGGTTAGTGTGCGCGGCTCTTGTACATGAGATCCTGGGTTCGAACCCGGCTCTGACCACCTACAAATTTTCTTTCGACGACGGTCACCTCGCATAGTGACGGCGACACTATCGAGTATATAGCCATGAAAAAAGCTTCTCAAATTACCGTTCGGAATCGGTGTAAAACTGTAGGTCCCAATCAGTGAGTGAAAACTGGAAAGCGCACAGCTCAGTGATTGTGAGAAGTTCTCCCCAGTCCCTTCATGGGATGTAATGGGAAACCATTTATTTATTTATAACTGAAGTAATTCAAAATGATGATGACCGGGATACAGACTTCGTGCATTACCTTCAATAATTATATATCTTTTAGACTGAGAGAGGAATTGTTATTGGTAACACAATACAGCCCTTTCAGCTAAACAATGTAAAATCAAGCTAAACAGTTAATTTATTCCTCTAATTCCCGGTTATTGTTTGTATACTGTACTAATTATATTCTGCCACAGTTACATACTGGTCTCAACTCAAGCATTTGTTTTTGGCATAAACTAAAAAAAATTAATCGTTTTCAAAAAGGGATGCATTGCCGAAAAGCTAACACTATCGAGGCACTTCTTAATACTTTACGGTTGGTTACAGTGTTTCTATATTGTATTTCTATATATGCATATACTGCCCTAGATTAATGCGAATATAAAAGTTACAGCCAAAGCCACGATCTCGAAAGAAAACCTAAGCGAACGAAAGCCAGTCACTCACTTTCGGTCTTATCCCAGGCTTTAAATGTTATTGTGTGATTGTGTGTTTGCAAAATCGGAAGCCACTAACTATTTTCGCTGTCAGCTATGCGAACGGAAATGTCAAAACCAGTCACTTGTCTTTTTGTTGTCGCATAGCTGGAAATCAAATAAAAGCTTGAAACCAAAAACAATTTATATAGAATTCAATGGAAGAAACACAATGGACTGAAAATAATGTCATTATAATACATTTTTTATTAAAATATATTTCCATTTCAGCACAAAAACGCCAACTTTGCGGCACCTGTAGATACTGGTTCTTCGTAATCTTCTCTCTCGCTCCGAAATTAAATGGCGAACGTCAAGTTTATGTTATTGCTTTGAACAACAACAACACAAACACACGTAAAACCATGCAAACGACAAGTCGAGAGATAGTGACTCGCTTTTTGAATTGAAAGTGAGTGACTGCCTTCGTTCGCTTGAATTTTGTAGGAGAGAGTGTAGTGGGGTCCGATTCTGTTCTGAATTGTATATGTTTTCGTTCGTTTGTTAGTGACTACCAAATCAGCTTTTTGTCGCATAGAAAGTAAGCGAACGTTAACGTTCGACATTGTGACATTGGCTGTCAATAGGTTACATGCTATAGCATAAATAAATTGCAAGGGGATTAGAACACAAGCATCTTAAGAATGTAATATTTCTAAATCTTTGTATTTTTGAAGTGTTAACATCTATAGGCGCGGATAGGGACTAATCTCACAAAGTGAACACATCCAAACACAGTTTGTCCGACTGCGATCATACATTGTTTGCCGTTAAACTCCACCGAAACGGCTGGACCGATTTGTATGAAATTTTGTGTTCATTTTGGGTAGGTCTCAGAATCGGCCAACGTCTATTTCTCATACCCAGAAATGATATGGGTGACCCACCCCTATATAGAACACAGATTTGCCCGACTGCGAAAAAACACACACTGATGTAGCGGCAGCGAATAGTTGTCTTGTGTGGGTGCGGAGCACTCTCAGAGCAAAGAGTATAATGACGTGGTTATACGTATATAAAAATGAGATAGCAAGAGAGCAACGAAAATTGTGTGAACTTGTGTAGAGTTTGGTAGTTCATGAACTACCTAGTTCATTTAGGGTGACCAGACATCACCCTCATGAACATAATGATCATGTTCGATACGGCGAGTATGTTCGTAATTGTTACTACCCGGGCACCTTAAATGAACGAGTTCGAGAACTAGTGAACGAGTTCGACACAAGCCTAAACTTGTGTAGCGTATGTACGAACACAACAGTGTACGAACAAAATAATGACACATGTGCTTGCACTGGTCTTTAAATAATTTTAAGTATTAATATTATTTAACTGTAGCAGCATCATATGATTGAACGCTGTTTTTTGTTTTTCAATGTAACATTTACTAATGTGTTCATAGAAATCGAACAGGTACCGTGTAAGAAAAAGGTGTTAACACATCGCCCGTGAGTTCGAACGCTCATTGGGTTTTTTAGATTGTCCTTTGTAATATAGTATTTTTAAAACAATACCAAAAAAAATTTCTTATATTTCATAGAGGAAAAAGTATTTTTGGGCACGCTTGTACACGAATCTGAAAATTCAAGATTGTTTGTTAAGGGATCTATTTACATGTCAGATATATACCATTTGCGCTCTTTCCTAAACATGGTCCAAAACCAATATAAACAACAATAAACAGAAAGACATAGATCAAATATATTCTCCTCATATTTGTGAGGGAAGTCGTTAACAACCTAAATTGGCCGATGAAGTATGATTACGGAACAATCATATAGCATTGCATGCACTTAGTATATCTCAAACAGCTCCATCTACCCCAAATAAACAAAATTATATTCACATTACTTTGAACCCACAGACCAATATCGATCAAAATTTTCCGAATTATTTGTGAGTTAAGAAATGTCGTACAAAATTGTTTTAACTTAGACGCACTTGTAACTCCTGTGGGCATGAGTTTGGGTGTGGCCCGATCATTCAAAAAAATTATAAGTTTCATATATTTGGAATCCCTTACAATGGAGGTAGTGAGAGGATATCCACAGTTTAATACAAAATACATTCAGTCTAAATTGGAGATATGATGGTTTTTATTGCATAATAAGTAAGTACTTTTGGTGGCCGGTCAAAAACCCAAAAGAACATAATCCGAAAAACAAAATTTTGAGGTAAGTCCCCCACGAAATTGCCCACAATCCAAGATGTCTAATTGTGAATATATTCCTTTTATTGATGACTGCGATTATTGCCGGTTTATGGGGAGACAAGTTGGGAGAAATACATTCAAAATATAAAGTTTGCTATTAATAGCAAGCAAGGTGTGCTACTTAGCAGCAGACAATTTGATTGTTACAGCAATAGCAACTGTACAGCAATAACAACAAACGTGTTGTAGGGTTCATAAATACCTAACTAATTCTTTGCTGGAACAAAAAATCTATGGTTACTGAAATAGCAAATATGTTTGTTTCATCTATTCAGTATACTTTTCTTCTGTGTATGCTCATACTTTTTGTGTGCACAAATACCCAGCCAGCCAACGGAGTCCGTAAGGTTCTCCGTTCCAAAGGAGCATATACGCCGGAAAAAACAGAAACTCAAAATATATGAAAAATCTGTACCCTAGGGACTCCTTAAATGAGTATTTTCTGAGTCCCTACACGCTCAGTTAGATAATCCATAAGGACTCCGTGCGGACTCCTATAAGTGAGTGTTTTGGAGTCCCAGAACGCTCATTCAGATAACCAGCAAAGACTCCGCACGGACCCTTTTCTGCGCTTATAATTTTTAAAAAAATTATTTATAATTAATTTTAAAAAAAATCAAATTATCGACTGCTGCGCATTTCCTCCATTCATAATGGAGTACTCCCTTCTATGTGTTCTTCACATATTATTTCCTTAATATCCCGAAATAAGAAAGATAGGTGCAAAAATAGCAAAGCTAGCCACTTAGGCGGCTTGAGGCAGGTTTCCTGAAGGTAAATATTAAGTGGTTGCAAAAAATCGTGGAATTTAATCAAAATTTGCCTTTTTTATTATTTGCATTATCGAATTACAAAACACATGTTTATTACAGCACTGATATTATTTTTGAAAATTCTTAACAGATTTCAGAATTTACAGGTATTGCTAACAGACATATTATCTTTTTTAGATCTTAGATGCCTAAAACTTTTAACAATTGATTACTTCAGCTGGAGCTGTATCCAGCCCATTACAGGCACAACATAATATCTACCAGATGTTGTTCAAGAAAAACATAGTTATGTATGGAACTCGATTTCTTTTGCATGGCCACCACGGGCACGCTTGTAGAAGTCCAGACGCTGAACCCAATTTGCGGCGGTTTTCAAGCATAAATCGACCGATACTGATGCAATTTCACGTTCAATATTCGTACGAAGTTCATCAATCGTCGCTGGCTTGTTGGCATAGACCATTAACTTGACGTAGCCCTACAGGAAATATTCTAACGGCGTCAAATCGCACGACCGAGGCGGCCAATCGACTGGGCCATTTCGTGAGATAACACGTTCACCAAACTTGGTTTCCAATAAATTGATTATGGCATTCGCTGTCTGGCTTGTGGCGCCGTCCTGTTGGAACCACATGTCCTCCAAGTCCCTATTATCCAATTGGGGCCAAAACTATTCGGTTATCATTGAACGGTAGCGATCTTGATCTTGATCATCACAGAAGAAGTACGGCCCAATCACGCCGCCGGCCTATAAACCGCACTAAACCGTAATTTTTTCGGGATGCAATGATGACTCATGGATTACGTGTGGATTGCTGTCTGACCAATAACGCATATTTTGCATATTGACGAAGCCATTCAGCCAGAAATGAGCCTCATCGCTGATTGTTGAGGCCTCTTAAAGTTGAGGCCACTGACTCCAAATTTCGGCAGTAAATTTTAATAATTTCGACTCGTTGTTGACTTGTATATCTTTCCATGATGAAATGGCAAACCTGGCTGAAGAGAAATGTCAAAAGAGCGGGAAAAAATATGGCGTCGTTTGCTGTCTCTATCGATTTACTTTTGTAGCGTCTCTGTTGAAAAACCGTTTAGTTGTGAACATATTTTGACATTTAGACTTTTCCACAAATTAAGCAAATATAGATTCTGGACTGAATTCTTTTTCGAAACTTTAATATTTTTAAATGTTTAATATTCAAAAACAAAATGTTATTTTATTTTAACTAATTTAATTTAAGAACTAAATTATTTCTAATTTCCATTAATTTAATAATATTTAATCATATTAATAGAAAGTACATAAATTGAGACAGGAACTGGACTATAATTGAAAATAGAATATTTAAAATTGTGTTCCTACTCTTGCCTCAGTTTAATATGATCATTTAATATAAAATTTAAACATTTATTTTAGAGGAAATAAAAGAATGTGAAAAGTGAAGTTTTACAGAGATAACAGAGACTAAGTAAATGTTAGATAAAACAATTTACAGTTGTTTCTGAATTCCTTTCGTCCATTAGATCTCCTTATTTTTGTTGCAGATTCTGGATGCAAAAACACTTCAGGTAAATGTCAGGTTTCCATAATGATAAAAAATGTTTGAATTGTTGCACTTCCGTCTACGAAGTAGTATTTTGTCTACACTTTAGCAATAGCGAAGTATTGCCGGGTACGCTAGTGTGCCACCCAAATATGATTTTGTTTGTTGAAACCCGTTGCAAACAAATACGTGACAGACAACAAAAAAAAAACAAAAACGCTGCAGATCTCCAATTCATGAAAACAGTGCTTACAAGTAAGTATATGGATGTTCCCAACATATACGTGGTTCTTGCATAATATTATAGGGGCCAATTTTCAGGGTGTTCAAAATGATTACTATACGTGAATCTGGAGATTCAAAGATGACTAGGCTTTGGATTCCAAGCAAGTGTATGCTTGTTGTCGTAACCCTAATGATATGCCTAATGATAACCCTAATGATATGCATCGATTTGTTATTGCCTATCTGATCTTTTACTTGCAACTTTGTAACTGATCTTTTACTATTTGTCAGGACACGACAAAACGTTATAACTTTGCTAAAAACGAAGATATAATTATTACTGTAGGGTCCATCATTGTTGAATTGTTCTTTTCCTCCTAGCTTAAACAGAAATATATATTAGTATGTAAATTATTTTATGTTTCACATATGTATTGACAAAGAAAATTTTGAGTATTCATTTTTCATTTTCTGTACTGATAGCACGTATTTTGAATTTGTTAATAAAATTAGATTTTCATAAAATATAATTCGTGGTCTACAATTACTTATACCTTTGTTTTTAGCAAAGTTATAACGTTTTTTTACAACTCCTGAAAAATAGTACAAAATCTGTTACGAGGTATCAACATATAACCATCGATATTTACAGCTTGTTTCTCTATCTCCAATGAAAGCTTTCGTTCGTGTTCTAGATGAAAGAAAGTTGATTTGGATTTCATAATCTTGTCGTTTCAAGTTGAATGAAAACATAAAGTTTTTCTGTACAAATTTTGGTTTCTCTATTTCGAATGTGGTGTCACGTACGAACAAACATGGAGTCGGGCTAACAAAAATTTCGACTTGGAGAAACCCAATTTGAGTCGAATGTGAGTGATTGATTTTCTTTCGCTTAGCATTTCGATTGAGATTGAGAAACAGGCTGTAAATGTAATTTTCATTCAACTGTGTGTGTATCTACGTTTCATTCATTGCAGAATACACTCGTTTAATTAATATACTCTCTGAGACTTACAGCCTGTTTCTCTATCTAGAACGAAAGCTTTCGTTCGTGTTCTAGACGAAAGAAAGTTGCTTTGGGTTTCACAATCTTGTCGTTTCAAGTCGAATGAAAACAAAAAACTATTTAGTACAAATTTTGGTTTCTCTATTTCGAATGTGGCGCCAGTTACGAACAAACATGGAGTCAGGCTTAGAGAACCCCAATTTGAGTCGAATGTGAGTGACTGATTTTCTTTCGATTAGCTTTTCGTTCGAGATAGTGAAACAGGCTGTTATACGTATTCTGCTCTGAAATCATATTTTGCAATACGTCATACATATCGTGAAGATTTCTAGATATTTCAATCATTTATTTCTAAAATTGTATATATTTTTAACTCTAAATATCACGGTTTCCTGCAATACGTTGCTGGGCAGTGTTTTCTGCATGTAATTCTTTGTAGTTACTTAGCGCATGTAGATTTTTCATTAATGCAATTTTTCCGATGCAAAATTGGCAAAGAGTTTTTAATATTATTAGTTTCATACAATGGGTAAAAAGCTTTAATATGGTATAACTCTGGAACAGTCACAGCAAATTGAAATTTTTCAAGTTTGTTTCGTCTTTTAAAGTACATCATTAGATTTGTAAAATTTCATAGAAATTTTAAAAGGTATAAGGCGTTATTTCCAGAATTTATCCAAAATTTACGAAAAATTTTAATACATGGTACCTGATTGAGTAAAATCATTGCCAAACCTGGTGATTTATGCGTAGACAATAACGGCCTTATTCATAAAAAATCATTGAATTAGCTCTAAAGCATTCATCAGTTATTGGAAGCTTTAAGATTTGACGATTTTAAGAAAGAACCGTATTCATAATGAGTATTTTAACTAGGGAACAGATAATTGACTGACAACCCTGTTTTATGTATTCTCATAGTGCTTGTGTTGTAAAAACAAGATGAACAATAACCGATAGACCGAATTAAATTTTTTTTATTGAATTGCGTCAATTCATTTTTGCAAAATTTTAAACATTAATGGAAAGAACTATTCAATAAAAAGATCAATTAATATTTTGCTATATTCATAAATTTGGAAGAAGTGCCAAAAAATCATATTGAAT
Organism: Phaonia tiefii; assembly: GCA_963931995.1. Classification (NCBI taxonomy): domain Eukaryota; kingdom Metazoa; phylum Arthropoda; class Insecta; order Diptera; family Muscidae; genus Phaonia; species Phaonia tiefii. The sequence continues at coordinate 164,687,426 of OZ008369.1, forward strand.
TGGATTTCAGTTTTGGGTAGTCGAATTTAAAACCGGATAATAGGTTGTAGTTTCAATGTTTTAATTTTATATACATCACTATGTAAACAAAAGTTCATTTTGGTTAAAAATGAAATTGGAACGAAAGTATTTGGTTGCTTAGCAGGATAATGTGACACTATAAACGCTGCAAATATACAAAAAATAATACCAATTGTTTATATCGCATAAATATTTAAGTACGGCACGCGTGAAATGTGAAAAAATGATTTCTTTTGTGTATTAATGCGGATAAAATGGCCTTAAAGAAGGGTTACGCGGTCAACAAAAATGGCGACGTTAGAGAACTCTTAACAGAGGAATTTTTCGATTATGAATACAATTTTTGGACTTTACCTTCTTAAACCTTTAACAAGCCTGTCACAACTTTTTATGAATAAGGCCGTACAAGTTTGGGCGTTTTGCTTTAAAAATGTTGACTTATAAGGTAAGCAAATCGTGGCTATTGACCGGGATTTAAGTAGTCGACGTGCGGAATACCCGATTTTTGGGGGAAATTCGACTTACGCGACCTCTAACTCTCTTCCAAAAAATCTGAAAAAAATCTCAAAAATACTTAACCTATAAGCTTTCAAATAAAGACTGAGCAAAAAAAAGAAATCATTGGTGGGACATTGTCTAATATTTGCCGACTAGGCCAACCGAGGTCAAGTACGGACATTTAATAGTTTACAGAAATATTCAGGTAAACACTTATGTTCATTAGGGTGTACTGAAAACAATTTTTCGGAGGGGATCACAAAATTTGCGTGTTTAATAAAAAAAATTTAAAACACATTTAAATTTCACAGTTTTTCACCAAAACGACATGAAAAACTTAAGTCAGAAGTTATTGTAATTCCACATGGTGTATGTCACTTTTCGTCACACATCTCTCTATCACACCGACCGCACCACGAAGAGTGTGAAAGGAAACGTCAGATGAGTCAAATATTCTCTCTAGTAAGATTTACTCTATGTGCAAATACCCGCTACTTTGAACGTGTCTGTACACCAATTTATATACAACTATTTCCCAAATTTCATGAGAATGTCCCACTGTCGCGAAGTTTGTTTATATTATTTAGTGTCACGCACCATCTTTCATGACTAAAGTCTACCGGCCCTATTCATAGAAAGTTGTAATAGGTTTGTTAAAGGTTTAAGAAGTTAGAGCCCAAAAATTGTATTCATAATCGAAAAATTCCTGTGTTAAAATTTCTCTAACGTCACCATTTTTGTTGAACGTCTAACCCTTCTTTAAGGCTATTTTATCCGCATTAATTCACAAAATAAATATTTTTTTACATTTCACGCATGCCGTACTTAACTGTTATTGTTAGTATACATTTTATTACACAAAACGAAATACCGTTGCTGTTAGTTTGTTGGTTGTTTTGAACCTCTATCTGGTATTATTGAAGTAATTGTTTTCAACATCCAACGTTCATATCACAACAGGTCAAGTGTCATTAATTTGCCTAGAGAATTGCCAAGTCTGGTATAGTAATTAGTCTATGGTAGGTATTTGCAAGTGTAAAATAAATTGCTTCCATTACACCCCATGAAGACCTGGACATCGTCGTCAACAGAAATGTGAGGTGGACAGAGCAGGAGCTGAACCTACATTCTCATGTAAAAGAGCCACCATTGCACCATACACGGCTGTTGGACTGCCTGTTATTATAAGAGATATTACTGTAAAATTTCAATATCTAAGTCAATTTAATGACGATTGTCTTATAATTTGTAGGGCGATTAAAACCTACATACATATATATACTATACAGTCCCCGGTGTTTACTTGAAGGTATTAAAAATGTCTTTATCTCTCAAATTATAACAAAATTTGTATTCACTTTTTAAATACATCTCGAACCTAATTGCAGACCAAGGCTGAGAATTTGTTTTAGTTTGTTCACCAATAGAGTAATCATATACCTGGATTATTCATGTCTCTCATAAAATTTACGACATTAGGTTGAACGTTGAGTGTTGAAAACTATTGATCTAGAGATAAAGGCATTAATTTAAAACAATCAACAAGAAATCACCACCGGCATTTCGTTTTGTGTATTAAAATATTTGTGTTCGTCATGTATTAAAACATGATATGCTCGTCATTTAATAACTCAAGAACAAACCAGGAATGGAGAAATTTTCGAGAAAATTACAAACTAATACATTCGTTGGAAAGGACTACTTTCACTTATGTTTTAAAAAAAAGACATCTAAAAACGTCTACGCATATGCGTTTTACGCAAACCTTTGTGATGGTGTGTTTTCCCATATAAAATGTATGAATTGATTAGTGACCATGACATCATTGAATACTTTTGTCGGCAAGGCAAAGTCTGTCGGGTCAACTAGTATAAAAATAAAAGATAAACAAATGTCCAAAATATGTTTAACTTTCACAGTTCTCTACCAAAACGATATGACGCATTTACGCCAAAAGTTCTGGTAATTCCACCAGGTGTAAGCCAATGTACGTAAAATATCTCTCTCTCTCACCGACCTCATCTCGAAGAGTGTGACATGAAACGTCAGATGGAACCTCCTGGTATATGATAACTCGATGGGTACACCCGACTGAGGTGTACTGGACTGGTTCTCAGTTTTGTATAGCATATTCTGCAGTTTATTCATGTATCACGTCGAAAAAATTTTACCTCTATAGAAAACTAATGCGCTTATGTAAATTTCTTATAACAGTTTATTTACGAGTATATTCGACAGATGACCTTCGGACAATACCAATTCATGCAGGGTATTTAGTTATCAATTAATGAAGTTGCCACGGAGATCAAAACTAGTTAAACCAGTGAGCGCGCTTTCTGACTTATCTATTATTCCACCCAAACCAACAATTTTTCATTTACAAATATGATTCTCACCTTGGAACTTGTATGAACTTCTCACAGATTACTCCACAAAAGTAAACAAATTTGGAAATATCTGTGTTGAGTAAAACAAATATTTTATCAAACCATTGCGTGAGAACTACGAGTAAAAAGTATAATTCTGCTGTCATTGGCTTAGTGTCGGAATGAATGAGAATCAAAAAGTATATTATTCCCTAGAGCAATAGACAATCGTCTCCATCATTCTCTTGTGGTCACAGAGGTAGTAGGAAACTTCATCGAGTTTGAGTTGCTGTTGTATCATAAAGAGCCTGGGATATGCATGCCACAACTGATCGACTATGTAATCGAATTGATAGAAAATATAGTAGATATGTGGAAGGGCGACAAGCAACCAGAAGCAAACCACACAGTAAACTAAGTTTAAATAGTGTTTGATTGATACTAATGACAGCTAAATCATGTTTCATGTTGGTTGCATCGGCCGAAAATAGCATTCCTTTTCAAATCTGTCCGATTTATGTCCAACCGAAGAGCAAGATGCAACTCAAACTCGATGAAATCTCCAATTACCTCGGTGGCCGCAAGAGAACGCTAAGCGAGGGATGGAGACTCTTATTTATTGCTCTCTGATTAGAGAACGTTGTGTGTGGAAACACTGAATACAACGTAAGCATAAAGTAAATATAAAAAAATTTCCCTTTACATTCCATGAAGGAATTGGGGAGAGCTTCTCACAAACAGTGAGCTGTGCGCTTAGTTTTAAACTCACTGATTGGGAGCTACAGTTTTACACCGATTCCGAACGGTATTTTGACAAACTTTTTCATGGCTTAGTACTCAATAGTGTCGCCGTCACTATGCGAGGTGACCGCCGCCGAAAGAAATTCATGGTGGTCAGAGCAGGGATCGAACCCAGGATCTCATGTACAAGAGGCGCGCACACTAACCATTGCACCACCGACGGCCACAAAGCAAATACCAGTACATAAGTTTCAGCCGGGTGAACCGACTTAATCATACCCTCACCCTAAGTCTCAAAAGTGACCATATTCAATAGCAGATTGGCATTGCGCTAAATATTATTGAATACCCAAATTAGTTAGTTTCCCTCCGAATATTTTTATGCGATGTACAAAAATGGGCACGGCAAGTTATTGCAAAATTTTGATCAGTACCAAATTTTATTAAGATCGGTTGATTTATTAGAGACATCGAGTGGACAAACTGCAAATACGCCCAACTTTTGTATGGTAGGTACGAAACTGGGCGTGGCACAATAGTAAGTTATTAATTACAAAGTAGCTTTTAGCAAAATATTGCCTAGTACCGAATTTTATTAAGATCGGTTGTAGTTTACGAGAGTTATCGCGTCGATCAACCGGTCATCTGCCGAACTTTTATATGGTAGGTACCAGAATGGGCGTGGCAAAACAGATCATTTTCTATAGGAGAGCTTTATTTGACTAAATATTGACTAGTAAAACTTTCATAAAGATTGGTTCGGTTTTGCGGGTCTTCTCGTGGCGAACACCCAGACGACCAAACAACTTTTTTTATGGGAGGTACCACAATGGGCGTGGCAAAATCACTCTTGTTCTAATCGGTGATTGGCGTTTGATAATGTGAAGCCTTATACCTAATTTCATTAAGGTCAGAAGTGTTTCACGCGATTTTTCGGATTGACAATCCGGACGAACACCCTGTTTTGTATGGGAGGTACCAGAATGGGCGTGGCAATCTAGCCCATTTCCTCCAGTTAAGTAGGCACTTACATATTATTAACCCGTGTGAGAGTTGAAGCTAATCACATGTACCAGAAGAAATGTCTGAAAGAAATATGATTTTGTGCTAAATGTGTCGATTTTTATTGGAGGTACCAGAAGAGGCGTGGTCAAAACGCCAATTTTCATTCCCAAACTCAATATTGGCAAATAATAGTCACTGACAAAATTTCATTGTTATCTGTAAAGATTTACGGCAGTTATCGTGTTGACCAACCAGCCAGCCAGACACACAGACAGACGGACATGGCTCAAACATCTTAAAAAGTCCAAAAACGAATTTTGTTCAAAGATACACTCAGAGAACAAATTGTTGGAGAAGAGGTTGTAGCAACCGTAAATTCGGCTGTTACCGCCGAATTGAGGTTGCTACAACAGAATTGAGGTTGTCAAAATATCCAAGCAGATATGAAGAGTTTTCTAATGAGGTTGCGTCAACCTCTATTGAGGTTGGGTCAACCTCTAATGAGGTTTCGTCTACCTCTAATGAGGTTGCGTCAACATCTAATGAGGTTGGGTCAACATCTAATGAGGTTGGGTCAACCTCGATTGAGGTTGCGTCAACCTCTAATGAGGTTGTGTCAACCCCTAATTCGGTTGAGACAACCTCTAAATTCGGTCACGGCTAATTCGGCTGTCTCAACCGAATTTTTCTGTGAGTGTACTAAGGTTCCATGTGTTACATTTTTTTACGTATTAAATGACATACGCAACCCTATTGGTGAGGGTATAATATGTATGCTATAGAGGGGTCATCTGTCTCCCCTGACGTTTCATTTCATATATGCCCTAGAGATATGTCGGTGCAAAATTACTTACACCAGGTGGAGTTACATGAAGTGTTGAATTAGCCTTATAACATCGTTTTGGTGGAGTACAGTGACATTTAAAAGTATTTAGCACTTGTTTGATACATTTTATTGTTAGATACATTTGTGTTTTAACACACAGTCTCGAAATGACGTTGTTGTTGCTTTGCTTGATGATTTGTACTAATGCCTCTACCTGCTTTAATAAAAGCTGTACTTTTCAATATGCAACACCCATGTGCAACCACACCAAATGTATTAAATTTAATGAGAAAAGTAGTTACTCTAATCTAACTTTAGTCTGTGAATGTAAGCGGAGAGTCAATGTAATGAGCACATTTGATTTAAATTCATTTTGGTTTTGAATATTTTTGCTTTAATTTACTATTTGACAGCTTTTTTTATTTGATTAGGGATAATACACAAAGGGAATCGGCGAAAAGCTACAATAAATTGGCCAATTACCTAAAGTTTCAATACAATTTTTTTAGGTTTACATTAATTTTTTAAATGTTGCAGTTAAATTAATTGTCAGAAGTAATTAATTAATTTATTATCCTTCAGGTACATAATTTGTAATTCGACGCGAACTAAATTTATTAAATGTGTAATTGAATCAAACAATATAGTTTTTTGAATTATCCCCCATGAATGGACTAATATGTGGTTAATATATTTTCGTTATAAAATTGTTTTCAGTTAATGTCTAACAATTTATTTAATAGATTCCAGCAATTATCGATGCATATTCAAATACGAATTGAATTGAGAACGCATTCGTTAATTGAAATTCGTTTAGATGCTTGTCTGAGTACAATTGCCGTCGAAATGTTGTGGTGATTGAATTGTGTGTCCGGGTGAGGTGGTCGAGTGTGGGACGAATGCCCCTCACCAACATTCGGATTTTCTTGTCTGTTAGTGTCAGTGTTATAAATCGTTTTGCTATGTCTCTGCCATAGGTGTTTGGTGGGTTGACAATTTGCCTCAGAAATTTGCAATCTAAAATTAATGGAACAAACTTCGCCTGCAATATAACAAGTTACTCAATTTTTAATTTTAATTTTATTAAATTTAACACTCAGGTCACAAAATTTCTTTAAAATAGAAAATTAAAGTGAACAAAAATATCATACATTGAGGACGCACCGTACTGTCATGTAAACAAGGATATGTGCACTTTAAGGCTCAGAAAATATTTGTATTTTTGTTGTTGTTAAATCCCATCCATACATATTTCAATTACAAAACAATAAATAACACAACTGGCTTCAAAGCGGATGCTCGTATTCATGCTGTTATTGCTTTTGGAACAATCGCATACAAAAACACGATATAAGAAATTCCAAATATCTTTGCAGAGAGGAATGCATTCGCAGTTGTGAAAGGAATAACTGGGAAAATTAAAACAAATCAACTGCGGCAGATGTACAACTTTTATTAAAACTATGCCCAAGTGGCGTTGCATTTTTCTATGGAGGTGAGTTTTGGCACTAGAGTGTCCAAAACCGTAACCGGTAAACTGGCGAAACCGTATAACCACTTTTTTACCAAACCGAAAACCGGTTGTTTGACGTCTCGTTAACCAGTTTTTACTCATTTTGCAATTAAGAAATATGATTTCATAGTCTCATCATAGTTAAATATCTATGATTTATGCTTCAATAAGTTCTAAATGACAATTTCACAAAAAATTGTTGTATTCAAATTTCAAAATAATTTATGATTTCAATAAGAATTAAGCTTTTTCCAAATTTGTGTTTTAATAAATGTTTTGAATTATAAGATTATCATACATGAAAATCTCTTAAAAATTTGAATATTAATTTAAATTTAAAATTTAATTTAAACAAGTTTAATGTGAAATTGAATACAACTGTTTAATTGTATAATAAACACGCATTCCAAATTAGAATATTATACAAATTTGAATATAAAATTAAAACCTGATTGTCAAATTTAAATAATTGTGAAATTTTAAGTTTTAAACTCAAAAAATATAACGAAATTGTCGCTAAACAAATGTATTGCAAGTGCTACATGTGTAATTTAATTTAAAACAAAAACCTGAAAAACCCGGTTCCAATGGTATTTGCAAAAATTAAAAACCGAAACCCGGTTTCTTGAAAAATTGATTTTTCGGACAAACCTAAAATAGGGTTATAAAAAGATGCAGATTTTTTAACATTCTAATTGGAATACAAACGCAAAACGACAGCCAATAAATGGGTCATATTTATCTCTTTGTTGTTTTGATTTATTTGAATTTCAACATTGTAGCTACGTATACGATGAATGAGACCGTTTTTGTTAGATGATTATTATTTCGCCCATTTGTAATATATAACGGATGGACGAGCTTAGTGAATGAGTACGAATAAATAAAGTAGAGCTTCTTCTTCGATATTTTCACATGGCTTAATACTCTATTTTGCTACCGATTTTAGGCAAACTAATTATTGCCGAAAGAAATAAAGAGTAATACAATAAGAATGAGAAACAACTGTCATTGGATGTCACAGCGCTGGTTGGAATTTCACAGAGATCGAGTTGCGGATGACAGTATTAGCATCAACTATAATTTGAAAGTCATTAATATCAATCCGTCATAATGTAAACGCCACCAGTATCAAATATAATTTAAATTTAGTTTGCCTAACACTCATTCTTCCATCCACTTTCCATACTTCTCCATAACTTTCCAACTTCACAGTCGATCAGCTGTGGCATCGAAACACCATGATCAGGTTAATGTTACATCCCATGGAGGGACTAGGGAGAGCATCTCACATACCCGATTTCCCCTCGTATACTCATTAATTGCGCTCTACAGTTGTCCATCGGTTCCGAATGAAATTTTGAGAATCTCGATAGTGTTACCGTCACATAGCGATGTGGCCGTCGTCGAAGAAAATTTAAGATGGTCTGAGCAGGGATAGAATTCACATTGTCAAGCAGCGCAACCTAAATATTGCACGCACTACTGCCGGCCACTGAAGCAAAGTAAGTTTAAATAGTGTATGATTTTACACTAGTGACAGATAAATTATGTTTGATGCTGATTGCAAAGAACGAAAATACGCACTCTGTTATATTTTCTTGCCGGAACATGAAAGGCAAAAAGGATGAATAATGATTGTTGGCAACAATGACACCTGCTAGTTACATTATAAACTTTCCACTAATATCGTATAAATTCAACAAAAAGTGAAAAAAAACTATTTTGTCTAATTGTTATTATAACAAAATATAATGAACGAGCATAATGCTCACGAAACAAATAAAGAAGATGTGACAAACAATAACACTAATAACAATATAGAAAAAAGAAAGAGAAAGAGCGATACAATGAGTGTTAACACCCACTCTAAATACCTAAAATCTAATTACTACTCAGTGCTTGACATTGAAAATGACCCACAACGTGATGATAAAGTATTACAACAGTTTGAAAAGCATGTAAAAGAATATAAAGAAAAAGAAGTTGAATACAAATCTCAAAGTGCTAGTCAAAACAAACCAAAAAGCAGTAGCAATGATACAGTGTATCAAAACCAACACAATACTCAGACAAAGGTTCCACCAATTAATTTAATTGACATCGAATCAAAACATTTAATACAATTCATAAAAAATGGATTGAAAATAAACGAATTTAAAATAAAAGAATTTCGAAATAAAAAATCACTTTTTATGAACAATTTAAATGACTATGCCAGAATTAAAGCATACCTTGAAAAATCGAATGCTAAATTTTTCACTTTTACCCCAAAATCGGAGAAAACTAAAACCTACCTTTTAAAAGGGTTAAATGGAAACACCGATATTAAAGAAATATTAGAAGAATTAAATCAACATCAAGATGATGACTTACAGTTCATAAAAGTCAGTCAATTTTCAACAAAAAAATCTATACAAAATGGTTATACACTGCCAATTTTCCTGGTGCAGATAAGTCCAAATAGCAACATCAACAAGCTTAAGCAAATTAAAACTCTTTTATATCATTGCATCCATTGGGACCAATTAAAACACCCTGAAATACCACAATGCAGAAACTGCCAAGGATTTTTCCACAGCGCTACTAATTGTTTTTTACCACCAAAATGCGTGAAATGCGATAAAACTCATGAAAAAGGGAAATGTTCACTAGAATCGAACGAGAGGGAAAAACTTTATTGTGTGCTTTGTAAAAAACATGGTCACCCAGCATCCTACAAAGGTTGCGAAATTTATAGAAATCTTCAACAAAAACTAAGATATAAGTTACAAAATAAGACATCTAAGAATTTAAATTTATCTAACTTTAATGTAGAATCAGGAATAAGTTTTGCAGACAAAGTGAAAGGAAACAATACTATGGCATCTCAGATGAATTTTAACCCTACATTACCAAACTCGTTTATAGAGGAAATGAAAAATATAATGGTCAATTTAACTACTCAAGTCGTAAATTTACAAAAACAACTACAAATTCAAATATCTCGCGTAGATACTATTTTCTCTATGTTAAAAGTATAATGGCTTCTAACTCAACAACCACTAAAAGCCTAAAAATTATACATATAAATGTTAACTCGATAATAAAAATTAGCCGCAGGTACGAACTACAAAATTTGTTGGATAAACATAAACCAGATATTGTTTTATTAAATGAGACAAAATTAAACCCGAAACACAAATTACATTTCAATGAATATAAAATTATAAGGAAGGATCGAACAGGCTCATTAAGAGGGGGTGGTACAGCCATACTAATACGAAATAATATTAAACATAGCTACTACAGCAATAGTATAACAAATTCGTTTGATCTATTGGAAACCTGTATTATAAAAATTCCAATAAATGGAAAAAATAATATTTTTATAATTTCAGCTTACTTTCCAGCTGGAAATAACAATAATATAAAAACTGATCTTTATAACCTATTTGATTCAATTAGATTACAAGATAGTGAAAACTATTACATCTTAGCAGGAGACTTGAACAGCAAACATAAAGATTGGGGTAACCCAAATAATAATGTAAAGGGAAATAATTTAAAAAAATGGCTAAATGATTACGGAATCGAGTTCAGATGTAATTTATATGCATCCACTGTACCATCTTACCCTCGTTGCGGATCTTACTTAGATTTATGTATAGCAGACTCTAGGCTAAATATACATACGGAAAACGATACCCCAAACTGTCTCAGGACAATTGACTTCGACAGTGATCATAATGGTTTGGAAATAATAGCGACAATGAACAGCGAAAGGGAATTATTTACTTTTTTCAAAGAAGCTCCAATACTCCATTATAATTATAAAAAGACAAACTGGAAGAAGTTTGAATCCTTCATCATTAGGAACATAAATATGTTATCTAAAATCCCAAATTATAGGAACTTATCAAATTCAGAAATTGATTCTAGTCTTGAGAATCTAAATGAAGTAATTATTAAGGGTATAGAAAACTCGGTACCAAAATTCAAACACTTTGATTGTTTTTCGAAAATTACAAACACAGTAATTCAAAGACTGCAGGCAGGAAAAAGTAAACTTCTTACTCTGATCAAGAAACATAATAGGCTTGAACACACACTACCGCAGACAATGGTTCAAATTATAAAAGCGAAGTTAAAACTGATAAGAAAACTGCTAGATGAAAATTTCGCATTACAACTGAACAAAAAATTTCAAGGTAAACTGTCTCATTTAAAACCTTCAGATTCTGGTAATATGTTCATGGAAATAAAAAAGAGTTTCAAGAAAAGTAAACCTCTTAATATGCAATTTCTAAATTTACCGGGAAATGCGGCACACATCTTAACAAGGGCGGGAGTGAATCCGATGAATGCCGAAAAGGACAATATGAACAACTTTGTAATAAGAGATGAGGTACAAGTATTAGATGCAATAGGAGCATACTTCGAGTCATTCCACTCTCATAAAGAGATTGACAATGACAATACCACACACACAATAGTGACAGACAACTTTAAAGAATTCTTAGATATTAAAAATAGCTATGAGAAGAATCAGAATTATATTATGAAATATAATGACCAAGTGTTGTCTAATGATCTACATGATGACCAATTAGGGAATTGTTTTATTACATTAGACCAACTGGTCTACGTTTTTCAAAATTTAAGAGGGAAGCTTTCTTCTGGCATAGACGCCATCCCGAATATAATACTGAAAAGATTGCCAAAAACTATAATATCGGAATATTGCACTTTGTTCAATAACTTGATAAATAATGCATATTTCCCAAACATGTGGAAAACTGCAAAAGTGGTACTATTACCAAAAAAGGACAAAAATGCCAATGTTCCGAAAAATATTAGAGCTATAAGTTTGCTTCCCAACATTAGTAAAATATTCGAAATATGTGTAAACAACACAATTCAAAAAATCTGCGAAAAGTCGAATATAAGCAGTGAGAAGCAATTCGGGTTCAAACACAAACACTCTACTGTCCATGCGATACATGTATTGACATCGAATATTAATTGGAACTGGAATAGAAGTTATTGTACAGGGGGGTGCCTAATCGATATGGAAAAAGCATTCGACAGTGTTTGGATACAGGGATTAATTTATAAACTTAAAAATTACAAATTTCCGACATGGTTAATAATCCTGATCTATAACATGATAAGCAATCGCCAATTTATAGTTTCTCATAAAGATGAAACAAGCACAAATAAATATTCAATGGAAAATGGACTTCAGCAGGGTACCGTGATATCTCCAACTCTTTTCAACATTTACTTACTTGAATTGCTCGACAAAACCGAAAATATAATTTCATTCGCAGACGACATAGTTATTTATCATGCGGATGATAAAATAAATAAAATCAATAACGGACTTCAGAATCAATTCGATATAGTCGAAAAATACACCATTGATTGGATGCTACGGATAAACATAAATAAATGCGAATCTATACTATTTAGACCACCTGTGGGAAAATGCAACTATGATGTGAGAAAAAATTGGAAAACATTTGGCATTAAATCAAAACTAAACAATATAATTATACCGAATAGCAAAGTAGTTAAATATTTAGGAGTCTACCTAGACAATTTCTTATACTACAACTTTCACATAAACGAAATTATTAGAAAAGCGACCAATGCTTACTTTATATACAGATCATTATTCCACTCCAAGTATTTATCTCCGCAGGTTAAGATAGTTATGTATCAATGTATGATCCGACCGATTATTACATATGGATGCCCCATTTGGTTCAATATATCTCCTTCAGTTATGGAAAAGATACGTGTTTTTGAAAGAAAATGTTTGCGAGCGTGTACTTCACTATACAGAACTCCACAAAGTAATTTCACAAAATATTTTTCCAATAGAACTTTATACACAAAAGCTAATGTGATTAGAATAGATAACTTTATGATAAATTTGACTAGACACCATATAATGAGATGCACACTTTGTGAAAATAACAATTTAATAAAAGCTCCGTATTTTGGTTTAGATAATTATTTGCTTAATACAGTTGCCAAGGGATACGTTCCGCCTGAAGCCTTTATACTGCTAGATAGACGAAAATATGTCCAAAACGAGCATGGAATACCGGTCTTTTATCATACTTATAGACGGGCCACTGATAAATCTATTCAATTTATAGAGTATAATGAGTATACGAAACGTTTCGACACAAGTGTATCAAATAGACACTTTTTATTAACATTAAACTGCTCGAAATTCTGGTGGTTATCCTGAAATAGTGCACACTATATTGTTTCCTTTTACTTTAAGACTATTTATTTTATACATCTCATATAATCACGTGATGTTTTTGTATACTTTTCATCACATATTTTGATGTTATTATATTGTACATTTGAACAAGCCTAATGAGAACCAAAATTCTAAACATATTTATAATATTAACATTCATTGTACTAGAGATCCCTCATAGGGACAGTGTATAATTTTAAATTGATACTATTACTATTGTTTATTGTAGTTATATATTGAATATTAATTTGAAACCAATAAACATTATGAAAAAAAAAAAAAAAAAAAGTATTATCAGGGATCGATAAGTAAAAAATTCGATATTTGGTCACAAATACAACGGAATTCCAGTGAAATTATAAGTAAACCATGATCCAGTCTGAAATTGTACGTCGTACTATAAGACGAACTGACTCAGTCTATGAAAAGACTTTTAAGAGTTGTGTGGTTTCTGATTGTGGAAATAATGCAAATAGATCACATACGGAAAAAGTCAATATTTTAAAATCAAGGTGATCAACAACAACATGGGTTTACTTTAGTTTAGAATTATAAGATATCGATTATTATAAGGCATTTTTCAATTCTTGTAATCGATTTTATGTATATAATAGAAAGGAAATGGCATAATTGATGCAATAAACTTTATTCCTCCCGTCTATTATAGGGCAGAACAATATACGCACCTCGTTCCACCATTTTTTGTCAGTCCTGTGCAGATATTAAGTAGAGGAATACTGTTTTCAGGGACTCGATTGCCGTCTGGCTGTCAAATACATTGACTCCAATTACTGATGGACTTATCCCTCAGTCGGTGACTTCGCTAATTGCAAAAATTTCTACCTGCTAAGTGCCCCAATTGATTGGTAGTCTACCAAGAAAGAGTCCACCTGAAAGAGAGTCTACCTTGAGTAGACCCTATACCCTACCTGATCATTCCAAAGCCTTCAGTAAAAAGGACGACACGAGTGCGCTCAACAAGTTTGTACACATCTCTTGCCTCACAACGAACAAAATTGGAAGAAGAAGCATCCACACCGATATCCTTCTAATACTGCCAAGTCTTCGATAGACATGGATAATTACTATGTTGAACTAAGGCGGTAGAATAATGGTCTCCGGCAATTCAATAGAAGACACGTCGAAGAGCGAGGAAATTTCTGGTGTGAGGGAACACGATGATATGGTACCTGAAGAAGTCTTCTGGGCAGTAGACAAGCCGTAGTGGAGATTTGTTGAATCTCCTTATGAACATCCATGTCCCCGGCTGAAAGTGAACATAGTGCTCATAGATCAGAAGTTTTTAGAGAAAATTGTTATGAAGTATAGGAAATATAGGCAGTTTCAAATGCTTAAAGTTGCTCCTACCCGACATGGTACCACCAGCGGAACTTGAGGTCGTAACCGATCTAGTGATCACGTGGCTAATGAATTTATGCCTTGCGTCAGATACATACCTAAATCGTATTCTTACGGCATGAAAGGCGTCTCACACAGCTCTTAAACAATTCAGCCCTATAAGCCTGTCATCGGTCCTACAGAAGATCTTGAAACAACTAGTTAGAGTATGGTGTCCAATTTGTAGAACTATGGGCACCTCTTTATCGTAGATTACTTGGTCATTGTAGCGTGTCTCAGGCAGACAGTTTTGCGATTATGGAAATGGCTGGTTGGTTGAGAAATAATACCCGAGCAGTGATTGGGGTCAACGGCTTCTCTGAGGGTGAGGCTGCTAGTGAGTCCCTGGAATCAGTATACCGGAACTAAACACTTGCTCAGATCAGCTGAAGCTCTCTTAACGAGACATAATGGGCACAATGACATTACGGTGAACTGCGAAACGTATGAATTGGCGGGACTAGTCCCTACCTTACAGACACCACAGGAATTGGAACATTTTGGCATGCTCCTTGTGGCCGAAAGTGAATAGGAGCACATCCATGAATCTTCTGTGTCCAGCCAGGCGAAATAATGCGTCGCACAGAGGAATTTTCCCGGCAAAAATACCCTTTTTCGAGTGCCAAATATCAAAAATGTAATGATGCAGTTTTGTAGAGAATTGCTTAATTAAGAGAAATAAATTATTAGTTTTTTTCAACAATTTTTTTTTTGTACAAAAAAAAGGCGGCAAAGTCAACAAAATGAAATTCTGCAGTAACCTGCCTCAGATTTTCATGCATTTCAATGGGCTGGAAACATAACTTCTTTTTGCCGTATCGATTTGGAATATGTATATGTGAAAAATATGGTATTTCTACATTAAGTTTTAAGAAAAAATAATTTAATAACAATAACACATTAAAATATATTCATGCTTTTATGATGACACTCAAAAAACTAAGTGGTTTTAGTTTTTCTTGGACTAAAAAAAGGTGGTCGTTATCGATCATTGTGGTCTGGTTGCTAAAATGTGAAAGGTGGGAGTGTATTCTTTTGATTTCATAAATAAAATTCCCATAACATTTTATACTGTTGAACAAAGTTAAAAATTTTATAAAAAAAGTGCCACGAAATTTCATTACAAAAATGGCTGAAAACACCATATAAAATGGTGTATACTAGTAGGAATATGTGTTTTAATGCTGTCGATAATAGAAACGTTAGTTAAAGTTTTTTTTACAGCGGTTGTGTGTTATATATCATATCCCTAAAAGTATGCACTGAGAAATGCTGAAAAATTAATAAATTTCGATACTTTTATAGTACAAATTTGACTTTTATTTGGAATGATTGGTTAATTAAAAAAAAAACGGTAAACTATGGCCCCCTAATTCTTTTGCAAATATTCAGCTAACAAATTAGGCTTTAGTTATTTATATAGATGTAAGTGCTGATTTACATCTATCACAAACTACAAAGAATTATATCTGTGTTTTTGAAAATTTTGAAAAATGAAAATTTGTATATGGGCGTTGGGCGTGGCACTTAAATTTTTAATATAATTGAGGACTCAAATGCAAGCACTGGCAGTAATTTTTATTGACATAGATATGAAAATGAGGAAAATACAACGATTTTTTATTTTACGTTATATGGGAGGTTGGCGTGGTTGTGGGCGGATTTGAACAAAAACTTGGGTTTTTTCTAATTTAGCAATATGAGAGATGTGTGTGAAATTTCAAAGCTCTAGCTCGAGTCCTTCTAATTTTTGACGCGGCTTGTATGAAGAAATCCCACTGTGCGTCGTTGAAAAACACATTTTCTGTAGAAGCTATAACGATGAGCAGAAATCTTTGAAGATCTTCTCTGCACGTGCCCATTACTTAGCGGCAGGAGGATGTCAACTATGGGATCGTACGAACTTACTTAATCGTCGACAGAATATTGAGCTTCTTGAGCCAACTAACTGGCATTCTGGTGGGGCTATCGATTAAGCTCGTTAGCTCGTTGTGTTACAATGGACGAGAAAGTATAAATGAGTCGTTATTAGCTGCCACCAACACCCAACCTAGCCTTAAGAATGTAGTTGTGGCAAATTAACATTTGTTGAATCAAACAATTGATTTACTTTATAGTACAATGAAATCGTTTACGGGAACAGAACAACTTTTATAACAAGTGGTATTTGGTAACTCTAAACCACAAGAAACGACAAGGGCTTTCTACTGACTGTTCTTTCCTTTACCGAAAATGATATGTATAATGGAATTTTCTATTTAAACAAAATATAAAAAAATATTACAATAAAAACTTTATATAAAAGGCTCACTAAGAACATAGGGCGTCAACGAATTCTCTCCATCGATTTCTATCTCTGACAAGTGACTTAATTTGGTTCGATGAGAGTCGAATTTGTTTGTATTATTTTGCTAGGTACCGCTATATGTCCAATCCAAGTCCATTTTCTTCTACGTATATCCAACTCAATAGGACTGTTGCATGTACGTTGCCAGAGTACATAGGAAGTATTTGTCTTTGCCTTGTTCGTTGCCAGCTTCGTCAAGCGTACTACAGTATCGTACAGATTTCACACTACAATTAAATTTGCAACACTGGCCTTATTTATACGATCTCCTATACCCGGGTCGGAGTCACCACCTTTGGTAATCTTGCATTCAAAACAGTTGATGTGAGAGGAGTATCCCATTCTGTTCGAATACTCATTAGCTTATTCTCAATCGTATTTGTTCGCATTTTCGGAGAGTATGTTTCACTCGGACTCGATGTCATCAAATTTGTGGGACCTAAGACATGTGTCATCTGTGTAGTCGACATCACATTCATACATGCATTGAAATGGTGAAATGTTTAAAACTACCATGACTCACTCTCAATTGTTACAGAAAATAGAAATCGCATTCATATAAATATTGCCGAACTCCCACGCCTCTCAGCAACGTTCATTTTGCGAAACATTTCACAGAGTAAATTACATCCGGTATAGAAAACCTGTTCCCAAGAATTTACTCAAGCATTAGCTAACGTGAGCAGATTAGTATAAGAATACCTTAACGGTTTGGATATTGGAGTACGACATAGGTCACATTGAACGCTCTTGAAATGATCTTTTGCCATTTGTATTAACCAGTGATCCAGTCAAGTTTACATAAGTTCTCCTCAAGTTGAAGTATCAGAGAATTCGCAGTAAAGTGCAGTATTGATATATCGTTGATTGACTTTAGTTTCTAAATTAAAAGTGTTGAGTAAACTTAAGGAATTTATGAAGCTCGTTCGATAAAGTGTTAAGCAATTTAATTAAAAATCTAGAAGACTTAAATAATTTAATCGATCAATTTGAAATCGACGATTTTATATAATCAAATATTTATTGGGTAAGATATGAAAGCCACAGTGTTAAGAAATTCCTTCTAATTGTGTTTGAAACAAACTACATAGGAACCCCGAACAGTATAGTCAATACCTACTACTCCCAAACTGTGTACAATTTTCCTCCAGGTTGTAAGCGTAGGACCTGGCCTTCGACATGGAACCTGGATAAGTAATATTTAACAAGCCCAAAGCTTCAAGAGGCGTGCTAAGGTAGCATTGACAAAGTGGACATAATTGCGAAATTGGTTTAGATGATTTGAAAACCGGAGACGATAAAACCCTTGCTGAACTCCAAAGGCGGATATATACCCAATTAAGGAATTACTGGCAACAAACTGCTACACATAAACACAAATTATACACCCGAAAACAATTTAAAGGAGTTTTCTCTTAAGAAGTTACTTTACAAATTATACATTCTCGTATTTACATTAGACTACCATGGGAACACATGCCAAATAATTCGGATTGCGAATTCGGATTCAGCAAACATCAAAGTCAGCGAAGTGCCCAACGATTGTAGCGATGAAGATATCAATAAGCTGAGTTTTATGTAAATATATTTCACGTAAGAAAATAAATAAATGCTTTCCCATTACATCCCATGAAGGGACAGGGGAGAGCTTTTCACAATCACTGAGCTGTGCGCTTTCCAGTTTTCACTCACAGCTTGGGACCTACAGCTTTACACCGATTCCGAACGGGATTTTGAGAAGCTTTTCATGGCTAAATATTCGATAGTGTCGCCGTCACTATGCGAGGTGACCGCCGCCGGAAGAAATTTTTTTTAAGGTGGTCTGGGCAGGGATCGAACCCAGGATCTCATGTACAAGAGGTGCACACTACCGTTGCACCACCGACGGCTATTTACCATTTTAGTCCTACCCTTTTTAGTTATACCCTTTTTAGTCAATGTGTACCACAACCAAGCCTGAAACACACATTCTCTTTCCGCACAATTTGCTCCACCACCGGCGAGATCCTCTGAATTAGACAAGGGTCGCAGTTAGTTCGCCTATTACATTGGGGAATGTAACACCGCTCCAGTTCCTTCACAGCGTTAGAACACCTTCTTTCGGAGAAGTGATAACCAAACCCTCTTTCCATTCCGTAGGGATTTTCTTGTCTAGACATGCAGTTCTGGTGACGGGCGTGATGATCCCTGCTAACACTGATGCACCATGCTTCAACGGTTTCGCTGGAATATTGTCATGACCAGAAGATTTGTGATCCTTCATTTTACCCAGTGCCGTATCGATCCCTGCCTGCGATGAGGGTTTCGTTGATATATCTCTTCTCGGGTTGGGACGTGAGTATACTGACGAAGGGGTTCACTGATAGTCTAAATTGTGTCATCCGGTAGTCTAAATTGTGTCGTAAATAATTCAAGCCATCGCTGCACTTGCTGATCTGGTGATGATATCTCCGTGCCATCATTAACTTTTAACGGTGCAGTACTCCTAATGATGTTGCCGCTCAACTTTGTTATTGAAGAGTACATAATTCACAAGTTTACCTGTGTTTTCAGCTTTTTCGGTTTCCTTCGCTATATTTCTCAGATAATTGTCGTAATCGGAACAGACCACTTAACCCACTTTACTTGTTGATTAGCGATAGTCTGATTTTAACTGCCTCTTCAACGTTCGTGTCTTCGATCGTATACGAATATTGTGCAAGCGTTCATGATTCCGAATTTCGGTGTAGGATTCTTTACTAATCCAAGGTTTTTTCACATATTTTTTCCCATATATGGGCAGGTGCTCCAAAGTCATCTGTGGAGTTGCTGGACCGTGTACAAAGGAGAGCAAAGGTGTTGATAGGGGACAATAGGGTGTCCTGCTCTATGGCCTCCCTTGAGCATCGGCGTAAAGTGGGTTGCGCGACACTGTTCTATCCGTATTTTCACGGTGCGTGTTCCTCGGACATCCGTCAACTTATACCAGATGTGAGGACATTTGGCAGAGGTACGCGGCTTTCAAGGAACTCCCATCCGTTTACTATCTATTGGCCAGTCGATCGCACAACACACTACAGAGAAATTTCGTTCTTCAGTCGTACGGTATGTGGAATAAACTTCCCGCAGGTGTATTTCCCGCCAATTGTGACATACAGCGGTTCAAGGCAAATGTAAATAAGCACTACTCCCTCTTTCCACCCTCCTCTACCTAAATTTCCGTCGCCAGCACAATGCATTGCATTTATAGGGGCATCCCCTGAGTGCTGGTCTTAAAAAAAAAAAAAAAAAAAAAAAACCAAGGATCTCTCTTTTCTCACCTGTTTCCTTCAGCGCTCGAACAATGCCTCACCACGTAAAATTCAGCGTATAATTTGATCATACATCATTACTATGGATGGGTCTGTGTTGTACTTCACGATTTTGCCTCTAATATCATTGACCGCCGCTGAACAGACGGAAGATGACCACTAAGAGTTGGTGGTCGCTATCAATATCAGCACCATGTCTAGTTTTGACGTCCAGCAAGGTGCCCAGAAACATCTTGCTGAAAAGTATATGGTCAATTTGATTGAAGGTTTGACCATCAGGCGATTTCTATGTATATTTGTTAACTTTACGGCGTTAGAATTTCGTTCCGCCGAGAAACAGTTGATGGCGAGTACTGAAATTTTTGAGCATGTTACCATTGCCATTTCTCACAGTTCCAAGACATATCTTACCATCACTACCTGTAGGTTGTTGTTGTCTCTGCCCACTTTGGCATTGCAACCTCCTAGAAATATTTTAATGTCCCCAAGTGGCAAGGAGCTTAGACAAAAATTCAGTTGACTATAGAACTCGTCTCGATCACAATGATAGTCATCACTTTTGCATATATGCGTCTGTACGAGTATATCCACTTTTTCGTTTATAACAAACGTTTTAAAGTTCATTGACATCAAAATAAACGACTTTTAGATTACGAGAGAAGTATCAACCTTTGCGGTAACCATGGATCTAAGTAGCATGCGAAAAATATTTGCGGCAAAGTAAATATTGTTGTTCCAAACGTTATATAATAAACAGTTTTTTCTTTGCATAACGCTAAATACTGTTGCTACAGATACGTAGTCTTTTAAGAATTCAAAAAAAAAAATTAACAAAATTACATGAGGTGTCAGGGGACAACCGGTTGGAACGAAGTTCCTTTCGGTATAAAGGGTTTTTCAACAAAGACGCTACAAAAGTAAATCGATAGGGACAGCAAACGACGCCATATTTTTTCCCGCTCTTTTGACATTTCTCTTCAGTAAGGTTTGCCATTTCATCATGGAAAGATATGCGAGCCAACAACGAGTCGAAATTATTAAAATTTACTACCGAAAGTTGGAGTCAGTGGCCCCAATTTTAAGAGGCCAACTTTAAGAGGCCTCAACAATCAGCAATGAGGCTCATTTCTGGCTGAATGGCTTCGTCAGTAAGCAAAATATGCGTTATTGGTCAGACAGCAATCCACACGTAATCCATGAGTCATCATTGCATCCCGAAAAAATTACGGTTTGGTGCGGTTTATGGGCCGGAGGCGTCATTGTTCCATGAGTCATCATTGCATCCCGAATAAATTACGGTTTGGTGCTGTATATAGGCCGGCGGCGTCATTGGGCCGTACTTCTTTCGTGATGATCAAGACCGGCATTACTGTGAATACGAATCCCAGTCCCAGTCGATTGACCGACTCGGTCGTGCGATTTGACGCCGTTAGATTATTTCCTGTGGGGCTACGTCAAGTCTATGATCTATGCCAATAAGCCAGCGACGATTGATGAACTTCGTACGAATATCGAACGTGAAATTGCAGCTGTATCGGCCGATTTATGCTTGAAAACCGTCGAAGATTGAGTTCAGCGTCTGGACTTCTGCAAGCGTGTCCGTGGTGGCCATGCAAAAGAAATCGAGTTCCATACATAATGGCATCGAACGTACTTTCACAGGAATAAAGAATTTCATTGGTATCTAAAACCGGTTTTGTTTTATTTAAAAAAACTTTTGTAGCGCTCTTATTGAAAAATCGTTATATTATGTACAAGTTAGTTCCAGCTCGCCTAAGGCGCCTGGTGACAAAATAATGTAATTTAAATGGATCTTTAAGAAAAGATACGTTTTGTAAAATTTACTTTTTAGTAGTTGTTGATCTTGAACCGAACAATTATTAAAAACATAAAATGATAAACTTTTTTTAAGAAGTTTATTATTTATTGAATGTATTTTAAAAAAAAAAAGTAAAGTTTGAGGTCCCTTTTGTAAGAATATGTATTATATTTTAAAGGGACCGTTCAAGTATTACGTAAGCACTATAGGGGGCGGGTGGATCTTTGCTTTGCTTATTTTTGATGACATGGGTGGTGGGGGGTCAAGATGGTGATTACGTCAGCATGATGGGCAATTTCTCAATCTCCCAGTCAATTTAGCTCTACGCTTACATTCTTCACTCAAAGATTTCCTGCAAATGCCCTACGATTATTTTTGTCCGACGGTAAAATTGAAGCTATTAAATCGAACATGCAAAACGTGTGGTCTTTATCATACTTCCGTCAAGTCACTAAATCGTCACATCGAGAAGATCCATAAAAAGGTAAACACGCACACTGATATGAAAGTTAGGCCTATAAGAGTGGCTGCTCGTCGTGCTAATGAACTGATGTGCATTATTCAAAATGTATAGCACCAAGATGTTGAATGGCTCGATGAGAACGACGTAGACATTCCAAACTCGGATGAAAGTGAGCAGACACACAACATTGAGCAGCAAATATCCAATGTCATCGAAAATTTAGAATCATGGATTCGGGTGTCATGGACTGAAGACTGTTAACTGGAATTAATATGTAAACCAAAAATTTAAAAGAAGTTTGTTTTATTTGTAATATTACGATTATAATATATATATGTACCTTACTCTATGATGAATACCACGCCAATAAAGTTTGTTTAAATGTCCTCTTTCCTAAGCCTATTTTCTTATTTCTAGAATTATAAGACAATTATACAAGAATTATATCAATAGAATAAAAAGAGAATACATTGAAAGTAAAATGCAAATACCAATGATTACGTCAGCAGGGAGGGGGGGGGGGGGGGGGCGTTTGGGTGTTTAAGAGCTTTGCTTACTTTTGTTGACAATGTGGAGGGGGGGGGGGGTTAATAAGTGTAATAAATCTACTTACGTAATACTTGAACGGCCCTAAGGTCATTTCTTTAATGAGAGGTACTTCTTTTATTAAAAGCTATTTTTTTGAAGAAAAGCTACCATTTTTAATAAGAAGCTTTTTACTTATTTTCAGAAAGGCTACTTATCTCAAGAAAAGAAAAGAAAAGGTAAGTATTATTTTATTTTTAAGAAAAGGTACTTTTAAGAAAAGTAATATTTGTAAAAAGGTATTTTTTAAGAGAAGGTATCTTTTTTTGCATAACAGCTTTTTTACGAAAGAACATGTACAATTTTAAGAGTAGGTACTTATGTCATATTTTGTTTTACAAAAAAGATACTCTTTAAAAACGAGGTAGGTTTTTAAGAAAAAGCAATTTGTTCTAATATAATGTACTTTTTTAAGAAAACGTACTTATTTAAAAAAATTTATTTTTTTAAGAAAAGGTACTTTTTGTAAGAAAATTTACTTTTTTAAGCAACGGTACTTCTTTAAGATAAAGTATTTTTTTTAATTAAAGGTACTCTGTTTATGAATAAGAATAGACATTTTTTTTGAGAAAATTTACTTTTTTTAAGAAAACGCACTAACTGAAGAAAATGTTATTTTTGTTAAACTTCTTTCACTTTGGCTTATCTAAATTTACTTTTTATTCGGTTCAAAAAAATTTATAGAAAATTTCCCATTAAACAACAAATATGTTAGTCGAGACACAAACCAACCCAAAAGTACAAGTGTAAGAGTAAGTGTGCTGCCAAATGTAATTCCATGCTCAGGGTTGTATTTCATGGATTTGCCAGTCTTGCACTTAGGCTTTTCTAAATTTACTTTTTATTGGGTTCAAAACCACAATATGTAATAAACAGGCTCCACCTCGAAAACTTCCCTTTAAACCAAACCAAAAGTATCCAATATAGTTGATAAAATGGGTTGTAAGAAAGTAGTTAAAAAAAAGTTGTTTAAAATTTTTGCATTTAGACCCCATCGTGCGATAATTTTTTAAGTCATGGCAAAATAACCATATACGGACACCACTACGTGATAAAAGACTAAAAAAAAGAAAGACCCGTGTTTCCCAATTTTTCCCAAAGTCATGCACTTTTTTTTTTATGCGCCGCCAAAGATTTGGGGCCTCGGTATCATTTTCGTAAAAATGTGATCATTTTCTCAGGCTCATATCTTGCAAACCGTTCAGAATTTCGATTTACTCTCTGAGGCAAAGTTGTAGCTCTTGTCATAAAGAACAAAAATTGCGAACATATAAAATCAAAAAACTTCACCTTCCAGATCAAAATCGCAAAAAACTTAAAAAAATTCGATTTTTTTACCTTTTTTCCCGTGTTCAGGTCCATAGGTAGCAAACCGTTCAAAATTCAAGGAAACAATCAACTAAAAAAATTTACCTAAGATCTCAATAAACAAATTTCTAGAACATTTCTAGAAGTGGTGTCCCATAGCATCCCATGTAGAGATTGGGGAGAGCTTCTCCCAGTCAGTGAGATGTGCGCTTTTAGGTCCCTGATTGGGACCTACAGTTTTACACCGGTTCAGAACGGTATTTTGAGAAGCTTTTTCATGGCTAACTACTCGATAGTATTGCCATCACTAAGCGAGGTGACCGTTGCCAATTAAATGTAAGATAGTCTGAGCAGGGATCGAACCCACGTTCTCATGTACAAGAGCCTCGCAAACTATCCATTGCACCAACGGCGGCCAGTAATTTGTTCAGTTTGAAAGATATGAGCAATTACTTTTTTTCATCTATCCATATACAGGGTGTCCGTCTGGAAGGTATATTAGTCGTGTTTTGGTTACAAGCAAGCGATTATCGCTTGCTAAGATGTAAAGAAAACTGCTATTTAGCGATAAGTGACTTTATTCATAAATATGAAAATGGGTTGAAAGCGGTAAAAGATTTTAGAAAAAAATTTGTTTAAACTTAGCGAGAATGATTCACGTTGCTAAGTTATCGCTAAATCTTCACTAAGTGCTTCATACAAAACAAGCGATTATATAAGCAAGCGGTGTAACCAAAACACGCTTATTGTTTGTTTATAATTTTTGATTAAATTAAAGAGAATGGATCTTATAATGATGAATGTTTTATTTAATATCGGTAATTAGGTATGGAGTACAATATCAGATAAATGTCCGCCTCTGTTAGCCTCACAAATGCGAGGCCTTTTGAGCACATTTTTCATTACATTCTCACACATTTCACGCGGTATTTCATTAATTTCATCACGAATATTTTGTTTGAGTTGCTCAAACGTTTCTGGTTTATTTGCATAAACCTTGCTTTTGAGATATCCCCACAAAAAGATGTCCGGAGCAGTCAAATCAGGCGACCGTGGAGGCCAATCAACATCACCATTTGTTGAAATAACTTGTTGTGGAAAGAGGTCTCGAAGTAATTCCATTGTAATACTGGCTATATGCGATGTGGTACCGTCTTGTTGATACGAGATGTTAATCAAGCCCAAAACCATGCAGTTGTGGCGTTAAAAAGTTTTCAATCGTATCACGATATATATCACGAATTGACAGTTACCGTTACACTGTTTTCATTTTCAAATAATTGAGGTTGATGGGGTGTTTTGAACACTTTCTTGAGCAGCAGTAATGTTTTCAGCCGATCTTGCAGTACGTTGTGGTCCATGCTTGGATAAATAGTGGGTTTTGTTGGCACGTTGTTTCTCCCAAAAATTTCACATAACTTTCTCATCGTCACAGTAATTGATGATTGATTTTGATAAGATGTCTTAACGATTAAAACACGTTAGTTTATCGAATATTTTTCCATTAGAAATTTGTCCGGTCTCTACTTCACGACCGACAAATATGAACCGTCAAGACTACTGTTTACCAAAATGGCGCCAAAACAAAGTAGTATCCCTTCCCGGCGGACACCCTGTATGTAAGAGGTGGCAGAAGGGGTTTGGCTGTCTCCTAGAAATTATCTTTATATACAAGGTGGCGCAAAAGTAATCCTCCTATCAGAAAATGCTATAGATTTTGCGATTGGCCCCTAATGTCAGTTCTGTTTCGACATTTGTGTAGTAAACACATGCGAAATACACGTTAATAAACAATGTTACGCTACACTGCCCCAGAACGCGGCATATTGCTGACTATTTATTTGACCAATAATCGGTCGGTGACTTTGGCACAACGTGAATTTCGTCGCAGATTTCCTGACCGTCCAACGCCTACTGGTGAAACACTGCGACGTTTAGCCGCTCGCCTCGAAGAGACTGGCACAACACGAGATGCTGCCAGGCGTGGCAGACCCGGAGTAGTTCTGCAGAGAATATTGCTGCTGTAGCCAAGGATGTCATGGAAGCGCCGTGAGCGCTATAGAGCAATGATCAACGAGTTCTTTTTGCCGCAACTTGATGAATTGGGATTGGAAAACATGTGGTTCCAACAGGACGGTGCAACGGCACACACTGCACGTGCCACAACCGATATGCTGAAGGATGCATTTCCCGGGCGCCTAATCTCCCGTTTTGGCGATTTGCACTGGCCAGCAAGATCGCCTGATTTAACCGCTCCAGACTTCTTTTTGTGGGGCTTTTTGAAGTCGCGGGTTTATGTCAACAAGCCTCAGACTCTTGCAGCTCTTAAAGACAATATCCGTCAAGAATGTGAGGACGTATCGCCGGAAGTTTTGGCCAAAGTGATGGAAAATGCCATAAAAAGGGCTCAAATGACAAACAACTGTGGCGGCGGCCATTTACATGACATCATATTGATGTAAAAAAAATTAAAAGACCAAATAAAAATAATCCACAAGAAGAATCAAAGTTTTTATTTTTTTTTTAAATTACAACCAAAAAACATCGGAAGTTTACTTTTGCGCCACCTTGTACATATATAATTCTACTGAACGTGTGTTTGTGACTGAACTCCTCCTAAACTTCTGGACCGATTTGAATAAATTGTATGCGTTTGGGTGGCGCCCTGGGTGGTTTAGATTTACTATTCGGTCCAATTGGACAAAGGGGCGTGGTACCTCCCATACAAATCGCTTGAAATATTATGCAGGACAACCTCTGCCGGGTCAGCTAGTAGTTCAATAAAATTACATTATCCAATCATTAGCCGGGTCAAGGTCAAATTTTTTATTACAAATAAATTTTAACAGAAAATATCATTTTCCAGGAGGGGAGTTGGTTATTTCGGTAGATGGTTCTCAAGAAAGGTTGTCAAGTCATGTCAAGTCAATGAAAGGTTGCATGGAAAGAAACTGTGAATATTGATATTTCGGAAAAGTATTGTTTTGGATGTTTTTGCACCAATATGTGTTGAAACAACTCTCATTAAGTTGAGAGTTTGATAATATATCCACAAACTAAACAAAAAATTTTCAAA
The DNA here is from genome assembly GCA_963931995.1 of Phaonia tiefii. Classification (NCBI taxonomy): domain Eukaryota; kingdom Metazoa; phylum Arthropoda; class Insecta; order Diptera; family Muscidae; genus Phaonia; species Phaonia tiefii. Next base: position 164,714,944 of record OZ008369.1, read on the forward strand.
TGGAATTGCGATCCCTTACGATGTTTTCTTTTATCGAATTTTATCGTTCATCTTACTTCCTTGTAGTCCTGCATCGTTTTTAACTACCTACCACAAACTGAAATGTTTCTAAAAACAATATTATCTTTATTCTAAATTAAATTGCATTGGATTCAAACGAAAGGATTGAAACGAAAATTTAAACCATTGTCGTTGCACTAATTATCCTTCAGCCTTTGTCAGATTCCTGCTGATAAGTAAGAATGGTACGTTAAGTTAAATTCCAACCTAATTGGCAATACATCAAAAACCACTGAACAATTGATTTCGTTGCATTTCGAATTGTTCGTCCGTTGTCTCTTTCCACGATGCGCTCAGTTAGAAAACAGTTTCAACAATTCCACAAAAATGAATGTTTCCATTTAGCTCCAATTCGAACGATTGCAAGCAAATGCTCATTCAGGTGTACTGAAACAAAAGGATAACAAAAAGGATGGCAAAATAAAGTCCAAAATTAAAATGACCAGTAGAGAATTTCCATGGGGTTGGAAACAATCAACATTGATTGTTTTAACATTTTACACATACAGACTTAGGTAGATACCGTTGCATTAACGGGTTGTGGATGGAATAGTCATATGGGGCTACACATACATACATATATTCGGAATTCAGTGCATCAAAACGATTGAAGAATGTAGGGTTGATAGAAATTACAATTTTAAAGAATCGAAAACGGATAGCATAAAATTGAATATTGCAAATATATAGCACTATTCTTTCTCGATTTTCTTATTTTATAGTGTGGAAAAAGTATTAACAATAGAGTAAATTAGAATAGACAAACAAATTCTCTCATCTGACGTTTCACTCCATAGTCTTCGTCATGGGTTTGTGCAAATGAAATGGTCGACGAAAATTATCCTGCATCACGTGGAGTTACAAGAACTGTTGACTTAACTTGTAACGACGAGTGTTCCTCTTTAGAGCTAGTATACGTTTCCACATTAGTTACATAAAATTTAGATCGAGAGACAGATATTTATTGATTGTAAATATGTTTCATTTCACATTTGACCTTAACTAATTCTCAATGATACGTTTCAATGCATACTATATAGCACTGAACTGGGGTAACTTTCGCAGTCTATAACCCTTGCGGGACTATCGCAGGGTTGTGCTGTAGTAGAACTTTCTCTGCGCAGGAATTTATAACGGCGGCATCAGCTCTGGCGATGTTTCTTGAATTCCGACGGCAATTGCGTGGATGGGCAGGACAGACGAAGGGTACAAGGAAGTTGATGTCGGTGGCAAGAAATATTATGGGGCTCTTCGAATGGTGTCCACGAGGGTACGTTGTATTTAGCTGTTAAACGATTGTATGCAGGGATCAGAGGGGATTGTCACGATAGGTCCAACTAAAGCAAACTTCTGCTGAAAAAGACTTCGGAGTGCGTGGATAATTACAAGGCAAGGTATCGTCAGGATACCAAACCGGATTCCCACAGGCAGGGTGTACCCGAATGAGTATACAGGACTTATCACTGTCTAGCTATTAATTCATATTACCACAGGCAGGGTGTCCCCGCAAGAGAATATAGGCAGGATTAAACCTACAAGAAAAAGTATTGTCGGGATATCAAATCGGATTCCCACATAAAGGATGTTCCCGAACGAGTGTACAGGACTAACCGCTGCTTAGGGTACTACTTCGGATTCCCACAGGCAGAGTAGCCCCGAACGAGTATACAAACAGGATAACTACAGGTCTAAATACAAGGATAACGTGGGATTAACTACAATACAAAGTATAGTCAGGATACCAAATCGGATACCCAGATGCAGGGAGTCCCCGATTGTGTATACATGACTTATGACTGTCTGGGCCCACAGCCAAAGTGTCACCGAACAAGTATAACTACAGGACAAAATGCAAGGATACTGTGGTACACTGGGAAAGCAAGTCTTTCCCATATATTTGTTTTATTGTTTTTGTAACAAAAAGGACCAGAACATACATATAACTGTGATAATTCGAAAAATAATTCGATTTAACGTTACAGGCATTAATTAATTGGATTTACTTACATTAAAAAGCTTTAAATAAATTTCGCTTTTATTCAAATATAAGTCAAGGTATGTATGTGATTACGAAAAAGAAATTCGTATAAGGATTGCTGGGCGCGAGCATTTCCACTTGGCTCAAGCAAGTGTATCATCAATTGAAAAGCCCGTATACAAAATCGACAACAGAATGTAACAATTTTAAGGAAAACCCACAGGTACCGTCGGGTAAGTGAAAAGACAAACGCATTCCGGAGGCCGTTTACGGGGTTTTATTTGAGTGAAAAATAGCTGGCCGCGTTCCATCTATTTCTTTCGACACCACCCCAACGAACACTGGTCAATTCCAAGGTTCGTCACTATTGCTTGAGGAAATACTGGAACGAGATCTTTTTGCCAATGTTTCAAAGAGAAATTGGAAAATATTAAACACAAACCATACAATCCCGGCATAGAATATGAAGGAGTCGCACCGAAAGTACCAATTCAAGTTCAGATTGAGATCAAGTCGTTTTGTTTGGCTCAAATTAACGAATGATGATTTGATTTGAATTTTTGAAAGCGATTGCTGGTTATGATTCAATTGATTAGATTGTGGCGGAACGATTGGTGGCGTGATTCTGTTCACATATCTTTTAGTGGTGAAGCTGTTGCTCTCTCATTATTTGATCCGAATTCCGAATACATACATCAAGCGGAAAATGGCAAATTCTATTCGTATATTTGAAAAAGAGAAAGAGGAATACGAGGAAGAAACATATAACGATGAGATGGGCGAACCGTCCGACAAAAACAGAGAGCATGAATAATATCGACGAAGAAGAAGACGATGATATAGAGGACGAGGATGATTTGGAGAACAGCGGCGGCAGTAGCAACCAAGATCGGGCTCATTCAGTACATGTTGTTGGCTTCGAAGGTGTGAGAAGAATAACCTTGGTATCGAAACAATTGGATTAAGAGCTCATGAAGAACGATTTCAGTCATTAAGTACCTGACACAACATTTTTCATACGCTTCGGATTGTAAACAGATTTCATTCTAACCGATCCAGAAACCTGGGAAGAGCGCGAAGTCTACCAGGAAACTGTAGCAATATTTAATTAATTATAAGATGGCTACGACGCTGTCGAAGGCGGCGTAAAATTAATAGGTGACTATAGCAACGTGTTGTGCTGTAACGAAGAGGAAACATAAACGAAATAAATTAATTTGATTCACATTTTCGAACTACAAACATTTTCGAATTATAAAGAAACGCCTTTTACCATCAATAAAAACGAAAATTTATTATTGTCCATAAACCCGAAATTTTTTGACGAAAATATTGTTTCTTGGAGATATTTTCTTTTTTGTTGGTTTTTAGCCGTTTTTTGGTTTTTTTAGCCGCACAGATGATAGAAAATTTACTAGAGAAATGATGTAGAATGAGAGACCAAAGATGGCATAGAGATTATAGACCATGCATCAAACTAAGTTTAAATAGTGTTTGATAGATACTAATGACAGCTAAATTATGTTTCATGTTGTTTGCATAGAACGAAAATGCGCATTCCCTTTTATTTCTGTCCGTAGTATGTCCAAAAATGGAGTAAATTAGAGAAGCAAGTCGAACTCGATGAAATGGACTACTACGTCGTCATCAAGAGAACGTTAAGAGAGGGCTAACGGCTCTTGTCCAGTGTTGCCAGAGATCGACAAAAAAATTATGCCAAATGTTCTCAAAAATTGTGCCGTTTGCAAAACCATTTTGCTAAAATTTGTTTTTTAGTGTTTTATCTAATTCTGAGTCCAAAACACATATAGTCGATCCAAGAAATGGGTGCTCATTAAGAATTTCTGCAACAACAACGAAAGCCTTATTAAGGATGATTTAGTTTGAGGTCCATTGTTTTTAAAAATTTCTGTTAATCATTTTAGAATAGAATTTCCTAAGTTTTGGATAATTTCTTATGGAAGCCTTTCCACTTATCCTAGCGAACAGTGGTCAAATCGTCTCTATTTCGAAATTTTCTTTGTCGGATATTTGTCAACTAATGAACCCGCAGATTTTCCCTGTAATTTATATCTGGAACTTCTAGAAGAACTTCCATCAGATTTAGACCATTTTAAAAAAGTCATATCTTGATATTGGTCCAATCCCACTTATTTGAAGTTTGTTAATAATTGTCATATGAGGTGTATTCTCAGACTGCAATTTTGTAAGGTTAGTTATGGAGTTCATGTGAAGGTCTCGCGGGGTGCTCGCAGTGCCATGCGTCTGCCGGGCCGGTGAACTCGCCGGACGGGGGGATCTTTCCGCTTACCAAACACACCAACAGTCTGCCTCTGAACATAGATTACACACCGAGGCTTAAACTCTCAAGATATATCGACATAAAAATAAAATAGAAAAAGGAGCCCGAAAGATAATTGCCAGTTAGTAAGCACAAACACAAAACAAATTCAAAACCGGGAAGTTACAATGATAATACCCTATCGTGCGCCATATGGACTGACTGGTGTTACCGTCAGCGATGCCCACCCTTATGAAGCCCTTACTAGCTTCTCCTGACATTGATTCGTATCAATGTCCCAAAAATCGCAATACCAGAAGAGTTAAACCCCTTTTATACTCTACTTACCGATTACAAACTAAAGCTCCCATAACGAAAACCGAATTTCGTGGAAAAATTATAAAATTTATTAAACCCATATGGGTGACAACTTAAATTCTCAAACTTAAACAAAATTTCAACATTAATGGCTTAAGTACTAAAAGTGCCCAAAGGGCGAAGCGAAACCAAATAAATTTTCAAAGATAACAAAAGGTTTCATGATTTTTTTTCTTTTCAAATTCTAATTTCATACACTACAAAGTAAAAATTTAACTTAACTAAGGCCCATTAGCCTAACTACGCCCCGTAGGGTACAAAGACAAAAGATAATGAAGTGTAGGGCCTCGCTCCCTATATTCAAAACCTACCACTTTAACAGGGTGCCAAAATTGCACCTTCGTTTTCGCGCGATAAAATCTTCGTAGTATTAACGAAACACAAAACCCGACGAACAAACCTTTAGGCTCCGATCGCTATTAAACTGAACGCGAACCGTAATTTAATCACTCATATTACCGCACGTACGAGAAAACAAAAACAAAAAAAATCACGCAGAGCCTCAGAGGTAATTCGAAATAATAAAATTTACAAATAAAATCAAAAATATGTTAAAAAGTCATAAATGTCCAGGTCCCCCTAACATTGGAATCTGCTCAAGATGGCAGAAGGTGCACGCTTCAGCCGCACTGCGTAGCCTACACTACTATCTTTAATCTTTCTTTATTATTTAACATAATTTTTCTTATTCACTATTTTGAAAAATCTGCCAATTACGATATTTATGAAATCGGCAACACTTACAATTACGAAAAATTTGCAAAAACTGCAAATTTTCTTTTCTTCTCCTACTTCTAAAATTGGCAAACTTTTCTATCTTATTTTTCCTATATTTCTTAACTAAGACTTTTGTATTTTTTTCTTATTATTAATTTGACATCTCTTATTTATTACATTTTAAATTTTTGCCTTTTTCTTGATTCTGGTAGTTTCAGTTGTATTTCTTAAGCAATGTATTTTTAACTTTTGAATTTTCTTAATTTGATACTTTAATTTTAATTATCACTCTTTATAGATATTGACATTTTACTTCTAATGCCTTTTATTTTATTTTGGCATTTCAAATTTTTCGGTTTTTTAGATTCGATACATTTTTTTATTACCAGGTTTGCATTATTTGTTTCTTTGTCTATTGCTTTTTCACTTATAAATTGCCATTTGACTACTTTTCGACTTTCAGAAGGAAAGTCTCAAAGTCTAGGACTTGGCCCTGGGGTCCAAGCCTGCGATTTCACGATTACACTCACTTTTCTATATAGATTGCCTAACTAGGTTCACTTTTGTCTGTCCAGAGTGGTCTGGCCACAGTCCGTTAAAAAGGAAAATAAAACGGACTTACCTACAGCTTTCAGGGCAGAAGGGACGGCTTACTGTTTACTGCTGGAGATGATGATGATGTGATGAATGAACTGGGCTATTAATTCTGTGTGTGGTGAGGTGGTTGATGAACGGGGCTATTATTTCGGGCAGATGGTGTTGATGGCAGCTGCTTGCTGAGGTCCTGATGCTGGTGCTTTGCTGGCAAAATGTGGCTGCTGTGGCTGAGGTGGTACTAGAGCGGGACCTAAAAGTTGGCCCTAGGCTGCCTGACTTTTTGCTACCGGGCAGCTCTAAGCCTGGTGTTTCACTTCCTTTGCTGTGGAGACACGTTGAACGAAAAAAGGAATTAACACTTTGTCACACACGAACGCACGCACTGTAGATTACACTTACCTTTGGCCTGTGGCCAAAATGATGAAATTTCGCGGGGGGGGGGGTTTAGCGGAGATGTTTCGCTGCTTCACACGCTCGCTCTATGGTGATTCTCTGGACACGTCCCTGGTAAATCACTTTAACTGCTTTACCACCTTTTTATATTTTTCCGCCGGCCTAAGGAATGCGGCTGTTGGTCTTTCACTGGTGTTTTCTTTAATGGCGTTGGATTACGAAAACTGTATAATTACAGCTCGCTTGATTAACCCAATTTTTGGCGTTTACTCACACTGCTAGGTTTTCTTCCTAAACATATACGGCGCCGTTATCAAAAGATTTTTTTCTCGTAATTTCTCGCCTGCAGCGACTGTGTGTGTTAATCGTAAAAAAAATTATTTAGAATTTCACCATAGTGTCTGTTGAAGGTGTAGTTACGCCTTCGGTTATGATGTAGTAAACCAGGTGGTAGCCAAAAGATTGTTGTTGTCTTTTGGGGTTGTTTTTGACAGCGGCTGTGGTGAGTAACCAGGTGGTGGCAAAAAGGTTGTTGTTGTATTTTCGTGTTGTTTTTGACGGCGGTACTGAGCCGCCACATAATCGTCCATAATTTTATTCCAGGTAAAAAAGTACGAGTACGTTTTACAACAGGCATTTTGGCATACCTAATAATAAATTTATAAGGAATATTATAATTTATCTCGACACGAAATTTTTAAAATGGTCAACCTATTTCTGATATTTCATGAATAAATTTTTTGCTTTTACGCCTGTGGAGTTACTTTCGAAGCCAGTAACCCAAAAATGTGATATGTATACCGATAATACTATGCTACCGATAAATATGATGTAGCATTTTCAAATAAATTAAAAGGAGTAACTTTCAGTTCGAAAAATTGTGCCGTTTGCAAAAAGATTGTGCTAAAAAATTGCACTAAAATTAAAAAAATAATTTTTTAAAACACAAGTGCCAAAACCAAAAAAAAATATGCCAAAACGGCACAAATTATGCCAACATGGTAACACTGCTCTTGTCTATTGCTCTATGATATAACCTTATGTGTGAGAGACATAGGGTAAAAATGTTCGCAGAACATGTTGGGACATTTGTACATTTCAACCCCCTAGGAGGCACCTGGGGAGCGGAATTAGCTGATTTAAAAAAAAAAAATATAAAATATAAAAAAAATTGTATGGAGACCAACATAAAAGGTAGAAGTTACTGGGTAAATATGTTCTGAGAAACTGTTGGGGTTGCAAAAATATTGGGAGTAAATTAAAAACAATATATTATAGATAGTGGTTAGTTAATGTATGAGAAATTCATACTACAAGCTTACAAGTCATGTACATTTTTCTAATTGAAAAATGGTTAGTTTTTGTTGGAAATAATAACCAATTCAGTTCAACACACACTGACTGGCACGACTAGTTACGAACTCCGTGACAAGTTCATCATAAGATGCCTAAAACTACGGAGCTTGAATTGATATCATCGGTTGATCATCAATCGTATATATACAAACTCAATTCTGCAATTCACATGTGCGAATTAGTATCGATCGAAGATCGCAGGGATGAAACATATTCGTCAGTGTTTTTACGTTTCTATGGTGAAAAGTGTCGTATATCCGACAAATTGGTAGTCACTGTAACGAAAAATTGCATACATGGTTTCTTTGAAAAATTGTCCATTCGTTACTGCAACAACGTACTTTTCGTTCCTGCAACAATCTTATTTAATTTGAATTTGGTAGAAAAATGGGTTAAAAATTAAAAAATCAGTAAAGGCATTATATTTAAACTACTGGTATTTGGTTTATCTCTTACTTTTTATTGTGTATTTTTATTATTTATTTATTTTGGGGGTTTGTCAACATTTGTAGTTGACGAAAGAATTTCGTCATTGCAACGAAACTGATTTTTATGAGGATAAAGAGAGAAAAACAGTCGAAAACATGAGCGAGCGTAAGAACAGGCCAGCAAGAGACAATGGTGAGCGTGAGTGGTGGGTCACGTACACATCTTAAATCAGTTCGTTTGCAACAGCCGAAAGTGGTAGACATATTTCTCCGCCAGAATAATTTAAATAAATTTGTTAAAATAGACTAATTTGTTATACTTAGTAATAATTTTATTATGAAAACTAAATTATGTGTTTGCTGTGATCGTTTGTGTAACTTGCGAATCTATAAATCAAATAGATAAATAAACAGAATGCAAGGAGCAACACAACAGTATAGAAAGTGACGCATCGATGGCAGAAAACAACCCCGAAATATGTCATTGAACATTTGTGTGTGTGTATGTTCGCGACATTACAAATCGCAACACAATGTTGTGGTTTTTACAAATCAAAAAAATTGTGTTTTAACCATAACTCGGTCGCGCATGTGTCGTTGCATTGGTGTTTGGATTCAGGATAAAAAAGCAAGACTTCTGTTATTGAAATGAGACCAAGAGACCAAAGATATATGGAAACTACGTAAATTTTCGAAACAAAAATACAATTTTGTTTATCAAAATAAACGAAAACACCAGCAATGGAATACTAACCGTGTATTTACAGTCACTCACATTCAAAGTCGGGCAGTACCATGAAAATATTTTCAGTCCAAATATTTCTGTGTTTATAAAAGAAAATATATTTTATTTTTTACCCCTTTTGTTACAAAAACTCTTGGCTTTAAAAACACCTACAATGAAATATTCTAAGTACTTTTATAAAAAGCACATGAAGTCTAAACTAAGACTTCCTCTCTTTTTTAATTTTTCGTTTTCTGTAATTTTTTTTAAAATTATTGGTCATTGTTATCTTCTCAAGTGCTCCGTGAAGTCAATTAAAATATTCTTTAAAAAGCAATGCAAAAAAATCACTGCAGTGATGAAACAATTTCATGGCAACAATGACTCACATTCGTTGCATCATTGAAACAAATTCATAGCTGCTACGAAATAAATTCATTGCAGCATTGAAATACATTCATTGCAACAATGAAATAAATTCATTGCAAGAACGAAACATATTCATTGCTACAACGAAACAAATTCATTGAAGCAATGACACAACTTCATTGTAGCTTTCATCACAGTGACGAACAATTTGCAGTTGATGAACACATTTTCTTAGCGGGGATGAAACTCTACGTTAGATCACTTTCGATGACAAAAGTTGTTGGGGTGATGAACATTTTCATCCCTGTGACGAAGCTTTTCCGTTCAGTGTAGGTATTATAGAGTAAAACAAGAATGTGATTGCTAAATTTCCCAAATACACGCAAAACCTTGACTTACGGATAAAAATCCTATTTTTCGTACCTTTGACCGTAATAAAGATGTCACTTAGGCAATGAACGGGTTTTTCAATAAGAGCGCTACAAAAGTTTTTTTAAATAAAAAAAAACCGGTTTTAGATACCAATGAAATTCTTTATTCCTGTGAAAGTACGTTCGATGCCATTATGTGTGGAACTCGATTTCTTTTGCATGGCCACCACCGGCACGCTTGCAGAAGTCCAGACGCTGAACCCAATTTTCGATGGTTTTCAAGCATAAATCGGCCGATACTGCTGCAATTTCACGTTCGATATGCATACGAAGTCCATCAATCGTCGCTGGCTTGTTGGCATAGGCCATAGACGTAGCCCCACAGGATATAATCTACCGGCGTCAAATTGCACGACCGTGGCGGCCAATCGACTGGGCCACTTCGTGAGATAACACGTTCACCAAACTTGGATTCTAATAAATTGATTGTGGCATTCGCTGTGTGGCTTGTGGCGCCGTCCTGTTGGAACCACATGCCCTCCAAGTCCATATTATCCAATTGGGGCCAAAAATAGTCGGTTATCATTGAACGGTAGCGATTCGCATTCACAGTAATGTGCCGGTCTTGATCATCACGGCAGAAGCACGGCCCAATGAAGCCGCCGGCCCATAAACCGCACCAAACCGTAATTTTTTCGGGATACAATGATGACTCATGGATTACGTGTGGATTGCTGTCTGACCAATAACGCATATTTTGCTTATTGACGAAGCCATTCAGCCAGATATGAAATTCAGAAATTGGACGTAGCGCTCTTAAAGTTGAGGCCACTGACTTCAAATTTCCGTAGTAAAGTTTAATAATTTCGACTCGTTGTTGGCTCGTATATCTTTCCATGATGAAATGGCAAACCTTACTGAAGAGAAATGTCAAAAGAGCGGGAAAAAATATGGCGTCGTTTGCTGTCCCTATCGATTTACTTTTGTAGCGTCTCTGTTGAAAAATCCTTTAGTACAAAAATTATTTATCTATTATTTTAACGACCACAGCCCAGCAAACAAAATTGAATACAAAGTTAGAGGGCCGAAAAACAACCTCATTTAAAATCAGAAATATGGAAAGAGAAATTAAAAAATTTCCCGGAAATCCCGGATGAATTTCCCGGGGAGCCGGGAATGAAAAATGACCGGGATTCCCTGGAGAGAAACTCTACTAAGGTCCTTCTTCCTAAATCATTTAAGAAACTGAAAATTGCTTAATAAAGGGTTTTTCATTATGAGCGCTACAACTGTTTTTTTTTAAATAAAACAAAACCGGTTTTAGATACCAATGAAATTCTTTATCCCTGTGAAAGTACGTTCGATGCCAGTATGTATGGAACTCGATTTCTTTTGCATGGCCACCACGGGCACGCTTGCAGAAGTCCAGACGCTGAACCCAATTTTCGACGGTTTTCAAGCATAAATCGGCCGAGACTGCTGCAATTTCACGTTCGATATTCGTACAAAGTTCATCAATCATCGCTGGCTTGTTGGCATAGACCATAGACTTGACGTAGCCCCACAGGAAATAATCTAACGTCGTCAAATCGCACGACCGAGGCGGCCAATCGACTGGGCCATTTCGTGAGATAACACGTTCACCAAATTTGGTTTCCAATAAATTGATTGTGGCATTCGCTGTGTGGCTTGTGGCGCCGTCCTGTTGGAACCACATGTCCTCCAAGTCCATATTATCCAATTGGGGCCAGAAATATTCGGTTATCATTGAACGGTAGCGATTCGCATTCACAGTAATGTGCCGGTGTTGATCATCACGGAAGAAGTACGGCCCAATGACGCCGCCGGCCCATAAACCGCACCAAACCGTAATTTTTTCGGGATGCAATGATGACTCCTGGATTACGCGTGGATTGCTGTCTGACCAATAACGCATATTTTGCTTATTGACAAATCCATTCAGCCAGAAATGAGCCTCATCGCTGAAGATGATTTTCCGACGAAAATCCGAATCATTTTCAAGGTGTTGCTCAGCCCAATTCACGAACATACGAAGCTTATGGTGGTCAAGCGGCTTCAGTTCTTGCGTCAATTTGATCTTGTAAGGATGTAGGCCAAGATCTTTTCGCAAAATTCGCCACAACGACGTCACAGAGATGCCCAACGCTTGAGAAGAACGTGTGAGAGACACATTTGGGCTTTCTTGGACTGAAGCTTCAGCGGCAGCAATATTCTCGACAGTACGGGCACTTCTTTGTCTCACTGGCACGGGAACATTTTGTACTGTGCCTGTGGATTCTAATTTTTTCACTAGACGCTTAATTGTTGATCTGGTGGGACGTTTATGACAGCCATAAATTGGACGTAGCGCTCTTAAATTTGAGGCCACTGACTCCAAATTTCGGTAGTAAATTTTAATAATTTCGACTCGTTGTTGGCTCGTATATCTTTCCACGATGAAGAAATGGCAAACCTTACTGAAGAAAAATGTAAAAAGAGCGGGAAAAAATATGGCATCGTTTGCTGTCCCTATCGATTTACTTTTGTAGCGTCTCTGTTGAAAAACCCGTTATTATGTACTAGTTAGTTCCAGCAAGTATAAAGCGCCCGTTGAAAAGTTCGATAGTTTAAATGAATCTTTAAGAAAATTTACTTTTTGTAAAATAAAAAACAATTTTTAAGAAAATATTTTTTTTTCTGCCATGTATTTTTAAAAAAATTTTATATTTTTATGTCGTAAGAATATGTATTTGTTTTGTAAGAATGTTTGTATGTTTGTAAGAATATGTATTATATTTCCCGGAATATGTATTATATAGGTCCTTTTTCAAAAAAGAGAGGTACTTATTTTATTAAGAGAATTTTTTTTAAGAAAAGGTACTATTTTTAAGAAGAAGTACTTTCTGTAAGAAAAAGTCATAAGAGTATGATTTTTTTTTTTTAGAAAGAAGAACTTTTGTAAGAACAGGTACTTTTTAAAGAAGTGGTACTATTTTTGGGAAAAGGTTATTTTTTTAACAATATTTACTTTGTTTCAGAAAGCCTATTTATCTCAAGAAAAAAAGGTAATATTTTATTTTTAAGAAAACGTACATACTTTTAAGAAAAGGAATTTTTGTAAAAAAGGTATTTTTTATAACAATATATTTTTTGAAGAAAAGGTTTTTTTAGGAAATGGTATTTTTTTAGAATTGGTCCTTTTTTCAAGAATAGGTACATTTTTAAGAGTAGGCAGATATCACATATTGTCCTATTAAATAAGACAAAATTAAACCATAGACATAATGTAATATATAAAAATTATAAAATCATAAGCAAATATCTAATTGTTGCAACAAGGGGTGGGGGAACTGCTATATTAATCAAGAGTAACATGCAGTAAGTACTACAGTCACGATAACAAAAGTAGATATCATCTAGATGTTTTAGAGACATGCGCCATAAAGATACCCGTTGACTGCGAAAACTTTTTAGTTATTACATGTTCGTACTATCCGGCCGCCAATATAAATTCAATGCAAGCAGACTTGCAAAAACTATTTGATTTTATGAATCTTCAAAATTTAAATAACTACAATGTACTAGCGGGAGACTTTAAGTGCAGGCACACAGAATGGGGTAATACTGTTAATAACGCAAAAGGCAATAGCCTAAAAAAAAGTCAACATCGAATTCCTTACACTTCCAACATGATCAGCGAAGCCCGCTTTCCTTAGCCGTAATTATGTCGTAATACCTTCCATTGAAGCCAGCACACGTCACAATGGCATGACTATCACAAAGCGAACATGAAAGAACACAGCCCTTATATACGTCCCTGGCTGTGCAAATCTAGTAATAATTACCAAACCCTCAAATATGCAGAATAATACTGGGTTATAGCATAATACGGTAAAAAAAAAAAGTTGTTTAAAATTTTTTCATTTAGCCCCCATCCCGCAACGTGCGATATGGAACTTCGTTCCAATTATTTATCTTTTATTTTAACTGCCAAAGCCCAGAAAATAGAAAATTTACAAAGTTAGTTGAAGGTGCAAACACAGCTTAGCTTCTGTTTCGTTATCTACGATTTTAACGACATCTTCATTTTATAACTTACGTTCACCATTAAGTTGCAGATTATACTATCTCTCTCTGTGTCAATGCAATTTTATTTAACAGTGGTTCATGTGTTGACATTTTTATTTCGATTTGTGTTCGACGCTTTTTCATACATGATTTGGGCTTCTTAAGGTAATTATAGAAAATCAATCGATTTTAAAAGAATATAAGAAGTTTTCATGCTTTGTGATCAGATGTAAAATTCCTCCGTGTGGAAGTTTTTTAAAAAGAGCGGCGTGGGAACTGCTGTTTGTTCACTTTGTTCCAAAACTCTGAGCTGTAAAGGGCAATCGACAAGTGGTCTGCTCAGACATTTGACATATTTAACAAGGGGGTCACCCACTACTTCAGAACAGCCTTCAACCAATAAGATACGAAACATTCAGGGTACAATGAATCAATAAATAAAAAGTGAAAATTTGGGAACTTTGCTTTCAAAACTGGCCAGTATCGATGGTGTTAGTATAAGAAGAATTACCAGAAGCGGATTCATACAAGAATCGGCGAAACTTCGCGACTACAATTTGCCGAAAAATGAATCGGGCTTCACGCCTTGATTATTTTTGAGCAATTCAAAAAGATAAAATTAGAAATGATCGATGTCATAAAAAAAAGTTACATGCAAACTGTAGATTTTCCTTGGTGATAGACGAATGGACAAGCATAAAAATTAGGAGATACCTAAATATATGTTTGCACGGAGATGGAAAGGTTTTTTATAATCTGGGTATAGTTTTTATACCTGGTAAAAGCGATACTATAGAAATTAGAGCATTGTTGGAGTCATGTTTAAACGATTACAATATATGTTTTGAAAAGCACACCGTCAGCACTATTACAGATGGACCGAACATAATGAAAAAATTTGTCAGGGAAAATTCAGTTGAAAGTATATTTTGCATTAGTCATGCTATCCATTTGGCAGTTGTCGAAAATTTTTAGAAAAAGGCTGTGAGAGTACCAGCTGACAATACAATAGAACTCTCAGAAGGAGACCACTACGAAGATTTAGCTGCATTCGAGGATGATAATAACGAAAGCGTAGAAATCAACGAAAATTATAAAAAAGTGTTGGCCATATAATCAACATTTAAAAAAACAGCCCGACAAAAAATTGCATTCTTCAAAAATATATTTTTGCGAAACACAATAAAGTAATTTCTCTCGAATTGGATATTCTTACCAGGTGAAAATCGATGGTGCCCATGATAGAACATTTCTTGCGTTTAAAAAATTCTATAAAAAAGGCTCTTATTGATTTGGAGCCAATTTAGATTTGGATTGAAGGTAATATAAATATACCAAGAGATCTACTAAATATTTTAAAGCCAATTAAATTAGCTGTGGAAGCGATTTGCCGGAGATGCAATATTAACAACTTTATGCCAACCATACTTGGGCACAGTGCACTAAATTTTTATTGCACTAAGAATTTCTTTATCACTATTCGTTTAGTGGTAGTGCAATCAAAATTTCACTATCACTATCACTTTAGTGGTAGTGAAAATCGGAATTGCACTACCACTAAACGTTAGTGGTAGTGAAAATCGGAATTGCACTACCACTAAACGTTAGTGGTAGTGAAAATCGGAATTGCACTACCACTAACCCTATAGTGATAGTGAAATTCGGAATTGCACTACCACTAAACTTTAGTGGTTCACTAATTAGTGGTAGTGCAATTAAAATTCCACTACCACTAAACTTATTGCAACAATTTTGCCCTACCACTAATGTAGTGGAATTAAAAATTTTATTGCACTAACATTTTTAATACCACTAAATTAGTGCGCAACATTTTTTATTGCACTAAATTAGTGCGCTAACATTTTTTGTTGCACTAAATTAGTGCGTTAACATTTTTAATACCACTAAATTAGTGCGCTAACAATAGAAATGGAATAGCACTTCCACTATCGGCCAATTCTTTCCTCACGCTTTCTAAAGTTGTTAATCATGTCACCTTTGCTTTTCAATTCAATTATTTTTTTCACCGGTGTCACGTCAGCATCAAATTGTAGGCATTCCAAATTTTTGTGAGTTGCAGTGACTGAAAAAACAGTAGTGCGTGCGATTAGCTTGAAAGCTTTTTAATAATAAAATTGAATAATAAAATCGATTACACTAAAAATGAGTGAAGAAAACATTTTTGATAGTGATGGTACCATAAATGATCCGACATTTACTCCGGAAAATAATGGTAGTAGTGGCTCGGAGTTTTCCAATTTTGATCCAGAAAAAAATGGTGTTGATGCAAGTGATTCTTTAGTAATTGATCTAACCCCGGAAAGTAATGATGCTTCTGCAACGGACTCTTTAGAGCTTGATCTGGAAGGAGTCAATAAACTTCTTTTTAGTAAGGAATTTTTTAAAATCATTACAAAGGTAAGACTAAATTTTTTCACGGATTAATATGTGTAGTTAAAAAAAAAATTTATTCTAGAGAAACGTAACTAAGTATGAAAAGTTCATGTGTGGAGTAATTGCTAAGTGCCGAGTGAGTCAGAAGGAAGTGAAAGGATCGCTTAGAGTAACCTCTAATTTTATTCTTCACCTGGGAACCAAACATCCAAAAAAATACGCCGAGTTTAGAAAAGAGAAAGAAGTGACCAAGAATATAGCAGGACGGAAATCAGAGTTTTCTGAGAACATTTTAAATTTTTTGTGTGATACATGTTCTTCGTTCAATTTAATTGAAAACAAAAGCTTTTTAAAATTATTTCCTGGGAAGAAAATGCCTAGCAGACGGTCCATCACCCGATTACTGGCTGACAGCAATCAAAAGAAATACTTAAATTGTCAATGCCCTTGGAAAAGGTCCAGTACGTTTGCACTACGGCTGATCTTTGGTCTGGTGGAAAAAGATCCTTTTTAGGATATACTTGCCACTGGTTGGATCATGACTCATTACAAAGAAAGTCTGTTGCGCTGGCTTGTAGAAGATTCAAAGGAACTCATTCTTTTGTCCGAGTGGGAGACATGATATGTCATATAAACAAACAATATAATTTGCCGGTTGGTAAAATAGTTTACACTATAACTGACAACGGCTCGAACTTCGTAAAAGCGTTTAAAGAATTTGGAGTTAATTTAGGTAAGTCACATTTATACAAAAGTACTAAAATGTTAAATCATGGCTTTGTTTTAGAAGTTGACAGCGAGGATGATTCTGATGAAGACTTAGCCGAAAACGAATACAGTTTTGCAGAGAGTCTAGGACCAACATTTTATAATGTGGAACCAAAGTTATCGAAGCATTTTCGCTGTCCTACCCATACACTGAATCTTCTGGCTACAACGGACTTTTCAAAAATTATTAAATCGTCGGACGAAACAATTCGAAAAGTACACAAAGCTTCGTTTGATCGGTAAATATTGACGTTTAAGATTAATTATCATCTTCACATTTGAATTGTTTTTTAAGATGCACTCAGATATGGCACAAATGCCACAGACTAAAATCTGCTGAAATTATCGGAGCAATTTTATCGACACAGCTTAAAACCCCGTGTGTAACAAGGTGGAATTCACTGTATGATGCAGTTAATCACTTGATTATGAACAAAGAAAACTTAGGGGAGCTCTGTTATCGGCTTGGAATTTAAAATTTTCTTGCTTCTGAAATTCAATATTTGGAAGAGTACTTGCAACTTCTAAACCCCATCGCAGAGGCCATTGATTTCTTGCAAAGCGAAAAGTCGATGTTTTTGGCTATTTTATTCCAACATTAGTCTCAATAAGAGTAAAAATGCGTCGTTTGGAAAGTGAAAATTTTTTACATCTTGCTAGAATAAATATAGAAATGCAACTTGCTCTACTTAAACGATTTGAAAATTTTTTTTACCTTAAAGAGGAGTCTTTAGATGCGGTTATTGCAGCGATTGTAATTCCGGACGTCAAGCTCAAATTTTTAAATATCCTCTTAGAGACAGACGGCTAAAACATTTACGGTAGACGATATAAAATCACATTTAATTCGATATGGATTGGAGTTTACCAACAATTATAAACGGACGCCTAAATCACCTTCCACTCCTTGTACATCTTCATTTCTCGACTTTGGTGATGAATCCACTGGCAAGTCATGTATATTTTAGTAACAAATAAGGGTAAAAAAATTAATGTGTTTGCTTTGTTTATTTCAGACGGAAACATTTGTGAAACACCTAATTTGGGGTATATTTCGACTGATACTGGTGCGTATCTCTCCGATATCGAAATTAGTTTGGAAATGCTAAATCGGTATCCAATTAGAAGAAAAATTTTTTTGAAGTATAACACCGCACTTCCATCTTCTGCCCCAGTCGAACGATTATTTTCTTTCGCTGGCATCCAGATCAATCAATCCAGAAGGCAAAAGCTGAGTGACAGCAACTTTGAAATGCTTGTTTTAAGAAAGGCCAATTCGTCAAAATAAAAAAAATTGTAGTCATTTGTAATTCGAGTGACCAACATCTACAACAAATAAATAAAAATAATCGCACAGCACTTTTATTATGTTGTTTATGTCCGCTTTAAAAAATAGTAAATATATTTCACTATGCATAATACAATAATATATTGTTAGATAGATATACCTAGCTTAATAATCAGGATTCTTCATCATCATCTTCATGTTCTTGGTCATCATCTTCTTCTTCGTTATGATGACGTCTTCTATTAAAGGATTTTCAAGCATTTCTAAAACCTCCTTAGCAACATAATAATAATATCAAGATAATATCTCCGTGGGCTAGAGGTTGTAATTTCAGTACGACTAAACTTTAGTGCAACAATTTTGCCCAAGCACTAATTTAGTGCAAAAAAAACATGTTAGCGCACTGATATAGTGGTATTAAAAATGTTAGCGCACTAATTTAGTGCAATAAAAAATGTTAGCGCACTAATTTAGTGCAATAAAAAATGTTGCGCACTAATTTAGTGGTATTAAAAATGTTAGTGCAATAAAATTTTTAATTCCACTAAATTAGTGGTAGGGCAAAATTGTTTCAATAAGTTTAGTGGTAGTGGAATTTTAATTGCACTACCACAAATTAGTGATAGTGAAATTTTAATTCCACTACCACTAAAGTTTAGTGGTAGTGCAATTCCGAATTTCACTATCACTATAGGGTTAGTGGTAGTGCAATTCCGATTTTCACTACCACTAACGTTTAGTGGTAGTGCAATTCCGAATTTCACTATCACTATAGGGTTAGTGATAGTGCAATTCCGATTTTCACTACCACTAAAGCGATAGTGATAGTGAAATTTTAATTGCACTACCACTAAAAGCTAATTTATAGTGCACTAAAAAATTTAGTGCACTATGCCCAAGTATGATGCCAACAAATATCCCTCATTCGTACACCCTTGGGTGAAACAATTTTAGAATCTTTAAAGAAGCGAATCGACGAAAGAAGAGACAAGCGACTTTACACTTTACTAAACTATCTTAATGATCCAACAATATTTAATAATAAGGACAATAATTTATTTCAATACGCTTCAAAGCAAAATGTAATGGCGTACGCTGAAAAAATGTACTCCCGGATTTTTAAAGAAGACAACGGTATCGACGATGTTGCAGAATTGGATGATATTCGTATTAGTGAAAATACGACTGATAGATTATTTGAGGATATTTTAAATTGTGCCATAGCAAACGCAAATGAAAATGTTGCACCGAATAAAAAACGATTACCAAATCATTCAATAAAAAAGGATTTAAAGTTCTATGAAGCAAGTGGAAAAACAGTGGAAAACGTCACCAATTTATTTAATGCTCTTTTGACAGTAACACCAACAGCAGTGGAAAGCGAAAGAATATTGCCTACTACTGGGCAATTGGTAAATAAAATTAGAAGCATACTGTCTAATGAAACTATTAATGCTCTTTCAGTCCTTAAAAAATAATTTCAAAATGATTTCATTTCATTTATTTCATTTATTCATCATCGTAATACATAAAGCCCATAAGGCCAATTAAATTATATTACATAGTATTTACATTTAATATATACTTAAAATATAATACAATAGCACAAAATTTGTAAGCAATCATCATAATAAGGCTCCCCAGCCAATAACTTAAATTTAAAAGATGTATTCATATTTAATATATAATAATATAATAATTATGCCCAATTAACAATATAAGCTACTGCGCAAAAGTTCTATTTAACGTATGTTCCAAATATCTCTGTCGAAAAATAAAATTTGAAAGACTAAATGTGCGCAAATTTAAAGGAAGATTATTCCATATTCTATAAACTCTAACAAAATAAGAACGTTCGTAAATAGATGTAGCAATGAGCCGCGGAGATAACTGCGGGTTCCTTGTTGATCTACAAAATCTGAACCTCCTACGAAGAAGTGGTGGCCTGTTAGACACTATAAGCTTATAGAAAAAACATATTGCTCTAAGTTGAACAAATGTATTGAACGAAAATCCTAAAAATTTTATAACATACTCCGACACATGATCATATCGACGTAATCCATAAACATACCGTACTATAATATTAACAACTTTTCCAATCCTGTTTAAATTATCGACAGTAGTTCCTGATATCACCTCAAAACAATAATTAATATGGGAAAACAAGACAGCAATCGCAACTCTTTGCTTTATGCCTGGAGGTAAATATATATTCGAACAGTACAACCGACGTAATACAAAGAAAACTTTTGAATATAACGAGTTAATATGACTACCAAAATCAAGTTTATTATCCAGTATCACTCCAAGGCACTTCATTTCATCAACTAAGTTAACTGTATTCCCGTTAACATAAATATGAATGTTATCCCTATCATGCAGAGGTCCAAAAAACAAAGCTTTGGTCTTGTTGGAATTAATACAAAAATTATTGTCCCCTAGCCAAACGTTAATTTCCTCCAAAGTTGAGTTAATGCTATCCTGCAAGGAAGACAGCGAGCTGCCTCTAAAGACTAGGTGAATATCATCCGCGTAAAGAAATGTGTCACAACTACTAAGACGATTATGACTTGCAATATCATTAACATATAAAATAAAAAGCAACGGCCCCAGCACCGATCCCTGTGGAACACCACAACCAACAGCAAGCAAGTCAGACTCAACACCATTGAGAGAAACAAATTGAGAGCGATCAGTCAAGTACGAAGAAATAAGGTTGCATGCAGTAGTAGAGAATCGGAAAAAGTTCCGTAACTTAGAAATTAGGTTGAAATGGTCTACTCTATCAAAAGCTTTACTCAAATCTAATCCCACCAATACCGTCTTCTCGCCATCATTAAGAGCTTCTCTTATAGTGTCAGTTAAATCTAACAAGTGAGAAGTAGTACTGTAACCACGCCGAAAACCATACTGAGAGCCTGTAATCATATGATTATCATTTATAAAATCAAACATGAAGCTATGCATTATGTGCTCCAATATTTTTGAAAATGCAGGTAATATACTTATTGGTCTCAAATTATCAATAATATGTGAACCTTTACTTTTCGGTATCGGAACTACCCGTGCAATTTTCCAAGCGCTAGGAAAAGTAGATGTTGTAAAAACAAAATTGAAAAAATGTAGAACATGATTAAAGATAAATGGAAAAATTATCTTCAAAAATTTTATTGGTATGCCGTCGACACCAACCGAAGTTGACTTAATACAATTTAAAGCTTGAAGAATGTCACATTCGAAGACACAATTAAAAGAAAACGAATTGCCAGCATTTACATAATCAGTATCATTTAAGTACTGAGCAGGCCTTCCTCCACCTCCGTACAAAAAGGATTGATTAACACTATTAGCATCAACATCCAGCAAATTTCCATTATCATCATCCAAACAACACGCGCGAAGAGTTTTCTACATCTGCGAATTGTCCATACGGGCAAACATTCTGACCCGCTGCTTTTTCTTTTCGCAAAGCAGATTTCGCCCTGTTCCTATAGAGACGACTGATCCTTAGATTTTCATCTGTAGGGTTTCTATTATATTCCTCACAAGCAATATCCCTGAGAGATTTAGAAAGCGTTATAGATCTAGATTTCAATATGTGATCACTCCTTTGCTCAACTTTTCGCCTGACCAGCGGAACAAAAGCAAAAAGTTCACTTATTAAAAAATTCAGAACCGATAACTTGGAATCAACATCAGGTGAATTGTAGAAAGGGTCAAAACAAAAATGCAATAAATACTCAAAGAGGTTATCCCAATCAATATTCTCATAGTCCCGATATTCAATAACCTTATCCTCATACGAAACTGATAAACCCAACGATCCAAATATTAATGAGTGGTCTGATACTGATGGGCATTGAACTTGCGAAGAAAATTTTAATTTTGTACGATCACTCATCAGGACATAATCAATTAAAGAAGTTGTATTATGCACCATATCGAAGTGCGTGGGCAAACAGTTGTGCAAAATATCCAATCCCAAGCCATGGCAAAGCCTCCGCATATAAACAGCCTTATGAGTATTATACAAATTGTAGTTAAAGTCACCCACTACCACAATATTAGTATATCTAGTAAAAAGATCAGTATGGATTCGCTCAAACGCGTCGACATCGCCATGAGGAAGATACGATACTCCAAAAAGAATTTTGGCTGAACCAGAATACAACTCTATAAAAAGCGACTCACAAACACCAAATGCTAATGACCTAAATACTACTTTATACTTTAGTCTATTTGCCACAAATATGCCAACACCACCACCTCTTGTAGCAGGACGATCATTTCGAACAAAAGAGTATCCAGACATTGTAAGCGCACTGGAGGAAACATAAGGTTTAAGCCAAGTCTCCGAAATACAAAAAAGGTCAATACTACTACCACTCAGAATGTTCTTTAATTCATCCAACTTATTATTATAAGGAGATGGTCGTATACTTTGACAATTCAGATGACCGAATGTCAAATTATTGCCATCACCCTGGAAAGCACTCCTAAAAAGTGAGCTATTGTTAATTATTGGGCCTAAATTAATACTAGAAGACATCAAATAAAATATTGGTGGGGAACCATATCAGGGAAACAAAAAAATTAATGACAATTATATCACTATAACAAAAATTCATCATATTGTATATACATATATTCAAAAGCAACTAACATATTTTATAATACGAGAATTAATATGAGTAGAGAAAATAAAAACATGAGTTTGATGTACAAAACTCAAATAAGCTTAAGGCATTCATCATAGCTAGACGTAGCTTCTTCGCCATTTAACAGTGTGAGCCGAACCATTGGCCTATCCGAATGAAGCATCATAAATTTTAAGACCTTCTTTTGCCTAACAAGTCGTCGACATAACGCATTCAGTCTACTGTTTGCCGGAGACAAATGATCATTTAAGTATACCCTACTTGTTATTTCGCCACCAATGACATTTTTCAGTTTGAGATCCCTTGTCTTGAAGTACTCTTTCATTATAGAGTCACGAATGTGCACAGAGTTAAACTTCACAATTATTGATCTGTTCTGATTTGCATAAAAAACGTGATTGACATCTATATTAGTCAAATTTATGTTGAAGAAGGAACCAATAGCAATCACACAATCCAAAAGGTTATCAAATCCATCAGGCAATCCATTTATAATAATATCACAGCTTTTAATATTTATTCCAATATATTATATACTTTGAAACGTATTGTTTTTGTAATGTTTTTGTTTCAGCTGCAGTGTCTACTATATTTTATCTCATGAATTAAAAAATAAATTAGTATATACATACTACAAAATTAACATAGTTTGTTTAATTTTTCTTAGAGCGGCAATTCCCGGGATATGAAAAAATCTGGGAAAAGAGAAACTCTAGAGCAGGGCTTCTCACGTAGTTTTGCTCCACGGACCCCTAAATGTAGCATATCTTACCATCTCTGATACTTACCATCTCCATTATGCATACTCATACTTAATCGATACAACGCTGTAATTAGCAATAAGCTTTTGTATGTACATGATAATGAGAAAAACAATAAAACATTCTTGAACTAACTGCATACCTGGATACACTACATTTTTGGCGACGAGGATAAAGGAGAAGCAGCGAGCAAAAAGGCAAATGTAAAAGTGACAAAAAAAAAAAAAAAGAAGTGCCGTTATACATTTTGTCACATAACTCGTGCAAATTATTAAAATTGTTAATTTTAATCGCCTTGCTCAATTATTAATTTTTAATCGTGCTGCTCAACTTTTTTTTGTGTGCTAAACAACAAACATGACCACATCGGAAAACACTACGCACAATGAAAGTGTTTTTTTTACAACAGTCGCAACAGGAGTGCGCGAGTTCAGGCCGGCTGTGGACAGTTGGCGCCATTGGTGTGAACTTTTGGACTCACATTTTGTGGAGTCGTCTGTGTCGGAGGACAGGATAAAGGTGTCCGTATTGCTAAAGGCGGTGGGGATGGAAGCTTATGGCTTACTCCGGCAGCTGTGCTATCCGGCTTTGCCGGCGAGCGTGAGTTATAAAGAGCTGTGCAAGCACTTGGAACGACATTTTTCACCACCCGTAATTATTTTCCGAGAGCGGCAGGCGTTTTTTGACGCAAAGATGTCCGAGGGTGAGTCGGTGTCAGTGTGGTACGCGCGGGTTAAGAAACTAGCGATGGAGTGCGGGTTTAAGCAGCAGCTGGAGGAGTTCATCTTAAATAAGTTCGTCACCGGGTGTAATGGCCGTGTATTTGAGCGGTTGTGCGAAGAAGACGACAGTTTGACGTTGGAAAGCGCGCTTAAAAAGGCAATGGCCGTGGAGGCGAAAGTATGTAAACAACAACAAAGTGAGGTTAACTACGTAAAAAGAAGCCATTTTAAAAAGTCCGTCACAAACAACAAGAACAACAACAATTTCAACATGCAGCCAACGAGTAAAGAAAACGGTTCGTCGAGTTCACAAAGCAGCAACAACACTAAGGCGAGGAAGAAATGCAGCCATTGCGGATGGAAAACGCATGCGAGTGAGCAGTGCAAATATCGCAACAGCACTTGTCACAGATGTAAAAAAGTGGATCATTTAGCGAGTGTTTGCAACAATAAGAGCGTAAATATGGTGGAAGTATCGGATGGGAATTCTAATTATAATAGTTATAATAATGCTCCAAATAGTTTTGACTTATGCACTGATTTTTCCGTTTGCAGTGTTACGGGTCAGAAGTCATCTCTATCTCCATTCGAAATCACCATAGATGTAAATCAGGTGCCTTTGGATTTTATGCTAGACACCGGTGCTGCGTGTTCACTGATACCTAAGGCAACGTTCGACAAGAAGTTCAGCCAAAAATTGCTGAAGCCGTGTGCAGATATTTTCTTCACATACAACGGGGATCGGGTAGAAGTCGCGGGTAAGTTCACGGCAACTATTGTTTTTAAAGATAAAAAGCATATTATGCAACTAGTCGTGAGTCATACGTGTAGCCCACCGATTTTGGGTCGCGATTTTATGTCACTTTTTGGCATCGGCCTTTCACAAATAAATTCGATTTCCGAGTACGGTGCGTTGACTGAAAGAATAAAAAGCCAGTTTCGTGAAGTTTTCATGGATGGTTTGGGCACATACAATGTTGAAACGGTAAAGCTTAATTTAATTGAAGGTGCAAAGCCAATTTTTTGTAAGCCCAGGCCAGTACCTTTAGCTTGGCGGGAAGAAATAGAAAACCAATTAAAGGAATTAGTAGGAAAGGGTGTCTTGGTTCAAGTGGATAACAGTGATTGGGGGACGCCATTAGTTCCAGTAGTGAAGCCGAATGGTACGCTTCGTATTTGCGGAGATTACAAATCAACAATAAATAAATTTTTAGTGGATGTTAAATACCCCTTACCTCGAATAGACGAGTTGTTTGCTTCATTACAGGGGCAATTATTTTCAAAGCTGGATTTATCGTGCGCATACAATCAGTTGGTGTTAGAGGAAACATCGCAGTTGTACTCACGTGGGTATTTTTAAAGTAACCCGGTTACCCTACGGAGTTAAGCCAGCATCGGCAATTTTCCAAAGAGCAATCGAAAACATGCTAAGAGGCATACCAAATGTTGTGAATTATTTGGATGACATCGTCATCACGGGTACCAATTTGCGCGATCATATTAAGTCTATTGAAGCGGTTTTACATAAATTAAAGTCAGTAGGTTTGAGATTAAATGTGGATAAATGCGAATTTTTCAAAAATAGCATTTCATATTTAGGGTGTAACATTGATAGAAATGGATTGAGCAAAAATAAAGACAGAATTTCTTCAATTCTGAACGCACCCATACCTAAAAATGAGGCAGAGGTAAGGGCTTTTGTGGGTATGTTAAACTACTATTCAAAATTCATTCCAAACTTTGCTAATAAAATGGTTCCACTGTATGCGTTATTAAAAAAAAATGTACAATTTCGATGGACAAAACAATGTCAAAGAGCTTATGATTTACTTAAGGAAGAGGTAACATCAGATCAGGTGCTGACACATTTCGATCCGAAAATTCCTATTGTTTTGTCCACTGATGCTTCAAATGAGGCAGTGGCAGGGGTTTTATCCCATAATTTTGCTAATGGAGTATAAAAACCAATCGCTTTCGTTTCACGCGCATTAACACAGGCAGAAAGAAATTACAGTACCATTCACAAGGAAGCTCTGGCTATAGTTTTTAGCGTAACCAAATTAAAACAGTATTTATTGGGTAATCATTTTACCTTACAAACAGATCACAAGCCATTAATTACCATATTTGGTGAAAATAAAGGATTGCCAGTAATGGCAGCCGCTAGAATGCAAAGGTGGGCATATATCATGTCGGGATTTAATTACGAAATCCAATACATAAAAGGTGCTTCAAACTCGGCAGATCATGTATCAAGGTTGCCCCAAGAGGAAGGGGGAGACGAAGTTGTGGATCTGGATTACGTCAATTTTATTGAGTCAGACAATAAGCTTAACTTAAATTTTAAGGATATAGCCCGGGCATCCAGACAGGATCCTATTTTATCAAAGCTTATAGTGGCAATTCAAAATGGCACAATAAACTCCCTAAAAGGGGACGATTTTAGCCCGTATCGTAATAAAGGAGACGAATTGTCAGTAGATTACGATTGCGTGTTGTGGGGTTATAGAGTTGTGATCCCAACAAAGTTACGGAATACTATATTAAGGGAGTTGCATCGTTCCCACTTTGGAATAGTTAAAACTAAAGCACTGGCACGATCGTACGTGTGGTGGCCAAAAATTGATCAAAATATTGAGGGACTAATTTCGAATTGCGTACCATGCCAGCAATGTCGACCAAGCCCAGAAAAAAGCTTATTAATTTCGTGGAAACCAACAGATCGTGCGTGGTCGCGAATCCATCTGGATTACGCCGGACCTTTCAAAAACTTTAACTTTCTAATAATAATAGATTCTTATTCGAAGTGGGCAGAAGTCTTTAAAACAAAACACATTACAGCAAACTTTACTATTGGTAAATTGCGCGAAGTTTTCGCTAGGTTCGGTCTGATAGACGTTCTAGTCAGTGATAATGGGTGTCAATTTACATCTTCTGAATTTCAAAAATTTTTATCAGTGAACCAAATCAAACATAGTTTGACGGCGCCCGGCCATCCAGCAACAAACGGGCAAGCTGAAAATTTCGTAAAGACGTTTAAAAAATCCATGCAAGCAGCTTTAGCTGAAGCTAACGCTTATAATATAAGTCAGGTTTTAGATACATTTTTGCTGGATTATAGGTGTACAAAACACTGTACTACTGGTGAGTCACCAGCAAAATTATTATTAGGAAGGGAACCGAAAAATCATTTTAACTTACTTAAACCACCGCTCGTAAAAGATTTGATTTCTGAAAGGCAGTTAACAAGTACTAAAAATTATAAAGGTAAAAGAAACGTGGTTTTTGATAACGGAACGAACGTTTTCGTCCACGATTACTCGAACCCAAACAAACAGGCTTGGCAAGAGGCCGTTATCTCACAGCGTATTGGCAAACGATCGTATCGTTGCGTTTTGACTCGAAACAATAGATCAACTAAGAGACACCTCGATCAGATTATACCGGGTACCGCCAACCAGGAGGCAACTCCCACGGCGACGGAGAATGATAAAGAACAAACGGCAACGGAGTCTAGTCATCAAGAGTACCAAAGTCCCAGCACCTCATTAAAGGCGAATGGCGGTGGAGAGACGGCTGGCCCAGTACAAGTAGGTGAAAGTAGAAATTTACGTAATGTAAAGCGTATTAATTATAAAGAATAACCGTTGTATTGGTAAACTTTTATTATATTTTTATTAAGGTTAAAAATTGAAATTGAATACTGAGTTTTCAGATTATAACTTGTACCATATAATATCATATTAATATTCAAATCCGTTAGAGTTATATTACTGTAAATAATTGTGATTAAACACGATAGGCGATATTTAAATTGTCATTGTATAGTTAGTATATAAGCTTGAGGAGGGAGTTGTAGCATATCTTACCATCTCTGATACTTACCATCTCCATTATGCATACTCATACTTAATCAATAAGCTTTTGTATGTACATGATAATGAGAAAAACAATAAAACATTCTTGAACTAACTGCATACCTGGATACACTACACTAAAGGCATTTGAAATGGTATATGTACCCCCCAACCACTAACAATTTTATTTCAAATTTGTACAACCCAAAAAAATTTTATGAATACTAACGCTTACTTTCTAGAATTATTTATATTTTATTTCAAATTCATAAGTGAATAAATAACATGTAAATTAATACAATTTCTGTAAATATGTACAGTCATTAATAATTAAAGTATTTCAAAAAATTGTCTACTTTAATTAATAACTTAAATAATATAAAAACACATTTGAAATGAGTTTCAGAGACAATACATTTTTCAATTGCAAATTGAATAACAGTTTAATAAATATTAAAATTTTAAAGCTTCAGTCCCAATGAAGGGATAAATTGTATAATACTTTAACCAAAACGTCAGCTTCCATTGCTTCAAAATCTTGTTTAGCATAAGAGTTGCATTTTAATTCAATTAATTATTCTTGGATATTATCGGGTATATCAGAAATACATATAAATGGATTTCGAAGCAAATTGCTTTGCCAAGATTCTGTTTTTAGCTCCGGGATAACGTTGAAACTCATCATAAAGCGTATCTAAGTGTCCTATAATTACTCTTTTCAAATTTGCATTTTGCTCATGACTTGAATCAATTGCATCATTAAGAAGCGGAAAGGATGAATAGTTTGGAGAAAGTGCTTATAGCCGACTCTTCCACAATATAATTTTGTTCATGAAAGCATTTATAGAATCATATGCTGTTAAAATATTATTTTTCTTACCCTGCAATTTTAAATTAAGCACGTTTAATTAATGCTTCGAAAAAGTCTTTTATATACGCAAAATACAAAATAAAATGTTCTTCGTTAAAGCTCTTGTAAAGGACGTCACTCCCCTCGCTCAATAGAAAAATTTCTGATTATGTCTTTAAAATGTACAACCTTTTAAGTATTCAAATCCAGTTCTGTTTTCGAAGCGCTTGTTTTCACAAAATTTCCTCATCTATAGCAATTTGTAATGCAGTTTTTAATTCAAAAGTAAAGTTTTTGCAGCAAGAGCTTGTCAATGATTTATACATTGTGATCCAATTATGCTGGGATTTTTATCCTTTACCAATTTTAAGAAACCGGACTGGATCCCTATCATTGCTGGCGCTCCATCAGTGCATATTCCCACCATTTTCTCCCACGATATATTATTGTTTACTAAGAAGTCAGTAAGTGCCTGAAAAATATCAGTACCTCTTGATGTTTTTAACAAGGGCTTAATAAATAAAATATCCTCGCATAATTTATTGTCCGCAATATATCGGCAGTAAAATAAAAGCTGACTTGCGTGCGATACGTCAGTGGGTTCATCGCATTGCAGTGCAATAAATGCGGATTTCTTAATTCTGTCAATTAATTGTTTTTTAATATGTCATCTCTTCTCCTTTTTTATTGTGTTATTTCATAAAGATATTTTATTTAATTTGCCTGTGTTGGCCTTATGCAGCATAATGTTCCCAACAGCATAAATACATGGTTTAATCAGGTTTTCAGCGATTGTTTGCGGTTTTTTGTTTTTCCTTTGCTTTTGACTTCTGGACGTTTTATAGAAAGATGTCTTGCCATTTTTGACAGTTTCATAGTGTCATTACAAAGTGTTTTGTGGCAAACTACACATTGTGGGAGTTCATCATCATTTTTATTTATATATTTTATTTATAGTTTTTTTTTTAGACGAAATTTTATTAATGACAACTTTTAAAATTAACTTCTTGTATCACCAGTAACTGAAGAATAACTAAAGAACCTGCGATCAAAAGAAAATCAGCTGTTTAATAAACTGATATGGTTGCACAATGAAAGAGAAGAAATAATATACTCATACTACTTATATCTATGAACTCGCGACCGTGAAATGACGTTATTTGGTGACTGGTGTTTCAAGATTTATCAATATTCATGTTGTCTTATTAGAGCAGTTTATTTAACATTTTTAATGCCGTTTTCTTTACATGTGCTAGTGGTAGCCGTTTGAGTTGAATTGACCACCTTTGATATTTTTATTGTTATACATATGTATGTATGTAGATGGCAACGTTTTCAAAGGGAATTCCCCACCTATTACTCAATAGGAATATTTTAATTCTATAAAAATTGTTACTGAAGTATAAGTACGAAGAGCAATTTTTGCGACAAAGTTGAAGTTAGTAAAAAAACCCACTTAGTCAGAAAACGAGAGGGCGTAAAAGACAAAATTGTTGATTGCATTGTGAATGCGGCTTTAATTGTCAGAAATTGTCACGGACCCCCTGGAATATTGCTACGGACCCCCTTTTGAGAAAACTCTATATACGTTGTTTAAGAAAACTCTGTGTACATTTGTCCAAGGAACAAATTTTTTTACATTTTCCGAAACTATATTTTTACACATTATTTTATTTTGAATACAATAAAAAACATATATTTACTTTATTTTTATTGACTAATATAGTATAACCTCATGAGGTCAGACGTCTTACACATATTAATTAAACAAACAAATTTCAACATATTCTTCCAACTGGCTCTATCCTTCGCCTTTTCTCGCCAGTTGGTAACGCTAAGGATACGGAGGGATTCTTCTGCCTGGTCTTTCTAGCGGAGTCTTGGTCGTCGTCTTTTCCTGCTTCCATCGAGTACCTTATCAAAAATCTTTCGCGCTGGCTCATCTTCATCCATTCTGATAACAGGGCCTAGCCTACGCAATTGGCCTACTTTGATTCGTCTTGCTATGTCCACGTCAGAATAGAGATTATATAGCTCTGCGTTCCAGCAACGTCGGTACTCGCCGTTTTCCCTAACAGGACCATATATTTTCCCCAGGTGTTTAACTCCCAGGCAGTGCCACAAATTGGAGGTGCAGAAATCGTCAAATCGTCAAAATAATTTTTCGAAATCGTCAAAAAATCGTCAACATTAAAAACTGCAATTGCTGTACCAAATTTCAATATTTTTGTGGGGGGGAGAACAGTAAAACAAAGCAATTAAATCAATATGTTATAGTAATATTTTTAAAATTCATATATCTTTATTTAAACTCTATTTCGAAATTTCTTCAACTATTGGTCAAAAACAACGAACAGAGTTGACAAATATGTGTACGAACACAATCGGAGCGATAACGTAGGCGGTGCACATTTTTACACGTATTCTTTTGGAAGAAAAACAAAAGCTGGCATTTGACGTCGCTTCTGGCGTAAACGACAAAAAGAAGAATTCTTTTTATTTCCCTGGCATCAAGACGCAGAATGTTGGCGGCTTAATACAAAAATTGGTATGTGTTGAAAAACGTGTTTCTATTTTTCTGACAATTAAAATTAAATTATTTAAAATTTCTGAAAGAAATGTGAACAGGAATTGTAAATTTATATTTTATAGGGTAAAAAAGAAGAGTCGCTGCAGTTTTTGTCCTTCATGAATAATTTTCATTAACCCCTAATTGGTTGACCCCCGATTCAATTGTGTGAATTTGATTAAACGTCACATGGATAATATTTAGGGTATTTACATACATATGTATATTATTGACACGGTATGTTTTATACATTAATATCGTAAGTTTTTAATAGTTCTACAATTCCTCAGTCCGTCTACAAAAATGAAATCTCTTTAATTCTATTATTTCAGAAAGTGTTTAAATATGTATAGCTGTCGCTCCTGCGTTACCAACAATTTCAATTTTGGAATAGACTAAAAATCGTCATTCCAGAAGCTGAAATCGTCAAATCGTCATTTTATGTTTTTGTGACTAAAAATCGTCAAAATGACGATAAATCGTCACTTCTGGCAACACTGCTCCCAGGTGTTTTTCATCCGCTTGCGATATGACCCAATTTTCGGAGCTATATGTCAAGACAGGTAAAGTGATAGTCTGATATAGCTGGACTTTTGTCCGTCGAGAGAGGGCTTTGTTCCTAAACTGCTTGCTGAGCCCAAAATAACATCTATTTGCAAGCAAAATTCTCCTATCTATCTCCAGGCTGACGTTGTTGTCCTTGTTCACGGCGGATCCAAGGTAGACAAATTCACTTACCACTTCAAAATTAAATCGGTTGTCAACGTTCAAGTGCGGACCAAGTCGAGAGGTTTCTCTAGTCGTTGACGCCATAAATTTTGTCTTGCCCTCATTAACAGCAAGACACACCTCGCTGAATACTTTTCGATTCTTGAAAATACTGCAGTAACCTCTAGCAAATTTCACCCAATGATGTCTATGTCGTCAGCATACGCCAGCAACACATGGCTTTTCGTGTTAATGGTCTTATTCGTATTTCTTGCAGCCTTTCTCATTATTATCCCCATTAAGATGTTGAAGAGATTGCACAAAAGTGTGACGCTTTGTCTAAGTCCTCGCTTGGTACAGAATGGTGCAGTGAGGTCTTTCCCCACTTTCACTGCTGATTTGGTGTTGGTCAGCGTCATTCTACAGAGGCGGATCAGTTTTGCCGGGATACCACGTTCAGACATAGCTTCGTACAGTTTTCTCCGTATGGGGCTATCGAAAGCAGCTTTGTAATCGACAAAAATGTATCGATTTGCTTTTCGTAGGTCTTTTCCAGGATTTGGCGTAGCGTGAATATTTGGTCAGTTGTGGACTTGCCTGGTCTAAAACCACACTGATAAGGTCCAATCAGGTTTTCAATAATTGGCTTTAGTCTTTCACATAATGCGCTCGACAAGACCTTATACGCGATGGATAAAAGACTGATACCGCGATAGTTGGAACAGACACACGGATCACCCTTTTTGAATACAGGACATAATACACTGAGACTCCAGTCGTCGGGCATAGATTCCCCCAGCCATATACCGCATATCAGTTGATGCATGTGGGCTATCAGTCCTTCGCCACCTGCCTTAAAAATCCGCACCAGCGGCTTTATTATTCTTCAGGCGGCATATCGCCGTCATAATCTCGTCTTGGTTGGGGGGTACAATCTATACTATCTTCCACTATCATTACCTCCTGATCTTCAGTGGAAGAATCTGAGTGGAGTAGTGCTGAAAAGTGGTCTCTCCACATTTTGAGTACACACTGCTACTCAGTCACCAGATTCCCATTCTCGTCCTTGCAGGAGGGCAGCCCATTATTAGGCCCGTTGGTCGATCTTCTTACCCCTGGAAAAACTTTCGGGATTGACCATTCATCCTGCACATTTCGGTTCTTTCACTCTCTCTCTGCTCCCACTGCCATTTTTTTCGCCTACATAGTTGGGTTTCCTCCCTTCTCAGCTTCCTGTACCGTACAGCGTCTTTTTCATCAGTTGCAATGCGACATTCTTCGTCGAACATGGCTTATCCTTCTGCGGTTTTTGATAGCCAAGTTCAGTACTTGCAGCGATTTCCAAAGAATGTGAGATGTACTTCCACTGCGCATCTGGGTCTTCGGAACGGGGGGTATTCTGCTCTAGCAGGAGACAGAATTTCTGTCGATAGGACATTGATATCTCCGGTATTTGTAGCTTGTCAATATCCAGCTTTTCCTGTGTTCGGCTTCGTACGTTTTTCGCCCTGCTCAATCTCGTGCGAACTTTCGCAGCCACCAGGTAATGATCAGAGTCGATATTGGCACCTCGAATCACACGTTCATCCATTACACTAGAAGACTGCCTGCCATCTATTACCAAGTGATCAATCTGGTTCTTCGTCCGTTGATCAGGAAATATCCAGGTCGCCTTATGAATGTCATTATGCTGGAATCGTGTGCTACTAACTACCATGTTCTTTGCAGCGGCGAAGTCTATCAATCTTATTCCATTATCGGAGGTGGTATCATGTAGACTGTGATTACCGATGGTTGGTCGAAAGACACTTTCCTTTCGAGTTATTCTGTATGAAATCATCAAATCGGCAAAGCTGGCATATCTTAGATTTTACTCAAACTAAGTGGAAATGATATTTAGGGTCTCAAAACCGAAAACCCAAGAGGATTTAATTTTTGCACGCGGGCACTACCGGTTCACGCAAAATAAAAAAAATAAAAAGTCTTGTTTTTGTGCGTAGTGGTTTGAGCTGTTAAAATTTTTCTGCTAGAGATAACTACATGATGAAGGCATCGTTTTAAAGCTGTAGGATTATAGTTTCTATCAAAAGTATAAAAATTGACTTAATTCATACACCCGAAAAATAACGTGGTATTGAAAATAAGCATATTTCATTGGTTTTTTGTGTTTTTTAATGGACTCCAGTGTCGGCGCTAATGAATATAAAAGCATAATAACTCTCAGATACAAATCAGACACGTCGGAGAAAAATACAAAATTAAAATTGGCTCAATCTGGCAACTCGTTATGAAAAAATCGTTACTTGAAATTTTTAAATTTTCAAAATTTGCATATTTCAGGCTACAATTTGGTCATGTTTGTTAGCAGATACAAACTTGAAAATTACAGAGTACTTACTCCCTACTTTTAACTTTATAACACTTCAAGACCCGTTTAGTTATGGGTTACAGGGTTTTAAAGAAAAGCCTAGTTACAGGGTTTTAAAGAAAAGCCTTTTTGATTTTTTTTAATGTATTTTTATACTTTCCTCAATTGTTATATACAGAGAATTGCTGCACAATATTAAAAAATGCAAAGTTCAATCTTTACTACCCAGCAAAAAAAGAGTATACCAAGAAGTAGAATTTGCGCCACAATTCCTTGGTAAAATGTAGTGCTAATTTAGGTGCAGAAGTACTTCTTTTAATATTGCGTTGTCCAATGCAGCACTACTTCTTGTTTGACTGTTTGGAAGTGCAGTTTATGCTAACATTTTTATGCTATATTTCGTCCGCAAACGAGCAACCAAAACTATTATTTCAACAATTTGTAAATTTCTTGTCATTTGAAACTTGGCAAGAAGTGATATGCTATTAAAAAGTTCTGACTTTAAGCAACAACTTTAGCGTTTAACTAATTATTTTATTAATTGTCCTTTTATTAGTACTCCAAGAGCTTCTGTCAACAGGTGAAAAATAAAGGAAATGAAAATCAATTTGAAGGAAAGTAAATACAAATTAAATACAAGTAATATATTTAGGCATCTTTGTACTTGTCCACTAACCCTTTAGCTCTTTAATACATTTGCATCATAATACTCATAATGGATGTGATGCAAATGTAGATTTTTCGGAGTTGTTACTGATCAGCGTCAAAATTGCATTAAATATGCACATAGTGTTGCAGAAGATGTACAAAAATAATAACATCTACTAGAACTACTTCATTTTAT
The DNA here is from genome assembly GCA_963931995.1 of Phaonia tiefii. Lineage (NCBI taxonomy): Eukaryota > Metazoa > Arthropoda > Insecta > Diptera > Muscidae > Phaonia > Phaonia tiefii. The sequence goes on from OZ008369.1 coordinate 164,750,454, forward strand.
TTTTGCTGGGTAGTTGTGCTCTCTTTGGCGCCTATGACAATAACAATGCGTCAGGCCACAGTTTTAAAACGCGCAAAATCAATAAGTACCCAAATGTTGCAACTGTTTAAAACCAATATCTGTGAATGCTGATGTTCCTACAACGGGAAATGATTCACCTTAAAAGCTTCGAAACAAAGGAGTTCCTTCCATCCAGATCCCAGACAAAATTTGTCAACGACAACCGCAGATCCTCGGGTCGCGATTAAAGCACTGGAATTTGGTGAAAAAGGAAAAGTGTCATTTGAATAATGTTGTAAGACTGATAGCAATGACAGGGATTTCGTAATGTAATGCGTAAATGTACCCAAACTATTTTCGGCATTGAATCACAATTATTCATCGGTGGAATGGCGATGATGGTTCCTGTAAAAGTATATATTACTCAAGAAGTTTGTAATTTTTTACTCCGTGATATGAAATTTATAATGTTACATCTATCTATATCTTGAAAGTTGTTTTATTGCACAACGAAAATCTGTTGCCATCAATAACAATCGCCTATGCAACTAGCACAAAATAAAAAAGTACCAGTTCAGCGGTGAGCAAGGAGAAAATTTTCACCAAGAAATGTCTACAATTGAAAAATGTTTTAAGGAAAAAATATAATAAAGATGATTTCAGAATATTGCTGTTCACTTTCAATACAAGCCAATGATGCTGACAAAAAGAAACGCTCAGACAAACATTTTTGAGTTGAATGACCAAACCTTGTATTTTTGCAAAAAAAAAACTTAGTTTTAACGAAATCTTCAATAACTCTAAATGACCCACCGATTTTTAAAAACTAAAATGCCCTTAATTATCTAGTAAATGTGTTTTTGTTTGTTATTACATTCAAAAATAGCACGTTTTCCTTATAAAACAATGTATAATAAATAGTATCGCCAAATTGAAAAAACTGCGAAAAATATGTATCTTGAACAAACTCACACAGATTTCTGAAATATCCTATTCATTGTTTGGGAACATTTGTTGTTAAATTTTAATACATCCTCCATACAAGTATTCGATTAGAAAATAATCTGTATTATAAAGACCTATAATGGGGCATGGTCATAGGAAAGCGGAATAATTCCGGTTTTTTTGCAGCGCCCATTGAACAGACGAATAGAAATAGTCACATCTCCGCTATTTACACAGTGCAACACGAAAAACTATAAGCACGCACGGACACCACTACGTGATAAAAGACATATCGTGCAAACGTTACTCTCTGAGGGCTGAGTTGTAGCTCTTGTCTTAGAGAACAAAAAAAATTGTCAACACATAAAATCAAAAAAACTTCATCTTCAAGGTCAAAATAGCAAAAAACTTCAAAAAATTTGATTTTTTTAAATCTTTTTTCCCCTGTTCAGGTCCATAGGTAGCAAACGGTTCAAAATTCAAGGAAACAATCAACTACAAAAATGTAATAAACAACTTTCTAGAACGTATGGACTTCCTACGAATGATTCTTAACACCGTGTAGGTAGCGCTTAAGTAGCCGCAAAAGTCAAAAATTTTCCGAAAATTTTTTAATTTCATTTGTTTTTTCTTTACTTCAACATTGAGATACTATCCTATCTATTACAAAGATAATTAAAAAAAATATTCGTATTATGTTTATAATGTTGATGGCCCTGGACTTGCAAATCGCAGTCTCTTAAGTTGTGGATCGAAATTGTCGTCCGAATCTGACTCTGATTCAGAACTTATGGTGTCCACAGACGCGTTGCTTCTTCATTATACTTCATTAACATAGATAGTGCCCAAAAATATTGACTTAAGTATAGTAATAATCTGTGGCCGTCGCACAGAGGGATTTTGCCTTTTTCGAGTGTCAAATGTCAAAAATGTAATGATGCAGTTTTGTAGAGAATTGTTTAATTAAGAGAAATCAATCATTAGTTTTTTTCAACAAAATTTGTTTTTGTACAAAAAAAGGCGGCAAAGTCAACAAAATGAAACTCTGCAGTAACATGCCTCAGATTTTCATGCATTTCCATGGGCTGGAAACATAACTTCTTTTTGTCGTATCGATTTGGAATATGTATATTTGAAAAATATGTTATTTCTACATTAAGTTTTAAGAAAAAATAATTGAATAACAATAACAGATTAAAATATATTCATGCTTTTATGATGACACTCAAAAAACTAAGTGTTTTTAGTTTTTCTTGGAGTAAAAAAAGGTGGTCGTTATCGATCGTTGTGGTCTGGTTGCTAAAATGTGAAAGGTGGGAGTGTATTCTTTTGATTTCATAAATAAAATTCCCATAATATTTTATACTGTTGAACAAAGTTATAAATTTTATAAAAAAAAGTGCCACGAAATTTCATTACAAAAATGGATGAAAACACCATATAAAATGGTGTGCAACTTGTAGGCATATGTGTTTTAATGCTGTCGATAATAGAAACGTTAGTTTTTTTTACAGCGGTTGTGTTTTTAATCATATCCCTAAAAGTATGCAGTGAGAAATGCTGAAAAATTAATAAATTTCGTTAATTTTATAGTACAAATTTGAGTTTTATTTGGAATGATTGGTTAATTAAAAAAAAACGGTAAACTATGGCCCCCTAATTTTTTTGCAAATATTCAGCTAACATAGTAGGCTTTAGTTATTTATATAGATGTAAGTGCTGATTTACATCTATCACAAACTACAAAGAATTATATCCTTGTTTTCAAAAATTTTGAAAAATGAAAATTTGTATATGGGCATTGGGCGTGGCACTTAAATTTTTAATATAATTGAAGACTCAAATGCAAGCACTGGCAGTAATTTTTATTGACATAGATATGAAAATGAGGAAAATACAACGATTTTTTATTTTACGTTATATGGGAGGTTGGCGTGGTTGTGGGCGGATTTGAACAAAAACTTAGTTTTTTTCTAATTCAGCAATATGAGAGGTGTGTGCGAAATTTCAAAGCCCTAGCTCGATTCCTTCTAATTTTTGCCGCGGCTTGTATGAAGAAATCCCACTGTGCGTCGGTGGTACAATGGCTAGTGTGCGCGGCTCTTTTGCATGAGTACGTGGATTCGATCCCTGTTCTGACCACCTTACAATTCTGTCGACGATGGCCACCTTGCTTCAAAATACCATTCGGAACCGGTGTAAAACTGTAGGTCCCAATCAATGAGTGAAAAATTAGAAAGCGCACAGATCACTGTTTGTGAGAAGCTCACCCCAATCCCTGTAATGTAATGGGAAACGGTCGTCGTCGTCATAGTAATAATCTACATTAGTAACGCATTTAGGAAATACAAACGCGGCTGTCTATAAAGTGGGTATGGACAGGACCTATCTATTTCTTATTAACATATCCAACTTTACCGTTTACAGATCATGCATTGACTACATCCGGCTTCATGGAAACTAATATCGAAGAAGTAACACTACTATACAACACTATACAAAAAGTGTATACAAAAGTACATGAAATGAATAGGCTGATAAAGGTATTCATGACAAAAATAAACACGCAAACCAACTACCATATATTAATCCTGGCATCGGCACACTAACACATTTCAACGCTACATTGATATGAATGCACTCACTGTACAGAACGAACGACAACAATATATAAACTATAAACGCGTAGTGTTTTGTAATTTTAACAGTCTATACGAAAAAAAACGAAGGATTGCGGTGCAAATGTATGGCAATACAACCGCGATATTTTTCAACTCTTCATTTTAAATTTAATAAAACTGTGCTATTCTCGAATTCATAACAACCGTCATTCATGAGTCTCTTGTCACTGAATTCTTGTCATTGCCACTACAATTACCTATTCTGGAATTGCGGTGACAAGATTACAATTTTTTGTTTTAAAAATGACGCCATTGTTACCAAAACTGAAACAATACATTATGAAGAGCTTTTTTTGTGTTTGTTGAAAATAATTGGAAATCATAGCTTTGCAATCTGGCAATACCTTCGCCCGACAAATACTTAGTACCTATTAGAAAAATGTTTACATAGGTATGCACTTATACGAGTATTCTCCATACGGAGCGTCCTATCAACAACCTAACCAATTTTCAGATTTAACAAAGGTTTTAGAAATCTTTATCCAATTCACATCGTATTTTTTTTTTTCAAAATTGTCAAATAATTTTACGATGTGAAAAAACTGGTTATTTTTCCGATTGGCCACTCCGTGTTCGAGATATAGCCAGATTTCTTAATTTGTGTTGTTTATTTACATAACATTTTTATTGTCATGTGCTATTGTGAATATTACAACTATCATTATCAACTAAAACAAAATCAGCTTTTAGCTGACACCCAGAATACCAAATTGAAGTTCTTGTCACTAAAGTATTTACTATCACGACAAATTCGCTTGTCACTCGGTCGAGAATAGCACTAAGGTTGTTTTTTTATTCCATTAAGCTATCACCACTTACGACTTTCCAAATAAAACGATCCACACTTAATACTACGCAATGTGGCTACATTTTCTGTAATGGGTGAACGCTGTAAACAGCAACAATGGGTGAAAGCTGTAAGCAGTTGTAGCTGTAAGCAGCAACAGCAGACATTTAATTTTCGCTCATTCGTTTCAGTTGTCAAATTCTATATAAATATATACCAACAATACAAGAATACAAACAAGTATAAAATCAAAATACATATGATTTTGACAAGTGAAACGAAAAATGACATGGAAAACATTACATCACCTGTTTAAACGACTATACCTGGTAGATAATTCCACCATGTTCAATAAGTATAACATTTACCGCGCGTTGTTGTGAAAAATTTATTTGCAATTTTGTTTCCAATCGCAAATAAAAATCGATCCTTCAAATTTAAGGATATAAAAGTACACGTAGTCTTCCATTAAATAAAATAAATTTAATGAACTTAAAATGTATCAGCCATTTTGCAAATTTCTGCTTTTGAGTCTCTCCTTGATAACATTCTCATTCACAAGAATTGATAACAAAATTTTTCTAAGATAACTTTTTGTTGCCATTTCTTGAAATGGAACTTGTGGCAACATTGTCATTGCTCAAGTCTGAATTTAAGTGGGAAATTGAAATGCCACTTAATATCGTTTAGCTGTCCCGTACAAATTAAGCTATAATTAACTATAGCGGGGTAAAAAAAACACACTTACTGTTATTCTACACCGAAAATGAACATGTTTGAATTACTTTATCCTTAAACTCAATTTTGAGAGTTAGGGTGCAGTTATTATACATTCTTTGCCATCGATACTGGAGGTTTTAGTCATGTATATGAATATCAGATATACTTTTCATGTGTTAACATCTATAGGCGTGAGTACGACCTAAATTCACAAAGTGAATACATCCAAACACAGTTTGTCCGACTGCGATCACACATTTTGTCAGACTGCGATCACATAGATTGTCCGACTGCGATCACACATTGTTTGCCGTTAAACTCCTCCGAAACGGCTTGACCGATTGGTATGAAATTTTGTGTGCATATCGGGTATGTCTCAGAATCGGCCAACATCTATTTTTCATACACCTAAATGATAAGTGTGACACACCCCTATGTAGAACACAGATTTGTCCGACTGCGAAACACAGATTGTCAGACTGCGAAAAAACACACACTGATGTAGCGGAAGCGAATTGTTGTATTGTGTGGGTGCGGAGCACTCTCAGAGCAAAGAGAATAATGACGTGGGTATACGTATATAAAAATGAGGTAGCAAGAGAGCAACGAAAATTGTGTGAACTTGTGTAGCGTAGGTATGTAATAAAAAGTATTAACCAAGAACATAATGACACTAACTATTTTTAACAGCCAAAGTCACGATGTCGAAAGAAAGCCTAAGCGAACGACAGCAATGCACTGACTTTCGCTTCAAATTGGTAGTCACTATCTTTCGACTTGTCGTTCGCATGGCCTTACGTGTTGTAAACAAAAGCATTTAACCATTGTCAAATGACAAAGCTACTAGATCAAAAATTCAAAAAAAAGGTTAATATCAAAAAAAAATCGCTATATTCGTGAAAAAACGCTACAATTTTTTAAATAGTTACAAAAAAGTACATCTCTGTACCACTGAGCTGGAAAAAACTGACAGCAAACTGTAAAGCAAAACAAACAAAAGAATCATATGCAAACAAACCAAAAATTTTGTAATTAAGGGTGGGTTTTTGATATAAGTTTGCAATAAATGATGAATTTATTTGCTTGTTTTTATTGTTATTTGTTTATTATTGTTTTTTATTTATTTGACATGAACTTCTTAATAAAATACTGCCATTTTTTTCACTGCTCCTCTGTGGACAGTTTTGAGCCTCCAAAGACTGGCGTTCCACTAACGAACTCGGGATTCTCCTCCATAGACATATCTCACAAATGTTTGCAGCTGCAGCAACATTGACTTTTTTATGCTGAAATAGATAAACATATGTACAAACAAAAATTACTCTAATAAAACAGAAATGATTAACCGTTTACTTACCATTTTGTTGAATATTTAAAAGAATTTTAAATTCAATTGTGTTTTTTTGGCACTACACGAAAATAAAAACACAAGAGAGTGTTTCTGACATTTGTGTTCGCACAGATTACGGCAAAAATAATTAGTGGCTACCGATTTTGTACTGAAATGTTCACGTTTCGTTCGCATAGATTTTCATTCGAGTTGTCGTTCTGATGAGTGTTACTGACTTCGAAATCAGCTGTTTGTCGCTTAGAAAGCATGCGAACGTTAACGTTCGACATCGTGACTTTGGCTGTAAGTGTTATTAAGTATTTAAAAAAAATGAAATAAATTGTTTCCCATTATATGCCATGAAGGGATTAGGTAGAGCTTCTCACAAACCAGTGAGCTGTGCGCGTTCTAGTTTTACACTCACTGATTGGGACCTACAATTTTCCACCGGTTCCGAACGGTATTTTGAGAAGCTTTTTCAAGGCTAAGTACTCGATAGTGTCGCCTAAGGCAGGCGACCATTCTTTTAAGAACGAAATGGGAACTCGTAAAAGAAGATAGCATCACTCACGCACGAAAAGTAAGCATGAAATAGTGCATTCATTCATGCTTCTTTTTCCGACTGGGTTCTGTAGTATATTTTCGTAGTACACGTTTATCAGCGGCAGTTCTAAATGTTTCTAAACTATTTCGTGGTTTCTCCAGGAAGATAAAGTAACAACTTGATTTTTTGTGACAAATTATTTTAAATAAAATGTTTGAACCATACCACAGAGCAACACTATAGAGCCTCCATTACTCTTTTCGATGCCTCTTCATAACGACGAGGTAGTTGGCCATTTCATCGACTTCGAGTTGCTTTGTTAATTTACTCTTTGGTTGGCATAATACGGACAGAAATAAAAGGGAATACGTGTTTTCGTTCGATGCAAACAAAATTTAGCTGTCATTAGTATCAACCAAACCCTTTTATACTTAGTTTGCTGAATGGTCTATAATCTGCAGTCGTCATTTCCCGCTTGATGATGTGGGGTATTTCGGATCAAATAATGCAAGAGCAATAGCTCCTCCACTAAGATACCACAGAATCTCTTCACCAATGGTTGCGACACAATCTTATCAATTGCAACAGCCAGCAATAGCTTTCAACAAATTTAAATCATCGTTTGGAGCTTCGGTTGCGCTGGTGGTTCCAAACCAAGCTTTCACCTAAAGTCCTACGATAAAAATGGTAGCATCGCGGAGTCCATACACTTGTTTTTTGTTCATATCGATATGTTTTCGAAACAAACATAATTTTTTACAGTATACGCCTTTCGCCATCCACAGAGCATAACTGATGGGTCCTGGTAGGCTGAAATTATGATGGGGAATATATTCACCAAGGAAAAATAAAACGATTTCACTGAATTCGTTGTAGTCGTTTCTGGGTTGCGTTTCGTTCAATTGATCCAAAAATAATGACATATGCCGGGCATAAACTACACAAATTGACTGCCCAAATCTGGCACTAAGTAAAAAAAATTTGCACCACACACTATTCAAGTAAACTGTACAGTTTTTCATTTTGTGTTATAACCGAAGAAGACAACAATGTGTAAATACTGTGCGGTGTTATCGCTTGATATCGCAATAAAAAGAAAGAAAAAAGACAAAGAAAACAAAAATACTTGTGGAGTAAAAAGTGGTACATAAATCGTGAAAAATTAGGACAGAATAAGTTATTGAAAAAATTAGAATTTTCTTCTGGAAGTGATTTTAAAAACTACGTTCGAATAAGCAAAGATTCTTTTGAAGAACTTTTAGCAAAAGTGGCTCCGCCAGCAGTTCCAGCGCATCATCGTTTGGCCGTGACGTTGCGGTATTTGGCAAGTGGCAACAGTTTTGAGGACATAAAATGTCTAACAGCAATTGCGCCGCGAACCATTGGCAAAATTGTTTTCGAAACTTGTGAGGCCATAAATGAAGTTCTCAAAGATTATATTGCGGTTGGTACTCAAAAAACCTTATGTAGAAATATTAAGAAACTTTCGTTTGGCCTTTTGCAGTTGCCAGTAAGCGAAGAGGATTGGAAACAGCAAGCTGATGCGTTTTACCATAGATGGAATTTTCCGAATTGTATAGGGGCTGTAGATGGAAAACATGTTGCAATTATAAAACCCCCAGGAAGTGAATCTTTCTATTTCAACTATAAAAAATACTTTCCATAGTTTTAATGGGTGTTGTAAATGCCAATTACGAATTTCTGATGGTGGATATAGGGTCAGATGGACGGGCCTCCGATGCAGGAGTTTTTAATGATTCATTATTTTTTCCAAAATTAAAGAAGGAAGAACTCAAAACACCAACCAAAGAGTCTCCACCAGGATGCGATACTGCAATACCGTACGTTTTTGTGGCTGATGATGCGTTTCCTTTAATGGAAAATATAATGAAACCCTTCAGCCATAAGTTGATGATTAAAGATTAAATAATATTCAATTACCGACTCTCGCGTGCACGAGGAGTAGTTGAAAACGCATTTGGAATTCTGACGTCAAGATTTCGAATTTTATTAAAAAGTATAAATTTGTCGCCTGAAAAAGTGACAAAAATAGCCCTAACTTGTTGCTATTTACATAATTTTTCAAGAAAAAAAGGCCAAATATACTCCAGCTGCGGTAGTCTTGCAACAAATACAGATATGGAAGTTATAACAGAAGCAGTATCCTTAGCAACATTAAAACCAACTGTTATAAGAAATGCTTCAAATAATGCAAAAGACATTAGAAACCTATTTTGCGAATACTTAAATTTTGAGGGAGCTGTACCATTGCAGAACGAAATATTTGAATAACTAACAAACAATAATGTCAAAGACTCAGCCAATCAAAAATAATTTGTAACCATACTACGTGAACTTATTAAAATAAACAAATTTATTTTAAAAAGGAAATTATTTTATTTATTTCTTGTTTTATAAAAAAAGATTTTTTAAAAATAGAAAATTATTCAAAATTAGAAAATTATTCCTGAATTGTATCTTCTGATTCCGGTGTTGAATTGCATTTGTAAATTCTACTGGTCTGGACTGACAAAAATTTGGAAAATTTTCGACGTGTAATCTATCCAAATTTCCAACACACCCTTGAAATAAAACATCAGCAATTAGCTTGCGCGCCAAAACCTTTTGGTCAGTTTTCCTTTCTTTGAGCTGTGCTGCCCAACCTCTGCAAACAACATCATCGGGATCATTATTGCGTTCGCTGGAATTCATATTTTACATTTGCAGGTGTTCACACGCCATTTGAATTAGATTGTCTTCGTCTGAAATTGTCCTTTTCTTTGGTTTATGTGGTGTTGCCGACATTTTGGTTGAAGCCTAGAATTCCAAAAAGGAGTATTACATACAGAAAAATTATAAAAATAAAGGGCAAAAGTTGACGAGAGGGCGGTCCGAAAAAAAGCAAACATTTTTCTCTAACTTTCCCCTATTTTTGTTATTTTTTCGAACCCCTCCCCTCGTAAACTTAACCCAAACCAACTGCTAATAAGTACCTGTTCTTGAGACTCATCCCTTATTTTGCATGTGCTTGGTGCACTCTCCTCTTCATCCTTCAAAAGGAAAGTAGATGGAAACACCATAAGGTCGGCTCATACACGTCCACAGCTCCAGCTCCTTATTTTTCGCTGACTTCAGCTTTTTACAGTGTCCTAAATGTATTTATTTTTTTTACAACCAATTCTCGGTTTGCATCCTCGTACTTTTCCTTTAACTTGTTTATTAATTTTTCGTAGCATGCTACTTTCATTGTTCTGTTACTGTATTCCGTACTTTTTATGCGCCCTAATGCAGGCTATTCTTTATATAACTCTAGGAACTCAGTCCAAAATGTTTTGTTTCCGCTCATGTTCACAGTTTAAAAATTACCAAAAAAAACTAAATGTTTTCACCATACACTACACAAATTAACTGCACAATTTCGCAGGCTTGAGCAAATATCTAAATCATTTTGATTTTTGCTCAGTTAACTGCACAAATACACAACTGAACTGCACAATGCTAGATTTGCGCAGTTAATTTGTGTAGTGTATGCCCGGCATTAAGATCAAGTTGGACTCGAACTGATATTTTGGCTACGCCTCCATCATCTTCTATGCCAGGACTGTATGATTTGTTTTTAATATTTTTCCATTGCTCTTTGAAACGGGCAAACATTGGCACTCCTGGCAATTTTGCCGAATTTGGTTTCGAACACTTCTTTCAATTGCAGTTCATAAATGTGATGCCTGCATGCCAGATAGAGAAGATCTCGTTCCAGTATTTTCTCAGGCAACAGTAACGAACCTTGGAATTGCCCAGTGTTCATTGATGTGATGTCGAAAGGAATAGCGTGAACGCGATCAGAGATTTTCCACTCAAGCAAAAGCTCATATACGGCATACGCAATACGTTTGCCATTTCCTTTACCTGACGGTATCTTTGGCACGCCCTCAACTCAACTTTTTTTCCGCTGACTTAAAAGTCCGCTAACATTTTGACAACCCAGTGCACATTGAAAATTTTCGCTTCAGCCATCTGTGGGGTTTCCTTCAAAAATGCTGTAACCTGCTGTCGATTTTATGTACCGGTTTGCCGAAGGGACTTATGATTTAGGATATACTTTGTTGGGTCATGTGGCCGTCGGTGGTGCAATGGTAGTGTGCGCGGCTCCTGTGCATGAGAACGTGTGTTCGATCCCTGTTCTGACCACCTTAATTTCTTTCGACGGTGGTCACCTCGCTTAGTGACGGCGACACTATCGAGTATTTAGCATTGAAAAAGCTTCTCAAAATACCGTTCGAAAGCGGTGTAAAACTGTAGGTCCCATCAGCGAGTGTAAAACTAGAACGCGCACAGCTCACTGGTTTGTGAGAAGCTCTCCCTAATCCCTTCATGGGATGCAACGGGAAACTATTTATTTTTTTTAATACTTACTAACATTTAAAAATATTTAAAGATAAGTGTCATTATGTTCTTGCTTAATACTTTTTATTTTATACCCACAAAAAAGAAAGAGAATGCAAATCAACAGACACATGTACATACATACATTGTTATGTTCGTACATACGCTACACAAGTTCACACAATTTTCGTTGCTCTCTTGCTATCTCATTTTCATATATATATATATAACCACGTCATTATTTTTGCTCTGAGAGAGACAACTATTCGCTGCCGCTACATCAGTGTGTGTTTTTTTCGCAGGGTGACAATCTGTGTTTCGCAGTCGGACAAATATGTGTTCTATATAGGGGTGGGTCACCCTTATCATTTAGGCGTATAAAAAATAGATGTTGGCCGATTCTGAGACCCACCCGATATGCACACAAAATTTCATAGAAATCGATCTAGCCGTTTCGGAGGAGTTTAACGGCAAACAATGTGTGATCGCAGTCGGACTATCTGTGTGATCGCAGTCGGTCAAACTCTGTTTGGATGTACATATTCACTTTATGAGCACTCTCAGAGCAAAGAAAATAATGACGTATTTATTATACGTATACAAAAATTAGATAGCAACGAAAATTGTGCGAACTTGTGTAGCGTATGTACGAAAAATGTATGTATGTTCATAATAAGCAAGAAAATAATAACATTTGTGCTTGCACTGGTCTTTAAATGATTTTAAATATTAATATTATTCAAATGTAATGTCATCGTATGATTGAACGCTGTTTTTTATTTTCCAATGTAATATTTACTAATGTGTTCAAAGAAATCGAACAGGTACCGTGTAACAAAAATGTGTTAACACATCGCCCTCGAGTTCGAACACTCATTGGATTTTTTTTAAATCTCATGCCGATGAACCCACTCCATACTTCGTTACGATCTCAACTCGCGTCTCGAAGGGAATTTGCGGTATTTTGACCACCTCAAACGTTTGTTAGCGGCATTTGTATAAATATTTATTTTTAAGCAGTATAAATTTGCCAACTGTTAACACAAGGGAGGGTTTTTCAAAGATTGCAGCGATTTTAACTAAATTTCAGGTATGTGTAAATACTTTTGAGAGACAAGATGAGTGTGTAAATAATTTTGAAAGATGAGGTGTAGACTTCTTTTGTAATTTAAATCAACAGCTTTCAAGTTTGTTGCGAAAAATTGTTAACTCGTATAATCTATACATTTTAGGGATTACAATTCAGAAGTTTTGACTTGGAAATTTATTCGTAAGGCTCCAACATTTTATTTTAGTTCTAAGTATACTAAAATCATTAATTTGCATATATATACTTACATATATATGACTATGTCTGTATATATTTTAACAAAAATATTATATTGTGAAGAATTATTTTTGTTGATTTTGGATATATTTAAATGCATTTTGTATTGAACCCTCCTTATCGATTAGGGATAGAGGGTAAGTTTATTCTATAAAAATGTTGGGAGAGAGAAATAAAAGTCCTACATTTCACCATCCTAGGAGGCACAGTGAGAGCGGTAGGACCCGATTTCATAAATAATCTTATAAAAAATAAATTGTATGAGTAGTTATGTGTTAAGCAACTGTCAGTTATGTTCTAAGCAACTAACTGGGCAGTTAGATCGGTGAGAGAACATTTTTTAAAATTTAATTTTTGTATGGGTGCACCTTTAGGGTGAAGATAGGGCTTAGCTATGTTTGAAGAAACTGTTGGCAAAATGTTGTTGGGTCGGTCATACATTTCATCCCTCTAGGGCTCACAGTTTAGCAGTTGAGCGGATAGTTGTGAATTTTCCTCCCTTCTCCACCACCTTTGACCACGATGACAATCCCCACCTCACAATTTTTTCCAATTTCACAAAATAAGAGGGTGACTCGTATCCAAATCTTGTTACTAAGGGTATCCAGACAACACTATCCCACCCCGAATGTACACTCAGGGAACTTATAGTTTGACAAGAGTTTGTAGCAACCGTGAATTCGGATGTTGACACCGAAATGCGGTTGCCTCAACCAAATTAAGGTTTTACCGACTTAATTTAGACTCCACAGCTGAAGTTAGGTTGAAGGGACCTCCTTCCATAGTTGATTCGGTTGTCACACTTGAATCTTTAATTATATTCACTATGCCAACTAAATTTTCTATAATTTCGGTTGCAACAACCGAATTTGGAATTAATTCGGATACAACAACCGACCAAATGCGGTTGGTTGGTTGAAAAGGCTGCAAGACAGCACGCTGTCTAGCACACTTAGACTAAATAAGCCGATTATGATACGCAGTTTCCTCTATAGCAACTATTGACTAGTCTTCTAGCCAGTTTGCGCTTTCAATGTGTTCCGAATATCCTACTTCTCAGTCCTGCCAGAGCAGGGCAATCCAAGAGAAGGTGTTTCGTCGTTTCCTCGTCCACTTCCATGTAGCATCTACAGAGAGTGGAGTTTATATGTCCCAATCTTAGGACATGTTTTCCTACAAGACAATGTCCCGTAAGTGTTCCTATCATTGTGGATAACCTGCCTCTCGGCAAGATAAGTAGTTGCCTAGTCCCATTCCTGTCCACCTGTTGCCAGAGGACCCTGGCTTATTTGCAAGTTGAAGTAAGTCTCCACTTGTCCTTGAACATATTAACGGCCCACTTCCTGATCTGCAAACGGCAGGTAGAGATTGGCATACTAAAACCTTCTTTTGCCGGAAGAACCTGTGCCGTAGTACCCTGTCTAGCTAACGCATCCGCTACGCAATTGGCTGGAATGTCGCTGTGTCCCGGTACCCAGATGAGCCTGATGACAAAATACTCTACCATCACCCTTAGTGATGAGTTCCATTATTTCTCCGACAGGGACGTGGCAAACATGGCTTCCATGGATTTTATAACAGCCTGGCTGTCTGCGTAGATACATATTTTCCGGAGGGTTGTGAAACTACTTTTCAGTAGTTCAGAAAACCTCCAGTATGGCGGTAATTTCCGCCTGAAATACACTACAGTGACCAGGCAGCTTGAAGGCGATATTTACAGTTAGGTCCGGTGAATGGACCCCATAGCCTACTTGCTCGTCCAACCTTGACCCATCCGTGAAAAATCTGATACTACTGGTGTCCCCTTCCAGTGACTTTTCCCAGGTATTCCTGTTCGGCATAGAAGTCCTTAGATTTGCCGCTGGTAGAAGGTAGGGGATACAGTAGTCCGTTTTTACGAGAATGGAGTTGATCTGGTGTAGTCATTTAGTGTGTCCGGAATGCCCCGATATCAAAACGCCACAATCTCTGATTCGCACCAGGGATGTAGCGGCTGCCGATTCGGCCATCATATCAGGAGTACAGGTGTTCAGGATAGCACTAACTGCAGTACCTGATGTCGTGCCCATTGCCCCACTAATTTTCATCAAGGAATTCAGAATACGGTGCCATAGAGAAGTATTGGTCTGACTATTGTCGTATAAATCCACAAAGTGATCTTAGGAGACAGTCCCCAGCGCTTTCCCATCGCCCCTTTACAGCAGTAAAGAGCAACAGACGGCTTTTCAGTTTTCTGTCGAGAATTATTCCCAGATACGTGACCCTTTCCGTCAAGCGTTTCCCATTACATCCCATGAAGGGATTGGGGAGAGATTCTCACCGTCAACTGTAATTGCACCCCATTAACTCAGGGCAGTTCAAATGCGGGTATTTTATATTTCCGAGAGAACAAGATAAGCTCGGTTTTAAGTGGGTTAGTTCCCGGAGTGGGTGGGTGGGTCCCCAGATTGAAGACCTTTTTCTGAAGAGAGTTTTCTATTATGCTGACTATAGAGTGGAGAGCCGTCTCAGTTGACCTGCCCTTGATATAGGCATGCTGAGAACTCGATAGTAGATTCTGTGGAAGATTACTTCGAACATGAATGTCAAGTAACCTTTCAAATGTCTTAAGAACAAAGGATGATAGTCTGATTGGTGTAAAGTCCTTTGGTATGACATGAGAGACTTTGCCCGCTTTCGGGACTAAAACCACTTTGGTTTGCTTCTAAATGCTAGGAATGACTCCCAGCATAAGGCAGCCCTTGAAAATTGCCTCCAACCAACTACAAGATAGGTATAGTGCCTCCTGTAGTTGCGTGGGAATTATCTCGTCGGGTCCGGCTGATTTATAGGACTTAAAGCATCTAATGGCCCATATCAGATTCTTTCTGCTCACTGTTGAGCGAACTTTTCCTAAGCTAGGTGAGTTTCCGCTTAACTCTTCTGGCCGTTGACCAACACTCCTGTCATCGTTACGAAAGCGAGTATCCAGGAGAATCGCAAGATACTCTTCAGACGAATACGTCCACGTTCCATCGTCTTTCATTAAGAACCCCGCACACGGTGGGTTTTTAGCGAGCACGCATCTTATCCGTGCAATCTGGTTGGTTCCCTCAATGGATTCACAGAAGTTTCGCCAAGATATCCCTTTGGCCTTCCTGATTTCAACTTTATATAGATTAAGACTAATCTTGTTTGTAATAGTCCCAAACCCTTTGGTCGCCGCTCGTTTTGGCGTTGTTGAAAAGCCGCCTAATGGACGATCTTTGATCCTGAAGCTAAGCGTTCTTACAGGACTCCTTGAGCGCGTTCCTGCACGCATCAGTAAATTGACCAACTAGTTCTTCCAGTTCTGGCACATTAGTCGGTATATTCGGATGGTTACCTAAGAGTTTCCTTAAGCGCCCACGATAGGTGTTCCAGTCCATTTTCCTATAATTTTTAAAACCTTTCCTTTTCAGAGGTTCGATATTTATGTGGAACTGTATATATCTATGATCAGAAAATGAGTGATCAGAAAGTACGCTCAAATCGGATACCGTTACATAGTCGTAGCCAAGTAGTAAAGTTAGGTCTAGTACTTCCCTCCTAACCGAAGTTAAGAAGGTCGGTTCCTCGCCTCTATTACTTATAGTCAAGGTTTCGCTTATAATGAAATTAAAACGAGACTCACCTCGAATATTGGTGCCGGTACTCGCCCATATTGTGTGGTGCGCGTTGGCATCAGCCAACCATTATGCCAATGATTAGGCTGTCCTTCGCGATATCACTAAATGACCTGCCGAACCCTGGGTGGCTTTTATGCCTCTTAGATGAGGGACCGGGTTTTATATTTTCTTCTACTGAACGCTGTGTTTTAGTAACATCCAGTGGAAGTTTTGTCCCTACAGACTTGAACACCTCACCACGCCCTTAGCCCACTCCAAGGTGTTTACCTGTGCAGGAGTAAGTGCAGCGGCTGGCCGTGCAGAGAGTTGACTAGCCAATCTAGGGGCCAGTCGAAGATCAGCTCTCCGCTTCCGGGAGGGGCAGGGATTTTCAGTTTTCCCGGTAGTTGGGGAGAGCTGACCACCGACCGCGTTATTCGCAGTTGCATAGGCCCCCTTGCGTAACTGGGTTTCCTGTGGCTGAGGTAGCTGGGTTTCCTGTGGCTGAAGACTTTTTAATATTCCTGTTCATGTTGATTGGGCCTCAACTTGTAGCGGCTATCTACGTCGGTAAAGATGCAATGTGTTCAAAAAGAGGGGCTCCGTGGTTGTCTATGAAGCAGGGAGTTCCACGCGAGGGTTGACACTCCGCCTTATGGGACAGTGCGTTCAGAGCCAGGCCGAACCACAGAGGAAGTCATCTCAACCTCACCATTATCACCAACTTAACGGTGACGGATTTCGAGCGCACTGCAAGACTTTCCGGGTTCTAAGGAGGCGGAGACGAATGGTACCTTAGCCACGAGCCATTTCGACAGAGTGCCACCTCTGCCTACTCAGGTCGCAGAGCACAGAACGACAGCTCGAGAGCAGAAAATCAAATAGTTACGAAAATCGTGAACCAGGGTCGTAGCAGAGTCTGTGCCAAAGAGGAAGAATATTATTTAGAGTTACCCTGGATGCACCGCGAGGAGGCGATCTTCACTGCAACCGGTTGCTACAAAAGAATCTTACATCAACACGGTTACAACTATCCCATTTGGTATAATTCGGTCGCAATAACTAAGTTTCTGGTTTAAATCGGAAGAAGCGATCGAATTTGGCGTCAAATCGGTTGCTGCAATCGAATTTCTCATGAATTCTGTTGGAACAAACGAATTCGTTTTCAATTCGGTTACCACAACATAATTCGAAGTATTTCAAACTTAACGTTTAAATTTCTACAAACAAATATTATATTGAAAATTGAAAAAAAATATAATATCTGAGGTCGCGGTGGTAACTTTATTGAGATTATTAGGAAAAGTAGGTAAAATATTGTAATTCTTCTCTCTGTATCAAAACAACCTAATTTGCAGAAAAAGCTCACATTTATCAGCGAGCACTACGAGCAGATGTGAACAGTTCGGGTTTCCAAGGTCGGTTGTTAGAGATGTGCAGCGATCGTCTTTCAATAGAGTGGTTTAGGACATAATCTCCTCAGAAATGGTGCGGTGACCTTGAAGGCCGGGACTGTATAAACGAACAGAAGTGGAAGCCATATGCTTCCTGGCTTTGTAAATATGTATGACAATACAGGAAAATAAATCATCATTAAATTATTGGACAATAATTTCCAAAATTCTGTTGTGACTCTATCTCAATTCGGCTGTGACAACCTCTAACTCGTATGTAACAGCCTCGAATTTGGCTGTGGCAAGCTCTAGTTCAGTTACGACAACCTCTAATTCGGTTGTGATGACCTATAGTATGGTTGACTACACCTAAATTCTGTTACAGTTATTCGGTCGCCTCAATTACATTTTTATGTGACTGTATGCGGTGTTGTGTTTGTACTTGGTAAATAATTGTTGTTTGAAGAAAATAGACACCGTGAGAGCTGGCAGCTGACAGGTCTGGGTTATTAAAATTAGAGAGTATTTTAGTATTTTAAGTTTAATATACTTATGTATTGTTACAAATAAGTAAAAGCTTTTACTTACTCTTAATGACCATAGTAAAATTATGTAAATAACGGCGATTAATGCAGCGCCTGAAAGTATGCATTGTAACAACATACCAGCTTGCTAAACCAGTAGCATGAATTCGCCTCAGTTAAGATAATTCTGCACTATTCGAGATGATCCTGCAAAGGTAACTAACAACAACGACTAGAAGGTTCTTGAATTCGCTGGAGATAACTACACTTGAGTATGGTGAGTTCGTATAAATCCAGAGGTCTTTGGAATGGAGAGTTTAGTTTGTGACTAAACCCCGTAAAGTAAGCAACGCGAATTCATAGATAGTAAAATATAAGACTTATTAAAGTGGTGTAAATAAAGTAAACTGATGTACTATTTAAGTAAAATAAAAGGAAGTTAAACTGTTGTAATTATCGTAATTTAAAACGAACCTTGTTTTATTATTGGGAATAGAACAACGCAAAAAGAACGAATAAGGAAATTCGTGACATTGGTGTCAGAAGTGAAATTACGAGCTAAGGACAAGGATGAAGTTTGAAGAACTCAAAGTTGAACAACTTAAAAACGGGTTGAGTAAATTGGATCAACCGACAGCTGGTAATAAGGTGGAGCTGTAGAGCCGATTAATGAAAGAATTTAAACGCCGAAACATCGACATTGACATATATCAGGTCGATGTCTCGAACTATCAGACGAAATGGAGGTACGTGCAAAAAAAGGAACTGCTAATGTAGATGTTTCTACAATATTTGCTGCCATGATTGCCAAATTGGACGATAAATTTGGCGAGAATTCTATAATTATGAATGAGAAATTTGGTGAGAATTCTAGAATTATTCAGGAAATATCAAATGCCACAAATGCAAGAAATCTCGGAAGTTGTGAGCAGTATGGAGATTAAAGTGAACAATCAATTCGAAAAGGTGAAACTAAAGTTCGAGGAAATGGAGCAGAAGATTGAAGAAGTCGAACATAATTTCGAGGAAGTCGAACGGGAACTAAAAAATTATGTAAGTGAATTGCTAAGAAAAATTAATGAACTTCGGTTGCAAGAGGAGCCAGTGCGAGTAATGTCTGAAGGCTCTAATAGACTGACAGCTCCCAGTTTCGATGGGTCTACCCCATTCAACATTTTTAGTTTCCAAATGGAAATGGTCACAATTAAGAACTTGTGGAACAACAACGACAAAGCAGTAGAGCTAATTGTAGCACTGAAAGGCAGCGAAGCAGAAGTCCTTTAGAGCATTCCCATTAGTACCAGAAACAACTACGAGGATATACTGGCTGCGTTACAACGCAAGTATGGTGGTGATCACAAAAAAGATTTATATCGCATGGAATTAAGAGGCAGAGTGCAAAAACATAATGAAAGACTACAAGATTTCGCAACGGATGTGGAACGCTTGGTGTTGATCGCATATCCTGGAGAACCCCAAACTTTCTTAGAGCAATTTAAGATAGAGGCATCTGTTAGGGGCATTAACGATCTTGACGTTAGATATGCGGTGTTTGCCTCATAAAAAGCTACATTTGTGGAAACAGTTTCATTTGCTTTGGCGAAGGGTAGAAGCGGAAGTCAAATCAAAAGATTTGAAAGGCGCCGTTAGCAAACTTAAAGAAGTGATTCGGATTCTTACGAAAGCGCTATGGCAACCAACAAAATTGAAAGTGACAATCATGGCGAACGTGGCCTATATAGGGCGGGACTACAGAGGCTGAGATAAGAGAGCAAATTATTAACGTTCGATCCCTGAGAATTGAGTCGGACGACGAGTGGTTCACGGCACAGACAAATCATTCTGTGTTGGCACAAATTATTTTGGCAAAGAAAGAGGATAGACAATTAACGCGGAATGAAATCGCTTCAGAAAGCTCCGTTCTAAAATCATATTGGGCCCAATGGAATAGCCTGAGATTGCTAGATGGCTGTCTATACCGTGTATAGGAAAGTGAAGATGGTAAAACGGAGAAAAATCTAATTGTGGTACATGCCTTGAAAGTGAAAATTGCAGAATCTCATAATGGTCCGAGTGGTAGGCACCTCGGCAAAGGCAAAACTATGGAGAAACTAAGTGAACGTTTCTATTGGGTTGGTCGTAAAAAATCTGTATCCGAGTGGATTGCAGGCTGCACTCAGTGCTTGACAACTAAAGGCCAAACGCGGAGGAGTTGCGGACAGAGACATCAGGAGAGCCCAAGTGCTCCCTTCGAGTGAACATCCCTGAGTGTGGCTGGTCCGTATCCAACAAGTGGCTCTGGGAACCAATGTGCCCTAGTTGTTATGCCCCAAATGTTAGAACTGCATTCGGAGAAGAGTTGGAATTTTGAATCTGCCACCGTGAAGGAAATATGCGAGAGGAATGGAATTTGGGGTATGAGAACGACATCAGTGCGCTCTCGGACTGACCATACGGTAGAGATTTAATCAGGCTCTTGAGGAATATTTGAGAAAGGTCGTCAGTAAGGATAGAAAAGTCTGGGATGAGCGCGTACCAAAATTCTTTCTAACATACCGGTCGACCACCCAGGATACTACGAGTACTGCCCGAACACCAGCTAGTGCCGTCTTCGGAACAGAGTTAAAGATCCCTAGAAATTTAGAGTTAGGCAACTTCCTAACATCCGACAATGGGGAGAATGATTGAATCCCAGGAGAGCTTAGCGAACTGTTCGCAGCAGAATGAAGATGGTTAGAAATAATATGTAAGCCAGTTACGACCGAGCGGCAAATTCAGAAGTACTCCATGAAGGCCAGCTAGTTTTAATGTTCAACCCACAGCGCAAGAAAGGTTTATCTCCAAAACTTCAGACTCACTGGGAAGGCCCTTACAAGGTTGCCAATCGAATAAATGACGCGGTTTATAGAGCACAGAAACGCCAAAGTCCAAGAGCTAAAGTGAAAGTCGTGCATTTGGAAAGACTAGCCCTTTATGGAAAACGCGGGGTTGAGACGAACAGGCTTAAGTGGGGGTAGTGTTATAAATAAGTAAAAGCTTTTACTTACCCTTAATGACCATACTAACATTATGTAAATAACGGCGATTAATGCAGCGCCTGAAAGTATGCATTGTAACAACATACCAGCTCGCTAAACCAGTAGCATGAATTCGCCTCAGTTAAGACAATTCTGCACTATTCGAGATGATTCTACAAAGATAACTAACAACAACGACTAGAAGGTTCTTGAATTCGCTAGAGATAACTACATTTGAGTATGGTGAGTTCGTATAAATACCGGAGGTCTTTAAAATGGAGAGTTCAGTTTGTGATTAAACCCCGTAAAATAAGCAACGCGAATTCATAGATAGCAAAATACAAGACTTATTAAACAAATAAATGTTTTCCCATTACATTCCGTGAAGGAATTGGGGAGAGCTGCTCTCAAGTGGTGTAAATAAAGTGAACTGTTGTAATAAAAAAAAAGGTGTTCCATAACATCCCATGAAGGGGTTGAGGAGAGCTTCTCACAATCAGTCAGATGTGCGCTTTCCAGTTTTACACTCACTGATTGGGACCTACAGTTTCACACCGGTTCCGGACGGTATTTTTGAGAAGCTTTTTCATGGCTAAGTACTCGATAGTGTCGCCATCACTATGCGAGGTGACCGTCGTCGAAAGAAGAATATAAGGTGGTCTGAGCAGGGATCACACCCACGTTCTTATGTACAAGAGCCTCGTACACTAACCATTGCACCACCACTGTCGTACTATATATGTAAGTAAAATAAAAGGATGTTAAACCGTTGTAATTATCGTGATTTAAAACAAACCTTGTTTTATTATTGGGAATAGAACAACGCAAAAAGGAATAAGGAAATTCGTAACAATATTGTAAAATTATATTATTGCAAAATTATTGAATGGGTTTCAACAACTTTTCATTAATTTCCATTTTGATGGTTTCGTTAATCGTCAAAATTGTGATGATTTGTGTTCAGAAAATACACGAGTGATTGTTAAGAAACACATGCAATAATAACGCGTCCCTGTTGGTGCGTATTTTGGGCTGGAGTCATCACCAAACCATTTTTGTGCGGAAATGCGGCTGATCGGGCAATAACAGGTAATGGTGCTCTGTCGCAGCATAACGAAATTGTTTAATTTTTTTTATTTATATGGTATGTGGTTTATACAAGGCTGTAGCACATGCATCATTTCTCCACAATCCAATCATACGTGAATTTCAGGGCACCCTACATAGTTATATAAAGTATACCTAAGGGTTTGGTGTGATGATGTTTTTCGAAGGGCAATTTATATTGGCATGAATCCTCACTAATTGGACATATGTGTGTATTTTATAATACTCGGGGATTTATATTCAAAAATTCTCAACCACCAAATGAACTGGAAAATACGGAAATATTCTGGCTGAAAAAAATAAATATTTTCCACTCGTGGCCGTTAAATTAATGAATGACTAGCACAAATTGAACTGACGGTTATTTATTCGCTTCATTGAATATGGCATAATACTTATATCCATAATATGTTAATACAAATATAAAAAAATTCAACAATATTGGAGGTGGGACCGAAAAGTGTCTGGCATATTGGAGGTGGGACCGAAAAGTGTCTGGCATATAAATGAACAAAAAACTAAATTACAAAATTGTTAAACACGTTTGTAAATTTTATTGCAGCTTCATCTCAGTGATTGCGTTGAAGGGGAAATATGAGAGATGGGGAAATATGAGATCTTAGTTCACCATTTGGGTCGATATACACGCAAACATTTGCATGAGCATAAAAAAAAAAGTGGTATCCCATAACATCCCATGAAAAGATTAAGGAGAGCTTTTCACAATCAGTGAGATGTGCGCTTTCTAGTTTTAACACTCACTGATTGGGACCTACAGTTTTACACCGGTTGCTAACGGTATTTTGAGAAGCTTTTTCATGGCTTAGTACTCGATAGTGTCGCCATCACTAAGCGAGGTGACCGTCGTCGAAAGAAATGTAAGGTGGTCTGAGCAGGCATCGAACCCACGTTCTCGTTCACAAGAGCTACGCACACTAGCCATTGCACCACCGACGATAAATATTTTGTCGATCCGTCTATGGTATTTAGCCGAATGTAAATCTAATGTCGACAGCTCAATCAAACCACATACATCAATCCGATACATATTGAAATCAAATGCATGATGGAGCACACTCTTGGGAAGCTTATTAAACACACGCGCACTGTTCGCCTAAATAACATATTGACCCCTCTGCGTGTAATGATCGTTCGTGACCAAAAGTGCATTTTACAGGAAAAGGGTTTCTTTGTGGTTATACTCACTGCTCTCATGCAAAAGACCAAACTGAAACCTTTACAGCTATGCCAGTTACTATTACGATTGGGTATTTTAAAATTAGTTTTGAGTCATATTATTTTGCATGAAAGATTCAATTTTGAAAAATGTATCAGTTAGAATTGGGTTGGAATAAATTGAAATTATGGTGTGATTGGGTTTCCAGATAAAGCTTATATAGTTTTATTGGGGTTGATTGCACTTTTTTTCACAATGATCTCTATTCTGTTGAAGAGATCGGATGATAGGGTGTCATCCTGCCTGAGTCCTCGCCTCGCTCTAAATGGTTCGGTGAGATCTTTACCAATCTTTACCGAGGATTCCTTGTCGCTCAGCGTCATTCTACAAAGACGTGCCAGCTTAGCAGGAATACCAAGCCCAAATATAGCTTGGTAAGTCTTCCCCGTACCGAGCTGACGCATGCAGCTTTCCAACTCATAGTCGCGAGACTTAAACAGCTCAGCTGGTAGTCCATCAGCACCAGCGGCTTTGTTGT
The DNA here is from genome assembly GCA_963931995.1 of Phaonia tiefii. Taxonomy (NCBI): domain Eukaryota; kingdom Metazoa; phylum Arthropoda; class Insecta; order Diptera; family Muscidae; genus Phaonia; species Phaonia tiefii. The sequence goes on from OZ008369.1 coordinate 164,774,554, forward strand.
TCTTAAGCGGCTTTGTTGTTCTTAAGTTCTAGCTTCGCACCCTCATCTATATTGAATTCACCTGGGACAAGTGTAAGTAAAGCAGAGAAGTGATATCTGCATATACAAAATTTACTCTGCACGTCTATGACAAGATTCCCATCCTTATCTCAACAATAGGGGGTCCTGATCCATTTCCGTTGGTATGTCTTTGTGTTTCGGTAGAATTTACAGGCCTCTTTCTTCCTTCTGTGAGATTCAAATTTCTCACTCACGCGCTTTCTCCACAAACGTTTTTTCTTCATAAACAAACGAGTTTCCTCTCTCCTCTTCACCGTATAATTTAATTAATTAATTAATTCAATTAATTAATTTTTTAATCACTTGTCTTGCGACACTCCTCATCATTCCATGGTTAGTTTTGAAGCGATATTTCATAATCAAGTACGGTCTCTGCAGCAGTTTTCATATCTAATCTAATTCCACCGCGCTTCAAGATCATGAGGTGGGTGCTCAATCTGGTTTTACGTTTGTTGATCAGGGGATATCCTAGTAACCTTGTGGATTTCTTTATTTTGGAAACTCGTACTACTGACAACTATGTTTTCGCGCGGCAACATCTGACAGTCTCATTCCGTAATCGGATGTGATGGTGTGTAGTCTGAATCTACCGATGGTTGGGTCAAAGACATTTCCCTGCGGACTTTAGCAATAACACTGCATTTACATGAAACGAGACAGTGAGAATTTGTTTTAGTTGTCGAAGAAAATAAAAAATGTTTATGTGACGTAGGCATCCCGACAATTATAGGGACAATACTTATATACTTTTAAGCAACCGCCGTCAGTGTCGTTTCGTGTGAATTCAATATCATTTACCCAAATCTAAAAATCAAAATACATTTTTCCAAATTGTGTGATCTTATGCGTTAATTTTCTGCCCCTTTTTCGCAAAATACGACGGAATTTACTGTCTTTGAAAAATCAGAGACAGCGACCAAGGGAATAAGAGAACTGAGAGTGCATTCATTAAAAAAAAACTTAGAGATGTGTTGCTATTGTTTCCTCAAAAATTTGTGGTGTAAACGCCAAGTAACATCACCTTGACCAATCTTAATGTCATAACCAAGACAGCGATCGTATGATTTCCGATAGGCGCATCGAATTTATCTCGCGTCGGGCGTCTACACAAATTAGCGATATTTTAAAGTAATTAGCTCTTGATGTCACAGTCTTAAGCCAACTACAAATCCGCCATAAAATTCCTGATTTTCCTCATTACAGCTGTGTCGTAGTACATGTCACAGTTTTCCTTTCTTGTAGAGCCATATCCCGGCCATTATAATTTGGTCCACGTGGTGCTAATAACAATTGGAAGGGTCGTCAACTAATAGGGGGTTTTATGTTTCATATTCTCATTTCGTATTTTCATTGCCTCTGAAAAACGGTTGCGGATGACACTCTAATCTGAATTCTGGCCTGTGTTGCGGATGACACTCTAATCTGAATTCTTGCCTGTGTTGCATTATATCCATAAGTCTATCAATTGCCGTTCCTTTTGAATAGAAGTCAAATATAATTTTCCTCCGAACATCCGAAGTTGTGTGCCCAGGTCTTCTATTCTCGAATGATGACTTCAATTCGCATGATCGCCAAAATGCCAGCAATAGCCTTGAATCGCACAGTGGGGGATAAAACGGTTTTTTGACATTTGAGAATTTAGGCCACAATTCTTATCGTATTTTAATGAACTTTGGTTGTGGTTGGTTTCACCAACATCACTGAAGATCATGTAACAAATGTTGTCCCAGTCAGATAATTATAGTGAACGACACAGCTGGTAAAAGTAGAAAAATAGTACTTGCATAAAATTCCCTACAGTAAAGAAAGAAATTAGTTTCATAGTAACATTTTAGGTTAAACTTCGACTTACCAAAGGTTTTTATATACATCGTTTGAGACTAAAGATAGTGTGAAACGGTCCAATGAGGCACCACATGTAAATCGCCGAGGATCGATCAATGTTATTCGAGAAAAACATTATATGGGCCCCAGTCCAACCATTAAAAATATATCCAGGTCGGTACATACAACTGCATTCTTAGTGCCGCTATTAGAGATTTAATTCGAAGATTTTTCAACAAATAAGCATGGAAACCAAATACAAGCGAGGAATTATCAGAATCTTTTGGAATTATCAGAATCTTGTCAGGAGTCTCTCACAGAGCTTTGGAAGAAAAATTGTGGAAATTTGACTGTTCCTTCGATTTGACTGGCATGCTACACGAGTGGCTCGACAACAGGAAGACAAAGCGACGTCTTCGGCATAGTAAACTCTAACTTACGCGCGCATTATCGACCACATGAATCAATTGCCGTGGACGAGCAATTATTTGGATTTCGAGGTCGAACTAAATATGGGACCCAAATCTGGTGGGCGTGTGACTCATACACATATTATGCACAACAAGGGCAAATATACACCGGCAAAGTGAATAATGTAAGCGGCAGTATCCAAGGTAAGCATTTTGTAAAGGATTTAGTTGGCATGTACAAAAACACTGGAATAAATATCACCATGAACAATTTTTTTTACAACATTGGCGTTAGCCAAGGAGCTAGCCACTTGTAACTTATCCGTTGTAGGCACACTAAAAAAACTAAACATATGTTTTTATTTCCTTTCCTAGTCTATTCGGCTTCTCCGAAAATGCTAGTATAATCTGCTATGACCCAGACAAAAACAGTTGCTTTGTAGTCCACTATGCATAATGATCATACTATTTCTGGTCCACAAAATGAACCAGAAATAATTCTACATTCCAACAAGACTAAAGGTGGTGTCGACACTATGGTCAAAATGTTGTCACAGTATTCCACTAACCGAGCACCACCACTGCGCTGGCTATTAGCACTGTTTTTTAATATTTCGGATGCGGCGGCCCTTGCTGCAGAACCTTGGGGAAGACCTATGTCTGTCGTCCTCTAGTATTAATATCGTAAGGTCCAAAATACCACAATTCATTGGAAGATTTGCAATCAGATCAGCTATTGAATGCATTTCAGGTTACAACTTTGAGAAAACAAAGAATTAATAACAAAGCTTTATTTTTCAGATGAACCCTATATCTATATCGTCCCGATTGGGCTACAGGAGATTCAATATCATGTTCCTGTATCGAATGGCATTCACAGAATTCACATTTCCGGCCTTATTTTCAAAGAAATAAGTCCCAATATCGACACCTGACCAAAATCTGCAACATTCAGTTGCTCATTGTGGATGCATTTGTTTCTCATGTATGAAGTGCGGATTTTCTGTGCTTGATAACCTTGTACTGGTGAAGGTCAAAACTCGCTGCGTGGTGTTCCCGGATTATCGGCGAAACTCTTGTTTACAGCAAGAATCATTTCAGAGACAGGCTGATACGTTGACGCACACGAGACTTACTGCCCATAATCGACCCACGACTGAAAATTCAGCGAAATTTGCAAGCAGTTTTTACGTAACCTTCCTCCCCATTTTTCTAATGGAAATGCAGCGCGCCATTCTTAATAACCGACACAATCGCATAAGACAGCCGTCAAATTTCAGAGCTGGCATTCGTACAGAAAAAAATTTCACAAAATTTAAATCGTTCAATTTGGCAGTTTTAGTTCAATTCTATAATTTTTTCCTGGCTTCTGCACTTTTGTTCGAAAAAGTATAGCTAAATGCATTTTAGGACTTTTTCGGAAATTTTGGTAAACTTTAGACTTTTTTTTCCTTTATTATACCCTCACCCATAGGGATGGGGTTATATATCATTTAATACGGAAAAAAATGTAACGCATAGAAGGAGCCAAATTTGACCCTCAGTATCTTTGGATGAAATTTGTTTTTGAACTTTTTAAGACGATTGAGCCATGTCCGTATGTCTGTCAACACGATAACTGCCGTAAATATCTGTCGATCACAGCGACATTTTGTCAGTGACTATTATTTTTCTATGCTTAGTTTGGGATTGAAAATGGGCGTTGTGGCCACGCCCCCTCTGGTACCTCCAACACAAATCGACACATTTAGTACAAAATCGTGTTAATTCTAAAACTTTTTTCTGGTGGATGTGATTAGCTTCAACTCCAACATTGGTTAATAATCTATAAATATCTACTTAATTGGAGAAAATGGGCGAAGTCGCCACGACCATTTTGGTGCCTCCCATGCAAAAGCTTGGTGGTCGTTCGTGTTGTTACTGCGATAAGTCGCGTGACACACTTCCGATCTTAATGAAATTGGGTATTAGGCTTCACGTCAATAAACCTCAGTCACCGATTAAGACAAAGGTGGTTTTCCCACTACCATTTTAGTACCTCCCATAAAAAAACTTGTTCGGCCGGCTGAGATAATTGAGCTAAACGATGATTTTTATCGGAAATGCAAATGTTGTAGAATTTTTTTTAGAAAATTTAACTATTTTAAGCATGTTTTTCAACAGCTTCTGTCAACACTGCAATACTGTAGTTATGACATAGCGTTGTCAAGCACCATGGTCGGCGTAGATATCGTAAATAATGAAATGGTACCAAATCGTCTGAGCAGGGATCCAACCCACATTGTCATGCAAACGAGTCACGCAAACTAATCGTTGCATCACCGACGGTGCAGAAGTTATTTTATACCTCTGAGTAAAATCAACCAGCTTGGACATGGTTTACGCCTCCGTATTCACCAACCCATCTATCCAATGTCCGCCAGCTGCCATGGAGAATATCCCTCAGGGTACAGGGATACATGGCTATTATAGCTATTTCCACATCGTCCTCATAATCAGTAATATTTCGTTCCGAATTTTGTAGAGCGGCCAGTACTCCATTCGTCGTAACTTTCCAAAGAAGTGGAGACGGGCCAGTCCTTGAGGTGTGCCTCTATGAATATACCTGGTAGAGGCCATGGTAGCCAGGTCGATCGTGATACGGCTCCTGGAGAAGATTTGGTATATAAGCGCCTTAAGATTCACATCCACCTTAAGGGTCAATAGCTCCAATACTATCGCACAAGGCTTTGTTGAACGAACCCTGAATTTGACTACCACCGATTGCTCATTGACAGCCAACAGGTTTTCTTTATAAACTTCTAGTTCATGCGGTGTCCTCTCACTAGATCTGTCCTTGTAATGCGAATGCTGTGCGTATGATAAAAATCGTTCGCAAGTTTCCATCCATCATTCGCTCCTAAATCTTCAGTAGGAGAGATAATAAGCCAAACCTCTTTTAGAGCTGTGTTAGAGACCTTTCCAACTGCCACATCCTGAAGATCCGCTATCAATACCATGTCGGGCCCAGAATACTTCAGGGGATTGAATCTGCCCATAACCCATTTAGTCTTGGATTTAGTACCAATTTCTATAGTAACGATTAAACTAAGAGGTGTGCGGTTACCTACAGTTGCCTCCACGTTTACGGAGAAATGGAAGCCCATAAGGATTTTAATATCCGCCGCAAGTTCTCCATTGCCTGGCAGAGTTCTTCAGGTACAGTATCACCGTGTCGCCTGATTCCAGTATTTCAATATCCTTTCCGCCTCGGATGTATCCTCTTTTGTCATAGAAGAGCAATCCCTTGGTCTTCTCTCGCAGTCTTGAATCACACTAGCTCAACTTTATAATTATCCCCGTCCTTCTAATCTCTTGAAGTCTTGGCATTGTGAAAAAGTCGTCTGCATGACTTTGTTATAACCGCGTGCAATCCTTTCTGCCACGGAAGATACTTGATACCCCTTTTCTGTGATCTTAGGTAAGAGATTTGTAGCGACTTGTTGAGAGCACTTGTGATCATGTCCAGTATATTCTCTATGTCGTTTTCCAACCTTGTCACCATATACGATTCTGATCCCAAATAACTCTTGCTGTTCGGAATCGGTGCAAAACTGTAGGTCCCAATCAGTGAGTATAAAACTAGAAAGCGCACACCTCACTGGTTTTGTGGAAGCTCTCCCCAATTGCTTCATGGAATGTAAAGGGAAATTATTTATTTTTAGTTACATATGTCTACGGGCAACACCTACCTCTTCGAGTCATTGATTAACCAATTGTGTGTTAGAAGTTCAGGACTTTTAGCCTTTGAGAATGTCCTCAATTATCTCCACATCAGGCGGGTGGACTGGCATTCTGGCATGTGCCCTGGGCCTTAATCGACGGCCCTCCCGTCAAATAACATCTAGTGCTGCCTTTGGTCACAGCTCAACCAATTTTTAAGTGCTGCACGATAGTAGTCACCCGGTTGCTAATCTCCAAACACTACAAGCTTATCCTTTGGGGTATATGCGTATATTGAGGGCAATACGTCCACAACGTTTATGTTTCGGAATGAGGGAGCAAGCTCTTGCCGATAACAATTTCAGTCTATCATTTCTGTCCGTCTAGCACTGACTGTCTCTCGGTCGACATCATCAACTCTCTTTCTAATCCTACGAGCTTGAGTACTATCGTTAAATTTCTTCTGGAAAGTATGGCGAATAACTGCGGTTTGTGAGCCGGCATGTTTACCAGACGTGTCCCCTATCCTCTCCGAAAAACCGGCAACGCTCAACTTGACATCTGGTCACGCTTCAGTTCTGTCCGTATTAATGGACTAAGCCATATTGACATGGGAGGTATTTCCGCCAACTCTAGGCCTAATGGTCTATAAGATGATTTTAAATGCAATATTGTATTTGACCAATGTTTTCGAAAATATATAAAAAAAATAAATAAATGGTTTCCCGTTACTTCCCATAAAGGGATTAGGGACAGCTTCTCACAAACCAGTGAGCTGTGCGCGTTCTAGTTTTACACTCACTAATTGGGACCTTTAAGTTTACACCGATTCCGAACGGCATTTTGAGAAGCTATTTCATGGCTAAGTACTGGATAGTGTCGCCGTCACTAAGCGAGGTCACCGGCGTCGAAAGAAATTTAAGGTGGTCAGAGCACGTTCTCATGCACAAGAGCCACGTACACTACCATTGCACCACAGACGGCCAATAAATATATATACTGAAAATATATACTGTTTTTATATTGTTGTTTGTTCATTAGGTGGTTAGGCGTTGGTGGCAGTCGGTCAAGAACTCACTTAGACCTACTAGTCCATTGTGACTCGACGGGCTAACGAGATTCAGCGTTAGCCCCAATGGAAAACCATTTATTGTGCTTCAAGAAGCTCAACAGATTATTTACAAGTATCGGCGATAATTATCCCAGGCCGCTTAATAGATAGGATTCCATTGAAGGCATCCGCCTGCCGACTATTACTGGACCCGTGCAAATAAGATGGTCAGATGGTTCTAACTACAGAAGTTATTTGCCCACCGCATGTCTACGAATTAGTCAGTGTCCTGTCAAAACTGAAACAGGCTATGAACCACAGTGGCCAATATTTGTATTGACCGTGCCTTCTCCAGCATAACAATATACGAGCGCTCTCGCAGGGTACAACTTCAAGTGGCAAAACAATTCGCTCGAATTCCTGTAGAACCTGTAATTTAGTCCCTAGTCTGGTATCCTCTCTGCACTTTCCCAAAATGTCTCTGTGCCCTGCCACCCAATTGAGGTGCATACCGTACTGCTGTAACATCTCGTTCAGAGATCTGCGGCAGACTTGACAATATTGAGTTTAATGACTTTGACTGTAATGAGTGTTGGACTATTATCCCACAGCCAGTCCGTCACTACTCCAACAGCCCCAATTTCCACCCGGCACACGCTTCAATGATCGGCTAGTCTGCGAGAAATGGACAACCCTAGTTAATTTTCGACCCATCCATGTAGAAATTCACATATCTCTATTTACCCGGAACTCCTATGTTTCCGGAATCCCTTTCCCGATTGTGGTATTGCCGATCGCATAGTGGTTCTGTTTTCGAGTAGCCAACAAATGCAGGAATGTTGAGATTACCTACCAGCAGTGCTGCATTAAGAACTCCGCCTCATTGTGATAGTAGTCTTAACATTATGGCAGACGTCGAAGTAATCTATCTCATTATAACACACACCGGCAAGAAATATAACATTAAATTCACTGCACGCTGAAAAATCTGTCTTTTTGTTGTTTCGATGCAAATATAAAGTGCGTTTGGAGCTTGTCGTAGATATAATATACTTGTGTCCAAACATATTGTGTTTGCTATTCAATATTACATATTTGACACACAATAATTAATGTCTTAGAATATATGTGTTTGAGACCCACATATATTTATGTTTGTGATACAAATACAGCTGTGTTCGTTGCACTGTCTATGCTCTCTTGAGAGCAAGAGAATAAAAGGGCGACAACGAGAGAGTCTATCTTGTAAGTGTGTTACTGTATTTTTGCGTTATTGTCTCAGTCAGTGAGTCATAAATATTCGGGAATGTGCGTGCAAATTGCAGATTAAGTCAGTGTTTCTTAGTTTGGCTGATGTTTTGCGTTTTAGTTTCATGTATTCTGTTGTCAATGCTTCATCGGACAGATGATATCAAAAGCGCTTGATCTGTGAAAAAAGAATAAACGAAGGCTTGGACTCTTAAATGGTTTGTGATGTTACTTTGGTTTTTGTGTATGTGTTTCGTATATATATATGTGTGCTACCAAAGTGAGAAACGATTTTGAGGAAAGAAACTGGAAAGAGCACGTTTGCCAGTAAACATGATGCTGTTTACATTTTAACACAAGTGAGTTTGGGACTTGCAAACATAGTACTGTTTGAAGTTTGTTCCAAACATATACATGGTTTCCGCAGAATATGTTGGAGAGTCCGTTATTTTTCAGCGTGTGCATCTGTGGGAGTGGAGCGTAGAGCACCCCTAATGTACACCATCACCCAGAGAAACAAGCCGAGGCCAAATCGTCGGCGGCGGCGGCTCTGAGATTTTTAGGCGGTCGGCGGCGGCCGTTGTGAATTTTTGCCGGCGGCGGCTCAATTTCGGCTTGCAGTCAACAATTTTGTTGGTCGTATAAAAACAGTGATAGTGCGGGTGTTAATTGTAATTGTTAAATGACAAAAGAATCACAATTGCAAAAAGGCACAAATAAGTACACACTGATTTAAAAGTTAAATTTAAAGTTCATTCCCTTTTTAAGTTTCAGGCGATCTTCAGCGTCATATTCGGAGCATCAGCCATCATAGAGGAATTTAGGGTAGAGTAATTTATTCTCTCATCTGACGTTTCATTTCACACCCTTCGTCGTAGGTTTGTGCAAATGAGGGAAATTCGTCGAAAATTAACTTACAGCAGGTAAAGGTACAATAACTGTTGATTTAACTGTTATATTTCGATGTCGTATAGAACTGTGAAATTTAAATGTATTTTTCACTTTTTTGTTGATTTTTATCATTGGTATACATTTGTATTGTATTTAACAGAACTATTTTGCCACAAAAACACGAAATGCGATTGTTGTTGCTTTGTTGGACGTTGTGTTCCAATACCTCTATCTGGTATTATTGAACACATCCTTTCCACCATCTAATGTTATAAATTACTAATAAACTACTCTATCCTAAATTCCTCTATGCCGTGTACTTTATATACTTATACATACTAACCGCCTTAAGCATCAAAGTTGTGAGAGGTTTGAGAGACGTTTTTTGTGTGATAAGCTGTCTCTCAAACCTCTCCTAACTTTTTATGAATAATGCCGTTAATTTTTTGTTTCGAATGTTATTTTATGTTTACTCTTTCTTTTAACTTTTAATTTTATTATGATTGTTTTTTTATAAGAACTTGAGGTAAATTTTTCCAATTAATAGTTATTAAATTGTGGCCGTCGGTGGTGCAATGGGTAGTGTGCGCGCCTCTTGTACATGAGATCCTGGGTTCGATCCCTGCTCTGATCACCTTAAAAACATGTTATTTCGGCGGTCACCTCGCATAGTGACGGCGACTCTATCGAGTATTTAGCCATGAAAAAGCTGCTCAAAATACCGTTCGGAATCGGTGTAAAACTGTAGGTCCCAATCAGAGAGTGAAAACTGGAAAGCGCACAGCTCAGTGATTGTGAGAAGCTCTCCCCTGTCCCTTCATGGGATATAATGGGAAACAATTTCTAGTTATTAAAATATATAGTTGTTTCATTTTGTATTTCTTAATTTTTTTTTGGAAATATATAAAATTCGAAACAAAAATCTTTATCAGAAAATGTGAGAGGATTTATGATATAAAAATGTTGAACAATATAAAAGTTTTTGTAAATCAGTACAAATTTTGAGAACAAATGCACTTTAACCACATAAGCCCAATTTTTTGTTTTTTAGAGTTGTAGGTTTGCTCGAGGTGTGTAAAAACAGTTAAACATTTCGGGAAACGCATAGTTTTCAAGATATGACCTTTCAAGTATTGGACATACAATTTGAAGTATTTAGGTCTATATCTAAAGGATCGTGTCGAAATTGGTACCGTTGTAAACGCTCTGTTAACCCACTGAGGAGAGGTTTAAAGTTTTATGTTTTTTAGTCCTAAGTTTTTACGAAAAATGTTCATTATGTCAAAATATAATCCATGTGAGGTGTATAGTTTTACTTAGTAGGGACATAAATATTGTTACTAAATTGAACATACCCCATTAGAATAGTAAAATTTTACACACCCTTTTATTATCATATGTTTTTTGAAAGTTAACGTCTATAGCGTTAGTCAGTTTCGGGAGTTTGAAATTGTGTACATTTTCACCATGGAGTGGTCAGATAAGGAAAACCGTATCGCAGATATCAGTCGAGTTATTAAAAAAGACTTGGGACTTGGAGCTTTAAAACGGCGTACGTGACATTTGTTGACTGCAACTTTAAAAAAAATAGGATAGGAAAATCCAAACGTCTTTTGGTGAAGTACGCTGATAACTTGCATAGAAAAATTTTGTTTACGGATGAAAAAATTTTTACCGTACAGGAAAAATTAAACAAGCAAAATAATAGGGTTTATGCACGCTTATCTTAAGAAGTATCTGAGCTCATCCCACGGGTCGAAAAGAGTCATCATCCAGCTGAAGTCATGGTTTGGTGGGTTCTTCATTTGATGGGGTAACTGACTTGCATTCCTGTGAACAATGCGTCAAAACATAGGCCAAAGTTTACGAAGAACACGTTTTGGAAGCAGTGGTGAAGCCGCTTAACAATTCCCTGTTCCAAAACCAGCCGTGGACTTTCCAGCAAAATTTAGCACCAGCTCATAAGGCTATAGCTTTTTATTGGGGGTTTCAACTAAAAACTATATTTTTGAGTACATTCATGTCCAGAAGACTTAAAGGAAAAACTAAAAGAACCTTAACGCAGACAATTCAAAACGCGAATGAATAATTAATAAGGAAAAATTGAATGATGAAATAAACAAGGTTGCCAACTTGTGTTGGGTTAAAAGTGCTGCCATATGCGTTGAACGTGACATGTACGGGGTGATCCCTACAAGGCTAAAACGACACAAACCTGACTTCGAAACAATTTACCAGCTTTTATATACTCTGAAGACCCTCTGGATTACAAATTGTGGAAAGTTTTAAAGGATATGGTCTGCCACAAAAGAAACCCCAACAGTGGTTCTCTTCAGACAGCTTTGGTTCGTGCTGTAGCTAAGTTTCCAATGGATGAGGTGCGTGTAGTTATTGATGATTGGCCAATGCGACTTAAGGCATGCGTGAAGGCCAAGGGCGGACATTTGAAGGAAACTGTACACAAATATATAAAAAAAATTTATACAAAAACGTTCATTAGTTTTTGTTTTATAGCCCAAAATATAAGTAACAGTATTTATGTCCATACTAAGTATGATATATTCTGAAGGTAAAATTTCAAGCTTTAATTTGCGGTATTAATTGATGATACAGTTTTTGTTCCAAAACTATTAGGAAAACTGCAGCCGGTGGGACGGGGTTTAAAAAGTAAATAATATGAGGAACGATGAAAAACACCCATTTTGAAAAATTATTAAAAAAAAATCGCGCGGATTTGATGAAATCAATTGCATACTATGGGTTTCTAGGGTTAATGAGACATATTGTACCAGGGTTCATATTTTGACATAAGTATTCTCCCAAAAAGTTTGAACCAAAACCTGAAACCGCCCACAGTGGGTTAATGAAATCGGTAAAATTAGACGTTGTTTCAAAGCGGTTTACATAATTTTCCCAATGACAAGCCGATCCGATAATAAACAGCGAAGATATGTATGTACATATACATATTTTATTTAAAAATTGGAACGACCTAATCTCGGAAACAAAATTTACTTTGTTTTACACGTTTCACAGGAAAAATAAAAAAGTTAACTTAAAATTACGCTTTAAGAAGGAAACAAATATATGACCCTTTAAAATGGTTCTGCCTCCAATGATGAAGGTTCCAAAATGATTCCAGCATTCGGAGCCGGCGCCGTAGCATGGACAAATTTTTGGGTGTTCTTTCGAATATTATTTCTGTTTTACCAATTTCTGAAAAAACGCCAGCTTATGTTATAGTTTTGTGCCATTTTCACTATTTTTATATGTTTGTCATTCTCGTTTTATAACGGAACTTGGTGTTATGTTAGACAGTGTTGTACAAATCATCATGAGTACAAGTACCAAGTATCTCGGTACTCGTTATTGGTTACATTAAAGTACTTAAGTTTTTACACCTAACGAAAAAATCGGCGGCTTCGAGTTAATCGACTCATATTTTAAGCCGATTTTAGCCGATTACATCGGCGGCGGCTCGGAGTATAAAAAAATTCCCGGCGGCGGAGCTTAGTCGGCTCAAATTCGCTCGGCTTGTTACTCTGCCATCACCAGCGCTGTACAAATTCTGTGAATAACCCTCGGTGGAAGTCCCCTTTACAACCTATAGGGCTCTTGCAGGTGGATTATTATTACAATATAAAAATATATATATTGGTACAATATAAAAATTATCATGTGTCATTTGTCCATTACTGTCTGCTATTTCTTGAGTTGTATAGATCAAGAGCAAACTTGTTGCCGGAGACAGAAACAAAAGCTGTTGACATCTGAAAAAAGGATTTGTTCCCTTATCGCAGTGGAATCAACAGAACAGCAATGATCAGTTTTGGTCGCGACTATTGTAATGTTTTTCAAATTTTCTTACATATATTATTGTTTACAACGACTTGATGTGTCACAATTTTTCATAGAACCATTCAAAATAACGAATCGTTAAAATTGGTCGGTAATCTAACCAAACGCTACCTACCTGAAACTGATCTAACGAAGCTACCTGAAAACGTGGTTACATAAGTCGGATATTCCTCCATTTTGAAAAATAATCCAGATTGGACCATGGCTGTTATTTCTTTAAACATTTTGGTATCAGCGTTTAACTCATTTCATGCCTGTACTCTTGTCCTAATCACAACACACTTTTTTCATCGATGTGTTTAGTAGTAATTTCTCATATCCGGTATTAAGAGACGCTATTAATGACATTCGCCCATCTGTAATTTAAAATTTTGAATAAATTATGGTTACATTTAAAATCCATTAGCATATTTTAGATTAATATCTACATACATAGGTGTGTGTGTGTGAATACTATTTCTCAAAATTGTTTATGGAACACATTTGTTGTTGTGATATTGAATATAAATTATTATAATCGATTTGAAATTATTGCATAAATAATGGATTATTAAATTTCAACAACTTAGTACACTTACAATAAATTTGCCATTCTATAATGACAACATCAACAGGGGAGGCAACACCAACTGCATTACAAGTTCACGTGAGTGCAATTTTGATTTATGGATTCGCTCTGATAACGCATTTACATACAATTAGCCCTAACAATTGAGATTATAGTAAATTGTAATAACAATAAATATGAAGGTGTAAACTAATTACGACAGGATGCCATTTAACTTCACACTGGCAAAAGAAAGGACGAGTACGACAAAACTGGGGTAAATACTATTCAATACAATAAGCGGCATTATCAGAAAATCTGATTAGAACTAAATAACCGTTATAATTTTTAAATTCCATACAAACTGACAGCTAGAACTTATGAGTACCCTTAACTGTAAGATAACTGCAGGATGAGGGTAAATCCCAAATAAATTTATAACTTCGCAATGATTTTTTAATAATTTTTCCCTATTGCACACTGGGACAGAGAAACTAATTTCCGGTCAAAATTCAAGGTTTGTAACAAAATGAAAAAAGTTGATCAACCAGAAATGCCAACCCGATTTTTTGACGTAGTTTTTTAATTGTACAGTTTTTTTTAATTTTTTTTTAAAAATTGCTTGTTGTTCATAATTGTGGTAATAACGTTAATTTTAATTAAATTTTCTAAGGATTCCCTTCATCTGGAAATTTATTTTAAAAAAATGTCCATAAAAATACCTTTGAACTGAGTGAAAATATTTCAAATCAGAAATTATTGAGTTTAACAGTTCAAATTTTGTTGACTGTTCTTCAAGAACTAAGATACATACCAAAGATATCCATACAGAAATACAAGAGATATAGCCATTGTAGTAGATTAACCCAAAATCATTTTTTAAAACATTAAAACATTGAAATGCTTACATTGGACAACTTCTTGATACTGTATGGCTGGAATTTTACTTGCCCGATTTTAAACGAATTTCTAATATTTCAAGCAATAATATTTTGGGTTAATCTACTAAAATGGCTATAACTCTTGTATTTCAGTATGGATATCATTAGTATTTATCTTAATTTTTGAAGAACAGTCCAGTGTATTATATAGGAAAATAAAAAAAATATCTATTTTTGTTTTATTTTTTATGATAAAATAAAAATGAAAAATATTTGATTTTTTGCAAAAAACACAAATGCTAAATTTGAAATGTTAAAGTCAATAAGTTTTCAACCAAGCATTCTGATTTGAAATATTTTCACTCATTTCCATGGTATTTTTATGGATATTTTTTAAGATAAATTTCCAGAAAATTGATGAAGTCAATCCTTAGAAAATTCAATTCAAATGAACGAACCATTTTGAAAAACAAGAAATTTTTAAAAAAAACTATACCATTCAAAAATTGTTGTTGTTGTTTTATTTTAATAAGGTTGCTAATCTACGTCGAAAAATTGGGTTGGCATTTCTGGTTGAAAAGTTATGTTGAAAAGTGTAATCTGCAAAGAAATTATATACCAACACGATGGGTACGCCTAGAAGTAGCTTCATAGACAACATTTTTTTTTATTTACACCTGTTGAAACTAAAGAACTTCAAAGTTAAAAATTCAAATAAAAAACTACAATCTTTTATCTATTTACTTGCCAACTCATTGCAAAACATTGCAAAAAAGACAAATCTGCAAGCTGTTATGTATTGAAGGAAATAAACAAGTTTTATATTTTCAATATACCTTGCTCCAAAAGAATCCTTTGCAAACCAGCACATGCTATAAATACGTTTGCTGGTATGTCAGATTGTGGTAATATCTATTGAAAAAAAAGTGATAAATTTTGCACATATTCAGGAATGAAGTTTCTGGTACCAGTACTGAGGACATATTTTATCTTAATATATAAAACCGTTCGTGCATATGTTTGTTCGAGCATCAGATCTTACCGAGAAGAGCTACAGAAGCCATATTCACACCATAGGTTCAGTAGGTGCCCGATTACGTTTATATGTAGTTTGGACCCGTTAGGTGGCGCTGGGGTGGATTTATATCAAAATCTGAATGTATGGACCAATTTAACTGAAATTCAGAATGTACGTTTGTTTGATCATAAGAACACCATTTATGTATAAATGCTCCCGGTAGGTGGGGCTAGGCGGACTTATTTCGAAAATTTATATTTATGGTCCGATTTTACTCAAATTCAAAATGTATCTCAGTTTGGACATGACAACATTTTGTCTATATGTTTGGACCCGGTAGGTGGCGCTGGGGTGCATTTATATCGAAAATCTGAATGTATGGACCAATTCAACTGAAAGTCGTAATGTATGTTTAATTGATCATAAGAAAAACATTTATGTATAAATGGCCCCAGCGGGTGGCGCATATTTTGACAATTTAAGAAACCAAAGATATAAATTATGTCAA
This sequence comes from Phaonia tiefii, assembly GCA_963931995.1. NCBI lineage: Eukaryota > Metazoa > Arthropoda > Insecta > Diptera > Muscidae > Phaonia > Phaonia tiefii. The sequence goes on from OZ008369.1 coordinate 164,790,552, forward strand.
GATGACGGAAGAAAATAATAAATTATGTTTTTAATGTCACCATTTTTATGGAAGTTACTACAATTCGCCGTGTCCATAATGACTATTTTCAATCCTAAACTAAGATCCAACATATATCAAGCACTGTTAAAACTGCATTATTATCGGCAAATATTGACAGCAGTTATCGTGTCAATCAGCCTGCCGGACGGACATGACGCAATTGTCTTTTTAAATGATATACTTATGTATACTCCCAATATTAAATTTCTGACAATCTTCATATAATTTATATCTTTGGAGAAAATTTTGTATATATTATGTTTGGATTCAGTAGGTGCCGTTTAATAAGTATAACTTTTGAAAATTATTGAGAAATAATATTAATTAATCAGGTAAAAACAAAATTTTCAGAATTTTCCGAATGTTGTTATTAAATGTACGTTAAATTGCAGCTAAATCATACCTCCTCCTCCACGAAGAGCAAACATTGGTAGATATAGTCGCAATACTCTTAATAGGCAAAGAAGCCGTGAAAATTTAACACCAGAACAGAGAGCTGTAACAGCACGAATACAAACTGCAGCCGCCCGTTCGGTTTAATCTGAAGAACACCGAATTGCACGTTTAGCTAATTTGCGAATATCAGCAAGAAGGTCACGCAATAATGCAATTGATGCGGCCAGAAATATTAATCGATCAGCAAATAGATCAAGAATGCAAATAACCAGAGCATTAACGCTATCCTCATTTAATCGAATTGCTTTCGAGTATGATCCCGATATAGAATATTGTACACACTCAAAAATCATTATTGGCAATATGGATAAAGAAGGTACGAATTGTCACGCACTAAAATTCGAAAATGAGGCAGCCGGAATGTGCTGTTCTTCAGGAAAAGTTGCCTATTTTGAACCTTGTTGCCTACTTTGAACCCACCACCAAACCCAGTAAAATCTCTTATGGTAGGCAACAGCGTATAATCCAAATTATTTTTGGAAAAAATTCGTACATTCAACTCCTGCTTTCAAATGACATCTTTTGCTGCCAAAGTTATTTCAAACACAGACGGACAAGGTCGCAATTTCGATTCTACAGGGCCAAGTATACCATCAGATTGGGTCCCTGCTTCCTTTGCCAAATGAATCTCCGAAATTTTTACAAATCTTTTTCGTTGGAGATGAGGTCCACCAAGTTAATATACGGTGTCAATAAAATCACATTGAGCGAGTGCAAGAGCAAACAACTTTTTTACCTCAAAAGAATCAACTCATTCAAGTATTCTAACAAGTATCGGGACAATTACAAAACGACTAATTACATGATTGTCATTAAAGCTGACACAATTCCAGTGGGTGAACATGCGCGTCGTTTCAATGCTCCCACTGTTAATGAAGTGGGCATTATTATGGTTGGTGATGCATTTGAACAGAGAGATATTCGAATCATGCACAGAAACAATACTCTACAAATAATTCAAGACATCCATCGTTCATACGATGCATTCCAATATCCATTTCTATTTTTTGATGGCGAGGATGGATACCACATCAATATAAAACAAACAGATCCATCAACAGGTACACTTTACGCTTAAAATATTTACACACAAATTATTATTATTTACAAAACAAATCATTAATTTTTAGAACAAGAAACAAATAAGAAAGTGAGCGCAATGAATTTCTATGCCCATAGAATTATGATTCGAACCAATGTGGAGAATCATATTTTAAAATGTCGTCATTAATATCACCAATTCATTGTGGAAATGTACGCTAAAATTGAAAGCGAACGCCTTCGCTATATTCGATTTAATCAGTCTAAATTTAGGACCGAGGAATATATACATTTGCATGATTCCATCAACAATAACGTGGATGCAAATTTAAACCTTAACAATATATGTAGGTCACATGTGCATCCTGCATTCGTCGTTTACAGGTAGCCCTCGGCATATGCAGGAATGCATACAAGATGCTATGGCGTATGTACGAGCATATTTTTTATTACTTTCACATGTAATCCCCAATGGGATGAAATTAAAAAACTCAAGCAGAAATTAAAATCTTTAATAGATTTAATAGGCAAACATCACATCTTCGGAGAAACCCGTTGCTGGATGTACCCAATCGAGTGGCAAAAACGAGGATTGCCGCATGCGCATATATTAAGTTGGTTAATCAACAAAATAAGACCACAAGAAATAGATCAAATCATATCTGCAGAAATACCTGATCCCCATGTAGATCCAGATCTATTCCGAATTGTTACTAAAAATATGATCCATGGTCCTTGCGGTTCGATAAATCCGAATTCACCATGTATGGATAACGGTAAATGTACGAAATGTTTCCCTAAGAATGTATTATCCGATACCCCGACCAACTGAAAGTGGAGGAAATTCGTTTATGTTTGCCGCGAGAAGTCAACACGATGAAATTGAAATAGATAATCGATGGGTTGTTCCATACTCACCATTATTATATAAAACCTACAATGCACACATCAATGTTGAATTATGCAGTTCCGTCCAATCCATTAAATACATATGCAAATACGGCCACAAAGGTAGCTACATGGCAATTTTCGCTGTTCAAGATGTACATGAAAATGATGAAGTTACACGTTACCAAATGGGCAGATATATAAGCAGCAATGAAGCTGTGTGGCGAATCCTTTCATTTCCAATTTATCAAAGAGATCCTGCAGTAATTCATTTGGCCATACATCTTGAAAATGGACAACGTGTTTACTTCACAGATCTAAACGCAGCTGAACGCGCACTTACACCACCGAAAACAACTTTAACAGAGTTCTTTCAATTATGTCAACAACAAACTGAGTATGGAGTATGGACGATAATGTTGTGATTATTATATTCTGAAGTTCCCACTTATTTCAGTTGGAACAAATCAAGAAAAGCGTGGGAGCCTCGCAAAAGAGAAAAACCAGTTGCAGGGCATCCTGGTATTTTTTCGAGTAATGCGTTAGGTCGGCTGTACACCGTACACCCTAAACTGCGTGAATGTGTTCACTTGCGGTTGTTGCTCATAAAAGTTTCAGGAGCAACGTCATTCTCTTTTTTAAAAACAGTCAATAGTGTATCACATGCGACGTAGCATGATCCATGCCTTGCATTACAATTGTTAGAAGGTGATTCACATTGGGATACAACTCTAGCGGATGCAGCTCTCAGTTCATTACCACATCAAATACGAAAGTTTGTATTCTATTTTGTTGCCATGTTTCCCAACAAACCCAACAGAATTATGGGAAAAATATAAAGACTCAATGAGTGAAGATATTATATATGCAATGCGAAAAATTCATGGAGATGCTGTTATATGTATCCTGAAATTTATAATAAACTGAAAGATATATGTATAATAATTTCAAATCAAACACTCTTGCAATTAGGAATGCCATCGACTAATCGTGTAGCAAGTGACTTATTTAATCGTAACATGCAGCGTGAACAAGCATATAATTTTGATGATCTCAATAAATACGTTCAAGCAAATACTCCAAAATTGGTACCTGAACAAAAGTAATTTTTGATACAATTATGCATGCTGCAGCAGCACAGGAAGGTGCTGACAAAAAACTGAATATTTTGCCTAAGTTTGTTATACATAGACAAAGTTCTTTTTTTTAAATATGCAATCAAATATGCATTTGCGTTGTCGTATGCACGGCAGTGGTCATTATATGGAAGATTCAGCCGCCTTGCGTGATTACAGATTGGTCAGTGCCCGGGTAGCACGGCAATTAGCCTTGATATGTTGCCCCGATTTTGGCTAATCAGGGAGTTATTCGGAGGAATCTTATATTCTGGCCATGTGTTTCTGGATATGTGGCACCTTTCGTTCCTATTCCAACTGGCCTTTGCTCGTTCATGGTAATGCAGGAAAATACCTCTTTTGACCAAACCTATAGGTGTGGCATCCTGCCCTGGCTAGTTCGTCTACACTTTCGTTCCCAAGGAGACCCTTGTGGCCTGGAATCCAAGTAAGAACCATATTGGCCAGCCGACCTAGCTCGAAAAGTCTTTCCCTACATTCACTAACGAGTTTATATGCAGTGTTGTAAGATTTAAGTGATAGGAGAGCCGCTTGGCTATATACAAATATTCCAATGTGCTCTGTTCTTCGCTGTAGTATAAGTGCGGCGCAGGCTACTTTGATGGCCAGTACCTCCGCATGGAAAACGCTGCACTTGTCTGGGAGTTTGAATGATAAATTGAGGCCTGCCTCTTTGGAGAAGACACCCGAGCCGGTTCCACATTCCCTTTTGGATCCGTTCGTAAATACTTTGGTGCCAAAACCTGTAAGTGGTTCCCTTTAACCCACTCTATTCTCCTGGGAAACCTGACATCGAATAGGTTATCGAACGTCAATGAGGGGGTGCAGTAATCGGTGGTTATATTAAGTTATCTTGGGATTGTCTGTACCATATACGTTGCTCTTCCAGAGTCCAAGAGCGTTTAGTCGAGTGGCACTCCAGGCCGCCGTAGCTGTAATGTGAGGGTCGATTGGTATAATATGAATCATTGCATTAAGGGCTTCAGCTGGACACGTCCTCATTGCCCGTGTTATGCCGATGCAAGCTGATCTCTGTACTCTATACAACAGTTTCATGGCGGACGTCTTCTCTGCAACAGGCCACCATACCATTACTCCATAGGAGAGTATTGGTCTGATTATGCTCGTGTACATCCATAGCACCATTTTCAGTCGGAGACCCCACCGGCTTCCGAATATTTTCCGACAAGCGTAGTACGCAACGGTTGCCTTCTGTGCGCAGTGCTCTATGTTACGCTACCAGGAAAGTTTAGGGTCTAAAACCATTCCCAAGTACTTGGCTTGAGTTGACAGTGGAATCCCTATTCCACTTAGCGGAGGAGGATTAAGCTTTGGTATCTAGGTCTTCGTGGTAAAAAGCATGATCACAGCATTCGCTGGATTTACTCCAAGACCACTCGTTCGTTAAGTGATTTCAAGGCCACATGCAAGATTTCGTTCAATATGGATGGGAACAAACCAGACACCATTATTACCACGTCATCCGCCTACGCCATGGTTTTGATCCTCATATTGTCCAGTTTCAGTAGTATTTTGCTGATCACGAGTATCCAAAGTACGAGAGAGATGACTCCACCCTGGGGAGTTCCCCTATTCACTCGCTTTGATGACTCGCTGTTTCCCATAGAGGCGTTGATAATTCTGCTCCGTAGCATTGTCACTATCCAACTCTTGAGGAATGTTTCCACGTCTAGACCTTCAAGTGATTCTTCTACAGCCACTGAGCTCACGTTATTGAATGCACCCTCTATATCCAAAAAGGCCGCGAGGGTATATTGTTTGTGTTCCAAGGACCTCTCAATAGCTCTGGCGACTTCGTGCAGTGCTGTGTCGGTTGAGCGGCCTTTTAGATATGCATTATTATTTTAGAATTTCAAATGATTATTCGAATAGTCGCATTCTCTCTATTATAAAACCTTCAACTCAACCATTTTAAATGTTGTTTTCTCCGTTTGGATTCGTTTCAATAATGCACTATTTTACAATTAAAAAACGAATACACTCTCTTATTTGCTTTTTATCACAGTTCGAATCACTTATATTGTTTTTGATAAAATCGTTTAGAACGGACTCTTTATCACGACACAAGTCTAAGTTTTTTAAATCGTACGCCATTGACTCTTAAATTGTATTTCTTATAATTATTTCCACACAATGTGTTTATTTTGTAATGAGAGCTATTTACTTTTTGCTATATTGTGTGCAGATGATGGATACAACGAATTTTGTGGGCATGTGATAATCTCCACTTCAAAGAAGTGAGATAGATTTCAACTACTTATAGTTTTTTAAATTCGTAACACTGAACAAAATATAGCACTTTAAAAAATATTACTTTTTTAATTATTCATTTTGTGGAAAAATAGTACTTTTTATTTGGCAGGTAAGCCTTATGCGTAACGATAGTATTTTTAAAAATCAATGAGTGTTGGAACTCACGGGCGGTGTGTTAACACTTTTTTTTTACACGGTACCTGCTCAATTTCTATGAACACATTAGTAAAAAATACAAATAATATAATAATGAAAACAACAATATACTTTATTGTGTTTGAAAAATTTCAAGCTCTTTTAATCATTAACAAATTCATTTAATAAGTATTGATCAATTTTTATATTATGCCCAGAATGTACTTACTTCCATTATACATAAAATTTAGTTTAAAATTGTTTTATTGTGGTTTGAAATCGTTTTTTCGTTTTTGTGCTGAAGGCACCTTTGCTATTGCACTTTCTTTTTTCTTACATCTGCTTTAATATTAAATGTAATGCTGTTAAAATAAATAAAGCAAGTCACAAACAGATCGAATGCTGGGATACAACTGAATAAAAAGCAATATTTAGCTCACTGAAATAATTGTTTTTGTTTTGTCATAAACAGAGCGACGATAAAAAGTATTGAATAGTATAGATAACTTATTGCACTCTTTTCCGCTCTCATGTAGAGAGTTTGAGTAAAAGAGCTTATTCTCTTTATAGAATATTTCAATATAAATGCACAATTTCGACAATGTTATTACATAACACAATACAAAAAGCATAAATGTTTCAAAAGGCATCAATGTTTCACATCTAAATTATGAATGGATCCAGATATGACCAAAAGAGAATAATACGGTTTTAATCATTTGCCAGATGGCTCCAGTACTTGTGATTCATACAATTCGTTCCATGAGTTCTCTATACTATTCAATACTTTTTGGCGACGACGACCTGCTCGGTTGTTTGCTGCCGCTACATCAATACCATCATACTTATTTTCAGGCAGAGATTATTGTTGTACAACAACCACGTATGTGATGCTAAAGGTGTATGTTGTTTGCACGTGTTCACTTTGATAGATTGCCCTACCCATAGATATTAACACATCAAAAAGCAAAGTAAAAAGGCGTTTCTCTATTCGTTGTATGTTAATAGGTCTTTATTTTTATAACTGGACAAGCCGTAAGGATTTTTTAAACTTTACATGTATCCATATGGATGCAAACGTAAGTTGAGGTGGGAAACTGTATACACAAAATCAATTTGAATTCAAGAGCTGCTATGGTGCAGACGTTATTTTTGTATCTCTACTAGTATTAACATTTATCTACCAAGATGACAAGAAGAATAAAGGAATCTGAAATTTAACAACTTTTCCTGATTCCGATGTTTCCGACATGGAAGAGTCGGAAGAATTTGACGTGATTAACAATTTATTTGACGCTTTTGATAACAACAAAAGATTTTATTAGAAGAACTTTCTCAAGAAGACCCGTATGAAATTAGCATAAAAGATATAGATGTTGGTACTGACGAGGCTAAGGTGGTAGATTCTAATCGAGAAGAGGCTTATTCCGCTGATGGGACAGGTAAAGAGATTTTAACAAATTTTGAAACTCCAAAGGTTCCACACAAAAACGTTGACCAACTTCGTCGAAAAAATACCTCTGGTCATTTCAGAAAAAAATTGTACTGAAAATTACGAGACAAATATTATTAAATTACCTGTGGAGTACTTTTTGGGGTACTTTTCAGAAGACTTTCGCCAAAAGTTTGTATCTGCAACAAATCATGATTCTATGATTAAACATGGAAAACCTATAAATTTCACCATCGGAAAACTTCTGAAATTTTTAGCTCTAGTGATAGTGATTGGTACCATTGGGTATGCGATTTTGGAAATGTATTGGACAATGGGGACCGTAATACAAGCATTCCCAGAAAATATGTCAAGGCAAAGGTTCCATTTATTACGAAATAACTTAACATTCGCAACAAACTCCATGGAAGGAGATAAGCTGTACAAAGTTCGTCCGCTAATAAATATGTTTACACAAAAATCGTACACAGTTCCAGAAGATGAAAATCGTTGTGTGGATGAGATAATGGTTACTTTACAGGGATAACCAATTTGAGACAATACGTATATGCCAAAGAAGCTACCTCTCTTTGTACGGAATTTCAATAAGATCCAGAAAATATTTGACCCCCTTATAGATTTAGCAATATGCAATTCCTGGTTAGAGTACAGACTGAATCACGAAACAATAACCTCAAATCAAGATATATGGAATTATTGAGCTTTCGTAATGATATTGCAAAAGGAGTTTTAGCTCAGTCCAATCACCCGGCATGTTCTCTTAGACCGGGGCGCCCAACATCATACTTAAATGAGGTTTGTCTAATCAGTCCACCAACTTCCGGGAGAAGACGTAAGACTACTTCATTGTCTGCTATACGATATGACGGTAATCAACATTTGACGGAACACAAAAGATAAAGGTAGACGCAAATTCAAATTATGTAAGGCACAGACTAAATTCATGTGCATTCCCAACGGATCAAGAAATTGCTTCAAGGATTATTATTATATATCGATTGAATAAAACATTAAGTTCTTCTATCTTCTCCTTTTAACTTCTAATTTCTTATCTTAATATTTTGTGATTATATGAATTATAACCAGCCTTATAATTTTTACGTTTATATCTTAAACACGTACCAAGTTTTTTCTACGAAAAATCAAAATTTGTGTAATGAATCAACTGAAATAAATTCAAACACAAATATTAATCAAAATCGAAACTTCGAAACTTTCTTTACCATTATCGAAATCTGTATCCATATGGATACAGTCCAAAAAACACATTTAAGGTAGAACAAATTTTAAATCGAATAATTTTTTAGTCCAGCCAGTAAAAACTTGTATCGTAGGGCTTAAAAGCAGTTAAAAATATGGTATATATACTAAAAAAATAATTGAACATATTAAAAGTTTTTACAAACTATTTGATTAACTGAATTGAAAACATTAATCTAAGGGTAGTATTCTAAAAGCCCCGAAAGTTAACGTTAACGCAAACGCCAACACGAACGCCGAAGTCAAAAAATTTTAGGTTATATTTCACTTCGCGCTTGCGTTTGTTTACGAAAGCTGTCACTGACATATGTGGTTTATAGAGTTGCCAAACTAAAATAAACAATTATAGATCAGAAAAAGTTATCTTGAGTGAAATGCTCACAATGAAAAAGATTACAAAATTTAGCTCCATTTCAGAAAAATCAACAGATTTTAAGATTGCTATTATTTATAATACTGCAAATACCAACATTATTCACATAAAGTGTGTAAAAAACCACTGTTATTTTGGGGTTCAATGTCCAATAAATTTCCCCATCTATATTAAATTAGTTGTATTTTGAAAAACACGTGCCATTTGGCGGTATATATTGATTGTAATGTATTGGTTCTATCGTTTATTATTGTCAACATCAACTGATGTATATAATGTTTAAATATAATTATAATAGTTTTGCAATGCATTATTTATTTTAACGTTCCATTTCTAATATTATTATTGTAAATAAGAATTTCAGTGCGTAAACAGTATAATTTTGAATTATTTAGTTTGAGCTCTATCCGTCGAATGTATTTCAGCCAAAATTGCCAACTATTTATAAACAATGAAATGTAAAATACTTCCATCTGCCTATCCTCGATCGACATTTTTCTTTAACTTTGTAATTTCTTCAACCAACGCGAATAACTGTGGCGTGTTCAATTTGACAGCTGAACTGATCAAAAACGTTGCGATGCGTTTTATAAACTACCCATTAAATAACGTAAATCAACGTAGGTAGTCACCGAACAGCTGTAACGTTTTATAAACTACCAAAACGACAAAAGTAACGCGAAGTGACTGATTCACGTCTTATAGAATACCACCCTAACTCTTATTTCCTGCATCATCAATTTTTTAATTAATTTATTCAGATATGTTCATAAATTTTAATGAGTGAATTAAAGTAATATTGAAAAATTCTGACCTAAATAAATTTAATATTTATTAAACTTATTTTAATTACATGTAGTAAATTAATTTAAAATTTGAAGACTTTAATTGCACGGAAATTGGTTACATAGACTATACATTAGGATGGAGCGAATTTTTTGTTAGCTTAAAACCAATTGTGCAAAATATTATTTATCTCAGTGAAAGTTTGGAGGTGCCCCCGACAACACAGTTTTGAAGAAATATACAAAACCCAAAACAAAAAATAGCTATTTGTTTCGTATAGTTAATGTTAGAACGACTACTGACTTTTCTCAACTCAACTTATAATTAAATTAAATAATCACCCCTATTCTGCATTGCAATCCAAGCGTAATTTTCTCCGTTATTGCAACTTTGGTATTCTAAATTCCGTTTCGTTTCAATTTCTTACAATTGTGACTGAGTTTTTTACGATCGTGTATATTCTGCATTACAATCGTAACTGAGTTTTTCCAAGTTGGTAATTACTTGAGGAGCGTCTTACAATTGTTGTGTTTGGTGAAAAAATCAAGTTTAAGTTGAAAAAAAAAACGGAATTGAGAAAAATTTAAGTATAAAATATAATAAAACGTTTCATAAATTATATAAAAACATATTTGTTTTAAATTGTTTGTTTTTTTGTATTGATTTGTAAGTTTTATTTAATTTATTGAAGGTCGAAAACAACAACACCGGAACAGTACGCGAAGCTGGCGACATAAATGTCAACAAAAAAGACACTGCCACTGGATACACCAAGCGTTCGAAGGAACAAGTGCAGGCATTTTGGGAAGAGGTCACAGTGGCTCTAAATTCATTAGTGCCACCAACAAAAGATGTCATTGCATGGAAGAAAGTATGTATGACAGAAAGTATGTATCTGCTGCATTTATAAAATATCTTTTTATAGGTTTGGATTTACTGGAAGTGCTACATCAAGCGAAAGCTAGGGAATAACAAAAAGTTAATGATGACCACCGGAGGAGGCTACTGTCGCTGCAGCCCATCAGTCCCCTTGAAGAAAAAAATCTGTAAAAGTAAACTGATTACTTCATACACCAACACTTTTAAAACATATACTTTACAATTGATCGCTCATCAGGAATGGATTGCAACTGTCTCTCAATTTTCGCTTTTCAAGTCTGGACTCTGTATTCTGGAGCACGTTGTTCTTCGGATCCAACAAAAACGCCGCTGCTATCAATTCCATTTCTCCGAACTTTAATTTGTGCTACAATGATGTTAAAAATATGAAAATATCACCTCCGGCACGACAGTCTGCTCCACACTGGTATAGTTGGGCCACAAATACTTTTTACTTATGTTCTGCCTTTTTTTTGTCTTTCGGTACTCACTGATGTGTTTAATTAGTTAAAGTATCAACAATATTTAATTATTATCTGTTTTATCACTGAATCAGTGTTTTATTTGCACTAAATTCCACTTTTTATTAAAATGTTTACACAATTGACAATTTTTTTTGTTTCAATCTCATACGTTTCACAACAAAACAGCTGGTTGTGAATACACTCTTTGTCTTCCTCTTTTTCTTCCAATTACGTTTTTATTCTAAAATTATGCAGGAAACATCAAACGCCACAACTGACAAGCTACATGAAATTTCAGAAGCTATGAATAACATGGAGATACAGGTTAATGATCAATTCGGAAAGGTCGAACAGAAATTCGAGGAATTTCAGCAGAAGATCGAACAGGATGTGGAGGAAAGATTCGCCGAACTGGAAAGAAAGATGAATGACCTCCAGTTGCAAGAAGGGCCTGTGCGAGTAATTTCTGAAGGCTCTAGTAGATTGAAAGCTCCCTGTTTCGATGGCTCTACGCCATTCGATGTTTTTAAATTCCAATTCGAAATGGTCGCTATTAAGAACTTGTGGAACAGCAACGACAAAGCAGTAGAGCTAATTGTAGCACTGAAAGGCAGCGCAGCAGAAGTCCTTCAGAGCATTCCCGTCAGTGCCAGAAACAACTACGAGGATCTATTGGCTGCGTTACAACACAAGTATGGTGGCGATCACAAGATGGATTTATATCGCATGGAATTAAGAGGCCGAGTGCAAAGCATAATGAAACACTTCAGGACTTCGCAACCAATGTGGAACGCTTGGTGTTGATGGCATATCATAGAGAACCCCAAACTTTCTTAGAGCAATTTAATATAGAGGCATTTGTTAGGGGCATTAACGATCCTGACGTTAGATATGCGGTGTGTGCTTCACAAAAAGCTACATTCGCCGAAACAGTTTCATTTGCTTTGGCGAATGAGACGGCGAGGGTTATTTCCAGTCTACAGACAGATTATGTGCGAAAGGTAGAAACGGAAGGCAAATCAACAGATTTGAAAGGCGCCGTTAGCGAACTGAGAGAAGTGATTCGGATTCTCACGAAAGTGCTATGACAAGCAACAAAATTGAAAGGTGACAATCATGGCGAACGTGACCGTATAGGGCGGGACTGTAGAGACCCGCGAAAACGGTCAAGATCTCCAGCGATAACGGTCGATACCGGACGAGTAAATGACCGTCCACATGTAATCGGGCGTAAGCAGGATTCTAAGACTGAGATAAAAGTGCAAATTATTGACGTCCGATCCCTGAGAATTGAATCGGACGACGAGTAGTTCACGGCACAGAGAAGTGATCCTGTATTGGCAAAAATTATTTTGGCAAAGGAACAGGATAGACAATTAACGCGGAATGAAATCGCTTCAGAAAGCCCGTTTTAAAATCATATTGGGCCCAGTGGAATAGCCTGAGATTGCTAGATGGCTGTCTATACCGTGTATGGGAAAGTGAAGATGGAAAAACGGAGAAAAATCAAATTGTGGTACCTGCCTTGAAAGTGAAAGAGATAATTGCAGAATCTCATAATGGTCCGAGTGGTTGGCACCTCGGTAAAGGCAAAACTATGGAGAAACTAAGGGAACGTTTCTATTGGGTTGGTCGTCAAAAAGCTGTATCCGAGTGGGTTGCAGGCTGCACCCAGTACTTGACAACTAAAGGACCAACGCGGAGGAGTTGCGAACAGAGATTTCAGGAGAGCCCAAGTGCTCCCTTCGAGCGAATATCCATGAGTGTGGCTGGTCCATATCCAACAAGTTGCTCTGGGAACCAATATGCCCTAGTCGTTATGGACTACTTCAGTAAATGGCCCGAGGTGTACGCTATTCCGAATAAAGAAGCGAAAACAATAAGCAAATCCATCGTGAACAACTGGATAAGTCGCTTTGGTGTCCCTTTAGAACTGCATTCGGAGCAGGGTAAGAATTTTGAATCTGCCATCTTGAAAGAAAAATGCGAGAGGAGTGGAATTCGTGGTATAAGAACGACATCAGTGCGCCCTCGGACTGACGGCACGGTTGAGAAATTTAATCAAGCTCTTGAAGAATATTTGAGCAAGATCGTCAGTAAGGATAGAAAATTCTGGGACGAACGCATACCAAAATTCCTTCTAGCATACCGGTCGGCCACCCAGGATACCACCAGCTAGTGCCGTCTTCGGGACAGAGTTAAAGCTCCCTAGAAATTTGGAGTTTGGCAACTGCCTAACATCCGACAGTGGGGAGAATGATGGTATCCCAGGAGAGCTTAGCGAACTTCACGAGTTTGTTCGCAGCAGAATGAAGTTGGTCAGTAATAAGATGAAAGCCAGGTACGACCAAGCGGCAAATTCCGAAGGATTCCATGAAGGCCAGCTAGTTGTACTGTTCAACCCACAGCGCAAGAAAGGTTTATCTCCAAAACTTCAGACTCACTGGGAAGGCCCTTACAAGGTTGTCAAACGAATAAATGACGTGGTTTATAGAATCCAGAAAAGCCAAAGTCCAAGAGCTAAAATGAAAGTCGTGCATTTGGAAAGACAGCTCTGTATGGAAAACGGAGGGTTGAGCCTGCTCGGGACGAACCTGCTTACGTGGGGGGCAGTGTTACGAATAAGTAAAAGCTTTCGCGTGCTGTTAATGACTCTACTAACAGTATGTAAATAACAACAACAACATCTAGAAGGTTCTTGAATTCGCTAGATATACCTTCATTTGAGTATGGTGAGTTGGTATAAATAGCGGAGGTCTTTGGAATGGAGAGTTCAGTTTGTGATTAAACCCCGTAAAGTAAGCAACGCCAATCGATAGTAAAATATAAGACTTGTTAAAGTGTTATAAATAAAGTAAACTGTTGTACTGTATAATTAGAATAAAAGGAAGCTAAACCATTGTAATTATCGCAATTTAAAACGAACCTTGTTTTGATATTGGGAATAAAACAACGCAAAAAGGACGAATAAGGAAATTCGTAACATTGGTGTCAGAAGTGGGATTACGAATTAAGGACAATGATGAAGTTTGAAGAACTCAACGTTGAACAACTAAAAAAGGAGTTGTGTAAATTGGATCAACCAACAACTGGTAATAAGTTAGAGCTGCAGAGGCGATTAATAGAAGAATTTAAACGCCGAAACATCGACATTGACACATATCAGTTCGAGTGCAAAGACGAAACGGAGGCTTGTGCAAAAGAAGGAACTGGTAATGTAGATATTTCTACAATGTTTGCTGCCATGATGGCCAAATTGGACAAAATTCTAGAATTATGAATGAGAAATTTGGTGAGAATTCTAGAATTATGGATGAAAAACTTGAACAGAAATTTGGTGAGAATTCTAGAATTATGGACGAGAAATGTCAGTGCCAGTGCCAGTGCCAGAAACAACTACGAGCATATACTGGCTGCGTTACAACGCAAGTATGGTGGCGATCACAAGAAGGATTTATATCGCATGGAATTAAGAGGCCGAGTGCAAAAGCATAATGAAACACTTCAGGACTTCGCAACCGAGGTGGAACGTTTGGTGTTGATGACTTATCCTGGTGAGTCCCACCCATTCTTGGATCAATTTAAGATTGAAGCATTCGTTAACGGCATCCGTGATCCTGACATAAAATATGTGACTTGTGCCCACAAAAAGCTACATTCGCCGAAACCGTTTCGTTCGCATTGGCGCAGGAAACAGCGAAATTTGTGTCCAAGCATCAAATACAAAGAGTTAGAAAAATTGAACTGGAGTCGGAGGCAGGAGATATGAAGGGTGCCATAAGCGATCTTAAAGAAATGACCCAAACCCTCAGTAAGGCGTTATCAGGCGTAAGTAAGCCCATATCAAAGTGCTACAATTGCGACAAACCTGGTCATATTGCACGAAACTGCAGAGAGCCAGGAAAACGATCAAGATCGAGCTCACCCCAACGTGACAATAAACGGGTAAATTTTACTACACAAAATGAATCTCCGTTAAACTAAAACGAGCTAGCCCAGAGGGGCATCGACTGGCTCCCACAACCGAGGGCCCCACGATCTCCATCTCAATAATACAACAGAAAAACAACAACCTCACTGTCTACGGAGCTATCGGTGGTCGGAAGCGCATATTGACTATGGACACAGGCGCGTCACAATCTATCATCAGATAAGATTTGATAAATGGACCAATGGAATCGTTACATGGTGTAAGACTCCGCACAGCAATGGGTGAACCAGCAACTGTACATGGTAAAGGTAAATTGAAGTTAGCCATTGCCAACATGAGCATCGAGCACGTGTTTATTGTCGCCGACATTGTAAATGAATAGATATGGGGCAGCAAGTTTTGACGTGGGCTAATGTGGAAATTCCACTCAATGTGGGATACGACAATACAACACAGATTAAAAGGCTGATCGCTCACAAAGATGTAAAATCGCCACCGAATTCAGAAATCATAGTGTGGGCCCGAATGGAGGGAGATTGTGAGATCGGCGGTTTGTGGGTAGTTGAACCGGCTAGTATAAAAAACTATAACATAATCACTGCCAAAGCTCTAGTAAAAACTAATAATGAAGGATACTTGCCTGTACGAGTTCTAAATTTGTCCAACAACGAGGAGGTGATCGGCGACCGCACAGAAATTTTAGAATGTATACCAGCCGAGGCGGTCATCAACTGTGAAGTTAATTCTGACTACAGCAAACTATCAGAAAAGGAGCGGAAAGTACTGGAGTCGCATCTCAGTGAGTGGGTGCGAGAACTAAAGCCATCTGATAGGAACAAAGCAAAGCAATTACTGTGGAAGCATGCGTCTGCCTTCGCCCTAAAAAAAGAATGCCAAGGTAAGACATCAATGGTAAAGCATGACATCAACACAGGGGAAGCGAGACCAATAAAACAGGCGCCCAGAAGTCTCCCACTTGCAAAAAGAGATGAGGTGAAGAAACTTGTAGCTGAAATGCAGAAGGATGGTGTAATCGAACCCTCTTCAAGTCCATGGAGCTCGCGGGTGGTACTAGTTAAGATGAAAGATGGAAGTACTCTATTTTGTGTGGATTATAGAAAGCTCAACGACGTCACCAAAAAGTACAGTTATCTACTACCAAGAATTGATGACACATTGGATACGTTGTCAGGAACAAAATGGTTCTCCACGCTGGACTTGCAAAGTGGTTATTGGCAAGTAGAAATCAGCGAGAAAGACAAGGAGAAAACTGCATTCAGCGTAGGGGATGGTCTGTGGCAGTTCAAAGTAATGCCATATGGACTCTGTTACGCTCCAGCTACCTTCGAGCGATTAATGGAGTGCGTGTTGAAAGGACTTCATTGGCGAACATGCTTGGTGTACCTAGACGATATCATTGTCATGGGGAAAATATTCGATGAACACCTGAAGAATCTTAAAGAAGTCCTTCAACGTATAACCGCGGCTGGGTTGAAACTCAGCCCGAAGAAGTGTTCTCTGTTCCAGAAAGAAGTAAAATACTTGGGACATCGAGTGACAGCAAATGGCATTTCCACTGATGAAGACAAAATCCTGACAGTGAAGGATTGGCCACGACCGCAGAATCTCCATGAATTACGCAGTTTTCTAGGGCTCTGTACGTACTACAGACGGTTTGTGCTGGGTTTCGCCACAGTGGCTTCAAGTCTTCACGAGTTGACAATGAAAAATCGGCCGTGCTGTTGGAGCGAAAAACAAGAAGAGTCATTCCATCAACTGAAACAATATTTATGGTCGGATCCATACCCTGTTTCTGGAGAGAAATTCATGTTGGATACTGACGCAAGTAGTTACGGAATAGGTGGCGAGCTCTCGCAGGAAATAAATGGCCAGGTAAAAGTTATTGGGTACTACAGTCGAATACTCTCAAAGCCAGAGAAAAGCTACTGTGTTACGAGACGAGAGCTACTGGCAGTCATAGAGTGTGTCAAACACTACCACAAGTATCTGTACGGCCAGCCTTTTCAGTTAAGAACCGATCATGCGGCGCTAAGATGGCTACTGCAATTTAAGAACCACGAAGGCCAACTTGCTCGTTAGATTAAAAGGCTGCAGAGCTATGAATTCAGCATTGAGCATAGAAAAGAAGGAAAACACGGTAATGTTGATGCCCTGTCACGTCGTCCATGCAAGGTGGAATGCAAACACTGCTCAAAAGCAGAGGTGAAAAAAAACATCATTGACTCACGTCTGCTTCGACTGGAATCCAACGAAGACTGGTCAACAGCACAAAGAAGCGACCCTACACTGGAAAAAATCATTTCTGCAAAAGAAAAAGGTGAAACACCAGCACGCAATGACATCGCCTCAGAGAGCCCCCTGATGAGAGCATACTGGGCCCAGTGGAACAGCCTAAAATTATTGGATGGTTGCCTATACCGGTTATGGTACAGTGAGGATGGTAAAACTGTCAAAAAGTTAATAATGGTACCTTCCTCCCAGGAAAAAGAGATAATGACAGAATTCCATAATGGCCCGAGTGGAGGACATCTAGGAATAACCAAGACCATTGAAAAGCTAAAGCAACGGTTCTACTCGGTTGGGTGTCAACAAGCGCTAGCCGATTGGATAGCAAATTGCACCCAATGCATGACAGCTAAGGGACCAACGCGAAGAAGTCATGGCCATACGCAGCAATACAACTCAGGTGCACCCTTTGAGAGTATAGCTACGGATGTGGCTGGTCCATTTCCAGTCAGTAGCTCTGGAAACCTGTACGTCTTAGTGGTTATGGAATACTTCAGCAAAGTGCCCGAAGTATACCCTGTTCCAAATCAAGAAGCGAAGACTATAATTAAAATGTTTGTGGATAACTGGATATGCCGTTTTGGTGTCCCCTCGGAGCTCCATTCGGACCAGGGTAGAAATTTTGAATCGACCATTTTCAAAGAAATGTGTGAGTCATACGGTATTCGGAAAACAAGAACAACACCATTGCATCCTCAGTCTGACGGAATGGTTGAAAGATTCAACCGAACTCTAGAAGAATACCTAAGAAAAGTAGTCAGCGCAGATCAAAGAGATTGGGATGAACAAATACCGATGTTCCTTTTGGCATATAGGACGGCCACCCATGACTACTTCGCGAACACCCGCTAAAGTAATTTTCGGAAATGAGCTGAAGCTGCCTGGAGATTTGGGGTTCGGTACCATACCAGCGTCTGACCCTGCGAACTGTGATGTCAATTACCACGATACGGGGGATCTTAATGATCTCCATGAATTTGTGCGCAACAAATTAAAGATGGTCAGTAACGAAATGAAAGCCAGATACGACCGAGCGGCACCTGCGCTGAAAAGTGCATTGTAACAACGTACCAGCTCGTTAAATCAGTAGAATGAATTCGCCTCAGTTAAGATAGTTCTCCGCCATTCGAGATGATTCTATAAAGATAAGCAACAACAACAACGTCTAGAAGGTTCGCCTGATATACCTTCATTTGAGTATGGTGAGTTGGTATAAATAGCGGAGGTCTTTGGAATGGAGAGTTCAGTTTGTGATTCAACCCCGTAAAGTGAGCAACGCGAATTGATAGTAAAATATAAGACTTGTTAAAGTGTTATAAATAAAGTAAGGTAAAATGAAAGGAAGTTATACCGTTGTAATTATCGTAATTGAAAACGAATTTAGTTATTATTGGGAACAAAACAACGCAAAAAGGACGCATAAGGAAATTCGTAATAATATTTTACTATAATTTTGTAAAGTATTTTTTGCAAAAGCGGAGTCAAAATTCTTTTAATATTTATGTACTTGATTCACTATGCCGCTTAAGATCCTTTTTTGAGATTATAGTGACGTCTTACAGGCCACACACCAAGAGTAATTTGTAACGTTACTGGTAGATGGAAAAGGCTCTGGAGTAAAACAAATTGGTTTGAGCCATCCTATAAGTAAACATGTTAAAATATTGATATAAAAACCCTTAAGAGTTCATACATTTATCCCAACTTTCATGTTCCCACGCAGTATTATGCTTTTTAACACAATTGTTCAATTTTGCGGCCGTCGCACAGTGCGTTGTCCCAGTACATCGATGGGACAAAAATAGAAGGAGTCGTCCTAGGGTAATAAAATTTGGCACAAGTCCCTAATATAATATAATTAAGAAAATTTCAAAGTATCGACAAAATTGGCCACGCCCATCGCCCACCGCCCATACAAACCGAAATTATTTTTGGCTGTAAAAATTTAACTATTGCCACAAATTTCCTGAAAATCGTTTGAAGAGCATATTTATGCAACACCTTTTAAAAAAAAATCATTTCATCAACATTGACCACGCCCATCGCCCACCGCCCATACAAACCGAAATTATTTTTGGCTGTAAAAATTTAACTATTGCCACAAATTTCATGAAAATCGTTTGAAGAGCATATTTATGCAACACCTTTTAAAAAAAAATCATTTCATCAACATTGACCACGCCCATCGCCCACCGCCCATACAAACCGAAATTATTTTTGGCTGTAAAAATTTAACTATTGCCACAAATTTCATGAAAATCGTTTGAAGAGCATATTTATGCAACACCTTTTAAAAAAAAATCATTTCATCAACATTGACCATGCCTAAAACAGACCATTCTAAAACATAAAATTTTGACCACTGCTTCCCATACAAGCACAACATGGGCTCGAAATCAATTCAAACTACAAACGTAGTTATAACCTGATATTTTTACCGTATTCATTTTCATGCCATATTTACAACAACTGTCATTTTGAAAAGGTTTCACTTTTATTTTATTTCAATTAATTAGAAGATGAATCATCACAAGTGCTTTCTCCTGACACTTCCATATCAGTACTCTCTACGGTTGTTATAATATATTTCGCTATATCTTCCATATTTCTGTTATTTTTGTTAATTGTTTTGTGCCTGTTCGATGATATTGTAGGATCGGACATTATTAGTAAATGATTCATTAAATCAGTGTTACAGTTTTTTCGAGAATTTTTCCTTGTATGGTTCAATCGAGATTTTCTAATAATTTTATGGGTAGCCTCCAAAGCTTCTTCAGATAAAGAACCTTAAAAAAAGAAATACATTACTTTTTGTAATTTAAAACACTGATTTACAAAAGGTTTACAATTTAATTATTCTATTTGATTCTTTAAACTGTCGTATACTTTTATGATAAGTATGTACATACATACCTATTGGTAAATCAAAGAAACCTATAACATCACATCCATGAACTAGTACTTTGTGTACACTGCTCGGCATGTAATACCATCCATAGTGAATTATATAATTGTTTCTAGTAATTCGTAGAAGTTCCTTGAATGTGTCTTTGTTAATTTCTTTTCCACAACAGAGCACCCTCAGTATTATTCCGAAATTTTCAATGAGATCTCGATTAATTCCGGTAATTTCGGCAGCTAGGTAGCTATTAGAAAAAAATCGACGAGCTGTATTGCCATCGTTGGTAGTGCCCGTTCCGCACTTGACCATGTCTATGAGCAAACCAGTTCTTTTCTGAAATTCGGCCTGTATTCTGACTTTATTTTCAGAAAATTCTTTTTCATTTTCCTTACCAACACGCCATTTCTTGAAGGGAAGTCGATATGCTATGTGTAAAACACATTCAAAAAACTTTATCCAACAATGTAGCGTTGAAAGACCAAACTTATAGTTATCCACATTAGGAATTTTTTCTACGCTTAATTTGTTCATTTCAGTTGGTCTAGCATTGCAGAAAAAACACCTACTGCAAGAATTTGTCATTGTAAGAATATTTGCAACTGCCCCATCTATCATTGTGCAATGCATTTTGTACACGCAAAGAAATAATTCGTTTATCGGCAGTTTGTTTTAAACGAAGTTCGTTTGTTTTAAACGAAGTTCGTTTGGATATTTTATTGATTATTTTTCTAAACAAAATTTTCATTTGGAAAACGTTAAGATGTTTGAAATGAATGCACTTTTCGTTTATATTAAATTCATATTTGTTTAATGGGAATACATTTGATATTTCATTTGGATTAAACGAGTTTTTTCGTTTAAAATTCGTGTAAAGCAAATAAATTTTTTCGTTTGCCTTCCTACGATAATCGTGGAGCAATAAGATGAACAGAGCGAGAGCATTTTTTTGCGGTTCTCTTGGTTTCTTTGTTGTTCTTTTCTTCGCTTCGTGAATATGTGTGTGTTTGGTTGTATAGCAGCGCGCACATGAACGATAAAGCAAAAAGACAGTCTGTTTCTTTCTTGAAAAAACAACCACCAAATGCAAGCGTCAGTGCGCGTTAGAATTAAAAAGCAGTTCAGTCGTTACGAGCATTTGCAGCAGTTAAGTGGTGAGTATTTGGAAGTGTAAAAAAGAAAAAATAAAAGAAATTTCTGGAAGCTTAAAAAAACTTATGCTGATACTGACGGAATTGGAGACAAAAAGGGCCTTTATTAAGGTGGAAGAACCCTGTTATGAACATTTCTTGACTAAAGGTAAGGAATACATTTTATTTATTTGCATTAATTTCAATTTTTGGATTTCACAATTTGTGGTTGTCATTTGTAATCAGCGTTGCCACAAAGCAATTTATTTTGCTACCATGCCTCAAGGGGAAAGCTACCAAAACGGCAACGCTATTCGCAATGGAAATATTCCAAAACAAAACTGCTGGCTTGTAGTGAAAATGTGCTTAGTAATTTTTTTTTTGGTTATTTCAGTTTGTGGTAATTTTGGCGTCACTACCGATGACATCGAACTATCCGTCAGTGGAGGGCAAGTGAACGAGGATAACTTTTTGGAAATAGTTCAGCAATTTAAGGGCGACTCTAAATTCGTTATTGAAATCAAACGCAAAGGTAACAAAGGAACCCGTTTTTATTTTTTGTTGAAGCGTGTGGCACTGTATATATTTTTTTTCTATGTTCCAACTACACTAAAGACTGTGTCACGGTGCAAGAGAATTTCAATGCGCTTTCACCGTCGGCTTCGCCTTCGCTTTCACCTTCGCCTTCGTCTTCTGGAGAGATACGTTGTAAAGAAGATTTGATAAAACTTTTGAATTCCAATAATAGGGTGTTATTGGAAAGTTTTAGAAAGAAGCAAACCCTATCAAACAGCGAAAGGATAACCTTATCCAAATTGATAATAAATTTTTTACTGTTGGATCCATCAAAAATGTAAGTTGCGATTGTTTGTTTTGTAGACTCTTTGTTTTTCACCGTTTTTCATAACTTTTTTCATTTAGATTGAGCACCAGCGACTTATCATTATTATTCCTTTCTTATTGATAACTTATAAACTTATACTTGTATACCACTCAATAAAAGCATGAATCCACAATTTATAGTTAAGGAAAACTTAATTGGTGACAGTTATAGGTCATTGAATATAAACAAAATTGCTTACGAAGAATACTTTTGATATTGTATGTGGGTAATTCCACGCTGCAGGTCACATAATATGTAGTATGTAAAAAATGTCATTTAAATTTAAGATTTTTTTTTTACGAAATAAACAAAAAATTTCATTTAAAATAAACTTTTGTTTAATTTAAAATAAATGCAATATTCATTTAAAACAAACGAAGTACTTCTTTTTAAACAAACGAAGTACTTCATTTAAAATAAATGCAATATGCATTTAAAACAAACGAAGTACTTCTTTTTAAACAAACGAAGTACTTCATTTAAAACAAATGCAATATCCATTTGAAATAAACGAAGTACTTCTTTTTAAACAAACGAAGTACTTAATTTAAAGTAAACGAAGAACTTCATTTAAAATAAACGGAAATTTCAAACGAAGTTTAGTTGTCACTTTTTTCGTTCAGTGGAAACGAAAAATTTCTTTGCGTGTAGGATATTTCAAAAGTCCTTGTGTCCAAGTCAATAACATCGCACTCAAGACTATTGATTTTCTCCGTTATTTTTTTATATTCATCTTGAACTAATTCCCTACTTTCTTTTGAAAAACAAAATTTTACCGGCCTGCAGTAATTTGTCGATGATGGGGTTGGGTTTGTCCATACATCTTGTCCTGTTGTCAAATCAACCATTCTTAAAAAAGTAAATTTTTAGAAAAAAGGCACACCTATTTATTTACTTAAATACGAACACTTACTTGATCGGTACGAATGCAATGATAAACATAAATTCATCAGTTTGGTCATGATCTGTAAATTGTTGTTTATATCTGCTATGACCAGAACTTCCATCCATACCCCACTTGCATACGAATTCAAATTTGCCCAGGTTTTGCTGTATATCAGAAAGCTCTAAGACTCCCTCTGCTGTTCTGCGCATTATGGACTTCAAATTTACTTCAGCAGAATTTTCGGTAGCCGTCACAATTGGAAGAACTTGTCGTTTTTCTTGTCGCAGTGCATATAAGGAAGGCAAACAATTTGGGTGCACATCATTAATTACTTTACGCAATATATTGTACTTTCTCTCTGAAAGATCTAGGTCCAAATATAATGCTAATGCCTTAGTATTAGATAAACACTTTCGAACTTCGACAGTCTTCAGTTTTTTTGTGGCAAATTCCAGTTCATCCAATGAATATTGAGCGGTGAGTTGAGAAACTTTACGATTCTTAGTTTTTTTTGAAGAGTGCGTAAATGATTTCCTTGGTCTCCCGCGTTTTCCTTTTTTTGTTGGCGAAAGATGTTCACTGTCATTTGTTTGAGTCGTTATTGTAGCTGGAGCTTCAGCTGTTGTATCCATTGCTGTTGAGCTGTTTGGACTCGTGCAACAATTCTATAAGAATTTGTATTTTAATTATGCAACTTCATTTATTAAAACCATTTTAATCTCACCATCTCATCATCACCAAGATCAAAAATATTCCAACTCAACCACTTAGAGTATTTGTTGTTAAAGAAATTTCTATTACATTTACACTCACGCCAGTATTTTGACATTTTACTGTGAAAAAATCGTATATCTCGTAGGAATTTTTTATTGTTACAACAATTGATTCCCAATTTACTTTCAACGAATGCACGTAAAGCAGGTAATTTGTTATTCACAGGTGCTGAAATCCAGCAATCAATTAAATCTGCATTTTTTAAAGACATTTTAAAAGAATAATTATTCGCAATGATCTTATTTAAAACTATTAAACGCACTTCTTTCAGCGTGTAAATGAAACGATAACAAATAAAGTTAAAAGCGAAACTGAAAAAATGTGGAAGCTAAAACCAACAACAATAAGACCCTGAATGCAAAGACAATGTTAAAATAGATGGTTGCATCTCTAACGGCCTCTCATGCTAACACACGTGTTGTTGCTGCAGCTTCGAGAGTTATTTTTAGCACACAAATAACATTGTTTGTTATTTGCGTTGTATTAGGCTGGCTCACCTTTCAATATTATTTATATTGTTTTTGTTATTATTTTAAATTAAATTTGAAATATTTAATTTAAAAAGATCACAAAAACCAATGGAAATACATGTAATTATATTTCAACTTATATTTATTATATTATAATATTGCTCTTACGAAAACTACAATATTTTTACATGTGACACTCTTGCATAAAATACTGTGATTTTTTATTTTTTTTGTAGCGTATGTAGGTACGTATTTATTCACCACAGTCTCTACTGGTAGTAAAATTTAATGGCTCTTACTAATATCCAACTATTTAATTTCGTATTCGATCTCGTGAGGGCTAAAAGTAATTATAGACGTAAAGAAAATATCAAAATTTTCAAACTTGTGGTTCAAAATTTTCAAACAACTGTATACGATCTGAAAGATAACAGAACGTAGTTAAAAAAACAGGAACAAAATTTTAGTCATCTTTTTTTTTTTTTTTATTGCAAGCCACTAAATATCAATATTTTTTTTTACTTTTTCAAAAAAATTTTTGTTTTAACCCATTTCTGTGGAAGGCTCGGATAACTATGATCAGGCGAACCATATATTTTTTTTTAAAACAACGTCATTGGCTACCAGAAAATAAATAACAAATATTAAGATTTGCTAACTTATGATTTTTTATAAATTTTTGTGTTTTAGTCCAAAAGCTACTCACCTACTTTAACGATTTAGCTCATATTTCAATTATATTTTTTTTACAGTTGTGGCTAAAAATATGAACGCAGCTAGCATTTTTTTTAAACGTCGTGACCTCTATTTCTTAAAAAGGTAATACAATTTTACGCATCTTTCGAAAAAAAAAAAATATTGTCCAAAAAAAAATAGCAACATTGAAAATTTTGGCTTTTTGTTTAGCCAAGTTTGAATGCAATTTCTTAGTAGCAAGTATTTTCTACTCAGAAAATAGTTATTTTTTCCGTTTCTTGAATACATTTTCACGAAGAAAAAAAAAAAAAGTTAACTCATTTCAATAAAAAACCAAGTTTTTACAGAGATTTTCATTAACACTTTTGGTGCTATTTTCTTCTATTAACTATGCCATAAAATCACCCCAACTTTAGCGCCCTCTGGTGGCTTTGTTTAAAGGCTAAAGTGCACAGTTCTTTCACGTTTATTAAGTTATTATATTCTCAATCTGAAAATAATAATTATTTACTATTTTATACAACTAAAGAAATTTTGTATTTTTGTCCACTGACGAAGCACTGTGCGTCGTGTTCGCGTTATTTCTTCTCCACGGCTTCTATTCTTTTCAGTAACGACAAATATCAAAAATGTTACTTACTTGTTTTATTGTTCTCATCACGTACAGCCTTAGCAGTGAAACATTTTGATATTTCCAGGAACTGACAAGTGTATGCAATTTTTTTTGCTGACAACATTTAGCAATAACGATTTGCAAGTGTTTACTCGCAACTCAAAAAAAACAGTGTAGACTTGTCACATTAACTTTTTTCTCTTTGTTTTTGGAATCACACATACGCAAAACCAAATATTATTCGATTTAGGTAGTGTGAGATCAGAACTTTCAAACAATGATACACAAGAAGCGCTTTTAATACATCTGAAATTTTCTTACCCAAAAAATCCCCACACCAAAAACACAATCCCCTGTTTTGAAAAAAAATCCGCAATTTGAGGATAAATCCCCTAAACTGGCTACACTGTCTCTGAACACGAATTGGTTTTTGCTCTTCAACTTTTCAATGCATCAAACCATAGAGAAATATACAAGAGCAGCTATCACTCTCTTCACGTTCTCTTGATGACGACGAGGTAGTAGGCCATTTCATCGAGTTCGAGTTGCTTTTGTAATTTACTCTTTGGTTGCACATAATACAAAAAGAAATAAATGTCAATGCGTAGTTTCCTTCGATGCAAACAACACTACACATAATTTAGCTGTTATTAGCATCAATCAAACACTATTTAAACCTAGTTTGCTGCTTGGATATAATCACTATGTCTCCTTGGTCTCTATTTCTAAAACATTTCCCTATCAAGCGAACGAAAACGTATGTATACAATTCGGTACACAATCGATCCCCACTTACTCCCTCTCCATCAAAATCTAAGCAAACGAAACCAGACCTTCACTTTCGTTTCAAAAGCGACTCACTATCTTTCGACTTGTCATTCATATGGTCTTACGTCTGTTTGTGTGGTTATTGCCCAAAGCAATAACATGAAGTTGAAGTTCGGCATTGAATTGGGGAGCGAGAGAGAAGCTGTCGTTTTTATGGTGAAATGGAAATACATTTTTATAAAAAATTATTGTAATGACATTATTTTCAGTCCATTGTGTTTCGTCCATTGAATTCTATTTAAATTGTTTTTGTTTCAAGTTTTTATTTAATTTCCAACTGTGCGACAACCAAATGACAAGTGAGTGGTTTTGACATTTTCGATGACAGCGAAAATAGTTAGAGGGTCCCGATTTTGTAAACAAATAACTAGACAATAAGATTTGAAGCCAGGTATAAGAAGGGGATGGGTTTGCCTCTCGGCACCGTTAGGCAATGAAAATACACAAGAATTATAATAAACGAACAAACCCCCTAACTGTTGACTTTCGCAATCGTTATTAGGAACACGATTTAGGGATATGTATGTACCTGGAATGTGAGAACACTTACAGGGCGGGTGCCACTTTCCAACTGGCGGATGTCCTCGAAAAATATAAAGCTGACATCACAGCTGTCCAGGAATTGGGATGGGCAGGCGACATTACTACAGCTGCCATAATCGAAAGCACGAATTCGAGTGCGGATTTATAGTTGGCTACAGACTATGACATCTAGTTTCAAGGTTCAACCCAGTGAGAGGACGCGTAGCGAAAATATTTCAACATCTTGTTAATTTGTGTGCACGATCTGACACCTGACAAAGAGGATGAGGTCAACGAATAATTGTACGCGCGTCTGGACGAAGTATACGAACGCTGCTGTGACCACGACATTAAGAACATTCTAGGCGATTTTAATGTGATTATTCAATGAATGGAAAGTGTCTTTCGACCAACCATCGGTAATCACAGTCTACATGATACCACTTACGACAACGGAATACGACTGATAGACTTCGCCACTGCAAAGATCATGGTAGTTAGTAGTAGCAACCGATTCCAACATAAGGCGGCTTGGTCGTCAAACGAAGAACCAGATTGATCACTTGGTAATAGATTGCAGGCACTCTTCTAGTGTAATGGATGTACGTGTGATATGAGATGCTAATATCGACTCGGATCGTTACCTAGCGGCTGCGAAAGTTCGCACAAGTCTGAGCACGGCGAGAAATGTACGAAGCCGAGCACGGGAAAAGCTAGATATCGACAAGCTGCATATACCGGAGATATCAAAGGCCTATCAACGAAAGCTCACTCTTATGCTAGAGCAGAACACACCCCCTACCGAGATCACAGAATCACATCTCTAATTCTTTTGAAACAGATGCAAGGAGTGAACTTGGATATTAAAAACCGCAGAAGGATAAGCCATGGTACGACGAAAAATGTCGTATTGCATTTGAAGAAAAAGACTGTGGATTGTATGGAAACGTAACAGTCAGTTACAGCGCGTGCTGCGAATAAGTTGTACAAGAGGCTAAGAATGGAGGAAACCAACAATTTAGGCGGAAAAATGACAGTGGACGCAAAGAGAGAGTGAAAAGACTGAGATGTGAAGGATGAACATTGAATCCCAAAAATTCTTCCCGAGGTTAAGAAGATCGAAAAACGGGACGAATAATGGGCTGCCCTCCAGTAAGGACGAAAATTGGAATCTGCTGATAAGCAATGTGTGTTTAAGATATGGGATATGGTTGGGGGAATATATGCGTGACGATTATAGTATCAGTGTAGTATGTCCTGCATTTAAAAATAGTGTGATCCGTGTGTATGTTCCAACAATCGCGGTATCAGTCTTTTATACATCGCGTATAGATCTTGTCGAGCGTATTATATGACTATTATTGAAAACCAATTATTGAAAACCTGATGGGACTTTATCTGTGTGGTTCTAGACCAGGGAAGTCCACGACTGATCAAATATTCACGCTATGCCAAATCGTGGAAATGACCCACGAGCGGCAAATAGATATATATGACCCGATTGCTGGACAGATGATTAAAATATTTAATTGATTAAAATGAAAAATTATTTGAAATTTAGTTGTCTTAGATCCTCGTTATGTTTAAAGTTGTAATTTCCTTTAAGGCTAAGAGATCATGTTTTCTCCGGTTAGTGAAAAAAAATGTAAATGCCGCGGGTGGGATTCGAACTCACATTCGCTGGACGATCGTTTCGATGTTTGTGAAGCATCATCTTCAGCAGCGTCTAGCCCGTTAAGCCACTGCGGTGTGTATTTACACAAGTTACTAACCGAAGACATTTATTGATTGTGCAGAGTGATTGTTTGTCGTTACTTACACATTGCTTTCCTACTTACACGCATGATGAAAAAATTTTGAAAGTTCTATTTATAGAACGAACTATTCTAATTGTATTTGTCTCGTTCTGTTTTGGTTTGGCCCTACCATATGTTTCAAATTTAGTTATCCTAGATCCTCGTTAAGTTTAAAGTTGTAATTTATTTGAAATTATTGTAAATTATTTGAATTGTTCGTGTAATAGCAAGCAATCGTGTAATGCAAAATGTTGTGTCTGTAATTTTGTCCGTGCTGTTTCGTCTGGCGTTCGTGAAGTAAGTTTATTGTGAATAACAATGAATTGCTATACGCCTAAATAACGAACGATAATTATGACAATGTTTACCCGCAACAATTCGTCTACGGCGCAGCGCAAACAACTCGACGTGTGACGCCGCGATTGGTACAGAGCGGTACCACAAGGTACCATATGGGAACCCGAGACATACACAAAAAAACGTGCTCACCAATATCACATTTTGACATTGGACTTGAAAATGTTCTCCCAGAACATCCAGGTGGTTGTTAACAAACAACTGTGTCGCCCATTTATAATACAGCCGTAAGATTTTGGAACTCAAGGAACTTTGGAACTCAAGGATATTTGCATATCCACTTTAATAATCAAAATTCTAGGTTGTGGCGGATGGAAAATCCACGAATAATTCATGGAACACCATTACAATCTCTCAAAGTCAGCGTGTGGTGTGCGGTTAAGTTCCACATTCAGTTATTGGGAAATTTTCATCGGAAATGTTGTCAATTATTTCTAGGCGGAAAATGTTGTTGCGAAGAGTTACAACGTATTTCAGATTTGCCTTGCAAATATTTCATTATTACTTCCTCTTCGCCTTCCTTTTTATTTTTAACTCATGTGATATTACTTTAGTTTATTAAAATTATCGAAATGTCAAAATTCCGCTTCGAAACTATTATCAAACAATGGAACAACCGTGTAACAACCCTGTAATTGGTTTTGCTTACGAAATTTCCCCAAACAGCTGACAACCAAGTATGAATATTAAAAGAGACCAAAATATTTGGTTAACGAAACTTTCGTTATTTTATACCATACTTCTTGTGACAACGTAAATTTCGCAAGGACTGGATACGGGGCTTGATGTCGGAGAAGGTGATTGACCCTCAATTTTCCGAAAGAGCCAACGGCAATGCTATTACAGTGAACGGCGGCCACTATACACCCATGCGGACTAAATTATTCTCAACGAAGTTGGCGATCTGGATTTGGAGGGCATATGGCTCCAACAGAACTGGGCCACTTGTCATACTGCACACGACACAATCCTTCCCACCGCGAGTAATCTCGCGTTTCGGTGATTTAACTTGACCAGCCAGATCTGACTACTTCACTGTCCCTGACTTAATCCTCTGAAAAAATTTGAAGTCGTTGGTGTACGCGAACTTACCTGCGGGGCTTACCTTGGAGGAGTTAAGGAACAACATTCGAGCCGAAATTGACAATGTGACACCACAAGTGATGCGCATACTTATGCGAATGAAATCAAAAGATCATAAATTGGCATCAACGCCGACTAGTTGACAGAATGTTTATATTTGCGAATCAACACAATCAGGTGAAAAGCAAAAGAATCTTCAGCTAAAACAAAAGTTATAGCGAAGAAAATTCCGATGATTATTTTTGGTTTTTGGAATATTTAGCCAAGATACAAGTGCTCAAGTTTTATCAATGCGTGGTGCCAATTTTATCGTCTGGCATTTAAAGTTATCTTGAATTACAAAACAAATGACATTAAAATAATTATAACTTATTTGAAGAAATTTTTCTATTATAAATTGTAAACACAAGTTCATTGATCTTAAATTTAAAAATTAGTAAAACATCCTTCAGAATTATTTAAAAAAAAATCAAATATTAAACGACACATGAGCCTTAAAACAACAGATACTACGACAAATTGAAAACATGACACCATTAAATGTTAACTGTAGCAAATGCTAATATCTGCAATTATTTGGAGCGAAATAATACGGCATTAAAATATTTGTTACTGCAGTACAAACAACCAGATGTCACACCTATAAAAAATAATATATATTTATCCATGCATGTTGACGTTAGTATGTTTACATTATTACCCTGTTTCCATTAACCACAATCATTACCCCAAGATACGTACACGGAACCATATTGGCACGTACTCCTCCACCGATATCCGAATATATTGAGTATAATCAAATTACGTGATGTCAGTGTTATCGTTTTCCTATAAAATTTAAATACAAACAAATCAAGTAAGAGAAAATGTGTTCTAAATTTAATTTAAATCTTAAGAGGGAATTTCTGGAAATTTCACAAATTTAATTATATTATTATTATTCATATCATTTGTTGAACTTTTATCTAACTGTCTTGTAAGAAAAAAAAATTTGCAATTTCTCGATTTCGAATGTGCTGCCACCCGTACGAAAACTTTTGAAGTCGGGGAACTCAATTTCAGTCGAATTACATTGAGATGACATCAATTCTTCAAATCTATTCATCTTATTTAAGCAGGAATTCTATTTAACCCAACGAATTGTTATTTGAAAAATTCTGAAAAATTTAAAAATACTATATAAACAAAAGAATTACTATATAAACAAAAGAATTACCGGCGTTGCAATTTTTTAAGTGCACAAGTTTACTTGGGCATTTAAATACCCACACGCTGAAAATTAACGGCCCCAGTAACATATTGCAAGAAGCATGTACATGTTTGCAAGCATTGTTTTCGTGAATTGAAGATCTGCTGCTTTTTGTTTCTTCATTGTGACACACACCAGTGTTTTGCACAATTTTCAACAAAGAAATTCATATTTGGGTCACAAATACATATATTATAACCTATTAATCATTGTGTCCCAAAAATGATATATTGACTAGCAAACACAATGTTATATTGCATCCCAACAATAAAAAAGGCAAATTTTTCAGCGTCCAGTAGACGGGAATAGGTTAAGGTTAATTACAATATTTACAGATACGGCAATATTCTGATTTTATTATGCACATTGTGGATTGTGTCTGCTGCATTTTTATCTTCCTTAATGGAACAAATTCTTCATCTGTATGTGGAAAAGCAATTGCGTGGCTTCTTCAAGCCAGTTTAAAATAAAACACGTCTACTATCGGCGGGACTATAGCTAGGGTGGGCGACTCTTACCGATAACCATAGAGGATTGTTTGTACTTGTACTTTAATGGAGGCGACACTATCAAGTGCTATGCTTCTCAAAGAATATCCGTTTTAAATCGTTGTAAATTTGTTGAGGTCATTATGAGTTAAAGGCGAAGAGTTAATTCAGCTTTTTTACAAAATACTACGATCTATAAAAAAATATGGAGAGTCTGGAATTACGAAAAAATGGATTTCCCGAAACAATTTAAAACATTCACGATATGCTGTTAACCGATCAGATATTAACAGTGTGTTTGATTGAAGACGTCTTACACCCTGAAAGTGTGTCCCATGAAGTGTGCACCTGTTAACATACCTCGTAGTGGTCGGGCTGCCAAATTCAATTATGATACATCTCCTGGTGAGCATTTTGAGTATTTGTCCAAAATAAATGTCGATAGGACTAATTATTTCGCACTAGGCGTACAGCCATTGACTGCAACATCAATGCCAAGAAGGGGTACCATCGTGTTGTCCAAATCAAAACAAAGTGTTATACGTAAATCCCAAACGCAATCAAAAATAACGTTTAGAGATGGTGGCATGATACGATGCGAGGTATCACGCAGGTCGGCACCCAATCATGCGATCTCTTCAACATATTATTTGAGAAAAGCTGCAGTCGACACGAATACAATGATCAGAAGCAAAAGCCATATGCTGCTCGCGTATGCTTATGATTTAGACATCATTGGGCGAAATCTGCGAGGAGTTACTACAGTATTTTCGAGAATTGAGAAGGAATCACCAAAAGTGGGTTTGGCAATAGACGAGGACAAGACAAAATTAATAATTCGCTTGGAGAAAACCAAACATTGATAATGGTTAGAATTTTGAGGTAGTGAACGAATTCATTAACCTCGGATCTCAGATAATCTGTATCCCGACAGCGACGTAGTTCTGCGTATCAAAATACCACGTTTACGCTGGCTAGACCATGCCAGTGGAATGGATCAGAATGAACCAGTGCTAAAGGTATTCGAAGATGTGCTCGATGCACATTGAAAAATTGGAAATATACTTCATAAAAACCAAATAAATATTTGATATTTATAAAATATTAATAAATTATAACTACCAATTATAAAAACAAAACCAACCGACCAAGACTTCGCTGGAAAGACCAGCTGTAATATTGCTTCCCAGCTGAAGATCGAGCAGGTATTTTTTGTCTAAGGCCCTTGACCCCTCTGGGTTGTTTCGAGCCACCTAAATAAGTATGTAAGTAACTCGTTGTCATGATTGATCGCAAAATTTGATTATTTCCCCTTCAACAAAAAAAAAGTTTTAACGCAAAAGTCATTTCTTTTGTCAAATAAGGAAATCTCAAGATTGTA
Source organism: Phaonia tiefii (assembly GCA_963931995.1). Lineage (NCBI taxonomy): Eukaryota > Metazoa > Arthropoda > Insecta > Diptera > Muscidae > Phaonia > Phaonia tiefii. The sequence goes on from OZ008369.1 coordinate 164,824,032, forward strand.
ATTGACCGTCGCACAGTTGCTCCCGTAGACCAAACGACGTTGCAAAAATCAAAAATTTCATGTGCGCCTATCTAAAATATGCTACTCTTAATAATATCAGATTTTTAGTTTAGAAGATATAACCGTTTAAAGTTGATCTATCCCTTTTTTCACTATTTTTCAACTTTGACGGGAAATAAAAAAATTTATATTTTTATACCTCTGCCATATTTTCTAAATATGTTCTTTGATTATTCCGTTACATAATTCAAAAGGTTTTATCTGCCCGTACGTGCTCGTTTGACTTCTACAGGTAAAAAAGGTTAAAAAGACATGGTTGCAGAAATTGTATGACGTGCATCCCTTACATGTTTTGACTGACAGTTAGTTTGATCTAATAGTTTGAAAATTGCATTTTAAGTCGGTTGTCTACCTGAGAGCCTCTGGCAAAGTCTGCTCCCAATATTCTGTCACAGACATTGGATGCACAAAAAAATACTCATTAAAATTACTCACTTAAAAATTACTTCGGCCTACAGGTAGGCACAAATCCTATTTGGACAGGTGCATAATACCAAAATTGCATAATTCAGCCTAAAGCCATATGTATGCAGTTAAAACGTACATTTTTACGCATGGTAGCATAATCCTATATATTGCGAAATAAGCATAATGACTGCAGCAGTCTACGACTGAAAGTTGGCGCAACAAGTACTAAAAACGTGGCGTTGAACAATTTAAAATTATGTGAACTGATTAGAAAGTCAACCACACCACCGTTTGTCGTGGAAGCTGCTTTAGAGTAACTCGATAGCTTATACGGAAATTTTGAGAGCAGCAAAAGTATAAAAAATAATCTTTGTATGATATATGCAAAAATTTAGGCAAAATGGGTGAAATGCAATCGAACCATGCACTACTTCAACTCCAAATACGAAGACTGGCTTAATGAAGACACCATCGTTGATATATTGGCAGTAGATCAACCCACCACATCAACCAGAGGAGAAAAAAGAAGGCCAAAAAAAGTATGGGGGAGTGTTCAATTTTCACAAGAAAGAGGAAACTTGCCGATGCCACCAATGACTTGATCACGAAGCATTTATCGGACGCGCTGTCTATTAAATATACAAAGGATACTGAAAGAGTTAGGTCGCAGATTACAAAATCTGTTGCTGATGAAAGCCCACTGCGACTTAAAAGGATTAAGGAAAGCATTCCCACGACCACAAACGCACACATTAAAACGTATGGTTCCGAAGAAGCAAGATTTAGGATAAGGAAAAATCAGAAAGCAGCAAATACAGGATGCTTTTTTTAAACAAGTTTTACCAAGTGCGGATACGGTAACTCAAACGATGGAGACACTTCTAGGAGATTTTTTGAAAAAGATGAGGCAGTATCTAGAATCATGGAATTGACAATCAAATCGTGAAAAGATTGGGAACGATCTTTAATGTTTCAATCTGCAAAGAAAGTGTTAATTCTACAAAATATGAGAATTTGCATCGAAACCTGCATCTCTTTTAACAGAAATGTATCCACAGTATAGCAAAGATATAATTGAGTACCAGACTTTGCCAATTGGAGAGCTTTCTGAATCTTTTAACAAATTTTATAAAAAATATAGATGAACACATTGAAAGCATCAAGGGTAAGGCAAAATGAGGACCTCTTCAACATGTTGCCCGCATCGTCCGATCCACTTATTTCTTCCCTGCGGCATGTGAAGTCAGGAATAGAGTTTGAAAATAATTATACTTTAGAAATGATTAGTCTTTAAGATATACCTTCTGTTACGAATTGTGATGAAAATTAATTTTTTTTTAATTTGTTGGGTAATAAGTTTAAAACATAAAACCCTAAAAAAATGAAATAAAACCAATCTAAAATGTAAAAAATAATTTTTTTTATTAACCATAAAATTGATTTTTCTGCAAATTTTAACTTTGATAACCCAGAAGCCAGCACCTATAAAGCCTAGCACCCTTTCCAAACACTTATTTCACAAGCTGGACAGTTATCTATCATATGCCGTTTAAATTGTTCAATTATCTTATTCGGTTTTGAACGTGGCTCTTGCACATGAGGGCATGGGTTCGAACCCTGGTCTGATCACCTCATATTTCTTTCGACCAGGCTCACCACGCCATGAAAAACACCTCAAAACACCAATCGGAACTGGAGTAAAATTGCTGGTCCCTATCAGTGTGTGAGAAGCTTAAAAGCACACAGATCACTGATTGTGAGAGGCTTTTCCTAGAGGCTATGGCTGTTTATTTTTTTTTAGTTAATTGCAAACAGAAAATTTAATTGTTTCTTTCTTGTTTAAGAGGAAACAAGTTTATTCGAACATACATATATACTACACTGTGTCTTAAATTGATTTTATCTTCTTTGAACTAAAACAAAGTAGTATCTCCTAATATTAAGGTGTTGTTTGTCTTCATGGAACGCATGCGATGTCTTGTAGTGATGGTGGCTGGGTTGAACTCTATTTCACTTAAGGTATAAAGCTAAGGTCAGACGATTTGTACATATAAAAATATTCGTGTATAGATTTGTTTACATGTATATGTCATAAAAAGACTAAAATCGTTTGAACCACAAATTTGTAGACCAAAAATGTTCTACCAATAATACCAGAGAAAGACAAAACATTCAACAAGATTTCGTATTTGGGTGGAAAAACAGTTGTGTGAAATACAACACAAATGTATGTGCAAAACAACTTCTCAACGTATCGTTCGAAGAAGTCGGGGCAGGGTAGAGCGGAATCTGTCGTCATTCACTGGCGCTATTTCAAATCGACGATGTTGTTGGAGGCGGATGACATCCAGCAATCAACTGAATTGCTGTCATTACTTACACTGCAGAATGTGCTGCATTGGCAGGCATTAGCGGTGCAATAACGACAGCCTCGACAAGAGCCATGAAGACTATTTTATGTATCCAGCCAATCGAGATTAGAGTCAAATACAAGGCCGCCCTTGCGGCAAAACACCTACAAGCAACAGGTGAATGGATCAACAGGCATCTTACGTCAAAATACCAACGGATAATTGGGACCTTAGTCGGGTACACACAAGATACTAGTGGATCTGACCGAATACTTGATATAAGGGTTAAGGCGAATTGCGTGACCTTGACGCCAACTAGAGAAGCCTGGCAAAATGGGACCCTGGCACAAATGCCAAATGGGACTCGCTGCTACACGGATGGCCCAAAGCCAGGAGAAAGAACGGGTGTAAGATTCTTCATTGAAAATCCAGCAACCGAATCCCATCTACGCCTCCCGGATCATAATACAAACTTGCAGGTGGAAGTTCGGGTGATTACGGAGTGTATCAAATGGCTCGGCGATAATACAAACCTAGCCGAAGCAAATATCTTCACGGATAGCCAAATGACAATCTAGGCAATATCATCGGAAACTGTCAAATCTAGAACGGTCCTTGACTGTAAGAAGGTGATAAACGATTATTCTATGCACGGCAGACTCAATGTCATCTGGGTGCCGCACTCTGTCGCGAGCGTGACCAAAAATGGTTAAAGTCAAAGTACGAATTTTATTTTGTTTTTAATTTTATTTTATAGAAAACACTTCTATTAGTTCATATGTGAAATATTACGTTGAAGTTTTATTGTATGCAACATGGTAGATTTAGGGGGAAAACCTCAAATATTACATGTGGTTGTTATAGCTAAAATTCAAATCTGGTTTGGTAGCGGCTAATATTTTTGTAACAGGGTAGTAAGCCAGGTATGTATTTCTAATTACAACACTGTTTTTGTTTACAAATATTACCATACGCGAAATACCGTTAGCCAAATGACAGTTCTTAATAATGTCAGTATTTTGGTACATAAGTTAAGTTCTAAAGTAAATTAAAAGGAAACACGTGATATTACTTTCCAAATTTTTTGATATTGTATTGCTACAAGTATGTATTTTAACATATAGAAATTTCAGCTGCTTCTGATTGCTTTTACGTGTTTTGTGAATGTTTTTTAGTGTCGACATCATTACAGATTCGTGATATTTTTCAGCAGTGTTTGGAGTTGAAGAAAAGTAATGTAGTTAATGTATTCCATCCAATTGAACAGTTTGTGGAAAATCGTATTCGAAGAATATTAACGAATACAGAGAAGGAACAATTAAATTTCCCTCTTTTTAAAATTAGCAGTAATTGGGTTAAATACAGACGTGGGAAAAGTAGGTTTGAAACTGCGTTGAGTAACTGGCTAGATACTGAGATATTTACTGAAGACATTTGCGTTGTAAGTATTCTTATGATCTTAGATTTTTTTGGTAAAACATAATTCAGTTCTATTAGGAACCCAGTACAAGTACCGGTAGGGGCCGGCCCGGCCATCTGTTTCTTATGAGAATGCATCACAACGAACGAAAAGGGGGCGAATCGAAGAGCTTGTTTCGTGTACATCAGCTGATGCTTTTACTAAAGCCACAGACAAAGTATCTGTATCAAAAAATGATAAAATATCAGTAGAAAGAGCCTATATATTGACATGGATCTCTCTGTAAGACAATATAACATGATGAGAAAAGTAGTAAATTCTGAGCACTAGAATTTTTCCCTCCTATTATTTAATTGCAGAAGCTAAAAAAAATGTATTCCTGATGACATTCATATAACAGAAACTTCAGCAGAGATTCCTTTGCAAACAATTTTAGACAAAACTTCTGAAAGCATATTAAATAGCTCCGCATTTGAAACTAAAAATGATCTTATTCTAGAATGCAAATGGGGATTTGATGACAGTAGTGGTCATAGTGCATATAAACAAAAATTTGAAAACGCAGATGCTAGTTTATTTGTAACCTCTTTTGTGCCATTACGTTTGTTGGATTGGGCAGATGAAAAAGTAGTATGGCAAAATGATAAACACTCTTCTTGGAGGTTATGCGGACCTCTCAACATAATATTTACCAAGGAAAACCCTGATGTAATAAACACAGTGAGGAGAAACATACAAACGCAAATTGATAACTTAGAGGTATATAATTACATATCGGAAAACAAAAATTTTAATGTTCATTACAATATGAAGTTAACAATGATAGACGGTGCGGTTTTAAATGTATTAAGTGAAAACAAAAGTAGTTCAACTTGCGTTTTGTGTGGAGCAAAGCCATCCGAAATGAATAGAGTGTCAATTTTTGAAAGGCCTGTCAATGAAGGGTGCTACAAATACGGATTGTCGACATTGCACGCGTGGATAAAGTGTTTTGAATGTATTCTACATATTGCGTATAAACAATCCATCAAAACATGGCAAAAACCAGGAAAGGAAATGACCGATCAAGTTGACGAGAAAAAAAGGATTATACAAGATAAATTTAAAAAAGAAATGGGCCTGATAGTTGACAGGGTTAAGACGGGATATGGTACATCGAATGATTGAAATACAGATAGACTTTTTTTTCTCAAATGTAGAGCTTTCGGCTGAAATTACAGGTGTAGATAAAACATTAATTAACAATTATTTTAAGTACACTGTCATGTGGGCGCAATATTAATATTCCAAATTTTGAGAACCTCTTAAAAGAAAGTGCACTTCTTTACTTCAGATTGTATCCTTGGTACTATATGCCTGCAACAGTGCACAAAATTTTAATTCACGGCATTGCTTATGTTAAGTATTTTTCCATTCCCATTGGAATGTTATCAGAAGAAGCCATTGAGTCAAGCCACAAAATTATAAGAAATGCCAGGTTAAGGCATACGAGAAAAACAGGTAGGGTTCAATCTAATAAGGTCCTAATAGTTTATCTAATAATACAGTCAGAACCATCAATTTCGATGTATAGTCAGAAAAAACGTTTTAAAAACTACGATAAGAATGATATAAGCATGTACATATGTAATTGAAAGAGAAGATGGTACGAACATAGTGTCTAGCAATGGTATGATAGAGGAATCTGAGAGTGATATTACCAGCGATGATGATTACAATATTTATGTTATGTAGTATTAATTTATTAATGTATATATTAATTTATGTTTAATAATAATTTAAGTATTGTTTTTTTGTCAGTTGTATGAATAATTAATCACTTTTAGCAGGTATACCCATATTTATGTTATCATGTATATAAAGTAATAAAATTTATGTTTGATAACTTAAATAATTTTATTAATTGTGGTAAAATGCTTGGATTTTACATGTCTTTAAGGATGTATGGGAAAGCTAATGACGAAAGCTTTTTGCGAAAGCTTTTTTTGCATTGAATAAAAAGTAAAATGCGTATAGTTACACATAAAATCCATTATAAGTAATTTGTGTGCCAAATTAAATAAGAAAATTATATTGATTTGCTCTTACTTTTACCTTTTTTAAAAAAGGACTTTTTCGGGGTAGGCGTATTCTTGCCCCGAATTAGACGAAATTTGGGCTTAGCATTAAAGATATTTAAACCAACGTCTATACGAAATTTCATTCAGTTATTATTTTTTTTACATGAGTTATGGCATTTTTTTTAATTCAGGATATATGGGAAGCACCCGAATCCTTGAATCTAAAATTACAAAGTTTTAGGTGTAACTATATTTTATCAATTAAGTCATGTGTGCCAAATTTCAGAATTTTCTGACAACTCCTTTTATTTTTGGCCACTCGTTATATGAACCCACGACACTGTGTGCCGGGGCACAGCGGAGTATTCGGCAACGAGAGAACGAACCTCTTGACAACGAAAGCAAGGAAACTCCAAACGGTGAGCCTGAGTAAATGGGCGGAGTCGGCACACATAGTCCAGTGGAACCAGGAATCAGTAGGCAGGATGACAAAGATCCTATGGGGAGACCCAGATGGATTGAGGACATAGTGTTTGCTGAAACTGGGAAAATCTGAAATGAGCAAGATGATGGGAGTCTTAAAGGGACATTCGGGATTAAGGGGCCACCTGCACCGTATTGGACTACTGGTGAATATTGAGAATAGTGATTGCAGGGCATGTATGGAGGACAATGAGGTGATGGAGCATTTCTTATGCCACTGCCCGGCCTTCACACGAGCTAGATCCAGATATCTTTCGGACAGTACGATACCGGACATGACCAAACTTGTGGGTACGGACTCGAACAACTTAAGGAATTTTGTGAATAGCACGGAATTCCTATAAGGGACATAGTAAATTACTTGGTAAACCATGTCTGGGTCGACACGGGAAGGTTTAGTGTGCACCTTTGGAACAATCAACACCGCCTCTCTTCAACCTAACTAATGACTTGCACTGGTAGTATTTGCTCTGAAATAGTTCGATGTTTGTAGTGTAATTTTCTTTGTGATATGATTGTGTCGGCTTTGAAAAATTTCTCGGAGCCGCTTTCGCCACTGTCCGTCAATGTACCCGGTATACGCAAACGTAGAAATTTATTGCAGGGAAGATAAAAACCCTAAGCGATAAATATTCAAATGTTTTTGTATTGCCATTCGACTTCATCCTCCTCGACAGACTTGTCGACGAAGTCTTTCTGCACCTTTTTCGCGTCGACTGTGACCTCTGTTCGTGTAGCGATCAGACCAGATTGTCATTGCTGTCGTACCTGTAAAATGAGTGGGCTGGTGCATACGTGGCGTTATTTGTGGTCGACAAGTAAGCACACAACACGCGAGCGCAACTTTCTTGTTTATTCTGCGTTCAAATTGATAGACTTTCGCAGAACGCGAAAACGTGCCCACATAAGTTCAACGACGCTTTCTATTATGCGACGTACGAATATGTTCGGACGAATAGAAAATGCATTGTCTGTGACGATAACGTACGGAAAGAGTGTTTCACGACTGGCTCTTGGTGGTGGCAAATAAAGCTGATGACTGTCCATCGCTTGTGCAAAAGTGCAGCGATTGCACACCCCGCCATCAGAAAATCAACCGCTGCACAGTGGTTCAGTAGTAGGACATAGTGGTCAACTCACGATTTTCGATTTTTTCACAGTTAGATCACTCTAATACTCACTAATAGTGGTACTTCTAAAACATGCAAAAAGATTTGCAATCAGTTGTTTTTACACTAACTTTTTTGCATCGGAAGTGAACAGTTCCTTACCTTTATCAGTTAATCTATAGTGCGTGTTTTTCAAAGAAAATATAATTTGTGACTTATTGTTTTACAATGGATATACGAGTTGAAGGTGTGTACCGTTATTATTATGTATTTATTAATTTTTTAAGCAAAACATATTTTGCTGAAAGTGGTTTTACGCCAAATGAATTTTTACATATATTTTCAATTTTTTTTTTACTTAAACTTTTAACTTTGTTGCCGTTTAATGCCGCGTTTCAGTTATATATCAAAATGCTAGTATATAATATAAATTTTATAACGTTGTTGAAAACATATTACCGGCTGTATCGTATTGAGGAGTGTAGCCATCGATTAATACTTATAGTAGATCTACTAGTTCTCCCACCAAATTTATGACATTTATCCTGGTGTGAAATTTACGTTCGATGTTGAAAAGAATTGCTTTACTAATACCAGATAGAGGCAATGGTTCAAAATAACGAACAAAATAACAACACCGGCATTTCGTTTTGTGTGTTAAAATTATTGTGTTAAATACAACACAAATGTATGCTAACAATAACAGTCAATAAAAAAGTTTAAAACACATTTAAAATTTCACAGTTTTACATGAAAAATTAAAGCAAGAAGTTATTGTAATTCCACCTGGTGTATGTCACTTTTCGTCAAACATCTCTCTATCACACCGACCGCATCACAAAGAAAGGAAACGTCAGATGAGCCAAATATTCTCTCTAGTCTGAGATTACTCTATGATTGTAGCTGTGAGATAAATAAATAAGTAAACAAATTGCGCTGGCTAGGCCATGTCAGAAGAATGGATGAAAACGAACCAGCACGAAGGTTTTTCGAAACCGAACTCGAAGGAAGACGAAAAATAGGAAGACCAAGACTCCGCCGGAAGGACACTTGGCATTGCCTTCCTCCAATCAGGTCAGCGATAATCGGTTTTTGTCTTTTGCACCTTATGCTTGATAGAACCTTATATGCTATGGATAAAAGGCTTATTCCACGGTTGTTAACACAGAGACTCGGGTTACCTTTTTTAAATATGGGACATAGTACACTGAGACTCCAATCGCCGGGCATGCATTCATCTAACCAAATTTTGCTACTGAGCTGATGCATGCACCTTATCAGCTCATCGCCGCTAGCCTTAAACAGCTCCGCCGGTAATCCATCGGCTCCTGCTGCTTTATTGTTCTTAAGCCGGGCAATAGCTGTTCTGACCTCGTCTTGGTTAGAAGGGGGGCAATCGACGTCGTCGTCCAAATTTAGATCGATTGTCTCGTCATTGGAAATCTCAGGTACCAGTAGCGCGGAGAAATGATCTCTCCATATTCCCAACATACTGTGCACATCAGCGATGAGATTTCCGTCCTTGTCCTTACCAAAGGGGGGCCCTGAACCATGTCTATTAGTTTCGTTTTTGACTTTTTGGTAGAATTTTCGGGCTTCGTTCTTCCTTCTGTATGACTCAATTTTCTCACTCTCGCGCTTTCTCCACTGCCGTTTCTTACGCCTAAAGAGGCGGTTTACCTCCTCTCTTTTCTCCCTATACCGCTCAGTAGCAGCGTTCTTTTCATCATTTGCAATGCGACACTCTTCATCGTACCATGTTTTGGTGCGAAACGGTTTTTCAAAACCAAGTACGGTTGTTGCGGCAGTCTTTATAGGGTCGGAAATGGGTTTCCACTGCGCTTCAGGATCGTTATCGGGAGGGGATGGGTTCTGTGCCAAAAGTTGCGAGAGCTTCCTTAAGTAGGCTGTGGCTACCTCTGGTAATTGCAGCTTTCCGATGTCCAGCTTCCTCTGCGTCTGGTTTCGTACGATTTTCGCTCTACTTAATCTTGTGCGAACCTTTGCTGCTACCAGGTAGTGATCAGAATCAATGTTAGCTCCTCTGATCACTCGTACGTCAATTACGCTGGATGAGTGCCTTCCATCAATTACCACGTGATCAATTTGGTTCTTCGTTCTTTGATCAGGGGATACCCTGGTAGCCTTGTGGATGTCTTTATGTTGGACTCTTGTACCACTAATGACCATCTTTTTTGCCGCGGCAAAGTCAATCAGTCTCATACCGTTTTCGGAACTATCAGCATGTAGACTGAAATTGCCAATAGTTGGATGAAACACATTGTCCCTGCCTACTTTAGCATGAAAATCTCCTAGTACAATCTTAATGTCATGGCCAGGGCTGCGATCATACGTTTCCTCTAGGAGCTCATAGAATATGTCTTTGGCATCGTCATCTTTCTCTTCTGTCAGGGCATGCACACAAATTAGGGAAATATAAAAATATTTCGCTTTTATGCGGATTGTGGCTATACGTTCACTCACAGGATTGAACCTAGAGACTAGATGTCGCAGTCTTTTGCCAACTACAAATCCGCAACCAAATTCATGTTTTTTTTTGGCAACTGTAGTATATATAAAATAAATTATTATAATATTATCGTTAGTGACTTTTTTATCTTATTTTACCCTAATTGGCCCTTAATTAGCGTAAACGCAACTATTCATATTAATTTGTATGACTATAGCTGAGTAAACTACGTATGACCGCCTTCCTTAAAGACTTTAACCACTGTGCGCTGCTGCCAACGTCGACGTAAACCAATTTATAAATGGCGTCCGCAGTACCCATTAATACAGCGCTATGCGTATTTGGAGGCGCGACCACTACGACGTGCTTTCCGTCGACAGCACCGATGCAGTTGGAGAATTGCCATACACGTTGAATTGCTGCGATATGGCTTCCGACCCTTCCGATGTTGTGGGCATCTGTTGACAAAAAGTAATAAGTTATATAATGTCATGAATTTAAATAATGCACTGCTGATGTAAACACTCGCCTTCAGGTAGTCGTCAACAAAAACTGTGTAAATCGCATCCAGCACTTCCGGAATAACGGTGGAAATGGTATTGTGTGGATACGGAAAAGATACTGAAGCGATCGGAAATTGTCGCCAGAGACGAGGAAGCGCAGCGTCAAGACCGGATGCACCGATGTCGGAATGCTAGGGCGCATAATTTTATCGGCTTTCTGAATATAAATATATGGCGTTACCAAAGCAATCAAATGATCTAATTGCGGTCGAAAATGCGATATAACTCTGGCTCTTCAGCAAGCAATTCAATGACAAATTTTGCACAAAAATAGAACTGTCGTGACAATTTAACTACTTTTTGTTGGCTTTCGTGTTCATCTTCTCTATCGAGTAAATACGCGGCCAAAATGATCGTAGTTCAATTTGTCTTCAACATTTTGTATATATTTTCACAGTAGAATGAGTGGAAGGAATGGGGAAACTGATTATCGTAACTAATTTCGTTGGATATTGAACATGCGTGACCCCGAGATTGAATAAAAACTACTTTAACATAATAAAAAAATATGCACTCAAATTCAATTTGTGTATATACACAAACAGTCTGACCTTAGCTTAAGTTATAAAATAAATATTTATTTAAAATTCAATACAAACGTTTTTCGAAATGCTCCTTTACATTTTCGATTTACTATATACAGTGTTTCCAACCGTTTTTTGGTCTTGTAGACGAGTTTGTTTATTAGAAATGATGTTTTGATTCAATACGTATTAGTTTCGTTTGGTGTTCTCCAAATTATTGTTCCTTGTGTGTACAGTGCTGGACAATTTTCACTAGAGAGGACCAAGTAATAAACTATTGCTTTGCCTACAAGGAAGATAAAATCAATTAATAATTAACCACATGCGGTGGTCGTGGTGTAAGCTACATCGTTTTACAGTCCCATTTGTGTTGACATCTCACACCCGTTTACGAATAAAAACAAATTTAATTCCAATTTAAACTTTTGATCACGCTTCGATTATACTTTATAAAGCATTAAACAAAAATATCTCCAGCGACTGTATGTTTGAGATATATTTTAATTTGTTTCAATCCATATGGCTCCTCGATTTCGTTCCATCCACCGAAGAAGTGTTAAACAAACGTGTTGAACATATTTCTAAACAAAGCTTGAGTAAAAGTTTCAGTTCCACGAAAAAGTTTGCACTTGATTACAGGGATAAATGTTACACATGTGTATCGATTTGTAGCGATGAATGTAAAACAAATTGTCACCTTTACACCTCTTGGTTTGGATGCTGGGATTACGATGGTGTCACGAGCATGGCGATAATTTGTTGTTTTTCAAATGTTTATTGTTAAAGCAAAAAAGTTGTGCGGAATTTACGGTGTTTTTGAAGCAGAACATGAAGAGGAACAAGGGAGTATGTAAATATATAATTATATTTGTACATGTGTGCTTATTGAAAATTCTAAAGCATAGATGTATAAAGAGATACATATTTACAAGGTGCGACAATAAATATCACCCTATTGGAAAGTGCTGCCATTTTTGCAAATGGTTTGGTATTGACATTCATGAGGTATAGTGCATAACAATGAATATGGCTCAAGAACGGTAGATAATTGTGACAATGTTTGCGCGCAATAATTCGTCATTTGGTTTTAACACAACACGAATTGCTCAAAAAATAGTGTAGTCGCACTGCGCCTATAGTGAAAACAATTCGACATCTGGCGGCTCGATTTGAAGAGAGCAGCTCAACACGGGGCAGCCGAAGCCCCGAACCGTTCCCTATTGAAGCAGTGCATGAAATGTGGCAGAGGCCCATTTAACCATTAGACTTGAAATCTGAGGATGTTATACTCTCAGCTGTATTGAATCTTAAAGATTCCAGGAAACTTGATATGGATGGGATTTTTGCATTTTTTTTTTTTGAGAAGTGTTGTTATTCCGTCTGTGTACCTTTAAAAATTATATTCAATAATTCATTAATGTATGGTCAGTTTATAGATAGCTGGAAAACATCTGTTATAACACCTATCCATAAATCAGGTCCAAAGTGTGATATTCGCAATTACAGACCCATTTCCAAATTGTCAAATATATCTAAACTATTTGAGCATGTTTATAAGCAAATATATTCAGCAGTGTCTCCATTCATCTCGCAATCCCAACATGGATTTACTAAACCCCGTTCCACTGTATCTAATATTTTAGTCTTCACTAACTTTTGTATAAATAATATGAATATTGGTTCTCAGATTGATTATTTATCATGACTTTTGTAAAGCTTTCGATAAAGTAGTACACTCCATTCTCCTCAGGAAATTGTCTAAGATTGGTTTTCATTCTTCATTGTTAAAATGGATTGAATCATATCTTTCTGATAGACGCTGTATTGTCTACATAGATAATGAACTTTCAGATTCATATGTTGCAACGTCTGGTGTCCCACAGGGCAGTATCCTTGGTCCATTATTATTTATTTTATTTGTGAATGACGTTTGTGAAATCTTTAGGTTTTGCAAATGTCTTTTATATGCTGATGACATGAAATTATTTGCTGTTGTGTCTAATAGTCTGGAAATGCATTGTCTGCAGGAGGATTTATACCTATTATGTAGATGGTGTGACTTAAATCATCTTTCCTTAAATGTTTCTAAATGTCATCATCTTTCTTATGGAAGGCGTTTAGAAATGTTTACTGCCGAATATTTTATTAATGACAAAATTTTGCTTAAAGTGGACAATATTTTAGATCTTGGTGTTGTTTTCAACTCCAAATTAGCATTTAAATTCCACATTAATTATATAATGCCAAAAGCTTAAATATCAAGCGCAATAGTAGTGATTTCAATGATCCTTATACACGTAAGTTACTATTTACTACGTTTGTTAGATCAACACTTGAGTACGCTGCTATTGTGTGGAATCCTTATTATAAAGTTAATATTGACAGAATTGAAAGAATTCAGAAATTTTTTTGAAATTTGCTCTTTATTCTCTTCATTTGAGTGAACCTATACCTTCATGTGAAGCTAGGTGTAAACTTATTCATCTGGACTCTCTAGTTAATCGCAGGAAAAGGATTTCTGTTATTTTTATTTATAAGCTCATTTGTGGACTTATTGATTGCCCCTATCTACCCTTTCGTTGATTTGTCTCAATATACGCACTCGATATTTGCGTTGTAATGAAATGTTTAATGTAGGACTTCACAGGAGGAACTATTCAATGAATGAACCTATATTGAGGTCATTAAGGGAGTTACATTATATAAATACCTTTAATGACGTTGATGTTTCTCTTCCGATAATATCATTTATAAAATCTCTGGATGAATATTTTTGGCAATTTTAAGCTAGTCTGTAAGGATTGTTGTCATCCATAGACTGAATAAAGAATAAATGAAAATATTCCAGTGATCCAGTGAACAAGCCTCGGAGGAAGTCCCCATTTACAACCTAAAGCCCTCTTCAGGTGTATAAGGTCATCGTCGCCTTTTTCGACCGTTCCAAAAAGTTAGGTGTGAAACTAACTTTACTTTCCAAAATAACACCCAAGTATTTGGCACACGCTGCAAGCTTAATTCCAAAACCATTCAAAGTGGCAAGTTCCACGACAGGCACTTCATACCTTCGTGCAAATAGAACCAGCTCGGTCGGATGGGCAGCTTAGTCTCTTCAGGCCAAATTTTAATTTACGTAGCAATATAATATAATAAATTAAAATAAGAAACCCATGAACTCCATGATTCAGATAATCTGAATACAAACAAATAGCTTTTACTTTTTTTTTTATAATTCTGAGTGTGGAGTTTACGATCAACGCCGAAAGGCGGTAAGTTAACCTACTTGGTCTGGCCAGGCCACTGCATATTATGAAAATGATTTCGGTGACTTTTTTTCTACTCAAAATGAGTTCTGAAGTGACGTCTTTGGTTAGATTCTCAATAGACCAGCCAAATTTGAGAATCTGACACTGAATCTTAATCTAAAATCTTGAGAAAGCAGATTATACTCGTGGAAGATAGGATGCTGTCGTATCTGTGTAACTGTGATAATGAGGAGAATGAAGAAACTCTACTCGAGTGTGATAATAATTTTGCGCAGGATTATGATGACTCTGATGTAAAAACTGAGGATGTATATAACTCCTATCGATGAGTAGGGTGTTGACGATAAGTGTGAATCATCAGAAGATAAGTGTGACGATGATAACGGGCATTCGCATTACACTGTTGTAGTTTTTGGCATAACATTTTTGTATATACGTTCCAGTAAATTGTATCGGTTATAGGCAAGTCCACTGAGTTGATAGCTACCCATGAAATATGTATAGCAAGGCAAATTTTGGTAAAAACCAAATTTTACCATTTCTCAGATTATTCTTCACTTTCTTCATCATATCTTCAAGGGCCTAACAATTTTTCACTCACAATGTTTGGCAAAATTGTGGGCATGGTAAATCATAACAACTTTGTTAACATATTAGTACAATTTAAACTGGTTTAGTCAGTCTAAATAGCACATAAAGACCACTTTGTATCTTAAATATTGTCATATAAAGGGTCCGCCATCCAACGTTTTTTTTTTCAACTAGTGCTTATTTCGTGAATGGTAACACTTAGGTCCTGTCTGATTTGACAGATAATTAGTTTTATCCTTCCGCTGAACGAAGATGGTTGCGTTTACGCTTGAACAACGCTGGGAAATATTCCGACATTACTTTGAAAATCATGGTAATGTTGCAGATGCCGATTTTGCCAAAAAAATTATCTTTTCAGATGAAGCTCATTGTGGTCTTGGTGGGTATGTAAACAAGCAAAATTGTCGCATTTGGGGCACAGAAAACCCGCACGCATACATTGAAAAGCCGATGCACCCATAACGTGTCACTGTTTGGTTCGGATTTTGGTCCAGAGGCATAGTTGGACCATTTTTCTTCGAAAATGAGCAAGGAGTGGTCGTTACAGTCAATGGCGGTCGTTATCGGGCCATGTTGAACGAATTTTTGTTCACAAAAATTGAGGATATTGGCAACATTTGGTTTCAACAGGACGGCGCTACGTGCCACACAGCCGAAGCTACACTCGACGGATTGCGCCCTGTTTTTGAAGATCGCATTATCAGCCGCAGAGCTGATGTCGTTTGGCCAGCTCGGAGCTGCGATTTGACACCGTTGGACTATTATTTGTGGGGTGCCCTCAAAGATAAGTGTTACGCCGACAAGCCAGAGACAATTGACGCTTTAAAAGACAATATTTGTGAAGCCATTGGTGAAATACAGCTGCACACAATCAATAATGTGCTTAAAAATTGGACCGATCGTGTAGGCTACTGCATGGCCAGCCGAGGTAGCCATTTGAATGAAATTATTTTCCATTATTAACCGAAAGGATTGTACTTTCAAATAAAAAAAGAACTTTGAGAAAATATTCAGTAGTTTTTTTTTTACAGCATTTTCAAAAAAAAAAAGTTATTTGGCGGACCGAAACCAAAATGAATGCGTTTTTCGGATTGTTGTTATTTGTCGGAGTTTTTAAGTAAGTATTTCAGTATTTCAAATGATTTCATGACGTTTAGAAGGAGACTATGCCGCATAAACGTTTGCAATTTTTCCTAAGATTTATCCGATAGGAGCACTCGTCAGGCACGACAAATATGAAGCACATCGGCAGCTATTGACTACAATTTGATTACGCTCAATGCAAACTTAGAATATCCATACACCCCTTGGGCTAATTTTTAAACATATCGTGGACTTACTCGATTTACGCAATATATTTACCCTAGACAAATTACAAAAGAAGATCAACCAAGACTAAAACCCAAACCAAATTCCAGACTACAACCGATTTAAGACAGAAGTTGATACAGTGAACTAAATGGTATCAAACTACAGTTGCAAACGTGCATCAAACCGTTGGACCTTAGCTTTGTGTCTCTACATTTATGGTATAGCTAGTTTGGCCTAATTTTTGATTTATAAGGAAATGGTGGTTGTGACACAATCTGATTTACGGCGCAAACTTCTAAACCGTCTGGTGGCCCAGCTGGTAACCTCTCAAATTGAAAAGCCGGTCGCTAATCATCATGTAACCCGTTGTCATCATACAAAAACGCAATGGAAAAACATAATGTAAATATAAAGGAAGTTCTTTTGCAATAATTATACGTTTAATGTTGCACATAAACGTATACTGGTTTCCACGCTTAATTGAACCACATGATCGGGCAAAAAAATATTGCATACGAAAACACATGTAAATTTCCTCGGATAATTGAACCCTGTTAATTGATTTTCCCGCTTAATTGGTTCAAAATTCATGTCATCAAAAATAAATGTCCTCTTACTTTTCACCGGTTAATTGCTTTATTATTGAAAAATAATCTGGCATTTTTGCACATACATATTAGACATCATTTGTGAAAAACACTGGGTGGCATCTCTACTATTTGAAAACATATGTTTATTGCTAAGGAAAAACCGTGAGAAAGCGTAAGTGTTTAATTTGTATTTGACAATAACATTGGAAATTAATTTTATGTTATTGTTAATTTTTGTAGGCTATGAGTGGAAAACGATACGTAACCCTTACACATAAGGATAAGCTTAAAATTGTATCTGAAGCTAAATGCAAGCAGAAGCCTGAGCTGTGCAAAAAGTATGGGTGCTCTCTTACCACATTGAATAGAATTTTGCGAAATGAGTTCGAAATAAAATCAAAAGCCTCCAAGTGCAAATTGTCAAGCAAGCGTGAACGGCATGGAAACAATATTGACGTTGAACGAGCGCTTCAAATTTGGTTCGAACAAATGCAATCATCTGGTGCAGTGATTTCAACAAACATGTTGATGGAAAAAGCGCAGCAGTTGGCTCAACAAATGAATTGTGATTTTACCCCATCAACAGGTTGGTTATGGCGCTGGCAACAGCGGCAAGGAATTAAGCTCAGAAAAATACATGGGGAGCAAAAATCTGCGGATTCAAATGTGGCAGAAGATTTTGTAAGTTCAGTTGTACCAATTATATTATCAGAATACGAGGAGGCCGACATTTTCAACGCGGTCTGAGAGCGCTTTATTTTTCAAAGCATTGCCTCCAAAAAGCCTTTGCAAACAGGGATACCGTAACACTGGATTCAAGTCATCTAAGGAGCGCGTAACATTACTTTTTATATGCAATGCCACGGGTGAATACAAAAAAGTTATTATAATCGGAAAGGCTAAAAACCCACGTTGCCTGAAAAATAAAGTATTGCCCTTAAAATACTATTCGAGTCAAAAAGCATGGATGTCAGCAGATCTATGGAGCGAAATTATACTTAATTTAGAAGAAGAAATGGCTTCACAGAAACGAAACATTGTTCTGTTTGTAGATATTGAAGCCCCTAAATTTAAAGCACATAAATCTACAGTTTTTACCAGCAAATACTACAGAAATAACCCAGCCCCTAGATCAGAGTATAATTCATACCTTCAAGTCATATTATAGACAGAATATTGTTAGAAAACAGATTGTAGCTATGGAGCTAGGGAAAACAGTTGAAGAGTTTTCAAAGTCAATTAATATTCTACAATGAATGCATATGACAAAGCGCAGTTTTTGGATGGTTAAACCAACGTCTATTAAAAATTGTTTTAAAAAGGTATTAAACTAGATTTTGTTATTGCACATTTTAGTAATGCTAGGTATAATTTTACAGGCGAAATTAGTGAAGACGTTCCCCGAAGAAGAAAATGAGGAAACTGAAAGTTCCGATGAGTTTGAAATAGCGGACAATTTAAGAGAAGAATTTGAAGAATTCGTAACATGTGACGACAACGAAGAATGTAATGGAGTGCTTACTGATATGCAAATTATTGAAAATATTTTGGATGGGGCTGATGTTGAGGGAGAAGAGCAAAAACATGATAATCCGGAGGTTTCAGTTCTAGAAGCTTTAAAATACATACAAAAACTTCAGACATTTATTTGTACCGAAAACAAGTTCCTATGTGAGTTAGGTAATATGGAGTCTTATATTGTCTCAAATAAATTAAAAAATACACAAACAAAAATTACAGACTTTTTCAAGTAATCCTTTTAAAATGTAAGCAACATGTTTATTTTTCTTTTTTAAATAATGATCTCGAAAAGTGTGAATATGTACAACATGAATTTATTTGTTCCTTTTTTTATATTTTAAGCATTATGTAATATTTTAATACTTACGTGAATGGAAGAGCTGTATGTATATGCATATGAATTGTTTTTATTCTTTAAGTTTATGTTTTTTTTTGTAAAACCAATATGTATATGAATTGGTTTTTAGTTTATAAATTTTAATTTTTTGTAAAACTATTGTGCACATAAATAGTGCATTTAATAGTACATACCTACAATAATAAATACCTGCGTATACACATATACATACATTTTTTTCTGTTACTTGCATTTTTTTCGTTTAAGGTAAAACAAATTATGTACATATTTTGAAAAACTTAAAGTGCACATATGCGATTTCTTTTAATTCATTAGTAGTTCCAATTATGCGTGATTTCTGCATTTGAACAAACTGTTCAATTAAACGGGATTCTTGTAATTGAACAAATTGTTCAATTAAGCGGGTATCGGCTAATTGGTTCTCCGGTTAATTGTTACTGTAATTTAATTTTGTTTAGATGCAACTAACATCGCGAAATCGACAATTTGTTAAGTTAGATGAAGCCATTTCCAAATCTCCACCAACCCTATACCCTCCATTGTGCATCAAATGCAATACATCCACAAAAGTAAAGCGCAAAACACTATTTAACTGCGGAGTGTGTCGACGGTAAAGAGTGAAAAACATACACTTGCGATGGCTGTCACGGAGCATTATAATCCAATATCCTTCTTGTATACAAAAATTAATATATTTGTCCTTTAATTTTTTAACAAAGACAAAGCTACACAATTGGTTAATGCCTTATTCGCCTCTTTTTGTAAATGTACTAAATCAGGAATAAGTTATTCGCATAAATATGTACATATATTACAAATATTATCCACAAAAATCCACAGTTAATAAGTTACAGCCATATAAGTTACCGCCCATCGAAGCGTAAAACCTAGCACATTTTCACCGACCCAGCCGCCCAAAGTCCGTAAGCTACCTTGGAGAATGTCACTTAGAGTACTGGGATATAGCTATTACCACTTCATCCGATAAACAAAAACTGTCGTACCCTCCTTTTCAGGAGTGACCAGTATACCATTAAGCGCAAGGTTCCACTTCTCCTGGCGAGCGTTTCGTATACAAGCCCCATAAGATCTACGTTAATACCAGAGATAAAGGAAATAAGTATATATCGCACAGGCGTTGTCAAGTACTGCCACTAGGTGCAGTGTTGTCGTTTTGTAACTCTCATTGACGTTTTTCATAACATTCACTGACGTTTATTTAACAGTGTGGGACATTTTTTTCAACACAAAAATAGAATAATTTTGCTGGTTGTGCTATTCGAACAACTAATTTAGTTTTTTTCATGTCGTTGCGTTCCCCACTTTTAAATTTATATGTATTTTGGTTATGTGCTTTTTTTGGTGTACTGTTATTGTTGGTATTCCTTTGTGTTGACTTTTCAGCTACCACTCTTTATTTAGAGTCCTCAGACACTCTAACGGTTTTGGCATCTGCGACCACAGAAGTTGCTCCGGTTTTTGGGTGAGGAAGTTTTTAGATTAAAAAGACGTTCTGGTATGTTCACTTTGGCCGGTCTTACGGGTTTTCTCTTATTGATATCCTAACACCAGCCCCATGGGTTTGAAATAGTTTTTTACATAAGAAACAAGTGCTATTATGTATGTAAAATCACATAAATTTTGTGACATTTTCCATTGTTTAAATTACTTTAAGAAAAATTTCCCACAATTTTGAATAAACGTCAATGAGAATTATGGGAAACTTCAGTGAAAGTGACACTAGTAGAGGACAGCACTTAGTGAGCAAAGTTGACAATGGGCGCGATGTATCTATTATTTCCTTTATCTATGGTACACACAAGAAAAAAATTAGTTGGAAATCAATTCAGTCATTGTAAATTCCATGATAAAGTCTGTATCTTAGTTAGAGTTCATAATTATCTTACATCAGAATTATTTGTCGATGTTATTGATTAATTAAAAAGAGGTCTTACTAAATAGAAGTTGGTACTACAGAAATGAAGCTGAATTAACCAATTTGAGTATTTCTAAAAGCTCATTCATCTGAAGTGGATGATGCAACTAACAAACAGTACAATATTAGAATTTTTAAAATTTGTTTAATACAATTTATTACATCTTAATCACTTTACGAGTCAAAATGGCAAAACAAAAAAGTTTACATCTATCGGAAAAAACTAAAATCGATGTTTACAGTTCTGAAGGACATTCTAATCGCGCAATAGCTAAAAACTTGGACGGAGCCCAACCGTTGTCGATAATTACATCAAGGACCACGAGGGGTATGGAAAAAATATTAAACGAAGGGTTTTATTGTCTTTATCTGCGTCTGAGAAACGAAAAATCATCAGAATTGCTTCTAATTCTGCCTTATCCTTGTCAAAAATACGAGCTCAAGCTGGAGTGGAAGCGAGCAAGTCATCAGTACGCAGAGTAATTAAGAGCTGTGACTATCTTAAATACCTGAAATTACAAAAAAAAAGCCGCCACTTAATGCTCCTCGTAAGGAAAAACGGCTTCAATTACATGGTATGGGATGTGCAGCCAAGATGTCATGTAAGTGACTGGAGAACCGTTGCATTTACGGATGAGAATAAGTTTAAGTTGGATGGGCCAGATGACTACAACTATTATTTCCATGATCTGGGCAAAGAAAAGCGTTTTTTGAACCGACATCACTACCGAGAGGGCGACATTATGGTGGGGGGGTGCTATTATGCACTATGGCCCCATCGATCTTGAATATCAATGTGCAAAAATTACTGGTGCAAGCTATAAAACGTTATTGGAATCGGCTTTGCCGAAGTTCAGTGAACAATTTGGTCCCATATCTTGACCATTTCTTGTATAGGGGCAACAGGATAATGCCCCTATACACAACGCCAGAGTAGTAAAGGAGTTCATTGCAAGCCAAAATGTTAATATTATTGACTGACTACCCTATTCGCCAGATCTAAACATTATCGAAAATGTTTGGAGTTGGTTAGCTCGTAAGGTCTATGAAGGAGGTAGACAATTTGATGACAAGCAGTCAGTAATTCTCTCAATGAAATCCCGTATATTTGAAGTTATTAAAAACAAAGGGGGTTGTACCCATTACTAATAGTTTTTAAATAAAGTAAAATAAATTGAAAAGCGAGAAAAACTGTTTTTCATTAAAATTATTTAAAGTGCCTTTATTCAAGTGAACCAAAAAAATATTTTTTTGGACTTTTTTTTTATAAATTGCTCAAAAAAATTCTATAGTTAAGAAACCACTATGGCCATGATTTTTTTTTATATCTCAAGATGTCTAGTTTTCATTTGCATTTTAAAATTCTGCAATCGGTTACAAATTCCAAAACATACAGAATATGAAATTTTTAGTGAATTTAAATAAGTGAACCGGAGTGTATAGTTGGCATAACTGTTTAGTGTACTAAATATATCTTGGGATTCTTTGGTGGCTTAAATTGACATAAAAAACTACACTTGTATACATTTTGCCAGAAGGGCACCATCATATTACCCGGATCTACCCTGACACGGATATTGTTAATAAAGTAAATAATACAATAAATTCATATTGTATAATTATTAATTATTCTCGAATACATATTCACTGAATTAATCTAGGCTTATTTCAATATTCACATTTCACTTGATTCGTATTTACCCAGTTCCATATAAATATCAATTAAATGCCACATACGTAACAGCGTGTGATATTCTGCACTGATATCCACATTCTATTAATTTTATTTATTATATTTAAATAATTAAGGTAAACAGATTAACACTGATTTCATACTGATCAGGTACACAAATGGATAAAAGACACGATTTTATAAAGGATTACAAAAGCAATAATAGACTGACGGTTCATTTTTGCAAACGTACATTAAACCTTATATGATACAAAAGTGGAAGTATAACCTTCCCATTACGGAAATTAAGGTGAAATGCTATGGGAGAGCCACTGTTATTCGTACATTAATTTGATTCAATGTGTATACAGCCACAAATGCATGTGTATCCCATTAAAGTGGAGATTAACATGTTTTAATGAGATTCTGTACAAATAGTTGTTCCATCTATTGGATTACGTGAGCTGAACCAATAAAAAAACACCTCCAACAATTAGGTCGTTCCTTGGAAACGTAATCAATGTTTTCCGGAAAAGATTCTCAAAATTGTTGAATTGAATCAAGATAAACACATCAACAATCAGTTTGTGGTGTGTATCGTAGCTTGACTGTTCGATAAGTTTCGTGTAGCTTAATATAAGGCGATATCGCCAAGAAGGGTTAATGAAATCGCTAAGGAACTTCCTGAGACAACCGAGAAATACTTCGAACGCTTCGGAAAATGTCTAAACGACGATTGGTTCAGAGCTGCGATTGTTATAACAATTAATGTTATAACAAATAATTGCTATAACAATAATTATCAGTAGCTTGGGGCTCATTTGAGTCAGTCTGATTTCAAACACAAAAAAGTACACTTTGTCGAGTAATTGTAATACTGTTAAACGTTGTTATTAAGTACAGTGAAAGCTCTCTTCGCGGACAGCTCTTATAGCCGGACAGCTCTCTTAAGCGGATAAATTCCTTGGTTCCAAAATTTTCGCCTTGATATTTATAGAACGTGTGCATTAGTACGCATTTAAATAATAAAAATGTATAACAAATTGGTTTGTAATGTATTAACATATTTATTTCCTTAGTGGAGGGAGTGTTCTCTTTAATTTTATTTAATTTCCTTAAAACGCTATATTGGGCGGACATCTCTCTTAGGCGGACAAAATTGGCGCGACCGTCAGTGTCCGCTTAAGAGAAATTTTACTGTAGACTTGTTTAGAAGTGTTTAGTCTTGTACCGTACAAATAATAATTGCTATTGTCACTATCGTAATTTAAAAATACAATTGTCTTATTAAATACAACAAAACAGCACTAAAAAGGAAAATTCGTAACACTATTGCAAATATGGCCACATAAATGCCTATAAAATGATTAGGGAAATCGCCCATTTCGCGTTGTTTTATACCCGTTAATGAAAAAAGGATCGATCTAAAATTACGATACTGTTTTAATCTCACAATTTTCTAAATTTATTCAAGCTCAAGACCTTTTAAACAATATAAATCTTATTTATTAGCTTTATATTATTTTCAAAAATCGAGCACAAAAATGTTCAAATGTTACCAAGGCTGTCTGTATAGCTATATCGGATCTTGTCAAGATCTTTATCAGCAGACGCTTTTGGTATGTTTTCGGTGAATTCATCAACAATATATATCTAAAATCACTCATCATATTAATGAGAATTCCTTTATACATATTTGAAGAATACCATGCACTAAAATTGGAACACTTTCATATATTTGAAGAATACCAAGCACTAACATTGGAACACTTTCACGCACAACTCTTTTTTATCATGTCGACAAACCATTGGTTTTAAACAGGCATGATTTGTTTTTGTTTTGTCACTACCAAGCAAGAAAATAGAGGGTTGGCATCAACAATATTATTGTTTCAAGCTGGCGGTACTCTTCGTCAACTTTCATCGTTTCCCTTCCAGGAGTTTTTACTCGGTAAACAATATAAAGCTTATTTATTAGCTTTATAGTATTTTTTATTTTATTTTATCTGTATCCACCCTTTTTAGTATTACTTTACGTTGCTTAATTTTCAGTATTTAATCACAGACTAATTCTAAAAGCCTAAGGCATCAGCTGTTTATACGAACTCACCATACTCAGATGGCGTTATCTTTAATCAAATTCGAGACCCTTCTAGTTGTTATAAAGGGGTTTTCAATAAGAGCGCTACAAAAGTTGTTTTTAAATAAAACAAAACCGGTTTTAGATACCAATGAAATTCTTTATTCCTGTGAAAGTACGTTCAATTTCACGTTCGATATTCGTACGAAGTTCATCAATCGTCGCTGGCTTGTTTTCATAGACCATAGACTTGACGTAGACCCACAGGATATAATCTAACGGCGTCAAATCGCACGACCGAGGCGGATAATCGACTGGGCCATTTCGTGAGATAACACGTTCACCAAATTTGGTTTCCAATAAATTGATTGTGGCATACGCTGTGTGGCTTGTGGCGCCGTCCTGTTGGAACCACATGTCCTCCAAGTCCATATTATCCAATTAGGGCCAAAAATATTCGGTTATCATTGAACGGTAGCGATTCGCATTCACAGTAATGTGCCGGTCTTGATCATCACGGAAGAAGTACGAGCCCAATGACGCCGCCGGCCCATGAACCGCACCATACCGTAATTTTTTCGGGATGCAATGATGACTCATGGGTTACGTGTGGATTGCTGTCTGACCAATAACGCATATTTTGCTTATTGATGAAGCCATCCAGCCAGAAATGAGCCTCATCGCTGAAGATGATTTTTCGATGAAAATCCGAATTATTTTCAAGTTGTTGCTCAGCCCAATTCACGAACATACGACGCTTATGGTGGTCAAGCGACTTCAGTTCTTGCGTCAATTTGATCTTGTAAGAATGTAGGCCAAGATCTTTTCGCAAAATTCGCCACAACAACGTCACAGAGATGCCCAACGCTTGAGAACGACGTGTGAGAGACACATTTGGGCTTTCTTGAACTGAAGCCTCAGCGGCAGCAATATTCTCGAGACTACATACTGGCACTTCTGTGTCTCACTGGCACGGAAATATTTTATACTGTGCCTGTGGATTCAAATTTTTCCACTAGACGCTCGATTGTTGATCTGGTAGGACGATTTTGACGACCATAAATTGGACGTAGCGCTCTTAAAGTTGAGGCCACTGACTCCAAATTTCGGTAGTAAATTTTAATAATTTCGACTCGTTGTTGGCTCGTATATCTTTCCATGATGAATTGGCAATCCTTAATGAAGATAAATGTCAAAAGAGCGGGAAAAAATATGGCGTCGTTTGCTGTCCCTATCGATTTACTTTTGTAGCCTCTCTGTTGGAAAACCCGTTATTTAGTTATCTTTTCCTTGTTAGTAAACACGCTGAAAAATCTATATTTTGTTGTTGTTTGGATGCAAATATATAGTGTGTTTGGAGCTTGTCGCAAATATAATATATTTCTGTCCAAACACATTGTGTTTGCTATTCAATATTACATGTTTGAGATACAATGATTAATATGTTATAATATAAGTGTTTGCTACTTAAGTATGTCTGTGCTTGTATGCAAATACAGTTGTATTTGTTGCACTGTATATGCCCTCTCGAGAGCAAGAGAATAAGAGAGGAAAAACGAGAGAGTCTGTCTTGTAAGTGTGTTCTGTATTTTTGCATAATTCTCTCAGTCAGTGATTCGAAAATATTGCTGAAAGTGCAATATATATTGCAGATGAAGTCAGCGTTTCTTATTTTGTCTGACGTATTGCGTTTTAGTTTCATGTATTCAGTCGGAAATGGTCCATCGGACAGAGGATATCAAAAGCGCTTGATCAATGAAAAAAGAGTAAACGAAGGCTCGGATGGTTAAATGGCTTGTGATGTTGCTGTGGTTTTTGTGTATGTGTTTCGTATATATGTATGTGTGCTACCAAAGTGAGAAAAATTTTTGAGGAAAGAAACTGGAAAGGGCAACAACGTGAAGCCCTTTGTCTGTCCGATCCTTAACTGAGGAAATCGGGACGGAATAAGTGTAATAAAAAACACAAGTAATTAATCCACGCTAGGGTTGGGTTTGTATATAAATATCTTGTTTGTGTACCAACGCATAGTGATAACCAACGCATAGCTGAAACCTTCTGAAAACCAAAACGTGAGAGACAACAAAGAAGGAAGAAGGATAAGAGCAGCAGATTCTCATTTCATGAAAAAGCCAAATAATACATTCAATGCAAATAAATATAAAAAGGGCATTTTTAAATCTATTAATTTTTTGTATTAATTAGTTACAAAAAAAGTTATTAAAAGTTGTAATTTCCTTTTAAGGCTACGAGATCATATATTCTCCGGTTAGTGAAAAATTGTAAATGCCGCGGGTGGGATTCGAACTCACATTCGCTGGACGATCGTTTCGATGTTTGTGAAGCATCATCTTCAGCAGCGTCTAGCCCGTTAAGCCTGCTTCACAAACGATCGTCCAGCGAATGTGAGTTCGAATCCCACCCGGGGCATTTACATTTTTTTCACTTACTTTACTTTACTTTTATTGACTATATTACAACCTCATGAGGTCAGACGTCTTACACATACTAATTACACAAACAAATTAAACAAATTTTAACATATTCTTCCAACTGGCTCTATCCTTCGCCTTTTCTCGCCAGTTGGTAACATTGGTACGTTATCAAAAGTTGGTACGGTAAAGTTGGTACGTTATCAAAAATCTTTCGCGCTGGCTCATCTTCATCCATTCTGATAACATGGCCTAGCCAACGCAACATGTTTTTCACTAACCGGAGAAAATATGATCTCGCAGCCTTAAAAGGAAATTACAACTTTGCATATGACGAGGATCTAAAAACAACTAAATTTGAAACATATGGTAGGGCCAAACCAAAACAGAACGAGACAACTACAATTAGAATAGTTCGTTCTATAAATAGAACTTTCAAAATTTTTTCATCATGCGTGTAAGTAGGAAAGCAATGTGTAAGTAGCGACAAACAATCACTCTGCACAATCAATAAATGTGTTCGGTTAGTGACTTGTGTAAATACACACCGCAGTGGCTTAACGGGCTAGACGCTGCTGAACATGATGCTTTACAAACATCGAAACGATCGTCCAGCGAAAGCTAAATACGTAAGCATGCATATTTCATTACTGTGACATAAGTAAAGATAGTAACAATATTATTGGAAGACACCAGTTCTTGATTTCATACTTCATTATAAAATATGAAACATCGCTTTTGGGAAACTAATTTTAAAGCTTTCAATCCTGGAGGATGGATCAAGAATTAGCGGAAAACAGCGTATTTAGCACATTTAATGAGAGATGGAAAATATAAACTTATTATACAAAATAAGGGAGACGATCAAAAGGAAGAAAGTATATAACATGGCTAAATAATATTCAAGATTGGACCCACAATAGAGTTGAGGCAAACCTCTTATCTGCAGCAAGAAATCGAAAACTGATACTACAAAACAGCTAATACCATTCAGAGTATCTCTCACACTTTACTATAGTTAATTATTATAAAGATAATTAAAAAAAAAAATAAGCAAACGAGTTAATATAAAAAAAATATAATTGTATGATCGCATACACCTGGAACGGGTATGCAAATAAAGAATATGGCGAAGTTCTGCGAAGGCATATCAGCTTAGCAGGGATACCAAGTTCCGACATATATACGTTCCAACAATTTTTTCATATCGGGCTATCGACGTCTTACAGCGGGATTGTAGATATCGAATTACTTTATGTGGGGCGTAATGCGAATATCTGGTCAGTAGCAGCTTTTCCAGGCCTAAAGCCACACTTTACGATTTAGCAAATTACCGCTTGATAGAACCTTCAGTGCATTGGATACATGTCTTATTCCACGGCAGTTAGCTGGCCCTCCAACCTGGGTTCATGCATTAGTCTAACCAAATGTTGCATACGAGCTGATGTATGCATTTTGGCTGTTCATCAACCCCAGCATTGAACAGCCCAGCCGGTAGTCCATCAGCGCACGTGCCTTTGTTGGGTTTAAGTCGGGAAACTGCTACACAGAACAAATTTAGGACAAAATATACAATTAAAAATTTGTTTAAACACAGAAATCCGATCCAATTACTTGTTAATTGAGCCAATTACTCGAGTTACCTGATTGAACAAATGAACCCAAAAATCAGAATATAAATAAATTCAATAGGCGCCAATTATTTGTGTAATTGAAATTACAAAATTCTTGATTTAATAAACTTTAAATCAAATTTAGTAGAAAAATATTGTATTCAATAATTAAATTGTCCGAGCGTTTGGTCTTGCTTATAAATTAATTATATATTTTTTTTTCGATATTTCGCTATCCTTTGGATAGCATCGTCAGGAAGATATATTATTAATTAGAAATGATATATTATTAATAATATATCTTCCTGACGATGCTATCCAAAGGATAGCGAAATATCGAAAAAAACATATATAATTAGTTTTTAAACAAGACCAAACGCTCGGACAATTTATTTATTGAATACAATACGAAAGGTCGAACAAATCATCACTTATTCAGAAAAATATTGCTTTAGATATTGTCGTACTAGTATGTGCTGAAACAATTCTCATTAAGTTGAGTTTTGTTTGTAGATTAATTTAGTACTCTAGTTGATTACGCATGTAATTGGAATAAAATATTAAATGTTGATTAAATTCGTACTCCAGTCGACTGGGTATATAACACTGAGCAACAAATGAAAGGTTTTTTTAGGGCCTCAACCAAACCGAAAAATTATGGAAAAACTTCGACGTGGTACCACAGAACTACGCTCGGTTTTGCCCCCCATACGCAAATTTTTTAACAGGCCGAAGAAAATTTTTGAGGTGGGACATGAAAATAAATAAATCAATCAATAAATCAATAAGATAAACAATAAATCCTAAACAGTTTGAAATATTGGAGTACAACGCTTGACAATATTGTTGCTACTTTTCCGTTTCACATTCGCCTCCAGCATATTTATAAGGAAAAGTCAGGGGGTTTCGATCACACAGCTAAACTTTCAAATTCTTAATCAATCTTAGTCAAATTTGATACAGGACAGAATTTCAAAGAGAATAAGCGATAGGCGAATTAAAAAAACTGATAGAAAGCTTGATCTTGTTGCCACTTATGACATTTAAAAGAACTTTATATGCAAAAAATTAGTTTTGATATGAAGAACACAACAATTTTCTTTAATGTATGAGAAATTCATACTAAAGGGTCCGCCATCTAACTTTTTTTTTCAACTAGTGCTTATTTCGTGAATGGTAACACTTAGCTCATTTCTGATTTGACAGATAATTAGTTTTATCCTTCCGCTGAACGAATATGGTTGTGTATACGCTTGAACAACGCTTGGAAATATTGCGACATTACTTTGAAAATCAGGGTAATGTTGCAGATGCCGATTTTGCCGATGTTGCCAAAAAAATCATCTTTTCCGTTGAAACTCATTTTGATCTTGGCGGGTATGTAAACAAGCAAAATTGTCGCATTTGGGGCACAGAAAACCCGCGCATACATTGAAAAGCCGATGCACCCAAACGAGTCACTGTTTGGTGCGGGTTTTGGTCCAGAGGCATAATTGGGCCATTTTGCTTCGAAAATGAGCAAGCAGTGGCCGTTACAGTCAATGGCGATCGTTATCGGGCCATGTTGAACGAATTTTTGTTCACAAAAATTTAAGAGGAGGACATTGGCAACAGTTGGTTTCAACAGGACAGCGCTACATGGAAGAAAGTATGTATGACAGAAAGTATGTATCGGTTGCATTAATGGAATATGTTTTTATAGGTTTGGATTTGCTGGAAGTGCTACATCAAGCGAAAGCTAGGGAATAACATAAAGGTAATGATAAACACCGGAGGAGGCTACTGTCGCTGCAGTCCATCAGTCCCCTTGAAGAAAAAAATCTGTAAAAGTAAACTGATTACTTCATACACCAACACTTTTAAAACATATACTTTACAATTGATCGCTCATCATGAATGGATTGCAACTGTCTCTCAATTTTCACTTTTCATGTCTGGACTCTGTACTCTGGAGCACGTTGTTCTCCGGATCCAACAAAAACGCCGCTGCTATCAATTCCATTTCTCCTAACTTTAATTTGTGCTACAATGATGCTAAAAACATGAAAATATCACCTCCGCACAGTGGTCGAAAACACTTATTTAGAGGCGTTTAATTAATAGCGCTTAGGGAAATTTTTTTTTGTTTGTGTTATTTGTTTTTTTTTAGTTGAAAACACATTAATCTACAATGGTAAACAAAAAAAAATCTTTTAAAAGTATATGTATATTTTATTTTTTTTGTGAAAATTGAACCTTTTTTTCATATTTTAGACATTATTTCTTTTATTCAGAAAAACATGATGAAGTTAATATATTTAATGTTTCTTATTCTTTTGGGCTAAAAATATAGTAAACTTTAATACTAAAATTTTTTTTATTTGAATTGTTTATATTTTTTTAAAATTTTTTTTCTGTTGAAATAACTATTTTGGGCCTTATTCAGTCATCATATATTTCATAAAAAAAAGCTGATATTGTGAAGCTGCAAATTTTTTGTACATTGATAACATTGCAATAAATCAAAATTAATGCAAAACATATGTTTTCAATAAGCTTTTTATTTATAATTTTTTTTTTAATTTTCAGATTAAAATGCTCTACTCAGTATCTGATAAGCTATCATATGACATATTATTTTCTTCACCTGTATTACAAAGAAGACTAATAATATCCTTATCTATAATATCATCCTTTTTTGAAGAGGGCAATGAACTTTTCGATAACATGGTAATGAAAGGATCTGATGAAACAAATAGTGTATGTGCCAAGTCTTCCATTGAGTTTTTCCGTGAATTTTTTCGAGGGTGATGTAGGCGATATTTTTCTTTATTTCTGGCCTCGAGAGCTTCTTCTGACATTATACCTATTGGAAGGGAAGCATATTTAATAATATCTGCACCACGTATTAAAATTTTATGGACCGATGAGAGCATATAAAACCAGGTATACAAATCAACAAAAATAGTTGCTGTTTGGTATGCGTACTGCTGAAAGGCGTCCGTATTGATTTCATATCCAGAAGCCATTGTCCGTAAAATAACGCTGAAACGATATATTAATAAACTGCTAACACCAGTAATTTGAGCAGCCAATTTTGATTGTTGGAAAAATCTGTGTTGCCATTATTAGTTGTGCCTGATCCAGGCATTGGGATATCAACCAGTATACCCATTTCTTTTCTCAGATTTGTTTGTATTTCACAAATCGATTCTGTCGAGATGATAAATTCAACATAGCTGATAAATTACCAAGTTTCTGATAACTATCAACTTTTGGTATTCTCATACTAAAATAAAAGGTCTTTTTATGACAAAAGCAGCTGACAATTGATTTTTATTTACTTTTCGAGTGCGCAAGAAATAAACAAACTTCAATAATTTTATTGTTTTAAGAAAGTTGTTAAATTATTAATACTAATTACTAAAAATTAAAAAAAAAATGGAAGAAGAATTGTTGCTGTTGTTACTCATGAGTGATGACGAAGATAAAAGTGAAGCAGTTTTAAAAAAACAAAGGAGAGTGCAATTAAAGTCATTGCGTGATGCAAGTGATCCCTTCACGCTTCCCGAAAGAGAATTCATAAAAAATTTTCGCATGACGCGGTCATTATGTCGGAAATTTTTGGAGGATTTGTTACCGTATGACGACCAAAAAACGTCTTTGCCTTTTCAGACACGGGTACTAGCTGTTTTGTACTTCAAATTCACCAAAAAGCTTTTTTTGCTATGGTGGGTTTTCGTAGCTATCAGCTTATCAGGGTTTCTGTAGAATACCGATTAATTTCATAGCTGACAAGAAATCTGATAAATTTTAAAAGTCTGATAATTTATCAGCTCAACAGAGAATCGATGTATCAGTTTTATTTTTATCAACAGTCGCCATATCACAACTGCGAATCTGCCATTTTTTAATTGGAATTCTGTAAGCGATATGCAGAATACGCTCAAAGAAGCGAATCCACGCATGTAAAGTTGATAATCCACATTCGTTTAAGTTTTCTTTGCACGGCAAATTTTTCATCATTTGAAGGTTGTTCATATTTTTTGGTGATGCATCACAAATTCCACACTTTTGGGATGATGTTTCTGCCACAACACTAAATACCTTCCCATCTATCATGGTCATATGGAACTGATGATGAACTTCATAATTTTGAAGTTTCGTTGGCTGAATTTCGGCTATTTGAGATTTGACATTAATGGTAATGGTACCAAGCACACCATAAACATATGTTGGTCATTCATACAAGCGTCAACATTATCAAAATTTTGTCGATAAGTTAAGTGGCCACTAATTCCATCACAACCCCATTTGTAAATGGCAGTTATCTTAAGAGCGTTATTACTCTCAGAGTTTGTGAAATCTTGGGAATGCGCAACAAATATTCTGGGCACTGTGCGATTAACCAAACATTGCAAAGGCACCTCAAAGGAATGATCAGTAACTTGTAGCCCATCAGGGTAGCAAATTGTTTTCGCAGACAGTAAAACATCATAAGTGGGAAATATATTAGCATTTCTCTTTTTAGTTCCATTCTGCAAGTCCATGTAAACCCTTTTTGTATAACCGCCATCAATATATAATGCTAAAGCTTCCTCTGCTGTGTATTTTATGACTTCATTATTATTGGTTAATATGGCAGATTTTAATCTTTTTGGCAAATTTTCATCGGAGTTCAACATTGATACGACTACTGATGCAGTCTTGCCAGCCTTGTATAAACTAGTGCTGGCCGCAGACATGAGCTCATCGCACGGGATTTCTTTGGCGATATTAGACACTTTTTTCTTTATTGTTTTTTCCTGGCTATCCGTGAAGCTTATTTTGGGTCGCCCAGTTTTTGGGGTTGGGTCTACCAATAAAATTTCACTATCTAACCAGGCCTTGTTATTTCTCTCAAAAATCATCCGAGCCCGGTGGCTTTGACTCCATTTCATGCTTATTTTTGTGGTGAAATTTTTTACCCTGTTGGATATTTCAATGCATTGATCCTCATTATATTTGCTTTTATCTATGATGTCGAAAACATAGGATTCCACGGCAGAAAATTTTTTAGAAGCGTCATGTTCCGCATACCATACCAAAAATAGCGCTCGCTTAGATACTGACATTGTAATTAAAAAAATTAATTTATAAAAAAGTTGCAAAAACGTGCATCTCATTTTAGACATTTCACATAACAACACTCTACATTAATTAAAAAAAATAAAATTAGATCGATTCCATTCGAATCACAGAAGTTTACCTCTACAACAGATGAATTTATTGGGAAACATTATAATTCTTACTAGCACTTTAAACAACAACAAATCTAAAACACGAAACACAAACACTTGACACAAACACAATTTTTTTCGTCAATACACACCTTTAACTTTAAACAAAAAAAAATTAAAAAGAATTTTAGAATCACTTTGAGAAATTTAATGAACAATTGCAGCTGCTTGTTAAAAAAGGCGGAAAGGGTTTTGGCTGCATCTGGTGCAACATATGCTGTGTTTGGAGCTTTACAGCTGTGCGAATATTGAGAGCAAAACAAAATGAAAAATGTCAGTGATCTATCTGATGTATTGGTAATCAAATACAAATCTGTTTTTCCGTTAAAATAGACTTTGAAATTTGATTTAATCGGAGCCAGATTGGCCATTTCTACCACTGTGCTCCGGCACGACAGTCTGCTCCACACTGGTATAGTTGGGCCACAAATACCTTTTACTTATGTTCTGTCCTTTTTTTTGTCTTTCGGTACTCACTGATGTGTTTAATAAGTTAAAGTGTCAACAATATTTAATTATTATCTGTTTTATCACTGAATCAGTGTTTTATTTGCACTAAATTCCACTTTTTATTAAAATGTTTACACAATTGACAATTTTTTTTGTTTCAATCTCATACGTTTCACAACAAAACAGCTGGTTGTGAATACACTCTTTGTCTTCCTCTTTTTCTTCCAATTACGTTTTTAGTGAAAAAAGTGAAAGAAACTGGCATCCTCATCGAAAAACCAAAGCGTGAAAAGCCAAAAATAATGCGTACACCCGAGAATATTGCTGCTGTGGCAGAAAGTGTGCATGAAGCGCCATCAACATCAATTCACCGTCGTTCTCAACAATTGAACATTTCGGAGACATCATTGAGACGAATTTTGCATAAAGACCTTGGTATGACGCCATACAAAGCCCAATTGGTGCAGGAGTTGAAGCCAACTTACAATCCAATGCGTTTTCGCTTCGCTAAGTGGGCCTGCGATCGGCTTACAGAAGATGCCGAGTTTGCCAAAAAAAATCATCTTTCAGATGAAGCTCATTTTGATCTTGGCGGGTATGGAAACAAGCAAAATTGTCGCATTTGGGGTACAGAAACCCGCACGCATACATTGAAAGCCGATGCACCCAAAACGAGTCCCTGTTTGGTGCGGATTTTGGTCCAGTTGCATAATTGGGCCATTTTTCTTCGAAGATGAGCAAAGAGTGGCCGTTACAGTCAATGGCGATCGTTGTCGGGCCATGCTGAACGAATTTTTGTTCAGAAAAATTGAAGAGGAGGATATTGGAAACATTTGGTTTCAACAGGACGACGCTACGTGCCACACAGCCGAAGCTACACTCGATGTTTTGCGCCCTGTTTTTGAAGATCGCATTATCAGCCGCAGAGCTGATGTCGTTTGGCCACCTCGGGGCTGCGATTTGACACCGTTGGACTATTATTTGTGGGGTGCCCTCAAAGATAAGTGTTACGCCGACAAGCCAGAGACAATTGACGCTTTAAAAGACAATATTCGTGAAGCCATTGGTGAAATACAGCTGCACACAGTCGATAATGTGCTTAAAAATTGGACCGATCTTGTAATCTACTGCATAGCCAGCCGAGGCAGCCATTTGAATGAAATTATTTTCCATTATTAACCGGAAGGATTGTACTTTCAAATAAAAAAAGAAATTTGAGAAAATATTTAGTAGTTTTTTTTATAGTATTTTCAAAAAAAAAAAGTTATTTGGCGGACCCGTTACAAGCGTACAAGATCAGGAACATTTTTCTAATTTGAAATTGGTTGGTTTTTGTTGAAAACCGCCTGTAAAAATGATTGAAATGGCCGGAGAAGACAACAACTTGCTAAATTGCTTATGTATGTCTGATAAGGTCCATTTTGATCTAAACGGCAATGTAAACAAGCTAAATTGCCATATATGGAGTGAACCTGATACAGAAATATTCCATGAGACTAAACGAACGAATTACTGTGTGCGGCGAAGTTTCATCAAGGTGCAATGTGGGGGCATATTTCTTTGAAGAAAACGGTGTAACAGCCACGGCCAATGGGGACCGTTATCTAAAGATGTTGAAGGAGTTTTTTTTACCCAGAACTGCATCGAAGACGTATCCGATTCAGCAGCATTTGGGTCCAGCAAGAAAGAACAACTGCAGACAGAGACAGAAAGGTTATGGTGACCTGAGCTGACTGCAGCTGCCTTTTTTTAAGTTCATGTCAAGCAAGAGGTGTAGAAAACGAATCCAAGGTTTTTTGAGTGAATTGAATCAGTCCATTAAAACAATAATTGGGGCGATCCCGACTTCAACCTTTCAGACCGCAATGAATAATTTTCTGGTCAGGTGTCACATATGCGTGGATAAGGATGGAGGTCATCTACAAATCAAATTAGTTGTATTAAATAAAATTTAATTTTATATACAATAAAAATAAAAAATAAATTAAATACATTGATTAAAACAAAGTAATTTGATTTTCTTGTTCTAGCACAATTGGTGCGCCATCCTGTCTCTTCAATTACCGGTCGACCTATAATTTGTGTACTTGAGTGACAATTTTCTTTATTACCTCACACCAAATATGAAAGTAATTGAGTTGACAAATTTTGTGTTTGATTTAAATATTAATTTTTTGTGTCTCATTTTTAAACGGCAATCGACATTATTGGCTCATCTCCCTCACCTGCGATAATTTATGCCAAAGAATTATAACTCCAAATGCCTAACATACTCTGCGCGGCAATGGGCCATATATCCATCCTAATCTTAAAACATCAGCCGCTGCGCAATGATCGTTAGTTCGGCTTTTTACAGTTCGTGAAAATTTTCGGGCATCGATCTTTATTCTGTAGGTTTGAATTGTTTTCCACTCATGCTTCTTCACTGCCGATTTTGTCTGAAATAGTCGGCGTAAATCTCTATACCGCTCTGTCGGGGTCCGCGTTGCGACTGACTGAAGCGTTGCTGTAAGTGTAGCGTTCTTTACATCAGTTCCCATTAGGTGTGGGATAGTGTTGTATGCAGATTCTTAGTAACAAGATTTGCAGGTTGGTGAGGTTGGAAAAAATTTCATGATCCAAAAAATTGGGGTGGCGGGGTGTTGCCAAATGGCTCCTCTTTCTAGTCAAAGGTGATGGTGAAGGGGGAAAAAATGCACAACTGCTCCGCAGTCACCCCTAGTGGGATGCAACGTATGACCGGCTCCCACTAGTTTTTCCCTCCAAATATTTTCTTAACACAGACCTAAGCCCTATCTTCATAACTTAAGGGGCTCTCACTCAAAAATTAAATTTTTAAAAAATTTGCTCTTACCGCTCTAACTCCCCCAAGGGTGTCCTTAGAGGAGTAAAATGTGTGACCGACGCCCAGTATTTTTGCAGCACTAACAGTTTCTTAGAACATAAAAATTTTAACGAAAATATTATTTTGTGGAGAAATTTTTCTATTTTGGTTTTGGTCGTGTTTGAATGCATTTTGTGTTGTATTTGTTAGATATATAGGGTAACACTGATCAGGAAAAATGTTGGGAGAGAAAATCGAAAGTGGACCGGTCCTACAATTCAACTCCCCATGAGGTATCATGGTAGCTGTGGGCGTCGATTTCATAATAACCTTTATAAAAAATAAAATGTTGGGGGGGGGGGGGGGACTATCTAGTTGTATGAGGACTATCTTAACGGTTGACGACAGGCGGTAGATGTGTTCTACGAAACTGTTGGTGTTGCAAAAATATTAGGGGTTCGTCATACATTTGACTCCTCTAGGAGCAATCAGAGCGGTGAGAGCAAATTTTTGAAAAATTTCAGTTCTGTATGGGAGCCACCTTAGAGGGTGCAGATAGGGCTTAGGTATGTTTGAAGAAAATGTTGGGAGGGAAAAGTTTTCCCCAACCTTACTTCCGCCAGATTTTGATTTCTTCCCCAACCTCACCAAATTAGGGGGTGACTTGTATCGAAATAAAAAAATCGTGCACTATCGCATCCCGCATTCCCATGCGACACTTTTCATCGTATCATGGTTGGTATGTAGGCAGGTTTTAATGCTGGTGATTTCAGCATTCCGATGTCCAGCTTCCTCTGTTTCTGGTTTCGTACGATTTTTGCTATTCGTATTCCTTTGCGAACCTTTGCTCCAACCAGGTAATGACCCGTGACGATGTTGGTACCTAGAATCTCACATGCGCCCCTTAAACTAGAAGAGAAAGTCTCTCCAATTACGAAGTGATCAGTCTGTTTCTTTATTATCAAAAGAAGCCCAAGTA
The DNA here is from genome assembly GCA_963931995.1 of Phaonia tiefii. Taxonomy (NCBI): domain Eukaryota; kingdom Metazoa; phylum Arthropoda; class Insecta; order Diptera; family Muscidae; genus Phaonia; species Phaonia tiefii. The sequence goes on from OZ008369.1 coordinate 164,862,358, forward strand.
GCCTCGTGGATTTCTTTTCAAAACGACTCGCACGAATGTTCGACGGTTCGTGTTCGATATTTGCTCAGTAAAATTGACTCGAAAATGCTCTACATTTGTGCAAGTCGTTTTGTAAGCCGAAAATTGACTTTTGTTGTGCAAGTTTTCGAGGCTTTATCAGTAATATATAAAGTCCCAGCCAAAACGGAGCTTCTGTGGAAGCAGGTTTGTAAGGGATAAATGGTATATCACGGCTTACTTTCTCCCTTACCGAAGGCCTCGCGTTTCCATGAATATCAGTAATATATAAAGTCCCAGCCAAAACGGAGCTCCTGTGGAAGCAGGTTTGTAAGGGATAAATGGTAAATCACGGATTACTTTCTCGCTTACCGAAGGCCTCACTTTAAAGTAAAGGGTTATCCATTTCGTGGTTCCAAAAGTATAGTGCTGGAATTCGACATCTGTCAAATTAAGTTGTTAAACCAGTTTTTTTTTTCAGTTGAAAGTCTGACATTGACGAAAATGGATCGCTTAACTATCACACAACGCATAAAAATTATTAAAACCTACTACAAAAATGGTGATTTTGGCACAGCCACATATCGTGCTTTAAGCGGAGATTATGGTTTACATAATCGTCCAACAACGCAAGCAATTGGCAAAATTGTGAAGAAATTTGAAGAGACTGGAGCGGTTACAGATATTGTAAGGCCTCTGCATCATCGTTTCGCTCGTTCCGCTGAAAATATCACTGCTGTAAGTGAAAGTGTTGAAGAAGACCCGAATGTGTCGATTCCTCGTCGTTCTCAGGAATTAGGACTGTCTTACGGCACATTATGGCGTATTTTGCATTTGGATCTACACCTAGATCCAAAGGCCAGCTCACACAACAACTGAAGCCAGCTGACCATTCACAACGTCGTAGATACGTGGAATGTGTGCTTGAACAACAGGCGGTGGACGGCGATTTTTCGAACAAAATTTTCTTCAGCGATGAAGCACATTTCTCATTCGGTGGGTATGTTAATAAACAAAATTGTCGTATTTGGGGTTCTGAGAATCCTCAAGTAATTGAAGAGAGGCCATTACATCCACAAAAAGTCACTGTTTGGTGCGCTCTTTGGTTCGAAGGTGTGATTGGACCTTACTTCTTCGAAAACGATGATGGAACGACTGTCACCGTCAATCCGGAGCGTTATGGTCATTTGATAACCGACTTTTGCTATTGACCTGCTATTGAAGAATACGACTTGAAGAATATGTGGTTTCAACAAGACGGTGCCACATGCCACACAACTCGAGCGAATAAGGCTTTATTGCAAGAGACATTTCCTGGCCGCGTAATTTCTCGCCGTGGCGATATCAACTGGCCACCAAGATCATGCGATTTGACACCATTAGACTTTTTTTTGTGGGGCTACGCGAAAGATCGTGTTTATGCAGATAAACCTTTAACTCTTGAGCACTTAAGAACCAACATTCGTCAAGTTATGGCTGAGATACCGCCCAATATGTGTCAAAAAGTGGTCGAAAATTACCACAAAAGAATCAATGCTGGCAACACTTCCCGTAGTGGTCGTTTAAATGATGTACAGCCAAAGTCACGATGTCGAACGTTAACGTTCGCTTTCTTTCTATTCGAAAAACAGCTGATTTGGTAGTCACTAACAAGCGAACGAAAACATATACAATTCAGTACAAAATCGGACCCTTCTTACACCCTCTCCTACAAAATACAAGCAAACGAAGTCAGTCACTCACATTCGTTTTAAAATGCGAGTCACTATCTTTCGACTTGTCGTTCGCATGCTTTTACGTGGGTTTGTGTGGTTGTTGTTCAAAGCAATAACATAAAGTTGACGTTCGCCATTTAATTTCGGAGCGAGCAGGTGCCGCAAAGTTGGCGTTTTTGTGCTGAAATGGAAATATATTTTAAAAACAAATTTATTATAATGACATTATTTTCTGCCCATTGTGTTTCTTCCATTGAATTCTATTTAAATTGTTTTTGTTTCAACCTTTTATTTGATTTCCAGCTATGCGACAACCAAAAGACAAGTGACTGGTTTTGACATTTTCGTTCTCATAGATGACAGCGAAAATAGTTAGTGGCTTCCGATTTTTCAAACACACAATCACACAATAACATTTAAAGCCTGGGATAAGAACGAAAGTGAGTGACCGGCTTTCGTTCGCTTAGGTTTTCTTTCGAGATCGTAACTTTGGCTGCTAGTGTTTCACACATAATGCCAAAGTTCAAGCTTTATAATAAAAAAGAAATATCATGAAAAAAAATATTTTATATGTCTTTTATTTACGTTTACTTTTGGAACCGAAAAAAGGATAGTTTATGGCAAACAGCTTACAGTAAGCGCATCTTCGAACCACTTCTTCAGTTATGAATTCATGACATCCAGGAGCTAATTTAGTAATGTATTGTGTTATATTTCTAACCATATATGATGTTCCTCAATTCGTTGTGCGCTTTTAGACTATATCTTGCACACCTTATTAACATATCAAGCTTCAGTTATCATTGCGTCTTATTTATCCAGTAGCTGTCAGTTGTTTTTTTTTCGTCATTGAAAATATCGTTAACATTCGAACATTGTCTGAATGGTTAGTAAAAGACGCTTAAAATTCACATGAAAACCCGCCGAATTGTAAGCGAAATGGGTACGGCCTATGAAATGTATTTGTGTTTTTCTGTGTTACAACCTGCTACGCCGTAAGCGATATGTTTGAAATGTCTTTGATGTGCGAATTCTGTACAATGAACATTTAAACTATTGTTATGGCAATTTTCTCATTTCTTTTAGTTAGTGTATTCCAAAAACCGGTTTTCAAAATTGTTGGTTTCCGGTTTCATCGAATATTCTGATTTTGGCTAAACCGGACTTAGGTTAAACCTAGGTGTAGAAACCGGTTAATACTTTAGATTTAAATTGCCTCTTTCAATTTCAACTATCGAGTACATAGCCATGCATATGCTTGTCAAAATACTGTTCGGCTTCGGTGTAAAACTGTTCGTCCCAATTAGAGTGTGTAAGTCTATGCCTTCGTGGGATGTGATGGGAAACTAAAAGGTGGGTTATGTAAAATTTGGAATTTAATATCGCTTTAAAAAATAGTAATAGACATATGATTGATATTTGTGAATGAACACAATTTCGATCAAATGGCTTCCAAGACTTGCCTTACAGTACCTCATTCTATCTATTCAATTTTCCACTAAATTTACGATTGTTTGGGCCTCCATTTCCTGCTTTTAAACCTCAAAGGTCTAGGGATTGTTTGCGTAACACTTACATTTCACGGCGCACCCGAGATAATAGTCTAACGGATTCAAGTCGCAGCTGCGAGGCGGCGAATGGACTTCCAAGTTTCGGCTGTACGGGTTTCTAACACAGTGGCCAAAATAAAGATTGTAACATTGGCTGTGTGGCACGTACCGCCGTCCTGTCTTCAACTTTTATGAACAAATTCGCCATTGATGGTTATGGCGGCTACTTGCTCATTTTCGAAGAAAAATTGGCATGTGAAGTCAAAAACCGCACCCAACAGTTATTCGATGTGGGTGCATCGGCTTCTCCTCGACGACGAGTAGATTTTTCGAGCCCCAAATGCGACAATTTGGTTTGATAACGCAGCCTTCGAGGTGAAATGAGCTTCATTGGAAAATATGGGTTTTCCGTAAAAACGCTCAAAATTCTGCGAAAAGAAGTGCGAGAAATTATTATTTCTTCGAAAGTGGACGAGTTGATGTTGACGGCTTTCTGATCACTTCCAGCTACAGCGGCAATATTTTCCACTGGGCGAGCACGTGCAAGAGTTAGAGTATTTTGACAAATCAGGACCTAGATTGACGAAGTCTCTTCAAAAATTAATCCATAAATTGCCTAGATGACATTATATTTCGTAAATTTCTCACAGTTTGAGTTGAAGACTCAGAACTTTGGATTAAAGTTTTTAATATTTCCCAAATTTTTCCAAGCGTAAAGTGACCCATTCCGAAAATTTATACATATCTTTTAGCTAATAATCGGTCACTTCATAAATGTCAAATTGGTCATCTGCTTCGAAATAGCGGGGACTTCAAATTCCAAAGATTCCCCTTTTCATTTATGTATTTTGTTCAACCTATCTGTTCTCCTGCATATCATCATCTTTTGGAGTGTGAATACTGGACTTTATGCATTTCTGCTAATATTATGCTACATGCGTTGTCATTAGTTCCGGAACTTATTTCAGCAATTTAGCGGTGAAAAAATTCATTGGCAAAGTATTTTGTGACTGTCTGATGGGCTCAGTTACCATAGTGAGCTACGAATAAGGCTTTAGCTTTGTAATTCAGCGTTGTTATTTCAGTTGTGTAAAAACCGAAAAAAACCGGTTAATCGACTTGAAATAACCGGTGAATCCGGTTCATCGGAGACAGGAATTTTTAGAATCCCGACGTACTGTTAACCAGCCGAAAGTCGGTCAACCGATTTCGGTTTTGAATACACTACTTTTAGTGCTTCCCAGTAAGCTCTAATATGACACGCACTTGTAAATTAACTTGTTTCTAAAAATTTAAAAACTTTTTACTGGGGTACAATTCACAATAAATATTAAAAAATAGTGTTTTATAACGTCCCATAAAGGGATTGATATATCACAATAAATATATCGAACTTAAAACTCGATGTGTCCCAGTTTTGAAAAATAGTGATATGACCCACAAGAAGTATATGACTAACACATTCAGCAATATTTATCAAAATCTAAAAAACTTTCACAAAATGCCCATGATAACTTCCCAATAAGCACATCGGATACAACTTCTCTAATTTGACTTCGAGACCGGGTACGTTCTCGATTCGAGATCGGATACTCACTCGAGCGGTCATAATTCCTCTTTCGATCTCGAAACCAGAATTGTGTATGATCCCGAAATGAATCCGATTTCGAAATTAGAACCGATCTCAAAATCCAATCGGGTGCGATGTCGAAGTGAGAATCGATTCGATGTGTAAATCATATCGGATTCAGTATCGGAATCATATTTATACACATAAATAAGATATAAAAAAGTTTTCAAAATTAAATTATCGAAAGAGCTATATATTGTACACTTATGAATAATATTATGGCCGCTATAAAATGAAAATATATAAAATATAATTAAATATAAAATAAGACTAATATATGGTCGCTTAATTTAATTAAAAACACTAAATTAAAAAAAAAATTCTTGAATGGAATCCGGAATGGATCAGCGAAAACGAAATTCATATCGGGCTCAAACCGGAACTGAATCGTAGCTGCGAATGCAAAATCCAACGAGTAGGCCTCAAACCGTATCCAAATTGGATCAGAGATAGCAAAATACGCTGTGTCCGGTCTGAATCGAATTCAAATCGGATCAGCGAAAGCTTAATCCGATGTATCGGACTCAAACCGGATTCGAATCGGATCCGAGTCCGATTTTGTGCTTATTGGGTTAGTACGGTTTTGTTAAAGTTTGGAGGACATCCAATTTGATGATAAGATCCTCCGCTTTTGAATGGTGGTGCGGCTGCGTTAACACGTTGGCATAATTTGTGCCGATTTGGCTTTTTTTTTTGGTTTTTTCGATTTTCCACTTCTTTTTTTGGAAAATTATGCCAAGTGGCGCCGAGCACAATTTATCCAAAACTTTTAAACATTTGGTAATTTTTGTGTTATATCTTAAAACAACTGCTTTAGAAACTCTACAATTGTTCGTACTCAAATTGTCTCACTTTAATTTTTCCGAAAAATCTCTTTACAGCATATACCCAGTGTGCACAAAAACTGATGAGGATCTATTTCGGATCCGTTACGTGACCGTAAAAACATAAAAAAACCAATCAGAGAAATAGCAATTTGGCTGTTCCCTCTCGATTCCGTTACTAGTTCATAAAAACGTACAAAAGCGAATCAGTGAAATTGCGGTTTGGCGGATACGTCTGGAACCCGTTAGGAGTCCGTAAACACATAAAAAGCGAATCAGTGAAATATTTAATCAGTGAATATTTATTTAAAAAAATACCAAAATGATTTAAATTTGCCCAACAACGAGTATTTTTAATTTGCAAAAATTAATACATAATAAAAGTGAAAAACTTCAGTGCATTAGAAGTAGAAATTATAGTCATTACCTATTTTAATTTTCAATATCTTTTCGATATCAGAAGGAGTAAGTTTCGAATCCACAAACATTTATAAAAGTGAATCCATCTCAAATCCTTTTTATTTACAAAAACGCATCCGAAACGGATTAGAATATGAAGGCCGTAGCGACTTCGAGACGGATCAATAAAAGCAAACAAAACAAATAGCGTTTTCGAGAGGAATTTCATACGCAAAGAATTCTTTTTCAGTCCGTAACTAATATTCGTTTCGGACAAAATTTACGAAGAAACGGATCGTCTCGAATTGGCAATAGATTTATATGGCACAATGAGAACCGCATTTTAAGGTTCCACACACCTATGTAAGCGTATTTTCGGCGAATTGTCGGCTTCATAAATTATTGCACCCTTTTTTATGCAGTACGTCGCATCAGAAGTCTAATGTTTGTTGCGTCAACTTGTTTATGATTTCTTCTGGTTCGTTGCGAGAGAAATGTGCGACAAAGAGAAACTTGGAGTAGAAACTCCAAAAGAAATTGTTCAAATCTTAAGAAATTTTGTTCCAAGAATGGCGAAAGAAATTATTAAAAACAATGGATCTCCAACAAAATAATAAATTGTTTTTTTAAGATGTATTTGTAAGAAATGAAACGTAAAAAAATCTTAAATCTTAAAATCTCACCTAACTTACTCACTTACTTACTTAAGGCCGTGTTAGACTGTTGGAAAAAGAGATGATGTTCATTTGGTGGGAGCGAATGGAAGACTGTAAACTTGAGGAGAACGATTTCCAGACAAAAGTTTGACAAATGTGTTTGATTTCTCCAATTTTGTGAATTAGTTTTGAATGAAACGAACAAACACAAAGAAACCGGAAATAAAAGCTTTAATTTCGTCACTTTTTACAAATATTTAGGGCGAGTTTCACACTCGTCATTTAAAAGCTCACAGAAAATTTTTATATTAAATGACAAATATCGGGCGTTTAAAGTCCATTTAAATGGAGAACTGTCGACTGTGAAACTGGGCATTAAGGTTTGTTTATAATGTTCTGTATTCAATTTTCTGTTTATAACAGAAAGCAGAATGATAGAACGATTTCTGTCAAATGTCCTTCGAATTCGTCTTCGAAACCTTTCGCACTGGTTCATTCTATTGGCATGGTCTAGCCAGCGTAAACGCGTTTGTTTGATTCGCATAACTACCCAGATGTGGCCCATCTGATAGTCACTGATAGTCGTCGTTCTCTATTATAAGGCCATACAGTTTTCGGGACGCTTTTCTTCCGGAGACTCCCAGTGATGTTTCATTAGCATAAGATAAGATCCAGGATACTGACTGCGCTATAAAGCTAGACACTTTGTACGAGACTCTGAGAGAGTTGGATCTTTGTTTCTCGAGAGAGGATCTGAGCTCTGAAGTGCTTGATTAGTCTGAAATTACACCTGTTAGCAAGCACAATTCTAGGTTTGATTTCTATTATGACGTTATTGCTTCGGTTCACCTTGAAATTATAACGATTATCAGCGTTCACCATTTACTCCAAACTGATGAATGCTCTGCTCGCCGAAACGATTAATTTTGTCTTAGCCTCGTTTACCGCTAAGCCCAAATTTACTGATTACTTCTCAAATCTCGAAAATATTGCATTAACTTCTCGCTTATTTTGCCCTATGATGTATAAATCATCAGCAGCAGCATATGAATTGTGCAGCTGATAGTTTATTCGTGTTGACTGAAGCTTTTCTCACGATGGTTTTAATTATTATGTTGAAGTGATCGGATGATAGGGTGTCGCCCTGCCTGAGGCTTCGCTTCGTAATAATTGGTTCGGTGAGAGCTTATCCAATCACTACTAAGGATACTAAGGATTAGCAGGAATGCCAAGCTTCGACTTAGTTTGGTATAGTGTTCCCCGTATCGGGCTATCGATGCCGGTCTTATAATCTCCAAAGACGTGGTATTTGCCAATTTGTTTTCATGGGTTTTATCAAGGATTTGACGTGATGTTTTTATCTGGCCAATAGTTGCTTCCAGGCCTAAAGCTACACTGAGAAGAACCAATCGGGTCTGCAAGAAACTGATTTAGTCTTTCGCACATTACGGTCGAGAGGACCATGTGTGCGGTGGATAAAATTCCTACACCACAACATATGGTGAATATAATCGGGCCGGCATTTCTGAAAACAGTAAACGTCCACAATAATTTTCATAATTATTGGAAGACGCGTTTAGTCCTTACGCTAATACCACGATCCCTATTTTCAATTTGGATAAATTTAAAATTTATTATCTTTTCAACCCTCACAAGAACATCCTTCAAAGTTTCATGATTCGAAAAATCCTTTATTTATTACTTTACATTCTCGAAGGGTAACATCACCAAATTTGACGATTGTAAAAGAGCTTGGTCAAAACAGCAATTTCTCTGATTAACTGTTACGCATATTTTCACAGCCGCCCCAAACCGTTTTTAGTTGGCGTCCCCTCCACGAGGGGAACACCCACTCCAAATTACATAATTATATATTTTTAATCGTTTGGTGTGAGCGGTTATAAGTTCATAGGTACGAGGCCGGATCAATAAGTCCGTGGTTTTTTGAATGAAACTGTTTTTTCCAATCTCCTTTTAGCTCAATACACTTAGTCCATCGTATCTCCAATTTTTGTATCACTTCCAAAAAATAGGATTCCATCAAATTGACATTTGTTTGATCAATAATTTCATCGTTGGAGCTAAATTTCTTTTCACCGAGCCATTTCTTCAGGTTTGGAAATAGGAAATAGTCACTTTGGGCTAAATCCGGAGAATATGGCGGATGAGGTACCAATTCGTAGCCCAAGCCATGGAATTTTGCCATTGAGACTACACACGTGTGCACCCATACGTTTATGGTCAATTGACAGCAAACGCGGTACCCATCTTGCAGACAGCTTTCTTAAACCCAACTGATCATTTAAGATCGAAACCACACTTCCATATGAAATGCCCATGGCATCAACAATCGCACGCACTTTTACTCTTCAATCGGCCATCACCATATCGTCGATTTATTCGGGTGTATTGACCTCAATTGGCCGTCCAGAACGTTCAACAAAAGTCAGTAAACTACTTTTTTTACCATAGAAATGGATGGTGCAAAGTCGCCATAGTATTTATCAAGCTTTTCCTTGGTTTGATCGACGGTTTTTTTTCGCAAAAAATAATGTTTAATTCACGAGGTTGTATGTTTGAACAGCTGTTAAACGCAAAGTAAATGACGGAACTTGCTCAAATTTTGACAGTAGTCTACTAACACATGGTACTCGATGGGAGCAGCGTTGTATTTCATATGCCTAAGAGGGAAGTTCGAAAAGTATATATATGTATATACATATATGTCAGGAAGTTCCGGACAAATTTCTCCAGCGTATTCCTTGGCTCATTTCATGAAGAAAAGTCCACTAGGACCATGTCCGAAAATGCAAGGTAATGACTTTGGAACAGTAAGACCTCTGGGCTTCCGACCACTGGCTCAGAAGTTAGCAACTTTACCCTACTACCCTCCCACCGCCAATCCGAAAATTTTGAACCCGCTGCCATTTCGCACCCTTGCATTTTCGGACATGGTCCTAGTGGACTTTTTTTCATGAAATGAGCCAAGGAACTTCCTGAATCACCCTGTATATTTCAACGAAATGTGATACATAATTTATTCCAAGACCAATGATTGTCTCTGTGGAATATAGTCGTATTGGTTGAAATCCTAATATATCTTTCACATAAAATGTACATATTTAGCTTGATACTCCCGAATTTTCTCATATTCATTTTTGCCACTTAAACGGCTACAAGTTAGTGTAGGGCACAATGTAGTCCGCGTTTGCCGAATCTTGCTTACCTTGTTTTTGTTGAAGAAAAGAGAATGTATATGGCTTTGCTGGTCTTTTGTGTTAGTGGTGTTTGTTTCTATTGTTTCTTTCAATTGATTCCTTCAATTGTTTTCTATTATTGATTTGCATTGTTTTCTATTTCTATTATATGTACAATGAAATATTTGTTAACTGACATCCTAAAATATTCAAGGTTATTCAAGGTTTGTTTGGATGTTTTTATTTCCCTTTTACTCCTCTCTATATTTCATTTGTCAATTAAATACACAAAGTAATACCGCAATTGCATATTTGATTCGATAGAAAAACATCTTCAATTACTAATACATGGAAATGATTTGAGGAATATAGGAAAAACGCAACGTCCCGGGTTTTGCATTAAGAATGACAATTTTTTTAGCTCTTCAACGAACGCTAGTGGACGCATGTTAACCTCTTCTGCTCATAATGCGTTATAGGACCCCGTGTGTTGCTACAGGAGTCTGCTATTATAAAAGTTCAGTTCCTATTTCGTCAGTTGCAATCATAGAGTAATTCTTTAGAGAGAGAAAAAGAGTCTCATCTGACGTTTCCTTTCACACTATTCGTGGTGCGGTCGGTGTAATAGGAGCTGGTCGGCTTACACCTGATGGTGTTCCAAAAACTGTTGACTTAAATTTTTCATGTTGTTTTGGTTGACAACCGTTAAATTTAAGGTATTTTGAGTTTTTTGTTATCTTTTATTGTTACTATAGATTTGTGTTGAATTTAACACAATAATTTTAACACCCAAACGAAATGCCGTGGTTGTTTTCTTGTTGGTTGGTTTGAACGATTGCCTCTATGTAGTATTTTTAAACCAAGGGTTATACATACCACAGCTGATCGAGTATGAGGTTAGAAAGTGATAGAAAACAGAGTAGATAGGGTAAGAGCGATATGCTACCAGAAGTAAACCATGCAGCGAACTGAGTTCTGTTTTATATTGGTTGCATCGAACGAAAATATGCATTACCTTTTATTTCTGTTCGTTTTATGAGCAACCTAAGAGTAACATACAACACCAAGTCAAACTCGATGAAATTTCCTACTATCTCTACGACCTCAAGAGAACACTAAGAGAGGATTGGATACTCTTATCCAGTGCTATATGGTCTGGAAGGGTTTTTATGGTTTTAGAGCTCTCACCAAAATCTTAATTGCTTGTCCGTCTACAACAAAATGTCTTCACATTTCCTCACCTTTAGTGAGGAAAGTGTAAATCAGCAGTTTTGAGTTAGAGCTAGATTAATGTTCAAACTGGCTCTAAAAATCAGACTTTTTTTAACGTGTCCAATGTTTTTTTATTATAGCTCTATAATAAACACGTTTTCATCTGATAAATGTCACGGCCCATAAAAATTAGAAATTTATGGAACCACGCACTTTCGTGTTTATGGCATAAAATTAAACTGCATTAAAACACACTTTCGCGAAATTGTTTCTCTCATGAATGAACAATTAGGGAATAGAATACAATGAATTCTTGCAATAAAGCAGTAACATTTATATTGTTAAAACGATTTTCGTAAAAGTAATAAAGTAAAAATTGAACATAAAATACAGAGATATTTATTATGTTTCTTAATAGTCTTCGTCAGTTTCTTCTGCGTCCGGTTCTTGCAGGCAGTCCCTTACGTTTGCATTTGATTTTAAATTTTTGTAAAATTGGTGGTGCTCTTTAGGGATGGTTAGATCTGAACACATCTTCTGTATATCTTTGTATTTTGCCGCTGCAATAGGAATCTCATCGCTGTAGGCGGCAGGTAAAATAGCATTGGATGGCCTTCCTCTACTTTTTTCTTCTACGTGCTGGAACTCTTCATTGAAGTTAGTTTTGTAGCTAATCGGAGAGCAATTATTCTTATATTGTAACCGGCAAATACTTCGAAAGGGTACTTTTCTCACGCCAGGACTGGCCACGGTTTTAAAATTGAAAAAATCGTTAACATTCATACTTCTGACGATGAATGGAGTAGGGTTTTTCCTTGCAGTTCGTATGACTTGCGCCCAGCCTTCCGGACATATACTGGAATGAACTTGGCATATCTTTCGATTTTCGAGTGGATACAGTCACACTCCATTTCCTTGTGACCAGTTTCAAAATATTTGTGGGTTATTATTTCGAAAGTAGGGTGCCTCTTTAGACGATCAAGGCACATTGTTGAACATACAAAATTTTTTGCTGGCCTCCACAGCTGTCTGACATCATGCGAACCTCTTTCACACCAGATTTTGACATGACATAGTCATAAATGCATGATGCTATCTCATTTGCGCCCCTATTTCCATAGTAACGGGTTTTTCAATAACAGCGCTACAAAAGTTTTTTTAAATAAAACAAAACCGGTTTTAGATACCAATGAAATTCTTTATTCCTGTGAAAGTACGTTCGATGCCATTATGTATGGAACTCGATTTCTTTTGCATGGCCACCACCGGCACGCTTGCAGAAGTCCAGACGCTGAACCCAATTTTCGACGGTTTTCAAGCATAAATCGGCCGATACTGCTGCAATTTCACGTTCATAGATCATAGACTTGACGTAATCCCACAGGAAATAATCTAACGGCGTCAAATCGCACGACCGAGGCGGCCAATCGACTGGGCCATTTCGTGAGATAACACGTTCACCAAACTTGGTTTCCAATAAATTGATTGTGGCATTCGCTGTGTGGCTTGTGGCGCCGTCCTGTTGGAACCACATGTCCTCCAAGTCCATATTATCCAATTGGTTCCAAAAATATTCGATTATCATTGAACGGTAGCAATTCGCATTCACAGTAATGTGCCGGTCTTGATCATCACGGAACAAGTACGGCCCAATGACGCCGCCAGCCCATAAACCGCACCAAACCGTATTTTTTTCGGGATGCAATGATGCCTCATGGATTACGTGTGGATTGCTGTCTGACCAATAACGCATATTTTGCTTATTGACGAAGCCATTCAGCCAGAAATGAGCCTCATCGCTGAAGATGATTTTCCGATAAAAAGCGCTCTTAAAGTTGAGGCCACTGACTGCAACTTTCGGTAGTAAATTTTAATAATTTCGACTCGTTGTTGGCTCGTATATCTTTCCATGATGAAATAGCAAACCTTACTGAAGAGAAATGTCAAAAGAGCGGGAAAAAATACGGCGTCGTTTGCTGTCCCTATCGATATACTTTTGTAGCGTCACTGTTGAAAAACCCTTTATATCAGATTATATAGTCATATTGTAAACGGCATATTTTCTTAAATAAGATATTTGCCCTGCTGGTCCTTTTGGGGTGTTAAGAACTGCCTGGAGGTCGAAGTTAAAGCCCAAGATTGATGGATCTTCCAAGCACTTCTCCTTATCATCATTCCTGCTCTCCCACGCTAAAGTTCTTCTAGACAGGTGTTCCTTGTGGGACTCTTGATTTTTAAGTTTTTCGTCCTGTATCATATTTTGGGAGGCTACGCATTTTTTAAACTGGTCTTTTTTCGGTTTAAAAAAGCTAAGTTTGTACTCCTTGAAAATTGCGCAATACTTTTGTAAAGAAGCGTATTTCCTCCACTCATAAACACACTTTTCCTTGTACAATTCATATAAAGCACTCATGTTTCTTAGAGATGGCACTAAATATTTTGTAGAGGTCGACTTCCTGGTGTACTGTTTGAGCATCTGTGATATTTAAAGTCGCCACGAAAAAGTCACGACAAACTTTTATTTTTTCAGCTCATGCGAAGTATACAACCTCCTAGAATTGGTGCGACTACCTGTCGTCCGGTTTTTAGGGTGTCTTTTGACATGGTTTCCTATAAATTGACGTTGATCGTCAACACTCAGAAGGCTTCTGAACTTTGAGTAAATGAGTTGCCTTTAAGGCTCGTCAACCATTCGACAGGATACATGTTTTATTTTATCAACACAAGGTGAAGGTAGCATTGGGCGTGCCTTATGAGTATTTCCCTTTCATCAACATACTCCTCGCCCTTAGCTCTTTTCGTTTTTCTAACGTTTTTTTTCCATGTTGATTCGTCCTTCCTCTTCTGCTTGATAACAGGTCCAGAGATTTCTATAATATCTTCAGCGACATTTTCCATTACGGTTGCGATATTTTGGTATTTGTTGGGCTTATCCACAACGTTGGGCTCTGGGATGGGGCAGTACTCTGAGCCGCTACTGTCACCAAAATCAAGTTCACTATGTTCACCGGTACTCTCCATATCGATTAAATTTCCAACTTGGACATTTAAGTTCGGGGCGTTTCCAGTTTCTTCAGGCTGGTTTTGAATCAAATGTGTGTAAACAAATATTAAAAATGACAAATGACAGCATAGTCCATAGACTAATACATACCTAGATAAACTTATTCTCTCATCTGACGTTTCATTTCACACTCTCACTGTAGGTTTGTGGAAATGAGAGCAATTAAATTTAAAACTATCTTACACCAGGTGGAGTTACAAAATATGTTCACTTAACTTTTCCCTGTCGTTTTGGTGTAGAACTGAACAATTTAAATATATTTTGCACTTTTTTATTGACTTTTAACGTTGGTATACATTTGCATTGTATTTAACACAACTAGTTTGCCACAAAAACACGAAATTCGGTTGTTGTTCCTATGTTGATCGCTGTATACTATTGCCACTATCTGGTATTATTGAACCCATATTTCTACCATCCAATGTTTACTTTCCATCGTACCTATGACGTTTAATTATTGAGCGAATAAAACCTTCTATGGTATGTGTTATTGTTCAGTTCTACACCAAAACGACAGGGAAAAGTTAAGTGGACATATTTTGTAACTCCACCTGGTGTAAGATAGTTTTAAATTTAATTGCTCTCATTTCCACAAACCTACGGTGAGAGTGTGAAATGAAACGTCAGATGAGAGAATAAGTTTATCTAGGTATGTATTAGTCTATGGCATAGTCAGCAACAGAGAACAGAATGAAACCAATCGCTTTTATTCTACATTCGTACATTTATTGCTTTTGCCCTGCATTTCACACAACAACCATAGCTCATGCTGTTGCTTTTTATACATTCATTGTTTTTCATGATTGCCTTTTGCACACTCTTCTGTTATCATGCCGTTACATGTCACACAACAAAATGAATCAATGCACATGAAAAATATCAAAACAATCACACCAATCGTTCATTATTTGATACCAAACTGTCAAAGTATTCTCTGGTCAGCAACACGCTCTAGTATGGCTTGCAGGAAACAATCTACCTAAATCACAAAATTCTACAACTCTAGCAACCAAAAACACGAATGTACCACATTCTTGCCTTGGTTCTCAGGCAATAACATATTATTTACTTTCGTGTTGTAGGCTTTACACTTTTTCGTTATACCACTTCAGATATCACATTCGTACTTCTGGCATAGCATCTTTGTACCTTTTTGTATTACAAAACCCTATTAGTGCGAAAGTGAAAAAATTTGCACTTTCGCGTCTCTGGCATAAGGGTGGCGAGTTGTGAAACCAAAAATATAAATGATCATACATATCTCTGAGCGGGACTAAATAGTAGTGATACATGTCGGTTCACATATTTAAAGGCACTAAAAATTCCATATAATTTAAGCAAATTGTCAACTATCGCCTACTGCGGATTAAAACAAATCAAAATAGCTTTTCTACTGCTACTACGGTGTAAGTCAAAAACCATTTACGAAGTAGACAAAAAAATGCTCTTGAGTGGAATGCCAAGAACCGAATAGAGTGGAACTCTGCTTTCTGTCTTACTATCTTCATTGCATATTTCAATACGGAAGCAGTTTTTTCATAATGTTATTGTAACGGGTTTTTCAACAGAGACGCTACAAAAGTAAATCGATAGGGACAGCAAACGACGCCATATTTTTTCCCGCTCTTTTAAAATTTCTCTTCAGTAAGGTTTGCCATTTCATCATGGAAAGATATACATATATATATAGTAAAATTTACTACCGAAATTTGGAGGCAGTGGCCTCAACTTCAGTGGCCTCAATCATCTTCAGCGATGAGGCTCATTTCGGGCTGAATGGCTTCGTCAATAAGCAAAATATGCGTTATTGGTCAAACAGCAATCCACACGTAATCCATGAGTCATCATTGCATCCCGAAAAAATTACGGTTTGGTGCGGTTTATGGGCCGGCGGCGTCCTTGGCCCGTACTTGTTCCGTGATGATCAAGACCGGCACATTACTGTGAATGCGAATCGCTACCGTTCAATGATAACCGAATATTTTTGTCCCCAATTGGATAATATGGACTTGGAGGATATGTGGTTCCAACAGGACGGCTCCACAAGCCACACAGCGAATACAACAATCAATTTATTGGAAACCAAGTTTGGTGAACGTGTTATCTCACGAAATGACCCAGTCGATTGGCCGCCTTGGTCGTGCGATTTGACGCTGTTAGATTATTTACTGTGGGCCTACGTCAAGTCCATGGTCTATGCCAACAAGCCAGCGACGATTGATGAACTTCGTACGAATATCGAACGTGAAATTGCAGCGGTATCGGCCGATTTATGCTTGAAAACCGTCGAAAATTGGGTTCAGCGTCTGGACTTCTGCAAGCGTGCCCGTGGTGGCCATGCAAAAGAAGTCGAGTTCCATACATAATGGCATCGAACGTACTTTCATAGGAATAAAGAATTTCATTGGTATCTAAAACCGGTTTTGTTTTATTTAAAAAAAATTTTGTAGCGCTCTTATTGAAAACCCTATATATAACAACACCAATTCCAACCATGTTTAAGTTAAATTGCATAAACTCTGTAAATATTATGAAATAATCAAGTTATGAAATGAGAGAAATGCGTTTGAGTGAAGCATGCCCACCTTTTAATGGTTTTTAGGTAGGGATAGCAATACCGGTATTACCAAAACCGGGATCCCGGACAAAAATCCAATACCGCAATACCGGTACATCCCAGCGGACCAAAACTTCGTATACGATATCGCATACGAGAGTTACGCGAAACTTTTGCGGGTAAAACTCTCGAAACCAGATCCGAAAACGATTGGAAAATGAATCGTCAGTTTGTGGCAGTAAAAGTTTCGTTTACGATGTCTTGCAAGAGATTCGTTTGCGAGACTTTTGCAATATCTTTTGCGAGAACAACACGAAAAACAAAACAAAATGCAATTGCCAAAACTTTGTTGTTATGTCGTGTGCCTGCACGTGTGTGCCTCTGTTTGCCACACGACAAAACGACAACAATGTTTCTCTCTCTTTTTTCTTCCGTTTAGCACCCGTTTTTAAACCAGTTTGCGAACATTTGGGCGAGTTTAATTTCTCCCCCGGTTTTGGTCCGGTAAATACTCGTTTCTGAGCCCGTTTGCGAGCATTTAGCGTAACACTCGCTAAGGCTCGGTTTTTTGCCCGCTGGGATATTAGGAAACACCCAATACCGGTATTTCGGTGTTACAAAAACATGTATATAAATTACTAAATTTGTGAAAAATAAATGGAATATTAAAAAAATATTCAAATTTATTACACTTTTATCGAATATAGCGTTCACTATAAATTCGTTTATTTTTGCAAACGAAACCCACCCATACCTATTAATGGCAACACCGTAAATTGCACATTCCTATTAAAAACAGTTGTTTATCAGCATAAACCATAGATGTGCAGCTAGTACTCTTTTGAGTCATCGTGTTTTCACACCGATAGTAGCTTGATCGTTTTTTCACACCAACATGTCCGAAAGCTTGCTGCTTGTTTACCGATTCAAAGTCAGTTGCTGTTCTGCATTTGACCAAGCAACACCGTATCGCTCTGCAAGCAAAATTATTTGTAATAAAAAACACTACACTTAAAAAATAAATTTTAATTGCCATGGACGAATATAAAGAAATTTTTATGTTTGTAAATGGCAAAAATCATAAATGGAAATAATCATTGGAGATGTTGATATTTGATTTTTTTTTTAAGATTTAGTTTTAATTTTTTTAATTTTAATTTTTTACTCAGTGTACCACTTTTGTTTTCTCTGCTTTTGTTCTGCTTGCTCCGTTCAACTTAACACAGTCGCAAAATTCGTAAAACTGATTTGAAATGCGTTTGTGTCAGTTTGCACATGTCTGGCATAAACCAAAACAGCAACACACACACACATATTAAACTTTTCGCACCGAAAAAAATCAGATATAAGCACAAACAGCTTTTCGTGACCGTAGTGGAAACAGGGCTTTATTTTTCCAAGCGTTTATATAGACTATTTGTAGGTTTATTCACACAATTCTTTGTTTGTTGCACTTGTTTTCAATTAATTTCGTCTTTTAGACATGAAAAACTAAAATTTCGTGGAAAAGACGACAGACAAATTGTCAGTATTGTTTCATTTTCTTCGCGAAATAAATGAACAATATGCAAAATGCAAGATTTGCAGCGTAATCTTGAAAACTCAGGGCGGTAGAAAGAGTGGACTGCATACGCACCTGCGGGCGATTCACAAAATTAACCTGTCAAAAAATACAGCCTGCACATCGAGCGCCACCAGTGAGGCACCCAAAACCAAGGACCGAAAAATCACGAATTTCTTCAAAAGCCATGAAAACAGTTTGGCTGCCGTTCTAGCTCGAATGTCAGCACTCGACGGTCTTGCCTTTAATCTATTTTGCACTTCGCAAGACATTCGACAGAGTTTAATTGCAAGGGGATTTCATGATATTCCAAAGTCACCCCACGCGATTAAAAAGCTGGTATTGGACTATGGCAAAAATATTCGCGCTGAGCTGATTTCAAAATTGTCATCTTGTGTACTCAATGGAGAAAGATTTAGCCTTACATCGGATGAATGAACTTCGGTTAGAAATCGACGGTATTTAAATATGAATGTGCATTAGGGTGGGTCGATTTATTTTTCGACAATTTCCCTATGATTTCCATATTATATGGGTTATTCCATGAAAATTTGCCAAAGGCACCATACCTCTATCGTTAAAATCGAGTCCCCTACTTTTTGTTGGTAGATTTTTTCCCAAATTGACGTTCGTATGAAATATTACCTACACGTTCACCTCCATAACTCAAAAACTATCGATCGGGTTTAATCGTCAGTAGGCGCGCTGGAAAGGTGAGATCATTTTGATCAATCTCCAACATTGGTCCAACGGTTCAAAAGTTACGGGCATTTTTGTCCAAATTTTGGAGCATTTTTCCATTTTTTTCATGATTTTGTCCAAGAATATTACTTTCATGGCCATTTTTTTGGCTCAATTTTTTTGACTTACGAAGCTTACGAACCTTACGTTACGACTGGACTTATTTGCGCTTTACATTATTGGCATATTTTTTCACAGGGTGCAAACCCTGTGTTATGTTTGTTTATTTCTTTTTGTTTTTAGTTTCTTTATAGACTTCTTTATTTTTGTTTGTTTATAATATTCCAGTGTATGCTAGTTTTGTTTGAGCGTCATTTCAGTGAAGTGTTACTTGAAATAACTAACAAATAATCAAACTATTTTGAAATTTAGAAAAGATTTAAAGGTAAGTGTAAAAACATTGCTAACTATTATAGTTAATAGTTATATTATTATTCTATGAAAAACGTATTTAATTCTTTTAGTGACGGTTTAAAAAATGGACTCAGAGCCTGGTTCATCGTAAAATCCAACAGATACCCAACGCAGTAGTTTGCAACATTTGGTTTGCAACATTTGCAATATTTGGTCTCTCATGATGTGAATTACCTGATATTAATCTGTCAACTAAACGAGATATATTGAAGTACTATTTTTTCTTGGCCGAACGTTCAAAAGCCCAAAGCAAAATGTTTTCGTATAAAACATTTACTCCCCAAGTAGCAGACAGATTGTTAGAAATTTGGAATCAACTTAATATTGAACTTATACTCAAAGGTAGCATCATTAGAAAATTGAATAAATAACGCATATAGTAATGCAGATAAACAACGAGTAAAACGCGCAACAGAATTCAAAAAATTCGTAGAATCAACAAACCAATTATTCAACATTGGAAAATGTAAATGCAACTTGAAAGAAAACGACTGCTCATGTTGATCTATCCCAGAAAACTTAAAAGATTTCATGCGCGATCAATATAATGACAGAATACAAACGATACCGGAACACGATAGTGGAAGTGAAGAGACGATACCAACGACTATACCAACAATCCCAGTGAGCAACGATCCTACATACGAACCACATTATGACGAAATGGAAGTTGATGTGAGAGGAGGTTCAGAATTAGTTCTACCACCACAAACATACACTCCCAGATACAATACTAAAAACTATGCAGTGATGTGTGACAGATTTGGTGTGCATGATAGAATGGGATCAGCATTGGCAACAGCTCTGATGGAAGACCTGGGCGTAAAAGATGCTCATGGCAATCTTGTCATCATGGATATAAGTAAACTTCGTAGAGAAAGAGAAAAATGGAGACAAGACGCACTTCGTAAGCGGTATGATGGCGCGAATTTGATATCATTTTCATTCGACGGCAGGAAAAATGATGCTCTAACTGTAGAACAAATTGATGAGAAGTTGCATCCAAGGATGGTTAAAGAACCTCATCTAGTTGTTTTGAGGGAACCAAAATCTCAATTGATAGGCTACACAAAACTAGAAAGTGAAACTGCGGCAAGCAAATTCAACAAATTGATCGAATTCTTCCAAGAAAAACAATTGTCTCTCGATTCATTAATTGCTATATGCGCTGATGGTGAACCAACAAATACTGGCGTACACGGTGGAATTTTGCGACTATTCGAAAAACAGTTAAAGAGACCACTGCACTGGTCTGGAAGACACACATTCCGCACTTTAACGAGCTTCCGTTTAGACATTTGTTTGACACTTTAGACAAATCAACCACCACTGGACCACGATCAACTACCGGAAAGTTGAGCTCAAAAATTGCTGATTGTGAAAATCTTCCGGTATGTAATTTTTATAGCTGATTCTTTACCATTTTTCATTCTATTTTTTAGCTTTTATGTTTTCTTTTCACGTGGTAACCGATTTTGAGGAAATCGCTTTGGAAAATATGCCTCCTGGTGATTTAAATCCAGAAGAATTATCTGCCGATTCGAGGTACTTGATGTTAATGGCCAATGCAATATCTAATGGTGTGGTTCCTGCGGATTTGTCTCACATAAAACCAGGGCCAATTGCACATTCTCGTTGGCTGACCAAAGCCAATAGATTATTACGGTTGTATGTGACAACTAATAATCCAACTGAAAATTTAAAAATTCTGGCTAACTATATAATAAAAGTATACACGCCAATGTATTTCAATGTTAAGTATTATAGCTCTGCCGCATACGGTAGTACATTACTTTTTAAATTTATTACTTGGACACGAGTTTTACCACCGAATTTACTTGGAGTTGTAAATACAGTAATTCAATTTAATCCATATTTTGCACACTCAGAAAATATCTTGCTATCTATGTTGTTTGATGATAGAATGGGAAAACGAAACATTGCTATAAAGAAGATTTTACATTTCCGAAGAGATATTGTCGACCCAACGGAACTTAGAGTTTATAAAAAATCTCTTATAAACTTTAATTGTACGGAATATACAAATATGATTGATTTAAATGACGATACCATTTTATTCGAACCACCGTTTACGCAAAGTTATTCGTATGAACATTTGGAGGGATATCCACAAATTCCTTTACACATTCAAGGAACGGAAAGACATGTCCAATTGCTGGCTGCCACTGCTAAACGAGTTGCAGGAAAGAATGTAGAAGGCGCTATGGCGACGACATTAGAGAGCCGTACGAAAACACCCAGACTTGAAAGCAAACAAGACTTTCAGAAAAAATAATGTTTTTTTTCACATTTTGTCTTTTACTACACTCAAATTGAATATTTTTTTTTGATAATAGGTTGATGATACTTTATTATCTCTTAATTTGAATTTTTGTAGAAAAAAAAAATAAAAAGGGAAAAAAAATCAAAAAGTTGGTTTTATGTGTTATTTTGTTTCAGCAATATCGCATGAATTAATCAATCGAATTCGATAAATTTGGGCTTAAACTATTCGTTTTGAATTGTAAATTGAATTAAATAATGGATTGAGCCAAAAAAATGGCCATGAAAGTAATATTCTAGGTCAAAGTTTTTTTTTTTTTTTTTTTATTTTTATTTTTTTTTTTTTTATTTTTTTTTTTTTTTTACCAGATAAACAACAAGTTCATAGTTACAATTCTACTAAGTTTGTGGTAAAAATCTGGTAAAAAATGAGTATGTGGCTCGAAGCTGACTATTGGAAATACATAATTCATCAATTTTTGAACTTTGACCTTGAGGAGGTAAGTGTTAACGTCGCCCAATTTTGTCCTAATTTTTACCAGATTAAGAGGAACTTCACTGTTACATTTGTACCGAGTTTCATAAAAATCCGAATAAAAATTAGTATGTTTCTGCAAGTTGTCTATTGGAAATAGATAAATTAAAAATGTTTCAACTTTGACCTAAAGGCGCTACGTGTTAACGTTGCCCCATGTTGCCTAAATTTTTACCAGATACAAAGTAACTTCTGTGTTGCAAACCCACCAAGTTTCGCAAAAATCTGCCGAAAAATAAGTATATTGCAACAATCTGCCACTTAGAAAAACATAATTTCAAAATTTTTGAACTTTGACCTTCGGGCGTAACGTGTTAACATTGTCCAATTTTCCCCAAATTTATAGCATAACATTTTTTCATCAAGTGGCATAATATGCGGCCCGGCAATCCTTGAGTAGAAAGAAAAAAAAATTTTCATACAAAAAAATGCCACTCTAATGTGCATACTTCAAAAATGTTTTGGAATCTTGGGTTGCTGCGGGTATATGGATCTCTGAAAAATGCATTGAGCTTATCGAAAATAAGCTAAGTGACCACGGCCTCTCATTGGAAAACAAAACGTAATTTGCATTACAACAGACGGTGCGGCGGGTATGACTAAAGTGGGTCGACTGATTTCAGCAGAACAGCAACTGTGTACATCACATGGGATCCAGCTGGCTGTTATTGACGTTCTTTATAAGAAACATAACTGTCTGATTCCGATGATACTGAGTTATATCACTATCAACACGTGGAAGAAGAATCTTACGCCGCTTGTTTCCGAATCGAGGAGAGCCTAAGAACAAATAAAACGGATTGTCTCATCAGCAAGTGGGTCCAGTAATCGATAAAGTTCGAAAAATTGTGAAAATATTTCGTCGATCCCCAACTAAAATTGACAAAATTTTGCAGAAATATGTCAAGGAAGAATTTGGTAAAGAATTGGCATTAATAATGGATTCGCAAACTCGGTGGAATAGCATGCTTTTCATGCTGGAACGGTTTTACAAATTGAAGAGATTTATTCAAAAAGCAATGATCGATATAGAGCTACATACAGAGTTTCGCCTAACTGAAAATGAATTCTCTTTAATGTCAAAACTAATTGCAGTATTAGTACCGATTAAATTAACTGTTGAAGCATGCTGTCGTCGAGATGCGAATCTTTTAACTGCCGTTGCAGCACTAAAGTTTATGTTCGAAGAATTAAAAAAGCAAAATAATGTATTAAGTATTGAGTTTGAAGAAAAATTAATAGTTCGAATATTAGAGAGGCGCACGAAGTTGTCTACTAT
Organism: Phaonia tiefii; assembly: GCA_963931995.1. Classification (NCBI taxonomy): domain Eukaryota; kingdom Metazoa; phylum Arthropoda; class Insecta; order Diptera; family Muscidae; genus Phaonia; species Phaonia tiefii. The sequence goes on from OZ008369.1 coordinate 164,885,972, forward strand.
TTTGCAATATTTGCGCAATCAGAATCAAATTTCTACAGAAGACTTAGCTTGCAAATTATTTCAGCGACTAAGTCAAACTGCGATGATACCCACTATGGTACAATTGTTGACACGTTTATATATAAATGGAATTTCCGAAATGGCAGATGAAAATGATGATATCGAAATAGTCACAGAAGTACCTATCTGCTAGAGACAGCTGCAAGAGACAATTTCGAAAAGTACGAACAATATTGCGAATACGAGAAAGAAATCACACACAACGATTTAAAACCGATTTTAGAACAAGAAATTGCACACATTAAAATTGAAACGAAAGAGGCAAATATTTGCAATTTCTATAGGATTGTCTGTTGTCGATACGACCGACAAGTGTTGTGTCTGAAAGGGCGTTTTCGGCGGCAGGGTTGTTATGTACCAAATTTCGATCGAGGCTGGACGATAAATCTCTTAACGAATGGACATTTGTACGTGCACATTTTAAAAGTATAAATTAATCGCAAAATTTAATAAATGTCTATATTTATTAATAATAAGTTACTACACAAATGTGAACTTCAAATATCTTTGAGCTTATTTTCTTCGTTTACGTTATATTTTTTGTTATTTTTTTTGTAATAAAATTTAATGGAATTTAATAAACTGTAATTTATTTTATTACATATTTTTTTCTAATACCGGTTTTCAAACCGGGATCCCGGTTTTGATGAGAGTCAATACCGAAATACCGGTTTTGGAAATGTGTTCAGATATTGTAATCCCTTTTTGTAGGAAAGTCATTGTATCATGGTTGCTGTCTTTGTTTTTAATATATAAATAAAAAATTTGGAAGAATGAAAAATCTGTATTTCTACCGGAAATTCCCGGGATCCCGAATCCGGGTAAAAAACTATAGTCTTAATAATCGCCCATACATGTGCATATTTAGCTTGATAATTTCGAATTTTCTCATATACATTTTTGCCACTTAAACGGTCACAAATTAGTGTAGCGTACAATGTAGTCCGCATTGACCAAATCTTGCTTACCTTGTTTTTCTTTAAGCCAAGAGAGTTTATATGGGTTTGCTGGCCTTTTGTGCTAGTGGTATTTGGTTCTGTTGACTCCCCCAATGGACTCCTTCAATTGTTTTCAATTATTGTTGCGTATTGTTTTCTATTTCTATTACATATACAATGAAGCATTTGTTAAGTTAGATCCGAAAATATTTAAGGTTATTAAAGGTTTCTTTGGATGTTATTGTTTCCTTTTGTTCCCTCTCTATGTTTCATTTGGCAATTAAATGCACAAAATAATACCGGTATTCCATATTTGAAGCCATAGAAATAAATCTTCCAACGCTGATACATTAAAATGATTTTGGGAATACAGGAAGAATGCAGCGCCCCAGTTTTTGCAATAAGCATGACAAACGTTTTAAATCTTCATCGAACGTTAGTGGACGTACAGTGGTGGTCATACAATTAGGAACACAAGATTTCATTTTGAAGATTGGTGTTTTTTTTTTTTTGAATAAGAAAGGAAATATTTTTTCATGAAGTATATCGTTCGTTCCAGGAAAGAAAGTTGAAAATAAGTGATTTTCTGAATTCATATCCTCCGATTTTGTTTATATTGACAACAGAGAGACTCTATGGAGCCATTAAGAGAATCCCATTATCAGATATTTGAAATTTAAAAAACTCGCAATTTTATTCGCGTTTTTCATTTTTGAAAAACCTAAAAAAATTAAAAAAGTTGTGAAGTTTGGAGAGCTATATTTTTTTAAGTAGATGGACTATTTCAAAAATTTAAAAAGTTTCTGAATGATACGGTTGTGTATTTGTAGAATCCGTACTCTAAAAATGAGGGCTTGATTTCAGAAATGCATTTTTATAGCAACTGCACTTTTTGAATGCATTTTCCAACTCTTTTTCCCCCTATGATTTTAAAAAATTTAACATCATTGCAAAACTCAGAATTTTTTATAAAAAAGACAAGTAATCTTCTTTTGGGACAAGGCAGCTTACTATTTGTAATGATTTTTTAAAAAAAGACTTACTTGATTTTTCATATAAAAAAAAATAAAATTTAATTTTTTTTTGGATTTTGAAAATGTTTGTACAAAACATGAAAGAAATTTATTTGGTATGTAACTTTGTGTGTTTTTCTAAAATAATGCTGATTGAGAATAATGCGAATGCAATTACTTGTAATATAAATGCTATTTTTGGATGCACTTTGCAAAAAATTCTAATGTACAGAAAAAAAATTGTTTTTCTTTTGATTTTTTTTTTTGATTAGGCTTACTTTTTGATGCAAAATACTTATTCCTAGGAAACTACATGCTACTAGAATTGGATGATGAAATACTTCTTCCCTATTTCATCATGTATTGTGTTCAGCGTGTATACACACCTATGTACACATTTGTACATATGTGTGTACAATTCTGTGACAAGCAAAAGTAGCAAAGACAACTTTTTATATGAAATATTTCACGTTTTTTTTAAAAAATCATTAAAAATAGAAAAATTCTTTGTCCCAGAAAAAGAGAACATTTATTTAATAAATACTATTCTAAATTTTACAAAAATGTTTTTTTTTTGAAAATCGAAGGGGGAAAACGCACAATTTTTTTTTCTTTTTTTATAGTGGTAACTTTTAAACTGCAAATCATAAAATAGACAAAAACAGCTATCAGAAACTTTTTAAATCTTTGAAAAATTCGGTCCACTTATGGAAATGTGGCTCTTCAAAGTTCACTACTTTTTCCATTTTTTTAACTTTTTGAAAAATGAAAAACGCTAATAAAATCGCGATCTTTAACAATTTTAAAAATCTAAAAACGCAAGTGTATATTTGGCTCCATAGAGTCTCTCCGTGCAAAATTTGAAGAAAATCGGAAGACCTTCGGTCAGATTTGTGGCGTTTTCTCATGGAATGCATGATATGTATTTTTCATATATTTTAAAGCATTTATTTATATTTATTGAAGGTGACCGTCGGTGGTGCAATGGGTAGTGAGCGCGCCTCTTGTACAGGAGATACTGGGTTCGATCCCTGCTCCAACCACCTTAAAATTTCTTTCGACGACGGTCACCTCGCTTAGTGACGGCGACACTATCGAGTATATAGCCATGAAAAAGCTTCTCTGGTCCATTTTCTGAGTTAACCTAAGAACTGGTCCTACACCAAACAACGAAAATGCAGCCCAAACCATAATATTTAATCCACCATGCGTTATAGTCTTTAATATATACGTCGATCATATTTTTTTCCATCTGGTCCAAACAAGTTGAATTTGGATTCATCACCCCAGAAAATATGTTACCAAAACTGCAAGGGTTTTTCAGCATGTTCTTTAGCAAATTTAAGACGACTATTTAATTTTTTTTTTGAAACATGTGGTTTGCTTCTTGCAATGCATCCAACGGAGTCCACCTTCAAGTAATCGACACCTTACGGTTCGTGTTGATATTTCACCGCTAATATGTGCAGGTAATTCACTGTGAATTTGTTTAGAACTCAGAAAAGGTTTTGCCTTGTTCTTTCTGCAATTTTGGCGATCATCTGCTTTAGTAGATGCTTCCACTGCTTCTTAATGCACAAAAGCATTGTGTACCACAAAAGAAAAGAACGCAAAAGCTCCGTCGCAATTGCCCAAATCGACTTTTTTTCCTTTATGTACTTGCAAGTTATAATCTTGCGCAGTTCCGGTGTACAACTCTTTTTACGACCCATATCTACAAATAATGCTACTTAAATTGTTATATTTAGAAGTGACTTCAATATTTTATTACACTGACCGTTGTTTTTTAATTTTTTATTTTACAAAAAATTAAAAAAAAAAATATTATCGTCCCTAATTATGTGACCAAGTGAAGACAACTTCAAACTGCGACTGTTTCAGTAAACTCAAATTTGTTGTCTAAGCTGCAGTGATATTTGATCTAACATGCTTGGGTGTAGTTATAATCTATCGTTACAATACACTGTATATGCTTATAAAGTAGCATCAGAGAGTAAAAAAATAAATAAAAATTTAAGTATTTAATTTTTTGAATTTGTCTTTAATTATGTGCCCACCACTGTATATTAACCTCTTCTTCTCATAGATGGTTGCAGTGCCACACTCGTATACAACGCATACGTATACAACGCATACCGAGGCTTCATGATGCACTTTCTAAAAGGCTTGGTTTTCCGAATTGAGTTGGATTGAAAGCTCACACCAAACTCATAATTCTTTGTCCTTCTACAACCAAACGTGTTCATATTTTGAAAGGCAAATATATAATTGATCACATATCTACACGGGACGTAATGGCAGTGACACTTCCGAAAAATCAAGATCCCTTGATTTCTTCGGCTAACAGACCGCAACAAACACTTCATCGATACTCAGCTAAAACACCAATATTCTCTTCTTTACACACTCCTGGTAGAATCTCAGAAGCTAATATGAATTTAACCAGTTAATAGATATAATTCCCCCAAATGGGTTAAAACTTCACTGGTATATACAAATGTAATATCTAATCGTCCGAAAGCATTACTTGTACAGTAATGTGTGCAGGGTACTATCCATTACCTCTATGTAATCATAATCGTTCAAATGCTTTCCATTTCGCTCGGCGATGTGCAACCTTGCTCAGTTTATTAAACGAGTAATATTGTATTTTAGACCAAATCACATTGTATGGTGGGAAAAACGGGTTTTTTCTCCACCCCTCAAAATGTACCAAGGTTTGTTTTCTGATGATTCACAAAATATTTCGTGTCTGCCATTAAGATCCCATGAGCTGGACTATTTTTAAAAAAGGAATTTTTTTCAATTTTTCAACGAAATTTGGATACAATATTAGTATCAGAAGAAAGAAGTTTTTATGGCGCATTCAACTGTGTACGAAACACAGATATCTGACATATCTTTTTTCCGGGATATTTTTGATTAAACGCGAACTGCTGCGAGTGTCAAAAAAAAGTTGAAACACGAATTTACTTAAATCGACTAAAGATTGAAATAACAATCTGACATTTAAATCAGAAAAATCTCCGTACTATAAACTTAAAAGTTATATTTTTTGCAGAATATCCCATAAAAAAGGATTTGTCAGGACATGCTTTGGCTTGTTTTATATTCTGTTGGACGAGCCTTAAACAAGCTTTTCATACGCTTCCAAGATTGTATACAGTGTCCATAGTTAAAGTACAAAGTTCTTTGAAAAACTAAAGAAAATATCTTTTATACAAATGTTCGAGCTCACGCGATATGAACACGAAATATTTTAGGAATCATCAAAAATAAAACCATCGTACCTTTTGGGCGGTGGACAAAGGAAACTTTTTTGTGAGTCGGTCTCTTGTACTTATATCCAGTTCGTACACTTCTGTAAGTTAATACAACAAGAGTTTAATGTGCTGCAGCATATGAGTAAACTGACCATTTATCCCGCTTTTGGCGCGATTATCCCGTTTTTTGATGTCACATCCCGCCTTGGATTTCAACCCCGATTTTTACGATGAAGGCCGGCTTTTTAACCGTTTGGTCAGTAGAACTAAACTGAAATTAATTGGTTGGGGCTTTTAACGATTTTTCGTCACATTACTCTGATACATCTAATTTTTTTTACCGTCGGATGGACCTTAAATGCTTGTTATGGGTAAAATATTTGATCAGATCTCAAAATAAACTATTTTAGAATTACACTGGTGTCGCCGACTTCAAATTCCGGTTAAGAGGAACATTTTCATATTGAAACTATCCAGTTGGAAATTTGCTAAATACATCATCAGTCACTAAAAAATGACATGTCAGAGTCCCTGCTGACTTTTCGATCCGCTACCATATAAAAAACTTCATGACACCCCCTGACATTTTCATAAAAAAAATAAAAAATAAATGGTTTCCCATTACATCCCATGAAGGGACTGGGGAGAACTTCTCACAATCACTGAGCTGTGCGCTTTCTAGTTTTCACTCACCGATTGGGACCTACAGTTTTACACCGATTCCGAACGGTAATTTGAGAAGCTTTTTCATGGCTAGATACTCGATAGTGTCGCCGTCACTATGCGAGGTGACCGTCGTCGAAAGAAAATTTTTAGGTGGTCAGAGCCGGGTTCGAACCCAGGATCTCATGTACAAGAGCCGCGCACACTAACCATTGCACCACCGACGGCCACATACATTTGGTAAAAAGTCAGCAGGAATTTTCCGCAGTTTGTCAGAAGTGGCGATTACCTTATGACATGTACACAAATCGTCCTTAAGTCATGTACACAAATCGTCCTGACATGTACACAAATCGTCCTTAAGTCACCACGACGTCTCCAAATGTGGTGAGCTTGAGTCATTTCCTATATACATACATATATAATTATCATATTAGAGCCTTTGAAATGGATGACTTTTACTTTTAAAAAAACCTGAAATAAATATTATTTTGACATACATACATATATTGATAAAAAAAAATGGGTACGTTCATGTCCACAGATCCATATGTACATACATATAATTCGCTGAAAATATACCATATTCTTGAATAAATTTTCAAACATTGTTGATATTATTTCTGAAAATTTATGACATACAATTCAAATAAAAATTTTTCAGTTTTGTTTTCTGAATAACCTGAAATTTTATACGCATGACCTGCTGTTGACAAAACGTAAAGACTTCCTCTATCGATATTCAGCATTGACATTCGTAAGAGTCAGTCATGACATACTGCTGACTAGTCAATAGGACGGTCTTACACAGATTGTCAGCCCGTTCACAATTTATGTCACCCAAGGCAAAACTAGTGACATGTCATGAACATGTCTTCTATAAAGCACCTGCTGACATTGTCCTAAGAAAATTCTACTGACAATGTCTTCAAGACAAATTTTCCAACTGGGTAGTTAATTTTTAGTTTGGGTCTTTAAAAATCAAAAACAAAAGTTATAATATGTAAATATTTTCTTATCAATATAAATTTATATATTAACTAAAGGTTAGTAAATCAAAAGCAAAATGTATTTTATTTTTTAATATAATTTAAACTATTTTAAATGGTAACATGTTAAATGTTAACCCCTTTGTTAAAATAGGAAAATTTCGACAAAAACAGTTGGTCAGGTTACGTATGAGTAATGCACGTATGTATTTTCATCACGTATACACCACAGAGTAGTGAGGAGCTACTCAATTTTCCAAAAAATTGTAAACTGTATGCCAGAAATTCTTTTTGCAAACCATAAACTATGAAAATGGACTGTTTCATCGTAAGCGACCATATGCATACATACTTTCACTGCTTGGTATATTCAACTGAATCTTATTTTAGTTTTGCTTTGATCTTTGTTACTAGGCCATTCTTCCCGTACAATTCCGATTCATATTGCAATAGCGCCAACATAGAATTGTTTTGATGACCGTAGTGAATAAACCTGGAACTATCCGTGGAACTCAGTAATCGTGGAACTGTAGTCTATTGTTCAGTTTTTTTTTTAATATTTAATTAATTCAATGCTACGTATACCCCGAACGAAATTTAAATGCTACGTAGTAGATATTTTCAAGCGCATGAAAACACAAATACCAAGCAGAACCCATTTATTTCAAGTCTAATTCAAACTCGATAGTTATTTGTAGATAGCGATTTTTAATTTTGCCTATTTGTAAATCATGCAAAAAATATGATATTCACAATTTTTAGATGATCGGGCCACGCGCACTCTTGTGGCATAAGTATAAAGTACAATCAAATAGAGAAAAAATGTTTGAATGACCTTTATTGATTCGAAAATCATTCAGAAAAATTGTATCGTAATTGGTATGTATATGTCAGAATAATGCGTGAGCTGTTTAAGAGATAAACTCCGGTTCACTTATTTAAATGCACCAAAAATTCCATATTCAGCAGCCAGTATCTTTTGCAATTTGTAACCGATTGCAGAATTTTAAAATGAAAATGGAAGCTAGATATCTTCAGATGTAAAAAATCCTGACAATAGTCGTTTCTTAACTAAAGAACTTGTTTTTGAGCAACTTATAAAAAAAATTCCACTAATGTGGTAAATTTTTTTTTGGTTCGCTTGAATAAATGAAAAACGGTTTTTCTTGTTTTTTTAATTTATTTCACTTTATTTAAGAACTATTGGTAATGGGTACATTCCCCTTTGTTTTTAATAACTTCAAATATACGGGTTTTCATTGAGAGATAAAGAGAATTTATGTCATCCAACGAATGTTTAGATCTGGCGAATAGGGTGGCCAGTCAAAAATATTAACATTTTGGCTTGCAATGAACTCTTTTGCTAGTCTGGCGTTGTATAGAGGGTCATTATCCTGCCGCAATATCAAAGATATGGGCCCAAATAGTTCACTGAACTTCGGCAAAGCCGATTCCAATAACGTTTTATAGCTTGCACCAGTAATTTTTTCACATTGATATTCCAGATCGATGGTGCCATAGTGCGTAATAGCACCCCACACCATAACGGCTGTGATGTCGGTACAGAAAACGCTTTTATTTGCGCAGATCATGAAAATAATAGTTGTAGCCATCAGGCCCATCCAAATTAAACTTCTTCTCATCCGCAAATACAACGGTTCTCCAGTCACATCCTGCTGTACATCCCATACCATGTAGACTCTTGCGAATTGAAGCCGCTTTTCCTTACGAGGAACAGTAAGTGCCGACTTTTTCGTAATTTCAGGTATTTAAGATTCCCACAGCTCTTAATTACTCTGCGTACTGATGACTTGCTCGCTTCCCCTCCAGCTTGAGCTCTTATTTTTGACAAGGCTAAGCCAGAATTAGAAGCAATTCTGATGATTTTTCTTTTCTCATAAGTAGATAAAGACAATGAAACCCTTCCTTTAAAATTGTTTCCATACCACTCGGGGTCCTTGATGTTGGGCTCCGTCCAATTTTTTTTAGCTATTGCGAGGTTAGAATATCCTTCAGAACGGTAAACATCCATTTTAGTTTTTTCCGATAGATTTAAAAATTTCTGTTTTGCCATTTTGACTTGTAAACTGGTTAAGATGTAATAAATTGTAATAAACAAACGCTCCCTACAAAAAGTCATCGTTTACTTTAAAAATAATAAAGTGCCTTTATTCAAGCGAACCAAAAAAAAATAGTACATTTTTGGACTTTTTTTATAAATTGCTCAAAAAAAGTTGTTTAATTAAGAAACCACTACTGTCATGATTTTTTTTATATCACAAGATGTCCAGTTTCCATTTCCATTTTAAAATTCTACAATCGGTTACAAATTGCAAAAGATACAGGCTGCTTAATATGGAATTTCGACTGACTTTAAATAAGTGACCCGGAGTGTAAGGGCATGAAATGCCATATATTTGTTCTTTAAACGTGCCAGAACAAATATGACTTTTACTCCATGAAATGCATGCAATTTTGGTTTATATTTTTCAAAAATACTCTAAAAATACAAAATATAAAGAAATATTATTTTTCAGAAAATGTTCTTATTTTAAGCCCTTGCACTTTATTTCTAATATAACACGTTTAAATACGCACTTACCCGGGGCTGCAGAAATACAAATCCTTTAAGGTCGAGTAAATTATTCTTAAATTCGCAAAATTCATTATGATTTCTATGACGCTTCAAATGATAACCCGAGAAGAGTTTATTGTTTATGATTTCCAGATCTTACAAAGTGTTAGCTTTACCCAAATATATGATTTGTTGAAAATGATTAAACATTTTCTTTTAATTTAAAAAAAAGTAGAGTTGAGACCAGTGTGCACTCACAGAAAAATCGGAATTAGCCATGACTGAATTTAGAGATTGTCACACTAGAAGTCATCGCAGCCGGATCAGAGTTAGCCCCAATCGAATTAGAAGTTGTCGCTGTCGAATTAGAGGTAGTCACAATCAAATTAGAGGTAGCTACTGCCGCATTGGAGGTTGTGATAACCGAATTAGAGGTTGTCACAGCTGAGTTAGAGATTGCCGCAGCCGAATTAGAGGTTGAGAGAATTTTGATTGTTTCCTATTAATTTAGTGATAATTTGTTTTGCTGTATTTTTATAAATAGTGCAATTTATATGGATTATTCTTTAGGGATACAAACTCAATTTGCATGCCTCTTCGGACCGTTATTGAAGCTCCTACCATAATTGTTCACCACACTATTTCTGGCGTGTTGTGTCTGGCAATGTAGGGGTTTTCCCCTTTCATAATAAGGTTTAATATGGTTTACGCACATAAATTATTACAAACTTTGATTATCCTTACGATAACCAATATTTCTTACACACTAATATTTCCAGCACTAATAAGTATTTACAGGACAATCTACTCTCTGCTCAAGTATGGCGGCCAATACCCTTCATGTTGAAGAATAAAAATAAAAATCTAATAAACTTTTCGCCCAAAAGTAGAATCAGAAAAGGGGCGCGACTTAATCAAAAACAACAACTAAAAATTTACAAACTAACTTAAAACTACAATTTTCACTGGCCCGAGGGCTACAAGAAGACCAAGGATGGCCTGAGCCCTGGCTACATCATCGCGGACCGGCAGGACATAGAGTCAAAACCAAAAATTCGCCGACACCCCAGTGGGTACAACTGCAGAAAGCCTAGTCTCAGTCGTAGTTGCACGAAGGCCAAAACGAACAGCGGCAGCGTGAGGTATGCCACCCTGAGTGAGAGCGCTATTTCGAGGAAAACGAATTCCAGGAATGACGTAATATCACTTCCTGGCTTCGGCCAGGGGGCACTCCGTGGAGCTGGACGTGTGCACATTGACTGAACAGTTAGCGCATCGTATTGTCTGGTCGCGCTCGAGTGCGGATGTCATCGGAACCGGATCAGACTCAGATATATTATCACCCCGGCTAATTTCGACTGGTATTGCATACTTGGCCAGGGGCGGGTGACCCAGCGGCTCTGCAGCAGCGATGGAGCATGCCGCAATTAAGCGATACATTCCCAAAGCCCTGACAATTTCTGCACTGGGTCACACCCGTCTTTCTATCCTTACGGATTGAAATCCTGCAGTTCATCATATACTTCAGGGCATAAATGATATGTCAGAATCCCTGTAAAGGTGGATAAGCCATTTGTCTCATCCCAGTTTAATAACCCGAAGAACTTTTAGGTTCAACTTCAAATTACCGAGATACGTTTTGAGGCGTGATTCCTCAACAATATCGGATAGTCCCAGAAGGTGTAGGTGAAGGTGTAGAACCCTATTCCCGCCACCTTCAAAATATCCTTCACCGAGTTATAGTCCTCGATGGTATTAGTCCTAACCTTAACAAGAGTATGCCCTAAAATTTCCATTTTTTGCCACTTTTTGCCGAAACTGCACGCACATTACACTGTGCGACATTTGACGTAGCATTGACATTGCTTTGATTTTTGTTTGTGTGTTGCAATGGTAGGAAAGTTTTCTCTTCACTTTGCCAACACACGAGGGCTGCGAACGAATTTTTTTAGTGTTTACTCCCACATTAATGTTCACCGGCCTGATATTCGAGCTCTTTGTGAGACCCAGGTGTGTGAGGATTGTGAGCCACAGGATTTTCACGTTCCTGGGTATCACGTTCTTTCTCTTTTTGTTTCCCACAGAGGCCTTGTGGTTTATATAAAAAATGGCATAGTGTTTCAGAGTCAGCGTCATTTGGACTCCCAAGATCCGGAATTTAACTCCCTTTGGGTTAAATTTAGGATTGAAACACATGTCCTTCACTTCGGATTTCTTTATAGGAGTCCCAATGTGGAAAGGGAGGCATCCTTTAATGGCTTCGACGCCCTTTCTGACTCCATATCCAAAATTTTGGAGAAATATCCGGACAGTGAAAATGCTGTCGCAGGTGATTTTAATGTCCATAACTCCTCCTGGCTAACCCATTCGAAGCATACGACTCCGGAGGGCAAATACGCTGAGCTCTTCGCCGCGCACAACAACCTGGCGCAATTAGTGAATGAACCGACGCACATTCCGTGCGTTCAAGGGCTCTACCATAATTTACTTGACCTATTCTTAACTTCACACCCTGAAAAGTATGAAGTTATCACTCTTGCACCTCTTGGTAATTCGGATCACTGTGTCATTTCGGCATCCTTCTCGTATTCAGCTCTTCGACTCGTTTCAAACTCAGCCCCGAAGCGAACAACTTTTTCCTACGAAAAGACACGTTGGGCTGAGCTCAACAGTTTTTATCAGCATTTTAACTGGGAGCTTTGCTTTCTAGATAATGACATTGATGCTGCTGCTGAAATGATTGTAAAGATAATTTTAATCGGTATGAAGGCATTCATTCCGACAAAAAACATTTCGGTTAAACCATATGAAAAATGCTGGTTTAACCAGACATGCAAGAATGCTGTTAGATCTAAAGAGGAAGCTTTCAGTGAATGGTGTCGAAATAAAAACGTCCACACTGAAATGCTACGCAAGCAGGCAAGATCAGACTGTGCCAAAATACTTCTACGCGAACAATTTCTTCACGAACAGCGTATTCGTGCTAATGTCCTCTCTTTCCCTAGGGGAAGTAAGAACTTTTGGTCATTTGCGAGAAGAATAAAGAATAGTTCTTCTTCTATTCCAACTCTTGTCAAAGATGACCACTTATTCACTGAACCGGCTGATAAAGCAAATCTTTTGGCTGAAATGTTTGCAAGGAATTCTTCCTTGCCGGAATGCAATCAACCACTCCCCGTAGTAGATAACGTATCTGGCTTCATGCCTGAAATATTTTTTCGAACACGGGGAGTTAAAAAGGTTCTCGCGAATCTCGACGTAGGTAAATCCCCGGGTCCGGATGGTATATCAGCACTGGTTCTAAGTAAGTGCTCTTCAACGCTGGCTCACCCACTGCGCAACCTTTTTAATCTTGCATACCGCAAGACACACCTTCCGGCGTGTTGGAAGGTAGACAACGTCCAGCCTATTCCCAAAAAAGGTGATGCAAGTAACCCCGCCAATTACCGCCCAATTGCTATTTGTTCTGCGCTCTCGAAAGTTATGGAGAGCATGGTTAACCACCATCTTGTGAAATATCTCGAGTCAAATTACCTGCTTAATGATCGACAGTATGGCTTCCGTAAGAGAAGATCTACGGGAGACCTGAGGGCGTTCCTTTCGGAACAGTGGAGTCGATCCATCCACCGGCTTGATGAGAGTAAGGTGGTGGCTCTAGATATTTCCAAGGCCTTCGACAGAGTTTGGCATGAGGCACTCTTGTCGAAGCTGGCTGCTTTTGGTGTTGGTGATAATTTCACTCGATTTATATCGAGTTTCGCACAAGCGGACAGCTGACCCAGACGTATCGTCACTATCTATGGATGGTGTGGATATTGATGAATCAGACATTCTTGATGTTCTGGGCGTGAAAATACAATGTGATGCTCGCTGGGCAAATCATGTATTTGAAGCCGAAGTGCCTAGGCTTTTAAAGCGGTGCAAGAAGTACTTCACTCCATCTGATCTCCTTAATATCTACACCACCTACATCAGGCCGCGAATGGAATATAACTCCCATATATGGGCAGGTGCTCCAAAGTCATCTTTGGAGTTGCTGGACCGTATACAAAGGAGAGCAAAGGTGTTGATAGGGGACAGTAGGGTGTCCAGCTCTATGGCCTCCCTTGAGCATCGGCGTAATGTGGGTTGCGTGACACTGTTCTATCGGTATTTTCACGGTGCGTGTTCCTCGGACATCCGTCAACTTATACCAGATGCGTGGACATTTGGCAGAAGTACGCCGCTTTCAAGGAACTCCCATCCGTTTACTATCTATTGGCCAGTCGATCGCACAACGCACTACAGAGAAAATTCGTTCTTCAGTCGTACGGTATGTGGAATAAACTTCCCGCAGGTGTATTTCCCGCCAATTGTGACATACACCGATTCAAGGCAAATGTAAATAAGCACTACTCCCTCTTTCCACCCTCCTCTACCTAAATTTCCGTCACCAGCACAATGCATTGCATTTATAGGGGGCATCCCCTGAGTGCTGGTCTTTAAAAAAAAAAAAAAAAAAAAATAGGGCCTCAACGAAACCAAAAAATTATGAAAGCCCATTGGCGAGGTTTTGACCGTATTGTAAAGAATCTTAAGCCAATACAACTTTGCAGAATATGACCATATTTATTTGAATATATTTGGGAAACTATAAGTGAATAATTGTGAAAATTATAAAATATTAAAATTATAAAATATTACATTTATACACCAATTTTGGAGTAAGAAATGGAACTTTTGTTGATTAGTGTGTTTTGCAATGTTATAAACAATGTTGTGGGCAATAATTGCTTTTAAAGCAGTTACCCTAAATTATTTAACGTGTGCTGAAAAATTACAAGAAATCCAAAAAAATATCAAACTTTGTTTCGTCATTTGACGAAGTGACGATGTATTTTTTACAAAATGTATATTAGTATACAGGGTGTCTCAGGAAGTTCCGGACAAATTTCTCCAGCGTATTCCTTGGCTGATTTCACGAAGAAAAGTCCACTAGGACCATGTCCGAAAATGCAAGGGTGCAAAATGCCAGCGGGTTCAACATTTTGGGATTGGTGGTCGGCGGGTTGTGGGGTAAAGTTGCTAACTTCTGAGCCAGTGGTCGGATTTGGCTTGTTGGAAAGGTCTTTCAGAATCAATAAAAAAAATTAGAAAAAAGTCAAATCGCCGAGATTCAGAGCTTTCGGAAAAAAATGGAAAAAAAAATTCACATAACCCAAATTTTGTGTTGAAAGGTAGCTTAACACCTTTCCAAAATGACCTAAACGAAGCCCAGAGGTCTTACCGTTCCAAAGTTATGACCATTTTACTGAAATGCAAAAATGTTTGTTTTTGTTTTTGGAAGCGAAATAACAGCACACATTTATTTGGTTTTGTAAATTAACTCGTTTAATATTTTATTTTATTGAAATTTTTGGCTGAAGAATCAAACACATAGGGAAAAATAACATTTGATGTTAAAAGAAGTTTTCAATGTGGTTCCCATTTTCTACTCAACACAATTGCAGCTGTTTGCGAACCACATCCGCCACGTTTAGTTTACTCATCTTTTCACGAACTTTCATTGTAGCTGCCTGAATGCGTGCAAGTAACTGCTCACGATTATGGATCTGCACAGAATACACACAATCTTTCATGTAGCCCCACAAAAAGAAATCAGGCGATTGGTCCAGCTCGTCCAATCCAACGTCGAGGGTAATTGAAAGATCTTAAAGATCTTTCCAACAAGCCCAAAAAAATCCGACCACTGGCTCAGAAGTTAGCAACTTTACTCTACTACCCTCCGACCACCAATCCGAAAATTTTGAACCCACTGCCATTTCGCACCCTTGCATTTTCGGACATGGTCCTAGTGGACTTTTCCTCATAAAATGAGCCAAGGAATACGCTGGAGCAATTTGTCCGGAACTTCCTGAATCACCCTGTCTATTAGTCAACATTATGCAACGATAAAAGACCTACAATTTTGCAGTAGGTTGTAATGACAAATATGTAGTGGTTTAGAATATATTGAAGTAGAATCAGAAGTACATCTTTGATCAACAGCTGAAATCTTGTTTGGCCTATAAAAAAAATTGTGATGATCTGGGCCAAAACGGAAAGGGGTTTTCTGATACATCGTCAATGGACTCTCAACATTTTTTGGTTTCGTTGAGGACCTAAAGAAAAACTGTTCATTTGTTGCACTGTGTGGCACATATACATACATATGATACAGTTCTATTTTTATCTACCTATGTACCTTCGTATGTGCCTACCGCCTTCTTGGCTTCTGACATCGCCTGCTTCGATGTGGTGTTATTCGACATGGCCTGCACCATCTTCTGTGCTGGCATTGCAGAGCTCCAACTTCTCTTTCGTGTTGCACGTGGGCTTCTTGCTCGAGCAACACATCCTTGAAACTAGGCACAGTTTCCTCATCCATGGACTCTTCATCGTCCGTGGAAGCATTCAACAACATATTCTACTCGCCTACTCGCCCTTTCATACTCGTTTGCCATTTTTGCATTCTGTGCACGCAGCTTGCAATGCCATCATCTGTCCCCTCTTCTTAGGCGTTTCGCGATTTGCCTGGAGTTTTATCGCACTTGCAACAACAGCATCCAGGCGCGTCATTACCGCTTCATGAGCCACCTTCATGATTCCTGACTCTCCATCATGTGGTGTCGGCCTTTCCACAGGCTCTGTGGTACATAGAACCCTGGCCCTGCTGTTTGTCTTCCTCTCAGCCACCGGAGTAAGCCCAGTGTCGTTGGGATCAGGCATTGCATTTTTTTTTCTTATTTATCCCAAAAATTTTATCTTAAAAAAGACTAAATTTTTAATTTTATAATTATATTATTCAAGCTCGAGGCCATTCTATCTATATCTCTATTAATAGAGCTATAGTTTTCAAAGTCTTCCTATGATTCCTGGCAAATCTATTAATAGAGATGTAGAATGGCCTGAATAATAGAATTAAAGAGTACCAATAAAAAGGCCGAATAAATAAAAATTATCTCTGATTAATCTAAATTTTTTAAGTTTTCAACCTTTAATATTTCTCCGCTTTTATTTTTTTTTCACTTAACACTTCAATACATTAACTGTTAGAGAAATGGCCAG
Organism: Phaonia tiefii; assembly: GCA_963931995.1. NCBI lineage: Eukaryota > Metazoa > Arthropoda > Insecta > Diptera > Muscidae > Phaonia > Phaonia tiefii. The sequence goes on from OZ008369.1 coordinate 164,902,559, forward strand.
TGTAGCGTAGATTTATTAATAACTTCTGAAATAAGACTGACATTTTGAAGCGGAACATTGTTTCAGTTTTTTTATATCAACAATCACCTAATCAGAACTGCGAATCAAACATTTTTTAATTGGAATTCTGTGAGCGATATGCAGAATAAACTCAAAGAAGCGAAGCAAAGTTTTTATTATTTAACATGAGAAGCTTGTTTCATGTTTATAAGGTTATCGTAACTAAAACTCCCTAGATTTTGTTGAATATGATTGAATTTGGCAGAAATAGACAAATTGTAATACCTAGAATGTCATATTGCATGGATTATTCTTTTCTTGTTAGAGTAGCACGGTTGTACAGCAATATGCCCGGCGAACTCGGGACATTTGATAGTTCTATACATACAGTTAGGAGAAAACTTTACCAGTACATGATGTTAAATGCATGAATAATTGCAAATATCATGATCAGATGTTTGAGAATACAAAATTTATTACGGAATCCTAGATAGAAAATGACGACGGAAATAATCTGGAAATGGTGTCGGTGTTGTCGCCGAATTATAAACGACAGATAAATTGAATCTTCTAGAAACATTTCTCACTACCGCTGACTTTCCTAAGTCTAAGTAATTATTGTTCAAGTCTATCCTGATAGTGGCTTTGGGTTCCCAAGACCAATATCAGGTATGCATTTATTAAGTATTGATATCAACACTAGGTTAATTACAGTTCCCACTAACACTTCAACCACTTTTGCAATAAATTCACGAAATATGTAAAGTGTCCGCCATCTAACGTTTTTTTTTTTCAACTAGTGCTTATTTCGTGAATGTAACACTTACCTCATGTCTGATTTGACAGATAATTAGTTTTATCCTTCCGCTGAACGAATATGGTTGTGTATACGCTTGAACAACGCTGGGAAATATTGCGACATTACTTTGAAAATCATGGTAATGTTGCAGAATGTGTGCGAAAATTGCGTACGGATTTTCTGTATGTTCGTTACCTTGTGAAAAAAGTGAAAGAAACTGGCATCCTCATCGAAAAACCAAAGCGTGAAAAGCCAAACATAGTGCGTACACCCGAGAATATTGCTGCTGTGGCAGAAAGTGTGCGTGAAGCGCCATCAATATCAATTCACCGTCGTTCTCAACAATTGAACATTTCGGACACATAATTGAGACGAATTTTGCATAAAGACCTTGGTATGACGTCATACAAAGTCCAATTGGTTCAGGAGTTGAAGCCAACTGACCATCCAATGCGTTTTCGCTTCGCTAAGCGGGCCTGCGATCGACTTACAGAAGATGCCGATTTTGCCAAAAAAAATCATCTTTTCAGATGAAGCTCATTTTGATCTTGGCGGGTATGTAAACAAGCAAAATTGTCGCATTTGGGGTACAGAAAACCCGCACGCATACATTGAAAAGCCGATGCACCCAAAACGAGTCACTGTTTGGTGCGGATTTTGGTCCAGAGGCATAATTGGCCATTTTTCTTCGAAAATGAGCAAGGAGTGGCCGTTACAGTCAATGGCGATCGTTATCGGGCCATGCTGAACGAATTTTTGTTCACAAAAATTGAAGAGGAGGATATTGGCAACATCTGGTTTCGACAGGACGGCGCTACGTGCCACACAGTCGAAGCTACACTCGATGTTTTGCGCCCAGTTTTTGAAGATCGCATTATCAGCCGCAGAGCTGATGTCGTTTGGCCACCTCGGAGCTGCGATTTGACACCGTTGGACTATTATTTGTGGGGTTCCCTCAAAGATAAGTGTTACGCCGACAAGCCAGAGACAATTGACGCTTTAAAGGACAATATTCGTGAAGCCATTGGTGAAATACAGCTGCACACAATCGATAATGTGCTTAAAAATTGGACCGATCGTGAAGGCTACTACATGGCCAGCCGAGGCAGCCATTTGAATGAAATTATTTTCCATTATTAACCGGAAGGATTGTACTTTCAAATAAAAAAAGAAATTTGAGAAAATATTCAGTAGTTTTTTTTCTATAGCATTTTACAAAAAAAAGTTATTTGGCGGACTCTTTATTAAACCACATCATAGCATCCGCCGCTTATTTTGTGGTATACAAAGATCTACACCTTCAACCCTCACCTCTAGCTCATCAGATTGATGACAGATATAATTGGTTTATTTACTTGGTTTGGAGGTTTGTAAGTTTTTGACCACGTCTTGCTAGTTCCAGCAAACTCCTAATAGCAGCAACCAAAAAATTTCTGGTTTCATTAGTCTTTGTTGACTTTTGTTTATGACAGATATGTAGGTGAATAATGTTAAGATTGTTTCGTAACTCATGAAAATCGATATGATTTAGTACCACCACCTTATTCTTCTAACCTCCATTTAGTTTTTTTTTATTTCGTGTGCCATATGACAGTGTTATTTATTTAAACAAATAATACCCAATTTTTTGTACATTAATATTTCTAACAAACCGAATTTTGGTTTTAAAAATTGTCGTCTGTTGGGACCTCGCTTCAAATTAATTTGTATCCTTCCAAATTGTTATTTTGACACCACCATAAGTCTACCTACACAGTTATGACAACCCAAAAGCCCAAACGCTAATTACGCTAAAAATTATTTATTCATGACTCCGACTTGAAAGTTAAACCAAACCAATTGTGTCAGTAAATAATTTGTTTATGTTTTAATTTCGCGGCATTTATTTTAATATATTATTTGTGGTTCTTAAGCAGTTGTTTTTGTGTTTTTCTTCTCATTTCTTACATCAGGTCAACACATCCATCCCCTATTTTTTTGTGTTGGAAAAGTTTTGGCAAACTTTTTTAAAAGTATGACTTTGTAACACCTTTTAAAGTACAACAGTGAGGGGTAAACAATAACCTTGAGGGAATTTCTCATTTTCGAATTAGGAACAAATTCTGTAACTTTTGGATGTTTTTTGCACTCCCTTGATGTTGGAAGCACAAATATTTTCATATACATCATGTATTTAGTGAAATAAAGTTTAGAATTAAATTCAAGTAGCGAAAAAATACCATCGTTAGTCATCTAAATTCTCTGCCTTTTTTAATAATTTGCTGTACCATGATAGGGATAAATTCAACATTTTTGGTTCTGTTGCTATGATAATAGCAAGGCAGAAAAATACTGTCCAGTGTCGGCGAGGGTAATACAAGTACTGGCCACACAAAAGATTTAGGGATTCTCATATAGTAATTCTGTTTTGATACAGTGCTATTACGTAGCTTCCCGAAGGAGAGATACTCCAGCAGCAGTGTTGCCAGAGACCGAGTAAAAAATTGTGCCAATTGTTGTCAAAAATAGTGCCGTTTGCAAAATCATTATGCTAAAATTGACTTTTTAGTCTTTTTTTTTAATTCTGAGTCCAAAAAAGTTACAGACCCTTCAAGAAATGGGTGCAGCTGTTATACGTTAACCGTTCAGCTTAAAAAGAAGTATTATTATGGTTTTAATTTGTTATATCATGTTTCTTAATTTCATATAAAATACTACCTTATACTATTTTAACAATTTCAACGAAACAACGAAAGCCAATATAAGGGTGATTTTCAGCTCCATTAATTATCAAATTTTTTAAATAAAACTTCAAAAAAATTTATTTATAATTTTGTTTGAGATCCATTGCTGTTAACAATTTCTTCCAATCAAAAAGAATTTCCCAAATTTTGGATAATTTATTTTGGAATCCGTTTAACTTATCATAGAGAAGAGTGATCAAATCGTCCCTACTTCGAAATTCTCTTTGTCTGATAGTACTCTAATAATGACCAGGAGATTTTCTCTGGAGTTTATATCTGGCACTTCGAGAAGAACGTCTATCAGATTTTGACCATTTTACAAAAGTCACATATTGAAGGCACTGTACGGCCCAAAACGAGAAATTTGAAGTTTGTTAATATTCGTCCATAATTTTACTCTAGGTAACAAAAGTAAGTTTCACATAGGTTTTTTTACTCCTCAGTTCAGGAAAGCATTTTGGCATCCTTAACAATAATTTTATAAAGAATTTTGTCATTTATCTCTATAAAAAGATATTTTTGAAATGGTCAACCTATTTCTGATATTTCATGAATGTAGTTTTTGCTTTTACGCCTGTGGAGTTACTTTGTTTGCCAGAGTAGTCGGAGTATCAATTGTTTTCGTACGAAATTACTTTGGCATAACAACCCTGTAATTGATTTTTTCACGAAAGTTTCGCAAAGAGGTTAGTGAGTACCAGACAAATATAGCGATAAATATGCTGTAAAAATAGATTTTTCAGATCAATTAAAAGGAGAAACTTTCAATACGAAAAATTGTGCCGTTTGCAAAAATATTGTGCTAAAAAACTGCACTAAAATTAAAAAGATTGGGAAAATGTTGAGAAAATTGAGCTAAACGGCATTTGGCATAATTTTTCAATACACAAGTGCCAAAACCGAAAAAAATTGTGCCAAAACGGCATAAATTATGTCAACATGGTAACACTACCCAGCAGTATAGTACTTGCAGTGTGTGTGTGACAGTGTAGGGGGGTCAGTGTGCCTATGTAGTAGACTTCGCCTATTAGTACAGCACAGGTTTGTGCCTTTTCAGACAAGCCCAAACTCCATGGATGTCCTGCTGGAAAGTAAAGGTGTTAGGGGAAGATAGTTACTATTAACCTGTTCGCTTAAGACACATAAACACGGAAACTGAATCAAGGCCATGACCTCACGGGAGTAAAACCAAAAATGCTCACCTTGCAATGTAGTTACCTTGACACACATTATCATTGGGCTCAATTGCCCAAAGAAAATTGGAGTCACCCATATAAAAAATGCAACATGAGTATTTACTGCCAATGAAAGCAAAACCAAGAAACAAAGTTAAATACCAAAAGAAAACCAGAATAACAAAAAATTAATGAGTTATGACTATGTACAGATTCTGCCTCGCAACAATCCATAGAGTGCGGAAGTACTTATAGTTTTTGTCGATCCCTTGGTTTAGTTCATTTTTTGTAGCAAATGTAGTGAAGTAACGGTTTTTGAAAGTTACAACTAGAGATGTGCGCGTGCCTAATTTTCTAGCCACGACCCGACACAAGCGCAAAGGTGATATTAACAAACACGTACAGGAACTTAGTAATTACTAATACGCACGAAAATTTAAAAAAGAGTGAAACATTAGGTAAAAGGTTATACTAAGTTTGGGGAAATGTGTGTACCAACAAAAGGATATATAACAAGGACAAATTAGTTTTTAATTTTTCGGAGCATACGTAACGCACTATTGTTGCCTCTTGCAATTAAATTTGTTATAAACTTGAATTGCAGGTCGCTTTTTAGAACTCCTCTTTGTATGTCTCCTTTTTGTATTTTGGTTGACATTTTGGACGAAGCGCTGCCGATACTTGATTTTTATTGAGTGTAGTAGTTTATTTTAAATTTATGGGGGCAGAAGTCAATCGAATTATACTATGTATCTTAACTAGTGTATTCAAAAAACCGGTTTTTCAAAAATGTCGGTTTTCGGTTTCTTCGAATATTCCGATTTTGGCGAAAGCGGTTTTCGGTTAAACCGAGGTGTAGAAACCGGGTAATAACCGGTTTCGGTTTTAAAAACAAAATGGACAACTATTCGCTTTATACACATCGTTTAATTTTAATTCGTCAATTTAAATTTTGAGATCGACTATCGAGTACACTGCCATGAAAATGCTTGTCAAAATACCGTTCCGAACCGGTATAAAACTGCAGGTCCCAATCAGAGCGTGTCAGCCTTCCTGTCGGTATCTTTTGGGAACAACAAATCAGTGAGCATGGCAAGATAACGCTCGCCATTGACGGTTTCGGCGGCTCCTTCCTGATTTTCGAAGAAAAATAGGCCTATGATGCCGCCATGACAAAAACCGCACCCAACAGTCGCTCGTTGTGAATGCATTGGCTTCTCCTCGACGACATGAGGATTTTTCGAGCCCCAAATGTGACAATTTTGTTTGTAAACATAATCCCCGAGGTGAAATGAGCTTCACCGGGAAATATGATTTTTCCGTAAAAACGCTCAAAATTCTGGGAAAAGAAGTGCGTTAAATGTTCAGTTCTGCCGACTGTGGCGAGTAGATGTTGGCGGCTGTTCGAAAACACTTTCAGCTGGAATGACAATACCACTGAACGCACCGATCGAGCACGTACACGGGTAGTGTTGTCCACTAAGGATACGGATTGACGAATTTGCTACACAAATTGTTCCACAAACTGCGTTTATTTCGTAGATTTCTGAATACACATTACTTTGGAAGAAAGTTTTTAATATTTCCCAATACTTTTCCGAACAAAAGGCAACCCGTTTTGTAAATTTCTATCCTTTCAAAAGTAATCTGTCACTTCGTAGATTACAAACTGGTCATCTGCTTCGAAGTAACGAGGGGTTCAGATTCCAAATTTTACATGGCCCACTCCTTATTTATTTATTTATTTTATTCAACCTATCTGGTCTCATACATATTTGACTTACCCAATTAGGCAAAATAACGGTTGAGTAAATATTCCTTTGGACATTTATTATATATTCTAGTTCCGGAACTTACATCAAAATCGTAGTTGGCAGATATGACTTATATTGCCATTGGACAACTAATCTTTTGTGTCGTCGGATGGGGTTAGTAATCATACTGAGTTATGAAACACACCTTAGATGTGTAACTGTGCGGCGTGACATCAGTTGTGTAAAAACCGAAAATCCAGGTTAATCGACTTGAAATAACCGGTGAAACCGGTTCTTCGAATATAGCAATTTTTAGAACCGGTTAACCGGTTTCGGTTTTGAATACAGACCTGCAGCTTACAGAGGTGAATTCAACTGGTAACATTGCCAACCACGGACATGAAAATAAATAATTTGTTGGTCTAGTTGTTTGTGATAAAGCGAAAACGAATAATTACCCAATATTTAACTGTGTTTAATTTTGAAGATATGTTTTCGTGCTTTTTCGATTCACGCATTAAATTTAAATATCCTGCACAAACACATCGTGTTCAAAATAACACATCGCAACTTCAAAAAAAAATCAAAAGGTTGTTGTTTTGAATCAGATTATTATTTTTTTTGAAAGATATAAGTTTTACCTTTTAAGCGAACCACACACTTGTCATTCATGAGCATGAACATCAGCTATCGTTGACGTTTATTGTCGGTTTACCGCCCTTCTTCACACCATTTAAGAATGTAATCGATGTTGTTCGCATCACCATCATGTTCACAAAATTTTTGGATATTATTTTTTCAAATTCCCCAGTCAGATAAAAAGTTATCGACTAAGCTCTTGCTCATGAATTACAAGTCTGTGGTTCGCTTTAAACAAATGCGAGTTCGTTTGTTTTCATCGCCAATTATAACAAAGCCGGACGCCGGCCCGATTTGAGTCGGATCCTGTTTTCGCTGATGCGATGCGGATTCGATTCAAATCCGCTTTCGCTGATTCTATTCAAGTAAGCAAAAAAAATTAATTTAATTGTTTTATTTATTTAAACTACCTTATAATATTTTTCTTTTATAACTTGAACTACCCTCACCGACACTGGACCCATATTGGGTCGACAGTATTTTCCAGCCTGGAAATTTCGACTGCATTTTTTTAACAAAGTGATCAGAAAACACACCATTTGCACATCCTCTTTGTTACACGATACCTGTTCGATTTCTATGAACACATTAGTAAATGTTACATTGGAAAATAAAAAACGTTCAATAATATGATGACGTTACATTTAAATAATATTAATACTTAAAATTATTTAAAGACCAGCAAGCACATGTGTCATTACTTTCTTGCTTAATACTTTTTATTTTATTCCCACAAAAATCAAAGAGAATGCAAAGCAACAAACACACGTAAATACATACATTGCTATGTTCGTACATACGCTACACAAGTTCACACAATTTTAGTTGCTCTCTTGCTATCTCATTTTTATATACATATAACCACGTCATTAATCTCTTTGCTCTGAGAGTTCTCCGCACCCACACAAGACAACTATTCGCTGCCGCTACATCAGCGTGTGTTTTTTTCCGCAGTCTGACAATATGTGTTTCGCAGTTGGATAAATCCGTTATCTTTATAAGGGTGGGTCACCCTTATCATTTAGGGGTATGAAAAATAGATGTTGGGCGATTCTGAGGCCTACCCGATTTGAACACATAATTTCATACAAATCGGTCCAGCTGTTTCGGAGGAGTTTAACGCAAAACAATCTATGTGTTCGCAGTCGGACAATCTGTGTGATCGCATTCGGACAAACTGTGTTTGGATGTATTCACTTTGTGAATTTAGTAACTACCCTTGCCTATAGTTATTGTTTGTCTTTCGCATTGTTTGTCTTTGAACTGAACAGACGTGTATTTTAAAGCTCAAGCAAAAATTGGATTTTCTTACATTGAACGCGCGAAATAAAATATTAAAAATATTTTTTTTTGTTGAAACTAACTTTTAAACGTTGTCCGACAAAGTAAAGGATCCATGGTAGGCATGGATCGAAGGTGTGGAAAGTGTATGTGCAGTGTGGCGGTTATTGTCAGAACATCTTTCATATGAAATGTGCCGGTCTATCTAAATATGAATGCGACGCAATTTTCAAATGTCCAAATATGAAGTTTATATGTGATGGGTGCTTGGACTTTATCACTCTTACAAACGAAAACTATAAACAGTTGTGCAATATTGTTAAAGAAACTGAAGAAAAAATAAGTAAAGAAATTTCGAAAACAAGTCAAATGGTTGAAGTGAGAGTGGATGAAGCAGAGAGAGAGATTGTCAACGAAATTACAAAGAAAACAGAAAACATTGGAAGCGAAACATATGCAAGTAAATTGAAAACTCCATCCAATAGTGCTCCCGTTATTCTAAAGCCAAAAAACAAGCAAGATTGTGAAGTAAAAGAGAAGGCAAATAAAGAGAAGATTAAGCCATCATCTCTTAACTTGAAGGTTGGTGGAATTTCAAAGAGAAGTGATGGAGCTGTCGCTATTAAGTGTCAAACCGACATCGCTCGAATTGTTTTATCGAAAGAAATAAAAGACACAATGGGAAACGATTATGAAGTACAAATCCCAAAGATGCGAAAACCGAAAATTTTAATAACCGGGTTAAACGAAGAACTTGAGAAGGATGTAATTAATAAAAATCCAAGAATATATAATGAATATATAATGCCGACGGAGAAGAATTTAAACAAATTATGAGAGAAGGAAAAATAAACGTTGAGTGGGATAGATGTCCCGTTTATGAGAGTTGCCACGTAGTAAGATGTTTTAAATGCTGGGGTTTTAACCATACATCAAAGACATGTAAGAACGAGAGTGATATATGTGCAAAGTGCAGTGCAAGTGGGCATACGTATAAAGACTGCAAAATGATACTACAAAGTGTGTAAACTGTGAGAAAGCTAAGGAAAGACTAAATTTGAGCGATATTGACTCTAATCAAGACTGTAGGAGCGCGGATTGTCGTATTTTGCAAAGGAAAAATAAAATTGAAGCTAATAGAGTAGAATATTAGCAATCAAATTCTCTGAAAGGATTATATCTAAACATCGCAAGTATTTGTGCCAAATTTACCGACCTTGAAGCAATATACCTCGAAGAAGATGTCGATTTTATATGTGTAACTGAAACTCATTTAACATATGATATTGGAGACGAAGAATTTGGTTTGGAAAACTACAAACTATGAAGATGTGATAGTGAATCGCGGCATACAGGTGGTGTTTGTTTTTATGTAAAAAATAATTGGAAGGCTAAAATAATAGAAAGTATTTCAATCGGCAAAATGATTCGGTGGTTACATATAAAAATACAAAACAATAATAAAATGTACAATGTAATAGGAGTGTACCGATCTCCACATAAACAAAATTCGCCTGAATCAATATTTATAGAGTTTTTCGAGAACAAGATGGAAAGCCTTAAAAGTAATGACAATCAATTAATACTTGGTGACTTTAACATAGACTGGTTTAATAACAACATAAGTAAAGTCAAGTTGTCGGAAATTATAAAGGATAATTGTTTTAAACAAATAATAACTTAACCAACATCTACACTAATTGATTACGCAGTTTCAAATATGGAATACATGACAGTTCGGACAAGTCCTGGAATGAAAATTAGTGACCACGAATCTTTCGAAATAAATATACTCATAAAAGAAGAAACTGACGTTGTTAAAAGGAACAGTATAAAATATTTGAAGTATAACAATTCAATTTTTCGAAATAATTTGCTGTGTAGTGTTTTAAATGAAACCTCTCGAAACTGTTCTACAAATGAAATAAATAATCTGTTAATTACAAGTATAGACGGTTCACTAAGCCCAATGTTAAAAAATATATCTTTAAATAATTGTAAAAATAACAAGTGGTTTAATGTAAACCTAAATGAAATGAAAGGAAACAAAACTGCACTATATCAAGCGGCTATTTGGTTTAATGACGATTGGCATTGGAGCAATTATAAACTATATAGAAACGAATATGTCTCAGAAATCGCACAGGCAAAAGAGGCGTTTGTGAATAAAAAAATCGACAATTGTTTGGCCCAAAAATCTATGTGGAAAGCTATCAAAGAAGTTGACTTAAAAAAAGACTCTAACAAAATTAATGAAATAATAATAAATGGAATAAAGATTTCAGACGAGAGTAAAATATGCAACGATCTTAACTCGTTTTTTGTTACCAGTATACAACATATTGTGATTACAATACCATATGTTAAATATGAAAATTTAATCGAAGAGAACCCAAACCTACAATTTAAATTTACTTTTATCGACATAATAACTTTAAAAACTATAATGAAATCAATGAACAGTACGAAAGATCACCATTATGTTACAGGCAATATGCTATTGGAAAAGTTTTATATACTTGGAACACATTTGCACCATCTAAGCACATCATCCTTACACACGGACGTTTTCCCGGAAGATCTCAAAGAATCATGCATAGTACCAATAGAAAAGATTAAAAATACAAATGATCCGAATGAGATTCGTCCCGTCAATATGTAGATGACTCTCAGCAAAGTCCTAGAAAAAGTAGTACATCATCAGCTGAATAAATATTTGGATGAAAACAACTTGTTGTACGGGAAGCAATCCGGGTTTAGGCAACATCATAGCTGCGAATCACTACTTAATCTTGTAGCAACACAATGGAAAGCAGAAGTAGCCAACAAAAATTTGTATTGTAGCGGTGTTTTTAGACTTAAAACGAGCGTTTGAAACCATAAACCGAGATATTTTATCGGATAAATTGGAGAGGTATGGAGTAAAAAGCAAGGAGTTACAATGGTTTAAAAGTTACTTGGAAAACAGAACTCAGAGAACAAGATGTGGAGATCATTTATTAACCGTTTTAAATGTCAATGTAAGTGTCCCTCAAGGGGCGATTTTGGGAACTTTATTGTTCATTATTTATATCAACGACTTAGGAAAAGTACTAAAACACTCAAAAGTGTGCATGTTTGCGGATGATACTTTGATTTATATAACCGGCAAGGACCCAGAGGAATGTGTACGAAACCTAAATGAAGTACTGAAAGAAGTTGAAAAATATCTTAAAATTAATAAACTAAAACTTAACACGAATAAAGCGAAGGCTATGATTTTGAATGGTAATACGGACCAACATATATGGCTAGAAGGCGTACAAATTGAAAATGTCAATGAAATGAAATATCTTGGAATCGTTATTGATAAAGACTTAAAATTTGATAAACATTATAACTATATATGTAAAAAGTTTCGAAAAAGATTGCGTTTCTGGGAAGAATCCGAAGTAAAATCTCAACAATTACAGCTGTAAGAATCTATAACACAATGGTAAAGCCACACTTCGAATATGGCTCAACCCTTTTATTCCTTGGTAGCCGACAAATGAAGGAAAGACTACAAAAGTTGCAAAATGAAGGAATGCGATGTATCTTACGCTGTCAACGGTTAACACCGATAAATCATATGCTGAACAATCTACAATGGCTCTCTGTAAACCAGAGATTGACGATGAATGTATTGATGTTTGTTTTTAAAATGAAGAACGGGTTATTACCAAAATCTCTGCAGGACCAACTGGTATATGTTTCTGCTGTTCAACCGTTTAACTTAAGAAACTCCGGCGATTTTAGGTTAACATTTAGTTCAACGAATTTCCACCAGAATGTTCTACTCTACAATGGTCTTAAATTATTTAATCAAATGCCAAATGAAATTAAATCTGAAAATAATTTTTTTAACTTTAAACGAAAAACAATAACATATGTTAAACTAATGTATTAATTTAAAAAATCCATGATTGTAACATTTCACATATCTCTAAATAGCCTAAGGGCTAAATAAATAAAATAAAAACATCCCATGAACGGATTGAGGAGAAATTCTCACAATCCGTGAAATGTGCGCTTTCGAGTTTTTACACTCACTGTTTTACACGGGTTCCGAACGGTATTTTGGGAAGCTTTTTCATGGCTAACTACTCGATAGTGTCGACGTCACTAAGCGAGGTGACCGCCGTCGAAAGGAAAATTAAGCGAAATTTACATAGGACTGTCTTTCAGTCGCTGCCTAACTAATTTTACTGACACTTTTTAAATGGGTCTCAGAGATATTAAGAGTTTTTTTTGGATTTAATTCTGTTAGGTTTGAATGGAATAAGATATCATGATGAAACTTCACATACTTAGCGCAGAGGTATTTTCCAGACGATATGGAAGATTTTGGATAACTAGTAGGTACTGTGCAACTCTCTAAATTTGATCATATCGATCATGCCAAATTTGTAATTGACTGCAAAAGTGCAATTATGAGCTGATTCCAAAGATACTAAATAAAGGGGTTTTCAATAATAGCGCAACAAAATTTTTTTAAAATAAAACATAACCGGTTTAAGACACCAATGTAATTGTTTATTCCTATGAAAGTACGTTCGATGTCATTATGTATGGAACTCGATTTCTTTTACATGACCACCACGGGCATGCTTGCAGAAGTCCAGACGCTGAACCCAATTTTCGACGGGTTTCAAGCATAAATCGGCCGATTCTGCTGCAATTTCACGTTCGATATTCGTACGAAGGTCATCAATCGACGTAGCCCCACAGGAAATAATCTAACGGCGTCAAATCGCACGACTGAGGCGGTCAATCGTCTGGGCCATTTCGTGAGATAACACGTTCACCAAACTTGGTTTCCAATAAATTGATTGTGGCATTCGCTGTGTGGCTTGTGGCGCCGTCCTGTTGGAACCACATGTCCTCCAAGTCCATATTATCCAATTGCGGCCAAAAATATTCGGTTATCACTGAACGGTAGAAATTCGCATTCACAGTAATGTGCCGGTCTTGATCATCCCGGAAGAAGTACGATCCAATGACGCCGCCGGCCCATATACCGCAGCAAACCGTATTTTTTTCGGAATGCAATGATGACTCATGGATTACGTGTGGATTACTGTCTGACCAATAACGCATATTTTGCTTATTGACGAAGCCATTCAGCCAGAAATGAGCCTCATCGCTGATTGTTGAGGCCTCTTAAAGTAGGCCTCTTAAAGTTGAGGCCACTGACTGGTAAATTTTAATAATTTCGACTCGTTGTTGGCTCGTATATCTTTCCATGATGAAATGGCAAACCTTACTGAAGAGAAATGTCAAAAGAGCGGGAAAAAATATGGCGTCGTTTGCTGTCCCTATCGATTTACTTTTGTAGCGTCTCTGTTGAAAAACCCGTTACCTGCAAAAAATATGCATACATGTGTGGGTTATATCAAACAGTTTAGGAGATACTTAAGTTATAAGAAAACAAATTCATTTTTTTTGCGAGGTTGGGCCTTGTTTTTAACGGTTCGATGTCATTATTTCTCCGATTTACTAATTGTGTATTATTTGATTGCTTATAAAATTCTAAATAAACTAGTGGAATGGTCGGTGCAAATATATTACTTCAAACAAAAGTTAGACACTTCTAAAAGAAAACTTCCAATAAAGGTCAAAATAATTATTTTTTTTCTTCCTGCAGGTGCGAATTTTTTTTATATTTCACATGGAAGACATAATATAGATGCGGCTAGTGTTCTCTTTGAGTCATTGTGGCCAAAGGGACCTCCCGGTAGGTCCTTTCAGAATTTGACCATTTTTCAATACAAACAAATTATATTTCCAAAACTTCTGAAATGGCAAAGCACCAATTAGAAAATGTATGCCATATTTTGTTAACCCCATATGTTAACTTCGTACCCAAAAACAAGTATCATATCCCTGCGGTAAATAGAGTCATGGCGACCATTTAACTAAAAATATCCCCAATTTTGGAACATATTTTACCCACTTTGGGAATTTGACTATTTTGTTGACTATAATGCCAAAATTTCATTATGATATCTCAATTTGTGAAGATTTGACCCAATATTCAATAAGATTTTTTTCCCTCTACAGTTTCATTAAATTTTTAATTTTACGTGAAATGAAGCACAAAACCTGATTCTCTATTCACTGTCTGTTAAATATTCTTAAACCCCGTGTTCTGCCCTTTCTAAAATAGATTAGCTTCTGTATAAAAAGTGTATTTTTCTGCTTCATAATTATAATAAGGTTTTCCTCGCCCAGAGCAAACTCCGTAGACCATGAGATTACGCATATATGAGGGCTATATCAAATCAAATCGGTTGTAAAATATGACTAGATGAATAAATTGCGCCGATAAAATATTAATTTTACCGGTAATATTTTCTTAATTTAGGTTATACTTCAACAGATTTCGTCTTTGATACGAGCAAGTAGTGCTCATCTATCCCCACTGAGATTACAAAATGTGGCTTTTAGAGCGGAAAGTTTTAAATTTAAGAGGTGACTACCACTACCCAAATAGCCATGTTGTAACAGATCATATTTAAACTACTACAGTTGATTGCTGTTATTGTACTATATTATTTCAGTAAAATATTCATCGGTTTCTAGTATATCAAAAAGTTCTTTAAGTTCATCATCGTAATAAGTAACCGTATCATTATTGTTCCATTTCATCCGTATTGCTGTCAGACAGGATGGGGAAGTTCCTGGTTTTGAGCCCCTCTAGAACATTTCCTTGTGTTAAATGGTTGGATCCGATTGAAGTCAGAATTTCTTGCTTCCTGTGCCTCTTTGGTAAGTTCAGCCAGTGGAAGAATATATGATTCTAGTATCTCACGCCCATGACAAATAACTTTATGAAGGGCAAGTGTTTGTTCCCTCCAGTCATATAAAAAGCGCTGACATTTCAAGGTATCGATTGCAGAAGATTCGAATTTAATTGAATTTCTATGATGTTTACTGTTTATTGCTGGCAATATTACTTGAAATCTACGACTTCACTGATTTTGGATATTTCATAATTTCCAAAAAATCCTCTAGACGTGTTGCCATCGTTTGTACTTCCATGCCCTTACTAATGGTTTGTCAATGTTAAAACCAGTTGCCTCTTTAAGTTGTACTTCTTTCCGCGGATGCTCTCATTTCAATGAGCTCCGTATTATTTCTAACATTTCCCAGTTGATTTCCAGGCTGACTTATATACTTAAGATCTTAAGCAAGATGAAGAATGTATTCCATAAATCGCGTACAGGCATGCAATGGAGATATACCAAATTCTAGAAACTCCTTTTTAATAGCAGTATTGGTTGGTTGGTTGGTTGAAAAGCACACTTAGCACACTTAGGCTAAAGAAGCCCATTGTGATACCTGCAGTTTCCTCCATAGCAACTATGGACTAGTCGTCTAGACAATTTGGCCTTTCAATAAATTTGTCTATAAGACCTACAGGAATATCCTGTAGGACTACGGTGCTAACTAAATGTGTTCCGAATATCCTACTTCTCAGTCCTGCAAGAGCAGGGCAATCCAAGAGATAGTGTTTCGTCGTTTCCTCGTCATCTTCCATGCAGTTTCTACCTCCCAATCTTAGGGCGTGTTTTCCTACAATACAATGTCCCGTAAGTGTTCCTATCATTGTGGATAACCTGCCGCTCGGCAAGTTAAGTAGTTGCCTAGTCCTCGTCCTGTCAACCTGTGGCCAGAGGACCCTGCCTTGTTTGCAAGTTTAAGTAAGTCTCCACTTGTCCTTGAACATATTATCGGCCCACTGCCTGATCTGCAAACGGCAGGCAGAGATTGGTATACTAACACCTTCTTTTGCCGGAAGAACCTGTGCCGTAGTGCCCTGTTTAGCTAACGCATCCGCAACGCAATTCCCTGGAATGTCGCTATGTCCCGGTACCCAGATGAGCCTGATGTCAAAATACTCTGCCATCACCCTAAGTAAGTGAGTGATGAGTGGTATTCTTTCACCGTCAGGGACGTAGCAAACATGGCTTCCAGGGATTTTATGGCAGCCTGGCTATCTGTGTAGATACATATTTTCCGGAGGGTTGTGACACTACTTTTCAGTAGTTCAGCAACCTCCAGTATGGCGGTAATTTCCGCCTGAAATACACGACGGTGATCAGGCAGCTTGAAGGATATATTTACATTTAGGTCCGGTGAATGGACCCCATAGCCTAGTTGCTCGTCCAACTTTGATCCATCCGCAAAAAATCTGATACTACTGGTGTCCCCTTCCAGTGACTTTTCCCAGGTATTCCTGTTCGGAATAGATGTCCTTAGATTTGTCGCTGGTAGAAGGTAGGGGATACAGTAGTCCGTTTTTACGGGAATAGAGTTGATCCGGTGTAGTAATTTAATAGTCGAAATTTGATAAGTGGATGGACATAATCATGAAAATTAAAACCACAATGGCAGGACCTCCACTAAACCACTAAGATGATCTAGGAGAAAAGGCTAGACAAAAAGACGATCTAAAATATTGTCCACCCGTTCAAGAGAAGAAGTCAAGGACGCTTTTATGAATGTGTTGAAAAGAAACAAATGCACTTAAAATAACCGATATTCTTTCTGAAGCAACTCGATTTATGTGCAGAGGAAGCCATTGCGCTAATACTGGAACTGGGCCCAAGTTGAAATAAATATGTGACACTAAGGAGGGCATTATGTAACAAAGGACACCATATATTACCACCATACCAAGCTCTTTGGAAAATAGAGAAACTATTATACTATTATTACCCACTGAAACAACCATAGAAAGAGCATCCGTTGAATTGGCACAGTTTCTTGAAAATACGGCGTCAAGAATTCTTGATACGTTTTCCAATAATGAACTTATGGAACTCGACAAATCTGACGGTACCTTATTTTGCAAATGCGGGTGTGATGGATTATCCGCATTGTCGGAATACAAACATTCAACATCAACGCAAAGTACAACCCACTACAAAAGTGTGTTCATGGCATCACTGGTTCCATTACGGCTAAGATACTACCCTCTTCCATCGACATCTAACTCTGAAACTACCGCTAAATATGTATGGAAAAATTCCACTCCAGAATCAAAGGCTTTTTGCAGACCCATCAAATTGCAATACATGAAAGAAAATAAAGCAGACACTCAAAATTATATCTGAATCACTAAACATTCAATTGATGAAGTAAATCCTGTGATTATTCGAATTTATGTGATTATTCGAATTTAATAAACACTTCGAACTTCACCTTACAATTATTGATGGAAAAGTAAACAATGCCATAACGGAAACGGAATCTGTCTGGAAATGTTCACTATGCGGATTGAAAAAATCTGACTTCTCGATATACTGACACTGCTATTGAAAATGAGTTTCTAGAGTTTGATATATCTCCTTTGCATGCCCGTATACGATTTATGGGATACATTCCTCATCTTGCGTACGATCTTAAATATAGAAGTCGAGCTGGAAATAAACTGGCAGATGTGACACGGAGCTCATTGAAATGAGAGCAACCGAGATTAGAAGAATACACATTGAATTTAAAGAAGAAACTGGTCTTAACATTAACGAACCATTAGTGGGATATGGAAGCAGGGCCTGATTAACCATGTGGGGGCCAATAAGCAATGCAATTCTCGGGGGCTCTTTTCCCTATACTAACTTCTACCACAATGCAAATATCTATAATTTTTTTACTACATTACGAAGGTCTGTGAATTGTGAATTGTTTTTCAAATACATTAAAATAAATTTAATTTCGGGTGGTTAGTGATTTTAAATCGAAAATGGTGTTGTAAAGTATAATATGTTTAAATATTATATTTTCCAAATTTTTTTGAGATACAAAAACGTTTAAATTATCTTGAAAGTTGTTGACCTTTCCCAGTATATCATTTTCAATCGCCATTGTCGACCATGAAATTAAACGGTTCGGAGACACTGATATACGAATGCAGTTTTTTTTTTATTAGTTTTGATTTCGAAAAGAGTCGTTTTCGTTTGTTTTATGTCATCAGACTTCTATGTAGAGTATATATTTGCAATCTAAATAAAACCAATTTTTCCGACTAATTCTGATATTAGACAATTCTGAAAAATTTCGAAGCTTTCACGAAAATTCGATGGAGTTATAAGTTATTTTCTGAAGTGGAAACTTGTGTTTTTTTTCAAATTAATTTCCAACCCCTTCTATATATTTACACACATTCCGATCTTACTGACGAAATTCGATACGAAGTCTGAACGTTGTGTGTGGACAGTAGAACATGCTTTTTATTTCCTTCTCAGTTTGTCAGTTATCGAAGAGCATTTTTTATTAAAGTGAGTGTGAAAAAATAATTATTATTTAAAACCATTCAAATACTATTTAAATAAATCTATTTGTTCCGAATTCTTTAAAAAATTGTTTCAAATAATTTTCTGAATTTTTTCAGAAATTTTTTCACGTTAGAACTCCCTTCGAATTTGTCTCAGAATCCGGTAAGAAATCGTTAAGACAAATTGTAAAAACAGTCAGGATTCCCTCCGAATACTCCCTCATATGTTTTTAGGCAAGAATTGGGTTTCCAATTTGGAAGATATGTCAGAATTTCGCTCCGAATTCTTAACGGCCTAGACGCTGGTGACAACATGCTTCACAAAATTGTAGAAAATTTGGGCGTGTGTCTTCTTTAAGCCGAGTACTGACATTTACAAAAATATAACATTTGACAAGTAATCTATTTGACTATTAAATAAAATCTACCGCTGGACAGCGAACGGTGAAATAAATCAATCCGCAAATTTTTATCAATACATCATTTATTATTTTTCTGCCTGCACCTTGTAGGAGAACAGAGAGAAAATTAAAAACGGCGCGAGAGAAATAGTAAATAGAGAAATGTCTCCTCTCAGTTGAAATGGTTGGCCACATTTCCATTAATTGTGGCAAAATATAAAATATACTTTGATATAATATAATATAAGCCAAGCCCAAGCCACTATATGTGACCTGGTCTACGGAAAGGGGGCTTAGGTGTCAAAAAATCAATTTTCACTTTTTGGTTGATTCGGATGGAAGATGAGATGCTTTTTCAGGTGGTGAAAAGCAGAAAATCCTAACTTGCTTAGAAGTGTACTAACACTCATGTTACATTTCATGCGAAATGGGAAGACGATAATCAACAGAAACAGTAAACGTCACTTCTTCAGTGTTACTTTTTTAAATGTTCCACACTAGCAACTTACACGATGAACTATAATAATATTCCGACCAACAACAACACTTACTGGACCAACAACAACACTTACTGGACGTCCGGCGCGGAGAACAATTAACGAGATAATGAGAAACTGACGAAACGAGTTGCTTACTTTTAACAGCTTTTTCACAGAAAACTAGTTTTCGCACGTAAGCTCCCTTTTCGTAGACCAGGTCACATATATATCTACAAAATAGCATTTCTTCCACAAAAAAAAAAAAAAAAAATAAAATTTCTCTAATATCTAAAGAAGAAAAACTTGGGCACTTCATATTCATCGAATTTTATAATATTAGATGAAATGAGCATGTTAAATAAAATCTCGTAATCAAATATAATCGAAAACTGTATTTTAGTCCTACACTCGATCGTTGCCTCGACGATTTTTTCAAAGAAATTACAGTCTTTATAAAAATTCTAGCACTCTACATTCGTAAATTTAGAAACACAGAGTAAAGTTTTTTAAATTAAATTCTCGATTCACAAATCACAATTATAGAACGAGTGTTCCGAAAATTTCGTTAATAACACAGTACGACAAAATCAAAATTTTTGAGTACACATGAGAAATGTTAACAGAGTATGAAAATGGGCTTAAATAAAAATAAATAAATGGTTTCCCATTACATCCCATGAAGGGACAGGGGAGAACTTTTCACAATCACTGAGCTGTGCGCTTTCCAGTTTTCACACACTGATTGGGACCTACAGTTTTGCACCGATTCCGAACGGTATTTTTGAGAAGCTTTTCCATGGCTATATACTCGATAGTGTCGCCGCCACTATGCGAGGTGACCGCCGCCGAAAGAAATTTTAAGGTGGTTAGAGCAGGGTTCGAACCCAGGATCTCATGTACAAGAGCCGCGCACACTAACCATTGCACCACCGGCGGCCATGAAAATGGGCTTAAAATAAAGAAATACGCATCTCGGCGTTTTGCTGTAGCACGTCAGAATTTTGAGAAAATCGATTTTTAAGCTTCGAAGGACAAATAATTTGTTCTCCGCTAGATGGCGCTTTAATTTTCATGTAAAGTTAAAAAATAAATAAATGTAAATGTAAACATAAATATGAAATCTTAACTATTTTGTGTTAAAAATGTTGGTCGTTTATTTCGTGTGTAAGCATCAGAATTTGTATTTTTTTAAGTTTACATAAGTACATAAGTTTACTAAAGCGCCATCTAGCGGAGAAGAAAATAGTTTTTTTTCTATAAAGAAAAATCCAAACTTAATTCCCTTTTCAAAACTGGCTCAAGCATTAAAATCGGTTCACCCATTCTGTTTTTATAGAACTTTTTATAATAGTATTACATTACAAGTGAACCTCCACGGTCCTGCGAAGCTTCAAAATCGATTTTATCAAAATTCTGACGTGCTACAGCAAAACGCCGAGACACGTATTTCTTTATTTTAAGCCTATTTTAATATTCTCTTAACATTTCTCATGTGTACCAGCCACTGTCGTACTGTGTAATATAACAATGCTACGTACCGTATCCAACGAATCCCTCAACGCTCTTTTTCATGCAAACCAGTACTAGCAGTACCGGCAACCTTATGAAAGTAGGGTGGCCATAGCGTAGATTAGTACCAGTACTTGCGCAATCACAATGTAGAATTTTTGAAGCGCTTTGCGTTATAAAAGCTGTCATCGCCTGATTAGTCGGCGTTAAAATCGACCTGAAAAAATTTAATACCATTCGATACTACGACAATTTCAAATATGAGAATTAAAAATAAAAACAATATGAACATTAAAAACAAAACGAAAATGGCAATAATATTGCCAAGGCGGATACAATTCGTCAAATTTAATTTTCACTCGATGAAACATTTTCAATTTGTTCTCCGGTACGCGTGGCCCCTAGCAGCTGCGGGTCCCCTAGGCAGTTGCCTATGCTGCCTTATGGATAATCCGGCTCTGTGTGGAAGTAAAGTACAAACGATGGCAATAAAGGCATGATCTTCTCCATTATCTGGTCCTGCTCTGACAGCAATACAGATGAAATGGAACAATAATGATACTAGTACTTATTAAGATGAGTTGCAGTCTTGGTTGCATTCGTCATAACTTTCGTTTGATCCAATCATTTTAAGAAATCTTCTTGGAACTTCATACTGAAAATCGTATTTTTCGCTTCTAATACAAATTAAATGGTAATATAAGTACCTATGTAAAATTATAGTTAGAGCCGGATATTCTGTGCCCACAAGGAATATCAACTAAAGTCGAGTTAGGACAAAGTTGACTTTGTTTTGTTTACTTCTCGCAAGTTAATTGTTTCTTCATTATAAATTGAATTTAAAATTTGAACATTATAAAATTAATATCATAGGACTTATAAATATTAGTTTAATTAAAGTTCCTTGATTTTAGACAACGATTTAAATTATTTACTATTCTCTGTTGAGCACTGTCCGAAATCGAGTTTAGTTGTTATTCCTATTAAACTCGTTCTACGTCTGCATTGGACTAAGGAAGGAATAACAGCTTCATTGGACTAAGGAAGGAATAACAGCGGATATTGCTTCAAATTTTTTGTTTCCACCGGCATCTCTATATTCAAATACTTCATCCCAAATCTTTGTAGTATTAGTTGTGTTCTTCCATTTTATAAATTGGATGTCAAAGTACTGTGGCCTTTTTTCCTACCAATAGTTTGCTCTTCCATTTTAAATAACTTTAAAATTAAACTTGTATCTTCTTTATCGATACTTGAAATGTTTTTAACAGAAAACAGGTCAATGATTTGTAGTGTTTTTATATTGTCAGGTAATCTAAAATTAATGAAGCCTTTAAGAAAGTTAGCATATTATATATTCATATGAAATCGAACTCATACTTCTGTTTCAATTGATTCATTAGTCCAACAAAGAAGTCTGAGCATTGGTTTCTAATTCTAATTTGTTGTTCACTACTGGAACTTAATTTGCCTGACTCTTTCAATTTGTTGGCGAAAGTTTCGGATTCAAAGCTAAGATAACAAATAAATGAAATATAGGCTTTACAGTATTCAGAAAAAACATCAATGTTAGAATCGTCAAGTACCTCTTTCTTGCATTTCTTCGTCGTTATTGATGTAATATTTGTTGTAATAAGTGCCAAAGTATTAAGAGCTAAAAACAATCTGAAAATCTTTGAAAACACAAAATTTTTTTCTGTTGTAAAATGGTAAATTTTGTAAAGGACCTGTCGGGAAGGCCCGTTGACCAAAATGACTCAGAGAGAGAATTAGACGTATCTACGGTGCGTCTTCTTTATGAAACATAAAAACATTTGCACCAGGAGGAAGAAAAAATTTACAAGCGAAATAATGTCGCCTTTTTGGAGAAAAACAGTAAAAATGGAAACTTTTTTGGAGGTTTTCTTTTTAGAAGTGTCTTACTTGTGTTTGAGGTCATATATTTGCACTAGTAATTCCACTTTCATATTTAGAATTTTATAAGCAATTTAACAATATATATCATTTCTAAATAGGGCTTATAATGGCATCGCACCGTTAAAATCACCGAATCAACCTCGCCAAAAAATGCGAAATTTTTTACTGTTGTGCGGCTCCCCATTCCACCATTCTAAAAAAAAAACAGCAGACAGTTGTCCGAGGCCTTCGGCCACGGACTGTCCTTGCAGGCTGTGTCATAGACACGGCCATTAAGTCTAACGTAGAATACGCCATCCGATAAGACAGAAAACATATATAACAATAAACAACATAAGCAAATGAATTTATTTATTTGATAGTTACTTTTGATAATATATGTACATAAGCTTATGGTAGGAAAAATAGGATAAATATGTTTTTTTTTGTTGTTGTTGTCGTATTACATATACCTACTTACTTATACCTATTTACTTATACCTACTTACTTATACCTATTTACTATAACCTATACCTATTTACTTAAATCGACTATTTGTTGTTGTTGCCGCTATAGGAACTGTAAATTAAACCTATTATTAGGAATTTACACATTACATTAATATATACATATGTATATGTATGTAGGTATAAAACTTACCTATTTGATTGATATTGGGTGCTGCCGCTGCTGTTGCGATTTGTTGCATATTTGTTGTTGATGTTGCGCCTACAAATTAATTAACATTTTTAATAAAAATATATATAAACAAGGGAAGACAAAACTTACCTGAGTATTTTTTTTTATAATTATATATCCATGTTAAATTCAAATTCACATTTAACATTTTGTTTCACTTAAATACATAAGTAAATATACGAAATTTCAATATTTCATCAATCAAAACAACAGCCGAAGGTTTGTGTCCACACTGAAACAGCATCATAGTTTGTGTCCACGCTACAAACTCAAACACTCAACGAAACACCACACATATGTTTGAGTGTATGTGTTTAAACAATTTTCATTTGAGAAATTTAAATATTAGGAAGATATCAACCAATATGAAATGTATATCAAACGAAAGATAACACCTTCTTACTTACTTACTTATCCGGTCTCGGACAACCCCGGGGGGTCAGGGACCTTACAAAACGAAGATAACATATTTCGCCAACCAGTTCGATCTTTTGCTTTATCTCTCCAGTTGGCAATACCAAGTGTACGCAGGGATTCGTCAACCTGATCCCTCCAGCGGAGTCTTGGTCTTCCTATTTTTCGTCTTCCTTCGAGTTCGGTTTCGAAAAGCCTTCGCGCTGGTTCATCTTCATCCATTCTACTGACATGGCCTAGCCAGCGCAATCGCGTTATCTTGATCCGCTTAACTATGTCAATGTCAGGATAAAGCTCATACAGCTCATGGTTCATGCGTCGCCGATACTCGCCGTTGTGCACTATAGGGCCATAAATTTTTCGGAGTATTTTTCTCTCGAAGACTCCTACAGATGTTTCGTCTGCTTGCGATAGGACCCAGGATTCTGCGCCATAAAGCAAGACAGGTTGAATGAGAGTCTGGTACAGCTGGACTTTTGTTACTCGAGAGAGGGCTTTATCTCTAAAGTGCTTGCTTAGCCCAAAATAACATCTATTCGCAAGCACAATTCTCCGTTTGATCTCAAGGCTGACGTTGTTGTTTTTGTTCACGGCAGATCCGAGGTATATAAATTCGTCCACTACCTCGAAGTTATAACGGTTATCAACGTTCACGCTTTGGTCTAATCGCGTGGAGGCCCTGTTCGTTGAAACCATTAATTTTGTCTTGTCCTCATTCACCGTCAGACCCACTTTTGCTGACTCCTTCTCAATTCTCGAAAAAACCGCAGTAACTTCTCTAATTGTGCGCCCAATGATATCTATATCATCAGCATACGCGAGCAGCATGTGACTTTTGCTGCTGATGGTTTTATTCATATTGACTGCAGCTTTTCTCATAATGATCTCCATTAAGATGTTAAAGAGATCGCACGATAGGGTGTCGCCTTGCCTGAGGCCTCGCTTAGTTTCGAAAGGTTCGGTAAGATCCTTACCAACTTTCACTGCGGATTTGGTGTTCGTCAAGGTCATCCTGCAAAGGCGTATGAGTTTTGCAGGAATACCAAGCTCAGACATTGCTTCATAGAGTTTCTCCCGTATCGGACTATCGAAGGCTGCTTTATAATCGATAAATAGATGATAGGTGTCGATTTGTTTTTCGTGTGTCTTCTCCAGGATTTGGCGTAGCGTGAAAATCTGGTCAGTTGTCGATTTTCCAGGCCTAAAGCCACACTGGTATGGTCCAATCAGGTCAGCGATAATTGGTTTTAGTCTTTCGCACATTATACTTGATAGAACCTTATATGCTATGGATAAAAGGCTTATTCCACGGTAGTTGGCACAAATACTCGGGTCACCTTTTTTAAATATGGGACATAGTACACTGAGACTCCAATCGCCGGGCATGCATTCATCTAACCAAATTTTGCTAATGAGCTGATGCATGCACCTTATCAGCTCATCGCCGCCAGCCTTAAACAGCTCCGCCGGTAATCCATCGGCTCCTGCGGCTTTGTTGTTCTTAAGCCGGGCAATAGCTGTTCTGACCTCGTCTTGGTTAGGAGGAGGGCAATCGACGTCGTCGTCCATATTGTGATCGATTGTCCCATCGTCATCGGATATCTCAGGTACTAGTAGCGCGGAGAAATGCTCTCTCCATATTCCCAACATGCTCTGCACATCTGCGACGAGATTTCCGTCTTTGTCTTTACAGAAGGGGGGCCCTGAACCATGTCCATTAGTTCCGTTTTTAACTTTTTGGTAGAATTTTCGGGCTTCGTTCTTCCTTCTGTATGTCTCAATTTTCTCACTCTCGCGTTTTCTCCACTGCCGTTTCTTACGCCTAAAGAGACGGTTTACCTCCTTTCTCTTCTCCCTATACCGCTCAGTTGCAGCTCGCGTTGCAATTGACTGAAGCATTACCATACGTGCAGCGTTCTTTTCGTCATTTGCTATGCGACACTCTTCATCGTACCACGGTTTATTGCGAAGCGGTTTTTCGAAACCAAGTACGGTTGTTGCGGCAGTTTTTATAGAGTCGGAAATGGGTTTCCACTGCGCATCAGGATCGTCATCGGGAGGGGGTGGGTTCTGTGCCAAAAGTTGCGAGAGCTTCCTTGAGTAAGCTGTGGCTACCTCTGGTAATTGCAGCTTTCCGATGTCCAGCTTCCTCTGCGTCTGGTTTCGTACGATTTTCGCTCTACTTAATCTTGTGCGAACCTTTGCTGCTACCAGGTAGTGATCAGAATCGATGTTAGCTCCTCTGATCACTCGTACGTCCATTACACTGGATGAGTGCCTTCCATCAATTACCACGTGATCAATTTGGTTCCTAGTTCTTTGATCAGGGGATACCCAAGTAGCCTTGTGGATGTCTTTATGCTGGAATCTTGTGCCACTGATGACCATGTTTTTTGCCGCGGCAAAGTCAATCAGTCTCATACCGTTGTCGGAACTGTCAGCATGAAGACTTAAATTGCCAATAGTTGGATTAAACACATTCTCCCTTCCTACTTTGGCATTAAAATCTCCTAGTACAATCTTAATGTCATGGCCAGGGCAGCGGTCATACGTTTCCTCTAGGAGCTCATAGAATATGTCTTTGGCATCATCATCTTTCTCTTCTGTCGGGGCATGCACACAAATTAGGGAAATATAAAAATATTTCGCTTTTATGCGGATTGTGGCTATTCGTTCACTCACAGGATTGAACCTAGAGACTAGATGTCGCAGTCTTTTGCCAACTACAAATCCACAACCAAATTCATGTTTTTTTTCATGGCAACTGTAGTATATATCGCAGTTTCTTTTTCTTGTGCAGCCATGTCCTGTCCATCGCATTTCCTGGATAGCGGTAATGTCAGCCTTATAACTTTCGAGGACATCTGCCAGTTGGATACTTGCACCGGATCTATATAGAGTTCTTACATTCCAAGTGCATATCCGTAAATCGTGGTCCTTATAACGTTTGCGGGGGTCGTCAACAAATAGGGGTTGTTTATGTTTTCTGTTTCGTTTTTGTATTTTCACTGCCATTATGAACGGTGGCGGGAGGCAAACCCAGCCCACCGGGTTTTTGCATTTTACCTACTGCCAGGATATTTGATTGCAGCCGCCCATTATGGATCAGACGCTGACCAGGATGCGATATGTTGAACCTGGATTTTCTTCTTTTAGTTTCTATCCGCCGTTGGCCCGTATGTTTGGCTCATCCGCCTTCTAAGGACAAAAGAATATGCCCGATTGTTTGATGAGCTTCAGTGACATCAGTCACCTACTATACCTGATTTGATGCTCATTTGTTTCGCCTTCTCACTCTAGCTAGCTAACGGAGATAACACCTTCATTTACCTATAAAAAAATTTTTAAAAAAAGTTATCTCGCCGTTTCCTCATAATCAATGAAATAAAGATTACAACAATAACAATCTGACATGACTCCCTATACCGTAAGGTAAGACGTATGTTACGTCAAAATTGGTGTTGCTGTTACTGATTATCAAAAGCTGTAAACAATTATATTTGATACATTAAGTTTTGTAGAAATATAAATAGAAAATATTTTAGGAAAAGTGGAAGGAACTGCAAAATCGAGAGATATTTTATCGTTTGGAGTTAAAACAAATGACCTCGACGAAAGAATTTCCTTTACCCCCTTCGATTTTGATGGAATTTAGTGCAATTGTAGATCTGTATAAGAAAATAAGCTGTGCCAATTTCTGGATCTGCGATCGTATTGTTTCGCGAACTATGGCGCCTCGAAAAGTGAGAAAAATCGTGAAAATATTCACATGTGTTTCTGAAGAAATATTTATAACTCTGAAACTCTTGTAATAAAAGTCTTATTATGGTCTTATTTTGTAGGTATTAAAAGGGTCTTTAAAATGTTACATTATATTTTATTCTTGAAAGGTCAAAGGTCATTTTGCATGACCTAAAGTTCGGGAAGATATATCTCAGAAAGCGAAATTTTTAAAATTCTACAAAAAGTATATGTGGCTTCCTAACCGTTTCTTTACGAGTATGCAAAATTTCAAGAGCGCGATTTTTCAAAGACCAGAGATATTAAAGAAAATGTGAACTTTAAAAAAGTTGTAGTTTTGCCTTTCCTTCTGGAACAAAGCAATGATATTTCTGTGTTCCAGGAATCATACGTAGTCCAACAAATCTTTGGCATAGAAATTCTTCTTCATCTTCAAGCTGGACATTGGAAAGAATGGTTGAGGAATTGAGGGATTTCATGCCCGTAAAGTTAAAAAGTTAGTTGAAACAAAAAGCATATTGAGTACTCCCAATCGAAAACCAGAACAAACAAAAATTAGAAATACTACTCCCTCACTCATTCCTTTCAAAAGAACAGGCTGCGTTCCTGGTACAAAAAAAATCATCGTTAAGAGTTAATGAATACTTGGCTGTATGTGATTTTTGCGTCGTTTGCAGTACAAGATTCGGTCAAAGGATTTCATTGGAATAATACCCAAGCAACCCCATACCCAATTGAAATACACTATAAATCAAAGGGGAACATAGAACATCCAAATTATATAGTAATATCTGACTGTCTTGTAACTACATAATTCCGTTGCAGTCCATTTATTTCACCAGAATATGATGCATTTTTAAGAAAGAAATTTAAAGAAATGCCAAACAAAGTTATATACTATTCTGACGGTTCCGCTGGTCAATTTAAAAATAAAATAAATTTTGTTAACTTATGTTACCACGAAGCAGATTTTGAATGTACCGCTGAGTGGCGCAACTAGCCACGAAAAAGGTCCTAGTGACGCACTTGGAGGCACCGTTAAAAGAGAAGCATGACGAGCCAGTTTGCAAACGTCCATTGGATTAATAAATGACTTCTCCACGGCATTTGTTTGATTGGTGCCTAGAAAACCTCACAAGTTGTAACTTTAAATTTTTAACAGAAAAAGTCCAAAATGATGAAGAAGATTTTCTACGCCAAATATTTGTTGGACTACGTACCAGTCCTGGAACACATAAATATCGGTGCTTTGTTCCAGAAGGAAAGGCAAAACTAATCGCAAAACTTTACTCCGGGGATACATATTTTGATTTGTAAAAAATATTTTTAAACTTAGTAAAGGATTTTTCAACAGAGACTCTACAAAAGTAAGTCAATAGGGACAGCAAACGACGCCATATTTTTCCCGCTCTTTTGACATTTCTCTTCAGTAAGGTTTGCCACTTCATCATGGAAAGATATAAGAGCCAATAACGAGTCGAAATTATTAAAATTTACTACCGAAATTTGGAGTCAGTGGCCTCAACTTTAAGAGCGTCCAATTTCTGAATTTTGAATTTCATTTCTGGCTGAATGGCTTCGTTAATAAGCAAAATATGTGATATTGGTCAGAAAGCAATCCACACGTAATCCATGAGTCATCATTGCATCCCGAAAAAATTACGGTTTGGTGCGGTTTATGGGCCGGCGGCGTCATTGGGCCGTACTTCTTCCGTGATGACCAAGACCGACACATTACTGTGAATGCGAATCGCTACCGTTCAATGATAACCGAATATTTTTGGCTCCAATTGAATAATATGGACTTGGAGGACATGTGGTTCCAACAAAACGGCGCCACAAGCCACACAGCGAATGCCACAATCAATTTATTGGAAACCAAGTTTGGTGAACGTGTTATCTCACGAAATGGCCCAGTCGATTGGCCGCCTCGGTCGTGCGATTTGACGCCGTTAGATTATTTCCTGTGGGGATACGTCAAGTCTATTTTCTATGCCAACAAGCCAGCGACGATTGATGAACTTCGTACGAATATCGAACGTGAAATTGCAGCAGTATCGGCCGATCTATGCTTGAAAACCGTCGAAAATTGGGTTCAGCGTCTGGACTTCTGCAAGCGTGTCCGTGGTGGCCATGCAAAAGAAATCGAGTTCCATACATAATGGCATCGAACGTATTTTCACAGGAATAAAGAATTTCATTGGTATCTAAAACCGGGTTTGTTTTATTTAAAAAAACTTTTGTAGCGCTCTTATTGAAAACCCCTTTATTATTTTTTAGACCACTAATTACCAAGTTTTGAAACTTTAGACCCCAAACTATAAAGTAAAACAAAAAATTGGCACATGTTATTTTTTTGCACAGAACTATCTATATACAAGAAAAATTTCATCAAAATCGAAAATGATATATTGTCATTTTTTTTCTCGGAGTAACAAATTAAAAAAAATACGAATGTTGTACATCATCGCAACCACATTTTCTTTAATATATCTGGATGTTGAAAAAACGCCCTCCTGAAATTTTGCATACGCGTAAAGAAACGGTTAGGAACCACCATATATTTTTTGTAGAATTTTAAAAATTTCGCTTTCTGAGATATATCTTCGCGAACTGTAGGTCATGCGAAGTGACCTTTGACCTTTCAAGAATAAAATGTAAGTTGTGTAACATTTTTAAGACCTTTTTAATACCTACAAAATGAAACTATAATATAATTTTTACTACAAGTAGTTTTAGTTATAACTATTTCTTCAGCTACTCATTTCAAAATTTTTACGATTTTTCACATTGTACAAGGTGCCATAGTTCTCGAACAAAAACCGTCAGAGGTCCAGAAATTGACACATAGTGTTTTCTTATAAAGAACTACCTACGCAACAAATTTCATGAAAATCGAAAGGGGTCAGGTAAAATTTTGTAATTTTTTTCGTCGAGTTTATTTGTTTTAACTCTTTGTCCCTATTAATTGTTTACAAATTAGTCCTGCTCTTCCGAATAACGTATGTTAACTCAATCATGGAAGAATTATGGTAGTTCAAGAAATTTTTATTAAAAAATAATTTTAGAAAAAGAATGTAAAGACAATCACCGTTATTCTGATTGTCGTCGTCAATTTAACATCAATATCACTTCGCTTCAATATAATATCACATCTCTGCATTTTTCGTATTCCGTATCATTATTGTCTTCACATTGGCTGTTTATCGAAAACTGAAATAAAAAAATTACATACCTAACACTTTTGCATCATAGTTTTTATCATTCATCCAATTGTTGAAAAATGTATTTTGCTTCTGATTCAAACTCTGTTTCAAGTGATGAAGAAAATAAAAGAAACTTATTTTACAAAGAAATACATTGCGATATACATAGATCTGATGTCATTAAACTACCAGACAACAAGTGAGTTTCAGGTTGAATAACTTTCCATTGGCAATCACAGTTTCCTTTCATTCAAGATTTCAGAAATACTTCCGTTTAAACAAAAATGTGTTTAATTATGTGTCATAATAAGCCATGTCAAAATGTGTATCCAACAGAATAAAGTTAGTTGCCACCTTATTATTTTTGGGACAAGGATCCTATCAGCTAAGTGTCGGTAACGATTTCAATGTCGAGCAGTCGCAGCTGGTTGTTTGCAGAATACTGTCGGAAACTGTGAGTCCGTTGGAAAAGGCTTTAGTTTAAACTTGAGATGAGCGACATAGAAAAATCGGAAGCCAAAGTAAATTTGTTTGACAAATATAGATTTCCTGGTGTGATTGGCTGTGTGGATGGAACCCACACTAAAATTTTGACTCCGAACAACGAGGTCCAGCATATCGTTAGCAGAAATTGCAAAAACACGTAACTACAATTTTCGTTTCTATTCCCAAGAGAAGAAACAATCCTCGTAAAAAGGTGAGGAATTTATTTTTCAATTCAAATTTTCAAATCTTTGCTTAAGTAAAGTCTTACTATCAGTATGATTCGAAAATATGCTGTTAAATTGCATTTTTTGTATTTTTTATAAGGTTATTTCCACTCCTTTGAACAAAATGAAAATTGTAACGGGTTTTTCAATAAGAGCGCTACAAACGTTTTTTTTAAATAAACAAAACCGGTTTTAGATACCAATGAAATTCTTTATTCCTGTGAAAATACGTTCGATGCCATTATGTATGGAACTCGATTTCTTTTGCATGGCCACCACGGACACGCTTGCAGAAGTCCAGACGCTGAACTCAATCTTCGACGGTTTTCAAGCATAAATCGGCCGATACTGCTGCAATTTCATGTTCGATATTCGTACGAAGTTCATCAATCGTCGCTGGGTAGTTGACATAGACCATAGACTTGACGTAACCCCACAGGAAATAATCTAACGGCGTCAAATCGCACTACCGAGGTGGCCAATCGTGAGATAACACGTTCACCAAACTTGGTTTCCAATAAAATGATTGTGGCATTCCTGTTGGAACCACATGTCCTCCAAGTCCATATTATCCAATTGGGGCCAAAAATATTCGGTTATCATTGAAGGGTAGCGATTCGCATTCACAGTAATGTGTCGGTCTTGATCATCACGGAAGAATTACGGCCCATAAACCGCACCAAACCGTAATTTTTTCGGGATGCAATGATGACTCATGGATTACGTGTGAATTGCTGTCTGACCAATAACGCATATTTTGCTTTTTGACGAAGCCATTCAGCCAGAAATGAGCCGACCATAAATTGGACGTAGCGCTCTTTATAGAATAAAATAAATGTATTTGCTGTGGAAATTTTTATCAAAAATGGATAGGTGATCATAAAATTCGTGTACGGGGTTTTGATGGCCGACATGCCGGCGCATCCCATGATTCTTTAATTTGGAGTGTAAGCAAAGCAAAACATTATTTTATGGGACGCCACGATACAGGTACAGGATAAAAATCATATTTGCTTATAACCATTAAGCAGCAGTCACAACTGTTTTTGAAACCGCAGGAGGTTTGAACAATTTCTTCTAACGGGCCCTGTATTACGTATTTATTTAAACCGCCACCTGTTGTTCTCATCTCCGATTTGTTTTTAACCATTTTCTTTTCCACTTTAAACTTTAAGTCTCTCCAAACCTTAACGAGAATATTTGATTTTATTAATCTACAAAAAACCAGGGATTTATGCTAGTTACTTTCTGCCAGCCATCACAATATGTGCTCGATGGTGCATTCACAATACTTCCAATGTTCTCCTATTGCTGATTCAAATTTGTAGGCACTGTTCATGTTTTGAGACCTTTTTCTAAGTATGGATTATCCTCTAACTCTTAAACAAGTTTTTGGAACTGTTCATTTTTCATATTTCCACTTTTACTTTTCGTTTACCACCAAACTTCTTTGAGTCGTTACCAAAAAATTCGACAACAAACACAGAGTCGTATCAATTCAATAACAACGTCACTATCATTTAGAGTATACCGACATGTGGCAATAGATGTCAATAGTTCTCGAAACACGACTAAGCGAATACCAAATACCGACAGTCGTCGCAACATATCGTTGGTTTGTCTTGACGACAACAGTAAGAATAGAGGCGAATATTTTGAATGATATTATATTTGTGGCCGTCGGTGGTGTAATGGTAGTGTGCGCGCTTCTTGTACACGAGATCCTGGGTACGAACCCTGGGTATGGTGCACTCAGATTACACACACGCCGAAATCTGCTTTTTTGTTATTCGGATGCAAACATAACATGTCTTGTCACAAATGTAGTACACTTGAGCCCAAAAACATTGTGGTTGCTACTCAATATTACATGTTGGAGACACAACGATTACTATGCTATAATGTATGTTTTTGTGAGATAAATGTG
This sequence comes from Phaonia tiefii, assembly GCA_963931995.1. Taxonomy (NCBI): domain Eukaryota; kingdom Metazoa; phylum Arthropoda; class Insecta; order Diptera; family Muscidae; genus Phaonia; species Phaonia tiefii. The sequence goes on from OZ008369.1 coordinate 164,936,213, forward strand.
GCGTTGTTTGTTGAAACCTTCTGAAAACAAAAAAGGTGGCAGACAACAAAAAAGCAGCAGATCTACAATTCATGAAAGCAATGTTTGTTCGTATGTACAGGGTTGCCCATATTCGACGGACCCATCTGGCAACGCCATAACTTTTGACAGAGATGTCAGATCGCTTAATGACATACCGCGTTTGAAGCGTCAGTCCAAGCAGATTTTTTCCATGCAACAATACACGCCACGCGAGCGCTCTGAAATAGTTGAAATTTACATTCAACAGAACAAGTCAATTGTGAAAACTCAACGTGCTTTTAAAATATTAAAAAATGTGAGAAGTGCGCCTTCTAAGAACACCATTAAGCGTTTATACGAAAAATTTTCGACTGGTGAGGCTCTTTCTAATCCGAAGAGGCCAAATAAAAGTCGACCAAGGCGATCGGCCGAGAATATCGCTGCCGTACGAGCCAGTGTTGAGAGGTCCCCAAGAACATCCCAAAAACGCCGTTCTCAGCAGTTGGGCATGGCTCGGTCCACTTTACAACGGATTATTCGCGTTGAATAATTCGAACAAATTAAATGATTAAGAATGCCAACCGCCAAATTTTTATTTTTTTCTTTGATTTTTTTAAAAAAAAAACATGGGTCCGTCGAACATGGGCAACCCTGTATATGGTTGTTACACACATACCCCGTGTGCCATATAAATCCGTTACGAATTTGAGATGGATCCGTTTCTTTTGACATTTCGTCTGAAACGGACATCCATTAAGGACTCATTTCGTATGAAATTCTTCTCTAAAACACGAATCGTTTTTCCTACTTTTCAGATCCGTCTCGAAATCGCAAGGGACTTCATATTCGAATCAATTTTGATTTATTTTTGTAAATAAAATGGATTCGAGACGAGTCAGACAAATAGCAATTTCATTGATTCGATTTTTTAAGTTTTAACGCACTCGAAAAGGGTTCGAAACGGATAGGCTAAATCGCAATGTCAGTGATTCGCTTTTCTATGTTTTTACGAGTACGGGCTAGTAAGGGGTTCGAGAGGGATTCACCAAATACCAATTTCACTGATTAGCTGCTTTATATTTTTACGGACTCGTTACGGATACGAAACGGATCCGCCAAATCACAATTTAACTGATACAAATTTTTTATGATTTTATGGAACCGCTAAATCGCTATTTTACTGATTCGCTTTTTCATGTTCTCTCACGCTTGGCTTATTTATGATTTTACGGACTCGAAACGGACTCGAACGGATCCGCATCCGCTTTTGTGTACATTGGGTATAAATGGTTCCTGCATACTGTGGCGGGGACGTTCTTTCAGCGTGAGTAAGATTCTCGACGCCGCCCAGTGTATTTAGGATAATGCAGATGCCTTCAAAAGATTCATATTGTAAAATTTTAACGACTAGTTAATGCACAGCCATATATATTTGGTTAAGAAAAATTATTCTTATGATCAGAACTATGGACTAGACAACCAGCTTCTCCCTTACGCACCATATACTCTAGAGTACATAATTCTGATTTGGAAAATGTTCACTGACGATGTGTATTTACATATTTAGGTAATTTCTAATTGGTATTTCCTAAAAATAATAAATAATTTGCAATCATCTTGACCATGTTGGATTTTACATTTGCTCAATTATAATTTTTCTATTGCATGAAAAGTACTTTCGCTCGTACTTAATTCAATTCTGAGAAACAGAAGACAATCAAACGAAGATTTAAATCTAAACTCATCACTTTCCCTATGAAGAATGGTACTTTAAAACATTTTTAATTATAAAAAATCCATCGAGTTTTTATTAGAAGAAGAATTACTTTGCTGCTCGTTAAAATCAATTCGATTTAATTTAAAACTTTGCCCTGTATTTTCTATTGTTATTGTTCAAGTACGTTGTTTGAAATGTTGGATTAAATTGCTTTATATTTTTCAATTATTATGTTCTTGTTTGTTTGGTTCTTCAGCAATATTTTCTGGGATGTTAAAGCGTTTTGTTGATTAAGTCATTTATTATTGAATTTTTAGGGTATAATACAAATTGCTTTAGAGGTAAAATACAAAGTCCGACCTGTGCCAAAAGTTGTCGAAATTAAAATAGCTTATCTTTACAAGGGACTGTCCTTGGATGTGATAAGTTTCTGATAGCCAATCACTTGGGAGTGGCTAGAAATGATTCCTTCAATGGGCAGTCCAAGCCGCCCACTGCTTCCACGCAGTATGTCCTGGGCAATGGCTTATCGGAAACCAGCGTTAGCTACATAAAGTGAGAAGGCGAAACGTATGAGCAGCCTGAGTGGTAATGCGATCACTGTTACGTCTCAGGATTATTAAGTGACCCTGTAACTAAAGCTCTTCGAAGTAGTGGACATATTCTTCTGTCTTTCGAAGGCGGATGCGCCAACACCCCTGGCCAACGCGGATCAAACCACAATCTATTTTCTGCACACTGCATTCTGGTCAGCATATGATCCATAAAGGGCGTCTGAAACATAATCATCTTGGCAGCAGGTAAAATGAAAACCACGGTGGGCTGGGTTTGCCTTCCGCCACCATTATAGTGGCAATGAAAATACACAAAGCAAATTATGAACAAAGAAACTCCCCAACTGTTGACAACCCTCGCAAACGCTATAAGGACCATGATTTAAGGATTTGTACCTGGAATGTGCGAACGCTATACAGGACTGGTGCCACTTTCCAACTGACGGATGTCCTCGGAAAATATAAAGCTGACATCACAACGATTCAGGGAATGCGATGGACGGGATATGGTTGCACCAGAACTAAAAACTGTGATATTTACTACAGCTGCCATGAGCGAAAGCACGAACTTGGGTGCGGATTTATAGTTGGCAAGAGACTGCGACACCTAGTTTCAAGGTTCAACCCAGTGAGTGACCGCATAGCCACAATTCGCATCAAAGCGAAATATTTCGTTAATTTGTGTGCACGCACCGACAGAGGATAAAGATGATGAGGTCAAAGAAACATTTTATGAGCGCCTGGAGGAAGTAGATGAACGCTGACCTGACCACGACTTTAAGATTATTCTAGACGATTTTAATGTCAAATTAGGAAAGGAATGTGTCTTTCGACCTACCATCGGTAATCACAGTCTACATGATACCACCTCCGATAATGGAATTAGACTGATAGACTACGGCGCTGCAAAGAACATGGTAGTTAGTAGCACACGATTCCAGCCTAAGGACATACATAAGGCGACCTGGATATCTCCTGATCAGCGGACGAAGAACCAGATTGATCACATGGTAATAGACGGCAGGCACTCTTCTAGTGTAATGGATGTACGTGTAATTCGAGGTGCCAATATCGACTCGGATCATAACCTGGTGGCTGCGAAAGTTCGCACGAGATTGAGCAGGGCGAAAATCGTACGAAGCCGAACACAGGAAGAGCTGGATATTGACAGGCTACAAATACCGGAGATATCAATGTCCTACAGACAGAAACTCTCCCTCCTGCTACAGCAGAAGAATAATAAAGCCGCTGGTGCGGATGGCCTACCCGCTGAACTTTTTAAGGCAGGTGGCGAAGGACTGATAGCCCACATGCATCAACTTATGTACGGTATATGGCTGGGGGAATCTATGCCCGACGATTGGAGTCTCAGTGTATTATGTCCTGTATGCAAAAAGGGTGATCCGTGTGTCTGTTCCAACTATCGCGGTATCAGTATTTTATCCATCGCGTATAAGGTCTTGTCGAGCGTGTTATGTGAAAGACTAAAGCCAATTATTGAAAACCTGATTGGACCTTATCAGTGTGGTTTTAAACCAGGCAAGTCCACATCTGACCATATACTCACGCTACGCCAAATCCTGGAAAAGACCCACGAAAAGAAAATCGATACCTTTTTGTCGATTACAAAGCTGCCTTCGATAGCCCCATACAGGGAAAATTGTCCGAAGCTATATCTGAACTTGGTATTCCGGCAAAACTGATCCGGCTATGTAGAATGAAGCTGACCAACAACAAATCAAATCAAATCATTCGAAAAGGAATCAGCGAAGGTGGGTCTTGCTGTTAATGAGGGCAAGGCAAAATTGATGGTGTCAACGACTAGAGAAACCTCTCGACTTAGTCCGCACTTGAACGATAACAACAGATTTAATTTTGAAGTGGTAGATGAATTTGTCTACCTTGGAACCGCCGTGAACAAGGACAACAATGTCAGCCTGGAGACAAATAGGAGAATTGTGCTTGAAAATAGATGCTGTTTTGGGCTCAGCAAGCAGTTTAGGAACAAAGTCCTCTCTCGACGGGCAAAAATTCAGCTGTATCAGACTCTCATTTTACCAGTCTTGACATGTGGCTCCGAAAATTGGGGCATATCACAAGCGGATGAAAAACACCTGGGAGTATTCGAGAGACAAATTCTCCGTAAAATATATGGTCCTGTTAGGGAAAACGGCGGGTACCGACGTCGCTTGAACCAAGAGCTCTATATTCTGACGTGGACATAGCTAGGCGAATCAAATTAGGCCAATTGCGTTGGCTAGGCCATGATATCAGAATGGATGAAGATAAGCCAGCGCGAAAGGTTTTCAATAACGTACCCGATGGAAGCAGGAAAGAGGACGACGAAGTCTCCACTGGAGAGATGAGGCAGACGAATCCTTCCGTATCCTTGATGTTACCATCTGACGAGAAAAAGCGAAGGATAGAGCCAGTTGGAAGAATATATTGAAATTTGTTTAATTTTTTGGTTTAATTAATTAATTAATATGTGTAAGACGTCTGACCTCATGAGGCTGTAAAATAGTCAATAAAAGCAAATTGTCTTTACATAAAAATTGTTCGGATTAAACATAACATGGCCCATTTGGGTTATATCGATGAAGGCAGATAAAACAGTACATGAAACGCCTTCTACACCACCAGAGTCATCAAATAATTTCATCTTAGATAAAATCATCTTAGATGTAAGTTATTGAAGTCATGGGCGGTACAAATGCAGATACTCCAATGATTCGTATACTTCCTTTTCTCCGCCACGCCTGCAGTAATCACCTGTTAAAGCTATTTCATTCTATCGGCACTTCGTTCGCAATCATGGAGAAAACTGGATGTGGATACAGGAACACTGTTGTTCGGACTTTCGGGGTTGCACATGAGTGAATTGATTGTTTTGATATTCCTACTACTGCATTCTTGTTAGTGGTAGACCTCTATTTGCAGTTTCGAACATGTGACAACATATGAACAAACTAGCAAATGCCCGCTCCTTTTGGAGTTGCAGAGTTCTGGTTATGCAGTAATAAATTAAAAGTATCTAGTAAAATTTTACTGCATTAAAATGTTACTTTGTGCTATCAATATGATAGATTTTACTATTGTCATGTCTTCACTTTGAAAAGTTGTTCGCTAATTATGTGTCAAATTTCGAAATCAAAAAATTATTTCATAGTCGTCCTTACTCCAATGCAACCAACATAACCTTGCCTAAGCAGATTTAAGTGAATTTAGATTTAAAAGAATTTCGAAAATCGATTCTAGGTTGATGTATTCCTTATAGCGTCAAATTTACAAGGTTTATTTACAAATTACAAGGTTCCGACAATGGATTCTGATAGAGGGGTCAAAAAAAGGTTTACGTGTATCGGCGCTTTAAAAGTTTGAATTTGTGTGTAATTAAAGGCGGAGGTTAAAGTTGTCCCCCTCTTGTACATTCTTATGATGAATCGACATAGAAAACCATGTGATCCTAACATTTTAGGTATGGGATGTGTTCAGTAATTTTGTGTAACATTTTACGAGAAATATTTTGCTGAAACATTTTAATATATATATAATTTCAATATATGGGTCTTTTGTGCCTCTTTTGCGAAAAAGGCTAAACATACCCCTAAAACAGGGTCGTACGGGTTAAAATATCCAACAAAAATATTTCCCGGAAAATTCTACTATAGGTCCCTGAATGCACCAAAGCTCTAAACTCAACCTAAATGCCAGAAATAAGTGAAAACTGAAAATGTTTTTTATGGGTTAATTTCTTACTAATTCCGAATTGGTGCTAAAATGTCTAAAAAAATTAATTTTAGGGGGATCGTGAGTATGGAAAAAATATTCTACGCCAAATTTAACTACGAGTAAAGTTATTGAACAGTGAAATAGTGAAATTTTATGTAGAATATTTTTCTGATCTACACCAACCCCCTAGAATATAACGGGTTTCAATAAGAGCGCTACAAAACCGGTTTTAGATACCAATAAAATTCTTTATTCCTGTGAAAATACGTTCGATGCCATTATGTATGGAACTCGATTTCTTTTGCATGGCCACCACGGACACGCTTGCAGAAGTCCAGACGCTGAACCCAATTTTCGACGGTTTTCAAGCATAAATCGGCCGATACTGCTGCAATTTCACGTTCGATATTCGTACGAAGTTCATCAACTTGCTCTTATTAGTAGACTTGCTCTTATTAAGCTGCCAACTTTAAAAAGCCGCAGATCCATGCTAAACATATCGTTTCTTCTGAATGTTATCAATGGCGATGTCTGCTCTGGATTCTTGATCAATAACATATCATTCAACATCCCTCAACGACCAACCCGATACTTTTCACCATTATCTGTTCCATTTTGTAGAGCAAACTATGCGAATGCCGATCCTTTCACGAGAATGTGTAAAGAATTTAATGAATTATATAGCCTTATTGATTTCTGTATGAGCATTAATGTAATTAAAAGTAACTTAATAGTTTTTTTAAATTCTTAATTATTTGTTTGGGATTTGCTGTGTAGTTCTAGGCTACCAAAATTTTTGTAAATAGTCTGTAAGGATAATTTCCATAGACAATTAAATTTTAAATAAATAAAATAAAAATAAATAAATCGTCGCTGGCTTGTTGGTATAGACCACAGACTTGACGTAGCCCCACAGGAAATAATCTAACGGCGTCAAATCGCACGACCGAGGCGGCCACTCGACTGGGCCATTTCGTGACATAACACGTTCACCAAACTGGGTTTCCAATAAATTGATTGTGGCATTCGCTGTGTGGCTTGTGGCGCTGTCCTGTTGGAACCACATGTCCTCCAAGTCCATATTATCCAATTGGGGCCAAAAATAGTCGGTTATCATTGAACGGTAGCGATTCGCATTAACAGTAATGTGCCGGTCTTGATCATCACGGCAGAAGCACGGCCCAATGAAGCCGCCGGCCCATAAACCGCACCAAACCGTAATTTTTTCGGGATGCAATGATGACTCATGGATTACGTGTGGATTGCTGTCTGACCAATAACGCATATTTTGGTAGCACGATTATGACGACCATAAATTGGACGTAGCGCTCTTAAAGTTGAGGCCACATATAGACAAAATAATTTGGTACAAACTGTACTCAGTAAGTGGTTTTCGTGAGTATGTGCTGTGGAAACGATATTGGCGAAACCATTTGCACAGTCTTTGATACCGAGGCGTGGGAAATCTTTTGCAAAATTTTGATCTTTTGTGCATATATTCACCCATGGGGCTCATTCCGCATCGAATTTATTTCACAAAGCATTTTATATTCACAAGTATTCGAGTTTGGCGTTCTGAGATTTAACTTTTCGAACTTACTTTTAAGTGACCGTTTTTACACAGCTGAATTGCAAGTCATAACAGTCTTGATGGGATTCCATAAAGGTTACAAATGTATCCTCTTGACTTTTCGCCTTGTGTTTTTCCCCTGTATATAATTATAAACATAAATTTTATTAATATTTTTACATTTCTTCATACAACTTCCTTGTTTATTAGTTCAAAGTTTTTACTTGCATATGCGTGAATAAGTGAATAATTTCTATTTTTACTCATTTAGAATCATAAAACTTAGGAAAAAAGTAGTTCTGTTATTCTTTATAGATATATTTATATATTTACGATATATTTACGATATAAGTCTAAAAATAAAGAAACTGATTGTCGAATTTCTTAAATCTGTGGCTCTGGCAACGTTGGATTTTCGAATATAAGATACTCAGCTGATTTGTATAAAGTGGTATAATTGTGGAATGAAAACAGAATGGAAAAATCAAAATTGTTTGATAATTTTGTTTAACGACTTTGTGCGAATCAATGTTTGAGAAACTTTTAGTTTCAGTTTCACAACTATTCGGAATGCAGAACATGGACGACTATATCACATTTTAAGTAATTCTGGAATCTAAGATTATAGTATAATGAAAGTATAATGAAAAAAAAAATATTGAATTTAAGATAATTTTTAATGGTTCAATGGTTCATCGGACCTTGATCATTGAAAAAAGAATAGACAAACGCTCGGACGAGTAAATGGTTTGTGATGTTGCTTTGGTTTCTGTGCATGTGTTTCTCATCCATTCATGTGTGCTATTAAAGTGAGAAACGATTTTGAGGAAAGAAATTGGAAATGGCAACAACGTGAATCCCTTTTTGTGCCCGAACGTCTACTGAAAAAACTCCAATGAGTGTTCGAACTCACGGGTGATGTGTTAACACCTTTTTGCTACACGGTACCTGTTCGATTTCTGTGAACACATTAGTAAATGTTACATTGGAAAATAAAAAACAGCGTTCAATCATATGATGACGTTACACTTAAACAATATTAATACTTAAAATTATTTAAAGACCAGTGCAAGCACATTTGTCATTATTTTCTTGCTCAATACTTTTTGTTCCACAAAAATTCCCTCAAAAATCAAAAAATGCAAAGCAACAGATACTTGTATATCCATACATACATTGTTATATTCGTACATACGCTACACAAGTTCACACAATTTTTGTTACTCTCTTGCTATCTCATTTTTATATACGACGTGTGAACGTCGGTGGTGCAATGGCTAGTGTGCGCGGCTCTTGTACATGAGAACGTGGGTTCGATCCCTGCTCAGACCACCTTACATTTCTTTCGACGACGGTCACCTCGCTTAGTGATGGCGACACTATCGAGTACTTAGCCATGAAAATGCTTCTCAAAATACCGTTCGGAACCGGAATAAAACTGTAGGTTCCAATCAGTGAGTGTAAAAAAAGAAAGTGCACATCTCACTGATTGTGAGAAGCTCTCCCCAATACCTACATGGGATGTTATGGGACACCATGTTTTGTTGTATGTATAATACGTCATTATTCTCTTTGCTCTGAAAGTGCTCCGCGTCCACATTTTATTTGACTTACCTTTCACTATAATAAAAAACCAACACGAAAAAAACATAGTTTTTGACTATAAATTCTTTATATCTGACCACGCCCGTTTGTCCAATCCCGCCCATATTTGCAGCAGATCTTAGAATATGTAAACCTAACCAACATACCCAATTTCGTTCAAATACCGTTAACAGGAGCAGAAATAATGGATTTTTAATTTGTGATTTGTATGGGAGGTACCACCCCCCTTTATCCAATCCCGCCCATATTTTAATAGTTTATTTACGTCGTCGCCATTAGTTTCCGTGCGAAGTTTCAGCTCGATTGGATCACGGGAAAAGGGTTAAAAATCATTCCAAATTTTTTTTTGGGCATACATGCATACAGACGGGTGAAGTTAATATAAAGAATTTAAAAAGGCGTTCAATCATATGATGACGTTTCATTTAAATATTATTAATACTTAATAACACTTAAAAATATTTAAAGACAAGACACATGTTCATACATACATTGTTATGTTCGTACATACGCTACCCAAGTTCACAATTGTCGTTGCTCTCTTTCTCTCTCATTTTTATATACGTATAACAACGTCATTATTCTCTTTGCTCTGAGAGTGCTTCGCACCCACACAATACAACAGTGTTGCCACAGGCTGACTAAAAAATGATGCCAATTGTCTTCAAAAATTGTGCCGTTTGCGAAACCATTATGCTAGAATTGACATTTTAGTATTTTTTGTAATTCTGTGTCCGGAACACAAAAAGTTACTCCAAGAAATGGGTGCTTATCTGCATTTGAAATTTTAAACATCTGTTACACCTAACCTGACCAGCAGGTTGCGACCAAAAAGCGGGACACAATGAGTAAAAAAAAAGATCTTTTGGTTTTCAATAAAAATACATGTATTTAATTAAAATAAGACTAAATATATAAATATATTTTCTGTATCATCATTTTGTTATTATATTATATTATATCCCCCAAACTGGGGGATATTCCCGCTAAATCCCGCTAAAAGTGAGATGATTGGTCAGGCTAGTTATACCTTAACTCATTGAAAAAATCCATTCTTTCAATCTTCTTGGAAAATAATTTTCGAAGTTTTAGATAATTGCTTCAGGAATCCGTTCCACTTGTCTTAGAGTACCGTTCTCAAATCGTCTACTTCGCGGAGGAATCATAAAGTGTCCGCCATCTAACTTTTTTTTCAACTAGTGCTTATTTCATGAATGGTAACACTTAGCTCATGTCTGATCTGACAGATAATTAGTTTTATCCTTCCGTTAAACGAATATGGTTGTGTATGCGCTTAAACAACGCTGGGAAATATTGCGACATTACTTTGAAAATCATGGTAATGTTGCAGAATGTGTGCGAAAATTGCGTACGGATTTTGGAAGAAGAGAAGCACCGTCAGCTCCGTATGTTCGTTATCTTGTGAAAAAAGTGAAAGAAACTGGCATCCTCATCGATAAACCGTCGATAAAAAAAAAATAGTGCGTACACACGAGAATATTGCTGCTGTGGCAGAAAGTGTGCGTAAAGTTCCATCAACATCAATTCACCGTCATTCTCAACAATTGAACATTTCGGAGACATCATTGAGATGAATTTTGCATAAAGACCTTGGTATGACGCCAAAAAAAGTCCAATTGGTTCAGGAGTTGAAGCCAACTGACCATCTAATGCGTTTTCGCTTCGCTAAGCGGGCCTGCGATCGACTTACAGAAGATGCCGATTTTGCCAAAAAAAATCATCTTTTCAGATGAAGCTCATTTTGATCTTGGCGGGTATGTAAACAAGCAAAATTGTCGCATTTGGGGTACAGAAAACCCGCACGCATACATTGAAAAGCCGATGCACCCAAAACGAGTCACTGTTTGGTGCGGATTTTGGTCCAGAGGCATAATTGGCCATTTTTCTTCGAAAATGAGCAAGGACTGGCCGTTACAGTCAATGGCGATCGTTGTCGGGCCATGTTGAACGAATTGTTGTTCAAAAAAATTGAAGAGGAGGATATTGGCAACATTTGGTTTCAACAGGACGGCGCTACGTGCCACACAGCCGAAGCTACACTCGATGTTTTGCGCCCTGTTTTTGAAGATCGCATTATCAGCCGCAGAGCTGATGACGTTTGGCCACCTCGGAGCTGCGATTTGACACCGTTGGACTATTATTTGTGGGGTGCCCTCAAAGATAAGTGTTACGCCGACAAGCCAGAGACAATTGACGCTTTAAAGGACAATATTCGTGAAGCCATTGGTGAAATACAACTGCACACAATCGATAATTTCGATTATTAACCGGAAGGATTGTACTTTCAAATAAAAAAACTAATTTGAGAAAATATTCAGTAGTTTTTTTTTATACCATTTTCAAAAAAAAAGTTATTTGGCGGACCCGTTAGATGTATTATGCGTATTTGATGGAAACAAGAGTGACTTAATAAATATTAGACGTTTCGATGTGGAATAATGTATAGGAAACATTGTGCACTATTTTGTGAAGCCGTCGCTTTGCCGCCAATATGCTTACATAAGTAGGTACATATGTAGGAAACTTAAAATGTGCAATTGTACCACAAGATTCCGATAAATATTACAGCAATAGATTTTCAAAAAAAATTAAATTAAGAAAATTTTAGTACTAAAAATTATGCCGTTTGCAAAACAATTGTGCTAAAAAATTACACTTAAATTGAACAAATTTCCAAAAATTTTGGGGTAATTGTGCTAAACGGCACTAGGCATAATTTTTCAAAAAAACAATTGCCAAAACCAACAAAATTGTGCAAAACGGCACAAATTATGCCAACATGGTAACACTGCACTACAACTATTCGCTGCCGCTACATCAGTGGGTGTGTTTTTTCGCAGTTTGACAATCTGTGTTTCGCAGTCGGGCAAATCTGTTTTCTATTTAGGGTTGGGTCACCCTTCTCATTTAGGGGTATGAAAAATAGATGTTGGCCGATTCTGAGACCTACCCGATATGCACACAAAATATCATACAAATCGGTCAAGCCGATTCGGAGGAGTTTAACGGCAACCAATGTGTGATCGCTATCGGACAATCTGTGTGAGCGCAGTCGGACAAATTGTGTTTGGATGTATTCACTTTGTGACTTTAGGCCGTACCCGAGCCTATAGGTGTAACACATCAAAAATCGGAATGGCGGACCATTTGTGAAATACATATAATAAAAAACACAAGTAATTAATACACGCTTGTCTTACATGAACTAGAATTGTATATAAGTATATTGTTTGTGTACCAACGCATAGTGATAACCAAGGCATAGTTAAAACCTTCTGAAAAACAAAAACGTGTGTGACAACAAAGAAAGGAGAAGCAAAAGAGCAGCAGATTCTCATTTCATAAAAGAAGCAAGTAAATGTAAAAAGGGTCATTTTAAATATTTAAATTTTTTGTATTAATTATTTATTTTAATTATAATTAATAAAGAAGCAATGAGTAATTCGTTTCTAAATATTATTATATTTGGGAGAAAATACGCTTATGTTTCCACGTAAGCGAATGGAGGAGTGAGGGATATTAAAATATTGTCAGCGTCTTATATTTCTTAATATTGTTGAAAAAGTTAAGGAGGAATATAGGACAAATTTCAAGGACACTGATACCGGACTAGCTATACATATATGTATAGGAAAATGGGTTTTAATTGTTTCCCTATATAAGAAATCTTGAATCTTGAAAAAAGAACAAATATTATACTTCTAAATTTTATACTTCTAAATTTTATATACAGACTGAATTATTCAATTTACATATGCGAATTAGTATCGATCGAAGATCCGTAAGTATCAACACACACTGCGAGGACTATAATTCCAATACAACAACAGAAGGCTTTCCTACACCATGTTCTTCTTTTCCTCTTGCACACTCACATTGTTGCAGTGCTTCGAGGTGAGTTTTTACTAAATATATCACAGAGCTGAATTTTACTGTGGTGTAGATTTTTTGATGACCGGCCAAGTGTCAGTTAGGTTTATGTGCGTTAACACAGTGACATCAGATAATTTTATTGAGGTAAATATGTTACTGACAGTGTGTCACATGAGTCCACCCGCTGGTACAAGTCAACTGAATCGGACTGGATGTCTAATGCGGCTGCCGCTTGTAGAGCTTCCGCTGAATCAATGTCTGCTGAGCTAGGTGCATCTGATACGGGACTGTGATCAATTGCATTAGAGACTTCAGTATTGGATTCAGTATTATGGACTGGACGGAGCATTCTGGGTTGTGGACATGTTGACGATAGTTGCTGAGTTGTTATTGATGGATCAGGAGCATCAGATGTTGTGCAGGATCGATGCTAACGTTGGAATCGCGACCATGAATGCGGAGTGTAAACAAATTGGAATTTCGTTTCGGAACTCCTTACGGAAACGTATGTGAACGAATGAAGATCCTTTAAAATGAAAGCCTAATGATTTGACTTATGTGCGGCTTCCGTGGGTCTTAACTTTTCCTTAGTGGTTCAAAATTCGGCCACAAATTTATTTGTAGGTTCTCTCGAATTAGTTTTGTAGAATAATTCCCCCGGAATTCTTAAGGATGTGTCATACACAAGTTCTGCGTTCATATCAGGTTTTAAAACTACACGCAATCCAAGGAAAATGGTTGGCAAATGATGTACCCATTTAGAGGTACAGTGGCATAAGATGGATGTCTTCAAAGTTAGATCTTTCTATAAGGCCGTTCGATTGTGGCTGATACGACGTTGTATGCAAATGGGTTGCTCCAATCGTATGCATGAGTTCGGCGAAAACAGCAGATTCGGCTTGTCGACCTTGGTCAGATGTTATATGTGCTGGTACACCAAATATAGAAATCCTGTGAGTCTCAAGTGCTCGTGCGATCGTCTCGGCGGACATGTCAGGAATTGGAACTATCTCAGGCAATCGGATGAAAGGGTTAATGATGGTGAACGAGTATCATTGTCCTTCACATACCGGAGATGGGCCACATTTTTTAATCCGGGAATATGTCGATCGTAAATTAAATAAATAAATGGTTTCCCGTTACATCCCATGTAGGGATTAGGGAGAGCTTTCTTGGTAGAATGCGAAAATTGGAGGTAGGTGGTCAGTGATGATTCTACTCTTACGCCATTGTATCGCATAACCAAAATGACAAACTGCTTGATAAATCGTAGCTAATTCTCGATGGCACTCACAATATTTTTGTTACGTAGCCATGAGCTGATTCGAATAAAAGGCAAGAGGTTGTAAATCACCACCAACTATTTGATGCAAAACTACTCCAACAGCAGTATCTGATGCGTCGACAATTCTTCGTTTGAGTTGGATGAACCAGCAGCGCTGCGTTAGTTAATTCGATTTTAATTTCAATTCAAATGCGTTTTCGGTGATAGATGTCCATATTGGCGGTATACGGTCGTTCTCTTTATTGCCTGGAACCATCTCCAGTAAAATCGCTTGATATGATGGAGCGTGCGGAAAAACTTTCTGTAAAAGTTTACCATCCCGATACATTTTTTTAGCTCTTGTGCAGTTTTTGTCATTGAAACATTGTTGATGTCCTCAACCTTTTCAGTCAAACTCGCATTTTGCCAAGTTAATCGTCACACGATTTTCACGTAGTCGCTGAAATACTATCCGAAGATCATGGCGATGTTGGTAATGCAGCGAAGATATCATCAATGTACGGGAAAACGAAATCGACACCTCGAATTCCCCGTTGATTAGGCGCTGAGACGTTTGGGCGGCGTTACACAACCCATGAGTACGTTTAAATTCAAATAAGCCAAAATTCGTACTTATGGCTGTTTTCGGAATGTAGTCTCCGTAGATCGGGATTTTATGGAATGCTTTTTGCAGGCCGATTTTGGAAAATATCCGCTTACCTTGTAAATTGATTGTAAAATCCCTCAAATATGGCAAAGGATATCGATCCGGCAATGTCTGAGCATTCAAATCTCGGTGGTCCCCGTATGGTCTCCGAGCGCCATCATTTGTTTTGACTAAGTGCAATGGATTAGACAAGGTCGGCACAGTTATCGCTTTCGTTGAAGTTTCGTATAACTGAGGCGCTAGTAATCGATGGTGTTCTTAGTTTTGATTTACAGCCGGTGATGTTATCAATAAGTCGATTACGCTTGAGATCGATGAGGTAATCATAATGTCTTATGAAGTCGGAGACGATAATTGGTGTTGCTACATCGCCGATGACAAAAGCCAGTAAAAATCTTTCTGAAGTCCAAGGTCGAATTTGACTCGCTTTTTGCCAATGACCTTGATGAGCAATCCTTTGGCTGCATATAAGACGATGGCGGTTGAACGGACATCAAAAGATCAAATGATTAAAAATGTTTTTTGTTGTACTTATCTTTTACTTAGAGGCGAAATATTCGACCTTTCGTGGAAGAATTTGCACCAAAATTCTCCACGGTTCCAAAAAGTCAATTAGTGTAGCCAGAAGTGACTACCTGTCCGCCCCGCTGCTTACGTCTGTTAGGGCTTCGACACTTTTGATCATCATGATCATATTTCTGATGATACAAAAATTCTTCAGCATTCATGACGTTGTTTTTGGTCTTATCTCGCTTTTCAGATTGATGACGTGTTGCGTTTAGCCTACGAGATCGAGAATGTGAGCGAATAGGAAATTGTTCAAACTTCTGACCCAATTTCACTATTGCTGCTCGAAGTTAATTTAATTCGCCTATAGATTGATTTCGAACTTGGCACACTTGACCCGGTGACACTTGATCAACAATAGAATTAGCAATTTTCGTAAATTGCTCCGTCGTGTCTTTTGACGCAGCCACAACGGGATGAACAAATTCAAACCGAGAATTGCACTTACGAACAGGCGTCTTCGAGAAAAAGTGCTTCAAAACTACATATAAGCATATAGTGCTATAATAGACAACGTTGAGGATCGACGACGTATGAATCACGAGCTGTATTCCAAGATACATGTAGTTTAGCGAATCAAAGTAACGCGATAACGCTGGTTACAGCGCGAAAGTTATTCGCAGACATACTCGAAGGACTTCGAAGAATAGGACCATCAAATTTTCGCTGAAAAGACTAGAAAAAACATCCTGGGGAGAGTTTGGTATTACCAACTACAAGGAAAGGCAAAATATTGAGCCGGTTGGAGGAATATGCTAGCCTCGTATTGTAAGACCCTACTGGGCTGTACGTGGTGCCCTAAATAATCAAGTATATACAATATGTTTAATAGGTTGGGTCAAATGGTTCGGGTGAGAAACAAAATCAAAAGCCGTACAGCAAAACAAAATTTACGCAAAAGTCAAAGAAAGTTTCCCAAAGAACCTAGGTGTCAAAAAAGAAAACCAGGCCCTCGCCGAGAGACATACGAGTTTCAGTTTGAAATAGTATTTTAAAAAACTCTATATTTTACATATATTTGAACCAGACATCATATATTATTAGTTCGGGCTTGTTTACAACAACATTTTATTAGCTTTAAGAGTCTGCTTCCAATTTGTTAAAAGTTTTGTTATAAACCGTGTATCAATAAAGGTACGATTTAGAGACTGTCGAATAGTAATGATAAATTTGCAACAACTACTAAGTCATGAAGTTAAAAAAAGTTGGGCTTTTACTAATTTTTCAATTACATTACAATCATAAGATTTTAAGTAAATTTTTCAACAAAAGGTTGGTTCAATTCAGCTTTAAAAGATGCAGGAAAACTAAGCACAGCATTAATGAAACATATGGTGTTTTTTGTATATAACATCATTTCCTAATGAAACCTTGATGTTTTACACATTTTTCAATTGTGAATTTTTATGTCTGGATATTGACAGCATACGCATACCGGGGATATCAGTATCCTATTGACAGAAGCTCTCTCTCCTGCTAGAGCAAAAAAAAAAAAATGTGCAGGATGAATGGTGGATCCCGAAAGTTTTTCCAGAGAGTGGGAAGATTGGGTGAGAGCCCTCCAGCAAGGACGAGAATTGGAATCTGGTGACTGAGAAACAGTGGTTGCTCAAAATGTGGTGTCTAAACTTGAATTGTTCATACTTATTGTCTAACCTTGATTTGTTCATACTCATTGTCTAAACTTGAATTGTTCACACTTATATTATAATTTCAAAATGAATTCATATTTAATATATCTAAGTTTGAATTGTTCAACCTAATATTCATAATTGAGAAAGAATCTGCTATTAATTATACATAAACTGAAATGTAGTCAAATGACTAATAACGAAAATTTCCCACTTTGAGGTGTACATTGTGAATTGCATCTATTTCGAAAATCCCTTTGCAGTTTGTATCTTTGCAGTTTGAGTACAATATATATTGTGAATGGTTATGTTCTAAATGTTATGTTCTAAAACAAATATTGTAAACCTCCGAACCATCTTCGGTTTGTAAAAAGAAAAGAAACTTTATTTTATCTACAACAACCCACTGGTGAGCATCTCAAACCCTCAATAAATACACTTGAATTCGCATTAATTCACTTGTTTTATTTATTTCTCTATGGTATAAACGTTGCCTAAATTACACATATCATTTCTTTTCCACCTGAGAAATAATATATGCCAATTTAAATTTGCGCAACCACCATCCTTTCCTACAACGCTCTTGCAGACGGTTATAAATATTCTCTGCTTCTGAAAAGCACCAACCCCAACCATACAGTCCACTAACCAGGAGTTCCATTCCTATCATTCCCCTACTCAACTACGATCTAGTTCCACTAATTTAATCATGTGGAGAGACCACTTTTCAGCACTACTCCACTCAGATTGTTCCACTGAAGAGCATGAGGTAATGATAGTGTAGTTTTTCAAATCAGCAGTGAAAGTGGGGAAAGACCTCACTGAACCATTCGGCACCAAGCGAGGATTGAGACAAGGCGATAGACTTTCGTGCAATCTCTGCAACATCTTAACGCAGATAATGATGAGAAAGGCTGCAGTAAATACGAACAAGACCATTAACACTAAACGCCATATGGTGCTGGCGTAGACTGACGACATAGACATTATTGGACGAAATTTGCGAGAGGTTACTGCAGTATTTTCAAGAATCGAAAAGGAATCAGCGAAGGTGGGTCTTTCTGTTAATGACCGCAGGACAAAATTGATGGTGTAAACGACTAGAGAATCTCGACTTGGTCCGCACTTGAACGTTGACAACCGATTTAATTTTGAAGTTGTAGATGAATTCGTCTACCTTGGATCCGCCGTGAACAAAGACAACAACTTCAGCCTGGAGATAGATAGGAGAATTGTGCTTGCTAATAAAGGGTTTTTCAACAGAGACGCTACAGAAGTAAATCGATAGGGACAGCAAACGACGCCATATTTTTTCCCGATCTTTTGACATTTCTCTTCAGTTAGGTTTGCCATTTCATCATGGAAAGATATACGAGCCAACAACGAGTCGAAATTATTAAAATTTACTACCGAAATTTGGAGTCAGTGGCCTCAACTTTACGTCATAATCGTCCTACCAGATCAACAATTGAACAATTTGAATCCACAGGCACAGTACAAAATGTTCCCGTGCCAGTGAGACAAAGAAGTGCCCGTAGTGTCGAGAATATTGCTGCCGCTGAGGCTTCAGTTCAAGAAAGCCCAAATGTGTCTCTTACACGTCGTTCCCAAGCATTGGGCATCTCTGTGACGTCGTTGTGGCGAGTTGACGCAAGAACTGAAGCCGCTTGACCACCATAAGCGTCGTATGTTCGTGAATTGGGCTGAGCAACAACTTGAAAATGATTCGGATTTTCATCGGAAAATCATCTTCAGCGATGAGGCTCATTTCCGGCTGAATGGCTTTGTCAATAAGCAAAATATGGGTTATTGGTCAGACTGCAGTCCACACGAAATCCATGAGTCATCATTACATCCCGAAAAAATTACGGTTTGGTGCGGTTTATGGGCCGGCGGCATCGTTGGGCCGTACTTCTTCCGTGATGATCAAGACCGGCACATTACTGTGAATGCGAATCGCTACCGTTCAATGAT
The DNA here is from genome assembly GCA_963931995.1 of Phaonia tiefii. Taxonomy (NCBI): domain Eukaryota; kingdom Metazoa; phylum Arthropoda; class Insecta; order Diptera; family Muscidae; genus Phaonia; species Phaonia tiefii. Next base: position 164,955,388 of record OZ008369.1, read on the forward strand.
AACCGAATATTTTTGGCCCCAATTGGATAATATGGACTTGGAGGACATGTGGTTCCAACAGGACGGCGCCACAAGCCACACAGCGAATGCCACAATCAATTTATTGGAAACCAAGTTTGGTGAACGTGTTATCTCACGAAATGGCCCAGTCGATTGGCCGCCTCGGTCGTGCGATTTGACGCCGTTAGATTATTTCTTGTGGGGCTGCGTCAAGTCTATGGTCAATGCCAACAACCCAGCGACGATTGATGAACTTCGTACGAATATCGAACGTGAAATTGCAGCAGTATCGGCCGATTTATGTTTGAAAACCGTCGCAAATTGGGTTCAGCGTCTGGACATCTGCAAGCGTGCCCGTGGTGGTCATGCAACAGAAATATACTTCCATACATAATGGCATCGAACGTACTTTCACAGGAATAAAGAATTTCATTGGTATCTAAAACCGGTTTTGTTTTATTTAAAAAAAAACTTGTAGTGCTCTTATTGAAAACCCCGATAGATGATATTTTGGGGTCAGCAACCAGTTTGGAAACAAAGCCCTCTCTCGACGGACAAAAGTCCAACTATATCAGACTCTCATTTTACCTGTCTTGACATATGGCTCCGTAACTTGGGTCATATCGCAAGCGGATGAAAAACACCTGGGACTTTTCGAGAGAAAAATTCTCCGTAAAATATTTGGTCATGTTAGGGAAAACGGCGAGTACCTATAGCTATATAGTCTGACGTGGATACAGCTAGGCGAATCAAATTAGGCCAATTGCGTTGGCTAGGCTAAGTTATCAGAATGGGTGAGGATGAGACAGCGCGAAAGGTTTTCGATAACGTGCCCGATGGAAGCAGGAAAAGAGGACGATCGAGACTCCGCTGGAAAGACCAGGCAGAAGAATCCCTCCGTATCCTTGGTGTTACCAACTGGCGAGAAAAGGCGAAGGATAGAGCCAGTTGGAAGAATATGTTGAAATTTGGTTAATTTGTTTGTTTAATTAATATGTGTAAGACGACTGACCATGAGGTTGTAAAATAGTCAATAAAAGTAAAGTAAGAATTTTTATGTCTCTCAGCGGGAGCCAGGGTTTGATTTTAGATCCATAGTTTCTTGGTGAAGTTTTCTTAGAATTCTTCGTAAATTACGATTTTGCTATACGCCTTTTGACAAAAACAAATGACCGATCCTAATGTTTAACCTTAACAAAATGGCAATAACTAATTAAAAGCAAGCGGATTTAGTATTTAAAAAACAGATGCTTAATTATTAAATAGTATGTACGCACTATTTGGATTTAAATATTAAATTTTCTTTTGAAGAGTACATTTATATGTGTATACATATATAAGCTTTCTAGACAATTTTATTACATTTTAAGCTTATTTTCATTTTCTAAATACCCGAATGCTACTTATACCAAATGTAATTGACTTATATGGGGATTATATTATTAATAATGCATTGACTAGAATTGACAATTTCCAACATGTGTTTTACAACTGAAATCTTATCAGCTAAATGCGAATAAGAAAATGAAAATTTAAAAAAAAATCTTTTGAGAAAAATGTCTTACTAAAACCGAACAAATATGGGTTTCAAGTGATTGACTTACAAAGAATTGAATGTGTAGTCTTACATGTTAATACAGGCAACACTCGCATGACACATAGCATTGGCTTTCAAAACACTACGGACAAATTCGGCAATATTGTGTATAGCATTTTCAATAATTTCGAACGATTTAATTTTTGTAATAGCTAAATATAACTATTTGTAATAGCTAAATGTAACTACTCGGGGGGCTGAGAGAAAACAAGCACCCCGCCCATATATATGTTCTAATATGTTCCATATCAAACCCAAAACATTATTTTGCATCCCTATTTCTTACCAAATTTTACAGACTGATTCTTCGTTCAAAAACATTTTACCCATTAAGATGATATTTATTGTTTTGGTCTGTACTTTAAATTTTTTGTCATTAAATATATTAAATAATTTGTTAAAATAATTTGATTTTTGTATTGGATATCGATGGTGTTGCGTAAAAAGGGTCAATCTGCATTTTTTTACGAAGGCCGATCTGATTTTGTTTACCTTGTCACCATAAGTCAAAAGGGCGAAACTGCTTGGGTCTATCTGCAACGAAATAGGTAGATAATTATACTGCTCGAAGAACCCAACCATAACTTTCTATAGCCATAACCATTTTTGCTACGTTATAATCTATGAATATCTTACAGACAATTGGAAACAGCAGATTGGCCCTTTTTACGCAACACCATCGATATTTATAAATATAAATAAATATTAAATATTATTTGCGTTTGAAATTTCAAGAAACGTGAAAAATCTGCTGGTTCAGTAATGATTATTTGGAGTTAAGTTTAATTTTAATCTACTTTTGATTAAACATTTTTTTTTTTCGGTACAGGATTCTCTAGAAATCCAAAGGTGTATTCTCAAATATTATTCTTCATTGTCAGGATTGCCGCAGTTAATTAAATCGGATTGGCTCAATATTGCTAGACACAGATTGTATGAGTGCCAGGGTACATGGTGGGCGGCTCCTGTGCGTAAGAACGTGGGTTCGAGCCCTGGTCTGACCACCTTACATTTCTTTGGACGACGATTACCTCGCATAGTGACGGCTACACTGTCGATTACTTAGTCATGAAAAAACTTCTTAAAAAACTGTACAGAACCGGTGTAAAACTGTAGGTCCCAATTAGTGAGTGTAAAACTAAACTGAGCGTATCTCACTGATTGTTAGAAGCTCTCCTCAAACCCTTCATGGGGTGTAATGGGAAACCATTTCTCTCCAGGTCACAGCCATGCGCATACAAGACAAGAGACTACCTTAAATTCCAACAGAAGATGTTTAATTTCTTAGTGTAGAATTTTCTTATCAAAATTCGTGCATTGTAGTAAATGGTTTTCGCTCACTTCGACAATTTTATGACCGTTCAGCGACGAAGCTCATCTGTGATTGAATGGGTATGTTACTAATTAAAATTGTCGAATTTGGACTGATAAGTAACCAAAGTCAATACAAGTGTTGGCATTGCGTCCATCAAAATGTACTGTTTGGTGCGGTTTCTGTGCTGACGGAATCATCGGTCCATAAGTCTTTAAATATGACTTTAGTCACTGCATTAAGGTAGATGTCATCTGCTGTCGTTCGATAACACTGTGATAGTTTTTGACCCGAAAAAAAATGAACTTTGATGAATCCTTTTCGAACTATTAGGGGGGAGTCCCCTGAGTCCGAAAGTACATTTGGAAGTGTCAGATTGGCTCCAGTTTTTGAGAAATCGGTATATATGGATATAGCTAAGTCTGCGCTATTTAACCAAATCTTACCGGCCATAGGCCAATTTTTTTTTTGGCCTAAAAGGGCTTAAAAAGCTTAAAAAAATAGAAAAAACAAATGTTTGGGCTCGGTCCAACTTCTTGAGATATGGGCCTTTAAAGCTTGAGTATATAATTGGCCATATCTCACACATTTATGGTCCGATCTGGTTCCGGTGAATACCATTACAAAGACCATTAAAAACTCTTTAAATGTGCATATAAATATCTAAGAAGGGTTAATGGAAGTATTATACCTTAAAACAAAGCCTGAAGTGTTGCCTACAACCTCAGTCTAGGTAGAAAATAGGTTTACTAGGGCTGTTTTTTGAGAAAATCAGATTTTTAGCAAAAAAATGAGGTTAAAAAATCGTATTTTTTAAATTTGTCCCCAATGAGTTAATAAAATGTAACATATTTATATGCAGATTTAAAGAGTTTTTAATGATCTTTGTAATGATATTCACCGGAACCAGATCGCACCATAAATAGGTGAGATATGGCCAATTATATATTCAAGCTTTAAAGGCCCATATCTCAAGAAGTTGGACCGAGCGCAAACATTTGTTTTTTCTATTTTAATAAGCTTTTAAAGCCCTTTTAGGCCAAAAAAAAAATTGGCCTATGGCCGGTAAAATTTGTTTAAATAGTGCAGACTTAGCTATATCCATATATACCGATTTCTCAAAAACTGGAGCCAATCTGACACTTCCAAATGTACTTTCGCACTCAGGGGACTCCCCCCTAATTGTTCGAAAAGGATTCATCGAAGTTAATTTTTTCTACTATCACAGTGTAATTTACAGCTTTTCGCCCAAATCTGGAAACGAGCTGAATATTTCGACATGTGGTTTCAACGTGACGACACGTATCACGCAGTACGTGAACTTTTGCACCAATGGAGACGTGAATTCTTACGTTTAATACCAGTAAGATGGCCACTTAGGTGTTGAGATTTAACACTCCTGTACCATTTTTTGTCGGGTTACGCGGAATGACTCCCTATGCCGAAAAAGCAGTGTCAATTTCAGTCTTGAAAAATATTATTTCGCGTGTTACAAGGGCGATTCCAGCAGCTATGCTCGAAAAATTCCAACGTAGTCATGGTCAAAATTATGTGCCAGTTTTGATAGGAAGGCGTACGGACAGGACTGACTGTCAGGGCAAATAACTTTTGAAGAGGATGGAGGATGTCTGCCAGCAGGAGGATGTCTACTAAGGAATTCCACTTATTTCGAGAGCTAGGGGAATTGTCTCAAATGGATCCACGTAGGGGCACGCGGTATGCTTTCACCGTTTTATTTTTGATTAGTATTCTGCCAGGCTTATCCGTACATTGTAACATAAATATGTACATTTCTAGCACATCTATAAACAAAAGAGCGAAAACATTATTTATGAGTTTCAAAAACCCATAAACACAAAAAACAAAGAAGAGAATAATCACACACCCACATACATACATATAGAGAGCACTACAAAGTGATGGCTTCACACGAACAACATGGAAGTGAAAATGTTTCCTTATCCTTGATTGAGGATTGGCGTGTGTGTACATAAGTGTGTCTGTCGCCCTGTCAGAGTAATGTTCACCAATAATGTTTACACAACCACAAGATGTGTCAATGTAATTTTTCATCATCAACATTTCAATGGAACAAAAAGACATTTACTGGATTTTTCACATCTTCTTTGCCATTGTCTTGGTTCGTACGAAATACGAAATTGATTGATTTATTTTATGGGGGAACGTATACTATGTTCCTTATATCCTTTGTAACAGCTTTAAAATTTATGAACAGTTCAAGTACTTACATTGAAATGCATTAAGTATTCAAAGCGCTTGACGACATTGGTCATGGTATAACTAGTTGTGGTCAGATTGTTTGGGTTGATAATGAAAAAAAAAATACCAAATGGATAAACGTTAAAGTTAAGAGTTTCATTCCAGTTTTCTTCTCATCCTTGTACAAAATATATAGGCTTATGACGAGACGTGTTCTCATGATAAGTAAAACTTGCCAAGGCGGTTCAAATTTATCTAGACCCATTTTTCAAAGGAGTAATAACACTATTAAATCCTGCATGTTGTATTATAACTTTACACATAACATGAGTGGACATAAAACAACCTAGGTGGTTCCACTTTTTGTACAAGTTGGCGCAAAAGTAATGTCATAATGTGAATTGCCAACCGTTTTGTTCGAAATAAATAAAATAAGTTCTGTTTTTACGAAAACGTTCTTGAAGGTGTAAAATTTATTACATTATGTTGAAAAAAATTATATCGCTCAAATGACCACCTCCCGAGTTGATGCACATTTGTGCTTGTTTTACGGCAGTTTTCATTGTTGCTCGCAAAACATCTGGCTTCAGACTTTTTTTGTGGTAACTTCAGACTTTTTTTGTGGTAAAAACGAGATTTTAAAAACGCTCAAAGAAAGAAGCCTGGCACCGTCACATCTGGAAATCTGGACTGCTAGTTCAAATCTCCAAAACGGGAGCTTACTCGGCCGAAAATTGGTGGCTCAAAATCTTCATCGTTGCTCGAGCTGTGTGAGCGGTTGCTCCATCCTACTGGAACCAACAATTCTCTATACCCAACTCAGCAACGAGAGGATAAAAAACTCGTTTAAAATCTGCCTGTAGAGACCGGCAGTTACGGTGGTTTCTTCGGCGGCCGCAAATAAAGGCCCAATCACTTTTTCACTGCAAATGCCGCACCAAACAGTCACTGTGAGGCGATTGAATGGCTCTTCCTGCATTTCATGTGGGTCCTCTGTGCCCCAGAAACACATATTTTGTTTGTTAACATAAACTCTTAGCCCTCTAATGCTGTATTCTAAACTAATGTGTACAAATAATAATTTTTTCGTGTGTAAATTTGGGTTTCTGATTTAAAAAAAATAACATGAGGTGTCAGGGGACACCCGGTTGGATCGAAGTTCCTTTCGCTATATATATATATATATTCGCTATATATACACACCTAAGGAGCATGAAGAAAAATATGTACTGTAATTTATATGGATCTTGTAAAATGATAAACTTTTGTTAAGAATATTTTTTATTTATTGAATTTATTTTTTTTAAAAAAAAGTATATTTTTAGGCCCCTTTTGTAAGAATATGTATTATATTTTCCCGAAAAGGTCCTTTCTTTGATTAGAGGTACTTCTTTTATTAAAATAAAAAGAAACGGTTTCCCGTTACATCCCATGAAAGGATTAGGGAGCGCGTTCTAGTTTTACACTCACTGATTGGGTCCTACAGTTTTACACCGGTTCCGAACGGTATTTTGAGAAACCTTTTCATGGCTGAATACTCGATAGTGTTGCCGTCACTAAGCTAAGAAAAATCCTAAGAGTATGAATTTTTTTTACAAAAAATACTTTTTTAAAAACAGGTACTTTTTAAAGAAGTGGTACTCTTTTTAGGATAAGGTTAATTTTTAAGAAAGTTTACTTATTTTCAGGAAGGCTACTTATCTCAAGAAAAGGTGGTACTTTATCTTTAACCCTGCTGTTAGATTAGAAAAAACTTACGAATCTTAGATTGAGGGACCATTTGGTCCATACTGCAATTTTCATCCAAAATAATAATTTTATCTTATTCTTTGTAACTATTTTGGTTCAAAAATTTCTAAAGCAAGTATTTGACATATCAAAAACATCCGCTAACATATCAAAAACATCTTCTAAATATTTGACATGAATTTACATTCGCTTGGTAATGAAAAAATTTACGAATCTTAGGTTGAGGGACCATTTGGTCCATACTGGAATTTTCATCCAAAATAATAATTTTATCTTATCCTTTGTAACTATTTTGGTTCAATAATTTCTAAAGCAAGTATTTGACATATCAAAAACATCTTCTAAATATTTGACATGAATTTACATTCGCTTGGTAATGAAAAAATGTACTATTGACCAAATGGTCCTCTAACCTAAGATTCGTCATTTTTTATTTTTCTCAGTCCTGAATAAAGTTAGAAAATTTAATTTTCGCACATAACATTGTTTTATTAAAAGACCCCATTAGCAGAAAAATTTAGTCAGTATATATCTCCGTTCCAAAGTTACAAGGGAAAACAGAAAAAATTTGGACCAAATGGTCCTAATCTAACAGCAGGGTTAAGAAATGGTACTTTTAAGAAGAGGAATTTTTGTAAGAAAAGGTATTTTTTGTAAGAGAAGGTATTTTTTTTTGTAGAAAAGAGTTTTTTAGAAAACACAGATACAATTTTAATCTCAGATACAAAATTTATCTCAAGAAAAGTTATTTTGTTTTACAAAAAAGGTGTTCTTTAAAGAAAATTTAAATTTTTACCAAAGGGCAATTTGTTGTGAGATAATGTACTTTTTTAAGAGAAGGTACTTATTTAAAAAATTAAGTTTTTTAAGAAAATGTACTTTTTGTAAGAAAATGTACTTATTTAAGCAAATGTACTTCTTTAAGATGTTATTTTTTTAAACTTCTTTCACTTTGGTTTTTCTAAATTCACTTTTTATTCGGTTTAAACCATAGATAGAGGAAATAATAGATATAGCGCCCCATTGTCAACTTTGTTCATTAGGTGCTGTCCTATACTAGTGTCACTTTCACTGAAGTTTCCAATAATTCTCATTGACGTTTATTCAAAATTGTGGGGAATTTTTCTTAAAGTAATTTAAACAAGGAACATGTGACAAAATTTAAATGATTTTAAATAAAAGCATTTGTTTCTTATATAAAATTCAATTTCAAAGGGATATCGATAAGAGAAACCCCGTAAGACCGCCCAAAGATGAGCATGCCGGAACGCCTTTTTAATCTAAAAACTTCCTCGCGGAAAAACTGTGAACAACTTCTGTGGTCGCAGATGCCACAATTTTTTCATTTAGCCCCCATCCCGCAACGTGCGATAAGGAACTTCGTTCCAAAAACTATTTGCAAGTCAGTACGAACAATCATTTACCTTCCATGAGACAAAATATAAATAAGTACATTATTTTGCTTTAGTGACAAAAAATACAATACATTTGAATACAAAATGAATGGGAATTGAGAAACGCGTTGTTTATAAGTAGTGAAGTTATAAACTTTTATAACTAGCAAAGACACAAACCATTTTGCTTATTGTGAATGGTTAGGAAGAAATTAATTTGTAACCTGCTGCGAAAATTTAGCTTTTCCCGGACAATATTGAAGCTACCACAACAAAATTTGCACATGACATGGAAAAACCCCTGATCTATCCAGAAATGGTGCAACCCAGACGATTCTTTATTTTAGGACATTGTCACAAGGCTGTGCATATTGGAGCGGTTGAGTGGGCATATCCGGAAAACCGCGGGGGTGTCATCAATCATGGGGATATCAAGAATTTTCCACATGAAATCTGAATTTTCTCCCTACGGATACGCCTACTCTTAAATCGAATCTGAAAAAAGTGGGGACAGGGTTCTATACAGGTGTTCTTAGACTGTGTATACTATCCCCAGCCAGATATGCCCACTCGCCGATTTTCCGATATGCCCACTCGTCCCCTCCAGAATTTTGCATATGAAATCTGAATTATCTCCCTACGGCTACGCCCACTTTTCCATGTCTTGTGCAAATTTTGTTGTGGTTGCTTCAATATTTTCCGGGAAAAGCTAAATTTTCGCAGCAGGTTACAAATTAATTACTTCCTAACCATTCACAATAAGCAAACTGGTTTGTGTCTTTGCTGGTTATAAACGTTTATAACTTCACTCACTTTGTTTATTTTCGGTTATGATAACACAAGGGACAAAATGGAAGTTGTTGTGTGTTGATTGGAATTCTATAGCAGTTTTTACTAATTGGGGTCCCTGATTTCAAATCAAATCTCCATTTTTCTCCATCAGCTCGAATTTGTAAGTTACAAGTATTAATAATTTTTTCGACTTTTTTCCAAAAACTTAAAGTTCAAAAAACATAACTTTTCTCTTCATAAGCCGATTTTCAAAAATTGCGTTTTTTTAAGATGTAATTCTTACCTTTAAAAAAAAGTCGAATTTTTTAACATCACCAAAAAAAAAAAACGGCTGAGTAATGAATGTTTTAATAAAACAAAAAAATAAAAAAAAAATCGATTTACTTTTGTAGCCTCTCTGTTGAAAAACCCGTTAGCTACTATTTTAAAGCACCTACTAAGTCTGAGCAATGCAATTTTTGAGCTTGAGCAATTTTTGTTTTCTTTTCCACGTTCTTGCTTTTTTGACATTTCATTTTATTTCAATTATAAAAAAATTTATTTGGAGGGAATTTTTTATATTTGTGAATAAAATGGAAGTGCAAGAAAATACTAAATAATAAGAACATTAATTGATTGCATTGGAGAAGCTTTTTTTACTACCAACATTAAACAACACACTTTTACGTTTTTTACCACAATTTAATGAACAACGAAACAAAAAACGAAAAGGAATGTCAAATTTTCATCTTCGTTTAAAAAATTGCGAATGGGATAACAAAACGAAATAAGAGTACGGGCATGTCTGTACCCCTTTCCATTCTCTTTCCCTCTCTCTCCTATAAACTCCAGAATTGCGCAAGTAAAATTGCCGTGTCTGAGGAATTTTGTCGCTGCAAGTTTTATCACATTACACTCAGAAAAATCAAAAGTACATCTAATATCTAATAAACTTCGTATGGATCAAAAAATTTTTGAACTCAAATTTAGTTCCTTTTCCCCGGATATTTAATTTACCAGTCTGCAGAATTGCCTATACAGAATATACGAGTACTTGAAAAAATGGAACTTCAAATTAAATGATTAAATGGTGTCACAAGAAAACGAAGCACTTGCAATTTGCATTCATCTCTATTGTAGTTATCTAACCATCCTATTCCCTGGTGTGATAATGTGGAATAATTAAGTGCCATGTTAGACAAGAGGATAACGTCCCGTGAATACAATACTTTTGTAAAACAAATTTAATATTGCCATCATATTGTTATGGCCTCTGATCAACAGAAACTTCAAAATGTCAGCAGCAAACAACATTTTGTTGCAACAGTTTATCAGAACATTGTTTTGTACGACTGTCCAGCATGGGGATGAATTCGATGTCTGTGTCAGAAATGATACAAAATGATGAAGCAAACCCTCGACATCAACCCGAAATAGTCTTGGTTGTTGCTCATCTTGGTTCGCTTTTGACGAAGACAAATCGCACGCAAAAATATGTAAAAGTGTCAGCCTGGCGATAGGCAGGCAGATTTTTACATGATTAACACCTTACACGAAAACACTTTTTAGTATTGCAATAACATTGCAGGTCTTATGATTCATATGGATCCTAATTGTATTTTCAAGCCGAATGATTGTCGTACTTTTATTAACTCGTCGAAGTACAGTCTGAAGACGATACTGTTGCACAAGTTGAATACGAAATCGTAACTACCCATAGTCTACAGTATTGACAAGAAAGAATGCTACGAGACAATGAAAATAATACTGCAAAGTATTCAATATGATAAACACAAGTGGCAGATACGCTGCGATATCAAAGTTATCAACATACTGTGGGGCCTTAAAGGCGGATATCCGAAGCACATATTTTTCATTTGCGATTGCGATACCCGCTATATCGGTGACCAGTACATAAATCCGACACTGAGCGTGGTTCATGATGCGCTTGTACCGATCATTGATATTTACCTACCAAAGCAACACATTGAACTTAGTATACTCGATTCAAAGGCAAGAAGTTGGATGCTATGCTCGGTGATGATTCCTGGTGGTCATGTAAGTTAAACAGATTCAAATCTACAACCAAAGAAGGGAAGAAGAAAGTATTGATAACGAAGAGCCTTTAAACACTTTGGGAAGTAGTGGTGAATCAACTTCGGATGATCAAGATGAAGTTCAACAGCCAGCTAAACGAACTCGACGTTAGTTTTACAGTAAAACTGTTTTTTACATATAGAGAACTTCTTTTCTGATATGAATAAATACATTTTCAGTCGTCGATTTATGTGTTATTTGTCATATGTGTCAAATGTTGAACTATAATGAGATTTGTAGGCAAGTAGGTCAAGGTAAAATTAATCTCTTGGGCTTAAATTGTAGTGCTGCATTATAATAGTAGCACGATGTTTCTACGATTCATAAGCTACATTTCAACTAAAAACAGTTTTATGAAATTTGCAACCGTTTCTGAAATATTGGCTAACACAAATATCCACACAAAACCTGAAAATTTGAAAATGACAAGAGCGATATTTCAACAACGAGTACCTCAGGGAAAAAAATCCTTTAGGCAATCGTAATCATGTTGGATACACTAACGAACTCCGATAGTGGTGCATGATTTGCAGAGATTAACCCGCAATTTGTCTCACTGTGTTATTATAGTAGCTCCTTCAATATACTATTTCAAATGTTGATTATAATTCAATTAATACCATTTAATATGAGTTAAATAGTACTTGTATATAATTATATTTAATTATAAATAAATATCTTGTTTTACATGCGAAGGTTTATGAATAGTAGAATTTTCCTTCGTAATTTCCTTCTGATATTATATAAATTGTATCGCAACACATTTCTGTAAATTGTACTCACATATCGGACAAGGATTTGTACTACTTAATATAATGGTAATTAGGGAACCATATGGACTTGAACCAGAGAAAAAAGCAAAAATTTATTTAAGTGTGACTTAAAGTTTGGAGAATCTTCTTTGAATAATCATATATTTTCGAAAACATAGTCCAACTTTTGTATACACAAGGACAAATTACTTAATTTTTACGACAATTTTCACTCTTGCTATCAAGGAAATTATTTCCTTAAACCAAGTACATTTCTTAGGAAATGCATCGCTAAATAATGCATTAAGAAATGCATCGCTAAATAATGCATTAATTTTCTTGAAAATATATTACTAGTCCTGACAAAAACTAGAAAGGTTAGGCAATAAACCTCGGTTCGGAAGTAGTCACCGAATACTAACGAAAGCCTTATACTTGCACGACGGCAACTATGAACTACATAACTACCAAAAAGGTAATATACAAACTCCGCAACACTGAATATCGAAGCTAGATGCGTATTGTTAACCCTTGGACAAACACATGGTTCTGGCCTGGCATATTTAATTTTTGAGCGTTAATGAAACATACTTCTAATTTAGGTAGATCCTTTATTTCCCAGTAGCCTATTTAAAAAAAATTCAAAAATATCATTCCAACACGCCGAAAACTGCAAAAAAAGTCCCCCCCTCGAACTAACATATATGCCTGCCAGACCCCTACACAATTTGTATGAAATAAATTATTATTATACACATTTTGGGTTATTTTTCTGCAAATATAATGCAGATTGTTGTATCCAGGAATTCAATGCAGATGTTTGCTTCCAGGTAGTTTTAGTGTTAATTTTTCTCTTAACACAATTTGTATGAAATAAATTATTATTATACACATTTTGGGTTATTTTTCTGCAAATATAATGCAGATTGTTGTATCCAGGAATTCAATGCAGATGTTTGCTTCCAGGTAGTTTTAGTGTTAATTTTTCTCTTAACACAATTTGTATGAAATAAATTATTATTATACACATTTTGGGTTATTTTTCTGCAAATATAATGCAGATTGTTGTATCCAGGAATTCAATGCAGATGTTTGCTTCCAGGTAGTTTTAGTGTTAATTTTTCTCTTAACACAATTTGTATGAAATAAATTATTATTATACACATTTTGGGTTATTTTTCTGCAAATATAATGCAGATTGTTGTATCCAGGAATTCAATGCAGATGTTTGCTTCCAGGTAGTTTTAGTGTTAATTTTTCTCTTATTTTATTCTTTGGTTTGTGATTTTGGTTTTGAGTTCTGCTAGTTTATTATTGAATGCCGAACATACAACATCGACACAACAAACCGAAAAAGCTGCTCCCATTCGCGATATATGGAACTTCTTGAATAACAATCTTGCCAGTAATTTTGAACCATACGAAAGCGTAACCATCGATGAGCAGCTATTTCCATACCGTGGCACACAAAGTTCACGCAATACAGCCCATAAAAGCCGGCAAAGTATTGCATACAAGTATGGTGGGCATGCAATGCGAAAACCAAATATCCGTTGCAAGGAAAACTGTACACTGGTAAAGAGGGAGAACAACGAGAGACAAGCCAATGCGAAAATGTGCTCATGACTTTGGCTAATCGATACACCCACAGCGGCAGAACTATTATTGCTGATAACTTCTTTACAACGTTAGACGCAGCTAAACGTCTTTCGTCGATTGGAGTAGCATATGGATGTGTCGGTTGCCAAATCGATTAACTCCACTTTTCCCAAGTTTTCGTATGTTAGTGTCTGTGGTTTAAACTAATGCACCCAGTTCCTTTTGAATTTAACTACATAATAGATGCAGGGGTAGGGACATAATACATAATGTCAGTTTGAATTTATAATGAACGTGGAATGTGAAAAATCAGCGAAATCTTCAGCTTCTGCGGGTTTTTTTTTTGATGGAGTTAATCGATTTGGTAACTGACACATCCATATTTTGGCACCATTAGATCCAACAAAAGGTGTCTTCCCAAAGAAGTGAAAAAAGATAGCAAACGTCCAGTGCTTTCATCTGTGTTCGGTTTATATGATAACCATGTATCACTATGCAGCTACGTTCCAAAGAAGAACAAAGCAGTAAATCTACTATCCAAACTCACAGAAAAATTCGGTTGAGACAGCCGAATTAGCCGTAACCGAACTTAGAGGTTGTCACAACCTCATTAGAGGTTGTCACAACCTCATTAGAGGTTGACACTACCTCATTGGAGGTTGCCACAACCTCATTGGAGGTTGAAACAACCTCATTAGAGGTTGACACAACCTAATTGGTGGTTGGCACAACCTAATTGGTGGTTGGCACAACCTCATTAGAGGTTGACACAACCTCATTAGAGGTTGACACGACCTCATTGTAGGTTGAGACAACCTCATTGGAGGTTGACACAAGCTCGTTAGAGGTTGTCACTGCCGAATTAGAGGTTGTCACAACCGAATTAGAGGTTGTTACAACCGAATAGTGTTACAAATGAATTACGTATTAAAGTTTTTTATTATTAAGTGATGACTTACTTTCCTGTACTTTTATAAACGACTTAAATAGCGAGAAAATAAAGTTATATCATGGGGTAAACTAAAAAGTAATAAATTTATTTTTCATGCCTCTTCCGACCTTTATTGAAGTCTCGGGCATCATGTGATACCGCACTAATTCTGACATGGTGCATCGCTTGATCTACGTCCTAAGGCGTTTTGTATACAGACGATTGCAGCATATTTTGAAAACCTTCAAAACTGTTGATATCTGCTTAAAAATATCTGCAAACTAAGATGTTTTAATACAAACACACATTCTACTTACCTTTCTTAATAACCACAAACAAAATCTTGACATTCTTTAATTCTTTTTAAATTAATATTTGATTATAGAATTTTAAACGTCAGATTGTAACTACATAGCATTTTGTTTTGGCTACCGAATTGAAAATGAATTCAATTATAGCTACAGAATTCATGAGAAATTCGGTTACAGCAACCGAATTGACACCAAATTCGGTCGCTGCAACCGAATTAAATCTAGATTCGATTATTGTGATCGAATTGCTACCAAATTCGATGGTTGCAATTGAATTGGTGTCAAATTCTGTTACTATAACCGATCTGAAGCCAAATTCGGTTACTCCAACCGAATTTGGTACCAATTTCTGTTGTTGCATCCGAATTAATTTCAAATTCGGTTGTTTCAACCGAAATTTTAGAAAATTTAGTTGACTGAACGAATATAATTGAAGATTCAGTTGTCACAACGGAATCTATTATGAAACGAGGTTGCTACAACCGAATTTCGCTTGTGGGGACTAAATTCGGTCGTATCAACCTCAATGCGGTTGTGACAACCTCAATTCGGTGGTAACAGCCGAATTTACGGTTGCTACGACCTCTTTTCAAACAATTAGGTCTCTGAGTGCACTGTGCACTACACCGAGGCGTAGCAAAAAAACCGGTAGTTATATTATTTTACAATTCAACAAGGGCCGGCGTTGATACAATGGACCAAATGTTAACGCATTACTCCACAAAATGGTCAACCAGACGTTGGCCATTAGAATTTTTTTACAACATGGTAGACGTCATGGGATTAGCCGCTTACATCATATGCAATGAAAATACAGAAGAAACCAGAAAAGAGAAGCGATAAATGTTCTTGAACACGCTGAGTAAACAATTGGTGTTTGCTAATACTGAAAATCGCATGAACAACAACCGTATTTTGGGACAACATTCAACCCGTTTGGCCATTGAATCTTTCTTTGGAAGGCCGTTGAATATTCCCAGCAACATGCTGCCTAACCAACACAGCGGCCCTAGTACACTGAATTCCAGAAAAGATTGCAGAATTTGTGCCACGCAAGACGCTAAGCAGCGTAGGAAGATACGTTTTTACTGCACCAAATGCACTAATCCTGTGTGCCAACAACATTCTAAAGTTGATTATGCTTGTTTTTCATGAATTCCACAAAATGAATAAAAATTTTTTTAAATTTAGGTAGCTACATATGTCAATAAACCAAAAAAAAAGTCTAAAGATAAAAATAATAAACGAGCATACTTAGTAATTCAAAGTTACGGTACCCTTTTTACCAGACAAATGCATAAAAACGTATAGGGGTCTGGCCAGGCATATGTGTTTGTTCGAAGGTTTCAGAATATGTGTGTGACGGGGGGTTGTTAATACAGTTAATTAAACAAGTGATTCAATTAAGTACACAATCTTTAACGCTTAAGATTCCTAAT
This sequence comes from Phaonia tiefii, assembly GCA_963931995.1. Taxonomy (NCBI): domain Eukaryota; kingdom Metazoa; phylum Arthropoda; class Insecta; order Diptera; family Muscidae; genus Phaonia; species Phaonia tiefii. Next base: position 164,971,560 of record OZ008369.1, read on the forward strand.
AATTCGGACATTGAAACGAAATGGTATTACAATCATTCTATAGGTGCTTTCCAGTAGGGACTGGTAGAGTTTGAGAGTCCATGGTGATAATTTATTGTTAATATTCCTGTTTTTGTGTTTTTGATAATTGTTCGGTTCAAGATCAATATCTATTAAAAAGTAAATTTTCTATAGAAAAGTACAGTTTAATAGAAATGTTACTAAAGAAATGTGTGTTTTTTTTATTTTTCAGAAAATAGAGAGGGGTCACCACGGCAAGTCACAGCACCGAGCAAAACGTGAAAATGATAAAACCGACTTAACACACTGCTGAAGTTGAATCGATACCAATGAACACGAGGTCCACCAAGTGACAATGCATCCGCAGAATGTCCCAGTTTAGTGTGGATTATGGGCTGACGGCATCATTAATCCGAGACGGACGCAACAGTGCGGTGTTACGTTCCACAAAAATGGTGGCACAATGAACATTCTGCACGATGTATTTGAGGGCATGGTTATGTTTCGCAGAGGCGACGCAAACTGGCCGACCGGTACCCTCAAACTCAACATACAGCGAACGATTAATCAAATTCAGGCCCGACCTACACTACGAAGCACCTAAATTAAGAATTATATTTTTCAAATTTAAAACGTAAATATCATTTAAACTGGATAAAGGAGAAGAATTTCGAAATTCAGCGCGAATAAAGTCTACAATCTACTATTTATGTAGCAAAATTAGAAAAACTATATTTTATTTATTTATAATGTTAGTTGTATGTACAGTTGACATTTAAAATTATTATGACTTTAATTTTAGTATCTGCTCGAGGTCATGGAAATAAAAAGGAAACAATGTTGTTTGTTATTCTTTTTATCACAATTTTGTTTATTTTTATCCAACATTTCAACCAACTACGTTGATCATTTTCAAGGGTCTAGTATAATTAATAAACACAAAATTTTCAAACCATTGAGACTATAAAATATGAAATCAATGTGTATAATTACTTGTGAGGTAACAAAAACTATACGCCCGGTCTAAACAGCACGCTTTTGTCAATTGATTTGACTTTTCCGCCCAAAATCTGTTCAATTGTGTGCCTGTAATCTTCCTTGTATTTGAGTATCACCCTTGTATTTGAGTATCACCTCTGTATTTGAGTATTTTCTCCGTCGGAACATCAATAATATGCAGCACTTGCTGAAAGAGACGTCGTGAGTAACATTTCTCTTCAGTTTAAATTTTCACTTCGTCAAAATTTAGGATGTGTCCAGTTAAAGCACATTGGGTTGTGAGTTCTGGTTTGGTTTCCAAAGGTTTATAATGAGCCTTTTGGTCCGATTTGTGTGATTATATTCTCGGCCATTGTAGTTTTAATAAAACCGATTTGTTTTTATTTACATGCAATAAGCCAATAGTTTTTGAATACATCAATCACTTGACTAAGGACAAACTTTACATTGGTCAAGTAGGCCATGATTCATGTATGAAATTTATCAAAAAAATACAAATTTAACAGATTTGATTTAAATTTCAGCCAACATGGGACGCACAAAAGCTTTTAACACCTCCGAAAAGGAACAAATTTTTCTCATGAAAGCCAAAGGACTAAATGTACTTCAAATATCAAAAAAAAATTAAGGGAGTATAAGCAGTTGTATACAACTATTTGAATAACATTGAGAAATATGGAAAACACGTGACAGGGTGCACTAAAATGACAACAACGGTTTGAGAAAGGCAAAACAATTTGCAGACTTGCCCCAAATTCTCCCAAGACGGCCGCAAATATTCGCAACGAAGCTGGAGTTAACATAAGTGTTTATACAGTACGTCGTATTTTAAAGTCATGTCCATTAATTTCTCGTCGGAAATTGCAGAAAAAAGATACACTTAATGAGAAGCGTAAAACTCACCCATAGACTAGTGTTTCCCATGACGACGAGGTAGTAGGCCATTTCATCCAGTTCAACTTGATGTTGAATACTACTCTTTGGTTGGGCATAAAATGGACACAAATAAAAGGGAATGCGTATTTTCGTTCGATGCAACCAATATAAAACATAATTTGGCTGTCATTATTATCAATCAAACACTATTTAAATTAGTTTGCTGCATGGTTTGCTTCTGGTTGCTATTACTCTCTCGCCTATACACTATGTATTCTTTCATTTTCCTTCTGGCTCAACTCCTCCGAGTTGCTAAAGATACAATGGCATGGTCAGACAATTGGTAGAAAGTGGTGTTTTCCGTCGAGAAGAATTTAAAATCGGATACATCTACTATTTTCACGATTTTAGAAAAGAGAACAATTCTTGCAACGAAGACACAGCACATAAGGAGTTATGGTATGGGGTGCCATGTCCTACTTTTGCACCATCGAGTTGATTTTTGAAACCGAAAAAATAACTGGAACATCGTACAAGAGGATCTTAGAAGCCGCATTTCCTCAATTTAATAATTTGTTTAGACCCATAGCATGCATGGACTTACCAACAAGATGAGGATTCAAGTCATACTGTCAGAGCTGTAATACAATGGATTTTTGCATTGGTTCCATTGGATTCAAGCAATTAATTTCAGGGGAACAAGTGCAAACTGAAATTTTGTTTTTCAACTGGTTTTTATTGTAATAAATTCTGGTACATAATAAATACATCTTAATATTACCTAGTATATATATTTCCCTCACACCCATAGGGTGCCCTTCAGAGACTTCCATCCTCATCAAAAAATCACTACATCCATACATCAAATCTAAATAATAAATTATATACGCTGTAAAGAAAATAATAATTCCCCGAAAAATCGATGCAAAACGGGAACGCCTTGGCAAACTGAAACTAAATCAACTGGTATGAGTCGTTATCCACGTTAAACCAAATGTTCGACCACTTCGCTTAGCTTCCTCTATAAAATGTTCGAAAATTTAGGTTTGCGGTAAAAACGAACACATACGAAATGACAGAAAGTGAGCTGTTGTATCGGGCAACATTCTTTCCCGTGACACACTGCGAGGGCAGAAAATGCTAAATTTGTGCCTGCTCCAAAGTAACACTCGAAAATCAAGAACTACCTCAAGCAGAGAGTACGAAATATCTAGGCATTCACTTACATAGGCAGACGGCTTACATGGCCAAAGCATATATTAGCAAAGAGAACACAATTAGGGCTAAAATTTACGTCAATATACTGGCTCATTGGTAGGAATTCCAAACTGTTGCTGGATAATAAACTTTTATTATACAAAAATGTATTTGGGCCAATCTGGACATATGGTTGTGAATTATGGGGTTCCGCCTCGAAAACGAACATCATGATTGTACAGCGCTTCCAATCAAAGTTTCTAGGAAACATTGCAAATGTTCCACTATACGTGTCGAACAAAACAATACACAATGATTTTCACCTAAACACCGTAGAACAGGAAATCTTCGAAGCCAACAGGAAATACGCACAAAGGCGATCACTACACCCAAACACGTTAGCTCTGGAATTGCTACACACATCTACACCGCAAAGAAGACCATCTAGATTTCCACTTACCAATCTTGCAATTAGCAGATAATTATATAAATTATAAATTTACTTGTGAATTAGTAGATGTTTTGATTCTACTGTAACCTAAAAAGGAGGAGTAGTTACTCTACAAGATGTATTTATTTCACCTTAAGTAATCTAGACCTACGAATTGCCTATTGTCATATTTATGATAGATTGCAAATAAAATTGGAGAAAAAAAAGGTTTGTTATGGTAAACGCGAGATTTTAAAACGCCCCAAAGGAAGAAGTCTGGTGACGTTAGAAGGCCAGTTCAAATCTCCAAAACGGGAGTTCCGTCAGCATGGATATTGGTGTCTCAAAATCTCCATCGTTGCTCCATCTGTGTGAGCGGTTTTCCATCCTGCTGGAACCAACAATTCTCGATACCCAATTCAGAGACTTCCAGAAAAAAACACCTTTAACATCTGCCTGTAACTCTCACCAGTTACGGTTACGGTGGATTTATCGGCGTCCTCAAAAAAGTAAGGGCCAATCAAGTTTGCACTGCAAATGCCATACCAAACAGTTACTTTGAGGGGATGCAATGGCTCTCTGTGTATTTTTTGTGGGTTCTCTGTGCCGTTTTTTTTGTTAACATAGCCACTTAATTGGAAATGGGCTTCGTCGCTCATTATGATTTTGGACACAAAATGTCTTTACGTTCTTTCGATGACGACGAGGTAGTAGATCATTTCTTCGAGTTGACGTTGCTCGTAGTTGTCCTTTAGTAGTTGTCCTTTAGTATTTTCGTCGATACAACGAACATAAAAAATAATTTAGCTGTCATTGGCATCAATTAAATACTATTCAAACTTAGTTTGCTGCATGGTTGGCTTCGGGTTGCTTATCTCTCTCTCGTCTACTTAGTCTCTTTCAATCAATTTCCTACTTCCGATCAGCTGTGTCATGGATACCTTCTGGATATATGCATATGAATCTGAGATCAAACAGCAATCGACTGTATAAACCTTTCCAGACGAGCCGAATCCAATAAATGCTTTTCGCGCTCGACGTACTTCAAAGACAATTGGACCTGCTTTTTCGGTATAACTGGTCATTTGGCAACACATCCGTTAGATCACGGTAGGACAATAAATTCTGAATGGTACGCAACCATTTGTTTGCCAGCATTCTTTGGCGAAATAAGGAAAGCGAACCACCAAAGAAGAATCATTCTCCATCACGTCATTATAAGTTCTCACACATCGGCTCAAACAAAGGGGAATTTAACCAGCAAACACATTGAAACAATAGGTTATCCGCAGTACAGCGCCGATTTGTCACCTAATTATTTCTTATTATTCCCTCACATTCTACAAAAATTGCGTGGTCAACGTTTTTGGCGGTTGTTGAAGCGGTTGGTGCGTTCAAATCCCATGGTTTGGAACTACCTCATTCGGAGGCACAAAAGTGATTCGAAAAATGGTTCAAACGCATGCAAAAGTATATTGATTTTCATGAAGAATAATGTGAAAAACAATAAACGGAATTACGATAATCAATTTTTGTTTTTCCATTATTACGCCAGATATATAAATACCAACCCTCGCAGTATCGTATCTCAGTTACAAGTGTAATGTGTATTTTCGGATGTTAATTGTCGGAAATATTCACAGTCCATGTAAAATTTGGAATTTAATTTCACTTTGAAAAAAATTATAAAAGATATTTCTTTTAAAAATGTTGATTTTATTGGCAAGACACTGACCAAGATTTATTCATTCAGGTTATATCAGTAGCACAGCTGATTTCAATGTTTTCATTTTGTTCGTGCCTAATATGTCAAAGTTTGTTTACATTTCTGTGTTTGTTTACATTAGTAGTTTGTTCACAGCGTTTCAAAGAATTTATATTAAAGTAGATGGATTTATTTGCGGCAACAATTTGTTACATATTAAAGTGTTTTACAAAAATCGGCTTGAAAATTCATCATAAGCACTAAATTTAACATAATTGAAATTAAATTCCAATGTTCAACTTGTGTTTACATCAGCTGACTTTGACATATTAGGCACTTTAATTTCATCAACAGCTGCTGCTAAAACCTGAATTAATAAATCTTGACACTGACATTTATTAATTAAACACAACATCGTTAAAATGGCTTCCATATCCTGCTCTACAGTGCGCACTCGATATACCTAATTTTAAAGTACATTTTCGATTGTGCCTCTATCTCTTGTCCGATAGCGTTGATTTCGGGTTTTAAGGCCTCAATGGATTCGGGATTGTTTGCCTAACACTTATCTTTTATGGCGCCCCTCGGATAATAGTCTAACGGAGTCCAATCGCAGCTACGGGGCGGCCAATGTACTTCTGAGTTTTGTCTGATTAACTTTGACTCTGTAGCATAACGCCATCCTGTTGAAACCATACGTCGTTCATGTCATCCATTTCAACTTTGGGGAACAAGAAATTGCTGTTCACGGCACGGCAACGCTCACCATTGCCGCTAGCGGCTGCTCCTTGGTCATTTGGGTCTATGATAACGTAGCTCCGAGGTGAAAATTAACTTCATCGGAAAATTTGATGTTTTCAGTAAAAATGCTCATTTTCAGTCACGCGATCTTAACCCCATTCAGATAAGCGAAAAGGAATCGTAGGATCGCGAGGAGGCTTCACTCATTATGGGTTCATACCGAAGTTTATTCATAATTACGGTAGCGAGTTGATGTTGATTGCTGTTTGCGACCACACTTTCAGCTTCAGCGGCAATATTTTCCACTGATCGCACTGGACGATCACGTAGACGATTTCTTTTGTTCAATAAGGACCCAAATTGATGACCATAACTTTCTATTTAATTTAGTTCGTAGATTTCTTACATTTCGAGATGATAACTCAAAACTTTGGAAGACAGTTTTTAATACTTCCCAATTTTCTTCAAGAGTAAAGTTACCCATTTCGTAAATTTCTAACCTGTTACTAATAATCTGTCACGTCATAAATGCCAAATTTACCATCTGATTCGTAATAACGGGGGGTCAAATTCCAAATTTTACGTGGTCTTACATGTAACTGATGTCTATTCCCATTTCCCCTATCTTACCTATTACGATTATGACATTTTACTTAACAAGTTGCGAGTTTTAAGACCGGGAAAGAAGAACTAGATTTTAGACTTGTGTCGAACTCGTTCACTAGTTCTCGAACTCGTTCATTTAAGGTGCCCAGACATAAAAATCGCGCACCTACTCGCCGTATCGAACATGTGCATTATGTTTGTGAGGGTGATGTCTGGTCACCCTAAATGAACTACATATATAGTTCATGAACTACCCAACTCTACTAGATTTCAATCCATCTTGTACGGCTGCAATTATTCGTTGTGACTTGGAGCTCTTTAGTACCTTATGGAATTGGCTTAATTTATTTTATTTTATTTTTTCATTTTTTTTGTTTCCATTTTCAGTTTTCAACGAAGAATGTTGTATTATAGTTCAATAAAAAAACATGACAAACAACAGGAGAAAACTCAAACAACAATACATTTAAATAGAGTCAAGAGAGTACGTTCGAGTGTGTATGTGTCACTTGCAACATATCCTATAACAAGACAGCCAAACCAAAGGAGAATGAACGTGATAAATAAGAGACGCTGAGATAAACCCAGAAACAACAAATTAAACCTGAGGGATTTTATACAAAATATATAATTGGTGTGTCAGAAAAGTGTCTCCATTTTACATTTTCGACAAAGTCTGTAATGAAAGAATCCACGCAGTTAAGTAAGTTAACGTGTGCAATTCTGATAAATGAAAATATCCAATAGGGTACATTAGTTTTGCTGCTGCAGTGCAGCATATGTGGCAGAAATGTATTCATCGGATTTCTTCACATCCATTAAATTTCTAATGCGAGCAACGTATTTTGTTTTGCATATCAGGATTTTTGGCCAATCCAAACTTCTTGTCTGTTTCCTATTAAAAAAAAACGGCTCAACTGGCTTGTACGAATGTCATTGTTAAAGCATGAAACACATAGACGACGGACGACAGGCTACCGACCACAACCTGTCAAAAATAAAATACATGCGTTTATATGCAAGTGAATATTTTAACGACGGCAAGGCGACACGACTGCAGGTTGTTGTCTATGCTACTTATGTAGCTGTAGTTGAATTAAACTAATTTATATTTGTGTGGGCGACAATCAACAGGTTAGAGCTGTCAATGCCTGAAGTGGCACCACTGACAGAATAATCAACTGTTTTCACAATTTTTGTTATGTTTGTAATAATATTTATTAAATATTCTCCAGACATTTTATTTTCTTCTAACACAAATAACACAATAACACAAACGTCAACATTACAGATCAGCTGTTTACTTTGCAGTTGCCGTCTTGAAAATAATTCAGTAGCTGCCACACGTCTACATTTGCAGTCAGCGGCATTTGTAGTCGTGTGTTCATGTAGCCTGTTGTCGTCTATGTGTTTCATGCTTAACACTCATCAGCAAAATTGCATACCGTCTGTTAACTGTAATCTAGCAGGATTAGCTTGTACCCACATATCTAGAGGCATACTATACTCACAGAAAAATTCGGTTGAGACAGCCGAATTAGCCGTATCCGAATTTAGAGGTTGTCAGCAGGGTCGCCAGTTTTTTTTTTTAGGCGAAATCCCCAAATTGTTATTTTTAATCCCCGAAAATCCCCAAAAAAAATTTTAAATCCCCTGAAAAATCACCATCGTTTTAAAGGAAGTTCTAGAAAGTTTTAAGTTTTAAAATAAAAATTTATTCAGAATTCAGTTTAGAAACAAACAAAACGAAAACTTAAATATAGAAAAATTTAAACATAATAACTTATTATATTCTTATTAAATTATAAATATTATATTATTATTATTTTAATAATAATTAGTTATAACAAAAAGATTATGTCAAATAAGATCTGGATTTTTATCTGGACGTTGGTTAAAAGTCATTAAGGCTTAGTATATCAAATACTTCAGTCTCATAATCTTGATCCTTAATCATCTACTTAATTATTTGTTTTGTACATAGTTTTAGTATATCTCGTTATTTCTTCTCCACTGCTTCTATTCTTTTCAGCAACGCCAAACATCAAATATGTTTGTCACTTGTTTTATTGTTGTCATCACGTACAGCCTTGCCAGTAAAACATTTTGATATTTTCAGGGACTGACAACTGCATAGATTAAATCTTAAATAAAATAAATGGTTTCCCATTACATACGACACTATCTAGATATAGCCACGAAAAAGCTTCTCAAAATACCGTTCGGAATCGGTGTACAACTGTAGGTCCCAATCAGTGAGTGAAAACTGGAAAGCGCACAGCTCAGTGATTTGTGAGAAGTTCTCCCCGGTCCCTTCATGGGATGTAATGGGAAACCATTTATTTTTAATTACATCCCATGAAGGAATCGTGGAGAGCTACTCACAACCAGTGAGCTGTGCGCTTTCTATTTTGATACTCACTGATTGGGACCTACAGTTTTACACCGGTACCGAACGGTAGTTTTGAAAAGCATTTTCATGGTTAAATACTCGAAAGTGTCGCAGTCACTATGCGAGGTGATCACCGTCGAAAAAAATTTTAAGGTGGTCAGAGCAGGGATCGAACCCAGGATCTCCAATACAAGAGGCGCGCACACTACCCTCTCTCTTATTAGAGAGACTATTTGATTCATCTGCCGTTTCCTTTCACACTCTTCGTGATGCTGTCGGTGTGATAGAGAGATGTTTGACGAAAAGAGACATACACCAGGTGGAATTACAATAACTTCTGACTTCTGAAATGTGAAATTTAAATATGTTTTACACTTTTTTATTGACTGTTAATTTTAGCATTCCATTTTTGTTGTATTTAACACAATAATTTTAACACACAAAACGAAATGCCGTTGTTGTTATATTGTTCGTTGTTTTGAACCATTGCCTCTATCTGGTATTAGTAAATCAATTTTTTTCAAAATCCAACGTAAATATCACACCAGGCCAAATGTCATAAAATTCCTGAGAGAACTGTTAAGTCTACGGCAACGCAAAGAAAAACAGTATAGACTTGCCACATTAACTTTCTTCTCTTTGTTTTTGCAATCACACATACGCACAACTAAATATTATTTGTGTGTATATGCTTTCTTTGATTTAGGTAGTGCCAGATCAAAACTTTCAAACAATGATACAGAAGAAGCGCTTTTAATTCATCCCTAAAAAATCCCCATATCCCCACGCCAAAAAAACAATCCCATGATTTGAAAAAAAATTCCCAATTTGGGGATAAATCCCCTAAACTGGCAACACAGGTTGTCAGAGCCTCATTAGAGGTTGACACAACCTCATCAAAGATTGTCAGAACCTCCTTAGAGGTTGACACAACCTCATTAGAGGTTGACAAAAACCTCATTAGTGGTTGACATAACTTCATTCGAGGTTGACGCAACCTCATTAGATGTTGATACAACCACATTAGAGGTGGTCATAACCTCATTAGAGGTTGACACAACCTCATTAGAGGTTGTTACAACCGAATTTACAAAGGGTAAGAAATTAATTTTGAATGGTTTCTTTATTTTTTGTGTGTTAAATTTGTACTAGTTTTATGTCTATTTTTGGAACCAAGTTCCTTATCGCACGTTGCGGGATGGGGGCTAAATGAAAAAATTTTAAACAACTTTTTTAACCGTATATGCTATAACCCAGTATACAACCCAGTATTATTCTGCATACTTTTAGGATTTGGTAAGTATTACTAGATTTGTACAGTCAGGGACGTATATGAATGAGTGTTGTGTTCTTTCGTGTTGGCTTTGTTATAGTCATGCCATTGTGAAGTGTGCTGGCTTCAATGGAAGGGATTATGACATAATTACGGCCAAGGAAAGCGGACTTCGCTGAACATGTTGGAAGTGAAAGGAATTCGATTTTTGACTTTTTGATGTGTTAACATCCATAGCGGCGTATAGGGACTAATTCTATCAAAGTCAGATTTTATGTTGCTGCTAAAACCATATTTTATGCTGCTGCTAAAACCAGATTTTATGCTGCTGCTAAAACCAGATTTTCTGCGACTGCGAAAGAGAATAATGACGTGTTAAACAAAAATGAGCGAGCAAGAGAGCAATGAAAGAGTGGTGTGGCAGGGGTGAGGCAAACGAAATTGTGTCTATAGCGTATGTACAAGGTGGCGCAAAAGTAAACTTCCGATGTTTTTTGGCTGTAATTTAAAAAAAAAATGAAAAACTTTGATTCTTCTTGTGGATTATTTTTATTTGGTCTTTTAATTTTTTTTACATCAAGTCGAGAATATAATGTCATGTAAATGGCCGCCGCCACAGTTAATTGTCATTTGAGCCCTTTTTATGGCATTTTCCATCACTTTGGCCAAAACTTCCGGCGATACGTCCTCACATTCTTGACGGATATTGTTTTTAAGAGCTGCAAGAGTCTGAGGCTTGTTGACATAAACCCGCGACTTCAAAAAGCGGTCAAATCAGGCGATCTTGCTGGCCAGTGCAAATCGCCAAAACGGGAGATTAGGCGCCCGGGAAATGCATCGTTCAGCATATCGGTTGTGGCACGTGCAGTGTATGCCGTTGCACCGTCCTGTTGGAACCACATGTTTACCAATCCAAATTCATCAACTTGCGGCAAAAAGAACTCGTTGATCATTGCTCTGTAGCGCTCACGGCGCTTCCATGACATCCTCGGCTACAGCAGCAATATTCTCTGCAGAACGGCTACTCCGGGGTCTGCCACGCCTGGCAGCATCTCGTGATGTGCCAGTCTCTTCGAGGGGAGCGGCTAAACGTCGCAGTGTTTCACCAGTAGGCGTTGGACGGCCAGAAAATCTGCGACGAAATTCACGTTGTGCCAAAGTCACCGACCGATTATTGGTCAATTAAATAGTCAGCAATATTCCGCGTTCTGGAGTAGTGTAGTGTAACATTGTTTATTAACGTGTATTTCGCATGTGTTTACTACACAAATGTCAAAACAGAACTGACATTAGGGGCCAATCGCAAAATTTATAGCATTTTCTGATAGGAGGATTACTTTTGCGCCACCTTGTATTAACATAATAATGTATGTATGGACATGTGTCTGTTGCTGTTGTGGAACGGAGATATAAAGCATAGCCACGCAAAATTTCATTTGCAAGCGCATGGGCTTGCGCAGTCGACGTTATGGTGACATACTAATACGTCAGCTACTTCGTACAAAGTATGTGTGATGTTGTGTGTTTGGCTGTTTCGTTGCTGTTGATATGGCAAACATGTGGTTATGTGACACACGTATACGTCAGCTACTTCGGACAAAGTATGTGTGATGTTGTGTGTTTGGTTGTTTCGTTGTTGTTGCTATGGCCAAACAAAGCGTGTCATTTGATGTTCACCATTGCCCGGTGTATACAAAAAAAACTATTATTTTTTATTTTCCAAGGTAACATTTACTAATGTGTTCATAGAAATCAAACAGGTACCGTGTAGCAAAAAGGTGTTAACACATCATCCGTGAGTTCGAACACTCATCGATTTTTTTTAGGTTATTGCCTTTTGCGTTATTAACAGTATTACCCCATTCTGTGTGCTTGCAGATCAAGTCTCCCGCTAGTATATAGTAGTTATTTGAATTTTTAAGATTCTTAAATCAAATAGTTTTTGCAACTCTGCTCGTATTGAATTTATATTGCCGGCCGGATAGTACGCACTTGTAATAACTAAAAAGTTATCACAGTCAACGGGTATCTTTATGGCGCATGCCTCTAAAGCATATAACGAATAACTGCTTTTGTTATCGTGACTGTAGTATTGTATGTTATTCTTGATTAATATAGCAGATCCCCCACCCCTTGTTGCATCAATTCGATATTTGCTGATGATTTTATAATTTTTAAATATTACATTACATTGGTCTATGGCTTAGTTTTGCCCATTTAATAGGACAATATCTACTATCTACATACTCTTGCCTATTCTTGAAAAAAGGACCAATTCTAAAAAAAATACCATTTCTATAAAAAATAAATTTTGTAACAAAAATTCCTTTTCTTAAAAATAAAATATTACCTTTTTTTGTTCAGATAAGTAGGCTTTCTGAAAATAAGTAAATTTTATTAAAAAATAACCTTTTCCTAAAAAGAGTACCTACCACTTCTTTAAAAAGTACCTGTTCTTACAAAATTACTCCTTTGTAAAAAAAGTCATACTCATATGGCGTTTTCTTACAGAAAGTACTTCTTCTTAAAAATAGTACCTTTTTTAAAAAAAAAATTATCTCTTAATAAAAGAAGTACCTCTCTTTAAAAAGGACCTATGTAATACATATTCCGGAAAATATAATACATATTCTTACAAAAAGGACCTAAAAATATATATTTTTGATGTGTTAACATCTATACGCGCGCCTCTAGGGCAGTAAACTATAAATTTAATACATATGCAAGTGTTAGGCTTGTAAGAGTAAATCATCGTTTGTTTGTTCGTTGCTTGGCAGTCGGTATTGAAAGTGATTATTGGGCGATTTTCATATAATTTTGCCACGCGATTTTCTCCGGAAATTCATAGCCGATTTTATTAATTTTTGGATTAAAAAGCTAGTGCGGGTTTCGACGGAGAGTTTAGGCCAAAAATTAAGGCGATCCGATATCGGCGAGCCGAGATTTAAGTGTTTTAATTTGGAGTATTAATTTGGAGTAATATTAAAAAAGTGTTTTATGTTGATCTTCGGTTTTGTCTTATCATCGTTTGTCTGTTCGTTGCTTGGCAGTTGGTATTGAAAGTGATTATTGGGCGATTTTCATATAATTTTCCCACGCGATTTTCTCCGGAAATTCATAGCCGATTTTATTAATTTTTGGATTAAAAAGCTAGTGCGGGTTTCGACGAAGAGTTTAGGCCAAAAATTAAGGCCATCCGATATCGGCGAGCCGAGATTGAAGTGTTTTAATTTGGAGTATTAATTTGGAGTAATATTAAAAAAGTATTTTATGTTGATCTTCGGTTATATCGTACGAATATAACAATGTATGTATGTATGTACAAGTGTCTGTTGCTTTGCATTCTTTGACTTTTGTGGGAATAAAAAAAAAGTATTGAGCAAGAATATAATGACACATGTGCTTGCACTGGGTCTTTAAATAATTTTAAGTATTAATATTATTTAACTGTAACGTCATCATATGATTGAACGCTGTTTTTTATTGAAGCTATGCTTCTTACAGCGGGCTTTGAGAGACGGAGTTAACTGGGAAAAAATGGCATAACGAAAATGCGTGAGGTGATAGTACCGTTATTTTTAACATAACAGAATAAGCTTTATCATATACCAGCGCCACCTCTACACGACTAGTAGAAATAAAAGTAGCTAACCTGTTATCAATAACATGGATCAATCCAGCACAGATTACAACCATATTAATATTTCAGAAAGCTTTAATAAACATGACTTTAAATACAATGTGCCGGATTTCACTTTTGCAAGCTTTTATATCACCATGTAGTTATTGCAATTTGTCAAACTTCACGGAAAATAAAGCTCATCTTTCAATTCTTTCAAAATAACATTAACACTCTCACAACAGGTTTGTAGGCTAGTTGGTTGGAAGCTAGTGCAAACAAAAAACAAATACAAACAGGTACAATGGACACACGCAAACAACTACACATTAATTTGTGTATTTGTGTTATTAGAAGTACGAGAAAGAGAAACCTTATGCTCATTAAACGACGAAAAATGTTGTATGTGCTCGCAATTAAAGAACAACAGAGATGAGGCAGCGAGAATCAATAGTTTATATTGCAGAAACAACAAGTTGAAGCTCTCATTGACAGGCAGAGAAGTAAACAGCACATGGCTCTGTGAGAGTTGTATGCGTGTGCCAAGCTTTCCTTTAAATACTCAGCTGATAGCTTACAGATCGTGTGGTCGCATTTTACATGTATATGATTCTACTACTTACTTTTAGTTTTTATAAAGTGATGTTTTACTTCTTATTGTAATTTAAAATTTAAAAATATGTAAAACATTTAAGTTAATTGTACGTCGTTTACATCATGGAGGAGAGTGAAAAGTGCAGCATACAAGTTTCAAGTGTAAAAAAAGAGTGCGTAAATTTAACAGTGAATAAAGTGTACATTAGATGGAAACAATATTGTTTATCACTTTAAATATAATTTCTATAAAATTGTTCATTAATGTTAATAAAACATAATATAATATGAGTATTTCTATCGTATTTTTATGTATTATTAATATTAATAAACACTTTTAGATTAAGTAGCAAAGATAAATTGGGAACATTGCAACATAATGAAGCGCAAAGGAGGTATCGTGCACGTAAAAAAGAAGAAAAAGCTGGTGAAAAAAAAATTACTTTGCAACATAATGAAGAGCAAAGGAGGTATCGTGCACGTATAAAAGAAGAAAAAGGTGAAAAAGAAATTTCTAAGTCAAATACTCAAAGACAAAGAGAATTTATTCAGAAAAATAAAGAACGATTAGGAAACGGGATAAAACCAAAAAAAGCGAGGAAACATTAAAATCTGCATTGGAGGAAGAAAATGGGTAATATTATTTTTTTTATTATGTTTTTGCCGCGACGGTAACATTTTTTTTTTCCTAGAAAACAAATGAAAAAAATTAAAGTAGATAAAAATGATAAGATTCAAAAAAATTTTATTCATAACACAGACAATGAAGTTCAACAACGAGAACAACTTCAACAACAAGCAAATTTAAGACACAATTTAACACCATACCAAGAACTTAATCAATGCGTAACACCCGACGCTATTTTACTTCATTATACAGATATTCCTGGAGATGGTAATTGCTTATTTCACTCGCTGATTAAAGTACTCAAACTCAAAATTTCAACTCAACAATTGAGGAAACAGTTTCTTGACTCACCCTATTTACACTTGTGCGGAAACCAACAAAATGTACGCAAAATTCTTTCAAGTGCATCGGAATATGGAGATATGGATTGTTTATTCATCGTTTCAAGAGCTTATAATCAAAATATTTGCGTTCATTTCCATTTTTTCAACAAAAACACAAAAGCAATTGACGCACGGTTTTGTCTTTTTAGAGTTAATCATACGCAAAATATAATTCACCTACACCTTTTTATATTATACTCCATACATTGGAACAGATGATTTGATAGACGGAATTCGCACTATTGACAACGTTGTTCCCATTCCTAATGCTGTTGTTTTAATGCAGGATGTTTGTTACACCTCTATTGATGAGAATGAACTGGAGCTTGATAATGATCAGAATGAAATTGATGAGATTGAAATAGAAATTGAAAACGTACATAATAACTTTAATCAGGAAGACATGGAAATTGATGTTGAGGTTACTGTTCCAGTTTACTCCAATTATAAAAAACACTCTATAGGTCATTTCGATTTTTATAAAAATTTTACGAGTAATACCTTTGGTCATTCTTGTGCTGTTTGCGACAGGCTATGGTGGAAAAGGGACTTAAAAATGGCATCAGAAAAATATGAAAATATTTTACTAAAAATTTTGAAGGTAACTTTTTTTCAATTTTTCAATTTATTTTTTAAAACTAAAAACAATCTGTGTTTGTTTTTATTATTATTTATTTATATTTTTAACAATGGCTATCGAAACACTTTTTTTATTTATATTTTTAACAATGGCTATCGAAAGACTTTTTTCTAGAATTACGTTCCTGGTTCAACAGTTTATGTTTGTTCTACATGTGCAGCATCTTTAGCTAAAGGAAATATACCATTGTTGTCTACTTACAATGGTTTGTCCTATCCGGCAATTCCTTCATTCATTTGTCCTATCCGGCAATTCCAACATTAAACCTTATTGAGCAACGATTGATATCACCAAGAATACCTTTCATGCAGATACGCAGGCTCAGACATATAAATGGCCAGTATGGTATTTATGGTCAAATAATAAATGTTCCAGTTGATGTAAATACTATGCTGAAACTGTTGCCTAGAAATATTGAAGACGACCATTGCTTTTATGTACATTTGAAAAAAAGTTAATACATAAAACTAGTTATGTCCAGGGGCTTATTAACAAAGGGCATATTAAAGAATGGTTACGATATTTAGTAACTACGCCTCTTTACATTTATCATGAAATTAAAATGGATGATTCATTTTTGAACTCTGATCAAAGAACTTCTAAATTAACAATGGATGATGTGAGTGAGCACGTTCCGCCCGAAGATAATCTCACAGCACAGCAACAAACTCTTTTGTGGAATGAAGATCAATTTCTCGGTATAGCACCTGGTGAAAATAAAAGGCCAGTTAGCATTTTGTTCGATGAATATGCTGAAGAACTTTCTTTCCCAACAATTTATGGTGGTCAGTTTAGAAAATACAGAGATGGAATCAATGTCACTCCATTTATGGAAGCGACCAGTGAACTTCGGCGTACTGACCGACGTGGTATTGACCCACAGCATCTTTTATACGTGGCCGCAAAAATCATGAGGTTACGAGTAAGCAAGAGCATTAGTGTGGCATTTAAGCATATTGGCTCTGATACCAAAATAACTAAAGAAACCATTCAATCGAAAGAGTACGTGAATAGCTGTATAGAAACTAATCTTGCATTTCTTCGCTGCATACCGAATTCTGCTTGGTATTGGTCCGGTCGGAAAAAAGATCTTTTCGCTATGATTAGACAATTAGGGGCACCCACTGCTTTTATGACTCTGAGTGCAAATGAAACAGGGTGGAACAATTTGTTAAAAATATTATACCGGTTGAAAAACAATGGAGCAGAAATTTGCGATGAATATTTGGAAGAAATGAGTTATGTGACCAAAGCCAAATTAGTGAATGAGGACGCAGTGACTTGTGCAATTTACTTTAACAAATTAGTAAAGAATTTCGAAAGAATTGAATTTCAGCATCGTGGTAGTCCACATCCTCATATTCTTCTATGGTTGGATAATGTACCAGATGATTTATTAAGTAATAATCCTGATGTCATTCAATTAAATGATGAATTAGTTTCCGTGTCAGAATCAGAGGCATGTGGAAACATTAAACTAGTAACTCACAAACATACACTTACGTGTTATAAGAAGATGGATCCAAATAAAAAGCAAAACTGCAGATTTGGTGCACCATTTATGCCTACAAAAAAAACAATTACCTTGATGCCTATGAAAGACACTGATTCTGATTTCTGTCAAAATACTCTTAAAGAATATAAAAAGCATTACAATTTAATTAGAGAAAACCTTGAAATTTTTGACTATGAGGATTTCAATGACTTTTACGCTCGAAACGACATCAATTCTGACGAACATTATTATAATATTATTCGTGCTGGTATCAACAGGCCTAGATTGTTTTACAAAAAAAAAATGGCACAATACTTTCAATCAGTTCGTTTTTCATCATTTAAAGTCGAACATGGACTTTCAAATTATACAGGATGAATATGCTTGTGCAGCTTATGTCGTTGAATATGTCAACAAACATAATAGAGGGATCAGTAACTTGCAAAGACAAATAATAGAAATAATGGACGAACATCCAGAATTCGACGTTGTAGATATCACTAAGAAAATGAGTGTTGACGTGCTTCATGCTGTCGAAATGCCTGCACAAGAGGCTGCTTGGTATTTACTACGACAGCCCATGTCTAAGTCATCAACAGCAGTATTTTACATACCAACTATATATCCAAATGAACGTCAAAGAATTAGAAAATGCATGAAGGATTTGAATGTGTTGGACTATGACTGCACGGATATTTGGAAAGAGAATTGGTTCGATAAGTACGAAAAAAGACCTGAAGAACTCGATGACGTTACACTAGCCCAATTTGTATCTAAATATTATTTAAATAAAAAAGGAAATTACGTGGAAAGAGTAACTCCAAAAATTATCAGATACAGAATGTATCACATGGCTGACCACTACAATGATTACAGACGAGAGATGGTTCTGTTGCATATTCCATTTAAAAGTGAAGATACTGATATACTGGCCGAAAATAAGTTCATTCAAATTTACGAAGATAACAAAGACCTGATTTTAGAACGTCGAAAAGAATTTGAATCAAATTTAGATATTGAAAAAACATTAGAAATTTGCAAACAGTTGTGTAGAGAAATCGAAGAAGAGGAAGATGAAGATGAAGAGTTACTAAGGGCAGTCAATGTCGTGCTTGAAAAGGATCCTTACGACGTATTACTACGTGATCCGCAGTCAAACGTTAATGCTGATTTGCATAATGCATCACTCAGTAAGCTTGGTGTCATTGCTAAAAAAAGAGAAAATTTAATGGAAAGGGATCAATTCTATAATTTAATGAGAATGGCTAATGATGAACAAAGAGATCTGCTATTGAATATAATTCACCATTTACAATCGCCAAATAGAACACCATTCCAAATTTTTTTCACTGGGCCAGCAGGTACAGGGAAGACTTTTGTTATCAAACTAATAATGGAAATTTATAATAGATTTACTGATAATGATGAATACTGCAACGCTTACATTGCTTGTGCTTCAACTGGTAAAGCTGCAGTTGCTATTGACGGTACAACTGTTCACACGGCTCTCAAAATATCCCTAGGAAAATTGCTACCTTTATCTTCAGAATCAGTGCAATTATACAGATCACTTTTTAGGTATGTCAAAGCACTAATCGTTGATGAAATTAGTATGATTAGTGCGGAACTTTTGCAAAAAATTGATCAACGTTTAAAACAAGTGACTGGAAACTGCAATACAGATTTCGGAGGTATTGATGTAATTTTCATTGGAGATCTAAGACAATTACCTCCAGTAAGAGCGACACCAATTTATAAGCCAATTAGAACATCGATGGTTGGGCCGCATCTGTGGAGGAAACTTCAATTTTATGAACTTACCACAGTAATGAGACAAGCTAATGCTGCATTTTCGAAAGCGTTGACCAAAATTGGTAATGGGAATCCACTAGAGAATATAGAATTTGAACTTATTGAATCACGATTTTTCGAAAAAAGCATCGTTGACAGATTGTGTCCTCATGGAGTTCGTTTGTTTTGGACAAATGGAGAAGTTGAAGCCTACAACAATTTTGTTTTACAAAAATGCGATGACAAAGTTCATTCAACGGCTCATGACGTAATTAATGGGTCCACGAATCATGAACAAGAGGCTGCTTTCCGAATAAAGTTGCGTAAAAAATCAATTATTGATACAGGTGGACTGCCATATCAAACTATTTTCGTTGTAGGAAAGCATTACTTTCTCACAACCAATATTGACGTAGTTGATGGTTTATGTAACGGTGCTGTTGGTAAATTGGTACATCTTGAATATGATGAAAATAATGCTTTAATTCGAATTTGGCTGGAATTTGCTGATCACAAAATTGGAAGAAAAAAACGACGAAAAGCAGCTCGGTTGGCATTAAAAAATGGAGTCAGTGATATTGCCGTTCCTATCGATTTAAGAACAGCTAATGTTACATTAACAACTAATAAAAAAGTTGTTGCCAAGCGAAAATATTTTCTATTAGTCGCGGCTCTCTCTATGACTATTCATAATCACAAGGTGCAACTTTTGATCAAGTCGTCTACAAATATAGTAGAAAACAATCACAAGAACTTGTATATGTTGCGCTCTCTCGAGTAACAAGCATCGAAAATTTATATATCGTGACAGAAGATGATGCTACATTTCATTTGTATCACAATCGAGTGCAGGCCAAATCAACGGATTCATTATTAAAAGAATTTCAAAGGCAATCCTTAAAAACATTAAAAACACAAGCTAGAACTATTCTTGATTTTATCAATAACAGAAAAGGTGTTTCAATTATGACTTTGACCACCCAAAGTGTAAAAGCCCACAGAGATGATATGAAAGATTCGGTCATTAGAGGCGTTAATGTCTTACTCCTTACTGAAACGTGGATGAGTAATATTGAAGATATTAGTTTACCTAATTTTTACTGCATTGTTCAATTCAAACGTGACGATGTTCGAGCAGGTGGAGTTGCAGTTTATCAAAATATTAATGATACAAAGAATGATTTGACTCCAAATTTGGAAATAACAATATCGAACACCAATGAGATTTCTGTCAGACATTCAAGTGTTGGAGATATTTGTGCATGTTTTTGCAAAATGGTGTTAAGATATTGATAGTTGTCATTTATATTTCACCTGCTTCGAAAAAAGAAGATATAGAACTTTCATCCATCGAGCACTTCTTGAATACACCGAAATTGGATCTCAAGCACTTGGTAAAAATTATCATAAAATACAAATAATTTTGGCTGGGGATTTTAACATAAACTTTGCTGATGGAAAATCAGACCACCTACAAAAATTTCTTTTGGATAAATTTAACTTAAAAATCAATAATGACCCTGCACAATCGACTACTAGACATGGCACCGCTATTGATGCAGTTTTTTCAAGATACTTAGAGAATATTCAGTCATTAATTTATACGTCTTATTTCAGTTACCATAAGCCTATAATTTCTATGATACAAATGCCAGAATAAAATGAATGAATGTATTTAAACAAAGCTGTTTTCATTTTTTCAATGATGATTTTCAATGATGCTTTAATGATGTTTAATATCGTTAACCCAATTAAAATGTTTTCTTAACATAGAATACGTTATACGGCAGTATAGGGGGGTAAATTCGTGCTAGTGGAAAAATAATAATAAATAATATCTGATGTGTTAATAATAATAGTAATAATAAATAACTATATATATTTTCAATCATTGTGTTTCAAAAATATTAAAAAACAATCGAAAGTAAGTTGGAGCATAGCTTCTGTCGGCAGTCCCCCAACTGCCACGTGTGTTTTTTCCAATGTAACATTTACGAATGTGTTCATAGAAATCGAACAGGTACCGTGTAGCAACAAGGTGTTAACACATCGCCCGTGAGTTCGAACACTCATTGGATTTTTTTTTTAAAATACTTAGCAGAAAAAAAAATTTCTTAAAAAAGTTTTTTATTTTACAAAAATAACCTTTTCTTAAAGATCCTTTTAAATTAGCGTACTTTTCAACGGGCGCTTTATACGGGGTGTCCCATGACACCCCATGTGATTTTATTTCTATTATTTTGCTTTTTTTTTAAATTGCGACATTAATTTTTTGCCTTTGAAATGTATTCACTTTTAATTTTATATATATGTATTTGTTATTACCATTTTACACTATATTTGTATTTCATTATATTCTTGTTTTAACGTAATAAAAGTATAATATAAAATTCTCGTGTCACCTCCGAAACGGCTGGACCGATATGTATGAAATTTTGTGTGCATATCGGGTAGGTCTGAGAATCGGTCAACATCTATTTTCCATACCCCTAAGCGATAAGGGTAACCCAGGCCGTGCCTCGCCCCCTTTTATGAAAATTTCACAATGCGGTACTGATGACCTGCTGACAATCCTTGGCTATATTTGGAAATGTTTGAATAAAGGGGCGTAGCACCTCCCATACAACTTGAAATTTAAAATGGTTGTATCTCATGAACTATCGGAGGTAAGAAGATGAGATTTTGTACATGTGTTGTTGGTACAGTATGAATTACAGCCAGGCTTTAAGGAGGCGGTGCCGCGCCCCCTTTTAAAAATCGCACTGACGGGTTTTCTAATGTACCGATTGTTATGAAAATTTCACAATGTGGTACTGATGATCTACTGATAGTCCTTGATTATACTTGGTAGTGATTGGATAAAGCAGCGTGGCACCGCCCGTGCCATTTGAAATTTAAAATGGTTCTATCTCATGAACTATCAGAGGTATGAAGATGATATTTGGTATATATGTTGTTGATACATTATGAATTACAGCCAGAGTGGTAGTGGGATGTATCAGGCCCCTTTTAAAATAAACCGTTATAGCAGTCATAATAATAGTTAGTTAATCCGAACGGGCTATTTGGAAGCAAGTTGGCAAAAAGGGCCGAGGTGCTGCCCACACGCGTCAAAATTTGATTATTACATATACTATATCATACAATTGTCCGTAAACCAGGCACTTGACAACATATTTCAATGTATCTCAAAATATATATGGCCGATTGGATTTAAATCATTTTTCTTTAAGTTCAATGCTTCTAACTTTAAATAAAATTTGAATCATATCGGCCATATATCTTTTGAGATACATTGAAATATGTTCACAAGTGCCAGGTGTACGGACAATTGTTTGATACAGTGTAGGAATGTTAGGTGCGGTACATGTACTACTGATATGATGCAAATTACTTTTTGGGGGAAACCACTAAAAATGCGGCTATTAAAAGTTGAGACTATGTCGCTAAGAAAGTGATCACAGGTACGAATGAATATGAATATCATTGAGGTCAGTTTCGAGAGCATCCTCAATATCTTTATCCCAATAACGAATTTTTTAAAAAAAATTAGAACAATCTTATAGAGGCTGCTTGCTATAATCACTGGAAATTATAAGGGAAGCGATGCCCTGATTCCACGCATTCCCATGATACCTACAAACATGCCCATCGATTTCAAAAGATTCCAGTTTCCGATTCTGTTGCCAATTGCGGTGACCATTAATAAAGTGCAAGGGTATTCGCTTAAATTTGACAAATCCGTGTTTTCCCACGGACAATATATGTTGCATGTACACGTGGGGGTAAATCTTCCGACTAATATACATTTGCACCAGCTGGCAAAACTAGACATATTGTATATCCCTAGAGCACTTGAATAAATAGAAGAAAAATAACAAAATTGTGATTCATTAAAATTACAATTCAGGGGTAGCGAAGCGCAACGAGTACAGCTATTATAGTATAATTAGAAGCTTTTTAGACAAATCAGCACACGATCGAAATCTAAAAAAATATTTCTAACAAATAGCTATTTTACATTCTACAGGTTTATTTGCCCATTGTCAACTAAAGTTGGTATTATCGCGTGTCAGAACGCCAGCAGATATATGTATTCATTTACTGCAAACATAATGGAACAAAATAATTTTGTTCACCCTTGGGCATTACAACAACTTAGAAGGCAAAACGAAGTTTGCCGGGTCCAGTTATACTTATATATGTATAGATATTGATTACAGGCGCTCCTCCTAGAAACTTCCTATTAAACAAGAATTTTCCCTCCATATGTTAGTCTAGACACAAACCAAAGCAAAAGTACCGAATATAGTTGATAATACCGGGATGTAATAAAGTTGATAAAAAAAAGTTGTTTAATTGTTTTCATTTCGCCCATAACTTCGTTCCAAAAAAACATCGAAAAATATCTACACATTTCCATTTTACGCACACTTTTGTGATGATGTGTTTTCCTATATAAAATGTTCATTTGTGGCCATGACATCATTGAATACTTTTTGTCGGCAGGGCGAAGTCTGCCGGGTCAGCCAGTAAAATTATAACTAATATGTCCTTTCTGTACTATAATTATAAGGCTTAATCTTGTTGTGCAGAAATTCGAATAAATAAATAAAATAAATAAATAAATTGTAACATCCCCAAATGCGGCAATTTTCCTTGTTTACAAATACTTTGGGATGAAACTGTTCTCATAATTGAACAAAATTTTCTTTGAAACCCGACTGCAAAAAACCGAACGAATGAGACTCATCACTGAACAACAGTTGTACTGTACAGTTGTTCTCGAGCGCCCATTTCGCAATTCGCTGGGATAATTCTAACAAGTTATTCCGTTGTCTAGCTCCTTGAATAATTTTGTAATGGTGCCTGGAATATAAATTTCATTCTATTAATGATGTATACTTAAATGTTGGGCAAATAGTTCCCACTGTCACGTGGCAATTCAACTTGAATTATTACATATTTTCCCTAACCAAGCTGCAGTTATCCGAATGGGCGTGGTAAATTTGACACCATTCAATAGCTTATTGGAATTTAGGAAAATATTGCACAAAACATAGTTTATTCCGTGCCTACAAGCCAATTACTCTAGTTTGCGAAAGAATAACCAGAACATAAGTTTCAGTCGGGTGAACCGACTTAATCACACCTAAATAAAAAACGCCCATACCCAAAAGTGACCATATTCAATAGCAGATTGACATTGCGCTAAATATAGGGTTTTTCAACAGAGACGCTACAAAAGTAAATCGATAGGGACAACAAACGACGCCATATTTTCTCCCGCTCTTTTGACATTTTTCTTCAGTAAGGTTTGCCATTTCATCATGGAAAGATATACGAGCCAACAACGAGTCGAAATTATTAAAATTTACTACCGAAATTTGGAGTCAGTAGCCTTAACTTTAAGAGCGCTACGTCCAATTTATGGTCGTCATAATCGTCCTACCAGATCAACAATTGAGCGTCTAGTGGAAAAATTTGAATCCACAGGCACAGTACAAAATGTTCCCATACCAGTGAGACAAAGAAGTGCCCGTAGTGTCGAGAATATTGCTGCCGCTGAGGCTTCAGTTCAAGAAAGCCCAAATGTGTCTCTCACACGTCGTTTTCAAGGGTTGGGCATCTCTGTGACGTCGTTGTGGCGAATTTTGCGAAAATATCCTGGCCTACATCCTTACAAGATCAAACTGACGCAAGAACTGAAGCCGCTTGACCACCATAAGTGTCGTATGTTCGTGAATTGGGCTGAGCAACAACTTGAAAATGATTCGGATTTTCAGCGGAAAATCATCTTCAGCGATGAGGCTCATTTCTGGCTGAATGGCTTCGTCAATAAGCAAAATATGAGTTGTTGGTCAGACAACAATCCACACGTAATCCATGAATCATCATTGCATCCCGAAAAAATTACGGTTTGGTGCGGTTTATGGACCGGCGGCGTCATTGGGCCGTACGTCTTCCGTGATGATCAAGACCGGCACATTACTGTGAATGCGAATCGCTACCGTTCAATGATAACCGAATATTTTTGGCCCCAATTGGATAATATGGACTTGGAGGACATGTGGTTCCAACAGCACGGCGCCTCATGCCACACAGCGAATGCCACAATCAATTTATTGGAATCCAAATTTGGTGAACGTGTTATCTCACGAAATGGCCCAGTCGATTGGCCGCCTCGGTCGTGCGATTTGACGCCATTAGATTATTTCCTGTGGGGCTACGTCAAGTCTATGGTCTATGCCAGCAAGCCAGCGACGATTGATGAACTTCGTACGAATATCGAACGTGAAATTGCAGCAGTATCGGCCGATGTATGCTTGAAAACCGTCGAAAATTGGGTTCAGCGTCTGGACTTCTGCAAGCGTGCCCGTGGTGGCCATGCAAAAGAAGTCGAGTTCCATACATAATGTCATCGAACGTACTTTCACAGGAATAAAGAAATACATTGGTACCTAAAACCCGTTTTGGTTTATTTAAAAAAACTTTTGTAGCGCTCTTATTGAAAAACCCGTTATTATTGAATAGCTAAATTAGTTAGAATCGTAAGTGGTTTTGGGGATTTTTTTGACTACCAACCAATTTCCCTCCCATTATTTATATGCGGGGTACAAAAATGGGCATGGCAAGTTGTTGCCAAAATTTTGATGAGTACCAAACTTTATTAAGATCTGTTATGATTTATTGGAGATATCGCGTCGGCAAACCGAAAATACGCCCAACTTTTGTATGGGAGGTACGAACCTGGGCGTGGCACAATAGTCAGTTATTACTTTCATAGTAGCTTTTAGCAAAATATTGCCTAGTACCGAATTTTGTTAAGATCGGTTATACTTTACGAGAGTTATCGTATCGATTAACCGGTCATCCGCCAACTTTTATATGGGAGGTACCAGAATGGGTGTGGCAAAACAGCTCATTTTCAAACTTTCATAAAGATTGGTTCAGTTTTGCGGGACTTCTCGTGCCGAACACCCAGGCGGCCAAACAACTTTTGTATGCCTTGTGAAGACTTATACATACCTAATTTCATTAATATCGGAAGTGTTTAACCCGATTTACCGGATTGACAACCCGGACGAACACCCTGTTTCGTATGGGAGGTACGAGAATGGTCGTGACAATTTCGCCCATCTCCTCCAGTTGAGTAGGCATTTACAGATTATTAATCGGTGTGTGGGTTGAAATAATCACATCTACCAGAAGAAAGGTTTGAAAGAAATATGATTCTGTGGTAAATGTGTCGATTTGTATGGGAGGTACCAGAAGCGGCGTGGCCAAAACGCCCATTTTCAATCATAAACTCTGTATTGACAAATAATAGTCACTGACAAAATTTCGCGGTGATCGATAAAGATTTACGGCAGTTATCGTGTTGACCAGCCAGATAGACAGACAGACATGGCTCCAACGTCTAAAAAAGTCCAAAAACGAATTTCGTCCAAAGAAATTCTTTGTGTTACATTTTTTTACGTATTTACCCCCATCCCTATGGGTGAGGGTATACAAATGTATAGCTGGCTTATAAAAATTTGTTCTAATACGAAAGAAATCAGAAAAATTACCACAAAATTACCAACACTTTTTTCAATCCTGGTTCGTATACTTGCTTGCATTTTAGCGAAGAAACCAGATTACATATATCTGAAGAAAATCATTGAATACATATAGAAATTATGCATTATAATTTGTGGCAATTCGGAGTTTTCTGTTTTTTTTTAATTTTCTTTATTCCACAGGATGAATTCTGGTAGAGGAGACCGTTTTGTAAGGAATTCCATCGGAATAAAGTTTCCCGCCTTTAGACTATGCCTGCAGCATATCGGTATATGAAACAATGGGAGCTATACTTCTGAGGTGTACAGCATGTTCAGCAGCTTTGTAGAAAATAGTAAGGCAAATATTTTTGTGAATCATATTCACCCTCCAACTCCCTCATATAACTGTAATTATTGGCTCTATTCTAACAAATCGCAAACAACCAGTAACATTGGGACGGCGGGGATGAAATGTTCTACAAAAATGTTGGCCATAGAATTTTACTAAAGATGTCAGAACACCCCGAAGTCCAAAACTTAACACAAACACCAAAAACCAGTCAAATTCAAGACTATCATTTAAGAATTAATTTAGTTATGTTCATATCGGTCGAATCGAACGATTTTCGTAAAAGAATTTACAGACTCGGTTTTTTTTTTGATATTGCTCAGACATATTCCTCTGTTATCAATATTTTATGCGTGTTTTTCAAAAAAAAAATATATAATTTTGTCTGCCGCCGATCAGCTCATTAGCAAAATTTGTTTAGATGCCCGGCGACTGGAGTCTCAGTGTACTATGCCCACGGTTGTCACAGTTCAAATTAAATAAATAAAATAGATGGTTCCCATTACATCCCATGAAGGGACCGGGGAGAACTTCTCACAATCACTGAGCTGTGCGCTTTCCACTTTTCAGTCACTGATTGGGACCTACAGTTTTACACCGATTCCGAACGGTATTTTGAAAAACTTTTTCATGGCTATATATTCGATAATGTCGCCGTCACTATGCGAGGTGACCGCCGCCGAAAGAAATTTTAGGTGGTCAGAGCAGGGTTCGAACCCAGGATCTCATGTACAAGAGCCACGCACACTAACCATTACACCACCGACAGCCAAAACCAAACCAAACCAAAATTGGTAACATTAAAACGGCTTGGTAACATGGTAAAATTTTATTAATTTTGGTAACCTTTTGAAATGTAATAATTAGTATAAGAATTTGATGTCATATTTCAATTAGAAAATATGACGAATTGTGATCTAAAATGTTATTTCAACACACAGAAGAAACATGAAGCAGGGGCAACACTATTTGGGGGAATTGAATGGTTATGGACCTAACCAAAATACGCGCTTGTCGTCGTTCGCACTAAATAACCATCTATATTCGTCTCTTTCGCACTAACGAGCTCTATGTGCTTTGATTGGTCTGATAATAAAAGCGTTAGGATACTTGTGCACTAAATAATTTTCCATTGCAATTGAAAGGCAATAAAATGCAAAGAAAGTGAAGATTATGTTTTTTTATGCCATAGTTTATATTTTGTTTTTGGGTTTTTTGTACTCGTAATGTTCTCAATAAAAAAATTTTAAAATTTGGTAATTTTTGGTAACTTTTTTGGAAAATTCTGGTAATTAAAAAATTAACCCTTTGGCAACAGTGACTATGCCTCGTATTTAAAAAAGGTTATCTGAGTCTCTGTGCCAACTACCGTGGAATAATTACTTACTAGCATATAAAGTTATATCAAGTATATTGTGGGAAAGACTAAAACCAATTATCGCTGACTTGATTGGACCACATCAGTGTGGCTTAGGCCTGGAAAATCGACAACTGCCCAGATTTTCACGCAGCGTCAAATTATGGAGAACACCCACGGAAAACAAATTGACACCTATCATCTATTTATCGATTATAAAGCGGCCTTCGATAGTCCGATACGGGAGAGACTCTATGAAGCAATGTCTGAGCTTAGTATTCCTGCAAAACTCATACGCCTTTGCAGGATGACCTTGACGAACACCAAATCCGCAGTGAAAGTTGGTAAGAATCTTACCGAAACTTTTGATATTAAGCGAGGCCTTAGGAAAGGCGACAACCTATCGTGTGATCTCTTTAACATCTTAATGGGTGAGAAAAACTGCAGTCAACATGAATAAATCCAGGAAGAAAAGTCATATGCTGCTCGCGTATGCTGATAATGTACACGCAAAGAAAAAACCGTTTATTGCACTGTTATCGCAACAATACTTTGATGGATTTGTATTAATTTATTAATCGCAACCGTTCATGTAGTTCTCCCAAATAAACTCAAATATCGCAAATGTGTATCATGTTGTTGCAAACGCGTTCTCGACAGTAAATGAGGACAAGACAAAAACAGCGTGAACGTTGAAAACCATTATAATTTCGAGGTGGAGGCCGAATTTATATACCTCGGATCTGCCGTAAATAAATCCAAAAACGTCGGCCTTGAGATCAAGCGGAGAATTGTGCTTGCGAATTGATGCTATTTTGGGCTAAGCAATCACTTTAAACATAAAGCCCTCTCTAGAATAACAAAAGTCTAGCTATGCCTGACTCTCATGCAACCTGTCTTGCTTTATGGGCAGAATCCTGGGTCTTATCGCAAGCAGACGAAACATCTCAAGGAGTTTTCGGGTGAATAATACTCCCAAAAATTTAGGGCCCTATAGTGCAGAACGGCGAGCATCGGCGACGCATGTAGCATGAGCTCTTTGAGCTATATCGTGGCATTGACATAGGTAAGCTGATCAAAATAACGCGACTGCGCTGGCCGTGTTAGTAGAATGGATGAAGACGAACCAGCTCGAAATGTTTTCGAAACCGACCTCGAAGGAAGACGAAAAATAGTAAGACCAAGACTCCGCTGGAAGGATCAGTTTCACGAATACCTGCGTATACTTGGTATTGCCAACTGGAGAGATAAGCCAAAAGATCGAACTGGTTGGCGAAATATGTTATCTTCGTTTTGTAAGGTCCCTGACGGCCCTTCGTTGTTCGAGACCTGATACATCAACCCCGAAAAAGAAATTTTTGAAAGAGTTTTTTGTTCTAACTCTAAATAATATCCAAATTAACACTTTGTGTTGAGTTTTGGGCTTTGGTGTGTTCTGACATATATACAGGGTGGGCCAACTTGGACTGACTGATTTGAAATGCTTATAATTTTTGTATTTTTAAATTTTTTTATGTAACTTTTTTTGCAAATGAAAGTATAAATTATAAATTTTTTTAAGCTAAGTATGAAAAATTACATCTTTTAGATGGCGTACATTCTCCTGTTGGCAGTTAATGGCTCTACTGAATACATTCTGCATTACGTTGCCCAACGTTTCTGACTGCAACTGAGCAATTTCTGTGCGAATATTCTTCTTTAGCTGCTGAATATTTTGTGTTGACGTAAACTAGTTCCTTCAAGAAACCCCACAAACAAAAATCTGGGGCCGTCAAATCTGGAGAACGAGGTGGCCACGCGAATTCTGCATTTTTAGAAATTATTAGGTCATCGAAAAGTTCTCGCAGAATTGCCATTGTGGCTCTTGCGGTATGAGCTGCAGCTCCATCTGCATGGAACCATATGTTACGATTATTGAGAACTATCGGACGTAAAAAATTTTCCAACATGGTCCGGTATACCACCCCAGAGACGGTTTCTGGCTCATTAAGCTCATTTTCGAAAGAGTGCATCTGACAGGTTGTAATTGTCGCTGATGCAATGCTCTCCGATTCTCTGTACCCCAAATTCGGCAGTTCTGCTTATTCACATATCCATTTAAATGAAATGTGAAAATATGTGATAATTTTCTTTGCGTTGTAACAATTGATCGTCCGGAAACATAATAAAATTCAACAATTTGTACACGTTCTTCCACTGATGACATTATAAAATTTTATAAAATTCTGTATTATCTGCAAAAAAAAAATAAAAAAAATTAAAAATACTACAATTATAAGCATTTCAAATCAGTCAGTCCAAGTTGTCCCACCCTGTAGTTAAATTATATGGCCGAAATTTTTGAAGAACGTTTAATCCCAGCCCTTCCCATTTTAGGGGTGTTTTTACGATTTGTTATTATAGAACAAAAATGTATCATTGTGTGGGGAAGTTAGAGGGTTAGCAAGTTCCACAAAAGTATGTGCCTTCATTTTATCCACAAAGTTGTTGAACAGACCCTACACCCCAGATATAAAGAACACATAGTTTCATGTACCGATCTGCTGCACGAACTGGCCAAAAGAGGACAACTCTAACCCCCCGTGAAATATAATTCTACTCTACCAGAATCTATTGTCAGAATCCTGTAATTATGGGAAAAGTTCCAAATTGTTGCACAGTGTTATTGCGTATTTCAGTGCTTAATTAATTTAGTTTATTAAGTAGTAATTGTGACTTCTTGTTGTTTTGGAATCCGATAATTTTATAATTTTAATTTAATTTTATAAACCAAATTCAATCCCTAAATCTAAATGAGAATGCAAGAAATTACATGATATTTCCGCCTATTGCGTAATATGTATAAGTATAATACGAAGTCAGATCGGAAGATTAACGAATTTATTTTTAATTTTTCATCCCTTATTAGTTTTGCTATTTGAAGGTTTCTCGCGAAAAATTTTGTATTAGTGTTTCATTGAATTTCTCTACCAGACTATTTAAACGTAAAACTGATTAAAACCCCACTTTCCCATATTTTAAATGCGTTTCAAATTGGTCAATCAATGAAAGCACGTTGCATGTAAACATATGTTATCATCGGATTTAGTTTTGAATATCACACGATATTCCATCGTGAAATGTATACAAATTCCGTTTTCTAAATGGTTTAATGTTTTAAATTATTTATTTTTCTAATTTAGTTGTCCTAGATCCTCGTTATTTGTAAAGTTGTAATTTCCTTTAATGCTAAGAGTTCATGTTTTCTCCGCTTAGTGAAAAAATGTAATTGCCGCGGGTGGTTTCGAACTCACATTCGCTGGACGATCGTTTCGATGTTTGTGAAGTTTCATCTTCAGCAGCGTCTAGCCCGTTAAGCCACTGCGGTGTGTATTCGCAGTAGTGACTAACCGAAGAAATCATTTATTGTGCAGAGTGATTGTATGTCACAACTTACACATTGCTTTCCTACTTACACGCACTGATGCCGAAGTTTTGAAACTTCATAATCATAGAACCCACTATTCTAATTGTAGTTGTCTCGCTCTGTTTTGGTTTGGCCCTACCATATTATTCAAATATAGTTGTCTTAGATCCTCGTTAATTGTAAAGTTGTAATTTCCTTTAAGGCTAAGAGATCATGTTTTCTCCGGTTTCTGTTACTTTCTTGGTGAGCTGTGCCATAAATGGAGACACCACGGGCACGATTTGTATTTTGTAGTATTTAATCAGCGTTTCACTATTTTATGGTGTTATAACATTAATATACATAAAATAATTCATACAAAATATTTTCTCATACTCGCCACATTCCATACATTTTCTTTTATTTTTTTTATCAGCGGACAGGCCCTAGTAAAATCTGCGAGTTCAATTTTGACACTTCAAGTGACAAAACCATCCAGAATGCACTTTATAAACTATACAAAAACGTACGCATTCAGTTAACCCAACTCGACGCAGCGGTGACACACGCGATGCAAACAACATAAATTTTAGGGGAAGTATTGTATGGAGTTGTATGGGACGTGTAATGGCAGCACATTCAAATTAGAGAAACTCTACGTTTTTGTTCGAATAGAAATTACTAGATTTCGGAACCCAGATCAAATTGTTTTCGACCAGAATTCGAACTAAAGCTTCCGTTCCACATCGAGGAACAGTCATTAAATCTTACTCGTTTTTGAAGTTTAAAATGTTGGATTTTTCGATTTCGGAAGACAGAAACTTTTATCTGCAAAAGTCGAAGAACATTTTTTGAAAACAAAAGCAACAGTTAACTGAAGCCACTGAAATGACTATTGGAAGCATAGACTATTAATTATTGTAACTTATAACACTGTTGTACAGTACAAATATACACGTCAGGTTGGGTTCAGGTTTCGTTCAATTAGGATAGTGATTAATTCAGTTTTGACCCAGAAATATTAAACATTTAGATAACCGATGATCTGTTCAAGTATCCACATTCACTTACTGAGGAAACCCAGTATGTACGTTGTTTAAAACTTTTAAGGTAATTTAATTAAGTATTAAAGAAAGTCTAGTTTTTATGTTTCAAAAAACACTAAAGTAACCTCAAACAAAGTGGAAAATAATGTTTACATGCTTAATAATTTCCGTGACCGAGCATATTTGAAAAATTTCCTAATAAATTGCAATTAACTTTTATTGAATTTCCATTCAACTTTATTGGTGCGAAGGCGGAAACAATAAACACGTTTCACATTTCCGCTTCGCTTCGGTGAATTGGCCTTTTTTTCCAAACAATTTAATTTTATTACCAATTTGATATTCTCCGCAGAAAATAAGAAAAAATTTAAAACATTTTGCTTCCAAATATAAATGCTTATGTACTCATATTCATATTTGTATAAGTATGTATGTATGTATTTGCGTCACTTCAAGGGAAAAATAAATGGCATGAACTTTTGCCCTAGCACCTTAAGATAAATGAGCGCCAGTTTTGTTTTTTTTTTTTGATTCAAGTTGCTTTTGGTTTGATGAGTGGGATGGTGTTCCCATATTATTTAACTTCACTTTCATTCTAAAAAGCTGCCAAAAATTCTACAGAATTATCAAACAACATTTGAGGGGTTTTTTAAACGAGAAACTCGTTGGAAACACAACCTTATGCTGCACAGTGGGGGATGTGAAAGAAAATTAATATATTTCTAAAACCCCTTAGGGACGATGAGATTAACGGGATTTATTATTATTCGGGAGATTATCCCGGGTCAATGAACACGTGGAGCTGGGTACCAAGTGAATTTCCAAAGTTATTCCATTCATATATTAAATGTATTCTTCTCTATCGCCCTTTGACTTTCTTAAGAAGGCTACAGAGAAAGGCCTGCCAGGGCCCTGTGAAAGAGATGTTGTTTAGTAATTAAATTCTGTATATAATATTTTAATACAACAACTTTCTTACATCTACAGCCGAATTCCAAACATGTACGAAGACATGCTGTCTTGAACAACAGCGTTTATCTTGCCTTCCTTTAACTGGCCTGCCAACACGCCTGCTTAAAGAAGGCAAATTAGCCTCCAATTAGCCTTCCACCAGTAATCCTGTCAAGAGGCCTGCATGAAGAATTGGCAAGCCTATGAGTATCCATTGTACCTACAACCAAGAGGTCTTGTAACAGGGAGCTTTCATGCATATTGGATATATTTCAGCGCATAGAGTAGGCCTCTTCCAGGCTATATATTTTCGGAAAAATTCATATTAATTTTTTTTTATTTGTGTGGTCAATGATCTAGTAGAAACGGTGGACCATGTAAACTTTAAAATTTAATTTCGCTATAAAAGAAATAATAATATATAAAAAATAAAAATTAAAATACAAATTACGATTTTGTTGCTAAAACCAATCATTGCCATTTATGAATGAACGACAACATCGTTCAAATGCCTACCATGAATTGTGTAACAGTGTCTCATTAGATCTACTCAATTTTTCAATACATTTTCGATTGTTTGGCCCTCTATCTCGTGAACGACAACATCGATTTCGTGTTTTAAGGCCGCAACGGACGCCGGATTATTTACGTAGCAATTCTCTTTCACGGCGTCCCAGAGATAATAGTCTCACGGAGTCAAACCGCAGATGCAAAGCTGCAAATGGCCTTCCGAGCTTCGGCTGATTATAATGATTCAAACACAGTGCGGGAAAGATAGATTGTAACGTTGCCTTTGTGGCACGTAGCGCCGTCCTGTTGATTTCAGACGTCATCCATATCATCCTCTATAGCATTTGGGAACAAAGAATCGCTGACGATGGCACAGTAACGCTCGCCATTGATGGAAACGGCTGCTCCTAGCCCATTTTCTTATACAAATCGGTCTATGATGATACATGCCAAAAAGCGCACAAAACAGTCATTCGTTGTGGATGCATGGTCTTTATGCGAAATTCTTCTTAAAGAATTGCGAGAATTGTTCAATGGTTGCGAACGGTAGCGTGTTGATGTTGATGACTCTTCGATCACACTTTCAGCTACAGCGGCAATATTTTTCACTGAACGCACTGGACAAGCACGTATTCGAGTTATTTTCTCTAACAAAGACCAGGTTTGACGAAATCAACTCGCCCCTCAAATTGATGCATAAACTGCGTTGCTGGCACTCTATTTCCATCGAATTTATTTCGTAGACTTCTTACAGTTTGAGTTGGAAGCTCAGAAGTTGGAAGAAAGCTTTTAATAATTCCCATTTTTCGTCAAGAGTAATACGACCCATTTTATAAATTTCTGACCTTTAACTAAAAGTCTATCACTTTTCAAATTGACCATCTGCTTCGAAATAACGGTGGGTTCAACTTCCAAACTTTACATAAGCCTCTCTTTAGCTCCACGAACAAGTTTTTTTTGCACATTTTACTTTAATTCCGACCAAAGGAAAGCATACTTGAGATGGTGGGCAGTTTGGAACCTGATCTGATATTTTTTGTAAGGTAAGCTGTGAATGAGCCTGGGACCTAACCCATTTTGCTACTCGTTATATCACTTGCTTTCCGACTCCTGGGAGTCTCATTGCGATAGCCCAGATAGAGAATTACAGCCTACTGCACTGTTGTTGCTCTTCTATAAATCATCAATAGACACTAGGGATACTTATCTTTCACAATCCTAGATTTACTGAGCCGTACGTTCTGATGCTACAAAAATAAATAAAAAGGAATTCTTGTTTAATTTGGCGACAGGTACAAAAAATTTATAGGTTTTGGAATTTTTGGACTTCGCTTCAATATTTAGGAAAATGTAAAATTCTAGTTACTTCCCGAACAGTTGTTTGAAATTGATTAAGTTCAACCTTGTTCTAAACTTGTTAAAATTTTATAAAATACCACCAACTCTAAGGATTCCACATCCGAATTTATATACTGACTTTTTAAAGAATATTGAATTGAAGTTTTTGTAAAAAACTGCATTCATTAAAAAGAAGTCTATTCTAACTACAATGGTAAACGATAATATGGTGTAACATGTTACACCTTTCCTACAATTTCCTGGTAAGATGGTGGGTCAAAGTAGGAAACCTTAATGACAAAACGTCAAGGTGGCCTATCATGGGTGCTAGATCATTAGTAAGTCAAAATATCAATGAGAAAAAGATATGTATACCAACCGGCTAATGGTCTGACGAATAGATGAAATATCCGTTTTAGGAAACGGTTCCAAGACCTTGTTGATCGAAATCGGCTCACATTTTCGATACTTGGAACTAGTTTCTATATCCGGGCCTTGAAACACGTCCCGAAAAACAGTTGTGGAATGTAGTCGTTAAACCCAATTTACAGTTAGAATAGAATTATTTTTCAAGTTTTGTACAAAAACTGAAAAACTTGAAACTTAACTATTTTAAAAAGCTGCAAATTTTTCAAACTCTGATTTAGAATTCTTAAGGCTAGTGGAATTTTAAAAATATTTCCTCATTTTCTGACTAAATTGAACGTAGTGAATGTAGAACAAATTCTCGTGAATTAAGTTGAAATTGAAAACTTTCTAAAATAGAGGGTTGCTATTTATATTTCGGGCCCTGGCAGTAGCAGTAGGACCTTCCATTGGAAAGTTTAATATTTTTTTGCATAAACATACGTAGAATTTCGTGAAGGTCGTCCAACTTCGGCCCGTTTTTCGGGAAACCATCGATGCTGTGAGTGAACTGATAAAGCAAGATCGACATGTGAAGTACCGTGAGATTGAGGCTTCCTTGGGCATTAGTATCACTAGCTTTCGTAAGAAATTGCACGTTAATTTGGCCGTGAAAAAGACTTATTCTCTTTGGAACCCACATAATTTGCCGAATGCACAGAAAAAGGATCGTGTCGATTGGAACAAAGTCTAGTGTATAACATCGCCAAAGGTGACGAATAATGGATCTGTGCATATGAGCCCGAAAGAAACAGCAATCGACCGAATGGGTCTTTCAAGACGAGCTAAATCCAACAAAAGTTGTTCGTGGAAGAATCACATCGAAGCCAATGATCGAGTTTTTGTTCGGTATAACCGGTCATGTGGCCGCAGTGCCTGAGTGGTATACCACCATATATTTGCTAATAGTGTTCGAAGAAAAATGGAAAAACAAGATGAGCTGAAACAGTGGGCTACATGCCGCATTGATCGGTCACCTGCCGTACTGCAATGATTTGGCACCCACTTACTTCCTTTTACTGCGTGGTCAACGCGCCCGAAGCAGCGGTTGAAGCGTTCAAAAACCATGGTTTGGTGGTGTCTCCATCGGAGTGGAAGAAGTTCTTCGAAAAAAAGTAGGTTTGAGCGCATGCAAAATATATTGAAAATATGAGAACATTTTGAAAAACATTAAAACTAATTCCAATGAGAAATGACAGTTTTTTATTACTGAACCCGAAATATAAATCTCAACCTCGTATTCGAAGAGCGTGCTAAAATTCCAAAACTTCTAAAAATTTACTGGGCAAAGGGTTTGTTACCAAATTCACCAATAATCATATTTATTTACATTTGTAGAATTTCTCATAACGTTCGACCATGTATTTTTAATTCTTAAAAAAATTTAAAAAGTTGTATCCCTAAAGGACTTTTTTTGGTTCTGTCTATTACCGTAACAATTACACCAGGTTGCTAGTGAATAAAAAATGTATGTCTGGTAAATAAACAATTACTTTTGGAGTATATAAAGGCCTCGTACAACGTCGCCTGAATCTTGATTTGCTCCAGAACGCGGAATATTGCTGACTATTTATTTGACCAATAATCGGTCGGTGACTTTGGCACAACGTGAATTTCGTCGCAGATTTCCTGGCCGTCCAACGCCTACTGGTGAAACACTGCGACGTCTAGCCGCTCGCCTCGAAGAGACTGGCACAACACGAGATGCTGCCAGGCGTGGCAGACCCCGGAGTAGCCGTTCTGCAGAGAATATTGCTGCTGTAGCCGAGGATGTCATGGAAAACGGTTACTGTGAATGGTGAGCGCTACAGAGCAATGATCAACGAGTTCTTTTTGCCGCAACTTAATGAATTGGGATTGGTAAACATGTGGTTCCAACAGGACGGTGCAACGGCACACACTGCACGTGCCACAACCGATATGCTGAAGGAAGCATTTCCCGGGCGCCTAATCTCCCGTTTTGACGATTTGCACTGGCCAGCAAGATCGCCTGATTTGACCGCTCCAGACTTCTTTTTGTGGGGCTTTTTGAAGTCGCGGGTTTATTTTAACAAGCCTCAGACTCTTGCAGCTCTTAAAGACAATATCCGTCAAGAATGTGAGGACCTATCGCCGGAAGTTTTGGCCAAAGTGATGGAAAATGCCATAAAAAGGGCTCAAATGACAATCAACTGTAGCGCCGGCCATTTACATGACATCATATTCTCGACTTGATGTAAAATAAACTAAAAGACTAAATAAAAATAATCCACAAGAAGAATCAAAGTTTTTAATTTTTTTTTTAAATTGCAGCCAAAAAAACATCGGAAGTTTACTTTTGCGCCACCTTGTATAAAGAATTTAAAAATAGGTCTTACTACATAAAAATTGTTACTACAGAAATTAAGTTGTCTTAACCAATTTGAGAACTTCAAAAACCTGATTCATCTGAAATGGAAGATAAAACTCATAATTATAATAGGTACAATATTAGCATTCGTGATCAAATATTAGTCGTTTGTTACAAAGTTATGTATTCGATTATTCACAACAGTCTTTTTTGTTAAAGATAAAATACATATATTTGAATGTTACATGAGATTTTTACAGAAAAATTACACTACTCAACAAAATGAAAAAAATTTCATGTACTCCGGATGCGATAATTTTTTCTGTGTAGATAACCTTGAGATGAGCTCAAAAAACGCAATAAAAATTTTTTTTTTTCGTTTGGTTTTTTTTTTTAAATTTTAAATATTTTTTTTTGGTTAATTTGTTTTTGTATGAAAAATTGTTTCAGCAACTAACAATTCTCGTCAAAATATACACTAAATGGATGG
Source organism: Phaonia tiefii (assembly GCA_963931995.1). Classification (NCBI taxonomy): domain Eukaryota; kingdom Metazoa; phylum Arthropoda; class Insecta; order Diptera; family Muscidae; genus Phaonia; species Phaonia tiefii. Next base: position 165,010,633 of record OZ008369.1, read on the forward strand.
TAGTAGACCCCAAAACATAAATAATGTGCGTCTTCATTCATCGCTAGCTACAGCGGTCGTAATCGGTTGTTGAATCAGGAATTTTACAACATTTTACCGAAAATTTACAAGTGAAAGCCGCTTAAAGCATTTTAAAAAAATATTAATTCACAGAGTGCATTTTTTTTGTATTTTATACGCAAATGTGGCAGGTTTTAGAAATCAAACAAGCTACTTTTTAAGAAAATCCATCAATTAATAACGAAGTTGTGAATTTTTTCGCTAAAGCCCTCGAATCTACTTATTAGTTCGAACATTGCATTTTACCTTTGAAATTATCTCACTAGTCAACCAAATGAAAAAATGTCATGTACTTCTAATGAAGTATTTTTTCTGTGTAGATAACCTTCAGATGAGCTTGAAAAATACAACAAAAACTTTGTCTATGGTAAGGTTTTTTCTTTTTTATTACAAAAAAAATTAAAATTTGTTGGGTGACAAAAATATCGTGAATTTTTTAGCTAAAGCCCTCAGAATCTACTTTTTAGTTCGAACATTGCATTTTACCTTTGATATTGTTGTGGGTCTGTTTCTCTTATCAGGAACCAGATATAGTCCCCCATCATAGCTTCGTTCCAAAATCCTTGGTATCGGTGCTCTATTTCTTTCATTTGCCGATGAAAACGCTCGCCATGCTCGTCACTCACATCGCCCAGGTTGTCCGGAAAGAAGTCCAAGTGCGAGTGTAGAAAATGTATCTCAAGCGACATATTTGCTCCAATTTTTTTATAATTTTGGAGTAGTTGTTCGCCGATCTCTCTGTAATTTGAGCTTTTGTTGTTTCCAAGAAATCCGGAAACAATTTGCCGAAATGAGTTCCAAGCTGCAGCTTCATTTGGTGATAAAATGTGCTCAAACTGTTGGTCTTGCAACAACTTTTTAATTTGCGGGCCTTCGAAAACGCCTTCCTTAATCTTTGCCGACGAAAGGTGAGGAAAAATGGTTTTAAATAGGCGAACGCTTCACCATCTCTGTTGAGAGCTTTCACGAAGTTTTTTATGAGTCCGAGCTTTATGTGAAGAGGTGGGAGAAAAACATTTTCCTTTTTTATGAGTGGTGTATATTTCACATTGTCGCTGCCGGGGATGAAGTTAACTCGTTCTGTCCAACTCCTCCTGGTGTAATGATGTTGACGATCGCGGCTGTCGCAAAGGCAGAGAAAACAACAGTACTTTGTGAATCCACCTTGTAATCCACAAAGGATACCAATAACCTTAAGGTCGGCACAAACTTTCCAATCTTCCAATCGTGCCTCTTATAGTTAAGGCACTTTAGTAGATTGTCCATGACTTCGTATGTTCCTTGGTGTCAACGGCATGAGCAATTGTAATCGAGGGTTTCTTGTTGCCGTTGTGCAGTAAAATTGCTTTAAGGCTCTGCTTGTTGCTGTCGATAAAAAGACGCCACTCTCCTGGATCGTAAGAGTACCCGAGTTCACCAAATAATCCGCGAATGTCCTTACAAAAACAGATGTTGCCTTTTTTTGTGTAGTACCTTGCGTATGGTTCATGACGCTTCCTGTAGATTGTTGTCACCACACCAGGAGCCAAGAAACCGAACTGTTTCATGCGCGATGCATGCAACTCTGCATCTTCCTTGGAGAGTTTCAGTTCTCTAATCCAATCGTTCAGTTCTGCTTGCGAACATAAGCGTTGACCTCCATGCAATGTATATGTTGACTCGCATTCTGATGTGGTTTCTACTGTCTCCGGATCTGATGTTGGATCTATCGCCTCATTATTAGATGCCCATCTTGAAACGGACGGTTGCGGGTCCACTGATTCTTCGGAAAATGGCACTGGAAAAGTCACTGTTGAAACAGCAGCGTAAGTCCATTGTATATTTTTTCCCACGCCGGTTTTTTTGCTAAGACAGAAGTAGCAATCTGTTACATGGCAAAGCGGTTCTCTCCAAAGCATTGGCATGATGACTCTCGGCTGTCGTCTGAAAGAATTTCAATAATAAGTTATATATGTTCTTGAATTTCGTAATCTACACTTACCTTGAGTCAGCTAGCTGTACGTAGCACCTTGGACATAGAGCACTTGGTGTCCACCACTCATCTATGTTTGAGACCTGTAAATTGAAGCTCTCTTCAAATGAATCTCTCAATTTAGGTGAAAAACAACGCTTGTTTTTTTCAGAAACGTATTCTCCGCACATGTAACAAAAATTACTTGGATTGGTATTGCATTCAAATCCTCGCGAACGATTGCTCAATTTGAGGTTACTTGCGAAAGTAAGTGATATTTGGCAATGTTCATCCTTAAATACCTAAAATAAAATCAGGCACAACAGGTAGTGGTTAAGGTAGTTGCAGAGGTAGCAGAGTGACCAACAAAACGCATTGTTGCTTAGTGACATTACTACCTTCCGTTATTGTTTTGTAAACATACCCAAGTGCAATATCTATAAGTGATACATACCAGCAAAGGTGCGCATACATTGAGCCATCCCTCACTGCGATTGTTGCAGTTTTCAAGCTCATCTGAAGGTTATCTACACAGAAAAAAATACTTCATTAGAAGTACATGACATTTTTTCATTTGGTTGACTAGTGAGATAATTTCAAAGGTAAAATGCAATGTTCGAACTAAAAAGTAGATTCTGAGGGTTTTAGCAAAAAAATTCACAACTTCATTATTAATTGATGGATTTTCTTAAAAAGTAGCTTGTTTGATTTCTAAAACCTGCCACATTGCGTATAAAATACAAAAAAAAATGCTCTCTGTGAATTAACATTTTTTTAAAATGCTTTAAAGGGCTTTCACTTGTAAATTTTCGGTAAAATTTTGTAAAATTCCTGATTCAACAACCGATTACGACCGCTGTAGCTAGCCGATGAATGAAGACGTACATTATTTATGATTTGGGGTCTACTACCATCCATTTAGTATATATTTTGACGAGATTTGTTAGTTGCTGAAACAATTTTTCATACAAAAACAAATTAACCAAAAAAAAATGTTTAAAATTTAAAAAAAAAAAAACAAAATAAAACCAAATGAAAAAAAAAAAATTTTATTGCGTTTTTCGAGCTCATGTCAAAATTATGGCATCCGGAGTACATTTTGACTGGCAATCTATCAAAGTGAACTCATGCAAGCAACACACATAATTAGCATCACATACGTGGTTGTTGTACAACAATTGTGTCTGCATGATAATAAGTTTGATGGTTTTGATGTAGCGCGAGCGACGAAACAAGCAGGTCGTCTTCGCCAAAGTGTATTGAATAGTATAGAGAACTCGTGGAACGAATTGTATGACTCAAAAGCACTGGCGAATGATTCAAAATGTATTACACTCTTTTTGTCATAACTTGGTCTATTCATAATTTTGATGTGAAACATTTATGCTTATTGTATTGATTTATGCAATAACATTGTCGAAATGGTCCATTTATATTGAAATATTCTATAAAGAGAATAAGACTCGTTTATGCTCTTTTACTCAGGATCTCTACATGAGAGCGGAAAATAGTGCAATAAGTTCTCTAAACTATTCAATGCTTTTTGTCGTCGCTCTGTTTATGACAAAACAAAAACAATTATTTCAGTGAGCTAAATATTGTTTTATTTATTTTATCAATATTACATCTAATGCTAAAGCAGATGTAAGAACAGCAAAGATGCAATAGCAAAAGAGCCTTCAGCACAAAAATATTGATATCAAAACAAAATAATTTTAAGTAAGTACATTTCGTATAAAGGCTTTTAGAATTGACTGCATTCTGGGCATCATATAAACCTTGATCAATAGAGCTTGAAATTTTTTTTTTCAATGTAATATTTACTAATGTGTTGATAGAAATCGAACAGGTACCGTGTAACAAAAAGGTGTTAACACATCGCCCGAGAAATTGAACACTCATTGATTTTACAGAAAGTGATAAACAAAGTTGTGAAAAATCAATAAATCATTCCGCGAAAAATATGGTAAGTATACATTTTACGCCGAATAGACCCAGAATTTATAATGTTTTGGACAACAACAATGGTTGGTATATATTTTTCGATACGAAATCGAAAGAAGGTATTTATAAAGGGGTTTTCAACAGAGACGCTACAAAAGTAAATCGATAGGGACAGCAAACGACGCCATATTTTTTCCCGCTCTTTTGACATTTCTCTTCAGTAAGGTTTGCCATTTTATCATGGAAAGATATATGAGCCAACAACTAGTCGAAATTATTAAAATTTACTACCGAAATTTGGAGTCAGTGGCCTCAACTTTAAGAGCGCTACGTCCAATTTATGGTCGTCATAATCGTCCTACCAGATCAACAATTGAGCGTCTAGTGGAAAACTTTGAATCCATAGGCACAGTACAAAATGTTCCCGTGCCAGTGAGTGTCGAGAATATTGCTGCCGCTGAGGCTTCAGTTCAAGAAAGCCCAAATGTGTCTCTTACACGTCGTTCTCAAGCGTTGGGCATCTCTGTGACGTCGTTGTGGCGAATTTTGCGAAAAGATCTTGGCCTACATCCTTACAAGATCAAATTGACGCAAGAACTGAAGCCGCTTGACCACCATAAGCGTCGTATGTTCGTGAGCACCAACTTTAAAATGATTCGGGTTTTCATCGGAAAACCATCATAAGCGATGAGGCTCATTTCTGGTTGAATGGCTTCGTCAACAAGCAAAATATGCGTTATTGGTCAGACAGCAATCCACACGTAATCCATGAGACATCATTGCATCCCGAAAAATTACGGTTTGGTGCGGTTTATGGGCCGGCGGAGTCATTGGGCCGTACTTCTGCCCAGATGATCAAGACCGGCACATTACTGTGAATGCGAATCGCTACCGTCCAATGATAACCGAATATTTTTGGCCCCAATTGGATAATATAGACTTGAAGGACATGTGGTTCCAACAGGACGGCGCCACAAGCCACACAGCGAATGCCACAATCAATTTATTGGAAACGAAGTTTGGTGAACGTGTTATCTCACGAAATGGCCCAGTCGATTGGCTGCCTCGGTCGTGCGATTTGACGCCGTTAGATTATTTCCTGTGGGGCTACGTCAAAGCCAGCGACGATTGATGAACTTCGTACGAGTATCGAGCGTGAAATTGCAACAGTATCGGCCGATTTATGCTTGAAAACCGCCGAAAATTGGGTTCAGCGTCTGGACTTCTACAAGCGTGCCCGTGGTGGCCATGCAAAAGAAATCGAGTTCCATACATAATGGCATCGAACGTACTTTCACAGGAATAAAGAATTTCAGTGGTATCTAAAACCGGGTTTGTTGTATTTAAAAAAAACTTTTGTAGCGCTCTTATTGAAAACCCCGTTATTTCCTTGTTATTGACAAGACGAATATGCCCAGCTGATATATCTCACCACATTTACTTCTGAATGGCATGAATTTTTATTTTTATTTTACTAGTATTACTAGACACTTGACTGGAGGAACTATTATTGTTTGTGGATGACACAAATTAACTTAAACATACGTGTTATATTTTTAAATTATATCTGTTTGAATGTGGTTTTAGAGTTCGTGTTTACGCCCCATGTGAAACCCATTCACATCAGCGTGGGGAATGGGTAATGAGCGTTTACTCATTATCTACTGGGTATGGAGAAAATTATGGGTAGGTACCCATGATGTTAGGGTTCGTTTCAAGATCAATAACTATTAAAAAGTACTTTTCCCATGCAAAAAGTACATTTTATTAGAAATATGTGAAAATTAATTATTATGGTGGATGGTTACGAATATAGCTAGTTCAATTCCACCAAGGCATATCATTAATTTATAAAATTCGTAATGGGACATGCCATCAACAACCGAATTAGTTTTTTAAATTTTTCTTGAATATTGAATATTCACCACTACAGCATAATTTGACAGCTAGAACTAAAACTTGATTGACATATCACATGTATATCTTGTTACTGTGGCGTCAACTAAACATTTTAGTTCTTGCAAGCGAAACTTAATTACAAATCGCTTGATATGCACAACATTTGGTGATACGGGACACAATTATAGGTAATCACATTGGTAATTGGTAATCACACAATTATTGGTAATGAAAAAGAATCTATGTGCGCCCTGACAAAAAAAAAAGGTGCCAGGACATGTTTTATAGACCGTTAGACGCGCCATAAACGATTCATATGATACTAATATTGAATACATTATCTTTAGCTAAAGTTCAAATATCTTTGAAATACTAAAAAAATAAATTTTTTAAAAACCGTTCAGCTCACGGTATCTTAATTTTAGACCGAAATATTTTGGGAATCATCAAAAAACAAACCAAGATAAATTTTGAGTGGTTTACAAAAAAGACTTATTTCCCCACTACTCTTATAGTCCCCTACCGGCCGTTGGAACTAGAAATCGAAACTTCTACGGCCGGTAGATGAGTATAATTACCCTCATATAACAACAAAAATATAACGTTCCCGTAAACAGCTCGTCACACATTTTAAATTGCAAGAAAAACGTTTTTCAATTCACCCTCATGTATATCCATATACAACAAAGTGGATTTTGTGTGAAGAATTTGCGTATACCCACTCAAAATTGATATTCCTGAAACAAATGAAGATAGAAGAATGAGGCGCAGTGTGCCGTAAAATTTGAGTGTTTTTGGTTCCAAATCCGTTGTTATCTTAAAATCGTCGAAATGACGTATATAGATTCAAGATTCAGGCGTCGATATTCCAAACTCAGAAGAAGACATATTAGTGGTCTTCATGAAAGCTCGAAAGAACCTCGTAAACTCGAAAACATCGTAAAGTTGCACAGCAAACGTCAAAACAAACAAATTTCCCATACAAAGCGACTTGCACAAAAGTGGAAAGTTTTCGAGGCAAATTTGCTGAGCAAACCTGGAAAAAGAAACGTGAAAACTTTTGACATTTCAATGTCAATATGTTTGTGAAAATTTATGTGATTTATGTGAAAAAAAATAAAATATTGGAATAGGTAAAGCATATACTTTTAATTTTACTTTCTTTATTTACTTTATCAGCCATTTTTGACAATTGCTGCATAGATACACTGAGCAACTGTATTTGGTGCCTCATGAAACGCTTCGGGGAAAACTTGCGCTGAGCAAAAGTTCTAGGTATTCTTGTTTGCATGAATACCACTATTGTATATGAATACAAATTTTTTTAATAGTTATTTTTTTAAACTGTACTTTTCATTCAAGCTTGGTATTTTTATTTTGACTACATGTTGAAATGGAAACGCCCAGTCAAGCCCAACCTATGTGCCCAAAGATGGGCGGAAAGCATGAAACAGCGAAATGTGAGTTGTCGTAACCGATTCGTATTCGTTAGGAGTCCATAAAAACACAAAAAAGCAAATCTGCGGAAGTGCGATTTGGCGTACCCGTTTCAAATCTGCTACGATTCCGGAAAATCATAATAAGCAAATCAGTGCAATTGCGATTTGGCGGATCCGCTTCGGAAGCAATATACACAAGAAAACAATTTCAAAAGCCTGTATGAATTGTGCTGTCTGTGGAGGTGGAAAGAAGATTTTTCAAAAGTTTTTTTGTGTGTTTTGCTTGCGATATTTTTCGATCACTGGCTTAGTGGAAATTCTGAACTAAAATGGGTCGTCGTTTGCACTTAGTTTGATGATAAAGATCTGTGGGTAGATCTGAAATAGCTTTACGGTTTGCTAGGAATGATAAGGATGAATTTTGAAAATATTCTTTTGAAAACAACATCTCTATTAATAGAGATATTGAATGGTCTTGAGCATGGATAATAAAATGGGAAAGTATATGGGGAATTCCAAGTCAAATCGGACAGCATGAAGAATTTTTTTTTTGGATTTGTTTCATTTTTCACTATGTTGATGTCCCTTTTCAACAGCGTGTCTCAGTAAATTTTCAGATTTTTGGGGCAACTTGTTACAGAGATATCGACGTGTAAAATAATCGCATTATAAGGAAACTGTGTTAAAATAAATACTCATAACTTATTCAATATTAGTCCAAATATAACAAATTTTTTTTTATTGTTTTTATTCCTTTGTAAACTATCCAAAAAAAAATAGGAAAAAATTGTGCACAGTGGGCTTGTATTGTATTTTTGGGATTTAAAATTTAAAATAAATTTTTCTCAGTGTATGTAATCTTCGATTTTCTTCAAATTTTTTTTAAAATAAAATAGAATATTTTTCACAAATTTATGCCAAATTTGGGAGTGGGGTTCGAAAAACTACTATATTTCACATTTTTTTAAAGTTTTGTAAGAACATATTTTTCACTTTAAAACACTGAGCATTTTCTTTTAGTTTGTTAAAAATACGAAAGTTCTTAATTTTTTTTTATTTTCTTTAAAATTTGAAAAACGTTTTCATTTTTTGATCTAGAGAAGTTTTTAGCAATTATTGCACCACCACAAGTAGGAACTATTGAATGTAATTTTTGCGTGCCCGGAATAGATTTAGCCGTTTCATATCGCTTATCCAATGTTTCTTTTGCATCAAAATAATGCTGTTCTGGAGAAAATGTTACTTTAATGTTTGGTAAATTATTCGGCTCGGATGCCCATTGATACAGTTCCACAGCAGTAGTTATTTGCTTATCAATTTGTCTTTGAAGACTTACTCTACTGGCAAGTCTTTTCAATGTGCCTCCAATACCGTCACATGGTCCCTTACCATGTGCTGTTGCAAAATAATGCCATTCTGCAGCAATCTTAAAGTCATCCTTGTGAAAATATATGTTTACAAAATGTTTGAAATTTTTGAATTGCTGGGGAGCGCCATCAGAAAAGTAAAATATTTTAGATGCATTTGGTAATACTTCTTTTACAAAATCATTAATAATCCTTAGATAGACGTATACAGCAATTGAATCATGATTATTGCCATCAGATATTACGACCAGACTTCGATGAGTGAGCTCTTCATTATTCTTAAAATACACAACTATCGGGAATATCGTTGCCTGATTATTGTTCCAATGAAAACCGGGTGCTGCGTTTTGTATAACAAATGCGTAGTTTTCAGCAAAATCACAAATCACCACAACTTCATCTTCTTTTAAGGATTCTTTGGTTTGTTTTAAAAAAGCAGATTGTTCTTTTGCTACAAAATCATGTGTTGAAAGACTGACAAGATGATTGCAAAATATTTCAACGAATTCCGATGAAGTTTTCACTAATGTCTCGAGGCTGCAACGAGGGTTAGATATCCAATATTTATACGTAATACTATCAACAGCATTGTTGTCAAATAAGTTGTGTAATATATTTTTAATGACATCGATTCCTGGACAATCTCCACATTTTCCAAAATGGCAATCGGATGATGGAAAAGGACACACAATCAGTTTTAAACAGTCACTATATTGCACTAGAGGTGCTGCTTCATTATTAGTTAATACTGCTAACTTAGCACCTATCATGAAATAAAATTATATGTGCACGAATAGGATAAACTATTAGACATATTTACCTAACATCATAAGTTTGATATTCTGATGTGTAGCACACACGCAAATCGTATGTGTACCACTAGATCCAGCAAGTACACAATGTTGAGGCCTCAGTGATGCAAAAATTGAAAAACCGATGCAATAGTTAGGATATTGTCCTTTAAACGTTTTATATAGTTCTTTTAAATTACACAGAATAAGTCTTTTTTGCATGTGTTGTCTTTGCCCATCATCATTTCTCACAGAAATAAAATCCTTCTTACCAGGCAAATTGACACTAACGTCATCACTTTTATAAAATTCTAGAACTTTATTTTTAACTTCAGGAGATATGAATCGCCCTGAAAGTAAATTTTTTTATTATAAAATATTCAAAATTTTTAATAAAACAAACTCCATTTTATAAAAATTTGTTAGCACATTACCTTTTTTTTTTTCAGGGACTGACATAACTCCTTGATTTTCCTTTAAGCGTTTTGACACAACTGCCATATGCTTTGTTGCTCCCATGACATCACAAATTTTATTTATGCTCCACGAAACTGGTAATAATGTCAATATTTGCATTTTTTGATCTCGATTAGTGTTTTCATCGTCAAATTTTTCTTTTAAGTTTTCGATCATGTTTTTAAAATGCAAAGAATTTTCATAAAGATTATCTGTATATTCCAGACCAAAAAGCGTTGCAAATTTACAGCAAATTTCCTCATATTTGTCCTTTACATATGATGGCTTATGTACAGAATATTCATCTATTACAGATATATTCAATAAAAGTAAAGCTTGGTTGACTATAGGTAATTGTGTGTCAATACTCAATTCAGAGAGTGGACTTATTATTCTTGCAACTTCATAATCAGCATCATCCGTTGCAATTGTTGAAGAAGAGGAAGGTGATTTTAAGGAAAGCAAGTTTTTTCTACAATTTGAACACAGATAATGTGAACGACTTAGGCCCCATGATTCTTGCAGTTGTGCAGAAGCTTGTCTTAAATCTTTCTTAGGCCGGTGATTTTCTAATTTTAATGGGTTGCAGCATTCTTTAAACCGATGTTGGTATTCCATATTGAATTAACTATTCACCAAAAGCTTTTTATAACTTTAAAATAATACTCGGCGTTGCAATTATAACTATAAAGCACTAGAACTTAGAAAATTTGTTTAACTTTATAAAGAATTAGAAGAACAAAGCAAAATCGAAAAAAACACATTTTTGTTATTTGCTTTGAAGCAGCAATGCAAATTCTTTCATTTTACTACTTTTTTCTACACCTGTGCTCTCTGTCTCCCTCTTTTACTATCATTTCAAATATATTACAGTGTTTTAAAGTGAAAAATATGTTCTTACAAAACTTTAAAAAAATGTGAAATATAGTAGTTTTTCGAACCCCACTCCCAAATTTGGCATAAATTTGTGAAAAATATTTGAAGAAAATCGAAGATTACATACACTGAGAAAAATTTATTTTAAATTTTAAATCCCAAAAATACAATACAAGCCCACTGTGCACAATTTTTTCCTATTTTTTTTGGATAGTTTACAAAGGAATAAAAACAATAAAAAAAAATTTGTTATATTTGGACTAATATTGAATAAGTTATGAGTATTTATTTTAACACAGTTTCCTTATAATGCGATTATTTTACACGTCGATATCTCTGTAACAAGTTGCCCCAAAAATCTGAAAATTTACTGAGACACGCTGTTGAAAAGGGACATCAACATAGTGAAAAATGAAACAAATCCAAAAAAAAATTCTTCATGCTGTCCGATTTGACTTGGAATTCCCCATATATATTAGGATTCGTAAAATATCGCGATCGAGCCGCTCGTGAGTCAAAATCAAAATCAGTGAGCGATTGAATGCTCCGTTTCCAAGTTGAAGCCAACTATGGACCTAATAGCCTCTGAAGAGATTAAAAATTGTTTATTTTTTACTATTAGACGATCGGTTTCCGAGACATGGACCTATTTTCATTTTAGCGATTTTTTAATTGAGCGATTTTTTGAAAAAAAATTTTGCTCAAAATCGTTACGAACCCCAAAAATCAGGTTATTTTTGCAACCGTATGCTTTGTCTTTTTTTATTTCCTTTACATACGAAAAATGTCTACTGGCCCTCAGTTTGGATTGTGAATCGCGAGACCGAAGCGCTCGCGAGTTAGTGAATGCAAACCCTGATATATATTCACAAAATGAGAAAAATTAAAAGAGAAACGATTCGATTGAGTTATATAAATGTGGCTTACATGATATTTTAAAGTTTGATATTATATTTATGGACTTAATTTCTACGGTCAGATTACTATATGAAACGGTACCTGTGAAGTCAATGCGCTGTTTGTATTTTTCCAGTCTGCATACCGGCAGTCTCACAGTTGATATATTTCTGGTATTAATTGTTCCTTTCCAGTCAAATTGTTCATAACTTTCAGTGGCTCGTTTAGCATACACTTTAGCTATTTCAACGCACTGCAACTTTTGTTATGCGTGTATGTAATTTTAATGCGGTTGTGTAAAGGCTTGATAAATCATAATCTTAGATTTTGCAATGAGCTTGTTGTGGTGCAGTGGCTAGTGTGCTCGGCTCTTGTGCAAGAGATCGTGGATTCGATTCCTGCTATGGCCACCTTACCTTCCCTTCAACGACCGCCACCTCGCTTAGTGATGGCGACACTATCGAGTACTTGGCCATGAAAAAGCTTCTCAAAATACCGTTCGGAACCGGAGTTAAACAGCAACACCCAATCGGTGAGTGAAAAATTGGAAAACGCACAGGTCACTGGTTGTGAGAAGCTCTCCCCAATCCCTTCATGGTATGTAATGGGCAACGGTTTTATTTTGTTTCTGAGTTTAAATAAAATACGAAATGCGTGCGCCATTTATCCTGCTTAGTTAAAGTTTAAGTAAATCCCAGGATAAATTAGTTTGCAACAACACACCCAAATATTTCAACTGGGAGTTTCACATATATAAGTAGATTCTCCACCAACGTACACACTAAAGTTAATATCATTATTGGAATATTGCCGCTTCAAACGAATTAACTGGGTAGTGTTTGGATTAAGCAATAAACCATTCGACCTTGCAAATTCAAATATCAACACTAAGTCATGATTGCAACGGTAAAACAAACAGACATCATCTCCAAACATGTATCACTTCCCTGTTAAGCCAACGGTTTTCAGATCATTCAAATAAATTGATAAGAGTAAACTACCTTGGTGGACACCATGTGCAACAGTGGCCATACTACTCTTTGAAGCATTTATCTGTACACACTAAAAAATATTGGACTGAATCTACTTTCTTCAAGCTAGGCACCTTGATTGCTCGCATTGTGTTCACATTTTTAAACATACATACAATATAATTGAATCTTGTACTTCTACATTTAAACAAATAGATTTAACATTAGTCCGGGCCGAAAAAAAGTTGAAGCTACAGGATTTCGTTGGCTAAAGTAATTCGGTCTGTGGGTCAAGTAGAATACACACACACAATATTTCAGAAGAGCTATTGACGCCTTAACCTCCAGCAATGCAATTTCGTAAAATTTTAATATTTTTGTTGACATTTTCAAATTTGTAACGATGGTGAAATGTAGCATGTGTCAAGTTCGCATGTATGTACATCAAAAGTTTTCAGAAAAAACATTTAAAGTATGCAATAAATGCAGTTTACTTGAAATTTTAAAGTAGATAATGTAGTTTTTTCTGTTTTGGCTCTATAAACTGAAGCTACACAATTTTGAGATCTTAGAATAAATGAGTTTTATATAAGAGGTAATTGACGATATAGCGCAACAAAAGATTGAAAAGAGTCCCGCATTCGGGACGAAAACTCAATGTATAATATTTTTTGATTGTGGTTATTGAGATAAGTAAGTAAAAATAAAGTTAAAAGGTTGGTACAAATATAGAGCCTTATTCGTAAGAAGTTACGAGCGATTTGAGAGACGATTTATCATACCAAAAACGTCTCTCAAATTTGTCACAACTTTTATGAATAAGGCTGATAGCTTTTGCGTTAAAACATCTAATTTTGCTGGAAATGTCAACATTTATCAGCAGGTGTCAACAGTCCTGAAGTTTTTCACCGTCTTAAGACAGACCGATTTGGGGCCTAAATTGACACACGCTGATAAATCTGGATTTTTTTGTTGTTTGGATGCGAATATAAAGTGAGTTTGGAGCTTATCGCAAATATAATATATTTGTGTCCAAACACATTGTGTTTGCTATTCAATATTACATGTCTGAGACACAACGCTTAATATGTTATAATATATGTGTCTGTGTTTGTGATGCAAATATCTTTAAGTTTGTTGCACTGTTTAAGCTCTCTCGAGAGCAAGAGAATAAAAGAGGAACAACGAGAGAGTCTATCTTGTAGGTGTGTAGTGTGTATTTTTGCATTATTCTCTCAGTCAGTGATTCGTAAATATTCCTGAATGTGTGTGCAAATTGCAGATGAACTCAGTGTTTCTTATTTTGGCTGATGTATTGCGTTTTAATCAGGGGGATTCTATGGCACAGCTGATTGAAAAGGTACTATGCCGATGATGGAGAATGAGAGAGCAAAGAAGGCAGGAACTAATTTTAAATATTGTTTATGTATTGTTCTGTCAGTTTCATGTCCAACGAAAGTGAAAAATTGGTAAAATACAGCAGCAAATAAAACTCTATGAAATGGCCTACTACCTCGTCGTCATGCAGAGGCATCGAAGAGAGTAATGGAAACTTTTAAGTATTTCTCTATGGGTTTAGTTTCATATATTCATTCAGTGCTCAATGGTTCATCGGAGAGAGGACATCAAAAGCGCTTGATCAGTGAAAAACGAATAAACTCAGGCTTGCACGGTTAAATGGTTTGTGATGTTGCTTTTGTGTCTGTGTGTGTTTCGTATATACGTATGTGTGCTACCAAAGTGAGAAACTATTTTGAGGAAACAAACTGGAAACGGCAACAACGTGAAGCCCTTTACCTCCCGAGCCTTTACTGAGAAAATCGTAACGGCGGACCAATTGTGAAATAAGTACAATATAAAACTCAAGTAATTAATCCACGCTTGCCTTGCATGAAATAGATTTGTATATTGTTTGTGTACCAACGCATAGTGATAACTAATGCATAACTGAAACCTTCTGAAAACAAAAACGCGAGAGACAGCAAAGAAAGGAGAAGCAAAAGAACAGTAGATTCCCACTTCATGAAAAAAAAACAAATAATACATTCAGTGCAAGTAAACGTAAAATGGGGCCTTTTAAATCCTTTAATTGTTTGTATTAATTATTTATAAATGTGGATTTATATTGATAAAATTAATTATAATAAACAATACATATACATATATTGAAATCAGAGAATATATCGATCATAACTATTATTATGTTTGGGAGGAAATACGCATATCTTTCCACGTAAGTATATGTAGGTTTGGGGAAAACAGGCGAATAGTTCCACGTAAGTGTATGGATGTTTACGATGAAAAACTCATATTTACACGATACTGTTGTTTACATTTAAATACAAGTAAGTGTGGAACTTGCAAACATATGAATGTTTCAAGTGTGTTGCAAACATATACATAGTTCGTGCTGAATATGTTTGGGAGAATATGTTAGAGAGGCTGATATTGTTCAGCGTGCAGACACTAAACGCCATGAAATTGATTGGTATTCCTAAGCATTACCCTATATAAAGTGCAACACTTCTTCGTTTTGTAATTATTTGTGAGAATACATGAAATTAGAGCATCCACATAATATTAAATATTTATTACTAAGGGTGTTCTTAATTAATAAAAATTAAATTCAAAATTTAGTTCGGACATCCTCTAAATTCGGTTACGGCAACCTCTAATTCAGCTGTGACAACGTCTAATTCGATTGTGACAACCTCTAATTCGCATGTGACAACCTTTAATTTGGTTGCCATAACAACAACCATAAAGACAACCTGATTCGTTTGTGAAAACCTCTATTTCTGATGAGACAACCTCTGATTTGGCTAAAGTGACCGCTAGTGCGTTTGTCACAACTTCTAAAATCGGTTACTGCAATTTCGGCTGTTTCACCCGAATTTTTCTATGAGTGTTTGTTTTTGTTCAACGACAACGAGTTTTATTTTATTGAATATAATTTATTTTTAATGGATATGGGCCCTCATTAATACAAGAATTTTCCTAAATTTTTAAAAAAAATTTATCAATTTTAGTAATTAAATTTTTCTTCGAAAGACATTGAACAACTATATTGTCCAAAAACCTTGATTTTTGAAATCTCGTTTTCGGTTTGTACGCGAAAGCAATTTTACAAGAAACGGGTTTTCTGTCTATAAAGCAAATTACACCTAAGTTGTGTTTTATTTTCTTAAATATAACTTACGAAAGTGTATGCTGTCAAACGAAATGTCATAATGCACTCACTTTTTGACATTTATGAGCGGTATACTCTAGCAACTCATCATGAATAGATTCATTCAAGATGTAGCGTTAGCGTTAGAACAGCTGATTTCAATTTGTTCTTGTCGTTGTGGTCCGACCATGTCAAATGTTGTTTATACTAATTCCAAGATGTATCTAGTACAGGTGGTAGCGTTAAAATAGCAGACGATATTTTTTGTTGTCCTTGTGGTTGTTGCCGAAAATTACAACAATTTCTCCTGACATAAACTGAAATAAATACATCTTGACAATTTCGATCGACTGAATTTGACAAGGTCGGCTCCTGAAATAAAAACAAAATGCTTCTACCTTACTTATTTTGCCATGGATTCATTCTTGAACAACGCTGCCAAATTATACAAATTTACTTTGGATATAAGTCAACTTCGTGATTTTTATGGCGCAGATAATCGTTCATCTGATCAAGCCATCCGTTGAACTGTGGATAGATTTTATACCCCATACTCTCTAAATTATGCAATAACACCAACACGTTGAAGGAATGTGGATACTGAAGATAATATGGCCTCTGTAAATGAAAGTGTGGAAGATGATCCATATTTATCGATTCGTCGTCGTTGGGAACTGGGGCTCTGTCCATCCACTACGTAGAAAATTTTGGCCGAAGGTCTTGCCCTGCACCCGTATAGGATCCAGCTGGTGCAGGAATTTTAGCTACAAGATCGTCATATGCGCCGTTCTTTCACTGATTGGGCTCTAGGGCAGTTGGAAAATGCCCCGTTGTAAATGAGGATAATGTGAAGTTGAATAAAACTTTTAAATTTTATAAACATGAATATCAAATTCGAATATGATTGCAATTTTGCTTGAATATGTAAACTTGATTATCAAAATTAAATACACTTATGCACTTTTGGGATAAAAATACGAATGAACAAAAAGTTCAATTTTAATCAGATAAAGGTTTTTTTTGAAAGACCTATACATTGCATTAATATCTAAAAATGATTTTGGGCATACGGCCACTGGACGTCTAATTTTGGGTCACCTTTACGAGCATTGCTGGCCGTATGTGATGAATAACACGAACAATTGTGGCCTCCAGGCGTCAATTCTAGCTGGGTTATAAGCATAAACCAGTGACTTCACGTAACTCCACAGTAAATAATCGAGAGGTGTCAAATTGCACGACCTAGAGGCTAATAGGAAGGTCCATTCCTCGAAATCAACTATTCGGAAAATTTTGATTTCAATAAATCGATAGTGGCGGTCGGCGTATGGCAAACCGGCATTTTTTGAAACCCGGTTTACGGTTTGTTCTAAAAATCTGTTTTTTAAAAAACTAGTTTTTGGTTTTCAATGTTTGCACAAACCGGCGGAACCGGGTTATTTTTGGTTTTTTATTTTAAATTAAATTGCACATTTAGCACTTCCAATACATATGTTTAGCGACCATTTCATATACTTATTCGTGTTTAAAGCTCAACATTTTATAACTCTACTTAAACTCGACAATCACGTTTTAATTTTAAGTTACAATTTAAATTATTTTCTAATTTAGAATGCGTGTTTAAATAAAATGTACAAGTTTTATTCAAATTCATATTATACTGATTTAAACTGCAAATTCCAAATTTGAAAGAGATTTTCATGTATGAAAATCTTTTTAAACTCGAAACATTTATTATAAAATAAATTACATTCTGAAATTTGAAAAACAAAATTAAATTCTTATTCAAATCAAAAAATTAGTTTGAAATTTGAATACAAAGATTATTCAGCAATTTCATTTAAGCATAAAATAACCAGGTTCATCGGTTTTGGTTTTGAACACTCTAGTTGAAACCACATTTCGCCCGGATGAAGATTTTCAAACAAAAAATCATTTACCATTGTGTGGTAGCGATCTGCATAGACCGTCCCGATGTCTCTGGCTTAATTTCTGAAGAAAAATGGTTCGATGATGCCACCAGCGTGTAAACCGCACCAAACGGTGAAATTTTCTGGAAGTAATTTAGTCTGTAGGGTCTGTTGTGGATTGGTCTCACTTCATATGCGGTAATTTTGTTTATTAACAAACCCGTTAAGCTACAAAAGAGCCCCATCGCTGAAATCAATTTTGTTATAAAATACAAGACAGCATTTAAATTTGAGAGAGACTTTCATGCATGAACATTTGATTAAGTTTAAAATATGTAATTATTTAATATAATTAATTTTGAACTTTGAAACAAAAACCGTTTATGAACTTATTTAATTCTTTTAATTCAAAAAAGATTTTAAAGTAGAAGAAAATTGATTGACAATTTTATTTGGAACTTATTCAGGCTTCAAATCATACTTGAAAATAGATGTCATGCTTCTTATGCGAATATTTCTTTAAAATTTAAAAATCATTACTTTTAATATTTATTTTTTAAAATTTTAAGGATATTTAGCACAAATTCAGTAAAACCGGTTAACCTATGTCATATGGCCGGTTTTCGGTTTGTTCGAAAAATATGATATTTTAAAACCCGCACACGGTTAAAGTTAACCGGCTTGGGTTTGTATACACTCCATGTTGAACCAACAGACCAATTCAACAATTCGGATGCTTCGAACTGGGGGTTTTGAAAAAATAATATAATAATCGCCCGTTTTTTCTTACTCCCCACTGTGCACTGTTGTGCGCTTACATATGTATTTGGAAAGTTCTTCCGTGGATGGTTTTTTTTTGGGAGCCAAGTAATTTTTATTCCTAGTTAAATGCCAAAGTGAATTGAAATAACGTTTAACTACTTATATATTGCAGCGGAATTACATTTCCACATTATTGTCGAAATTGCTTTGGATGTTAACCTACTACATCCAGTAAACGCTATTTTAGCAGTAAATTAAAAATGGTTTAGTGAAAATTGTTCGCAGTTATTTAATACTACGCATTACAACTGTGTGCACAGCTGTCAAAGACGATCTAGAATTAGACGACCAGAAGATGTGCGCAATTTGGCAACCCTGGTAAAAGAGAACCAAAAAGAGCTGGAAATTCACTCAAAGGCATACATATCTCTCACGCGTCATATCTTGATTATTTCATAATTTTTGCATAGTTTATATAATTTTACTTCAACATGGTTGGAATTTGTTTATACGGGCTGATTCAGGAAGTTCCGAACAAATTTCTCCAGCATATTCCTTGGCTCATTTCATGAAGAAAAGTCCACTAGGACCATGTCCGAAAATGCAAGGGTGCGAAATGGCAGCGGGTTCAAAATTTTCGGATTGGTGGTCGGAGGGTAGTAGGGTAAAGTTGGTAACCGCTTGCTTATTTATTCGCTTGTTTTGTATGAAGCACTTAGCGAGAACTTAGCGACGTGATTCATTTTCGCTAAGTTTTTAAAAAAAAAAATAACATCTTTTACCATTTTTAACAATGTTTTAATAAAATGACTTCTCGCTACAATGCCGTTTCCTTTACACCTTAGCAAGCGATAATCACAACTTTTATCAGTAGAATTTCCGTAGGACAAAGTCACCAGTTCTGCCTTGGATGACATAAATTGTAAACGGGCTGACAATATAAAGGGTCCGCCATCTAACTTTTTTTTCAACTAGTGCTTATTTCGTGAATGGTAACACTTAGCTCATGTCTGATTTGACAGAAAATTAGTTTTATCCTTCCGCTGAACGAATATCGTTGTGTATACGCTTGAACAACGCTGGGAAATATTGCGGCATTACTTTGAAATATTGCGACATTACTTCGACTTACAGAAGATGCCGATTTTGCCAAAAAAAATCATGTTTTCAGATGAAGCTCATTTTGATCTTGGCGGGTATGTAAACAAGCAAAATTGTCGCATTTGGGGCACAGAAAACCCGCACGCCTACATTGAAAAGCCGATGCACCCAAAACGAGTCACTGTTTGGTGCGGATTTTGGTCCAGAGGCATTTTTCGGAAATGAGCAAGGAGTGGCCGTTAGAGTCAATGGCGATCGTTATAGGGCCATGTTGAACGAATTTTTGTTCACAAAAATTGAAGAGGAGGATATTGGCAACATTTGGTTTCAACAGGACGGCGCACACTGTGTCCGCTGCGGCAATAAATCATTTTGGACCTGCTCTCCGATTTTGATGATTTTTGCACAGATGGTTAAAAACTATCTAAAGGTCATGTGTGTAAAATTTTATGCAAATATCTCCATTGGTTTTCTGTCCCGAGCAGCGCAAAGTTGACATATGTGAACAAGTCTCAAATGGGTTAGTTTTCTATGTTATATTTAAAACCTTGTTACTTATAAACTATACACCGAGTGTACTTTATAGAAATTTTTTTCACTTAAAATAGGCATCAAGCATTATGTAAATTAAAAAAAAAAATAAAAATTTGAAAAAAAAAATTAATTTTTTTTTTATTTTGGGCCAAAAAAAATAAACATTTATGATTTTCCGTTAGACTTTTAGTTGTGTGCGAAGCAGTGCGAAACATAGAGTCCTATACCAAATTAAAGCTGAGGGTCTCAGCTAACAGATTCCAAAAAAAAAATTCTGCCGAAATTTGCCCGCGGCCAAAAAAACAATGGAAAACCAAAAAATTACAGTAAAAAATATGCGTTATGCGTTATTTTACGCGTGCATAAACAACTGCGCACTCTTTCTTTCGTTACTGCTTGTTGTTGTTTTGCCTGTGTGCATGTCTATTACTATAAATAGTATATTTGTAAGATAATTGTGTATAAAGTGCTCGTACACTGAAATTCAAATCATATCAGTTATTATTTTTTTTTTAAATAAATTTTTACATACCATAATGAAAACTTCAGCATGAGTTGGGCTCGAACTCCAGATGTTCGCACACCAGCCGCCAACTCTATCCACTGAGCTATTAAAGACGTTGGGATTGAATGAATAATAACGTCACTTATTATTACACGCAATGTGTAGAGTCTTTTAAAATTGTAGCAGTTCATATAGTCATTCTAAAAATAGAACCTATGTTGATGTGCATTTTATTTTTGTAAAGTTTTGTAAAATTAAAAAAATATAACGCTATATTTCTTACAACAACAACAATCATTGATCATTGGTGGCATCGATTTTGTCATTTGTTTATGCTCTTTACTTCTTTGTCATTCCCAGTTGTAGTTGGAAAAGTAATAAGTGAGTGTTTATTAAGCAATTAAAGCAAATTTCTTAAAAACAATGGAAAAGTCAAAAATATCTTTCAGAACGCTTTCGGAAATTGTTATTAAATGTAAAAACGATATTGATCTTATAATTGGTGAAGTTTTCGTGAATTATAAAAGCGCGTCTGAGATAAATCAAGAAAAGTTCAGTCGGTTTTTGAAACAAACATTCATGCCTCAATTTTTAAAGAAGTGGAACAAGAGTCATCGTACTTCGTCAAGATTTTATAGTGATAATGAAGAATGGCTAACACACTCTTATACGTTGACTGATGAAGTAGTGGATGATACAGTGGATGACGAAGAGCAAACCCAGTCTACTCCTGGTAAACGTGGTCGTCCAACGAAAACCTTTGAGGAGAGCAATGAAAGAACGAAAAGGAAAAAGCTGACTACATTTTGTGAAGACAACTCTGAAGATATCATATTATCTGCTGCCAAAAAAATTGGAGACAAAAATGAAGTCCAAAAATGTTTTAGTCCTGAAAAAGCACTTAGTCTAATTGCTGATGCTTCATTGACAATACACCAGTATGAAATACTGCGAAGATCAGCAAAAGATATTGGTTGTAATATATATCCAAGCTACAAAAAAGTTTTGGCGGCCAAAAAAAGCTTTTATCCAGCAAACGTTATAGTAGAGGAAAATTTAAGCAAAGTTAGTTTGCAGGAGCTTTTGGATCACACGGCAGTTAGACTGATGAAGTCAAAATCCGAAAATGAAGTAGCATCATTTCCAAAATATATGCAACTCATGAGTAAATGGGGATGTGATGGCTCATCAGGACATTCAGAGTATCACCAAAACTTTGCGAATGAGACTTTCTCAGACAAAAGTTTGTTCTTGACGTCACTTGTGCCATTGGTAATGACTGAACGGAACGATGAGTCAAAAGTTTTGTGGAAAAATTTAGAGCCATCTTCAACGAAACATTGCAGGCCGTTAAAATTTGAATTTGTTAAGGAGACAGCAAGCGTAATAAATGAAGAAGTTAACCGAGTAAACCATGAAATAAATAATTTAACAAATTCAATTATTGAAGTTCATAATAAGAAATTCGTTATTACTCATCAACTTTCATTGACTATGATAGATGGTAAAATAGCAACAACTTTAACTGGCAGCTCTTCTATGTCCGTGTGCTTCATATGTGGTGCTAAGCCTAGGGAGATGCACAATTTAGACGAATTGGCAACAAGATCAAATTCGGGAGAGGCTTTAAAATTTGGTATTTCACCTCTGCTTGCGCGCATAAAATTTATGGAATGCATATTGCATATCGCTTACAATAAAAGCTTTGCAGCATGGCGAACAAATAAAGATACAAGACAAATTAAAGAAGAAGCCAAGGCCACAATTCAAAAAAACCTTAAATTAGTATTGGGAATAAATGTTGAAGTGGTAAAACAAGGAATGGGTTCCAGCAACGATGGGAATACAGCTCGACGATTTTTTCAAAACCCTGAAATTACAGCTGACATAACCGGAGTAAATGAACAACTGATTCATAGGTTAAAAATTATATTATCCACAATAAGTTGCAGTCAGGCAATAGACTCTGAGAAGTTCCATATATATTGTTTAGACACGGCAAAATTGTACATTGATTTGTATGGATGGTACTACATGCCTATCACAGTGCATAAAGTTTTGATACATGGTAGCAAAATTGTATCTGAGGCCATTCTACCTATAGGTAGGTTAAAGATACGATTTGTTTCATACATTTTGAATTAACATATGGTTTATTTTTCAAATGAATGTTATCAGAAGAAGCGCAGGAAGCGAGGAACAAAGACTATAAACGTTATAGGCTATATAACTCGCGCAAGACTGGGCGCTGTTCTACTAACAAAGACGTAATGCATCATTTGTTGATATCCTCCGACCCATACATCAATTCATTAAGAACGAAATTGAAGCTTAAAAAATTAGATTATCACGAAGATGTGAAAAAGTTGCTAACAAATTAAATAGAGTGAACTGTAAAATTTTTGTGTGGGGGTTGTATGGGGGGCGGGTGTTACAGTGGGCGGATTTTCTTCATATTTTCAAAACAGCATTTAATAGATGCTGTGTGCATTTTTGCGAAAAATAAACATTCTTGTTATAAATTTACAGAAGATATGCCATTTTTGAAATATAATTTGTATGGGAGGTGGGCGATGGGCGTGGTCAATGTTGATGAAATAATTTTTTTTTAAAAGGTGTTGCATAGATATGTTCTTCCAGCAATTTTCAGGAAATTTGTAGCAATAGTTAATTTTTAACAGCCAAAAATGATTTTAGTTTGTATAGGCGGTGGGCGATGGGCGTGGTCAATTTTGTCGATACTTTGAAATTTTCTTAATTCTATTATATTAGGGACTCGTGCCAAATTTCATTACTCTCGTACAACTCCTTCTATTTTTGGCCATCGAATGTATGGGAAGGACACACTGTGCGGCGCTACGTGCTACACAGCCGAAGCTACACTCGATGTTTTGCGCCCTGTTTTTGAAGATCGCATTATCAGCCGCAGAGCTGATGTCGTTTGGCCACCTCGGAGCTGCGATTTGACACCGTTGGACTATTATTTGTGGGGTGCCCTCAAAGATAAGTGTTTCGCCGACAAGCCAGAGACAATTGACGCTTTAAAGGACAATATTCGTGAAGCCATTGGTGAAATACAGCTGCACACAATCGATAATGTGCTTAAAAATTGGACCGATCGTGTAGGCTACTGCATGGCCAGCCGAGGCAGCTATTTGAATGAAATTATTTTCCATTATTAACCGGAATGATTGTACTTTCAAATAAAAAAAGAAATTTGAGAAAATATTCAGCAGTTTTTTTTTTATAAAAAAAAAAAAAGTTATTTGGAGGACCCTTTATATAAGACCGTCTTGTTGACTTGTCAGCATTATGTCATGACTACCTCTTACTAATGCCAATGGTGAATATAAATAGGAGAAGTCTTTATCTTTTGTCGACAGCGAGTTATGCGTATAGAATTTCGAGTTATTAAGAAAACAAAAAAACTGAAAAATTTATATTTGAATTGTATGTCATAAATTTTCGGAACCAATTTCAAAAACATTTGAAATTAATACAAAAAAATACAATGAGTGTTCGAACTCACGGGCGATGTGTTTTCACATTTTGTTTACACGGTACCTATTATATTTCTATGAAGACCTTAGTAAATGTTACATTGGAAAATAAAAAACAGCGTTCAATCATATGATGACGTTACATTTAAAAAACCTTAATACTTAAAATTATTTAAAGCCCGGTGCAAGCACATGTGTTAGTATTTTCTTGCTTAATACTTTTTGTTTTATTCCCACAAAAACAAAGAGAATGCAAAGCAACAGACACATTTACATACATACATACATTGTTATGTTCGTACATACGCTACACAAGTTCACACAATTTTCGTTGCTCTCTTGCTATCTCATTTTTATATACTTATAACCACGTCAATATTCTCTTTGCTCTGAGAGTGCTCCGCACCCATACAATTCAACTATTCGCTGCCGCTACATCAGTGTGTGTTTTTTTTCGCAGTCTGACAATCTGTGTTTCGCAGTCGGACAAATCCTTATCATTTAGGGGTATAAAAAATAGATTCTGGCTGATTCCGAGACCTACCCGATATGCACACAAAATTTCATTCAAAGCGGTCCAGCCGTTTCGGAGGAGTTTAAAGCCAAACAATCTGTGTGATCGCAGTCGGACAAACTGTGTTTGGATGTGTTCAATTTTTGGGTTTAGTCTCCACCCGCGCCTGTAGATGTAAACACATCAACAATATTAAAAGTTTTCAGGGAATTATATGTATTCATAAATATGTTTGAATGTGTGTCCAAGCATGTGCCAATTTCTTTCTTATTATCAATATTTATAGGATGGGGTATATATCATTTAATACGGAAAAAAATTCAACGCATAGAAGGACCCATAATAGACTCACATTTTTTTTTGGACGAAATTCGTTTTAGAACTTTTTATGACCATTGAGGTATGTCCGTCTGTCTCTCTGGTCAACACGATAACTGTCGTAAATATTTATCGATCACAGCGAAATTTTGTCAGTGACTATTATTTGTCCATGACCAGTTTGGGATTAAAAATGGGCGTTTTGGTCACGCTCTTCTGGTACCTCCCATACAAATCGACACATTTAGTGGGAAATCATGTTTCTTCTAAAGCCTTTTTCTGGTAGATGTGATTATCTTCAACTGAAACATTGGTTAATAACCTGTAAATATCTACTTAATTGGAGAAAGTGGCAGAAGTCGCCACGTCCATTCTGGTACCTCTCAAGCAAAAGCTTGGTGATCGTCCGTGTTTTTTCACGCCCATTTTGGTACCTCCCATACAAAAATTGTTCGTCCGGCTGGTTGATTGGCCAGATAACTCCCGTAAGTCTTTGCCGCTCACAATGATATTTTGTTAGTGACCATTATTTGTCCAAACTTAGGTTAGGGTTGA
The DNA here is from genome assembly GCA_963931995.1 of Phaonia tiefii. NCBI lineage: Eukaryota > Metazoa > Arthropoda > Insecta > Diptera > Muscidae > Phaonia > Phaonia tiefii. Next base: position 165,036,152 of record OZ008369.1, read on the forward strand.
AAATGGGCGTTTTGGCCACGCCCCTTCTGGTACCTACCATACAAATCGACACATTTAGCAAAAACTTATATTTCTCCTGTAACTTTTTTCTCGTAGATGTGAGTAGTTTCACCTTAAACATTGTTTAATAATCTGTAAAAATCCACTTAACTGGAGACAATTGGCGAGGTAGCCACGCCCTAATAACTCCCGCAAAACCGAACCAATCTCAAAGAAGTTTGGTACTACACAAAATTCAGTCAATGCACATAAAAATTGGACAGATGGCAGGTTGATCGTCACGATAACTCTCGTAAACTACAAGCGATCTTAATGAAATACGGTACTCGGCAAAGTTTACATAAAAATTAACTACTGTTCACGCCCATGTTTGTTTCTCCCATACAGACTCGATATCAATATTTTGTGCAATACTGTGTAAAAGAAGATGAACAACTTGGCCATGCCCATTTTTGTACCTCCCATCTAAATATTGGCCCACCAAGTGGCTGGTAGTCACGATAACTCCCAATAATCACTCAGGATCGTAATTGAGTTGGGTACTGGATAATATTAAGCGCAAAGCCACCTGCTATTGAATATTGTCACATTTGCCAATATTCAACAGACCTCGGACTCAATGGATGACTTCGGGTGAGGGTATGTTTAAGTCGGTTAACCCGACTGAAATTTCTGTACTGGTTTAAATTAGAGGTAGTCCGTCTCAAAGACTATATAAGAATAACAAAAGGATACCACATTTTGAGACGTGTTGGCTAACTGCCCAACTGATGAATAGTGACTTAAGGACGACTTGCGCAAATGTCCTGCTGACTTTTTAACAAATGTATTTGTCGGCCGTCGGTGGTGCAATGGGTAGTGTGCGCGCCTCTTGTACTTGAGATCCTGGGTTCGATCCCTGCTCTGACCACATTAAATTTCTTTCGGCGGCGGTCACCTCGCATAGTGACGGCGACACTATCGAGTATATAGCCATGAAAAAGCTTCTCAAAATACCGTTCGGAATCGGTGTAAAATTGTAGGTCCCAATCAGTGAGTGAAAACTGGAAAGCGCACAGCTCAGTGATTGTGAGAAGTTCTCCCCGGTCCCTTCATGGGATGTAATGGGAAACCATTTATTTATTTTTATTATAAAAATATCAGGGGGTGTCATGAAGTTTTTTGTATGGGAGCGGATCGGTAAGTCGGCAGGGACTCTGACATGTCACTTCTGAGTCACCGATGATATCTTTGGGATACGTCCAACTGCGGTGTTATAAGCTTCGAAGTTGTAAAAAGGGTAGACCATTTACAGATGGGCTATTTATCAAAAGTAATTTCATAAATATTCTACAACCCCTGAATATGGAATTATCCACTATCATGAAGTCTGTACCTTTGTCCCAACAAACCGCAGCCCATCGCAGAAAATTACAAATAAAAAACTAAATAACTATATGATTGAATATACATTTCCATATGCTTAGGAGAAAGTGCTGATATCAATGATCTATATAAATTGGCTATTTCCTATCGAGTTGTCAACAAAAATTACAACGGTTTTGAGTCAATATTTTCATTCATGAAGACAGAATATACAGGGTGTACCAAAAACTTTCCGAAAAAATTAAACGCGCGATAGCTTGGATCAATATGAATATTTTTTGTTCTAGCACCACCGTTCTAACGGCTACCGATTTCGAGCTATAACGTCTCAAAAAATAATGCATTTCTAAATGCATTTAATTATTTTTAAAACAACTTAGTTTTTTTAAACATTTTTATCTGAGTTATGTGTCAAAAAAATTGTGAAATTTTTTTCCCATTTTTCTTTGTTTTCGTGTACATACTTTTAAATTCGATTCGCTATGAAATTTTCAAATTCTGAGTATGTGGATTTAGTTTTTTATTATGGCAAAGCTGATGGGAATTCATTGGCAGCGCAGCGTATGTATGCTGAAGCTTTCCCCCAAAGAGATGTTCCCCACCACACCGTCTTCAACAGTACGTTTGATCGCCTTCATGAGACAGGTTGCGTTAATAAATGCAGGGGTGACAGAACAAGGAGCTTTCAGCAGAATACAGAAGAAAGTGTTTTTGCAGCTGTGTTGCAAGACCCAACAACAAGTGTAAGAAAAATAGCTAAAACAAAGGAAATACCACAATCTCAAGTGTTTCGAATTTTAAAACATCACAAGCTCCATCCGTATCTCTACACACCGGTACAATCGTTGCACCACGAAGGTGATTGTGAAAAGCGAATTGAGTTTTGTGCGTTAATGTTGGCGAAAGATACACAAAATGAAATTTTTTTTAAAAAAATTCTATGGACGGGATGAATCCATATTCAACCGAGAAGGTATCACAAATTTTCATAATTAACATTTTTACGCGCAAGAAATTCCGCACAAAAAACCGTTTTAGTCTCAATGTTTGGGCAGACCTCACCGGAAATTGCGTTATAGGCCCCCATTTCTTACCAGATCGGTTAAATGCAACATTGTACATGGATTTCCTCCAAAACGAACTTAGAGACGCTCTCCATAATTTGCCATTAGCAACATTAGCCGGAATTACTTTTCAGCAAGACGGTTGTCCCGTACACTCTAGCATTGTAGTCAAGAACTTTTTAAACAGTAGTTTTGGTACAAATTGGATGCAATGGACCAATCAAATGGCCACCGAGGTCTCCGGATCTAACACCGTTAGATTTTTATGTTTGGGGTCGGGCAAAAGAGCTCGTTTCAAATGAAGAAATAATTTCATGCAATCAACTTAAACGCAAAATAAAGGAGGCCTTTCAAACCATTCAGGAAGAAATAACGCTGGATGTTACTACCGCTGACATTAGGCGACGATATGTAAAGTTTGAGCATTTGTAAAAAAAATAAAGAAATTTTTTTTTTAACAATTAATTCAAAGATAATTTATTTAAAAATGTAAAGTTGTTTTTGAAATTAAAGAAATGCATTTATCTTTGAGATTCAATAACTCGAAGACGGTAGGGGTTAGAACAGTGGTGCTAGAACAAAAAATATTCATATTGATCCAATCTATCGCGCATTTAATTTTTTCGGAAAGTGTTTGGAACACCCAGTATTTAAAAAACAATGAACATGTTGAAAATTTAGAAACTTTTCCTTTTAATATTGAAAGTCGATTTAAAGATTTTGAATCCATAGTTCATATTATAAACTTGTTCGAAAATCCCTTCCAATGTGATGCAGGCAAAATTGACTTAACAATTCAATCTTTGTTAAAAATTCTACGCTATAATATCATATGGGCATTCAAATGACGTCTATGTTACACATTTCTGGAAAAACGTCAGTGAATCATTATATCCAAAATTTCAAGATATTTCTTACAAGTTGTTGTCATTTTTCCTTATTTTTGTGAGCACATTTTTCACATCTTAACTACATCTGGTCAAAGGAACGAAATAAATTAAAAACAAGTAACTTGGAAAATATTTTACTATTTAGAAACTGTGATGAACCAATTAATGTTTATGCAGAATTTGAAATCAAAAATGTATGCGAAGAAGGTGATTTTTTTATGTATTTTTATTTTCCGGAAGAATGTACATCCAAACTTAATGCAAAGAACGTGATTTTATGTATTTACATTTACACCTTTTCTTTTCATTCTATTGAGTTTTTTAATTCTCATGTTTCAATACACACTAGATTTCTTTCAGTGTGGTCTCTCCCTTGCATATACATATGTAGTAGAATTAAATATATGTATGTACTATAACTGCCTTATTCATATGTATGAAATTGTGAGAGACTTGAGATAATTTTGTTTTATGGTAAATCGTCTTTCAAATCTCTAATAACTTTTTAAGAATAAAGCAGTAAACAAAGAGTATGAAATTTTAAGTAGAGAAGAAAATTTACTCATGGATTGGAAGGCCAACAAAGATTACGAGTGCAGCGCCTCGTTTATCTGCTCTCTCTCTCTCTCTCTTACTCTCTTCGTTGAATATTTCAATACACGAGCAGTTTTCTGATGATGTCACAGTATTTAACTATAGAAATTCCAACTATGTTCGTATACAATTGCATAACGTATGGAAAAAGTATGAAATAATCAAGTTATGACGCGAGAGAAAAATGCGTTTGAGTGATTTGCGTCGACATGTTGGTTCTCTTCAACGAGGGTTGCCAAATTGCGCCCTTTTGTACTAAGAATGACATTGTACTAAAAAAATTAAATTGAGTTTGCGAGGATAAACCGATTTTGTCTTAATCCTGATGAGACCACGCTTAGACGATTCTCACCACATTCTGCAAGCATAAACGGTAACTTTAGGGCCTACATTAATGGTAAATCGATTTTTGGGAGTGATTATTTACAAAGCAATCTATCATGGGACATGCACATATTGCATCACTGAAGAAAAAAATTGCTCCGGCGATGTTATATAAATTGAAGTGTAAATTAAATGTAACGGCAACACTTTGAATATACCAATCGTTAATTCAATCTCACTTAAATTATCTGGCAACTGTATATGAATTTAACACCTACAGCAATTTGATAAAATCTCTCAAATGCATGCAAAACAGAGCGTTGAAAATTGTTTATAATTCATCCGCGATTTATCTCCAACTACTACTCTGTTTGCGAAAATTAGCCCAAATATCCTACCTATATCATGATTGCGAAAATATGAGACTTTAATGTATGTCTTCAAATGGTTACACAACATTGGGTACATCCAAATACAGTTTCTCAAAACTTAACAACGTATTGACTTTACTGGTATAATCGTATTTATTCGAATATTAAATTGATCAATAGAAATGGAATATTCAAGTCATCCTGCATTGAATTAAAATCGAACTAATTCAAATTCTAATTACATTTTTTTATACGTACTTCGTTTCTTTTTTCCTTTTTAAAGGGGGGGGGGGGGCGCTGGGGCCCAAATAAAATTTGTATTTTATATAATACTAGCTGGACCCGGCAAACTACGTCTTGCCGCAAAGTTTTTGTAATGCCAAAGGGTGAACAAAATTTGTTGTTCCATTACGTTTCAAACCATACTTATGGCTGTTATATCGGTTACTTTCCAAGGGGGCGTGGCACCCGCCCTCTTCCACCCTGGCTATCCCTCCTACTGCTCCAACAACATACAAGGTGGCGCTAAAGTAATCCTCCTATCAGAAAATGCTATTAATTTTGCGATTGGCCCCTAATGTCAGTTCTGTTCTGACATTTGTGTAGTAAACACATGCGAAATACACGTTAATAAACAATGTTACGCTACACTGCTCCAGAACGCGGAATATTGCTGACTATTTATTTGACCAATAATCGGTCGGTGACTTTGGCACAACGTGAATTTCGTCGCAGATTTCCTGGCCGTCCAACGCCTACTGGTGAAACACTGCGACGTTTAGCCGCTCGCCTCGAAGAGACTGGTACAACACGGGAAGCTGCCAGGCGTGGCAGACCCCGGAGTAGCCGTTCTGCAGAGAATATTGCTGCTGTAGCCGAGGACCTTTTTTCTTCGAAGACGTCGCGGGCCAAACGGTTACTGTGAATGGTGAGCGCTACAGAGCAATGATCAACCAGTTATTTTTGTCGCAACTTGATGAATTGGGATTGGAAAACATGTGGTTCCAACAGGACGGTGCAACGGCACACACTGCACGTGCCACAACCGATATGCTGAAGGATGCATTTCCCGGGCGCCTAATCTCCCGTTTTGGCGATTTGCACTGGCCAGCAAAATCGCCTGATTTGACTGCTCCAGACTTCTTTTTGTGGGGCTTTTTGAAGTCGCGGGTTTATGTCAACAAGCCTCAGACTCTTGCAGCTCTTAAAGACAATATCCGTCAAGAATATGAGGACGTATCGCCGGAAGTTTTGGCCAAAGTGATTGAAAATGCCATACAAATTGAGCCCTTTTTTGACAATCAACTGTGGCGGCGGCCATTTACATGACATCATATTCTCGACTTGATGTAAAAAAAATTAAAACACCAAATAAAAATAATCCACAAGAAGAATCAAAGTTTCTCATTTTTTTTTTAAATTACAGCCAAAAAACATCGGAAGTTTGCTTTTGCGCCACCTTGTATATACCAAATCTCATCTTCATATCTCTGACAGTTCATGAGATATAGCCATTTTAAATTTCAGGTTGTATGGGCGGTGCCACGCCACTTTATGCAATCACAACCAAGTATAGCCAAGGAGTATCAGCAGGTCCTCAGTACCACATTGTGAAATTTTCATAACAGTCGGTCTATTGGTCTACTAGAAAAGCAGTCAGAGCGATTTTTGAAAAGGTGGCGTGGCACCGCCCACTTTCACCCTGGCTGTATAGACTATGTCACCCGCTAGATGATTCTGAATATTGTCTGAAAATTTCATCAAAATCGGTCCAGGTGTTTTCGAGTACATTCGTAACATACACAAATTCAAAAATACATACATCCATTTTTATACTATACTCTCCGGTTCACTTATTTAAAGGCACTAAAAATGCCATATACAGCAGCCTGTACCTTTTGCAATTTGTAACCGATTGCAAAATTTTAAAATGGAAATGGAAGCTAGACATCTTGAGATATAAAAAAATCATGACAATAGTGGTTTCTTAACTAATGAAGTTTTTTGAGCAATTTATAGAAAAAGTCCAAAAATGTGCTATTATTTTTGGTGCACTTGAATAAAGGCACTTTATTATTTTTTTATTATTTGTAAAGTAAGCGATGATTTTTTGTAGGGAACGTTTGTTTATTACAATTTATTACATCTTAATCATATTACAAGTCAAAATGGCAAAAGAAAAAAATTTAAATCTATCGGAAAAAAACTAAAATCGACATTTACCTTTCTAAAGGATATTCTAACCGCGCAATAGCTAAAAAGCCCAACAGTCAGGGGCGGATTTACGAATTTGCCGTCCGTAGGCAGGCAACAAAGTGCCGCCTTTTGTTCTTAATAGAAATCTGTTTTGTAATATTAAAAATTTAATAATATGTAATGTAAAAATTTCGATTAAGATTTACAAAACCAAAAATACATCTTTTAAATAATCAAGAAGTAAATCATAAGTCATTTCGCGCTTACTAAAGTAAATTATGAATGTACATTTTTACGGCGGGCTTTTTCAACAGCAAATCTATCGATGGTTTTGTTCCGATCAATTTTTTGCAAAGTTTCCTCTTCAATACTCATTATAGCCAAAGCATTGAGTCTTTCCTCAGTCATCGTCGAACGCAAATAAGTATTGATACGTTTCAAGCACGAAAATGATCGTTCCGCTGTACAATTTGCTGCCGCAGTAAAAGTAAACATTCTAACAGCGATATCGATCATCGGCTACACCTGGTGCAATTTGCCTAGTGAAAGAGGATTGGTTGGTTTTATTTTTGGACCGAGAGTTGCGAAGTGAGACTTCAGATGTAGCAGTCTGGGACGATAATGTGCTCGAAAATGTTCACCAGCTTCTTCCAATTCCAACAGGGACATTTTTTCAAAATCGATGATGGCCTTGAATTTTTCGTTGATCGCAACGTACGCCTCTCTTCTCTTCGTCAATTCCGCACTCAGCTTGTCAATAATCACGAGGTAGGTGTTGATCCTAAAATTCTCACGACTCGAGAATTCCACTTCGTTGGTCCTAGTTTCATCGTGTTGCAATTTCCTTCTTTTCTTCCTTCGTAGGTCCGTTTTGTACGAATCGACCGATGACAATTTCTTCGCCTTTTCTTAAAAATAGTAAAATTCACCCCTGAGTGATGCTATATGTTGGATGAGAGAGTCGTAAATTCCTACCACGGAACTCAAGTCAATGTCGACACTTTGCAAAATTTTGTTGGACTTATTTAAGCGCTCTAAAATAAATCCCCAGAATACCGTCATGAGCGCGGTGTCAAGGATGTCCAAACTATTTATTAGTCCTTGCGCCTCCGATCGCGTTATTGGTTTTTTGCGTGTTATCTTCTGCAATGGTATGGAGTGCTTCGAAAAAATGCTCCCAATCATTCATTAGAGCTCGACAAGCGTCATCTCGTGCGGACCATCTAGTAGCAGACAGACTTTTCAATGTTTGGGATGTATCTTTCTTAAGCAGCGAATTCATTAAGACTTCCCACCTAGACGTCGACACGCTGAAAAATGCGTACACATTTTGGAGGAGTAAGAAATAGTTGCAGGCTTCGCAACAGCACTCCACAGCGTTCGTTCCAACGAGATTTAAGGAGTGAGCCGAACAAGGGATCCACTCGATTAAATGATTCAATTCCTGCATGCGCGTTTGTAGACCAGTGTAAGCTCCAGACATGTTTGGAGCATTGTCATGTGACTGTCCTCGGCAGTTTCTCACGTCCAAATCATTTAATTCGAGAAATCCATTTACAGGAAGGAACTCTAAAAATGCCTCAACGGGTCTTCCGTTTTCTGCAACGTACCTAATTAAAAACGTAATTAAAAAAGATATAAACATTTTTCTGAACAAAAACGTGAAAAGATTCAAATCTTATATGAACCTAACAACAAAAGCCAATTGATTTATATGAGCTATGTCCGGAGATGAATCGACTACAATCGAAAAGTATTTCGCAGCTCGCGAGAATTTCCTTCTTCACAGTGTCTGCTGATATTAAAATGATTTCTTCCGCTATTGTAGATGATAAGTAAGAAGTGTTGCCTTTCCCACAATCGCCACATCGCTCGATGTGAGAAGCTAAAAAGTCGTCGTAGTTGGCAATCATCTCTAGCAACATCATGTAGTTCCCATTGTGAGGATTGCCAAATTTTTCAGTGTGTCCTCTCAAAGGTAATCCTCTCGCAGTAAGAGACCGTACTACTGTTACCCTGTTACCACACGCAAAATAACCTTTCTCCAGTAAGCCGTCTCTGCCTCCATTTGCTGAATCAGCTCCTTATCAATTTGACCAGCCACACGTCCTCTATGTTTACGAGTCATCATCGAATTCCTGTGACAAGTTGAATTTTCATGTTCCTTGAGTTTAGCTTGGGCGAACATGAAATCCATCCGATGAAAATTTCGTTTTTGCATCAGTCGCACTCGAGAACACAAGACAGACTCCGCAAAAGATCGCTCCTCTACTTGCAGAATACTCAAGCCATGTGCGCGATATTTGTTCTCCATTCGCCAGAGTGCTTTCGAACATGTTTGACGTGAGACTGCGTACCTTGCCATCATTATATTCCCTTTTCGAGTTGGAAAAATCGGCGCCTTATTTTGGTCGAAACCATGTTTTGCTATGTGACTGCGTGTAGCTTCATTAATTTCCCACATAGCTGGATCGCCATCCAAAACAAACTGTTCCAAAACAACTGGAACAGTTGGAGTTCGCATTTCCACGGTTTTAGTGACCATTTCCTCGGTACAATCCTATTAAATTAATAATATGTAAAAATTCTTGAACCAAACAGGCCACTTATGACAAAAACAACGATCAAAGTTTGTGCAAACTTCAAAACCATTTTCAAATACTATATAAATTAAACAACATTTAAAAAATACAAGTTTATTTCGCATAACGACTTGTTTACACAAAGTTTGAACGTGTTTACTAAAAATTGAACAAGAAAGAAAACGTTGTTACTCTGCATCTGTTTTTTCTTGAACGGTGATTTCATCGAAAAAGTCAAGCTCTTTATTGACGATTTGAAAAAGTCGTTAATTTTTCGAGATGAATCGATATCATTTTCAATTTCTCTTCTTTCTCTTTTCTTAATTTAGAATTTTTGAATAATTGAAACATGATTAAAAAAAATAAAATAAATAAATGGTTTCCCATTACATCCCATGAAGGGACCGGGGAGAACTTCTCACAATCACTGAGCTGTGCGCTTTCTAGTTTTCACTCACTGATTGGGACCTACAGTTTTACACCGATTCCGAACGGTATTTTGAGAAGCTTTTTCATGGCTATATACTCGATAGTGTCGCCGTCACTAAGCGAGGTGACCGTCGTCGAAAGAAATTTTAAGGTGGTTGGAGCAGGGATCGAACCCAGGATCTCCTGTACAAGAGGCGCGCACACTACCCATTGCACCACCGACGGTAAAAAAAATAGGGCGGCAAAATTTTGCAAGATTTTGCCGCCCTATTTTTTTCTTACCGCCGTACGCACAGGCCTACTTTGCCTATGCGTAAATCCGCCCCTGCCAACAGTTGTCGACAATTACATCAAGGATCCCGAGAGAAATGGAAACAGTTTTACAGGAAGGGTTTCATTGTCTTTATCTACGTATGATGAAATAAAAATCATCAGAATTGCTTCTAATTGTGCCTTATCCTTGTCAAAACAAAAGCCTAAGCTGGAGTGGAAGCGAGCAAATCACGCAGAGTAATTAAGAGCTGTGAGTATCTTAAATACCTGAAATTACAAAAACGCTGTCATGTAATGCTCCTCGTACGGAAAAGCGGCTTCAATTCGCAAGACACTCCATGGTATGGGATGTGCAGCCAAGAGGTCATGTAAATGACTGGAGAACCGTTGTATTTACGGATGAGAAGAAGTTTAATTTGGATGGGCCTGATTGCTACAACTATTATTTCCATGATCTGCGAAAAGAAACGCGATTTTTGAACCGACATCACAGCCGAGAGGGCGGCGTTATTGTGTGGGGTGCTATTACGTACTATGGCACCATCTGTCTTGAATTCAATTCAAGTTCAAAAATGACTGGTGGAAACTATAAAACGTTATTGGAGTCGGCTTTTCCGAAGTTCAGTGAACTATTTATTCCCATATCTTGGATATTGAAACTGGATAATGCCCCTATACACAGCGCCAGAGTAGTAAAGGAGTTCATTACAAGCCAAAATGTTAAAATCCTTGACTGGCCACCCTATTCGTCAGACCTAAACATTATCGTAAATGTCTGGGGTTGGTTATCTCGTAATGTCTATGAAGGAGACAATTTGATGACAAGCAGTCACTAATTCAGACCATTAAGGATGCTTGGAACCTAATTTCGTTGGATTACATAAAATCTCTTTAACTCTCAATAAAAACCCGTATATTTGAAGTTCTTGAAAATAAAGGGGGTTGTACCCATTACTAATAGTTCTTAAATAAAGTAAAATAAAATAAAAAAAACAAGCAAAACTGGTTTTCATTAAAATTAGTTAAAGTGCCTTTATTCAAGTGAACCAAAAAAATAGCATATTTTTGGACTTTTTTATAAAGTGCTCAAAAAAAGCTCTTTAGTTAAGAAACCACTATTGTCATGATATTTTTTATATCTCAAGATGTCTAGCTTCCATTTTCATTTTAAAATTCTGCAATCGATTACAAATTGCAAAAGATACAGGCTGCTGAATATGGAATTTTTAGTGCCTTTAAATAAGTGAACCGGAGTGTATATAGATTGTGCAAATATATGAAATAAAGGAAAAAAGTCCAAAACACGTTTAAATTTCACATTTTTTCATCAAAACAACATAAAAAAATTAATTCAACAGTTTTTGTAATTCCACCTGGTGTCAGTGGAATAACCCTCTATCGCACCGACCGCATCACGAATAGTTTGAAAGGAAATGTCAGATGAGAAGAATGACAGCTCTATATGACATTTCTCTACGGTTTTTGGATTTATGACATGAGTTGAATCCTATGACATCTATTGATTTGGGCGCAATAACGCTACTCCGGAAATGACGGGGGTTCAAATTCCGTTTGGGTTAAAAAATGGGGTGGTATTCACGCACGTCGAGATATTTTTGGCCGAAAGTGAAATTTTTGGTTCAAGTTAACCAATTATCAAAACCTCTTGAGAAAGACGTTGGGAAAGGATTAACAGTTGCCACCTAGCAAGTGTTAGGGTCCAGGATATAAAAATATACCCTACATGTGTGTTTATAAATATGTATTACACTGGTCCTCATCATAGTATAATGAGGAAGTGGAGCTGTAGTAGTTGTAGGCAATAACTAGAAATATTTTGTTTTTGGTTTGCATTTATTTTCACTTAAATTTAATACACGTAGCAAAACAATATTAATTTGACAAGAGAAATGTTGTAATCGACTGTTCTAGTGCATTTACCTATCTTATTACACCATGATTCTCATACAGTTTGTCTGTAACATAGATAAAAGAAATAACTAGATGCGGCCGTTATCAAGTTCTGCCACTAGGTGATGTTCTGTCGTTTTGTAACTATCATTGAAGTTTCTCACAACTTTTACTGATGTTTATTTGAATTTGAATTTTGTTGACCGATTTAGTTAGTTTTTGGTTAATGTATGAGAAATTCGTACTACAAGCTTACAAGTCATGTACATTTTTCGAATTGAAAATGGTTGGTTTTTTGTTGTTTTTACTGATGATTATTCAATACTGTACAAATATTTTTTACATTCACATTGTCAAATACAAATGTGTTTTTGTATGTGCTTTGTTGTTTACTGTTATTGTTGGCATTTGTTTGAGTTAAATTCGACGATATCCCTGCAGTTTGAAAAGTATCTAATGGCTCAATGTAGTCAGTTATTTCGTTAGCGAAAAGCCTGACTAGCTACTTGAGTATTGCTAGAGTTCGCCTTTTAACTATTATAAGTATGAAAACAAGGGGGGGAAACAATGCTCTGAACCGTTATCCCGTTATGATTTGTTAGTTGCTTGTTTATTTTTTTTTGTGTTGGCGTCAGTTACTATTAAACGCTCGTTGAAGTATCATCGTGAGAGCCTACGTGGGTTAGAATTATAAAAAGCTAATTTTAATATTTAGAACGGTAAAATGACAAGAAACGCTTAATAAAGAAAGAACAGGAGCAAATTGTGCAAAAGTTTGAAAAGGTAGAGAAAGAATGTGGTGAAGATAATGAAAAAGTTTTATTCATAACATTAAATCATTATTGTCCGGCGAATTCATCAAGCGGATTGTACTAGTCAAGTAGTTAGTATAATGTTGTTAAATATTTCGTCAATTCCATGTAACTAGCCACCTGCATGGTACATGGTAGTGCAGAGGGTAGCCACTGACTACCGTAAATGACATCCCCATGTTAAATTCGTCGGTGTAAAGCATTGCTGGTAGTCTGGTTAATGTTAATTATTGGTAGTTAGGAAAATAACTAAAAATTCGATAGCTTCGTCGACTGCAGGATATTGACTCTCCAAACAAAACACTACGCCTGTTCCAAAAAAAAAAAGATTGGGCCCCTTAGAAGAGAATCTCATGAAAATTGAAGTTTAATCCAATTTGTAGTTTGTACATAATTCTTGCATTTGTGTATTTTACGAATTTGCATAGTTTTGAAATAATAACAGTTTACCCTTTTAAATGGCAGATTTCGCAACAATCGCAACACCAGTTCCCAATACAGACGGGTAGATCTTAAAAAGTAATAAAACATATTGCGAATCAGATATCAGCGAATGTTTTATTTCATTTGAAAGTGTTATCACTGACATTATGTATTGGATATGACGTCGGGGATTCGCCGGTTTTCATGCATCCGAGAGGTTCAATTTTCGATAACTGTGGTGCATTGATTTTGCAGAATTTGAGCGATCGCTCTAGTTATGTTGATTTTGTGGGCATCGGTCTATTGTGGATTATGGGCATAGACCACAAGAAAACCGCACAATTTCGGTGACGTAAGACTCAAATCGCTCGTGCAGAATGTCCAATGCGACATCAGCTGAGTGGCACATATCGTGGTCCTGTTCGAATCACACGTCGCTCCCATCCATATCATTCAATACGGTCAAATATAAATTGGTTATCATCGATCGGTAGCGCTCTAAGTTACAGTAAGGTCATCATCGTTTTTGGAGAGGTACGGGACTGTCTCAACCAAATTCAGCAACATATATATTGCTAGCAAAGCCGTCGGTGTCGAATTTTCAGTTCTCTATTAAAATTACTTTAGCGAGAATTTTGGAACACCCTTATAATTTGCCCCAATTTATGTGTAAACAATAATTACCCCAAAAAAAATTGTTCACAACCATTTTGAATTATTGAAATGTATCATTGCAAATCATAATTGAATTAATAAACAAAACTCGCGAAAATACAGATACGTCACAGTTGAATAATAACATGACACATATTGGAACAATGTAATTACGGGCTGACAAATATTATGATATTCACATTTGGGCTAAAATCAACACATGGGTAATTTATTTATTTTTTTTATCAAACCAACACTCAGGGGATGCCCCCTATAAATGCAGTGCATTGTGTTGGCGAAGGAAAATTGTGGTAGTAGAGGGTGGAAAGAGGGAGTAGTGTCTGTTGACATTTGCCTTGAATGTTTGTATGTCACAATTGGTGGGAAATACACTAGCCGGAAGTTTATTCCACATAAGGACTGTACGGCTGAAGAACGAATTTTCTCTATAGTGAGAGTTCCTGGAAAGCCGCGTACTTCGACTAAACATCCTCACGTCTGGCATAAGTTGACGGATGTCCGACGAACACATACCGTGGAAATATCGATAGAACAGCGACACGCAACCCACATTTCGACGATGCTCAAGAGAGGCAATAGAGTTGGATACCCTACTCTCCCTTATTAACACCATCGCTCTCCTCTGGACACGGTCGAGAAGCTCCAAAGAAGTCCTAGGAGCACCTGCCAATATATGGGAGTTATACTCCATATTTGGCGTGATGTAGGTGGTGTAGATATTGAGAAAATCAGATGGAGTGAAGTATTTCTTGCACCGCGTTAAAAATCCTAGACACTTGAATGTATCTTTCGACACTTCAAATACATGTTTTGCCCACCGGACATCACATTGTATTTTCATGCCCAGAACATCAAGAGCGTCTGATTCATCAATATCCACACCGTCCATAGACAATGACGACACACCTGGGTCAGCAATACGTTTATGCGACAACAAACAACACTGGGTCTTACTCGCATTAAAATCTACTCTATTCTTTCGACCCCATTCAACAATGGACACCAGATCGCGGTCGAGTGTTTCATTCATCGTCCGGCGTTTGACTTCAATCTCTTGAAGACTTGGCCTACGACCGAATGAATAAGAATGACAGGGATTACTGTCATCGGCAAAAGAGTAGATTGGATTCACAGTCTGACCCAGGAGATCGTCAATGAAAATAAGAAAAAGAGAAGGAGAAAGAACAGAGCCCTGTGGTACACCTGCAGTCAATTTGTGCTCGTCGGATGAAACAATGTTGATGCAAACTGTATTTATATTTATTAACATAATTTCTTTGTTAGCGTAAAGCCACATTTAAATTGTTTGACTTAGTCCAGTTTGATAATTAACTAATGATCCCACTATCGTAAGTGCAAATGTATTTGACTACGCTACTGTTCTACTTGTTCCACAAGAAAAACGGTAAAATCGATTGATGTTTATTTTTATGAAATGTAACATTACAAATCACTCAATTGTTATTGTTGCTTTATTTTTTATTCTTGCATTCTTCCTTTATTAGTATTGATCCAGACTAACTACTCTCTTGAGTAGAAAGCGAATAGGGATAGAAATTAAGCAATCAAATGTAGTCCAACCGAAATAAAGATTTTTAGTATGTTTTTGATACCAACTTCGTTTACTTGCGCGTACATTTTTGGTGACCCCGACGTGATTGTGTGTATAAGCATTTACATAAATCACAAGTGTATGTATGTATGTACAAGCCTGTTGCTGCAAACACATGTAGACAGTGGATAAAGTTGCGAATCTACATACGAAAATTTAATAAGTTAAATAAAAATGAATGCCGCGGACACTTTAAGAAATAAAAGAGCCCATCTAAAGGGAACAACGACACGACTGGATAACTTTTTGAATCAAGTTGTTACTGAAACCTCGCTGTTTGAAATTCGTGCTCGGTTGGAAAAATTGGAAAAAATTTATGATGAATTCCATGTGCTGGATTTAGAAATGGCCGCTTTAGGTGAAAACTTTCCCGAACGTGAAAATGAGCTGGAAGAATTTGAGAGGAGATACTATCGTATGAAGGCAAAATATTCGGAGATAATTGAGGCCAGGCTGTACTCAACGAATATAGTGGGCGAACCACTCAACTCTACAACGATGCAACAAGATGCGATGCAGAGGTTCCTAGAGAATCAAAATATCTTTTTGGAGAAATTGTCTGCGCTGCAATTATCATCTCAGACTACAAATAATCAACCCGTAATGTCGCAATCGATGAATACCTCTACACAATCTGCTGATGTGAGACTGCCGAAACTAAATGTTCCAGTGTTCGAGGGTAAATATTCGGAATTCAAAACATTCTTTGATTTATTCAGCAGTTCGATACACAACAAGAACTCTTTGTCTGCTGCTCAGAAGTTTCAGTACTTGAAGGGCTTACTTTCTAATGAGCCTGCAACATTAATTCGCCATCTTCCGGTATCTGACCAAAATTATGTTGAAGCGTTAAAAAAACTAAAGAAGAGATATGACAAACCCTCGCTGGTGGTAGACTCTTTTATAGAGACTTTTTTGGCCATACCAAAGGCTGAAAACTCAAATGGACTTCGAGCTGTTTCTAATGTTGCCGATGAAGTCATTAGAGGTCTACGAGCTCAGGGTGAGAATGCGGAAAAAAGAGACCCATGGTTGATAAATATTCTAGGTAAAAAGGTTGATAGAGATACCCAACAAGCTTGGGCTGAAGTTTGCGGTAAAGAGGAATTCCCATCACTGGAAAGATTCATAGAATTTATCAACAATAGATGTGATGTGTTGGAGCGATTGCCTGCTCAATATAATGAGAAGAATAATAAAGGTTTCGTTAGGAACAAGCCGAGTCGTGCTTATGCTGGTACAATGAAAAAGGGCTGCGCTGCTTGTTCACAAAATCACCATCTGTCGTATTGCCCTATGTTTTCCAAAATTTATGTGCCACAGCGAACAGAATTTATTAAACAAAAATTTCTATGTTTTAATTGTTTGAAACCAAATCATCGTAGTCAAAATTGCCCTTCCAAACATGTTTGTGAAACTTGTAGTGGACATCATCACTCGCTGATTCATGTTGACTGAGAGCCGTCATATCAGTCTGGTAGTGTATTGCAGATAGTTAAAGAAGGTACTTTTGGACGTTTGCCTAATTGGTCCAATCCAGGTGAGAAATATACAGGTGAGCCAAATAATGCCGCAGCTGCTTCAAAGAGGGCTACCTTTTCTGGTAAAACTTCAACCAATTTAGCTGCATCGTGCGAGGTAAGAAGTATAAACATGTTATTACCTACAGCCAGGGTACTGTTGAAAGACAACATGGGTTATTATCAATATTGTAATCCTCTTCTAGACTCAGGATGCCAAAATACCCTCATCTCAGAAAGGTGCGTGCAAAGACTAGGACTGCCACGTAAACCATCCAAGATATATGTGAGCGGACTCGGTGAAAATAAGGCTGGTGCAACCAAGGGAGCTGTTGAACTACAGGTGAAGTCTGTACACAGTAGTAGTCATATTTGTATGCTTGCTCATATATTCAGAAATATTACTTCAAAATTATCAAGTTCTCCTATAACCATAAATTACTGGAATGAAATTAAAGATCTGCCTTTGGCTGATAATAAATTTGATACCCCAAAGGACATTGATTTATTAATTGGTTTCGACTACTTCTTTTCGCTTATAAGGGAAGGACGGATAGAAAAGAATGTGATTTTGCTTGCTCAAAATACTGCCTTTGGCTGGGTTATTTGTAATGGCTGTATGACTGATGAAACGATCATAGCCTGCCACGTAATAAGTCGAGTTGTGTATGAAGAAGAAGATCTTAACAAAATGTTGCGACTTTTTTGGGAATTCGAAAATTTAAGGCCAATTAAACCCTCTTTAACTGATGATGATCAAGCTGTTGAAGATCTGTACATATCTACTACAAAACGCTCTGACAGATATTCTGTACGATTGCCCTTTAAGCATAAACCTGATTTGGGTGGATCATATACAGTTGCTTTTAAAAGACTGTTGGCTATGGAAAGTAAATTTAAGAACAATACTAATTTAAAGGAGGCCTACTCTACATTTATGAGTGAGTATCTCTCTCTAGGCCACATGGAACTTGTTCCTGATGATGAAGTAAATCTCCCCTTTTCTGAAATGTGTTACTTGCCTCACCATGCTGTGCTCAAAAATAAAAGCCTCACGACAAAATTGCGTGTAGTATTTGATGGCTCTAGCAAAACGTCTAACGGTAAGTCTCTAAATGACAATCTTTTAAAGGGTCCTGTATTGCAACAAGATTTGATGACGATTACTTTGCGATACCGTTGCGAAAAGTACTGTTTCTGCGCCGATATACAACAAATGTTCCGAATGATTGAAGTGCAAGCGAGTGATCGTGATTATCAAAGAATTCTTCGGAGAACAAGTCCTGATGATAAAATACAACATTATAGACTCACTACTGTGACGTACGGCACTACATCAGCACCTTATCTTCCACCTTATCTTCCTAGCGCGAAGCGCTAAAAACATGTTTTTATGTGGATGATTGTATGGCTGGCTCCAACACAATACAAGCTGCTCAAGAGCTAGCAGGAGAGTTAAATGACTTGCTTACGGCTGGCGGCTTTCGGTTGAGAAAATGGGCAACTAATGAAGGCAGTGTTTCAACTAACATTCCTGAGAGTGAAAAATTTGAAAGCATTGTGAATGTACCCACAGACAATACTGTATGCCTTCTTGGTGTTGTATGGAATCCAACTACTGACTGTTTTTCTTATAGAATTAAAGCAGATGATTACTACATACAGTCTAAAAGAACGTTGTTGTCCGAGATTTCAAAAATCTTTGATCCACTAGGATGGATTGCTCCCGTCGTCATTGCTGTTAAAATCATAATTCAAAAACTTTGGCTATTAAAAATAAGCTGGGATGAGCAGCTGCCATCTGAAATTTTAAAGATGGCTGACAAGTTATTTTCAGAATTTTATTTGCTGAATAACATTAATATTCCTCGAATTCACTTTTCCACAGAAGCTAATGTAACTTATCATGGGTTTTGTGACGCTTCTAGTGCCGCCTATGCTGCTGTGGTGTACTGTTGCAAAACATCAGTAGATGGAGAGGTATCATCAAACATCGTTATTGCAAAATCGATAGTGGCTCCTTTATCCATGGTGTCGATTCCCCGGCTGGAACTTTGTGCGGCCTATCTTTTAGCACAACTCTTCGAATATTTGATTCCTGTGCTGAATATCAAACATCAACGTAGTATAGTTTGCTGGTCTGATAGTAAAACTGTATTGGCCTGGCTGTCATCACATCCGTCCAAATGGAAGACCTTTGTAAGTCACAGAACAGGTTATATTATGGAGACTCTACCAGAAGTTAAATGGAGGTATGTACCAACCAAACTAAATCCGGCCGATTGTGCATCTAGAGGGGTTAGTTCCAGCTATCTTGTCAACAATGTGTTATGGCTTCATGGTCCTCCCTTTATATTATATGATGAAATTGATTGGCCTAGAAATGAAGGGAACGACTGTGAAACTAACGACGATCTTCGTTGAACCCACCAAGTGATCCTTATAGCGTCTGTTGCCGAGGGGGTTATTCCTACACTAAATGAAAGAATTTCCCGATGGTCTAAAATAGTTCGGGTAATGGCCTACGTTTTGAGAGCTTGTAAAATATTCCGATCTAAATCCAGAAACTGCACACCTCTATAAGTTGAAGAACTGCGAGAAATTCACATTCTTAAATACTATCAACAATCTGAATTTGCTAGTATCATTGATGCCATTGAAAATGAAGAAGTTGTATCTAGCAAAAAGCTCAAACGTTTGTCTCCCTTTTTGGATAAATATGGTCTAGTTCGTGTAGGTGGTAGACTTACAAACTCTGAACTTCCATATGATAGTCAACATCAAATTATTCTGAATAAAGACTGCGATATTGCCAAGAAGATAGTTCACGATTGTCATCTCAAAAATCTTCATGCCGGAGTTGCTTTACTAATTGCCACGCTTCGTCAACGGTTTTGGATTCTGGGTGCACGAGAATTAGCAAAACGAGTTTGTCAAAGGTGTGGAATCTGTCATCGCTACAGCACAAAGGTTAATGATCAACTTATGGGTGACCTACCAAAATTTCGAGTAAATGCTGCCTATCCATTTTACCAAGTTGGATGTGACTATGCTGGCCCTATTATGTACAAACAACACAACGGCCGAAAATCTCCTATAGTCAAAGCCTATATTGCGGTGTTCATTTGTCTTGTCACAAAGGCTGTCCATCTGGAGCTAGTGACTGATTTGACTACCGATGCCTTTTTAGCTGCTCTAGATAGATTTGTTGCAAGACGTGGACTTTGTGGTCACATACATAGTGACAATGGGACCAATTTTCAGGGAGCTGCTAAGAAACTTAAAGAAAACCACAGAGCGGTAACGAAATTTGAATTTAGTACTAATGTGTCATACTTCTTATCTTCAAAAGGTGTACAGTGGCACTTCATACGCCCTGGTGCCCCACATTTTGGCGGTGCTTGGGAATCTACAGTAAAGAGGGTGAAGTACCATCTGAAGCGAACTATTGGTTTAGCTACCTTAAACTTTGAAGGACTTTCTACACTGTTAGCAAGAATTGAGGCAATCCTTAACTCTAGGCCTCTTGTCCAAGCTGATACTGATGATCTGCCATATATAAGTCCAGGTCATTTTTTAGTAGGCAGACCCCTTAACGCTCTACCAGAAGTTGATGTAAGTGATCTAAAAACGACTGCTCTAACGAAATGGAGAGTAATTCAACAACTTACACAGTACTATTGGTCTCGTTGGTCTTCTGACTACCTGCAGTCCCTTCAATCCAAGGCCAAGTGGTTAAAGGAAAAGAAAAATCTATGTGTTGGCGATGTAGTTTTACTGCATGAAGAGAATTTGCCTCCCACCAGTTGGAAACTAGGCAAAGTGATTGAAACCCATGCTGGTGCTGATGGTCTAGTAAGAGTGGCTACCATCAAGACCGAGAACTCAACATTCAAAAGGCCTATTACTAAGCTGTACCCGTTGCCAAAGTATGATTGAGCAGCCCTACCGCTGTCCAAGGCGGGCGGAATGTTGATGCAAACTAACATAATTTCTTTGTTAGCGTAAAGCCACATTTAAATTGTTTGACTTAGTCCAGTTTGATAATTAACTAATGATCCCACTATCGTAAGTGCAAATGTATTTGACTACGCTACTGTTCTACTTGTTCCACAAGAAAAACGGTAAAATCGAATGATGTTTATTTTTATGAAATGTAACATTACAAATCACTCAATTGTTATTGTTGCTTTATTTTTTATTCTTGCATTCTTCCTTTATTAGTATTGATCCAGACTAACTACTCTCTTGAGTAGAAAGCGAATAGGGATAGAAATTAAGCAATCAAATGTAGTCCAACCGAAATAAAGATTTTTAGTATGTTTTTGACAACTGAAATACCAACTTCGTTTACTTGCGCGTACAAACCCCATCAACAACAACTCGTATAGTGCGATCTCTGAGAAAACTCGATATACATCGAGTGAAGTTATCACCGACACCAAAAGCAGCGAGCTTTGACAAGAGTGCATCGTGCCATACTCTGTCAAAGACCTTGGAAATATCAAGAGCCACTACCTTACTCTCACCAAGCCGGTGGATGGATCGACTCCACTGTTCCGAAAGGAACGCCATCAGGTCTCCAGTAGATCTCATTCTACGGAAGCCATACTGCCGATCGTTAAGAGGGTCATTGGACGCAAGATATTTCACTAGATTGTGGTTAACCATGCTCTCCATAACCTTCGAGAGCGCAGAACAAATTGCAATTGGGCGGAAATTTGCAGGGTTACTTGCATCACCTTTTTTAGGAATTGGCTCGACATTAGCAACCTTCCAACGCGCCGGGAAGACTCCGGCACGGTATGCAAGGTTGAAAAGATTGCGCAGTGGACACGCCAGTGTCGAAGAGCACCTACTCAAGACCAGTGCAGATATGCCATCCGGGCCCGGGGATTTACCTACGACGAGATTCGCAAGAACCTTTTTAACTCCTCGCGTTCGAAAAAATATTTTGGGCATGGAACAAGATATGTAATTGATCATGGGGAGTGGTTGATTGCTATCCGGCAAGAAAGAGTTACTTGCAAACATATCAGCCAAGAGGTTAGCTTTATCAACCGGTTCAGTGAATGTTATGTCATCTTGAAATCTTGAAGAAGAGTTGGAATAGAGGATGAACTATCCTTTATTCTTCTTGCAAATGACCATAAGTTCTTACTTCCACTAGGGAAAGAAAGGACTTTAGCACGAAAACACTGTTCGTGAAGAAACTTTTCGCGTCGAAGTACTTTGGCACACTTGGATCTTGCCTGTTTGCGTAGCAGTTCAGTATCAACGTTTTTGTTAGAACGCCAGTCTCTGAACGCGTCCTCTTTGGATCTGACAGCATTCTTGCATGTCTGGTTACAACAACTCAAGACGAACTAAAAATTCTAATATATCGTCACCTAAAATCCAAACTGACGTAACAACAAAATTCCAAAATTTGCTTTCTGATTGATTACGATATGTTTGACTAAAATACATGACTTGACAAAGTTTTAAACACCTAAGTTCAACACGGTTTTATTAAAAGGATTAAATAGATGAAGTTTTTGATAAATCTGTAAATTTTTATAAAATTTCGATGTACATATACTTACAATTGACTAAACTACATATCCCCACAAACGTTTAGACATCTACGATCCAAAATGACAATTTTATTCACAAAATTCTTTTTGAATTTTAGGTGACGATATGTAATTTGATCAGTCCCATACATATCCATAGTATTGCAAATTTGTGATTGTAAATTTTTAATAGCTGAATGCTACTGGAAATTATTTCTTTCCATTTTATTTCTAAATTTCAGTGATATATTAAATAGAATGTTAAAAAAAGCTCATTTATACTTATTTCTGCAGCTGCTAATATATTTTTCACTTTTATTTGTTTACATAAAACAGGTGTTGTACCTTGGAAATTTTTGTTGGCTAAAATTTCTCCAACCAAAATTTACAAGATCTCTAACACCGAACTGTCAACATTTTCGCTCTCTGGCTCTCATTTACTTGACTTTGAAGTAATCGATCACGATTCACTAAAAATTTGCCCAAAATTTCGAGTAATCGAACAGAGCTAATAGTTGTAAAAGCAATACCGAAACAATACCGGAGCGCGTAATTTCATGCACAATAAATGCCTAAACTGTACCCATGTTCTTTAACTCTCACATCGAGCAAATTCTCCCATGGAATAGGTGATATGAAACAGCAACATTGTGAATTAGCAAAAAAAAACTGTTTCGCAGATTGAACTGTGTATATAACTTTAAGTGTGGTTTTTTAACCCGCAAAAATTAATTATAGCTTAATTTGTACGACGCAGCTAAGCGATATTAAGCGTCATTTAAATATCCAACTTAGGCCCTCCCCACAGTGGGCGTATCGTTATCGTAGCGTCAGCGTCACGTCATTATTTTGCCGTGCAGCTACGATGACGATACGGCTCTGGAACCGCATATGATGAAACAACGCGCCAAGATATCAAATAATGAATGCGAATTATTATTATTTTTATTTTTATTTATTTAATTAATATTATTACTTTCATAAATATTATTTATTTTATTTATTTATTAATATTTTGAGTTTATATTATTCGATCTTTCAATTGTTAGGTTTTTATAATTGTTCGGTTCAAGATCAATAACTATTAAAATGTACTTTTTCATAGAAAAGTACTTTTTAATAGAAATATTAAAAAGAAATGACTGTAATTGAGAAAGAAATGTTGTGAACATTGATGGTTATGTTAAAGTAATTGTTGTGGATATTTTCGCACAAGTAGGAGTTTAGGCAATTCTCGCTTTTTTGTTTATCCCTATAATGTGTAATGATATACCTAAATACTTGTGGAGAAGGGTCTTTAATAATCTTTCGATTGCTACCTTAAACTAAATATTCGGAGCATCCGTTCACAAGATATGGGCCCTTTAAAATTCAGTGGCGTGACAGATATTTTTTTAATATTTTTTTTTCATGTTTTAGACCAAACTACATCCGAGAAACATAGTGGCGTTCTTAGGACAAAATCGTTGTTGCTCAGTGTAATCAGCGAATTTCCACATGCAGAATCGAAAATCATCATTTAATTATTTCCTATTGTTTTGCCTCATATAAAAAAGCTGCTACCAATCGCATAAGATGGCTTCTTAAACATACATACACTGAAAGAAAAACGCTTCGTCTCATGGATGAAACATTTTCGTTAATGATTTTACGTTGTTATAATGAAAAGTGTCGTATATCCGACAATTTGGTAGTCGCTGCAACGAAATATTTCATACTTGACTTCTTTGACAATTTTTCATTTCGTTCCTGCAACAATTTTATTTAATTTGAGCAAAACGGGTTGAAAATAAAAAAAGTAAAGGCATGAGTTTTAAACTACTGATATGTGGTTTATCTCTTAATTTTTATAGTTTATATTTATTGTTTATTTAATTTGAAGGTTTGTCAACATTTTAGTTGACGAAACAATTTCGTTATTGTAACGAAACTAATTTGTATGAAGGTATAGAAAGAGAAGCAGTCGAAAAAATGAGAGAGCGTTAAAAAGAGGCCAGCAAGAGAAAATGGTGAGCGTGAGTGGTGGATCACGTACACATATTAAATCAGTTCCATTGCAGCAATCGAAAGTGGTAGACATATTTATCCACCGGAATAATTTAAATAAATTTTTTTTTTGTAATTTTGAGTAATAATCTTTTATTCTGAAAACTAAATTGTGTGAATTTATGTGTTTGCTGTGATCGTTTGTGTAACTTGCGAATCTATAAATCAAATAGATAAATAAACAGAATGCAAGGTGCAACATGACAGCAAAGAAAGTGACGCATCGATAGCAGAAAAACTACCCCGAAATATTTAAGTGAACTGCTGTCTGTGTGTATATGCGTGACGACGGTACAAGTCGCAAAAAAATGTTCGTGTTTTGGTGTTTTAATCAGAATTCGGTCGTCCCTGTTCCGTTTTGTTGGAATTTTGATTCAGAAAAAACGAAAGGCATTCATACATTTGTGCGGGCAGTCGAAGTTAAAGAAAACGAAGAAGTCAAAGAAACAAAGTGTTTCAAGTACGACGGACATAAAAAATAACAATTCAAATGAATTCAATTGAAATTTTAACAAATTTGGTTAAAATAAATAAAAGATCAGTTGAAGAAAATGCTTACAGAGATCACTGGCTTAATGACGGGGAGATTTGGCGCAACAATTGAATAACAAAACCCTCAAGACAACAACAATTGCATGATTTAACAAAACAATGATGGTTAAAGGAGTAGAGCATAGGGGAGAAGAGCTTATGTTCATGGTGTACAGACATAGATATGTACATATCTTAAATATAAATCTTAACAATAAATTCCTCGAATATGACGGCCACAATAACACCAAACCCCTCGACTATCACAATTTGCTTCAGACGACTGTTTCAACATGGAATGAATACTATCTATTTAGCCAATAAATTTTCGAAAACAAAAATTCAAAAAATTGTTATCAAAACACCTGTGATGTAATACTAACAGTATATTCATGTATGTCATTGCAGAAATGAAACAAAATCATTGTAGTAATAAAACATATACGTTATAACAATGACTCAAATTCGTTGCACTAATGAAAAAAAATCATAGCAGCAATGAACAAATTCTTTGCAGCAACGTAACAAAGCAAATTCATTGCAGCAACAACCATAGTAACTAACAATTTGCAGTTAATGAACACATTTTCATAGCGGGAATGAAACGTTACGTTAGCTCACGTTCGATGACAAAAGTTGTTGGGGTGATGAAAATTTTCAACCCAGTGATGATGCTTTTCCGTTCATTGTCTAGCCTCCCGTATATATGAACTTTTGGGGCCCATAGCTCAGAAAATAGAGGTTGGTAACAAGTTTTGTATTTGGTTTGTTTTTAGAATAGTGTCTCTACCACCCCCAACAAACATTTGTTTTCTAGGGTGGTGGGGACTAAACTAGACTTCTTCCGCAGCCGTTTAAATTTTCCGGGTAATGCTCTAATTAATGTGGCACTATACATTACAAAAATGTATATATTGCTACCGGCTGCAGAAATTTTGTTTGATTTTCTGATTTTAACAGCTTGTTGCATGTCAGAATAAGTAAGCCAGCCGCACGAGACGTTGTTGTAATTAAATGCGGCAAAAACAGGGATATTGTTTCTATTTGGTGGGTCGACGCTGTCAAATTCAAGTGTAAAAACAAAATTCAGTTGAATTTAACTAGGTCAGTCAACAGCTGCTCTATCGCTTCCACCTGTACTAGATACATCTTGGGTTGCTAATTTCGTAATATTAGGGCTGTGTTTTATTCCATTAAGATATTGCCACTAATGAACTTCCAAAAAAAGAGATACACACTTACTTCTACGAGATGTGTCAAAATTTTCTCTAATGGGTGAGAAAAAATGCGAGACGGCAACACGTTTGTAGCCAGTACCAACAAATACATGGTAGCAGGATATGTTGTTGTAGTTGTAAGCAGCAACAAACACGAATATTGCGCAAAAAAAACTTTTACAACACTTCTCCGCACGCTGTCCTAATTTTCTGTCCAAATCAAATGCAGCTAATGACACAAATAATCACCAATCAAATCAATAAAGAATGCATTATAACGGTAATAATTTTTCCTTAACAGCAGCCATATGTTCTTGTTATATGTTGTAGATGGAGCTAGAGGATTGGCTTGTGCGACAAGACTAGAGTGTTGAAAATAGAAACCGAAAACCCGGTGAAACCGATTTTTGCCATTAACCGTGTGCCGGTTTTTTTAGAAAACCGTAAAACCAAACCAATTTTTATGATCTTTTAGTCAAGTGCACACAAAAGTTTGGCGGATGACCGGTTGATCGACACGGTAACTGTCATAGGCTACAGGCGATCTTAATGAAATTCTGTACTAGGCAATGTTTTCCTAAAAACTAAAGCTTAACTACTGTCCACGCCCATTTTCGTACCTCCCACAAAAAAGTTGACCGTCCTTCCGGCTGGACGACTCGAGATCTCCCTTATACTACAACATGTCTTAACAAAATTTAGCACTGATCAATATTTTGTGTAAGACAGATGAACAACATCGACATGCCCATTTTTGTGCCTCCAATGTAAATATTGGACGGTCAACTGGCTGGTAGTCCCCGTAATCACCGAGGATCCTAATTAAGCTGGGTATTGAATAATATTTAGCGCAATGCCACTCGCCACCACGCAAATGTGTCAATATTCAATAGAACTCGGTCGTAGTGGCGGACTGCGGGTGAGGGTATGTTTAAGTCGGTTCACCCTAATGAAATTTCTGCACTGGTTTTATTCAATTTTCAAAATAATTTTATGATTTGAATAAGAATTTTAATTTTTTTTCCAAACTTTATAACGTCAATTATTTTACAATAAACGTTTTAAGCTTAAACAGATTTTCAGACATGAAAATATCTTTCAATTGTGGAATTTGTTAGTTGATTTTGGAATTTAAATCAGTATAATATGAATTTGAATAAAACTTTTACATTTTACATTAAATACACATTTTAAATAGGAATATAATTTAGATTTAAATTTAAAATTAAAATTGAATTGCAAATTTAAATAGAGTTGTAAAATTTTGAGGTTTAAATAAATTTTAAAGAAATGGTCCCTAAACAATTGTGTTTGAAGTTCTACATGTGTAATTTCATTTAAAACAAAAAAAAAAGGAAAAACTGGTTCCACCGTTTTCTGACAAATTGAAAACCTAAAACCAGTTTTTTGAAAAACTTATATTCCGAATAAACCGAAAAGAGGTTTTTAAAACATTCCGGTTTTTTGAACACTCCAGACCAGACTCTCTCTTTGAAGATGTAACAGTGCTGCACAGCCCTGGTATAGAGTTTGCTTGAACTCATCGTACACCAATTGTATCTTCTCATAATTCTCGGACATGAAATATTCATTCGGGAGCTCGCGAATTTTCCAGTCTGTCATGTCGCTTCAAGAGGCCACTCTCTGGAGCCAAAGTGTTCGAAGTATTCGGCATACCTTTGCCGACTAGCCG
The DNA here is from genome assembly GCA_963931995.1 of Phaonia tiefii. Lineage (NCBI taxonomy): Eukaryota > Metazoa > Arthropoda > Insecta > Diptera > Muscidae > Phaonia > Phaonia tiefii. Next base: position 165,064,235 of record OZ008369.1, read on the forward strand.
AATACTTTTTGAAATTATAAATTAAGCCCTGAATTTCATCCAGAATTGGGTTTGCTCTTTGGTTAAACATTCTATTGTTCAGCCGTGCTTTCATGAAGAAAAGCCCACTAGGACCATGTCCGAAAATGCAAGGGTGCGAAATGGCAGCGGGTTCAAAATTTTCGGATTGGCGGTCGGAGGGTAGTAGGGTAAAGTTGCTAACTTCTGAGCCAGTGGTCGTATTTTTGGGCTTGTTGGAAAGGTCTTTAAGAGGACTTTCAGAATCAGTAAAAAGTAGAAAAAAGTCAAATCGCCGAGATACAGAGCTTTCGAAAAAAATGGAAAAAAAATCCACATAACCTCAATTTGCTCAGGCAGGTAACTTATATTTTTTGAAAGATAGCCATACCTCTTACCTTTCCAAAATGATCTAAACGAAGCCCAGAGGTCTTAGCGTTCCAAAGTTATGACCATTTTACTGAAATGCTAAATTTTTGTTTTGTTTTTGGAAGCGAAATAACAGCACACTTTTATTTTTTTTATTAACACGTTTAAGATTTTATTTTACTGAAATTCTGAAAGGCCTCTTAAAGAGCTTTCCAACAAGCCCAAAAACAAACAAAACCGACCAGTGGCTCAGAAGTTAGCAAATTTACCCTACTACCCTCCGACCGCCAATCCGAAAATTTTGAACCCGCTGCCATTTCGCACCCTTGAATTTTCGAACATGGTCCTAGTGGACTTTTCTTCATGAAATGAGCCAATGAATACGCTGGAGAAATTTGCCCGGAACTTCCTGAATCACCCTGTATATTTCATTACAAACTCTTTTCATTTTTCCTGCGCCGAAGATTGATTTGAAAATAAGATTTGGAAAGTGTTTTAAATAAGTTATGAGTTTGGCAAACTATAGCTTTATGTTTTTTGTATAATTTTACAATAAATCTAAAAGTATTGCTTAGAAATATCGTTGTAGCGAAAATGAATTCATTAACCTTAAAACTTTCGTCAGTGCGACGAATATGTTACATTACTGTGATGAATATGATCCACTGTTGCGATTAATATGCTTCATTGATGTAAGAAACTATTCATGAAATTTAATCACCTATACTTATATATGAATGAAGTACCCTGTAGTAAATAAAATAGTCGGTTGATAAAAACACTAACTATAAATTAACTATTTTGCAAATGACTACAAATTGGTTTAAATCTCATGCACATATCAACCAAACATATTGCATAGAATCAAACGTAAGAAATAAATAAAAGCAAAATAAGTAAATGAAAAGAAAATAAGAAAACAAAAGAAGCATGTGATTAAGTCAAATGTCACATGTCAATCAAAGCAAACGAGGACTTAGACGTAAACAGTTCTCAGTATTAATCAAGTGAGAAAAAACCAACTAAATAATGAAAGATTATAATAAAATTAATAAAAGTGATATTGGTATATTATAAAATAAATAATTAAAAATGGAAATAAAAAAATATACAGTGTTAGAAAAATATGAACAAAAATTAAGAAAAGAGAATTGTGGAAAAAGTGCCAGGGAAAAAACAATGCGGCAATTAAGAATGCTTTTCCAATATTTTTCATCTTACTTGTTTTCATTACAACTTTTATTTTTAGTCATAAAATGTAATGTAATTTTCATTTAATGAAAATGAAATCTAATGAAATTGTAAAAATTATTTCTGTTTATAAATATGTATAATATATGTGACTTGCTCCACGAAAAGGGACCTCTGCGCCGAAAAGAAGTTATTGAGAAAAACGCGTTTAAAAAAGCGCTTCGTTTTCCAGTGTTTTGCGCATGGTTATGCCAAGGTTATGCGCATGGTTATGACAAAGGTGAAAAGCAGCAAAATACAGAAGAACCACCAAAAAAGCGTGTTAGGAGTAAAAAAGAATAAAATTTTTGATATTTTTGTAATTTTGTACCTTTCATATTGAACTTTTTTTAAATTTCAAATATTATATATATTATCTGTTTATATCACATTTTTCAATTTTTTCATTAATTATGTTCATCTTTATAGGTGATTTGTAAAAAAACTAAAAGACATAAAAACTTGCGGTTTGCGGCATTTGAAAGAGCGTTTTTTTTCCTATCAGAATCACTCAAAAAGTAAAAAAAAAATTTTCGGCGCAGAGGTCCCTTTTCGTGGAGCAGGTCACATATATAGATTTATAAGTATAAAATTTTTTTACAAAAATGAATTTGACTGAATGAAAACTGTTTACTAATGAATTAAAACAAATTGGTTTTAAATAATAGGTTGAAAAGTAAGTAATTAGTAGCCAATTAAAAAGTCATGCAGATATGATCAATTGACTATTGCCTATGACATGCCCATGTTAAAATAGTGAGTCGGCGACAAGGAAAATAGTCAGTTAATCAACTAGATGTGGTTATTAAAAAACCAGTTTGAAGTTACTTAAAAATGTGTTTGACTTCCTACAGGGTACAAACATTAACGCCAAACACCCTTTCTTCTGTCCATTTTATAATATTTTTTTTATTACTATTTCATGGAAAAACTTAAATTTATTATTTTTATTTTGAGAAATGACACAGTATTTGTGAATTTTACGGTAAAAACAGAGTTGCTATTATTTGATACAAATCAGTTCGATACGCTGCAGTAAGACATTTTTTAACTTTAAATGTTTGACTAAATACAGTAATAAACAAATAAAGTATTGAAAAAAGCATAAGACGCCCAATTTCATTATTAAACAATTTTTTCTCCAAAGTGCACAATTGATGTATTTGTTCCAGCAACAACAATTAAGTTCCTGCAGCAATACAATGATGAACATTCAAACAACATTATGTACCATGTTTTATAACAGCAACGATACCTATAATCGTCGGGAGGATGGAACTTTTCATTTCATGCAACTGATACTAATACACTCCGGTTCACTTATTTGAAGGCACTAAAACTTCCATATTCAGCAGCCTGTATCTTTTGCAATTTGTAACCGATTGCAGAATTTTTAAATGGAAATGGAAGCTAGACATCTTGAGATATATAAAAAAATCATGACAATAGTGGTTTCTTAACTAGAGAATTTTTTTGATCAATTTATAAAAAAAAAGTCCAAAAAAGTGCTATTTTTTTTGGTTCACTTGAATAAAGGCACTTGATTATTTATTTTTAAAGTAAGCGATGATTTCTTGTAGGGAGAGTTTGTTTATTACAATTTATTACATCTTAATCATTTTACGAGTCAAAATGGCAAAAAAAAATTTAAATCTATCGGAAATAACTAAAAACGATGATTACCGTTCTGAAGGATATTCTAACCCCGCAATAGCTACAAAAAAAAAATTGAACGGAGCCCAACAGTTGTCGACAATTACATCAAGGACCCCGAGGGGTATGGAGAAAATTTTAAAGGAAGGGTGTCAATGTCTTTATCTACGTATGAGAAAAGATAAATCATCAGAATTGCTTTTAATTCAGCCTTATGCTTGTCAAAAATAAGAGCTCAAGCTGGAGTGGAAGCGAGCAAGTCATCAGTACGCAGAGTAATTAAGAGCTGTGAGTATCTTAAATACCTGATATTACACCTGATATTCCTCGTAAGGAAAAACGGATTCAATTCGCAAGAGACTACATGGTATGGGATGTGCAGCCAAGAGGTCATGTAAATGACTGCAGAACCGTTGTATTTACGGATGAGAAGAAGTTTAGTTTGGATGGGCCTGATGGCTACAACTATTATATCCATAATCTGCGAAAAGAAAAGTGTTTTTTGAACTGCCATCACAGCCGAGAGGGCGGCGTTATTGTGTGGGGTGCTATTACGTACTATGGCACCATCGATCTTGAATTTCAAAGTGCAAAAATGACTGGTGCAAGCTATAAAATGTTGTTGGAATCGACTTTTCCGAAATCCAGTGAACTATTTGGTCCCATATCTTGGATATTGCAACAGGATAATGCCCCTATACACAACGCCAGAGTAGTAAAAGAAAAATGTTAATATTCTTGACTGACCACCCTATTCGCCAGATCTAAACATCATCGTAAATGTCTGGGGTTGGTTATCTCGTAAGGTCTATGAAGGAGATAGACAATTTGATGATAAGCAGTCACTAATTCAGGCCATTAAGGATGCTTGGAATCAACTTTCGTTGTATTACATAAAATCTCTTTATCTCTCAATGAAAACCCATGTATTTGAAGTTATAAAAAACAAAGGGGGTTGTACCCATTACTAATAGTTCTTAAATAAAGTAAAATAAATTAAAAAAAAAAGAAAAACTGATTTTCGTTAAAATTAGTTAAAGTGCCTTTATTCTAATGAACAAAAAATATAGCACATTTTTTGACTTTTTTTACAAATTGCTCAAGAAAGTTCTTTACATAAGAAACCACTATTGTCAGGATTTTTTTTATATCTCAAGATGTCTAGCTTCAATTTCCATTTTAAAATTCTGCTATCGGTTACAAATTGCAAAAGATACAGGCTGCTGAATATGGAATTTTTAGTGACTTTAAATAAGTGAACCGCAGTCTATATTACGAAATTTCCAAAATTTCAAACATATTCAATTCCCTAGTGCAAGAGAACTCGCTAAATTACAGTTTTTTTGTTAAAATATGCCATTGAATTATTTTGAAAATTTCCCGGGATTCCCGGATTAAATTCCCGGGAGGCAATTCCCGCAATGCATTTTATAATCACAATTCATCTCTAAGACATTTTAAATGTGAGGTGCAGACATTGTTTGTACTCAGTTCAAACCCTCACAGAGAGTAAGATAAGTAGCCCACAACGTCAAAAGACACAGGCCATTTCAAGCGGTATCCTTAAAGAGACTGATAGATGTGTTAGGGGAAATATAAAACCAGATAATATTAGAGGTAAGTTGGACATACCGGCGAGAATTGCTAAATATGAGACGGGCTTTTTGGAGACAAATGTCCTTCGCATCTAGGACTCTTCTCTGACATCTAATTTGAGTTTCGAAAATTATGGAGTTGACTGGTGCTTTGCCGATGAAAAGGTTGATTGACTCAAAATGGGGTCAGGCGTAAGAAATTGATAAAATAAAATCCTATACAATACGCATTAACCTAGTTCAAAGTCCAAGTTGGCGTCTAAAGCCAGCTTATTTTTTCTATGTCATGTCTATCTCTTTGCACCTCAATCGTTCCGTATTTCATATCTGTGAAAATGCAATCCATCCAAATACTTTCCACCATATCTGCGCAATGTGAACGAAAGCAACAAGCCACAATAATTCAACTCTTTATAAGTCTCATCGCACTCACCCAGTCTTGTTGCTCTCGGAACGCTAACGAAATCCAACACACGCCACGGCCAAAGTTGAACAACGACAGCAGAAAAAAAATTGAGATTTTAATGGTCTCAAAATCAAAACACGTTTAAAATTTCAAAGAAAAAAATCCGCTTAGAGAAAAGTTGGTTGGTTGGATTCATACGTGCCATACGGAGTTGTTGATGGTGGAATAGACGATGCTCGTTAGCACTTTGTTTGTTTTCAACTTACCAGAAAAGCCAACGCACACAAAGAAAAGCAAATCCGTGGTATTTCCAAGTTTTCCAAGTAATTTTGCAAACGAAAATGATAAATGAGCATCTGATGGGTTAAGACATGCTTTCGAGGCAAACGAAAGAGAATGGAGGACACAATGAGAGAACAAAGTAGCATTAGTATTTTCCTTATACATATATGAATTGACTTAAATGTTGGTTCAATTTAGCACAGAAATGTCAGTCGTGTGAGCAGAATTAAACATACCATCATACAAAGTCATCCACTGGTCCGTATAAAATATTGATCATAGAAAAAAATAAAATAGTTTGCCTAATGTTATTTTTATTCAAACCCGAGAATGTATTTATTTATTGGGAATTACTTTCATATTGCTGATGAAGTTTAAATTTCTAATACCGGCCGATTTCTCCATGTTTAGTTATCTTTCAGTTAGAGCTAACGAACAGTTTGACTGTCAGTTTCTATGGAATTTATAATTTTTAACTGTCACTTAGCTTTAACTTTGTTTAGTGAAATTGGGCGTAAAACACATAAATTTAGTTGAAGATGAAATTATACATATTGATAATTGAAACTTAAGTGGTTTCGATCGATACTAGTTTCTCATTGGAGGGTGTATACCAAGTATACCACTGATCATCTACCGGTGGAATCAAATTCGGACACAGCTGTTAGGCATCAGATGACGTAAAGGGGTTTTCAATAAGAGCGCTACAAAAGTTTTTTTTTAAATAAAACAAAACCCGTTTTAGATACCAATGAAATTCTTTATTCCTGTGAAAATACGTTCGATGCCATTATTTCTGGATCTCGATTTCTTTTGCATGGCCACCACGGGCACGCCTGCAGAAGTCCAGACGCTGAACCCAATTTTCGACGGTTTTCAATCATAAATCAGCCGATACTGCTGCAATTTCACGTTCGATATTCGTACGAAGTTCATCAATCGTCGCTGGCTTGTTGGCATAGACCATAGACTTGACGTAGCCCCACAGGACTGGCCCATTTCGTGAGATAACACCTTCACCAAACTTGGTTTCCAATAAATTGATTGTGGCATTCGCTGTGTGGCTTGTGGCGCCGTCCTGTTGGAACCACATATTCTCCAAGTCCATATTATCCAATTGGGGCCAAAAATATTCGGTTATCATTGAACGGTAGCGATTCGCATTCACAGTAATGTGCCGGTCTTGATCATCACGGAAGAAGTACGGCCCAATGACGCCGCCAGCCCATAAACCGCACCAAACCGTAATTTTTTCGGGATGCAATGATGACTCATGGATTACGTGTGGATTGCTGTCTGACCAATAACGCATATTTTGCTTACTGACGAAGCCATTGAGCCAGAAATGAGCCTCATCGCTGACGACCATAAATTGGACGTAGCGCTCTTAAGTTTGAGGCCACTGACTCCAAATTTCAGTAGTAAATTTTAATAATTTCGACTCGTGGTTGGCTCGTATATCTTTCCATGATGAAATGGCAAAACTTACTTAAGAGAGATGTCAAAAGAGCGGGAAAAAATGTGGCGTCGTTTGCTGTCCCTATCGATTTTCTTTTGTAGCGTCTCTGTTGAAAACCCCTTCAGAATAAAACTATGATAGAAAGCCAGAGGGAAAGACCAACATGGAGGAAAAAATCTTTCTGTTCTTGTGCTGGAATAATTGAACTTTTCTGTGTGAATTTATACTTAAGGATTTTCGATCAGTACTAATTTGCATGTGATCTATCATTGTAGGTCAGATCATCGCAACGGATTACCCTGCAGCATTTGACAACTAGGAACGAGTTGAAGGTGCTGGCAGAGCAATCACCATTAGGGTCAATTTGCTCTCGATCCCGACCCCACCTCTCGGGACGGCCTAGTGTTTTCGCTATTTTCATCAGCTACCCCAGGAAGAAATCACCATTGGCCACATTCGGCCGGTCACTTTTGGAGGAGATAAATCGATCCTTTCTGACCTTGACTTTCTCCGTATTACTTCTAGTACAGCTTCACTATTTTCTCCCATGCCACTTCATCCTTTTCACCACCGATGTCTGTTTTTCGCCTGTTTGTGTACCTCAATCTGTTTGAGAAAATAGTACGCGGGCTGGTATCGACTCTGCATTTTTTCCCAAGTGGGCTCCTTGTCCACTTTTTGTAAATATATATTACTGGTTAAAGGACCCTTTCTGGTGCATGGAAGGTTTTGGTTTCCGTTAGTAAGAAGAAAAGGATAACGAGTAGGAAAAAAGCTTTCTGTACTTGTGTTCGAACTACTGAACTTTCAGTGCGAATTGATACTAAGGGGTTTTCGATCGATACTAATTGGCATACTTACATTTTCTCATACGACTTGGTACACTCTGAAAAATATCGGTCCCAGCAACATATTTCAGGAACCATGTACATGTTTGCAAGCATTTCTTTCGTGAATTGTTGATCTGCTGCTTTTTGTTTCTTTATGGTGACAGACAACAGTGTTTTCAGCATTTTTCAACTAACAAACCGACATTTGGGTCGCCAATGCCTTTTTTATAACCTACTAGTAAACCCCATAGACTTCGTCCTGAATTGTAGTAGGGGCTAAAACAAAAAAAAATCGCCTAAAGCAGTCGCCTAAAGCAGCAGTCGGATGAGTAGTTTAGAAGATTATCCCCTACATACAAACTCATAAACATTTCCTCTTTATAATATTAATAAAGATAGTATAGATATAGATATAGTTTAATCATTGTGCCCCAAACATGCTATATTGAATAGCAAACACAATGTGTTTGGACACGAGTATACTATATTTTCGACAAACTACAAACACGTTATATTTGCATCCAAGCAACCAAAAAATACAAATTTTTGAGAGTGTTACGATTATATGATCATACGATTGATGATATACCGGTGGTATAAATGTAGGCACAGTAGTTAGGCATCTGATGATGAAGTTATCACTGAAACTGAATCACTGAAACTAATCACTGAACTTATCACTGAAACTAATCACTGAACTTATCACTGAAATGAGTCTGAAAATTGTAATATTTTCCCCCCAGTATAAAAGATATTGTTGGAGAAATAATCATTTTAAGATATCAATGTTCAAAATATACAAAACTAAGTGGATTAAAGTGAATTTTTACATACAAGGTTTTCGCACAAAGAAACGCATTTAAAATGTCGGGAACTGATCTTGTTACTAAATTATGCATTCAAATAATCTGGAAATCATTTACAATGTTATTCGTGAGCAGTATTATCATATCAACTGAGTCCTTTGTTTTTTGTGGTGCTAAATAGTTTTCCAGATTTCGTCACCAAAAAACTGTTTTTATATTTTAGTTCATTAAATGTAACAAAATTATTTATCAAAAACAGTCATTCAGTTGGCTGAAAAGTCTAGCCGCTGCTGAAGATAATCCTTTACAAACATCGAAACAATCTTGCAGCGAATGTGAGTTCGACCCCTGCCAGTGACGGTGAACATTTTTTTACTAACCGAAAAATTGTTTTGAAATCACAAAATTATATTTGATTTAAAGAAGAGTTTCCAGCATCCGCACAGACGTCCTGTCCTATGTTCCTCATGAACGTTTAATGAAAAGCTCAGAAATTTGAAGTGGATTTAAATACAAAAATAATCTAACATTAGTTCAGCAGGACAAAAACCAGACGTGTCTGATAATATTCGCATTTCTCCCCCCTTTTTTAATATTGCAGATTTTGCGATTCATTTTAAGCACTTCGTTTATATATTTGACTCGGATTTCATTAATCCTACACAAAAAAATGATACACATACAACAGAAACTGGTAATTAACAACAATATCGAATTCTCGGAAATGCTGACACATTTACTTCTATACTTGTGCGCCATAATAGCAGAAGTCGACAAAAATATACATACGTAATTGAAGTTGTGGTCGAAAGTTTAGAGTTTGCGATTGTGAACTGAAGGCTCAGGGTTCGTGTCACAAATGCGCATATATCTTCTAATATACAGGGTGGTTCAGTCACGACTAGACAAATTTCACCAGCGTATTCCATGGCTCCATTCATGAAATACAACCATCCCAGAAAATGCAAGAGGGCGAAATGGCAGCGGTGTCAAAATTTTCGCATTGGTGGTCGGAGGGTACAAGGATAAAATTGCTAAGTTCTGAACCAGTGGTTTATATTTTAGGGCTTGTTGGAAAGGCCTTTAGGAGAACTTTAAGCATCATTAAAAAAAATTTTAAAAAAATGAAATTGCCGAGAGAAGGAGTTTTAAAAAAAATTGGAAAAATGGACATAAGAATGTGCACATAACCTCAATTTGCTCAGCCAGATTGCAGGTAACTTATGTTTTCGAAAATGCCCTAAACGAAGCCCAGAGGTCTTACCGTTCCAAAGTTATGACCATTTGACTGAAATGGAAACATTTTTTTTTGCTTTTGGAAGAGATTAAGATTTTTGTAAATTAACACGTTTAGGATATTCAGGTCGATTCCAAAATACGCGCTTCACTTCGACGAAGGCAACGTTTCACTCGTGATGACATTATCGATAAAAATTGTAAAGTTGTTGGCATCACAAATTAAATCATCTGTAAGTGTAATCAGCTGATTGGGAAAATTATTCGTCATTAACAAAAAATTGTAAACAAAAAGTCATATTTTAATTTAAAATAGATTCCATTGCGTTTTATGTTACTGATAATTTAGGAAATCTACGAAGTGTCCTTAAAAACATAAGAAACAATACGATGGAAATATTTTCAATGAATGACATTAGGTATGTTTGTAAAAAAAATGATAGAGCTCCTTAATAATTTGTAGAAAAAATTTGACATATAAATTAGTGACACGAGTATTTTCGAATACATATGATGTGAAAGAAATCACATGTCTCTGTTTGTACATCTCTAAAAACATATGTTTTTTAGCAATCACATCACCAATGTAGTATAGAATAGCAAAAAGTGAATGATGCCCGTATTGATGGTGAAGGGGACTATAGGAATCGACCTGATTATTTTGCTGAAATTTTTGGCTGAAGAAATGGCTGAACTTTGAAACATTTTGGAAAGGTAAGAAGTAGGGCTATCTTCTAAGAGGAAAAAAAATAAGTTACCTGCCATCTGGCTGAGCAAATTGAGGTTATGTGCACGTTCTTATGTCTCTTTTCCAATTTTTTTTTGGAAGCTCGGTATCTCAGAGATTTCACTTTTTTTATTTTTATTAATGTTTCTGAAAGGTCTCTGAAAGTGCTTTCCAACAAGCCCAAAATCCGACCACTGGTTGAGACCATACCACCAATCCGAAAATTTTCAAAACGCTGCTATTTCTCTCCCCCTTGCATTTTCGGGGATGGTCGTAGATGGGCATATTTTCACGAAATGAGCCAATGAATACGCTGGTGAAATTTGGCCAGCCGTGACTGAACCACACTTTATATATCCTCAAATAGCTTTTGACAGGTTGTTTTTTAATATACATAAATAAAAATATTTGATTTAATTTTGAAGTTGTAGATGAATTTGTCTACCTTGGATCCGCCGTGAACAAGGACAACAACTTCAGCCTGGAGATAGATAGGAGAATTGTGCTTGCTAGTAAAGGGGTTTTCAACAGAGACGCTACAAAAGTAAATCGATAGGGAAAGCAAACGACGCCATATTTTTTCCCGCTCTTTTGACATTTCTCTTCAGTTAGGTTTGCCATTTCATCATGGAAAGATATACGAGCCAACAACGAGTCGAAATTATTAAAATTTACTACCGAAATCTGGAGTCAGTGGCCTGAACTTTAAGAGCGCTACGTCCAATTTATGTTCGTCATAATCGTCCTACCAGATCAACAATTGAGCGTCTAGTGGAAAAATTTGAATCCACAGGCATAGTACAAAATGTTCCCGTGCCAGTGAGACAAAGAAGTACCCGTAGTGTCGAGAATATTGCTGCCGGTGAGGCTTCAGTTCAACAAAGCCCAAATGTGTCTCTCAAACGTCGTTCTCAAGCGTTGGGCATCTCTGTGACGTCGTTGTGGCGAATTTTGCTAAAAGATCTTGGCCTACATCCTTACAAGATCAAATTGGCGCAAGAACTGAAGCCGCTTGACCACAGTAAGCGTCGTATGTTCGTGAATTGGGCTGAGCAACAACTTGAAAATGATTCGGATTTTCATCGGAAAATCATCTTCAGCGATGAGGCTCATTTCTGGCTGAATGGCTTCGTCAATAAGCAAAATATGCGTTATTGGTCAGACAGCAATCCACACGTAACCCATGAGTCATCATTGCATCCCGAAAAAATTACGGTTTGGTGCGGTTTATGGGCCGGCGGCGTCATTGGGCCGTACTTCTTCCGTGATGTTCAAGACCGGCACATTACTGTGAATACGAATCGCTACCGTTCAATGATAACCGAATATTTTTGGCCCCAATTGGATAATATGGACTTGGAGGATATGTGGTTCTAACAGGACGGCGCCACAAGCCACACAGCGAATGATACAATCAATTTATTGGAAACCAAGTTTGGTGAACGTGTTATCTCACGAAATGGCCCAGATGCTTGAAAACCGTAGAAAATTGGGTTCAGCATTTGGACTTCTGCAAGCGTGCCCGTGGTGGCCATGCAAAAGAAATCGAGTTCCATACATAATGGCATCGAACGTACTTTCACAGGAATAAAGAATTTCATTGGTATCTAAAACCGGTTTTGTTTTATTTAAAAAAAATTTTGTAGCGCTCTTATTGAAAAACCCTTTATATGGTAACACTGTTCGCGAGAAGCGTTCATATACGTATATTGGTGGTGGTGATTAAGACTTATTGCGACCACGATTTTTTTTCTTTTTTTTTAAATAATAAACTCTTAACAAATTTTCATGGTTCCAACAACATCAACCGAAGAGTGAACTCTCACTTGGCTGAAATTTCTGTACTGGGTTTTTGTTGCAAATAGTTTCCGTTTCAGCGAAGATTAAAATCGTATCTGAAGAAAATGCTTGGTTAAATATTTCAATATCGAATTTTTCGATTTTTATATTTTGCCATTATAATAGCTTGAAACTGAAACTACTACATTTGTGCAAGTCGTTTTGTATCTCCTAGATAAGTAATCAAATTTAAATAATTAGTACACAAATGTTTATGGTTAAACAATTTTTTTTAACGAACGACCCCATCGCCGCCACTCACACCCGCCCCAACCGACCGAGGGGGCCTCATCCCTATGACGTAGGGATAAAGTACACACCACAGACCGGTCCGTAGCGGGGAGTAACCGAGAGGAAACGTGCAACGGCTACATAAAACTTCACAGCCGATTAAAGCAATACCAGTTAAAAGAGGAATAAAATCCGCAGATTACCACTATATACTTATTCAAAAATAATAAATCTTAAAACATAAAACCATAAATTATCAATACACCATTAATACTCGTACATAAAATACTACACACTAGCTATCTAGATGATTTATAATAAAAGACTTTATCGTGTCCGGTGATAAAGAAAAGTCAATAAACTGATAAACATCATTAAAATCTGTGCACATTCTCCGAACCGGTTCACTCAAAGCATAATTATAGCGTCGAAAACTAATATACAGGGGTTTATAGTTCCTTGAAGTTCTCGAAGGGACATTTATCGAAATACGACCAAGGAGATACTCAGAGCGTATATCGCCCCTGAGAATCTTATATATTGTAATCGAACTAAGCATAGTCCGTCTACTAGCCAGAGTAGGTAATTTAATCAAAGACAATCTACTGACATATGGAGGAAGATGGACGTTAGGATCCCATCTCAGGTTCCTAAGACAAAATATAAGGAATTGTTTCTGTACCGATTCTATCATATTCACATAAAAGTCATATTGTGGATCCCATACCACTGATCCATATTTTAATATGGGCCTAACAAGGGATGTAAAAAGATTTTTCGTGATATATGGATCAGAAAATTCCTTCGCCCAGCGCTTAATGAACTGAAGTACGCCATAAGCCTTATTAACAGTAGCAATAATGTGACTATTGAAAGACAATTTCCTATCAAGTAAAAAACCTAAATCCAAGAAAGAATTGACCAATTCTAATGTAGAACCACCTATAGAATACAGGGAGGTAATCATACGGGATATGTAAAACGCCATATGCTTACATTTACCCAAGTTTAACTCCATAAGGTTATGATTGCACCAACTCCCAAACCGATCCAGATCATTTTGAAGTACAATATAGTCTGAAGTATTTTTATATGACATAAATATTTTCACATCGTCCGCGTACATAAGCACATTAGACTCAGCTATCTAATTAGGCAAATCGTTGATAAACAAGAGAAATAAAATAGGACCCAGGTGACTTCCCTGAGGAACGCCGGAAGATACTTGGATAGGTCTAGATAACGAATCCCCAAAAATTACCATCTGTTCGCGACCAGTAAGGTAAGATGAAATCCATTCAATAATATTACTATTAAACCCGATAGCGCTTAATTTACTCAGTAGGAGGCGATGGTTAACCTTATCAAAAGCTTTACTAAAATCCGTGTAAATAACATCGGTTTGCATTCCTGAAATAAAACCATCAATTACGTGAGAAGAAAATTGAAGTAAATTTGTAACTGTAGACAGACCTTTGCGAAAACCATGTTGTCTACAGCCAATAATAGAGGAAACTTTGTAAGATATAATGTCAGTGACCAGTTTCTCAAGAAGTTTAGGAATCGCACTCAGTTTCGCAATACCTCTATAATTTGACACATTTGTAATGCTACCCGACTTATGAAGAGGGACAATATACGAACTTTTCCAGACCGCTGGAAAGTAGCTAAATTTCAAAGATGCTTTGAATAGTATAGGCAATGGTGTAGCTAATGTCGTAGAACATTATTTTAGCACAGAATTAGGGATCCCGTCAGGTCCATAAGTGTTCGTGGGCTTCAGTGATGAAAGGTTCTCGTGGACCCACGTATCACTCATAGAAGTGATCCCGAACGGATCTAATGACCGAATATCATAAGGATAGTCACAGGTAGTCGATACTGAATTAACCGAGTAAACAGATGAGAAAAGTCAGCAAAACAATTGGCAATAGATTCAGAGTCTATGTATTCGACATCATTCATCACAATTCGAGAAGGTCTTGATACGGACTTACGCTTGGTGTTAACAAAGTTGAAAAAACTTTTAGGATTGTTCCTAAAATTCTTACCAACCTTGGACAAGTAAGATTGATAACACTTGCGAGATTCTGCCTCGTAACGACATCTGGCAATAGTGTACTTACTATAATCAAAAGATCTACCTGATGCCCTCAACTTTTTATGTAATCTACTCTTGGCATTTTTTAACTGCTTTAAATATTTAGAAGACCAAGGAGGTGAGCAATTCTCATCTACTGCAGATACCCTCGGCACAGATTTACGTATACATCGCCACATTACATCATAAAAATTAATTAAGCTCCCATCAAAGCTCTGGCGATCCTCGCAATCTAATATTGACCTCCAATCGACAGATTCAAAAAGACTATTCAGTAAGACAAAATTAGCACGTGAGAAACAGAAAGTTCTCCTGGTAGATTTTGAATAGATTGAATTTTCAGTCTGGAGATAGAAACGAATACAAATTGTAGGATGGTATGAGTCCTCGGGCAAACTTAGAGGATTAACGCGGGAAACTTCGAAATTATCAGAATTATTAACTATTACAAGATCAAGTGTCCTATTCATAGCATTAACAATATCGTTAATCTGAACAAGATTCAGAGTAGAAATGAGTCTAACAAAAGGAGTTAACGGAGTGAGATGTTTAGTATCAGGTAAGGGTAACCATGATACCAAAGGTAAATTGAAATCACCCAATATCAGTACGCTGTCACTGTCACCAAGCTTCCCCCACACTTCAGAGATGGCATCCAACTGCATCTCATAAATTCCAAACTCTGACGAAGGTGGAATATACGAACAAGTTATATAAAGTTTGGCAGCGCCCAACCTTACAGAGAGTGCTAAGAACTCTATATCACTAATGTTCGTTATCACAACGTCATAAGACAATGATCTGAGCACAGCGATTAATACACCACCGCCAGATTTAACCGCGCGATCTCTTCGGACTATTGAAAATCTGTCACATAAAACTTCTGAATCGAGTACATTGGGTTTAAGCCATGTTTCGGAAAAAACTATTATATCATAATCGAAACCAAAACTGTCCACATAGAGTCTAGAGAGTTTAGTATTTAAGCCACGAACATTTTGATACAAAATGTTGGCAAATCCATTTAGTTTTTTGAAGCCGTTTTATTCGATTTTGGGAGAGAAACAGGGTTCGAACGCCTACCATTATCGCGTTGTATAAATTCTTTCACCAAGGCCCCTGAAGGCCAAAAATTAGAGTTAATGAAAATTACAATCAAATTAAAAACAATTCCAACTTATAAATAAAAAAAATATATAAATAAACATGAAAGGTAATAAATAACTACATTAGTTAATTGATCAGCCCTATTAAATTACACACAAGACAGTAATGACGTTGAATCATTAATAGCGGAAGTTAAAAATAGTAGAAAAATAAAAATCCATTAAGTATATAATGAAAGGGATATTTTAATTATTCGAAAACATTTATATTATTCATTTGTTTTTAAACTGTCCGTGGAGGTGGAAAGTTTCTGATAGTCATCGACTTGGGAGTGGCTAGAAATGATTCCTTCATTGGGCAGTACAAGCAGCTCACTAGTTCCACGCAGTATGTCCTGGGCAATGACTTTATCAGAAGCCTCTGTTAGCTAGCTGGAGTGAGATGGAGAAACTAATGAGCATGCGATCACTGATATGTCGCAGGCTTAGTAGGTGACTGATGTCACTGAAGCTCATAAAGCTATCGAGCATATTCTTTTGTCCTTTAGAAGGCGGATGCGCCAAACATATGGGCCAACGGCGGACAGAAACCAAATGAAGAAAATCCAGGTTCGACTTATTGCATCCTGGTTAGCGTCTGATCCACAATGGGTGGCTGCAATCAAATATCCTGGCAGTAGGTATAATGCCTTCCGCCACCGTTCACAATGGCAGTGAATATACAAAACCCAGACAGTTATAAGGCTGACATTATCTCTATTCAGGAAATGCGATAGACATGACGTGGTTGCACAGGAAAAATAAACTGCGACATATACTACAGTTGCTATGAGAAAAAAAATGAATTTGGTTGCGGATTTATAGATGGCCAAAGACTACGACATCTAGTCTCTAGGTTCAATCCTGTGAGTGAACGTATAAAAGCGAAATATTTTTATATTTCCCTAATTCGTGTGCATGCCCCGACAGAAGACAAAGATATTCTATGAGCTCCTAGAGGAAACGTATGACCGCTGCCCTGGCCATGACATTACGATTGCACTAGGAGATTTCAATGCTAAAGTAGGCAGGGAGAATGTGTTACATCCAACTCTTGGCAGTTTCGGTCTACATGCTGACAGTTTCGACAACGGTATGAGACTGATTGACTTTGCCACGGGAAAAAACATGGTCGTTATTGGTACGAGATTCCAGCATAAAGACATCCACAAGGCTACTTGGGTAAATCGTACGAAACCAGACGCAGAGGAAGCTGGACATCGGAAAGCTGCAATTACCAGAGGTAGCCACAGCCTACTCAACTCTTGGCCCAGAAGCTACCGCGCTACTGGTACCTGAGATATCCAATGACGATGAGACAATCCGTCACAATTTGCGTGACGACGTCGATTTCACGCTACGCGAAATCCTGGAGAAAACTCACGAAATACAAATCGACACGTAGCATATATTTGTCGATTATAAGGCGGCCTTCGATAGCTCGATATGGGAGAAACTCTACGAAATAATGTCTGAGCTTGGTATTTCTGCAAAACTCATATGCCCTAGCAGGACGACCGCGACGAACACCAAATCCGCTGTGAAAGTTGGTAAGGATCTTTCCAAACCTTTTGAAACTAAGCGAGGCCTTAGTCAAGGCGCCACATCTCGTTAAAATCTTAATGGAGATCATTATGAGAAAAGCTGCAGTCAATATGAATAAAACCATCAGCAGCAAAAGTCACATGCTGCTCGCGTGTGCTGATGATGCAGATATCATTGGGCGAACAATTAAAGAAGCTACTGCGTTTTTTCCGAGAATTGAGAAGAAGTCGTCAAAAGAGGGACTGACAGTAAATGAGGACAAGACAATATTACTGGGTTCATTGAGCAAAGCGTGAACGTTGATAACCGTTATAATTTCAAGGTGGTGGACGAATATATATACCTCGGATCTGCCGATGATATTTTGGGTTAAGCAAGCACTTTATCAAACTCTCATACAACTTGTCGTTCGTTATAGCGCTGAATGCAGGCTCTTATCGCAGCAGAAGAAATATCTGTAGGAGTCTTCGGGAGAAAAATTCTTCGAAAATTGTATGGCAACGGTGAGTATCGGCGACGAATGAACCATGAGTTGTGTAATCTTAAGATTATACTTAGATTAAAGCGAAAATGTTTTTTTTTTACCAAAATGAATTTTATTAAATTAAAATGAATTCATGAATTTTATGAATTTTAATTACCTACGAAATTTATCTAATAAACTTGTATAAAACTACAATCAATTTACATCAAACTATGTTAATCTCAAAACCATTGTTACTACTTTTTATACTTAAATAGTACTGTGTACTAAATTACATTCTTTTTAGGAATTTTTATATTCCTAAGATAAATGGATAAGCTAAAATAGATAAAAGAAGAAGTTTCCCGTAACGAAAAAATGTAAGTTAAAGACACTTTCATATCAGCAGTCTCAAGATGAGCATCCGTCGCTCTCAAAATAAAAGCTCTCTCATATCTCTACCTAACATCTTGGATCTAATCCATTTGGTTTTATTCTTTTATTTCTTTCCCCTAACCCTTCTCATACTTATATAAATTCTCAATCTCTGAGAATTTATGCAAGCAATAAAGAACTCCTCCAATCTCCTCAGGAATTATTGCGCCATACTCATCGAATTTAAATAAATTCCACATCATCCACAGTCATCATTTTACGAATGCGCTCTTTAATGCGTTCTTCAGTTCATTGCCAATTGACAACAAACGGATGTGAATATCTAGACCACCAGGTGGTATTGCTAAATACTCTAAACTGTGGCTTGAGCTCATGTATCTCTGAGAAACACTACTCAATGAAATGCATTCACAGAGAAATTCGCTTGGGGCCACCGAATTAATTTCAAAACGAAAGATTTGGTGGAAACAACCATTAAATCGATTAATTCTATGGAACTACTAATGAAATCAAGTTGTGGCAGCCCTACATGGGGCAAATTAATTATATGACAATTATAATTTGTTGTTTAATTTGAATTTCCTGTCCAAATGCAAATTCAAAAAAAATTTCAATACCATTGACAATTGTACTTATTTTCAAAGCATTTTCTTCCTATCTGGCAATTTTGGTTTTCAAACAGTTCATACCACCGAGTAATACGATAAGAGTGTGCACTAGTTACTTTTTGTACTAACGAGTTCCGAGACCTACGAGGAAAACATATAGAGAATGAGAGCAATCTTTAATTTTAACAATTTTCGTGTTAATTGGGATCTACACAAATAACTTGCCTCTAACACTTCATTACATTTTGGTTTTTTTTCACTGAATATACCTTTTTTTAAATCGATTTAGTTGGCAAAATTGTCTCCCAGTTGATGTGTTTTATACTTTTGACTTGACACTCGGCAGCAGAAATTTGAAAATCACACCACGCAACCCAGTCCCTATCAACGAGTCTTCTTTGATAGCACATTCTCTATTTGTTCTCCAAGTTGAACTTGAACAGCTGTCTCATCGGTACCCCTTGATTCATACAGTACAGGTTTATGAATTTGATACTACTACGAGGCAATACCTATGGAAAGTAGAAACCTCTACATATAAAATACTTTAAAAACAGAATTGCCAGCAGGCAAACAAATTCAAAATAATTAAAAGCATTCCCATATTTCATTATAATTGGTGTCTGACTTCACAACCTGCATTTGCATTGCTTGAGCAAATGCAAATTCAAAATTTTTTAATTGCCATTGCGAACAATGGTAATTCTTTTGCATTTGCATTAGATAAAATAATGCAAATTAAAATCAAATGCAAATTAAAAAAAAAACCATGTATGTTACTGGCACAAAGTAGTTACATTTTAGCCAAATATGTTTACTTAAGTATACCGCGGTTTCGCAGTTTTCGGATTTAATTTCCATAAAGCGCTGATTTTTTGCGGAGTAAATCATACTTGCTGAGCTGACATCTCGAAAACTTGGAATTTAAGCAAATCCTGAACGCTTTTGTATCTTAATTAACCTCACAACTATTGCTTGTTTACACCACGAAATTCAGAATTATTCTTAATTTGTATAAATTCAGTTTTCTTATGCTTATTTGTAAAATTGAAAACTTCATTTGCATTGAGAATTAAATATCATTTCAAAATTCAAATGCCAATAATAATATAGAGTTTCGTTTTGGCTACCGAATTTAAAACGAATTCGGTTGTTGCATACCAAACCTCTGCATCAAGACATTCGTTTCTTCGTCCACAGTAGTGCACTCATTTCATTGTAAACTGAACTACTGTATTTTGCAATAATATGACAACATAACCGAGTGATCGCAAAAACAAAACCAAACACTGTACATTGTTTGGTGCATGAAAACAAAACATGGTTACAGCTTGTTCGTTTCTTTTAATGTTTCTTCCCGTTTCGTTTCGACAAATTGAAGTATGTGCACTGCTGAAGGCGACGTCTACAGTACTGTACTCGCTGTACTCACTGTTAAAATGTGTGTAGAATTTATGTCACATGCCAATCAGTACGAAAATAGAGGTGGTTATCGGCAGTTGTCATAAACATATGCACGTATGTAAGTAAGAAATTGTCAGAGCAAATACAAAATATTTAAAAAACAAACTAGTAATTATGAATGCGAACGGTGTAAGTAATTTCCCAAATCTATTTTTATTAGAATAAGTCTTAATCTATGTATTTTCACACACATATAACATAATAGGTGCAAATAAATGCTTCCAATTATACAGAAGTATCAAAATGAATGCCTATTAACTAATTCTTCAATAAAAAGTAAAATTATAAGTGGTGAATTCAAGATTCACTCATACAATTGAAGCGGGCTAGTAATTTGGTCCTGTATTGGACGTTGCAAACTGCCTCGGCGAGCTTCTCTCTTTACGGTTCCACCAAGACCATCGCTAGGACCTTTTCCATGGCTTGTGGCAAAAAAATGTCATTCGGCTGGAAACCCAAAATCATCTTCATGATGACATAAATTAAGAAAAATTTTTTTATTCTTAAATTGAGCGGCTGAGCCATTCGAAAAATAAGAAATTTTTCTTGGTGTTGAACAAAACTTATTTTGTAGAAACATTATCATATGGCGATGGAACAAGTGTACTGCAACTGTGTTGTGGATAAGACAATTAGATATAACTATGTAATTGGTGTGCTCTAAGTGGCCATTACATTTGTAATATATAGAAATCGGATATAAAGTAGCTTGGCTGTTGTTCCAATGAAAACCTTGTGAACAGTCCTGAACAAAAAACGATGCATTTTCCGAAAAATCACATATTGCAATGTACTCATGTTCTCCAAGCAATACTTTTTTTGCATTCAAAAAATCAGCTTGTTCCTTGCGATGAACGAGTGAGGCAAAAGTGTCAATAATTTTTCGCAAAGTGAATCCAGAAAATCGTCGGCTTGAAATTGTGTCAACTTGTATAGCGTATTTACTAACATAACAATGTATGTATGTACATGTGTCTGTTGCTGTTGTTGAACGGAGAAATAAAGTGAAGAATGAATAATACAAAAAAAATAGTATTAAAATTGTTCAAACAATTTCACATCATTGTCTATATCTCAGGAACTAATAAGAGCACACTCACAAAATGCGTAAGAGACTATTAGGATCAACATATATTTTTTTCAGAGTTTTAAAAATTTCACTTTTTGAGATATAGCTTCCTAAACTATAAATGGTGTGACACTGACCTTTGACCTTTCGCAAAAAAAAAATATAAATGTAGTTTTAAAGCTATTTGCAATATCTATTAAATGAGACCAATTTCGATCATGTGCGTTAAAAAGTTTTGAAGATATCACCAATATTGCCAGACCACTTACGCGGTTTTTAATGAATTCTCTAGTTTTTGAAGCACCACATTTCCGGAACCACAAAAGCGAGATACCTAAAATATTTCAATTTATATTAGTTTAGTACTGTAAAACATTCGTGATAATTTTTGTACAATTCTAAGAGCGTAAGGTCAAAAATTGCGTTTTTTTTTTGATTTAAAATGGAATTACCCTTTAATTTTATATTTTTTATTGTCCAAATGTTTTTATGAATTTTGTATTTTATTTTTAATTGTTTGTTTTTTGTTTTTTTGATTGTCTTTATGATTTATGTAATTTGAATACTTTTTATGTTTTATGTAGATATGTACATGTGAATGTTATTTTTAAAACCTAATAAAATTACAAAATTATAGAAACATGCCTACATATTAATTTATATATACTGTAAATAAAATCAAATTCAACTGCAAACCACAAAAACACAATACGCAAACAAAGACAATTTTCATTTGAAATGACAATGATTACAGTACTGTAGTGTACAGTGAACTACTGAAGTTTTGTTTTGTTAGTCAGTGCTTGAAAATACACACTTCTCCCACATCTTGATACTCATTTGTTTTGATAACGGCTCGGCAGTGAATTCTCTTTTCACTCTTTGCTTTGTTTTGCAAATACTGAGATAACTACAGTATGTATTTGTTTTACAAGTGAATGGCTTGATTTCTTATTCAAGCCATTCATTGCAGAGGTTTGTTGCATACAAATGCAACCCCAAAAACAACTGCAACCATGCGCGAATGTAAGAGGAAAACAGAACATGGAGGAAAATGCCTTCTGCTCTTGTTGTTGGAATAATTGAGGTTGAGTTGGTACTGAATGA
Source organism: Phaonia tiefii (assembly GCA_963931995.1). Lineage (NCBI taxonomy): Eukaryota > Metazoa > Arthropoda > Insecta > Diptera > Muscidae > Phaonia > Phaonia tiefii. Next base: position 165,086,793 of record OZ008369.1, read on the forward strand.
TTTTCGATCGATACCAATTCGCATCGCATGTAAATTGCATATAAAGTTGTTATATATTTACACAGCAAAAATAACAATAGGTAATAGTGCCTAGTTTGAATTTGGTTATTTTTTTTTGTATGAGGGCAATAAAAAGAGGCAACATTGCCAAAATCGAAAGTGCAAAACACACTACTAACTATACAGAACAAATTTCTCCTTGGTTAGTTTAGGTAAATATTTTTTGTATAAAACTAAAAAACTTCGATTTATTACTTATGCTATTAGGCAATCCTCATTCATACTGGCTTGGTAAAATTTTCATTTGAAAATAGGTGACTTTATTCAAAATTTATTTGGCTTCAAAATGCCAGAATACATAATCATTCTGAAAAACAATACAATTGGGAATACGTAAATTTCCTTTATTGAAAACAAAAGTAACTAATAATTTTACCTCGTCCAGTATGGCGGGGACAAGCCTTATACCCGTGAAACAACAGGTTAGCTGAACAACATTTACGAGTATAAAATAGGAGCCTAAACAAGATGAGAACGTCGGTGGTGGTTATATCTTTTTGGGGAATCACCCCAACAGCAGTAGTACCACATCGTTACATAACGTTTTGAAAAAGTTTGAAAGGCATACAATAACAACAAAGAAAGATGTTAAATAGTTTGCTGGACAGCAACCAATTGACGCAGTATTTGGGGTTTTACAAAAAGATTTACACAAAACACTGGGTCTGTTCGGAAATGCATCAACTGGTGCAGATTCATTTGCAAAATTATCAGATGATGCATTTACAAACGTGCTGCGCATCAAATGTTGATGCGACCCGACGCTGTTGTTTTTGAATCTGCACCAGAAGAAAAAATTCTTAAGTCACACAAATAGCTTTTTAATAAACAAACAATACTATGCGCAAAACGGTTATTGTGTCGAGTAAAATGGTCAAAAGTTGAACATTTTTTAAAACTTCTCGACTCGATACATCGATTTAATGTTTTCGTCCAATTTTGTGGTGTTATTGGATTGAAGGGGCAAAATTGAAGAAAAAAAAACCAAATTCGAGTCAAATAGAGGTAGACGAAATATAAAAATTAAAATATTGGTTAGCCGGACCCAAAAAAACGGGTCTACCGAAGGAGCACGTAGGAACAAGCATTTGCGGGTATTTAAACGAAAGCTATTCGTGTCATGAGTTCAACGGTATCTTTACTTTTAATGTGTGACATCGGTGGGTCAAGATAACCGAATTTGCAACAATATTACGGTGGGTCTTGAGAATCGGGAAACGCAATGCATTAAGTGTGGCTACTCATATTAAAGGAATTGCTGAAGTACCCATGGGGCCCGCGGCATATTATCTTTTGTATATTGCGTATTCGAGTAATTGCTAGTGACAAAATATTATCTAATCCACAAATTAATTATATGTTGCGTAGTTGGGGATTTATTGTGACTACCAGCCAGTTGTGTGGTAGGCGCGGAATTAATTTAATTCGGTTGTGGCTTTCGGGAGATATCATGCTTTCTATTTTTAAATTTATGTTGAATTTTTCATTAAGAGCGGTTGTGATTTACGGCAGACTAAATGTTGCCTAATACCAAATTTCATGGAAGTTGGTAGTATCTTATGGAATCCCACTGTAAGTTTGCCGAGCTACTAGACTGGAACTACTTCTATTGATTTATATTTAATTTATTTACAACAAAACACGAAATTTACAATTAAGAACGTCTGTATAAATACAAAAGAACGCAACCGAAAAAGATCAAAATTAAGTTTTTTATACACGCTGAAAAATCTGTCGGGTTTCGTTGTTTGGATGGAAATATAACATGTGTTTTGAGCCTGTCGCAAATATAATATACTTGTGCCCAAACGCATTGTGTTTACTATTCAATATTACATGTTTGAGACACAATGATTAATATGTTATATCATATGTGTTTGTGACCCAAATATGTCTATGTTTGTGATACAAATACAGCCGTGTTTGTTGCACTGTTCATGCTCTCTCGAGAACAAGAAAATAAAAGAGGGGCAAACTTGTAAGTTTGTATCCTCATTTTTCTCTCAGTGAGTGATTCATAAATATTCCTGAATGTGAGTGTAAATTGCAAATGAAGTATTCAGTCGTCAATGGTTCATCGGACAGATAATATAAAAAGCGCTTGATCAGTGAAAAAAGAATAATCAAACGCTCGGACGGTTAAATGGTTTGTGATGTTGCTTGGGTGTTTGTGTTTCGCATATATTTATGTGTGCTAACAAAGTGATAGACGATTTTGCAGAATGAAACTGGAGAGGGCAACAACATGAATCCCGTTTTCTGCCCAATCCTTTATGGAAAAAATCGGAGTGGTGGACCATTTGTGAAATATAATAAACAAAAAAACAAGTAATTATTGCACGATTGTCTTGCATGAACTAGAGTATATTGTTCGTGTACCAACGTATAGTGATAATCAAGGCATAGTTGACACCTTCTGAGACCTTCGTGTACCAACTCATAGTGATAACCAAGGCATAGTTGAAACCTTCTGAAAACAAAAACGAGAGAGACAACAAAGAAAGGAGAAGCAAAAGAGTAGCAGATTCTCATTTCATTTAAAAAGTAATCCATTCAATGCAAGTAAATGTAAAAAGGGTTATTTTAAATATTTTAATTTTTTGTATTAAATATTTATAAATATCGATATATATTGATAATATTAATTATAATAAATAAAGAAAGAACGAATAATTCGTTTCTAAATATTATTATGTTTGGGAGAAAATACGCATATGTTTCCACGTAAAACATCCTACATATTTGTCAGTAAACATGCTCATCTATATATTTAAATACACCTGAGTTTGGGACTTGCAAACATATAAATGTTTGAAGTGTGTTCCAAACCTATACATGGTTCTTGCAGAATATGTTTGGGAGAATATGTTACAGAGGCCTTTTTTCAGCGTCTAGATAATGATACATGTCTTCAAAATAGATGCCTCCACAAATTTGTAAACGCCTTGATATAAAATAAAGTTTTTTATGCAAAACAATGGAATGTAATCAAGTTCATGTGCATTTATGCTAACGATAGAAATGTTGTATTTTAAAATCCTAATTAATGAAATGAAATTAAACTTCGTTTAGATTTTAAATCAATTATTTTGAATATTGTAATTTTTGTGGTTAATCTTATTTTGTATTTCAAATTTTGGAAATTACAAATAAAAAAGAAGGTTTACGTTTTCATGAACTTTTAATTTTCAAGCATTGTTTCAATACCGGCTTGAAACATCTTAAAATATTTTGTGGTATATTTTATCCTTTGAGGGAGTAGAAAAACAACAAAAACTAGAACAAAACATTTTAATTTAAAACTTCAAAAATATTTAAATATTTCATTTGAAATATTTAAGAATTTGAAATGCGTTTTGTGAAATTTGAACGTTTAATTGGTTTTAATTGTAATTTGGAAATCGTCAATCAAAAATTTTAAAGATATTATGAACAACAATTGAAATTCAATCACATCAATTGAATTTAGAATATATCAATTAAAGGTCAGCAATTGTTATCTTAAATTTCAAATGTCTTAAAATTCTATTGATTCAAATAATGTCTTTTAAGGGTTTTCCAGTTTGAGTGATATGATTTCTTTAAAAAAAACACGCTCATTGTTAAGGAAATTCAAATGGTTTTTAATTAATACAATTGACACAATTAAGTTGTGAATAAATCGTCTTTCAAATGGCTCCCACGTCTTCTTTTACAGGAACGAATTCAATGAACCCAATTTTCGAGCACTTTCTCCACTAAATTAAGTCGTATGTCATGAATAGCACGTTCAAGATTGACTTGTAAAGCTTGAAGAGAGTCTGGTTTATTGCTAAAGACCAATGGCTTCAAATAACCCCACAAGAAATTGTTTAATGGTGTTAAATCACAACTTCTTGTAGGCCATTCAATGACACAATTTCTTGAAATAATCGAATCTCCAAACTTTTCTCGCAATAATTCGGTTGTTGCACGTGCTGTGTGGCACGTAGCCCCGTCTTGTTGGAACATGATATTGTCAAGATCAACTTCTTCCAAATTTTTCCATAAAAAGTTTGGTACCATCGATCTACGCCGCTCTCCATTGACAGTAACGGTGTTACCAGCTCCATTACGAAAGAAGTACGGACCGATGATTCCACCAGAACAAAAACCACACCAAACTCTCAATTTAGGTGAATAGAATGGTTGTTCATGAATAACTTATGCATTTTCTTCGCACCAGAATCGACAGTTTTATTTATTTACCGCACCACTCAGATGAAAGTGAACCTCATCTAAGAAGATGATTTTGTTAAAAAAAACGTTATTGGTTTCAAGTTGTTACAAGACAAACTCAGCAAATTCATGACGTTTGCGGTAGTCCAATGGCTTCTGTTCTTGAGTGATAACAATTCTATACGAATGCAAGCCCAAATCCTTTCTCAAAACCCGCCAGGTTGTGGTTTGAGACAGTCCCAACTGTTGACAACGTCTTGGAATCGATAAACTGCGGTCTTCAGCAACACTTACCTGAACGGCAGCAATATTTTCATTACTTCCAGAGGTTCTTTGTCTCATTGGCACCTGAACATTGTGTAAAGAAAACGTACGCTCGTAATTTGCAAAAGTTCGACGAATAGCGAGGCCTTTCGCAGAAGTGTATGCACATTAGACCGTTTATAGCAAACGAGGCAGAATCTGAAAGTTGCTGCGATCCTTGATTTCCGGGCCGAAAAAGTTTCCATTTGGCCTACAATAAAAAATTTGGTGCCGATCGGATAACGCTGAGGTCTGCCCAAAGTTCATTGACAAATTAAAACACACTTTATATGGTGGAATATGGGGATTTTAATCAAAATACGTATGTTTTAACAACTAAACATATTTTTTATCATAACTAGACTTAACATCGATTTTAAATACAGTTTATATTCTAACAAGCCATAAATTATCAAAATCGTTATAGAAACAAAAAAAAAACATCAATTGAAGGGGTCAGAAGCAAAGGGATGCAAGTGCATTTTTTACTCAAATAGAGTTAACAAGGATTTTCTTGTGTATTTGTGTGTGTAGCAGAAGTTATTTTTTTAGCTCGTTAGATAAAAATATATCTCAAGAATTCTCAAATTAAAGAAGTAATAATACAGATGGGATATTTATGTTGCAATTTAACTTTAAACTTTTTTCACCCAAATTTTATCAAAAGTCACTTGCATCCCTTTGCTTCTAACCCCCCTCAGTTAGTGTTCGAACTCACGGGCAATATGTTAATACCGTTTTGTTACACGGTACCTGTTCGATTTCTATGAACACATTAGTAAATGAAAATATAAACAAGAATAGTATTGTGCTGAAGGCCCTTTTGCTAATGCACTTTCTTTTTTCTTACATCTGCTTTAATATTAGATGTAATATTGTGAAAATATTATTTTAATATTTAGCTCACTGAGATAATTGTTTATGTTTTGTCATAAACAGAGCGACGATAAAGAGTATTGAATAGTATCATGGTAGAAACTAAAGGCCTGCACAAGTGCGCTTGAAACGGTTTCAAGCGCATTTGTTTTTTTTTTAAACATGGGATTGTTTTGATTCTGCACAGAAAAAAATATTCCCGAATTAATTTCAATTACTGATTTGCTTGAAAACAGAGATAAAATTCAATTATTTCATTATTTGACTCAATCATTTGAATACTTGGTTCAACAATTTTACATTTTATAAAGCGAAGAAGATCAATTAAAATTTCACTGGAATCAAGTACTTGTGTACTTGAAATTACAACATTCTTTATATGTTATTTGAGGTTTTTTTGTTCGATTTTTAAGGCGAATTTTTGTTGTTGTCAGGGAGAACAAGTGGAAGATGCGCATCACCAAAAATCCGTTACAAGCGGTGTTTTGTTATTGCAATCGGCACTCGTCAACACAATGACAGCAACAAAACATGTGCTACAAAATTATTGCGAAATCAAAACACATCTTTGAGAATTTACAAATAAATGTTCAAACGAAAAAAAGACATACGGAAATTAATTATAAAAATAAAACATACTTCATAAGTAAAAAGTATAATTGAATTTTTTTAATTTTTATTTTTGAATCCGTGTAAATGATTTTCTTAATTATTATTTAATCAAACTGAAATTAATTATAAAAATAAAATGTTCAAAAAATATGAGATGTTGGTTTTTCTTATTTTGGGTGTTAATGTTAATCATTAAAAATTACCGATTTCGATTGAAAGCGAACACCGACTTTTGATTACCAGAATACTCAAGTTGAGTACGCTAGTAATCAAAACATTATATAATTTCGATTAAACGCTCACACAACTTGATTACGCGCGTAATCAAAACATTATGTAATTTTGATTAAGCACTCACTCAACTTGATTACACGCGTAATTGAAATTTTCCATAAAAAATTGATTAAAGTCATGCTTAACTCAATTACTAATTTAATCAACAATATTAAGAAATTTTGATTAAATCTGTGCTCAAATAAATATCTGCTTTAATTGAAAACTTTTCAATTACGATCTTACAATTCGAGTAATTGAATTTACAAAAATCGTCATTGGCGGAAATCCAAGTATAAAAATAATTGAATTGACAAATATCGTAATTGATTTGAGCATTCGCTTTTTTCTGTGTGCGAACGAGACATGTGCACGACAACGGCGCTGTTTTACAAAAACAATAAAACAAAAGCCAGAGAGCGAAAGAGTGTGAGTTTTGATCAAAGCAGTGTTTTATAAAACTGATGCTCTTGAATTTGTTATGCTCAACAGTAAATGATTCAAAACAAAATTTATAATTCCGAAAGCCTTTTGCATTAAAACAACAAAGTGAATTTTTTTAACATTATTGATTTTATTTTTGTTTTCTTATGTTGTAAGATGTGTAGTTATTAAGTTAAAGAAATTAAGTAAAGAAAATTGAATTCAGTAATTAAGTAATATATTACAACATAAATTTAAATCAGTAATTAAGTAAAATAAATAAAGTTAGACTAATTAAGTAAAATAAACAAAGTTAGGCTAATTCAGTAATTAAGTAAATAAATAATAATATCAATGATATAAAGTTATTCTTTATTTTCTAAGGTAATTTCAATATCTTTTATATTTAAATTAGAATGAAGAAACATTATTTCATTCGTTAAGGTATCGTTAAAACCAATTGCAGAACGTTTTTCTGATAGTAAACTGCCAGCTACTGAAAATGCCCATTCAGAGGCTGCGCTTGTTGCTGGAACCGCTAATACTCTACAGCAGCGATAGTCAACCTGGTCCCTACCGCCCACTAGTGGGCGATACGGACTTTTTGGTGGGCGGTAGGATTTTCCTAAGTATATAATATATCTTAACTATCTTATTGCTTTTAGTTTTATTTAAAAGACAACGTGCTGTAAATGTAGAAGCTTACAACGCAAATTCATTTTTTTACTATTTACACACACAGACGATGTATTGAGTAGATAGGTTATTTGAAGTTGTTTCTTGTATTTGTACCACAACAAAATGGCAGAGGGACGCCTTTAATGGTAAATCACATACAAACTCTACCTCCATCTAGATTTTTTATTGACACATCCAATATCATAGTTGCCAGATCACCAAAAGCATAAATTTGTTTTCTTTACTTTTTCCATTGCCACTGTGGCAATACTTTTTAGCACAACACTGTTGCAAACGAAATTGACAACTGTTGTCACTCCTCCTCCAACGTTTTGTTGGGATTTCCCCTTTTTTTTGAATGGTCCATTTAGTGTTGCGAATGTGTCACAGTCGGTCATTTCATTTACAGAAGCATTTTAAAAAACATTACAAAATGTCCCAGAAAAAGAAATACGCTCGTGGTTATTCACCGGAATATTTCAAGTTTGGTTTCATTGAAAGCATCGTAAATAAACAAAACCCAATGTGTTTAATATGTAATAAAACACTATCAAATGAGGCAATGAAGCCAAGTAGATTGCGAGAACACCTGTCTACAAAACATCCAAATGATGAGAACAAGCCGATGGAATATTTTCAAGAATTGCATAAAAAATTGCTAGATCGGCCAACAATCGTTGCATCATTTAAAAAACAAAGTGCAGCGAATGAAGATGGTTTACTAGCCTCTTATCGCATATCGCAATTAATTGCAAAAAGTGGTAAAAGTTATAATATTGGAGAAACATTAATAATACCGTCGATAAAAGAATTCATCACCACTGTCATGCATCAAAATTTACCTCAAGCTTTAAAAACAATGCCATTAAGCGATACAACAGTGAAGCGAAGAATTGAAGATATGGCAGTAAACGTGGAAAATAAACTGATTAGTATTCTCCAACAATGTCAATTTTCCATGCAATTGGATGAGTCTACCATTGCAGACAATAACTCTCTATTGATGTCCTATGTACGTTATTTGGATGAAAACAACACGTTACAAGAAGAAATGCTATTCGCAATAAACCTTACTACAGATACAACTGGATTATCCATATTTACTACTGTGAAATCATATCTTACCAAAAATAATATTCCTTTGCATAATATTGTTGCTTGCGCTACCGATGGAGCACCAGCAATGGTAGGTCGCTATCGTGGATTTGTTGCTTTTTTGCAGGCTGAAGTACCAAATGTTTTATGTATCCATTGTGTAGTGTACAGACAACATCTTGTTGCAAAAAATTTAGGTGAAAGTCTCCATTCGTCATTAAATATAGTAGTTCGAGCTATAAATAAAATTAAATCTAATGCCAAAAATGATAGAATGTTTCGGCTGCTATGTCAAGATAATAATGAAGAATATATAAGACTTCTTTTGCACACAGAAGTACGATGGCTGTCAAAAGGTGCGTGTTTAAATCGTTTTGTTGCATTATATAGCACTATTATACAATTTTTTGAAAGGAGCTCTGAAACCACTCTCTGCCAACAATTAGCAGTTGTTAAAAAGGATGCCTTTTATTTGGCAGATATTTTCAAAAGATTTAATGACGTTAATTTACAACTCCAAGGCACAAATAAAACTCTAATAAGCTGCCAAAGTATTGTGTCATTATTTATTGACAAACTGGAACTTTTCCGTCATAATCTGTTAAATGGAGAGCTTTGTCAGTTTCCAGAATTATCATCTATAAAAGATGAAGTAACTCCAAAGGATATTGATAAGTTTTGCAGCCACCTTAGTGAACTTAAGTCTGACATGAAAAAACGATTTGAAGACATTTTGAACTTGAAGGTGTACCAATGGATGAAAAATCCATTTACAGCTAATGCTAAGGAAGCTGATACAAAGTATCAAGAAGAACTATTAGAAATAAAATATGATGAAGATTGTAAACAGAGTTTCGAAAATGGCGGATATGAAAAGTTGTGGCAACATAAAAAAATACCTCTTTTATATCCAAATATGTGGAAAGAGGAATTCAAATTATTAATACCTTTTCCTACCTCATATTTAGTCGAATCAGGATTTAGTGCTGTTAACCACATCATGAACAAAGAAAGAAACCGCCTTAATATTTCTGAAAGAGGAGACCTTCGCTTGTTTTTGACGAAAATAGAACCAGATATTAAATATTTAATTTCGCAGCATCAGCCTCAGGGATCCCATTAAATACTCAATATTTCACTATACTTAATTAAAATTACTTAATAAAATGTAAAAACCTTATAAATAAAAGCAGCACTGTGGATTAGGTGGGCGGTAAGAATATTTTTCTATCACTCGAGGTGAAAAAGTGGGCGGTAAGTAAAAAAAGGTTGACTACCCCTGCTCTACAGCTTACTTTATTTAACAACGGTAATTCAATTTTGCGACTTTCCCACCATTGAATCACTTCGAAGTCATCGAAAAAACTAATGTGTAAATTTGAATACGTTTGCATTTCTTTGCTGATTTGATTTGCGGAAGTAACTATTGCAGATTGCTGCGCGAAACCTTCCAAGAGCTCAGTATGAAGGGTTGATACCCTATTGGTCTCCTCTCGAGCTATATTGCTAGAGTCTTCAGCAACATAACTTTGCATTAAATCAATACATTTCTGTTTTATATTGTTCTTCTCAGTTTCACTGAAATGTATTAATTTGTTTGTTGGAGGAAATAGGAAAATTGCCAGCCTATGAAATATTGACAGATTTTGAATGACTATTGAATCTAAATAATTGTTCAAAGTTTCTTTAAGCTTTTTTATGATAAAAAAAATCTTCTGTTAAAAGGGAGCATTTATTTTTATGTATAAAAATGTTAAGTGAATAGTGGGGTAAGTTTCTCCTTCTAGTTTTTTGAATGTTTCTTCGAAAGGTTCCAAAACTTTAATTATCTCATTGATTAAATTTATATTTATTTGGTTAATTCTGTTAAGCTGATTTTTTTCCTGAAGAACTTGAGTTATTTCTCCCCAGTTTTTAAAAATAGATGTAAATACATAAAAAATTGTGTTCCACCGTGTTGGAGAAAAACTTTTTATTGTGGATTGGAGTCTTGCATTCAGGCCTGAAACTTTGAAGTATTTAACTAGCTTTGTGCTAATGCTACACAATTCAGCTACACCATCAACTTCTTGCAACGATTTTTGCATAGTGTTGTGTAGTAAATGGTTAACACAATTTATATGGCTTTTATCGCGAAACGCAGCAAGCATATTTCTCCCCCTATCGGTAACCATTATTACATTGTCATTAAATTCACAATTGAACTCTTGCAATAAATTGGAAACTTTCACTGCTATACGGTCATGTGTACATCTTTCCCCTCCCATACTCCGCATACCCAAAAGGCTGCAAAATAGTTTTCCATTTAAAATATAATGAATTGTCACCGCTAAATAATTATTCCTTAAATAATTGTTCGTCCAAATATCAGCCGTTAGTCCAAACCCAATGTTTTTAATTAAGTCTAATTCACATTTAATTGTTTCAAAATGTGTCCGATAAACATTTTCTATGTTGCGAGATATTGTTGTTGGGTGAGGTAGTAAGTAGCTTTTGTATATCGACGTTTTTCCCGTATTTTGCTCCAACCGAAACTAAAAACTCTGCAACTGTCATTAAGCCCGCGTCTTGAAGAATAAGAAATGGTCTGCAATTTTGCAAAATCCACTCGGGAAAAAGTACCGTTCCTTGTTTTTTTTGTTTCCGCTTCTACATCAATCTTATGGGTTTCTTCACATTCGGTAACCGATCTAACATAACATTTGTGTCTTACCAAATTGGAGGTGCTTTTTATATTCAATTTGTAAATATTCAAGCATTTACGGCAAGCCACTAGGTGTGGAATTTCAAGGCCAGCACTATCCTCAATTTTTCCAATAATATTCCACACTTTGCTTCTTCCTCTTTTTTTTGTTAGTTTGAGTTCCCCGTTCCTTATTTTAGATTTTAGTGTTTCATAGCTGAACTGTGATACTGTGTTTTCGCTTATGCTCGACAATTCCGTCCCAATAGTTTCTGTAGTAGATTCCTAAATAAAAAATTAAAACTATCACTTTATATTTACGAAATAAAAGTATTTTATTAATAATATTTTATAAGCAGATTTAATACTTACGTCCTCCATCTTATATTGTATTAATTTTTTTTGCAACCCTTCACTTTTGTGTAAATTTTTGTGCTTTCTACTTTCTAATCTCTTACTTTAACACTTGACGGTCAAAATTGATTTGATTTTATTTAATTTTGCTTCTCCCCCACTTACCAAAAACCCCAGTGATAGTCACTCTACTCCAGAAAAATAAGAAAAGGCAACAAAACATTCGAATGATTTACTACATTTATTTGCATATCAGGAGTTTGTTATTGTTTTGGTTTTGAGAGAAGAGAGCTTAAGAGAGCTTGTGGGGAGTTTGGGTTGAAAAAACAAAACATGAACAACGCACGTTTTGTTGCTCTTTGCGTTAGTGTAAAACTGTTATTTTTGTAGCGAATCTCTTGCAAACATTGCTCAATTGTGCAGATGTATAGTAGAAACAAATGGTAGAAGCACTAGCCCGACTGATTTCAACTTTTTTCTGGAGTAAGTTTTTCTCTTATGTCAATGTTTGTTTACTTTTGTTTTTTTATACACCCACCGTTCGCCTAAAATTTGCTCTTTTTGAAATGTTTTCTCGGTAAAAATTACATAGAAAAGGTTTAATTTTCATACTTAAACACCTTCAAAATATAAAATAAAACACACGCATTATGTAAATGGCACTTTTTCCAATTTTGTATATATGTATTTTCATTATTTTTCAACCAGCTGAGTTGACACACTACAGGGACTGAGCAAACACAAAATGCCTATTGTTTTTGGTTTGTTGTATTTGTTGTCGTACTGCATCTACCATTATATTTCTATCATGAATAGTATAGAGAATTTATTGCACTCTTTTTCCGCTCTCATGTAGAGAGTCTGAGTAAAAGAGCATATTTCAATTCAAATGCACCATTTCGAAAACAATACAAAAGCATAAATGTTTCAAAATGCATAAATTTTTCTATTCTATATTATACTATTCAATACTCTTTGGCTACGACGTCCTGTCAATACCATCATACTTATTTTCATGCAGAGACAATTGTTGTACAACAACCACGTATGTGATGCTAACGCTGCGTGTTGTTTGCATGTGTTCACTTTGATAGATTGGTTTCGTATGATACGAAATCGCTCAAATTAATGTACAGCAATAGTTTTGGGTCGGAGAATTTTAGATCACCATCCAATTTTACGATTGGTTCTGTTGATTGCAGGCGCCTAAGCATGTTTCGTTTCTTTTTGTGTGAAACATCCGAATCGAATAACGCTATACCCATTGTTTCTGGTGCCAAATACCACAAATGGCTTTTCCATTTTCGTAAAACCGCTTCTGAGAAATACATATATCGCGTAGTACATTCAATTCTCATTGTGAACTGCTGCCGGAAGGGGTATATTTTCAAGGTGTACATGCCTTTTCCCATGAACCTTGCGTGGGATGTTGGACCAGGTGTTCGAAAGCATCCGCCGACTTTACCAAGGAAAGTTTCTGTATTTCCAATTTTTTAACGTACAATTGGATCTTCGAGTCCGCTTTTACACGATTTGTGGTCGATATTTTCCCAAGTGGCAGCAAAACGATTAAATATAGGTACTACAGGCCCACTTGTTACGGAATGTTTGACTTCAAAGGCGTGTTTCAATATGATTTCCAAAATGTAAAGGCGACATGCGAACTTGATTAATTTCCTATCGATTTTGTGCTACAACAAAATGCATGCGCCAGTGTTTCGTCCTGTACTTGATGAAGTGGTATCGAAACCTATCGCGGAAACTTTATAAAAAATATCCCTTCCGATTAGTGCATTATGAACGACCTTAACCATATTTTCTCCTATGCCAGCAAAGTCTTTGGGAGCGCCCAAAAATTTTGATGTCCCTTGATAACTGGCGAGAATTGCGATTCGATCAATTTTGCTTCTGCCGAACAGGTCCTGCAACAGTTTTCCGTTCCAGTGAATATCCAATGACCTTACGCTATTGATATACGTATTAAAAATAAAATAGAAATCGGTGAAGAATAGCATTATTCGTACAACTGCAAATAAATAAATGGTTTCCCGTTACATCCCATGAAGGGGTTAGGGAGAGCTTCTCACAAACCAGTGAGCTGTCCGCGTTCTAGTTTTACACTCACTGACTGGGACCTACAATTTTACACCGGTTCCGATCGGTATTTAGAGAAGCTTTCCCATGGCTAAGTACTCGCTAGTTTCGCCGTCACTAAGCGAGGTGACCGCCGTCGAAATAAATTGAAGGTGGTCAGAGCGGGGATCGTTCTCGTGCACCAGAGCCGCGAACACTAGCATTGCACCACCGCTGGCCACATATCGTCAGTTGAGTACAATAAAGGTCCATACGCCATTGTCACTTTTTTAAACTATGATTAAAAACACAAGTTTGAAATGTCGCTCTTTCGCACGCTGTCTTCAGAATTTCGTTATCTCACTCCGTTGCTAAGATACTCAGTGTTTTATTAATTTAATTTATTATATATTATTTATATTTACATATTATTATGTATTATATATATATTATGTATTATATATTTAAACTCTTTAGATAAACAGTTATTCCGATTTAAAATTTTGGAACATTCTATGACGTAGTTTTTTTCATCTCTAAACTTAAATGCTGTTTTTCTCGAAACTAAGTTGAAAACACAAACAACAACGTCAGCCTTGAAATAAAGCGGAGAATTGTGCTTGCGAATAGATGTTATTTTGGGCTAAGCAAGCACTTTAGAGATAAAGCCCTCTCTCGAGTAACAAAAGTCCAGCTGTACCAGACTCTCATTCAACCTGTCTTGCTTTATGGCGCAGAATCCTGGGTCCTATCGCAAGCAGACGAAACATCTGTAGGAGTCTTCGAGAGAAAAATACTCCGAAAAATTTATGGCCCTATAGTGCACAACGGCGAGTATCGGCGACGCATGAATCATGAGCTGTATGAGCTTTATCCTGACATTGGCATAGTTAAGCGGATCAAGATAACGCGATGGCTAGGCCATGTCAGTAGAATGGATGAAGACGAACCAGCACGAAGGGTTTTCGAAACCGAACTCGAAGGAAGACGAAAAATAGGAAGACCAAGACTCCGCTGGAGGGATCAGTAGTGCGATTCACTATGCTTTTTTAACCACAACTGTTTCGTTTAAAAATTTTAACCACAAAATTAACCATTTTGGTATTCACTTACATTTTAAACGATATCTGCTGACGTTTAAAGTCAGCTGTTAGCTGTTTTAGCAAGACAAATTGTGGTTTATTAACACCAGCATTTTTGGTGGGGTGTAATCCGTTTAGAAAAGTGTTTATCGTTGTACACAATCGTTGAATATAATGGATTTGGAGTATTTAGCCTCCGTGTTATTTACCATAAAGTCAACCATTTGACTTAGCTGCTCGGCAGACGCGCGGCTTCTTTTGACAGAAGTACTAGCCATTCTATTTTAATATCTACAAGCGTTTACTAAATTAATATAATATTAAAAATGTATAATGTTTAATTACTTTGCACAAAACTATTTAAAATTTACACATCACAAGGTTTTTGTTTATTCTTCTTTGTTATTTTCTCCTATTTTGACATTTCTCTTGGCAGAGTTGCCACGTAATATCAATTTGAATACAGAGAAATATAAAACTATTTACCATGGTTAAAAATAAGTTAGCGAGTCATATAGTGGTTGGTGCAAACATAAGAATGTGTGGTTAAAGTTAACACCTGCTAAAGTGTTAAAACTTAGTGAATCGCACTACAGGTTGACGAATTACCTTTGCAATGAATTCAGTTTGAGCCTCCTCCGCTTCTCGCTTAAGATATTCTTTCATGACAGTTATTACATTATCTGCGCATGCTATCAAAACATGGACAGCATCTGAACATCTAACTTAGAAACAAAGGGAATGTGCAAAAGTTGATAAGTTACACAGTGCAACACGAAAAAAAATAACCATATACGGACACCACTACGTGATAAAAGACTAAAAAAAAAAAGACCCGTGTCTCCCAATTTTTCCCAAAGTCATGCACTTTTTTTTTTATGGGCCGCCAAACATTTGGGGCCTCGGTATCATTTTCGTAAAAATGTGATCATTTTCTCAGGCTCATATCTTGCAAACCGTTCAGAATTTCTCTCTGAGGCAAAGTTGTAGCTCTTGTCATAAAGAACAAAAATTGCGAACATATAAAATCAAAAAAACTTCACCTTCCATATCAAAATCGCAAAAAGCTTAAAAAAATTCGATTTTTTTTACCTTTTTTCCCGTGTTCAGGTCCATAGGTAGCAAACCGTTCAAAATTCAAGGAAACAATCAAGTACAAAAATTTACCTAAGATCTCAATAAACAAATTTCTAGAACATATAAACTTCCTAGAGATGATTCTTAACACTGTTTAGGTAGCACGCAAAAGTGAAAAATTTGCCGAAAATTTTTTAATTTCATTTTTTTACCTTTTTCTCCTGTTTAGGTCCATAGGTAGCAAAAAATGAAATATGCCTGGCCAGAACCATGTGTTTGTTCAAGGGTTAACACCGTTTAGGTAGCGCTTAGGTATCACGCGATCATGCACCGACAGCAGCAGCACAGGCAATGCAGTAAGCTCAGCACACGAAACAAATGACGCAGCACACAATATAAAAGCGACACGACGCTCACATCGAGGCATTACACAGCGCGACGTCAACGAGAGCTCAGCGGTGAAAGTTATAAAGTGAAAGTGAAAGTGCTACAGTATAATTCGCACACAACATTGGCAACTGACAATTTCAATATGCAGTGTGAAAATATTTATTTATTTTGCTACGTTTGCGGTCATCAAACCAGAAAAAAACATCTACAAGATTTCAGAAGGAAAATAATCTTTTAACTAGTGAATTCAAAAGAGCATATACATTGTTTTTCGACGAAGTGGACTTGACCGGTGAAAATTACACACCTAATACAGTGTGTCGCCAATGTTATAACAATCTCATGGCATGGTTCAGTGGAGGCAGAGGTACTATGAAGTATTGTAAGCCGGTAAACTGGATTAATCGCCCAGGTGATCATGATGCAACCAGTTGCTATGCATGCGTAAATTACACATGTCGTCTAAATCGACATTCTGAGAAGAACAAAATTTATAAAGCAACTGCAACAGCCACACTACCAGTGCTTGCACCTGAAAATTTTGTATCACCAAGGCCGCCAACTCCAGATCGTACTACAGAATTTACAGCAATGAGTACAGCAAGTGGTGTTACTTATGAAGATCCATTTGATACCGATTATGAGCCCCAACAGGGAAGAGATGGACCACAACTAATAACACAAATGGAAATGGATTTCATTTTGGCCATATTGGGATTATCGCAGCGACTTGCAATATTTTTGACAGCTTTTTTAAAGCAAAGAAAACTCACACATGCTAATGTTAACTCTACGGCGTACCGCAAACGACAAGCTGAATTTCAGATGCTCTACACTCTAAATGATGACAATTGGTTCGCTTACTGCAACGATATAAAAACTTTGGTGGTAAAAATGGGAATGAACTACATCGCTAGTGAGTGGAGATTATTTATTGATGGTTCTGCTTCAAGCTTGAAAGCAGTGTTGTTGCATGTGTCGAACCGAAAACCTTCCATTCCGCTAGCAATAGGTATCAACATGAAAGAAAGCTATGAAACATTGAAAGATATTGTTACGAATTTCCTTATTCGTCCTTTTTGCGTTGTTTTATTCCCAATAATAAAACAAGGTTCGTTTTAAATTACGATAATTACAACGGTATCACTTCCTTTTTATTTATTTATACAGTACAACAGTTTACTTTATTTATAACACGTTAACAAGTCTTGTATTTTACTATCAATTCGCGTTGCTTACTTTACGGGGTTTAATCACAAACTGAACTCTCCATTCCAAAGACCTCCGCTATTTATACCAACTCACCATACACAAATGAAGGTACATATATCTAGCGAATTCAAGAACCTTCTAGAAAATAGATGTTGTTGTTGTTGTTGTTTATCTTTGTAGAACATTCTTCTACACAGGAGAATTATCTTTACTGAGGTGAAGTCATGCTACTGATTTAGCGAGCTGGTACGTTGTTACAATGCATACTTTCAGGCGCAGCACTAACCGCCTGATGTTTACATATAAAACAAGGTTCGTTTTAAATTACGATAATTACAACGGTATCACTTCCTTTTTATTTATTTATACAGTACAACAGTTTACTTTATTTATAACACGTTAACAAGTCTTGTATTTTACCATCAATTCGCGTTGCTTACTTTACGGGGTTTAATCACAAACTGAACTCTCCATTCCAAAGACCTCCGCTATTTATACCAACTCACCATACACAAATGAAGGTACATATATCTAGCGAATTCAAGAACCTTCTAGAAAATAGATGTTGTTGTTGTTGTTGTTTATCTTTGTAGAACATTCTCCTACACAGGAGAATTATCTTTACTGAGGTGAAGTCATGCTACTGGTTTAGCGAGCTGGTACGTTGTTACAATGCATACTTTCAGGCGCAGCACTAACCGCCTGATGTTTACATACTGTTAGTAGAGTCATTAACAGTAAGCAAAAGCTTTTACTTATTCGTAACAATATAATGGAAAAAATCAAATATTACGAAAATAAATGGAAGATTTGCTGTGATTTGAAGGTCATCAACATTTTGCAAGGGATCATCGATAAGGGCAGCTTCCCAAAATTCTTTTGTTTTCTTTGTAATTGGGATTCACGCTCACCTCGTTTTAAATTACGATAATTACAACGGTATCACTTCCTTTTTATTTATTTATACAGTACAACAGTTTACTTTATTTATAACACGTTAACAAGTCTTGTATTTTACTATCAATTCGCGTTGCTTACTTTACGGGGTTTAATCACAAACTGAACTCTCCATTCCAAAGACCTCCGCTATTTATACCAACTCACCATACACAAATGAAGGTACATATATCTAGCGAATTCAAGAACCTTCTAGAAAATAGATGTTGTTGTTGTTTATCTTTGTAGAACATTCTCCTACACAGGAGAATTATCTTTACTGAGGTGAAGTCATGCTACTGGTTTAGCGAGCTGGTACGTTGTTACAATGCATACTTTCAGGCGCAGCACTAACCGCCTGATGTTTACATACTGTTAGTAGAGTCATTAACAGTAAGCAAAAGCTTTTACTTATTCGTAACAATATAATGGAAAAAATCAAATATTACGAAAATAAATGGAAGATTTGCTGTGATTTGAAGGTCATCAACATTTTGCAAGGGATCATCGATAAGGGCAGCTTCCCAAAATTCTTTTGTTTTCTTTGTAATTGGGATTCACGCTCACCTCTGAATCAATTCCAATGTAACTCGTGGAGGCCAAGAGGAAGTGTGGATGAACAAATACAACAACATAGACTGAAGAATGCACCTTTAATTGACAATACTCAAGACATCTTGCTGCCACCGCTCCACATAAAATTGGGAATTGTTAAAAAATTCATCGAAGTGGCCGTTGTAAATTGTCCAAACGCATTCGACTATTTGAAAAGCGTTTTCCCAAAGCGTAGCGATGACAAAATTAAAAAAGGAGTTGTAGTAAATTTAAAACGAATTTTTGTTCACCTAATTGTACTATTTACACTATGTTAATGTTTTCTTTTCTGTCTTTATTTTTTGTTTTCATTTAACAGGCGTACTTAGAAAGCTATTCAAGAGCAACTTTGATTCATCGCTTGATGAAAATCATTCAATGGCATGGATTTACCTTCAGCGTGTATGCACCAGAGTCTTGGGAGGGGATCGAGACGCGGAACCGGAAGCAAGAGAATGGGTGAAACAAATGCTGCATTATTTTGAGATAATCGGCGCATCGATGACATTAAAGCTGCATTTTCTTCATTTTCATTTTGACGATTTTATCAAACAACTCCCTACCGAATCCGATGAGCAAGGAGAACGGTTTCACCAAACCACAATGCCCATGGAAAAACGGTACAAAGGCAAAAACCTCGACGCATTGCTTGCAGAGGTATGTTGCTGGAGTCACAAGATCACCCTGTATGATGTTAATGAAGTATTTCAAGAAGAAATAGCTGATGATGGAGGCAGTCTGGAAGCAACGTGCCTGTGGACACCATAATTGCTGAATCAGAGTCCGATTCGGACGACGATTTGGATCCACAACTTAAGAGAGCGCGATTTGCAAGTCCAGGGCCATCAACATTATAAACATAATACGAATACTTTTTTTTAATATTTTTGTAATAGATAGCATAGTATCTCAATGTTGAAGTAAATAAAAAACAAATGAAATTAAAAAACGGTGTTAAGAATAATTCCCAGGAAGTTTATATGTTCCTTGAATTTTGAACGGTTTGCTACCTATGGACCTGAACACGGGAAAAAAGGTAAAAAAATCGAATTTTTTTAAGCTTTTTGCGATTTTGATATGGAAGGTGAAGTTTCGTTGATTTTATATGTTCGCTCGCAATTTTTGTTCTTTATGACAAGAGCTACAACTTTGCCTCAGAGAGTAAATCGAAATTCTGAACGGTTTGCAAGATATGAGCCTGAGAAAATGATCACATTTTTACGAAAATGATACCGAGGCCCCAAATCTTTGGCGGCCCATAAAAAAAAAAGTGCATGACTTTGGGAAAAATTGGGAGACACGGGTCTTTTTTTTTAGTCTTTTATCACGTAGTGGTGTCCGTATATGGTTATTTTGCCATGACTAAAAAAATTTCACACAGTGTTACTCAGCGTGGATGTGCAATGCCATGTCAGCTATAACATTCAATTGACGCAAAATTCAAATGAAAACTTTTTTGTTTTCTACCGATTTTGATCATTTACAGCTTGTTGAAATGGGAATTGTATGTATAAATGATTTCAAGTCCAGTTGTGCAAATAAAATTATAAAGTGTGTTTTAATTTTTCAATGAAATTTGGGCCTAATTTTTTAATGGAGGCTTGTCGGCCAAATGGCAACTTTTCGGCCCGGAAATCAGTACAAAAATAAAATAATAAATGGTCTGATGCACATTGAGATAGTACACTCTATTTAGGACAGGAATTATCAGGAAGAGTACGAGGCATAAGCTTAAGACGATGCAGTTGAAGAAAAAAAAGCTGAAGTTGAAAAATTTGTGTGGATGTGTATGCTAATAAAGACAAATACAAAGTTTGTTTATTTCTGATAGTTTTAGGTTTTGGTCACCTTTTTTGGTTTTCAAGATCTTTCGAAGAAGTATACACAATCAAATGAGAAAGGCCACAACAGCGTTTTGTCGTCGCGCGTTTTTGGCGCTTTCAACTGCTGCCTGTCGTAGAAAACTCAGACATTGAGTTTCTACAACGCTCGCGTTTTTTAGAACTCTCTCATGGTGTGTGTGTTTGTTTTGTTAGTGACGCTATAGCTATAAACACATACTATTTTGTCGGTAGGATAGGAATTTTTTGTATCATTTTGATTTAGGTGGGTGTTACTCGTCATATGAATCATATTACCCCAGAAGCGTTTACGACGCCCAGCCAGCAAAACGCCAGTGTGATCCGAGCCTTAGTAAATTTTCTTTAAGAAAAATAACTTAGAAGATGCTGCTCTAAAAGTAAGGTTTATCTGGCAATACTTTTATAATCTTGTATACTCGTATAAGGAAATACAAGTTATAATAAAAAGAATTTGCATCCGCTAATAGTTTTGATTATACTAACTTATTTTTTCAAATATTAAATATTTTGCTTGGTATTAAAAATAATAGATAGGATATATCGGGTGCTGCCAAGTTGACTATGCCTAACAGCTCTGCGTATTGTTCGTTACAGGCTAACTTGACCTATACAAGTTCTGAAAAAACGACTCCTAATGTGTGATTTGGGACATTACTCATCGAGTGGAATGCCGTCAAAGAAATCAAGTGAATCGCCTCGTTGCTCTGTTGTCTCTCTTACTCTCTTCGTTGAATATTTCAATACACGAGCAGGGTTTTGATGATGGTATAGTATCTAACTATTACGTAAAGTATGTAAAAAGTATGAAATAATTAAGTTATGACGCGAGAGAGAAATGCGTTTGAGTGAATCGCGTCGATTTTTTTGATTCTCTTCTACGAGGGTTGCCAAATTGCGCAGTTATTTTGCCATCTACCTGTACATTCTCATTGCTCTCTATCGCGCCGACAGCACCACGAAGAGTGTGAAATGAAACATCGAATGACAAGAATGGTTGACATTGTGTTGTTTCTTTTTGCATTTTTTTTTTTTAAATATATAAAAGTCGAAACCAAAATATTTATAAGAAAATGTGAGAAAAATTTTTGAAATGAAAATTTTCACCAATATAAAACTTTTTTTGTAAATCAATATAAAATGTGAGAACAAATGCACTCTAACCACATAAGCCCAATTTTTTTGACTTTTTAGGGTCGTAGGTTTGCCCCTGGAGTGTAAAAATGTTAAAAGTTCCAGGTAACGTATAGTTTTCAAGATACGAGCCTTCAACTATTTGATATACAGTTTGAAGTATTTTGGTATATCTCTACATATATAAAAATTACGTGTATGTTCGTGATCGCTAAACTCAAAAACTACTGGACCGATTTTGACCAAATTTTATATGCATGCTCTATGGGCCGTGAGTAGTGTTTCTGTGTAGCTTGAAGTTCGTCCGACAGATGGCGCAATATTTAGTTTTTTTGTGTTTTTGCACCGTGATGAAATAGATGGCGCCCACGTCGAGATGTTAATCATTGTTTACCATCTGATGTGATAAATACTTTTGAAGGCAGGACGAAGTCTGCCGGGTCAGCTAGTATTATATAAAAGATGGTGTCGAAAATAGTCCGGAAAATTTATGGCCCTATAGTGCACAACGGCGAGTAACGACGACGCATGAATCATGAGCTGTATGGGCTTTATCCTGATATTGACATAGTTAAGCGGATCAAGATACCGCGATTGCGCTGGCTAGGTCATTTCAGTAGAATGGATGAAGATTAACCAGCACGAAAGGTTTTCGAACCCGAACTCGAAGGAAGACGAAGAATAGGAAGACCAAGACTCCGCTGCAGGAATCAGGTTGACGAATCCCTGCGTACACTTGGTATTGCCAACTGGAGAAATAAGGCAGAAGATCGAACTGGTTGGCGAAATATGTTATCTTCGGTTTGTAAGGTCCCTGACCCCCCGGGGTTGTCCGAGACCGGATAAGTAAGTAAGTAAGTGTCGAAATTGGTACCGTTGGATAAGCTCTGTTAACACACTGAGGTTTTGTATTATTAGTCACAAATTTTTACGAAAATTCCTCATTATGTCAAAATATTACCCATGTGAAGTGTATAGTTTTATAAAAAATATTCAAAAGTCATTTGTCTCCTTAAACCTTTAAGCACGAGAATTATGATGAGTTTAAGTTGTATTTTATATTCCAAAGCTATTGGGAATACTACGGGACTTAAAAAAATTAGAGGACAACAAAAAAAGTCCTATTTGGAAATATTATTTCAAAAAAATCGAGCGAATTTTTTTAAATAATTTTCTAAAATAGGCATTTTGAACTTATGTACCGTTGGTGTTTCTAGAATTAATGAGACACATTATACCTACTATGGTTCATATTTTGACATGAGCATTCTCCTCAAAAGTGTGGACCTAAACACAAAACTTGAAAACGGTCAACAAAGACGTTGTTCAAAAGGTCTTAACATAGTCTTTCCAATGACACCAATGACAACCCCGATCCGATAATAAATAACGAAGATACTCGTATATACACTCCGTTAACATAGGATAGCCTCATATACATATCGGATATAATTGTAGAAATTTTCAGCATACCACGAGTTTTTTTCAAAATATAAAAACGATGCCATCAAGTCTGTACCGTATTTATTAATTGACGAAAATACCAATTGCATAAGTTTAACTTAATAGCACTTTTACAAGTGTTTGCGCAAACGGTATCAAAAAGAGTGGTTTTTATGGCTAACTTAGATTAGCCTCACACCATTTAAAACAAATAAAACACAAATTTGATTTGTTGTTTTAACTAATTTCTTTTTTATTTAAATTCTAGTATTGTTTCACAGTATTTAATATTTTGTATTCCCCCCTTTGTTTAAAATAACGTCGTAAATTCGGGTTTTCATAGAATCGTAGAATACGATTCATACGAATCGGGTTTCGTATGTAATTTAACGAAATTTCAGACCAGGCCGATTTTATTGCATCCATTAGCTCCTCCTTTGTAGAGAACTGCCTTTCCCCTTCATATACTTAGTGTGTTAGCCATCCCCAAACGTTTTCGATAATGTTCAGGTCCGGAGAATATGGTGGCCACGATAATATTTCAACTCCTTGATCCTTTATCCAGCTCTTTAATACACGAGCGGTATGGATGGGGGACCAAAAATGTCCACAAACTCCACAAACGCAGTTTGGAGTAAGTTTTTGTAATTCGTTCCCGTCATTCGCTCATTTACGAAAACTAAACTGGTTGCACCATAATACGTTCTAGCGACCCATACCATTGTAGCATACATACACAGTCAACGCAACCAACGACTATAGAGTACAAACTAAAGCCAACATAACCAACAGAAATACATATTAAAGAAATACCAAAAGAGGTATTAGCTTACATTTCATTGGCACTTCCCAAAGTGTCCAAATAACCAAAAGTCGAACAGACAAACACACTCCACATAACAAGCGCCGTTTAATACTCTAAACGATACACATTGCTCTGTACGCAAGGTAAAGAACAGTTCTCACGCCAGTGAAACTGATTCGTCAGCATGGCACACGCAGACATTACGGCGACCGTCCATGGCTTTGAGTATGTTCTACTGCATACACACAGCGACACATACAATGTTGCATAGCCACAGAACGGCGATCGTCTCTGCTGACAGCGACCGTTCATGACTCCGAGAACGTCGCATACATACGACAATGTATACGGCATGATAGGCCATGAGCAGCGAGCGTTCCCTCTGCTGAGGGATACGCATATGATATTCGTTGGTCTGCCGCGACAACTCCATATAAATTATATAGGAATGGGAATATTAATGTAAGATACTATTGTATTTAGATTTAATATAAAAAGAACCAAAATATTCAATAAAGACACAGAAAGGTTTTGACGCTCAAGATAGCTCAACCGAAAAGAATTCCAAATTGTATTTTAATTATTACATGGCGATCCTGCCAGTGCTTCAAATATAAAAAAGCACGGAGGAAAAATCGGGAGCTAAAAAGGCTCAGAAACAATCCCACAGCTCCAAAAGCTCAGGGATCTCCAGGAACTCCAAAAATAAAAAAAAAGGAGCTGGAGTTGGATCATTTTGTCCAAATAACATAGCGTTTTAGCCGCTGTTAAATCCTGAAGTGCACCAAAATGCACCAGGATTAAAGAAACATTTTCTCTGACGTGATAGCCAAAAATCCGTCAGCGGCGAGAAGGAAGATACTGTCTGGCCAAAAGACAGTTGGCCCAGCCATATGAGAGAGGCCACAGCGAGAAGAGAAAAACAACAGTAGAATGAAGGAAGGTACAACAATCGAGGATTTCGAGAAGGGGCAACGACGGCCAGAGAAGGAAGATCCCCATTCGGCGATGACCAATTGAGACGGGAATATAGTATATAGAGAAATTATTATAGAAAAATTTCCTTGTATTTTCGTATGCGATTCCAAGCGCATACATAGGGTCTATAAGCGAGTACTCGCTCGAGACAAAAGAAGAAAAATTATTTTAAAAGAAAAATATAATAAGCAAAATTGTAGGTATAATTAATAAAATAATTTTTATGTAAAAAGAAAGGAAAACCTGAGTGGACAAGGATAATTATGGGTCATAGAAACTCGAAAATAAGTGATCCGACTGCGAATGTCATTAATAATGTAGAAGTGGTCGATCACACTTCACAAATAGATTCATTGTGGATCCTCCTACTCATCTCTACAGTATTAAGTGCAGTCAACTTAATACTAAAGTTATATTTATTGCATAATAGATCTCTAAAGAAGAGATACTCAAGTCGTGGAGATAACTTAGACAAAATCTAAGCACCACAGAGTAACTTATGGATCGGGATAAAATAGTTACCTACTGTAGACTTATATATAATGTCCCAAACTCAGATTAAATTTTTAAATACTAAATACTAAAATTTTAAATACTAATATTGAAAGTGAAGCCACAATTAGGACGAAAACCATTGAGTCAATTGGAACGGAAGTCAATATGGCACAAGCAGTTATAGAATTTTTAAATACGGCCACAAGGTTAATCCCTGATTTCGATGGGAAACCTGAGAATTTAAGATCATTTTTAGATGCACTTTCTTTAGTGGATACACTAAAAGGTACCCACGAAGCTGTAGCCATAAACCTGATTAAGACAAAATTAACAGGTAACGCCAGAAACCTACTTGAAAATGAATCCACCATACAAGACGTAATTTCGAAACTGTCAAGTTCTGTGAAAGGTGAATCAGTTGAGGTCCTATCAGCCAAAATACTGAACATCCGACAGAACAATAAGTCTGCCAATTCTTATTGTGATGAGCTGGACAAATTGACAAAATCATTGGAAGGTGCATACATCTCCGATGGTTTGTCACGCACATTGGCACAAAAATATACCACCCAAGTCGCGGTGAAGGCAATGACCAAAAATTGCACCATTGAAAGAGTTAAACTCATCATGGAAGCAGGTCAGTTTGACAATATGAACGAAGCTATAGGAAAATTTGTTAGTAGCTGCACAGACGCTACTGGACAACAAAATACTATCCTATACTTCGGAAACAGGTCAAACAGAAACTACCGTGGGAACAGAGGAAGACCACATGGTAGAGGTGGATATAGAGGAAGAAATGGCAATGGCAACAATCGCAATAACAACAATAGATACAGACATGACAATTCTAACTACCGTGGAAACAGACGTGGAAACAACCACAATGATAATAATAACGTACAAAACCACAATGGTCGAAATAGTAACGTTAGAGTAACTAACACAGCCCAAGACAACTCGGAAAACTAGAAAATTCCCCTAAGATCAAACCAGAGAACAGAAAAGTGTATAACCTTAGCCTTAATATGAGTATTTTTGTTAACGTCAAAATAGAACACCATAACGAAAAAATAACATTATTAGTAGACACAGGAGCAGATATTTCATTAATAAAACTTGCTCACTTTACACAAGATGAAATAAACACGAATAGAATATCAACATTAAGTGGTATAGGACATGGTAAAATAAAATCAATAGGAACGACAAATTTTGATCTAAGATACAAAAACTTTTTAATTCCCCATACTTTTCACGTTGTGAACGATGATTTCCCAATACCATGCGACGGAATCATCGGTATGGATTTTATAAGAAAATACAATTGTATTTTAGACTTTAATGATGATTTTGATTACCTTATCCTACGACCACCAAATTTCACACAACAGATAGAAATACAAATTACGAATACATGCAATGAAAGCTTAACACTACCAGCAAGATCTGAGGTGATACGCCATATTAGGCTAGTGGCCACAAATCAAGACATATTGGTACCTCACCAAGAAATTCAACCAGGTATTTTTATAGCTAGCACCTTGGTAAAGGCAAACAATGCATATATTCGCATTTTAAATACAAACGATACAATAGTTACAATAAAAGAATCACAAATCACAACTGAAGACATTAATGATTACGAAATTATTACAAACAATTCAAATGAAAAACAAAGAAAGACACAAATTTTGCAAATACTAGAGAAACATTTTCCAAAACAGTTCGAAAATGTTTTAAAAGATCTTTGTTCCGAATTCAGTGATGTCTTTGGTTTAGAAACGGAAACAATAACCACAAATAATTTCTATAAACAAAAGTTAAGGGTTAAGGACAAACAACCGGTATATATTAAGAACTACCGTGTACCACATACACATAAGGAGGAAATTCACAAACACGTAAAGAAACTAATAGACGATGGAATAGTCGAACCATCGTATTCGGAGTATAACAGTCCAATCTTGTTGGTTCCCAAAAAGTCTCTCCCTGGTTCTAAGGAAAAGAGATGGAGACTTGTAATAGATTATAGACAGATTAACAAAAAGCTAGTAGCGGACAAATTCCCTTTACCACGAATAGACGATATTCTAGACCAACTTGGTAGGGCTAAATATTTCTCATGTTTAGATTTAATGTCTGGATTCCATCAAATCCAGTTGGAAGAGAAATCTAGAGACCTTACGTCATTTTCGACTAATAATGGGTCATACAGATTCACTAGACTTCCTTATGGACTAAAAATAGCACCAAATTCATTCCAAAGAATGATGACATTGGCTTTCAGTGGTTTGAAACCAGAACAAGCTTTCCTATACATGGACGACCTGGTCGTATTAGGATGTTCCGAAAAACACATGCTTTCAAATCTTACAAATGTTTTTGAACTATGTCGAAAAACCAATCTCAAGTTACACCCAAAAAAATGTTCATTTTTTATGACAGAAGTAACATACCTAGGACACAAATGTACAGATAAGGGAATACTACCCGATGATAGTAAATACTCAGTAATTGAAAATTACCCAAAACCCACTGATGCAGATGGCGCGAGAAGATTCGTAGCCTTCTGCAATTACTATCGAAGATTTATTAAAAACTTCTCAGAATATTCTCGGCATCTTACAAGACTGTCTAAAAAAGGTGTTCAGTTCGAATGGACTAAAGATTGCGACATAGCATTTAATCACTTAAAAAAGGCATTAATGAGTCCAACATTACTGCAATACCCGGATTTCGAAAAGCAGTTTTGCATAATTACGGACGCAAGCAAACACGCTTGCGGCGCAGTTTTGACTCAGGAACATGAAGGAAAACATTTACCAGTCGCCTATGCTTCCAAAACCTTTACTAAAGGTGAAAGCAATAAATCAACCATCGAACAAGAATTAACAGCAATCCATTGGGCTATAACACACTTTAGACCATACATATACGGAAGACAATTCCTCGTCCGTACGGATCACAGACCACTATCATATCTATTTTCAATGAGGAACCCAAGTTCAAAACTGACGAGAATGAGGCTTGACCTAGAGGAATATGACTTTACAGTAGAATATCTTAGGGGAAAAGATAATTACGTTGCAGACGCGCTATCGCGAATAACAATACATGATCTCAAGGACATGAATATAACAGCAACACAAATATTGACAATAACGACAAGATCCATGACACGAAATAATATGAATACGGATAAAAGTAATACTTTGAATGAGCAGCATAAATCAAATAAAATTAAAAAGCCCAGTATATATGTTCCTTTAAATAACACTGACGTCAGGAAATATTATAAATTAAAGATTTTTCCCGCAAGATGTTACATCAAACGTGGAAAATCTATAATAGCATATATACAAATCAATGACTTGTTTAATAATGGGAAACTTGACTTAGGACAGTTCTTCCCGAGGCTCGAAGAAGTAGCCTGTAAACACAGCATTGACAGATTACAAGTGGCACCTAGTGAGAAAATTTTCGAATTTATCTCGATTAATGAATTCAAAGATATGGGCAATAGGAAATTAATTCATATTAAAGTAGCGCTACTAAATAAGGTGACCCACATTGATTGCAAAGATGCTATAGCTATTCAGAACATAATGACAAAATATCATGATGACCCCATTGAAGGTGGTCACTGTGGAACTTTCAGGACAATACAGAAAGTAAAACGGTATTATTTTTGGCGAAACATGATAAAAGACATAACTAGATATGTCAAAATGTGCCACACGTGTCAGACAACCAAAACCAACAAACATTTGAAAGGTCCATTAGTAATAACTCCTACGCCGGCGGGAGCTTTTGATACGGTATTTGTCGATACCATTGGTCCATTTCCTAAATCAATTTACGGAAATGAATACGCCATAACAATGATATGTGACCTGACTAAGTATTTAGTCACAATACCCATACGGGACAAAAGCGCGCAAACAATCGCTAAGGCAATTTTTGAAAATTTCATTCTTATATATGGTCCAATGAAGACGTTCATTACGGACATGGGAACTGAATACAAAAACGCCATATTAAATGAATTATGCGCACTATTGAAAATCGAGAAACTAACTTCAACGGCACACCATCACCAGACGCTAGGTACAATTGAAAGAAGCCATAGAACTTTCAATGCATACGTACGATCCTACATATCAGTGAATAAAGATGACTGGGATGAATGGCTTAAGTACTTCACGTATTGTTTCAATACAACACCATCAACAGTACATAATTACTGTCCGTATGAATTAGTATTTTCGAGAATACCACATAAAATGGTACAAATTAATGAAGTGGATCAAATAACTCCACTCTATAATGTAGACAATTACGCCAACGAGGCCAAATATAGATTAGAAATAGCACTTAGGAGATCTCAGATACTATTAAATAAGCATAAGGAAAAACAAAAAGAATATTATGATAAGAACATTGTAGATTATAATTTCAATATAGGAGATTTAGTATTGTTAAGAAATGAATCAGGACATAAACTAGATAAAAAATATATCGGTCCATTTAAAATTAAAAATTTACTGTTAGGAGAAAATGTAAAAATAATAGATCCCAAAACTAACAAAGAACAAATAGTTCATAAGAATAGAATTAAAATTTATGAACAATAAAATAATAATGACAATAAAAGCCATGGTTAATAATACTAATAATAATAATAATAAGGAACAAATGATAATAAACTTATACAATAATAAGTCCTTCTAACTACATAAGAAATAACTAAATAATAAGTACTATATGATACATTTAATAAACATAAACTTAATAACATTGTAAAAGAATGTCCATAAAACTCACGTTATATGATCATTCTTCTGAAAAATGGAGGTGTAGCATACATACACAGTCAACGCAACCAACGACTATAGAGTACAAACTAAAGCCAACATAACCAACAGAAATACATATTAAAGAAATACCAAAAGAGGTATTAGCTTACATTTCATTGGCACTTCCCAAAGTGTCCAAATAACCAAAAGTCGAACAGACAAACACACTCCACATAACAAGCGCCGTTTAATACTCTAAACGATACACATTGCTCTGTACGCAAGGTAAAGAACAGTTCTCACGCCAGTGAAACTGATTCGTCAGCATGGCACACGCAGACATTACGGCGACCGTCCATGGCTTTGAGTATGTTCTACTGCATACACACAGCGACACATACAATGTTGCATAGCCACAGAACGGCGATCGTCTCTGCTGACAGCGACCGTTCATGACTCCCAGAACGTCGCATACATACGACAATGTATACGGCATGATAGGCCATGAGCAGCGAGCGTTCCCTCTGCTGAGGGATACGCATATGATATTCGTTGGTCTGCCGCGACAACTCCATATAAATTATATAGGAATGGGAATATTAATGTAAGATACTATTGTATTTAGATTTAATATAAAAAGAACCAAAATATTCAATAAAGACACAGAAAGGTTTTGACGCTCAAGATAGCTCAACCGAAAAGAATTCCAAATTGTATTTTAATTATTACACCATTACGCCACCCTCTCTGCTATGGTGGCGACTTAAAAATTGTTCCTCCTTCCTGATATCGTGGAAATAGTAATTGTACCCATCGGGTCCATCGATACAAAAACGTTTCTCGTCGGAAAAAATTACTCGTTTCCAATCGTTCGTTTGAACACCTTCTTGAACTATCCACGTCATATGGTCTTTTGCAAATTGCTATCTCTGCTGCTTATGTGCGGCTTTCAAAGGCGGTTTTTTTGAAGTTTTCGACGCTTTAGGTACTCCGAGGATTTTATTATATTGTGAATCGTTGTTTTACTGACAGTGACTCCGGCAGCAGATCCAATTTTACTTAAACTCATAGCTGAATTCGAAGCCATTTGGAGAATTTTGCGTCTATCTCGAGGTGAAACCTTTTTGGAATGTCTTGCCTTTGTACCGTGTTCCATATTCTGATGGATTTTTGAAATAGTTGTTTACAACTTTTGGGCTTCGACCAATTTTTCTAGCAATAGCGCGGTTAGAAAGCCCTTGATCGTGATACGCGTCAATTTTTGCGATTTCCGTGGAACTAAGCGACGGTTTTTTCCCCATACTTTATTTTTTTTACAAGAGCACTTTTGTCTGCCGTAATTAAACGTAATTTAATTCAAAGTCGCGTAGCAATCAAAGAATAATTTAAAGTTCTGCCCTGAGGCTAATCTAAGTTAACACTGAAATAATCAAATTATTGCTGCTTCTTACGAAAACAATTATGAAAGTACCGTTCACTTTTAATGACCCACTTGGAATTTTTGTCAATATAACAACAGTGTACCCTCTTGCCAACGACATTAATACATATTTGCTACTTATTAAGGAAACACCAAAATTTTTACTTTTCTTTAAAATTTTATGTGAGGCTATCCTATGTTTACGGAGTGTATGTACATTTTATATTATTAATTTTTTTTTAAATTGGAACGACCATATCTCGGTAACTAGGTGGTTAAAATGCATTTGTACCAGAATTTTAAAATATGATTACACGTTCCATAGGAAATATTAAAAAAGTTAACTTAAACTCACATTTTCTGAGAAGCAGTGAAAAGACGATAAAGTCGGCGGCGGCTCGAAGTATATAAAAATTACCGACGGCGGCGACTCAAATTCGGTCGGGTTGTTACTCTGGCCGTCGGTGGTGCAATGGTTAGTGTGCGTGGCTCTTCTACATGAGAACGTGGGTTCGATCCGTGCTCAGCCCACCTTACATTTCTTTCGACGACGGTCACCTCGCTTAGTGATGGCGACACTATCGAGTACTCAACCATGAAAAAGCTTCTCAAAATACCGTTCGGAACCGGTGTAAAACTGTAGGTCCCAATCAGTGATCTACAAAGCGCACATCTCACTGATGGTGAGAAGCTCTCCTTAATCCCTTCATGGGATGTTATACGACACCATTTGATTTTTTTTTGTTACTCTGGTTATAACAGCTGATTAGATTTTTTCTTATCGTGTCACTTGCTTACTGTCAATACACATGTATTATGTTCTTGTACCTTCCCAATGTGCCATATGAGTCCGTTACGAATTCGAGACGGATCCGTTTCTGCGGACATTTTATCCGAAACGGACATCGTTACGAACTCATAACGAATCCATTTTCGTATGAAATTCCTCGAATTCGAGACGGATCCGTTTCTGCGGACATTTTATCCGAAACGGACTTCGTTACGAACTCATAACCAATCCATTTTCGTATGAAATTCCTCTCGAAAACGCGAATAGTTTTTTGTTCTTTCTCGGATCCGTCTCGAACTCGTAACGAACTTCATTTGCAACTTCGTTTCGGATTTTTTTTTTGGAAATAAAATGAATTCAAGAAGGATTCGCTTATATAAATTTTTGTACATTCGAAACGGATTCGATCTGAGTTGCCATTTGCATTAACAGGAATTTCTGTCTATTTAATTCTATTTATTGGGCATTTACGTTTTTAATGTTTCGAACGTGAATTTTAACTAAATTTGAAATTTAATTTATTTGGTATATCTGATTCTTTTAGAAATACGATCATGAGCGTAGTAAAAAAACTTCTTAGCGACGTCCTCCACTGTTGATATTGGCTGGTCGCAATTCGCAATTTCATTGATCCGCTTTTTTCTCTATTTACGGACTCCTATCGGGTTAGAAACAGATCTGCCAACTCACCATTTTACTAATTCGCTTTTTATGTTTTTACGAACTCGTAACGAGTTCAGGACTGATCCGCCAAATTACAATTTCACTGATTCGCGTTTTTATGTTTTTACGAACTCGTAATGGGTTCGAAACGAATTCGAGAACTCACATTTCGCTTTTTTATGATTTTAAGGACTCGTTACGAGTTCGAAACGAATCTGCATCCGCTTTTGTGCACATTGGGTTGCTGTTTACTTTTGTTGGTGGTATACATTTGTGGTAAATTTGACAGAAGCCAAGTGTGCAACCACCACAAAATGACTGTTGTTGTTGTACACAATAACATCCACCACGCCGACTGCTACTACCGTGTATTTGTACCATGGTTTGCCCTGAAACAAATTTGAAGTTTTTGTTTGGTAGAACCCACATGAAACGTACAAGTACAAGTATAGGAGCAAACCGAATCCGATTACAGTGAAAGCTCTCTTGGCGGACAGCACTTATAGCCCGACAAATTCCTTCGTCCCAAAGTGTTCGCCTTGTTTCAGGTAGAAATCATGCTCCCTTAAGCGGACGCTCCTTTGGACGGACGCGGACACTTTTTTGGTATCAAACATCTCCCATGAGCGGACAACAAAATTGTGAAAAGATAATTTCGAACAATTTTTATTGTCGCAATAAAAGAAAGTATGAACGAGGAAACAACTAACAACGCGCTCATGCACCAGACAAGTACGTATCTATCTGCACGCAAAGAAAAAAAACGTTTATTGCTCGGTTGCCACAACAATACTTTGATTGATTTGTATGAATTTATTAATCGCAACTGTTTATGTAGTTCTCCCAAATAAACTCAAATATCGCAAATGTGTATCATGTTGTTGCAAACGAAATCTCGTTTGCATTAAACGCGTACAAAATTACATTTGTCGCAAGTTAAAAACCGTTTGCGATAACTGAAATTAGCCATTTTTCTAATGAGAGCACAGATTACGAAGAACGTAAATTTTTCTCATTCTGTCGACTGTATACACAGTCCACTCGTTTGAAATAAACACTCACGCATACACATAAAAGGCTTTTGCCTTGTCAATATTGCTTGGATGAACAACTGACGCGTTGTAGTTTGCTGCGCTTTTAGTTGTTATTTAAATGCAAGGCGAGATGGACGTGTTAGTAGACACTGAAAAGATAGATACAAATACCAACTTTTTTTAAAACAAACTTTATGGGTAAAACCAAAATCATAAAAGTTGGAAATTTACACAAAAAAAAGCTTATGGAAACCATAATATAAATTTTAATGTATAAGTAATACTGTACTGAGTAGAGTAACTACAAATACAACTCGGTTGCTGTAACTACAACTCGGTTGCTGTAACCGAAAGAACACTTGGTGGAACAGTTTTTCGTTTATCACAAACGTTTTTTCAGCTTTAATTTTTCATAACTCGTTTACTTCAAACGTTTTTCAGTTCTCGCAAACGTTTTTTTAGTTAGGATCAACTACAACTCGGTTGCCGTAACCAAGGAAACAGTTGACGGAACCTTTTTTCGTTTCTCGCAAACGTTTTTTTCAGCTTATGTTGTTCATAACTCGTTTGCTGCAAACATTTTTCGGTTCTCCCAAACGAAATGACATGTATGGCTTAACAGAAGTTCGTTTATCCCAACTACAGCCCCCAAACGAACTTCAGTTATCTGAGATTTCGTTTGGGAGGAACGAGTTTTTTCTATACGTGTGCGTTGAGGTGTGATTCCCCTTTTTTGCTCACAGACAAAAAAAAAATGCGCAGTTACTGTGATTAAGCTCTACCTAAGAAATGTATAAGCATAAGTTGAAAAGGATCCCTTGAAACTTGTGAATGTTGCATCATCCGTCAATTTTTTCATTAACAAAAATAATTTTGAAGTTTTTTTTCAGTATGTTTGATTTAAGTTTATGATTTATGAATCTGCATTGATATGATATGAACGATATTTATAGAACGTGTACATTAGTACGCATTGATATTTATAGAACGTGTACATTAGTACGCATTTAAATAATAAAAATGTATAACAAATTGGTTTGTAATGTATTAACATATTTATTTCCTTTCCTTCCGCATTTAAATAATAAAAATGTATAACAAATTGGTTTGTAATGTATTAACATATTTATTTCCTTAGTGGAGGGAGTGTTCTCTTTAATTTTATTTAATTTCCTTAAAACGCTATATTGGGCGGACATCTCCCTTAGGCGGACAAAATTGGCGCGACCGTCAGTGTCCGCTTAAGAGAGCTTTTACTGTATTTGAATTCGAATCGCTTACGCTTCAGGAGAATTTTACTCTCTTACGATCAAATTGTACATATTTTGTTATTGTTTTACTATGCTTGGTTTGCTCTGTTCTTGACGATAAGATCGTAACACATCTTGAAAATGAGTAGCTTATGTTACTGGCTAATATACATATACGATTGATGATCTTATCAATGGTGCCAATTTAGGCACAAATAGTGTGCAGCAGATGTTGAACTTGTCACGGAGTTTGAAACTAGTCATGGCAACGAGTGACTGATTCCTGAATTATCTGTTATTCGAACGAAAACCAACCATTTTTCACTTAGAAATATGCATCCGACCTTGAAAGCTCGTGGTATGAATTTCTCATACATTAACATTCAACCACAATTAGCTTGGCTGTCCTGAACGAATTAATTTCAATTTCGGTTACCCGCCAATAAATGCCCAATTCAGTTCTTGGAGTCGAAATAACGGAGAATACTGTTAATACAACATAAATCATAATTAGTTAGCATAGTATTATAAAATATAGATGTTTCAACCTAATTTTCAAACAAAATTTAAGTTGTTGCGGCTGAATTTAGTTGTGGCCACCTCAATTCGGTTGTGGTAAAGGCAATGCGACAGCAGCAACCGGATTCTTTATTAAAAAACAAGTCTTCAGAATGTATAGGCAGAACAATGATACACAGCTCACAATCTGGCCATGTTTCAAGAAGGTTTCAGAGTTCGCTACCCATAAACATAATCACTCACTATAGAAAACTCCAATGTGGATTTATGGGCACTAGCAGAATGCAACACTCATTGTAAACTTGTAAAATTGTATTTTCATGGTAATGACATTTTAACTCGATTGATGCAGCTTTTACATTAATTTAGACGTACTTTCCAGATTTTATTTTTATTGTATTTTTGTTCAGTATAACGAGTGGTCCAAATACATGGATCTTTTTAAATCATTATTATTATTAGCTGTGTATAGCGCCCGCTATCGCGATCGGGTAATCGACCATTTTCTGCATTAAATTGATGCCCATAATCTCGACGACATGTAATTATAACAAAATGGCGCAACTTGCCAACGACATTATTGGGATAACTGTGTAGTGTAGACATGGGACTGTCCGCGGAGGTGGAAAATTTCTGATTGCCATTCACTTGGGAGTGGCCAGAAATGATTCCTTCATTGGGCAGTCCAAGCAGCTCACTACTTCCACGCAGTATGTCCTGGGCAATGGCTTTTCGGAAACCTCCGTTAGCTAGCTAGAGTGAGAAGGCGAAACAAATGAGCATCAAATCAGGTTTAGTAGATGACTGATGTCACTGAAGCTCATCAAACAATCGGGCACATTCTTTTGTCCTTAGAAGGCGGATGAGCCAAACATACGGGCCAACGGCGGATAGCAACTAAAAGAAGAAAATCCAGGTTCAACATATCGCATCCTGGTCAGCGTCTGATCCATAATGGGCGGCTGCAATCAAATATCCTGGCAGTAGCTAAAATGCAAAAAACCCGGTGGACTGGGTTTGCCTCCCGCCACCGTTCATAATGGCAGTGAAAATACAAAAACGAAACAGAAAACATAAACAACCCCTATTTGTTGACGAACCCCGCAAACGTTATAAGGACCACGATTTACGGATATGCACTTGCAATGTAAGAACTCTATATAGATCCGGTGCAAGTATCCAACAGGCAGATGTCCTCGAAAGTTATAAGGCTGACATGGCTGCACAAGAAAAAGAAACTGCGATATATACTACAGTTGCCATGAAAAAGAACATGAATTTGATTGCGGATTTGTAGTTGGCAAAAGACTGCGACATCTAGTCTCTAGGTTCAATCCTGTGAGTGAAGGAATAGCCACAATCGGCATACAAGCGAAATATTTTTATATTTCCCTAATTTGTGTGCATGCCCCGTCCGAAGAGAAAGATGATGATGTTAAAGACATATTCTATGAGCTCCTAGAGGACACGTATGACCGCTGCTCTGGCCATGACATTAAGATTTTACTAGGAGATTTTAATGCCAAAGTAGGAAGGGAGAATGTGTTTAATCCAACTATTGCCAATTTCAGTCTACATACTGACAGTTCCGACAACGGTATGAGACTGATTGACTTTGCCGCGGCAAAAAGCATGGTCATTAGTGGCACAAGATTCCAGCATAAAGACATCCACAAAGCTACTTGGGTATCCCCTGATCAAAGAACTAAGAACCAAATTGATCACGTGGTAATTGATGGAAGGCACTCATCCAGTGTAATGGACGTACGAGTGATCAGAGGAGCTAACATCGATTCTGATCCACGATTAGACCAAAGCGTGAACGTTGATAACCGTTGTAACTTCGAGGTAGTGGACGAATTTATATTCCTCGGATCTGCCGTGAACAAAAACAACAGCCTTGAAATAAAGCGGAGAATTGTGCTTGCGAATAGATATTATTTTGGGCTAAGCAAGCATTTTAGGGATAAAGCCCTCTCTCGAGTAATAAAAGTCCAGCTGTACCAGACTCTCATTCAACCTGTCTTGCTTTATGGCGCAGAATCCTGGGTCCTATCGCAAGCAGACGAAACATCTGTAGGAGTGTTCGAGAGAAAAATACTCCGAAAAATTGATGGCCCTATAGTGCACAACTGCGAGTATCGGCGACGCATGAACCAAGAGCTGTATGAGCTTTATCCTGACATTGACATAGTTAAGCGGATCAAGATAACGCGATTGGCTAGGCCATGTCAGTAGAATGGATGGAGATGAACCAGCGCGAAGGGTTTTCAAAACCGAACTCGAAGGAAGACGAAAAATAGGAAGACCAAGACTCCGCTGGAGGGATCAGGTTGACGAATCCCTGCGTACACTTGGTATTGCCAGTTGGAGAAATAAAGCAAAAGATCGAACTGGTTGGCGAAATATGTTATCTTCGTTTTGTAAGGTCCCTGACCGTCCGGGGTTGTCTGAGACCGGATAAGTAAGTAAGTAAGTGTGGTGTAGATTATGTGATATCACACCTCTAGGCTTTTCCTTCTGGGCCAGGTAAAGTCCAACGTTAACACGGATAAGCCGGCTACGACTGAGTTATCGGAAGTCAACGTTACTGGCGTCATTCACTCAATACCACTCGAAATGATCAAACGTGTCTTCGAAAAGTGGAACCTCATAAGCACCAAAATAGTCCCCTGAGTGGCTGGCAACATTTTGAAGAAATTGCCTATAAATGAGTCACCATACAGTAACAAAACAATACTATTGAAAACATTATTTGAGTTCTTTTTGAAGTTTTCGTAGAAACAATGGACCATATTTATGAAAATAATTACCTACGTAATAGATTTTATAATAATTTTTCTGACAGTGTAAAACGTTCAAATGAAAATACACAACATGCGAATGTATTCGATTCGCGTGTGTTCACAAATCATGCATTCGCCTCTGTCCTCTAACTATCAACGAAGTTCGTTAAGCTTTGTTTACCAAAAAAATAGAAAATGTTTTTAAACTATAACAAATTTCAAAAGATAAATACATTTTTAATTAGAAACTTCTTCTGTAGAAGTTCAAATTGTATATCTACATTGTTTGTTGTCAGATGACATTTCCTTGCGCAGCTCTCACCATTCCAGTTCATGTGTTTGCAAGAAGACGAAATATCCTTAAATTACAAATAAATCTAATTATTGTAAAAGACAACACAACTGACAGAGGAAGAAGAGTAGAGTAAAATTCGCAAATACCAGCAATGGCAAAATTAAAAACGACAGGAAATACACGAAATATACAACTGAACTAATATGAGACAACAAATTACAGGGTGGAGGCTTCAAACACACAATAAACTTCAACTTAAGCGAAAATTATTTTCTCATAAAGTAAATACGAATTATACAAAATATGGAGACTGAGATTCAGTGGAGTACAATAAGAAGCACACGTCAGCGTATCAAAGGATAATAAGTAAGCGTTTCAAAGGATAATAAACACTTGTGTGCGAACTTTAATAATTGGCTGCTTTCGCATTCAAATGCAAACATGTTTAGGAGTTGAATTCCCAAGAAATTGAATTGATGTCTTGGCTCGCAAAACGATGTAAGAGAGATTAGTGGGATTTCTTCCTGTACGTTTAAATCAATGCCAAAGGAACAACTACACCACAATGTGTGTCGCAAATCAACTTGTTAGCAGATTGTCTAACCAAAAGTGCCCCAAACTCAAAGGACAATATAAATTAAATAATAAAGGGTGTCCCAAAATTCACGCAACAGTTGAATTGAATTGTAAAGTACATAGGATAGGGTTATTTATGAAATAAAACAGATGGTAAATGGCTTCCACGGCTGTCCTTACACATACGTATTCGTTTGTCGAAATTTTCCATGACTTTTCTGCATAAATCTGGTCGAATTTCGTTGATGCAACGATGAATCTCCTCCTTTAAAGCACGAGTGGTTGTGAGCTTGTTAACATAGACCTGTGATTTTAAAAAACCCCATAAAAAAAATCTAATGGCGTTAGATCACACGATCTTGGGGGCCAGTTCTGGTTACCAAATCGAGAAATCACGCGACCTGGAAATGTCCCTTGCATGTGGCACCGTCATGTTGAAACCAAATATTGACCACATCAATTTCATTAAATTTCGGCAAAAAAAAACTGTTATCATGTCGCGATATCGAACACCAGTAACACCAGAACACAAGTAATTGCGACCGCAAAACTTTCATTATTTTTGAGATATTGTTCAATAATGAAGACACGCGTTCAATAATGAAGACACGCTGTTCTATAGTGTAATTTGCCATTTTTATTAACCCTGAACTGTCAGCTGTCAGCTGTTTTTTTTAGGGTTGCCAACTCTTTTCTACGTCGATAGCAGCAAATTTAAATGTTGCGTAAATTTAGGGACACCCTTTATCAAAAATATTTAGCAAAATTAAGTAGCGTTCACAATGGCAGCAACGAATTTGTAATTCGAGACTTCTCGTTCCCACTCACAGTATTGCATATAATGCCCTCTCATGTTTTTCGTGAAATTGGAATTCAAATTTGTCATAGAAGTAGGTTCTACTTCTACTTCAAATTGGAATTTGTTCGAATCAGTTTATTCTACTGACCGCTAGGGGCGCTCTACTTCGAATTTTGTTTTAAAACTTGAAAGTATGAATGAAAATGTAAACATTTTGTATC
This sequence comes from Phaonia tiefii, assembly GCA_963931995.1. Taxonomy (NCBI): domain Eukaryota; kingdom Metazoa; phylum Arthropoda; class Insecta; order Diptera; family Muscidae; genus Phaonia; species Phaonia tiefii. Next base: position 165,127,577 of record OZ008369.1, read on the forward strand.
AAAACAAACATTTTAATAAATAATATTATCTGTAGAATCTGCCAATTACAATAATTTCACATATAATTATAATTTTTTATTACGAAGAATACAACACTGTCGCTGGCTTTCGAACAAATCAGCTGATGCAAATGTGAAATGTGTAGTTGTTTGTAAAAGTGTAGTTCGCGCCAATTTTATTAATAAACAAAAGAAAAAAGTTTAAAAAAGGCTGACATTTTCAGGTTTATCGAAACCGTCCAAGGCCATGACATATTATGGAACATAAGTTTCTAAACATTTCTATAGAAAAATTTGAAAACATTTCTAAAGAAAAATTTTAAAATATTTCTATAGAAAAATTTTAAAATATTTCGATAGCAAAATTTCAAAACTTTTCTATAGAAAAATTTTAAAACTTTTCTATAGAAAAATTTGAGAATATTTCTATAGCAAAATTTGAGAAGATTTCTATAGAAAAATTTTATAACATTTCTATAGAACAATTTTTAGAAAAATTTTAAAACTTTTCTATAGAAAAATTTGAGAACATTTCGATAGAAAAATTTCAAAAACTTTCTATAGAATAATTTTAAAACAATTCTATAGAAAAATTTTAAAAGATTTCTATAAAATTTTACAATTTTTCTATAGAAACATTTTAAAACATTTCTATAGAAAAATTTTAAAACTTTTCTAAAGAAAAATTTTAAAACATTTCTATAGAAAAATTTTAAAACTTTTCTAAAGAAAAATTTTAAAACATTTCTTAGAAAAGTTTGACAACTTTTCTATAGAAAAATAGAAAAATTTTAAAACTCTTCTATAGAAAAATTTGAAAAGTTTTCTAAAGAAAAACACTTAATACTTTTTGCTCCGGGTAGTGGTACAAATCTGAGGTCCGTGTCTCACATTTAATTTTCCTATTTTTTACTGTTTGCTTTTTCGTTTGTATTGTAATTCTCCATGGTTTTCAATCCCCAAATATGTATACTGCTGTATAATGTAAACAATGTTGCCAGTCAGCTGATTTTTCGAACTTAATCGAACAAATTTGTTGCTTGCATTGTGAACGCCTGTTGAATTTGTTGCTATCATTGTGAACGAGCCTTCAAAGTTTACGGAATCAGGCCGGTGATTAGTGCAATAATATATTTTGCGGAAAATTTTACAAACTTAGTAGTTACTTAAGAAGCCGACGGCAAACAAGAAGTGTTAGAGGTGTAACGAAAAGCAGATAACATAAAGCTGTTGGTACCAGTAAGATCTCATAGGTATTGTTTCACCTATCCCTACCAGCGACTTGTTGGTCGTTCTATTTTTCAATGTCTTTCTACATTTTCAAATATCTTTCGCTCTGGTTCATTCTACTTACATAGCCTAACCAGCGTAATTACGTTATTTTATTCTGCTTAACTACGTCGATGTCGGGATCCATGTTATACAGCCCGTGGTACGTGGTGATACATCGTCGATACCTCGTTTTTCTCTGTTACAGGAGCCTATATTCCTCGGAGCTTTTTTCTTCCGAATAGCCCCAGTGATGTTTCTGTAGAGTACAATATCACTTCGGATTCTGCACCATTAATAAAGATAGGTTGCATGAGGGAGTGGTAAATTTGGATCGTTATTTCTCCAGAGAGAGAAATTTTACAAAACTCCATGCCAACAAAATGCCTGTAAAATATCGACGAAATTTTTCCCCCAGTACAGTACAACTTTGTTAGTGCAAAAAATCGACAACATGTACCGAACAGCATTTTAATGTTTCTATCTTCACAAGTTCAATGTTAATATCTAAATAAACTAGTAAAATGTTTAAGGGTTGCCCAAAATCTTTCACCGAATCGGCAGATGCCATAATTTTTGCCAAATGGCGGCAACTGAACTGCTCTTTGTGGTGAACTATGTGAACTAGTTCAGACCTTTCGTTTCTTTTAGTTCAGCAACTCACCAGTTTTTCCTATTCACATTCTTGTCAGTTTTGAGCATGGGGTTTGAGTGTTGCCATTCTGTTCAGTTTTAATGCATTCATGGCATTGCGTTAAATGTGAGCGTGATAATCAGTGCTCTGTTTCGTTTGTAATGAGCGTCGTAAACGTGTGTACGTTGCATTTTTGGCCAGTGTGTAATGTGTACGTGCAATATAGAATTTATGTGTTGTCACCTAAATTTAAAGAGCCCGTTGTAAAATTGTCATTCTTAAACAAACCAGTTCAATTCAAGTCGTATTTTTTTAATTTTAAAATGTTATATTTTTAAATGTTGTTATCATTTCCCTGAAAATGGTGACAAGAAGGCGAAATGGAATTATTGCTAAGTCTCAATCAATATTGCTAGCGGATCCAACGGCAATTTAAGTCGGAATATTAAAACCAAGCATCCTTTCACGCCGATGAGATTGGAAAGACAAGAAGCAACTACTATATTGAACGCTTTAGAATCCGTTTCATTGGATTTGGAGAATACAGAAATGCCTTCCACCAGTTCAAGGGCACGGCCTACATCGCAACCCCGTCCTGCACCGCAGCCACGGCAGAGCATTACCCAATACATCCGTAGACCTCCTCCAATACGTAAGGTACAAGTAATAGACAAGCAAGTGCTTAAAATGATAGCCCAGGGGCACCATTCATTTTGTATTGTAAAGGAGCCGGAGTTGAAAAATCTTATAACGGCTGTCTCACAGTGTCCTGGTTACACCCTACTATCGAGGACGACGCTCTCAAACAATATTCTTCCCAGCGTACATAGTGCTGTTTTGGAAAATGTTAAAGAATCCATTAGTAGAGCGCCAGCTGTATGTCTTACCACCGACGATTGGAAATCAAAAACCAACACCAGCTACATGGCAGTAACAGATCACTTTATGAATGATTATGCCGAGCTCAAATCGCACCTACTTGCTTGCGAAGAATTTGGAGAAAGGCATACGGCAGATAACTGAGCCAGATTCATTAACGATGTGTTGGCGGAATATACTGACTATGCAGCTAACATTACTTCAGCCATACGTCATGGTCTTTGGCGAGGAATTGGATGTTTTGCCCGTTCTTTAAATATTGTTGACCAAGCCGCTCTTAAAGAAATAAGTGATATTGTGTGCAAAGTAAGCGCATAGTTGAATATTTCCACAAGAGCACACATGCATTAAAAAAAACTGCTCGACATGCAGAAGCAAAAGGACCTCCCTGCGCTTAAATGAAGCAAGATGTCGATGGAACTCAACATATATGTAATATGTTCCAAAGAATACTAATTCTTAAGGATGCGGTCATATCGACGTTGTCATTACCTCGACCAGATTAGTTATGCCGATAAGAGGACTGGGATTTAATAAAAGAAGCGATTCCCATACTAAAACCCATTTACGAGGTCAAGTATCGGCGAGAAAAATGTTACGCTTTCCAACGTTACGTTGATGTGCAAAATTTTAGAGGGATATGTAACTCAATGTACATCTACTAATAATCAAATAATAGGGATGCTGCAAGTCATTCAAGGCGACATAACTGTACGATTTGGAGATTTAGAAAAGAAAGTTTGTGTTGTTTTTAAGCGACTGGGAGTTAAAACCAGCACAAAATAAAATTGCAATAAAGTCCTTGAGAGCGAAAATTTGTCAAATACGCCTGCCAAACTCAAATGACGTTGAAGGTTACTCTATCCCCCAACACGTAGCAGACAACCCCGATTCCTTAAACTTTTGGGACAGTTTTGACAAAGATTTTTCAAAGAAAGTAAATCAGCAGCTGCAATCAAAGAGCTGGATAAGTACTTAGATGAGGAATATCTGGATAGAAAAAACGGCTCGAGTGGTGGAAAGAGAGAAAGAATTTATATCCACGCGTAAATTTCTAGGCTTTGAAGCGTCTGTGCATTGTAGCTACTTCCGTTCTATGTGAACGGATTTTTTCAGCTACTGGGAAAATAATCAGCGAGAGACGGACACTATTGAAACCACGAAAGGTTTCCAGCCTTGTATTTTTGCACAACAATATGTGATATATTTAGTTACTTACTTTTATTATATATTTTTATATGTCTACTTTTCATTTCAATTTATTTACTTGGTTTTTTTATTTCGAGAAACGTTATTGAAATTTTTAAGAATTTGAATATTTAATTTATAATATTAGAAATCTAAAAAAAAACTGAACTATATAATATAAAAATAAAACAGAAGTGTTCCCCTTTAATTTAAGAAATATTTATTGTTCAAAAGACTGAACTTGGAATATATAATAACAATAACCTGAAATATATAAGTAAAACAAAAATTTAACACATAGTGGACTTGACACACTGAAAGAAAAACGCTTCATAGCATCAATGAATGGGTTACATTAATGGGTTTACATTGATGCAATGAAAAGTTTCTTTGATGCTATGAAATGTTACATTACTTCAATGAACTCCTTCATTGCTGCAGTTTTTGAATTTGGAATGATTGATTACATTGATGGAATGAAGTGTGTTTTTCATGTATATATGGGAAAATATAGAGAAAAATTGATACATTTTATCGACATTGTAAAGTAGAAACTATTAAATACACACATTTTATTGAATTTTAAAATATTTTTTCTAAAAATGAAATAATGAAATATCTTTCTTGAATATAATGTACCATTTCATAAATTTTGGACGATTCATTAATTTGGTTAAAGGAAAATACGTACGCTTTGTATACATGTATGTATGTATGTAATATATATGCATGTATGTAAGTACAGTAGTTGTGACACAATATATGAGTATGAGATAAGGACTATAAGGATAAGGAAATAAAAGGCTGAAATGCACAATCGAGCAAAATAAGGGGATTTCAAAAACAAAATTTTTTTGTCGGCCGGCATTTTTTCCAAATTATTTACATGATTGTGTGACAAAAGTTAAAATTGCATTTATTTATGGAAACTATCTTGGAAACTAAATATGTATGTAGCATTATGCGAAATTGTGGTCATATGTTACATATGTATGTATATAATTGTTTTTGGATAAACGTCGTTGGACGACGCTCTAGTTTAAGACGGACCTTTAAACATTGCTTTATATATGTACATATGTAGATATGTAATTACACCTAATCATAAAGAATGTGAAAGAATGAATGTGTTACATACGTATGTACATACATAAATATTTTGTATTTCTTATTCCTTTTTTATGAGAGTCATCGATCGGCTTGTATTCCTTGTAAACCTGTTCATATATGTAAACCTGTTCATAGTATACTATCAATGAAACCTATTCATACCAACAATGAAACTTGTTCATACCAACAATGAAACATGTTTATACCGTCAATGAAACGTGTTATACCATCAATGAAATATGTTCATACAATCATTGAAACAAACATATTCAGACCTTCAATGAAACATGTTCATACCATCAATGAAATATGTTAATTGTGTTAATGAAACATGCTAATAGCATCAATGAAACATGTTCATAGCATCAATGTAACATGTTCATTACATCAATGACTATATTTCATTGCATCAATGAAACGGTTTATAATATCAATGTAACTTATTTCTTTAATACAATGATAATGTTCATTCAGGTTAGAAAGTTTACATTAATTTCAGGTCTATGAAACATTTTTCGGTTAATGTAACATTGTTCATAGCATTAATGAAGCCCGACATTGGCTCAAAAACAATGACACTTTTCATTGATGCAATGTAAGAATTCATAAATGGTATGCAGGTTTTTCTTTCAGTGCAAGAAAAAACTCTGTTATTTACATTTTCTAACATGGAATGAGTTAGTAATAACCGCATCAGGTATATCCTTTTTAAATAGCGTAATGCATGTTAACTGCTTTAAATTATAAAGCTAATTACTTTTCAATGCTAAAGTTATCAACTTTTTTTATACAGTACTTGCCAGATTTTCTTAAAGACGTCATATATTTCTTTGTAAATGTTTTTAAATTTTAAAATTGTAACTTTGGTTTTCGTGAGGAAAAAAATTGATTTACACATTATTTCCTTGTAGAAATACAGGGAAGGCCAATTTGTTCGTTTCTAATTTTTGAACAAATCCAAAAAGCGAAACACAAAATTCCAAAATTGTTGTTTTGATTAACTACTTTATATTAGCCCAGTACAAAATAAAAGTCCACAGACGACATCCTTGCAAGAAATAAGAGCTTTTGAATAAATTTATTTATATTGCTATTGCAGCCAATAACAGGCAATTTGTTTTTGTTTGAGAAACTTATTCTGGGCAAAATTGCAGTTATTGGGTCGAAGGCAAAAAAAATTCCTTAAAAAATCGCGATTTAAAAAAGTATGCCTTAAAATGAAATAAGTATATAGATTGATCATTGCTTTTATTTTGAGTCCCCACACTGTCGTTTGCAGGTGGATTAATTTTCCGATTCTCAAAACTCCTATATTACATGATAAAATTGGTTTATCTGTCCCACATTGGAAAAATTAATTGCCTGACAAAAGGATAACCTTGATTGTAAAGCGAACACCCACACTTGTCAATCCTGAGCATGAACATCAGCTATCGTTGATGTTTATTGCCGGTTTACCGCCCTACTTGATACCAAGTAAGAATGTAATCAAAGTTGTTCGCATCACTACCATGTTCACAAAATTTTTTGGTAATATTTTTTTCAAATTCATCAGCCAGATAAAAAGTTATCGGACAAGCTCAGGTTCATGAATGACAATTCTGGGGTTCGCTTAAGTTGTCTTATATCGAAGATTGAAAATCGGAATTGTCAGAATTGTTCGTTATCGACCACTATCATTTGACTATTTGATTATTTTTATTGTTATGTGAACGACCTCGGTTATTGCTATTTCCAATATCCCTTTTGCGGTAATTTCCTTCAATATATTTGTTGTAAGTCTTGTCCTCTATCGCCGCCACTGACTCCAACTGGGCGCCAAACACGACCACTGCCCCGAATCTAATTTAGCTGCAGGAATTGACTTACTTATGTAAATAAGGTATCACTTAGGACTACAGTCTTCGGTGTCCTGTATCCACATTGCACTGGCCATGGTGGTTTCAATCTTGTATCACATAAGTATGTCTCCTCCAGCGATGGATGCTTTTTAATTTTTTCCTTTCTATCTTACAGTGCAAACCCTTTATAAATATTGGCAAACTGCCTCTACTCTGCTGCACTTTCACTAGCTAATTTCAAAGGTCGCTCAACAAGAGGAGACCGTCGAACTAATTATTCTAACAGATCACAAACGGCAAAAGTAACTAAACAAACTAGTGAACTAAAAGAGCGAACTAGTTCGCTTCACTGAGCTGAAACAAAAAGAGCGATCTGCTCACTGAACTAAAACGCCCAACTCTACAGTTTGGTGAAAGAGTTATAAATGTCCCCCTACAATGTACAATCAGCTACAGACCGTCAATCGAGTCTAAACAACAGCAACATCGCTTTGGACTATGCTCTGCCGAAATATAGCGCAATAAGAAAGGGTCGCCTTCTCTCTCATAACGTTCTCTCGATGATGACGAAATAGTAAGTCTTTTAATCGAGGTAGAGGTGCTGTTGTATGTTACTCATTGGTTGGGCATAAAATGGACAAATACAAAAGGCAATGCGTATTCTCGTTCGATGCAAGCAACATTAAAAACACTTTTGCTATCCTTAATATCAACCAGACACTATTTAAACTTAGTTTTCCGCATGGTTTGCTTCTGGTTGCTTACCGCTCTGTCGCCGATCTACTCTTTTTCCTATCAATTTCCTGCTGTGTCATGGATACACTTTGGTCGAAATCAGCGACGAGGTCCATTATCATCTGCACAGATACGTAAACCAACAAAATTTGCACTTCTAGGAAGTGTGATCAGGCCTCATTTTTTCGAGAACACGACAACGTGGCTCAGGAAGTGACTTAGTTGGCCAAAGCCTAAATTGTTGTATGGGACTGTAAGTGGAGGTGGAAAGTTTCTGGTAGCCATTCACATGGGAGTGGCCTGAAATGAATCCTCCATTGGATGCTCCTAGCAGCTCACTACTTCCTCGCAGTACCTCCTGGGCAATGGCTTTATCGTATACCTGCATTAGATAGCTAGTGTGAGAAGGCGAAACGAATGAGCAGCCTGATTGGGTATGCGATCACTGATACGCCACAGGCATGTTAGGTGATTCAGGCACTATAGCTCATCAAGATATCGGGCACATTATTTTGTCCTTAGAGAGAGGATGAACCACCATATGGGCCAACGGCCGATGGAAACCAAACGAAAAAAGCCAGGTTCACATATTGTATCCAAACGAAAAAAAACCAGGTTCACATATTGTATCCTGTCAGCGTCTGATCCATAATGGGCGGCTGCAATCAAATACCCTGAAAGAAGGTAAAATGCAAAAAACCCGGTGGACTGGGTTTGCCCCCCGCCACCGTTCATAATGGCAGTGAAAATACAAAAACGAAAGTGAAAACATAAACAACCCCCATTTGTTGATGACCCCGCAAACGTTATATGGACCACGATAAAAAAAATCCGACCACAGGCTCAGAAGTTAGCAACTTTACCCCTACCCTCCGACCCCCAAACCGAAAATTTTGAACCCGCTGCCATTTCGCACACTTGCATTTTCGGACATGGTCCTAGTGGACTTTTCTTCATGAAATGAGCCAAGGAATACGCTGGAGAAATTTGTCCGGAACTTCCTGAATCACCCTGTAATACACACAAAAAAAACGAAAATTACGAAAAATAAACCAAAAAATCAAAAAAAAACGAAAATAAACCGAAAATAAACGAAATAAAAACGAAAAAAAAACGAAAAAACGAAAAATACATAATTACACTATTCATACACTTGCAAGTCAACTGAAGGTGTATATTGAATCGAACCCACAGCAGGGAAGATTATTGAATGACCAGAGACAGTTCACAAGTAACGTAGTTTTCAAAGAAGTTCTTCATTAAACATAGCAAATCTTTTCTTAAAATAAGTACCTTTTCTTAAAAAAGGGAAATTTTTTTCAAAAAAAAAATCTTAAGAAAGTAGCTTTTTTTAAAAAAAATATTATATTTTCTTAAAGATTAATATAAATTATCGCATTCTTCAACGGGCTCCTTAGGTTCTTTCCAACCGGGTGTCCCCTGACATCTCATGTATTTTTTTTATTCCACGAATTTATTCTGGGTAGAAACGATCTATAACGTAATGTAAAAACGAAAAGGCGTAAAAGCCAATGATGTTCGAATACAAACCCAGTTGCTATATCTCAGTAATAGCAATCGAAAATTAAATCATTTATTCATAAAGAATTGACCGTAGAGTATTTTAGAAGCAAAAATCAGTAAGATGTTCGTTCCAACTTACATTCAAACAAAACTAAATTTAAATTCCTGCAGCAGAGAAATACAATCGGACTTACAAAAAAATTTTCTTCTTTCGTGAAAACTCAATAAAGCGTTGAAGTTCAACGAGGCAAAGACATATTTTATAACCGATTTACAAACTAGTTTTAGGGCGAACATATTATCCAGATCGCTTCAGAAACTACAAATCTAAACAGAGGCAAGAGGCAACAACTGAATCACTGAATATAAATGATGAAATCGTAGGTGAAGATGTTCAAGACTCTTTCGTATATGAAGGGAGGTGGGGAAAAACGACTTCAGTCCACTTTTGTAACAAAACGAGCTTTTAGCGCCATCTAGTTGCATTGTGGAAGTACTATAATATGACTGAGTCGAAAAATGGCTACAGTAACTTGAGTCCATAGAAATAAACATATGAACATCCACCCTGCTGGGGGAAAACGACGTGAGTCCGAGCGCGCCATGGGAAGAACGTCTTCAGTCCTTTTATTCCATTTTCATTTTGTGTGAACTACAGTGATCGGCGATTGCATCACCCACCCTGTTCTTCGATTGCATGACCCAATCTGTTCATCGATTGCATCACCCAACCTGTTGTTATCAATCTTATCTTCTCGTGTTTTATTCTAGTTCATACGTCGTACCGTACCTTTCACTTTCTCTGTATACTTTACTGTTTTTGAAACGTGTGCGATTGTGCAGTATTACAGTGCAATGGACAGTGACTTGTTTGTGTCCAGTGAAGAGATATAGGCCCGTCGAGCAGAGGAACGAAAAAAAAAGAAAAAAACAGGTAGGGTTAGAGACTGCCGGTGTAAACGATTTCACTGTTTCACTTCGATTTGTGAGCCAGAACGCCGAAGAATAATACGCGAATTTAACGATTTGGAGGCCACCAATGCTCAAAATGCATACCTTGGTGGTCTTATTACTGTTCTCCCAGTCATGCGACGACGTCCACGAAAGAATGAAGATGAGACACGAATTAATACTGCTTCATTCAGCTATCGAGTTAGGATTAGTGAGAATGGAAAAGTCCGCGATCTAACAGTTTGTATAAAGGCTTTCATATCCTTGCACGGAATTACAGATCGACGAGTCAGGTATGTGAGAGATTCCCTTGTTCGTGACGGAAAATCGCCAACTGATAAACGCGGAAAACATGACGTACGTCCACATAAACTGAGCGATGAGACCAAGGGAAAGGCGATTGACTTCATCAAAACTCTAAAGGGCCGTAAATCCCATTATTCATTGAAGGATTCAAGTAAAGTATATTTACCTGATACTCTAAATATATCTAAGCTACACAGAATGTATATTGAGGAGAACCCCGATCATAAAATGCAGTATGAATCGTTCCGCTGCATATTTGAAAATAATTTTAACATTTCATTTGGTTATCCGCGCAAGGATACATGCAGCACCTGCGATACAATGAAGGCTGAAATTTTTTCTCTAACTGAGAAATCGAAATCAAATCTGGATGGTCCGGACAAAGAGAGGGCACAGCAAGAGCTAGACAGTAAGCTAAGAGAAAAAGACCTTCATCTGAGGAGAAGTGAGCGCTTCTATAAGCTGAAGAAATCCTATCGCAAACGCTGTATGAAATCGAAAAGCATGGAAGCGGACTACCAAAAAAAACCTACCAACACCAAACATAACAACGAACGACGTATACTACAAACGTCAGTTGAATTTTATTAGCTTCAACATCCATGTTTTATCGAGTTCGCAAGCTGTATTCTACACTTACGACGACCCTATTGCTCGAAAAGGAGTGTGTTCAATGATGTACCACTTCTTTTGCCACATTTTGCCAATGGAGGTTAGGGAGCTGGCAATTTTTTGTGACTCATGTTCTGGGCAAAACAAGAACTTTACAGTTATACGATTTTTACACTATATGGTTGTGCAAAAGAAACGATTCGAAACAGTGAAGGTTTTATTTCCGATACGTGGGCGTTCCTACCTTGAATGCGATCGGAACATGTGTCTCATTAATCAAAAAACATATACAGAGACGCCAGATGACTGGAGGGAAGAATTCAAAAGCTGTCGTTTAAAACCGAACCCATTCCAAGTAATCGACTGTGGACAAAATTTTAAATTTCTTAATTGGACGGCCTTTCTCTCTTCACTATACGCAGCAAAATGCCCCTTCCCTACCCGACCGGTCAGAATGCTGAAAGTCGAAAATGAAAACCCCAGCAAGATTTTCCAAAAGGGAACATTCACAGGCATTTACCAACAATCTCCGTTGCTTGCGAAAAGCACATCAAGAAAGATAAAGACAAACACAGCTGTGATGTTGACTAAATTGTACCCTGGCCAGATACCTATCAAAAAGGCAAAGTGGGACGATTTGCAAGCTCTTACATCATTCCTTGTAAGACCAGAAGCTAAGGACTTCAACAGACGTTTGACAGACATCAATCAACCAGAAGAAAGTGAGGACGAATACGTTGATGACCCACCGATTGAAGCCTAATGCCAGGGAAAAGAGACATCAGTCCGTATATTTTAGAGAATATTTTGAAATTATTGTGGAAAATGTCCTCTGAAACTTATTTTGCTTTGTACGAGTTGTAATAAATCTATTTCTGATCAAATGCTGATTTTTGAATATTTTTCCATGACTCTGAAGTACTTTTTTTAGTTGGGAAACTTTAAATTAGATTTTTCTCAAATTCCGTTTGGCGGGACTTAGGTCGTTCTTCCCCAGCACCCTTCATATGAATTTGAGATCATAGAACCAATTCACAAAAGTGCATATCATTCAAAAAATTGTTGTCACTAGTCCTGCGTTTAGGTTAACAACTTTGCTGAACATCGGCGACTACTAGTGAAATTTTACGTGGAATACACACCAAACCCCTAAAAGTCAGGGATTTGGGACATTTTAGCACAAATTCTGAAAAAGTACAAAATTAACCCTTAAACGCCATTTCCGTATTGACTTCTTTCTGGGATTCAAGTTGAATTTTGAGCTTTGCTTTTTTATAGACTTCTAGTCGAATTTTATGACAAATCTATCTGTGGTACGTTTAAACACGTTGTATCCCTGTTTTATGGGTCTTTTTACCCATTTCCACAAAAGGTACTAAAAATAGCCATGTATTGAGAAGGTAGAGGTTTAAAATGTTGAACAAAAAATTACCTTGTAGAATTAGACGAAAAATTTATGATCACGTCCCGTAGCTAAGATGCAAAGAATGCATGGTTTCCTACGCCGAATCTATGGTTTCCTACGCCGTTTCATTTATGATCACGTCCCACAGCTAAGATGCAAAGAATGCATGGTTTCCTACGCAGTTTTACAAAAATGTGTAAATCCGTGGATACGTTGGGTTTGGTGGGTCATCCACCTTACGAAAAACTTTGTTTAATCCCTCACATTAAAAACAAATATAGTGGTCAACGATTTTTGACGCCTGAAGAAGTGTTTGATGCGATCAAAATGCATGCTTTTGGAGCTAATATATTTCGAAATGTATTTCGAAAAGTCATTCAAACGCAAGACATCAACGTGGTATCATTAAAATCCATACAAGTTTGGCTGTGGGTCGCCAAATATTTTTCTACTAGAAAAAGTGTTTTTCCTCTTTTCTGAATAAACATAAAAACGAACGTGCCAGTTTTGTAACAAACGAATTATAAGTAGTGTTAAACATTAATTACCCATCGGAAATGCCCCGTTTTGTGACGCCATGAAAATGCTTCTCAAAATACCTTTCGGAAAAGGTGTAAAACTGTAGGTCCCAGCCAGTGAGCGTACAACAAGAAAGCGCACAACTCACTAGTTGTGAGTAGCTCTTCCCAATCCCATCATGGAATGTAATTTTCTTAACAATAAAAATTAACACTCTTTAAAAATAGAAGCGATTTATTTCTCTTGTCTCGTAAGCTTTCGCGATCGTTAAAGGTTGAAAAACTCTCATGTGGGATCTTGCTTCAAAAATTTTTTCGGCTTCGTGAAATTCACTCTCGCACACTCCACCAGTTTGAGCAACCACGCAGCCAAACAACGGAGTCCGCTTGGTGCTCCGATAGGACTCACCACACGGTGCGCTAACGCTCCAAAGGATACTCCGAAAGAAGCCTACCGGCAATTCGTTAGGAGTTTCTCATGATTCAGCGCTGAATAATTTTTGGTGGTTCGGGTCCCAAATGGTGCGTATTGAAGAGGTATTTACGGGAACGTTGAAGTTTTTTATTCGAGCGTACTTATAGTCCCGCACCGCCTATTGAAGTTTCGATTCCTAATGTATTTGATCAATATGGGACTCAAACGACGTGTCATGATAATCACCAACAGAAGTTTATATTTTCAAAACTTTGATAGACTATTTTTTTCACGACAGCATTTTGCAGTCTTTTTCTTTTTTTTCTCAATTTAGCGATTCACTTTTTTTAATTTCATATGAATATACAATAAATATAATTAAAATCTAATTCGCGAACTACAGTAAGAAATACGCGAAAAATCGGAAAAAATATGACTGATGAAAAATTTGCTTGGTCTGTCAAAATTTTGAAAATATATTTTTCTAACAATGCTCGTCATGAATCTATGCTCATGGGGGAATCTATGCCCGACGACTGGAGTCTCAGCGTACTATGCCCTGTATTCAAAACGGGTGATCCGTGTGTATGTTCCAACTATCGCGGTATCAGTCTTTTATCCATCGCGTATAAGGTCTTGTCGAGCGTATTATGTGAAAGACTAAAGCCAATTATTGAAAACCTGATATTCCGGCAAAACTGATCCGTCTCTGTAGAATGATGCTGACCAACACCAAATCAGCAGTGTAAGTGGGGAAAGACCTCACTGAACCATTCTGTACCAAGCGAGGCCTTAGACAAGCCGACACACTTTCGTGCAATCTCTTCAACATCTTAATGGAGATAATAATGAGAAAGGCTGCAGTAAATACGAACAAGACCTTTAACACGAAAAGCCATATGTTGCTGGCGTATGCTGACGACATAGACATCATTGGGCGAAATTTGCGAGAGGTTACTGCAGTATTTTCAAGAATCGAAAAGGAATCAGCAAAGGTGGGTCTTGCTGTTAATGAGGGCAAGGCAAAATTGATGGTGTCAACGACTAGAGAAACCTCTCGACTTGGTCCGCACGTGAACGTTGACAACCGATTTAATTTTGAAGTGGTAGATGAATTTGTCTACCTTGGATCCGCCGTGAACAAGGACAACAACGTCAGCCTGGAGATAGATAGTAGAATTGTGCTTGCAAATAGATGCTATTTTGGGCTACGCAAGCCGTTTAGGAACAAAGCCCTTTCTCGACCGACAAAAGTCCAGATATATCAGACTCTCATTTTACCTGTCTTGACATATGGCTCCGAAACCTGGGTCATATCGCAAGCGGATGAAAAACACCTGGGAGTTTTCGAGAAAAAAATTCTCCGTAAAATATATGGTCCTATTAGGGAAAACGACGAGTACCAACGTCGCTGGAACGCAGAGCTATATAATCTCTATTCTGACGTGGACATAGCTAGACGAATCAAAGTAGGCCAATTGCGTTGTCTAGGCTATGTTATCAGAATGGATGAAGATGAGCCAGCGCGAAAGATTTTTGATAACGTACCCGATGGAAGCAGGAAAGAGGACGACCAAGACTCCGCTGGAAAGACCAGGCAGAAGAATCCCTCCGTATTCTTGGTGTTACCAACTGGCGAGAAAAGGCGAAGGATAGAGCCAGTTGGAAGAATATGTTGAAATTTGTTTGTTTTATTAATATGTATGTGTAAGACGACTGACCTCATGACATTGTAAAATAGTCAATAAAAGTAAGTTAGACCTATCAAACATGTTACAGTGAATAGTAAAAAGAACGTGTTTGGATACAAGTATACTATATTTGTGACAAGCTAAACATACTTTATATTTGCATCCAAACAACAAACAATACAGATTTTTCAGCGTGTAGGAACGGGGTATTAGTTTCCCTAATTAACTTTTGGAACTTTCATAAGAACTTCGTTAATTTCCACATAATATGGTACAACACTTACAATTCGCTTAAAATGCGGTCCATAAAGAGTTAGTATAGTTGTCTGTTTTTTCAATCTTAAGTATTGCCATTGATTTCTGACATTTCAACACTAAGAATACATTAAGTTACTAATTTCGTTTCTGGCGGCCTGAAACCAAACCTTTCTGTGAAGGGATTTTGCGCTTCGATACATAAAGAGCATAATACAAAGTCTTAACAGCTACAACTGTGATTGTGAAATGTAGCGCTGTTCTAAATTAAATATCAACTTCATCTACATATACTTGAAATCTTTTAAACATGTAAGCAATTAAGTGTGTCTTACCTTTTAGCCACATACGAAGAATTGGCTTTTAATGTCATCACTGCGAATGCAAATCCGATGATGAAAGGAAACCTTGGTAACAACAATTTTATGTCACTACTGTGTAAACAAAGATCCTTTCTAACTATCTTGCCACTAATGCCATGCAGTGTACAATTTATGTATGTCTGAGGCACTCAACGTCCCTTTGTGTGATCATATCATCATTTGAATCTTTTTGATGACGCGGCGAACACAACTGTCGCAAAAGAATTATAAACCAAAGACACCTGCCAGCATCAAACACTCTATGTGAAGCGCTATCTTCTACAACAGACTGTAAGCAAGCCTAGGCGTTTCCACACAGACAAACACTTGGAAAACGACTTACACACCCAAACACATTTGTTGGATGTCGGGATATAAAGAACAACAGAACTAAAGTTATGTTTCGTTACGAGTTCAAGAGGAACCGGAAATGTAAGTGTGCACGTATGTTAATGTATGCGTGTGTCCCCGTTTGCGTTTCTATGAGTGCATTTTAAACACACATCCACACACTCTGGCACACACTCACAGCAAATGATAAGGGCACACAGGTGCTTCTTTAAACTCTACATTCGCATAAAATATTCTCGCAAGATTAAACGAGTCGCTACTCACAACCCTGTCAGATTTCTGCAGTCGTTCATGGAGACATTCATACTCGTACATACATATGTGTGTAACAGTGCAGTCACTTGCAAACAAAAGCACTCCGGAGTCACACACAGAAAATATGCGACTCCCAGACGAGTGTAAAAATCAAAAAGTCATCCAGTCAAAAAGAAATTGTTAAAGATTTTGCGAAACAAATTTGTATGGACTCCCTGATGCGTAACTACGTACCAACCACAACGGATTCACTGCAAACGACGAATGACTTCCGCCTGGTACAACAAGCGTAGTCGTTGTTTTCAACAATTATGAAAGGGAAACATGGAAATAGAGTGAAGTTATTTTGGTTATATTTTTAATTTTTTTTACCATCGAGGAATATGACGAGGTCGTGCTAAAGGACGTAATTTTGCGAATCATCACAATCAAATGAATTTCAAAGGAGTTTCCAGTTTAATAAGTTAATTTTGTTGAAAAGTACATCACATAATTTAGTATTAATTTTAAACTTAACGCTTAACAGCAGTTTAGTTCAAGAAGGAATCGCAATTACATCTCAACTTTGTAAAGCAGAACGTCACGAGGTGCAAGTGCACTGAAATGGATGACGTCAGGCTACAAACACGCATCAATTGTGCCTTACCTGTATTAAATAATTTGGTCGCTTTAATCAAGTTTTATGTAACCTAACGACCTGACCTTGATTAAGAAAACTACACATAAAAAATAAAGTTTGCTATTAACAGCATACAGCGTTGCTATTTACAGTGAAAGCTCTCCTCGCGGACAGCTCTTATAGCTGGACAGCTCTCTTAGGCGGACAAAAATCTTGGTCCCCAAGCCATCGCCTTGTTTCATGAAGAATTCATGATTCTTTAAGCGGACGCTCCCGTGGACGGACGCGTACACTTTTTTGGCATCAAACATCTCCCATGAGCGGACAATAAAATTGTGTAAATATGATTTCAAACAATGTTTATTGATGAAAAAAAATAAAGTATGAACGAGAAAACACCTAACAACGTATGTAACTAACAAGCATGTAACTAAGTGCGCTGGGCTGTGATTCCCCTTTTTTGTTCATAGACAAAAATTGAGCAGCTACTGCGATTGACCGCCACCTTTAGAAATTTTGGTTTTTTTTATTCATTTTTAAATTTTTTATTCAGTATGTTTCATTTAAGCGTATGATTTATGAATCTGAATTTATTATGCGTGAATATTTTACGTTAATAACGGGTCCGCCATCTAACGTTTTTTTTTTTTTCAACTAGTGCTTATTTCGTGAATGCTAACACTTAGCTCATGTCTGATTTGACAGATAATTAGTTTTATCCTTCCTCTGAACGAATATGGTTGTGTATACGCTTGAACAACGCTGGGAAATATTGCGACATTACTTTGAAAATCATGGTAATGGTGCAGATGCCGATTTTGCCAAAAAAATCATCTTTTCAGATGAAGCCCATTTTGATCTTGGTGGGTATGTAAAGAAGCAAAATTGTCGCATTTGGGGCACAGAAAACCCGCACGCATACATGGAAAAGCCGATGCACCCAAAACAAGTCACTGTTTGGTGCGGATTTTGGTCCAGAGGCATAATTGGGTCATTTTTCTTCGAAAATGAGCAAGGAGTGGCCGTTACAGTCAACGGCGATCCTTATCGGGCCATGTTGAACGAATTTTTGTTCACAAAAATTGAAGAGGAGGATATTGGCAACATTTGGTTTCGACAGGACGGCGCTACGTGCCACACAGCCGAAGCTACACTCGATGTTTTGCGCCCTGTTTTTGAAGATCGCATTATCAGCCGCAGAGCTGATGTCGTTTGGCCACCTCGGAGCTGCGATTTGACATCGTTGGATTATTATTTGTGGGGTGCCCTCAAAGATAAGTGTTACGCCGACAAGCCAGAGACAATTGACGCTTTAAAGGACAATATTCGTGAAGCCATTGGTGAAATACAGCTGCACACAATCGATAATGTGCTTAAAAATTGGACCGATCGTGTAGGCTACTGCATGGCCAGCCGAGGCAGCCATTTGAATGAAGTTATTTTCCATTATTAACTGGAAGGATTGTACTTTAAAATAAAATAAAGAAATTTGGAAAATATTCAGTAGTTTTTTTTTTATAGCATTTTCAAAAAAAAAGTTATTTGGCGGACTCTTTATTAAGGGCCTTACAATACCATGTATTAAAATGTCATTTATAGAATGTCTACATTAGTATTAACATATTTATTTCTTTAATGGTGGAAGTTATCCTTTTAGGTTTTTTTTAATTTTCCTTAAAACGCTCTATTGGGCGGACATCTCCCTTAAGCGGACAAAATCGCAGCGGCCGTCAGTTGTCGCATAAGAGAGTTTTTACCGTATTTGCACCAAACTTGGTACTATCGCCTAGGGTGTCCCAAAAACAATTTCTTTTTCCATTTTTATGGTTGCTCAAGATTAACTGGAAAGCTTATGGGGTAAAGTATTTTTGAGATTTTTTCCAGATTTTTCGGAAAAGGTCGTGCAAGTCAAATTTTCCACAAAAATCGGATATTCCGGACGTTTTTTGAATTTTACTTAAAACTCGGTCAATAAACACGATTTTCTTAGTTTGTATGCCAAAATTTTTAAAGCAAAACGTTCAAGCTTTTTTATATATGCATAAACCACCAGATTTGGCAATGATTTTGCTCAATAAGATACCATGTATTAAATTTTTCGTAAATTTTGGATAAATTTTTTAAATAACGCTTTATAACTTTTAAAATTTCTAATAACATTTAAAAAACTAATGATGCACTTTAAAAGACGGATAAATTCCAAGCAATTTAAAAATAAAACCCCCCATTGTGTGAAACTAAAAATATTATTAACTGTTTGCCATTTTTGCATCGGAATTGCTTTAAACTAATATGAAAATTTAAAATACTAATGATGCACTTTAGAAGACGGATAAATGCCAACTAAATTTGTAAGAAAAATTTTTGAATTTGCAATTACTGTTCCAAAGTTATGCCAGTTTAAAACTAATTCTTTTTACAACAAATCCGATGCAAAAATGCCAAACAGTTTATTGTATTATTAGTTTCATACATGGGTAAAAAGCTTTAAAATGGTATAACTCTAGAACAGTAGGTGCAAATTTTAAATTTTTTTTACAAAATAGCTTGGAATTTATCCGTCTTTTAAAGTACGTCATTAGTATTTTAAATTTTCAAAGAAACTAGAAGGAATTCCAAAGCAAAAATGGCAAACTGTTCATAAGATTATTAGGGTAAAAACATATGAAATCAACCGAAAATATTAACATTTCTGACTTCATCACCTCCAAATTTGATAAGATTTTGTACACATGATCTATGGATCGGCACAATAATATTTGCCAACTTTCAGACATATAGCCTTCCAACTTTCAGAATTATGGCCATTCCAAGTTGGCAAAAATCAATAAAAATGCACTCAGATGCCTTAACACAATGTTTAATATCTCGAAAAGTATTCATTGCACGTTAATAATCAAGGGCTCATTTTACAGACAAAAACATGCGCCATTCAAAAAAAATTAAAATTTTCGATCAAGGATAATGTAAATAAAAAAAGGACTAAAATTTCCAAAGGATATATCTCGAAAATCAATATTTTTAAAAATTTAAAAAAAATATATGTTAATTCTTATTATGTTTTGTACAAGTCTGCCAAATTTCAATGTGGAGTCTTTATCACAACATAAATTATTAAGAAAAAAGCAGGCGAGGGTTTATGTATTTCATGAAATGTACCAAAATACAAAAAGGTGACAAATTACAAAAAGAAGGACAAATCAAATGTAACGGAACTTTTTCGACTTTTCTTTGCTTAAACTCTTTTTCTCCATTGCTAAACCTTTAATAAAAAGTACAACATAATGTATTATCATTATTAAACACTTTATTACAGCATATTTATTTATTTCTGAAGGATTTCAATTAAAAAATCTGCATCTGCCGAGTAACGCTTGACTTTAATTTTTTTTATCTACAGGTTCAATAGAATGCAGCTTTTGAGTTCCAGGAATAGTACGCAAATCTTTAAAACGAATTTGAAGGAACCGTGCTTCTTCTTCGTGGTCTTTTAGAGTTAAAAACTCGAAATTACAGTTCAAAAGATTTTGCAGGCACCATTCATATAATTGTTTTGGAGTAGTTATTTGACCTTGTAATGGACGCTGTAAACTAGCTCGACGTGCCTCTCTCTTTACGGTACCTCCAAGCCCGTCACTTGTGCCTTTTCCATGGCTTGTTGCAAAAAAATGCCACTCAGCATTACATCCAAAATCTTCCATATGATAACATAAATTGATAAAGTTCTTTTTATTTTTAAACTGGGCAGCACTACCGTCTGAAAAATACGTGATTTTCTTCGGGGTTGTTTTAAACTTTTTTCTCAAAAATACATTCAGGTGGCGATGGAACAGGTGAACAGCTACAGAATCGTGTACAAGATAATCAGATATTATTATGAAGTTTGTATGTTGTGTTTTTCCATCTGATTTAAAATAAATAGCAATTGGGTATAAAGTGGCCTGAGAGTTGTTCCAGTGACATCCCTGGACTGCATCCTGAATAGTAAAAGAAGCATTTTCTGAAAAATCGCAAACTCATTTCATTTTCTTCCAAATTTGATTTTCTTTCGCTCAGATATGCTGCCTGCTGTTTTGCAATAAGTGAATGAGGTAATAGCATTTCAAGCTTTTCACATAAGGAATCCACAAAAACGTCGGCTTGGCCAATCATGGTCTCCAAATTATCCCTATCTGCACTTACCCATTGTTTATATGTTATTTCATCAATATCATTTTGCTCTAGTAATTGATTTAGTTTTGCTTTTAAATTTTCAATTCCTGGACACTTGTTACATTTACGTAGGTGACACTTTGAAGAAGATGGAATGCATGTCATTTGTTTCAAACAATCTTTGCAACATTCAAGCTGATAATTCGGAACACCAGCAGTTAATTTTTTAAATTTATAGCATCAATCATCAGCTTCACATTTTGATGCTTTGTACAAACACACACGTTATGAGATCCACTCGCATTTGCTAGAATTGTATTCCTCGGGCGAAGTTGGCAAAACTTGGAAATACCTATTTTTATTCCATCATGTCGTTCCTTGAATAAGGCAAGGCGTACATTTCTCTTAAGTTTCCAAGCAAAAGTCTTTTATTTTTCCTGACTTTTGTACCATTTTCAAAAACAGACACGAAATCTTTCTGTCCGGGCAAACACCTGCTGACGTCATCGGATTCATAAAAGAATTTTACTAAACTGCTTGTCACTGGTGAAATTGGACTTCCCAGTTTTGGGTTAGGCGTACTCATCACACCCTTTGTTTCAAATAATGCTTAACTTTTCGCGCGATATAGTTTGTAACCAGGAATTCTTCCTTAATTTTATGCTTTTTGGTAAAATTGTTAGCAGTTGGATTTTCTCACTATTTTTTGTTAATGTTTTAAACTTTTCTTTTAATTGTTCTATTATTTCGGATTGTGGGCACATATGCGAAGTTGATTGTGCTGAACAGTGGAAAATTTTGTCTTGAATCGAATCACTTATTTTCCTGAATTTTGCATCTCTGTACCGTTTTTGATGTAACTTCTTCTTTTTTATCGGAGATTGTTCCAGATACGGTAAAGATTGGTTTAATTTTGAAATAGCAACTTCTTCCGTGCCTGACGCAATGTCATCTTCTTCCGTACCTGATGCAATGTAATCGAAAGTATCTACATTTTCGTTTATGTCTGGACCTTCTTCCAAATTAGATTTATTAGATTTTTTCAGATGCGAAAATTTTATTCTACATGTCCCACAAATTTTATTTGAGATCGTAATGTTTTTATCCTTAGTATACTGTAGCATCCATTCTTGGACTTGTCTTAAACTTTTATTGCACCCAGTGTGACCGGATTTTTTAAAAGGATTACAGCAAAATGTTGAGTTGAATGGCATATTTTTTATTTAAATACCACAACCGAATGAACTGTGCACGACTTTTTTGTAATGACAATAATTATAATTTATTTAAATATTTAGTCTCTTTTTTTTGCTTTTTCAAACGATCCAGTCACTTTAACACTTTGACGTTTAGCACTTATGAAATCTGGTATTCAACTGAAGTTTGACTTAGAGTCTCTGAACTATTTATACTGTTTTTTTGGTACAAAATATAGATTTCAGGTAAAAAAATAAACGCCTTGCTTTTCTTGAATTGGAAAATTTGCGTGAACTACGGGTCATAAAATGTTTTTTAAATAGGGACTGAATTTGCTACTGCCAATAAGCCGACCACATGTCATAAAATATTTGTAAATTTTTTGTGTGAACAGGCAATAAATATTTCGCCTAGGTTGTAAAGTCGAAAAAGTTCCGTTACATTTGATTTGTCCTTCTTTTTGTAATTTGTCACCTTTTTGTATTTTGGTATATTTCATGAAATACATAAACCTTCGCCTGGTTTTTTCTTAATAACTCATGTTGTAATAAAGATTCCACATTGAAATTTGGCAGACTTGTACAAAACATAATAATAATTAACATATATTTTTTTGAAATTTTTAAAAATATTGATTTTCGAGATATATCCTTTGGAAGTTTTAGTCCTTTTTTTATTTACATTATCCTTGATCGAAAATTTAAAAATTTTTTGAATGGCGCATGTTTTTGTCTGTAAAATGAGCCCTTGATTATTAACGTACAATGAATACTTTTCGAGATATAAAAAATTGTGTTAAGGCATCTGAGTGCATTTTTATTGATTTTTTCCAACTTGGAATGGCCATAATTCTGAAAGTACGAGAGCTAGGACACTGAAAGTTGGCAAACGCTATTATTATGTTTAACTTTCCCTTCGTACCAAATTTCATCCAATTCGAAATCGGTGCGGTCAACTCATTGGTTGATTTCATATGTTTTTACCCATTAGTATCTTACAATGGGTAAAAAGCTCTAAAATGGTATAACTTTGGAACGGTAACTGCAAATTGAAAATTGTTTTCTCCAAATTTGTTTGGAATTTATTCGGCTTTTAAAATGCATTATTAGATTTGTACAGTTTCATAGAAATTTTAAAAGTTATAAAGTGTTTTTTTACAAAATTTACGAAAGAATTGAATACATGGTATCTTATTGGACAAAATCATTGCCAAAACTGGTGGTTTATGCATATATAGTATACAATTTTGGATGGTTTGCTTTAAAATTGTTGGTATACAAACTAAGAAAATCGTGTTTATTAACCGAGTTTTAAGTAAAATTCAAAAAACGTCCGGAATACCCGATTTTTTGGGAAAATTCGACTTGCGCGACTTTTAAAACTCTTCCGAAAAATCTGAAAAAAAATCTCAAAAATACTTTACCCCCCTATAAGCTTTCAAATAAAACTTGAGGGAAAAAAAATTTTATTGATGGGACACCTTACTATCGCCCACAGGATGTGCAATTATTAGCGGCTTTCAACTAAACTTGGTCAATAAGATTTTCTTAGACCAAGGATGATTGCGATCAAAAATTAACCAAATACACAATTTGATGTAATCCCCATACAAATTGTAGCAACTAGAAGTGATACTATCGTCTCCAGAAGTTACAACTACTAAACGATTTCAAGGAAACCAGTACCCCTTTTCTGTAACTTTTATGAGAACTTCTCGTATCGAGAAATGGCGAAAAAAATAATTCACCTATTTCTCGGTATGTGACAAAACACTGTGTCCGTAAGTCACTGCGAGAACATGAAACTTATTATTAGAATATTCCCATAAGCTAGCTGACTAATAATTTAAACAAACAAACAAATCTAAAGAAATAAATATAAAATCAATTTAAACTAGCAGAGGTTTGATAATAATATCGTTACGTTGGTTAGTGCAAAAATTATAAGACTCAATTAATACTTTTGGCATGCTAAGTGAACGATTTCGGAACTTATATTGTCTAACCAGACAACGGCATAGTAGTTTGATTCATGAAGCATTTTTATTCACGGCAGCTTTTATTCATGGCAGCTTTTACTCCCGATTTCAGATCAATACAACACTATGAATACACTCTGAAAAATAGCCGCCTCTCTAACATATCCTCCCAAACATATACTGCAGGAACCATGCATATGTTTGGAACACACTTCAAACATTCATATGTTTGCAAGTCCCAATCTCACTTCTATTTAAATGTAAACAGTATCACGTTTAGTGGCAAACATGTAAACTTTTTCGCAGAAACATGCATTTTTCATCCCAAACATCCATATACTTACGTGGAAGCATTCGGCTGTTTTCCCCAAACCTACATATACTTACGTGGAAACATATGCGTATTTCCTCCCAAACATAATAATATTTAGGATCGAATTATTCTTTGATTTCAATATATATGTATTATTTATTATAATTAATTTTATCAATATAAATCGACATTTATAAATAATTAATACAAACAATTAAAAGATTTAAAATGCCCCATTTTACGTTTACTTACACTGAATGCATTATTTGTTTTTTTTCTCTGATTAATTAGTTTGGCTTGAGGTCATACAATGAAAATACCAGCGGATTTTCAAGATTTATTACATTTTTCCAATATTTCTATTAGCATCGCTATTCATCTTCAGGGTTCTATATACAAATAGATTTAACATAAATAACGAAACGATTGCCAATAATTACATGTGTTATAAATAACACAAAACCAATTAATCGTTCGCAGTGTGCAAGCTTTCGTCAACTATTGTCTGTTTTCTCTGTGTTTGCTTATTGTGTGTCGATTAGGGTGGACCTTGTGTCGATATTTTGGTAGATGAGGCCTCTATTCCGTGCCTTTTTGAAAAAAAATGACAATGCCGAAAAAAAAAATTAAAAAAAAAAACATTAGGGGTTGCGCACGAGCCGAGAAAAAGGTCCACTTTGCCAAAATTAGGGGGGAAATTGCCATAGGTCATCAGGGGTCACCCGTAGGGGGGAAGAATGTATGGCCGACCCCCATTAACTTTTTACCGCCAACATTTTCCCCCAAGACACCCACCCCCTATCTCCACCCCTTAGGGGGGTCACCATACAAAAATGGAGGTTGCTCAGTATTTTCGAAAAACACCATAGGTCATCAGGGGTCACCCCTAGGGGGGCAAAATATATGACCGACCCCCATTAGCTTTTCATCCCCAACATCTTTTCCGAACAAACTTACCCTCTATCTCCACTCCTTGAGGGACTCCCCATACAAAAATAAAAGAAGCTGTAATTGAGTAGTACTACTAAGCACTCTTAATATAATATAGTCAAATTAACATATTTTTGTTCGCTGATGGGTATTTCTTGCGGTAAGAATCGATAACATGTAGTAAATACTGTTTCTCTTCTTCGCCTTGACACAGTATTCTATTATAATCTTGTATCATTTTTACTCCTCTTTCGGCAGTGTCGTTCACAACGCGCAAGTTATTTACAATTCTACGACCTTCTTGATAGTCTGCGCGAGATTTCCAGGTTGCTGGATTTGCAAGAATGAAATCTTGCGATATTCCAAATCGTACAAATAAATTTTTGGTATTATGAGAGACGAAGTTGCTCAAGTCTTTAGCCAAGAATTCCTCATTCACATCTTTGAATTTCACCTCGATTTTTTAGCGCTGGTGCTTTTGATTACGACGCGAGGAGCTGGGGGAACCGGGTCGTCTTCTTCATCTTCTTCACCTTCTTCGTCTTCTTCATCTTCTTCACCTTTTTCGTCTTCTTCATCTTCTTTACCTTCGTCATTCTCATTTTCTAGCAATGCTTGAGCCATTTTGGACTTCAACTCATTTGAAACCTTGTCATCGAAAAAGGCAAGGGCTATGTGCTCATCGGCGAGATACCATAGGTGACCGATAAATTTCTTTATCATTACCCGAGATAAATCCTGGTCAACGGACTTGTACTCGACGATGTCCTTCAAAAACTTCCAATCTTGATTCGGCGCCTCAGCTGCTCGAGAAGAACCAAACCATGCCTTGACGTAAAGTCGCACCACAAAAATACAAACGTGTCGAATACAATTCACATACAGATAAGTGAAAAGTTCTCCGAAACAAAAACATCTTGAGGCTGTAAATGGCTTTTGCCATCCATCGAGCATGGGAAACGGGTCCTGGAGGTCGGAAATGGTAATTCTCAAGTTTTTCACCCAGAAACAAAAGAATTAATTGTAGCATTTCTTTGTAGTCATCGCGAGGGTGTTTCTCCTTCAATTGATCTAAGCAAAACTTCTTTATGCCGACTTGCATTGCCACAGGAATTTTTCTGACGACTTGATCGTCTATCAAGCCAGAATGGAATGGTTTAACCTTTACAGCGTCCCATTCCTGTTTGAAACGGTCAAAGCAAGGAACGCCTGGTGCACTGGTCTTTCCCATTTTTGTCTCAAAAACTTCCCTTAGCACCAGCTCGTATACGTGGTGTCTGCAAGGTAAATATAAGATTTCTCTCTCCAACAGCCGCTCAAGAGCAACTGAGGCTCCGGAGAATGGGCCACTGTTCGTTGATGTCGTGTCGAAAGAAAGTCCTTGTATTCGATGTGTCATATGCCAAGATGCCAACAGTTGATAAACGGCATGTGCTATTCTCCGGCCTTTTCCTTTCCCATCTTCTACTTTGGGAACTCCAAGAAGTTGTTCTTTTTCTCCGTACGAGACAATTACCGGTAGACGGTCCACCTTCTTTGTACCCACAAAATCCAAAAGCATTTTGCCATCCCAATGGACTACGAAGGATTTAGCTGCGACAAGCTGGAGATGAATGAAACGCGTTGAAGAATAAGAATTCTGAATGAGAGCAAATAAATCTATGCGATCTTACTTCTGGATTGTCTTTCACATAACTCAGCATGTTCTCTCGATTTGAACGCCGACATCTCCGAAGCGACGTACGGTTTATTGTGTATTGTTGAGGATCGCGTCCAAATGCTTCTGCCGCCGCTATCATAATGCCGACCGCGTCTCGGTCAGTCACTTTGCACTTGTGCAAAGCTGATAGGACTCGTTCAGTAAAACATTGTTTGTAACCTCTTCTGTCACCAACATTTGACGGGCCAGCTTCTGCCGGGAAGTTTTCGTCCTGTCTCCCATTATCATCGCTTGAATCACTGCTTGAAAATTTAACCACTGCAATTGAACGAATTTCATTTGAATATAAACATTGGACGAACACAAAGCGCGAAATAGCTTACCGCCTTTAGCGAACCGATCTCTACTAGATTCCGTTGCACGTTTGCGTCGCAACTCTTCTTGTTCTTCGCGCTCAGCTTTTCTTTTCCTCGTTCGAGTATCAGTAGCGTCCACACCTCCCATAGTTACTGGCCGGCCATCTTCTCTTTGCTTTAGCAGAAACTCAATGTCTTCGGTATTTGTCATTTTCTCAAGGGCGTTGGCGTGTGCGATGTCGAAAAGATCATCCAAGCTATCAGAAAACGTATTCTCTTTTTCTCTAGTGGACTCAGTCTTTCTGTGAGATGACTTTCTTAAAGCATCCCACTCATCGTGCAGCGCAGCTATTTTTCTTGTAACATCTCCTCTGGCTTTCGTCGGAATAGCTGCTTGGCGCCAAAAAATCATCACTGCGTCCGCGACTATAACCGCACTATTTTTCTTCGACATGTTTCGTTTGCGAATGTGGAAGAAATGCATTCTTAGCACTTGCTTCTTCGACGGTAATTTGTTCCCCGTAATATTCATGCTTGGATAACCAATCAAAAAAATATCGTCGCGCGATCTAAGTCGTGTTGTCATCTTAACTTTTTAAAAACGGGAGAAAAATCAATTTACTTTTCGCGGTCGTCGGCACTTGTTGAATGACAACAATCGATGAATGAACTGATATTTATAACTACTACGTATTTTGCAATATTTTACTGCCAGGTACTGATGAATGGGGGCATCTGCTAAGGGTGCCTATGTACCTGATTCAGCACGTGTGCGTTTCAAATTTTTCAAGACTTTCCAAACAATGACCACTCTTGAATATTGGTGGAATTTCTGTAAAAAAATCAAAAAAAATCAAAAAAATCTCGATATTGTGCAACTGTAAATACATAGATTTTCAGTATTTTTGTATGGGGAGTCCCTCAAGGAGTGGAGATAGAGGGTAAGTTTGTTCGGAAAAGATGTTGGGGATGAAAAGTTAATGGGGGTCGGTCATATATTTTGCCCCCCTAGGGGTGACCCCTGATGACCTATGGTGTTTTTCGAAAATACTGAGCAACCTCCATTTTTGTATGGTGACCCCCCTAAGGGGAGGAGATAGGGGGTGGGTGTCTTGGGGGAAAATGTTGGCGGTAAAAAGTTAATGGGGGTCGGCCATACATTCTTCCCCCCTACGGGTGACCCCTGATGACCTATGGCAATTTCCCCCCTAATTTTGGCAAAGTGGACCTTTTTCTCGGCTCGTGCGCAACCCCTAATGTTTTTTTTTTTTAATTTTTTTTTTCGGCATTGTCATTTTTTTTCAAAAAGGCACGGAATAGAGCCCTCATCTACCAAAATATCGCAAAAATGTCATTTCAAGGTCCACCTTAGTGTCGATATATTTGAGCACATCGGTCAATGTCGGTCTTGTAATTGAGTCTTTTCTCTGAGGGAACGTTAATTATGTGCAACATTTCGAGAGTGAGTCGTCGTGAGTAATGTGTCTCCTCCGCTAAAATGTCAACCTCGCCAAAGTTAGGATTATGACCCGTCACAGCACAGTGGGCCGGTAATGCCGTTTTCTGTTCCATTGGTTTATAGGTGGCATTTAAATCTGATTTGTATGAAGACAGCCTTGTCTTCAATTTCGTCATCGTGGTGCCAACGTATACCTTGTGGAATACTTTTGGAATTTTGGAATACGTATACCTTTTGGAATACGTCAGTCTTATCCCCATTGCATTTTATTTGATATACAGTATTAGACTTAGGTAGGTATTGTGTGATTTCAACGCCAACTCATATGACCCTTTGTCACAGATATCGGAATGCTTCAGTCTTTCGGAATAACCAGGTATATATGTCAGGGATTTGTACATTTTCGGTGGGGTTTCGTTCGTCTGGTTGATTTTATCCACATTCCATAAATTGACCTGTGTGTCCATTCCGATCCAGTAGACCATTTTCTCATGAAATGGGAATCTGCTGTTTTTTCTTCTCCTTTCTTTGTTGTCTCTCACGTTTTTGCTTTCAGAAAGTTTCAGCTAAGCGTTGGTTATCACTATGCGTTGGTACACAAATAATATACAAATCTAGTTCATGCAAGCCAAGCGTGGATTAAATACTTGGGTTCTTTTATTGTACCTATTTCACAAATGGTCCGCCGTTCCGATTTTCTCAGCCTTCATGTTTTTAGTCTTTCCAGTTTGTTTCCGCAAAATCGTTTCTCACTTTGGTACGGTAGCACACATACATATATACGAAACACATACACAAAAACCGAAGCAACACCACAAACAATTTAACCGTCCAAGCCTTTGGTTTTCACTGATCAAGCGCTTTTGATGTCCTCTGTCCAATGAACCATTAATGACTGAAGACATGAAACTAAAACTCAATATATCAGCCAAAATAAGAAACACTGACTTCATCTGCAATTTGCAGGCACATTCAGGAAAATTTACGAATCACTGACTGAGAGAATAATGCAAAAATACAGATACACACTTACAAGATAGTCTATCACGTTGTTCCTTTTATTCTCTTGCTCTCGAGAGAGCATAAACAGTGCAACAAACACAACTGTATTTGCATTTCAAATACAGCCATATTTGAGTCGCTAACACATATATTATAACATATTAATCATTGTGGCTCAGGCATGTAATATTGAATAGCAAACACAATGTGTTTGGACACAAGTATATTATATTTGCAACACGCTCCAAACACACTTTATATTTGCATCCAAACAACAACAAAATACAGATTTTTCAGCGTGTAGGTAAACATTATTTACATTCGCCTGAAAATCGAATATGAAATTAAATTTTTCCACTGGTCATAAACTTGTAGCATCAAGTGTTCTTGAGTGATTCCGATTCCTCTCTATTAGTCGAGTATGATCAGACTGACAAATAGCGGCCCAGCAACAAATTGCAGTAACTATGTTCATATGTACATGGTTTTCATGAATTGAATATCTGCTGCTTTGTTTCTTTGTTGTGTGTCACGTTTTCGTTTTCAGTTTTTTCAACAAACAAGGCCATATTTGAGTCACAAATACATATATTTAAAGTTATAAATCATTGTGTCACAAACATGTGACATGAGAAGAAATGTAGTCCACCAATTACTGCTCCTGCATTTTGTAAACTCATTGATCATTTGTCTGAAATACGAAACTTCATTTTCTTAAAATTTTTTGTTTTTTTTGTTTTCTGATCGCTCAAAAAATGCATAAAAAATTAGTCAGAAATTTTTGAAAAAGGAATGTTATCTGTATACTCCGAAAAAGTTAATTGAAATCAGCTATTCTACCGCTTCCACCTGAAATAGATACATCTTGATAGATAAAGTAAACAAATAGATAAAGCACAAGTGTTGGGAACATTTTAATGTAATGAGTAATTTTCTAGATGTCGTTGTATGCAATAAATGGGATTTTTTTGTTCCAAAAAAAAAGTAAACAAATATGACATTAAAAATCTAAAATTTCATATCAAAAGAAAAAAGAATTTTCAACAAAAATATAAGGAACACAAGAATACAACACGTTACTTAAAGTTGAATATCTGATGGCTATCGAATTGCAAACCATGCCACCACCGTGTATGTCCTAATAAATTGGTTCTTCCTCCGGTTCAGCTACCATTACTTGTTGAGCGTCCTCAGACACTATAGTTTTAGTTTTTGGGCGGGGAAGTTTTTAGATTAAAAAGGCGTTCCGGGATGTTCATATTTCGGCGGTCTTACGGGTTTTCTCCTATTGATATCCCAACACCGGCCTCATGGCTTTGAAAAAGTTTTTTATATAAAAAACAAATGCTATTACGTAAAATCATTTAAATTTTATCATATTTTCCCTTGTTTAAATTACTTTCACAAAAATTTCCCACAATTTTGAATAAACGTCAATGAGAATTATGGGAAACTTCAATGAAAGTGACTGTAGTATAGGAGAGCACCTAGTGAACAAAGTTGACAATGGTCGCGCTATATCTATTACTTCCTATATCTATGGTTACGAATATAATATGAGCGAACATAAATATTTCAACTTCAAAAACAGAACAATTTGGAAACAATTGATTTGTGTAAAATTGTGTCTATTGCAAATTAATTCCGTGTGAAGCAACAACTGATATTACTCGATTTAACATAAACCGTTCTTAAAGACAACAGAGTGAACATTCAAAACCCTCAAATAACCGGTAAATCATTCTGCATAAAAAAAAAATAAAAAAATCAATATATCAAGTGAAAAGATGGCATATTAAACTTGGTGCGATATCGAGCTGGCCAAACATTAACTCCAATATCGAGGCGGCCTTACATTACCCACATATCTCTCGGAATTGTATAATCTGTAGGAACAAATCGTTCACACGTTGGAAAAGGGAACAACTTCAATTGGAATTTAAGTGTGGCTTATAAGGAAAATCTCCATTAGGTAAGTAGGAGAAATGTTAGACGTACATACAGGATGTTTTTTATGTTCCAGGCAGATGGTTTTTTTTGACTAAATCTTAAACATTTTGTTGCATGAAAGTTTGGTGTATAGCAGTTATATATGAAATATAACATCGGCTAAATAGCCGCCTCTGGCCGCTTCGCAAATGTGTGCTCTTTTAACTATATTTTCGCATATTACGGGTGCTATTGCCCCAATTTCTCCAAAAATATTGTTCTTTAATCGTGACGCTGTTTTGTATACAAAGTTTCGAACTTCTTTGCAATACTCTGAATGGTTGACTTGAGGGGCACATTATTTAAACCACAAAAATTCCGCAAAATTGTTGGGGTTTTTACAATTGAAAGATTTTATAGATAAAATAGTTTAATAACTTCAACAGGTTGCAATCTGACAAATGTCAACCAAATATAAATGGCGGTCAAACAACATCGGCCTAGAACATAAAAACACACCGTATATAAAATCTTATTGACCACATATATGTTCACATATCTCTTTCTCAGATGTTCCCAAGCGTTCAGTGGAGAAACAATTATTTAATATCATACTCGTATTTTACGAGTTTAATACTCGCTCAGACAGAGAGACACTTTTAAACGCAAAAACACTCATACTGATATGTTTTTGGATGGCACTGAACTCCTTTTTGATTCCTTTCGCACTTAGATAGTTGACCGCGTAAAGAATTTTTCTGAATTTTAAATTTTTCTTTAATAAATTCAATTGTTCTCAAATGTTTTGATTTGGGAGTAAATTTGACAGTTTGACAGAACTTTTCCCGATAGAATGCATTACAGACACAGACTTTCCCGCAGTTTTTCAGTGAGGCGCGAGAAACGGTTTGTTGTGATAATTCGATGTCACAGTTGCAACACAGGGGTACTGTTACCAAAACTAAAAAAAATCTGTTAGTAAACACAGCAAAAAGACTCTTTAAAAGGGAGCGCAAATGTAAAATTTGGAATTTGAACTCCCCGTTATTTCAAAGCAGATGGGCAATTTGACATTCATGAAGTAACAGATTATTTGCTAAAGGTTAAAAATTTACGAAGTGGATCACCCTATGCTAGAAGCAACTTGGCAAATATTACAAACATTCTTTCAAAGTTCTGAGTATTCAACTCAAACGGTAATCAATTCGAACGAAAGTCGAGTACCATCAACGAAGATTTTGGATTAATTTTGAACATTTCTCGGACTTCTTTGAGCAGAATTTTGGATAAAGATCTCGGTGTGAAGCTTTACAAAGGTTTACAAAGGCATCAAGCATTTTTCTTACATCGTAACACAGCACATATGTACATATTAACTACGACCGTTGTGCGGAATTTTTTTTTAATAAAACACAGTGCAACACGAAAAAAATAACCATATACGGACACCACTACGTGATAAAAGACTAAAAAAAAAGACCCGTGTCTCCCAATTTTTCCCAAAGTCATGCACTTTTTTTTCATGGGCCGCCAAAGATTTGGGGCCTCGGTATCATTTTCGTAAAAATGTGATCATTTTCTCAGGCTCATATCCTGCAAACCGTTCAGAATTTCGATTTACTCTCTGAGGCAAAGTTGTAGCTCTTGTCATAAAGAACAAAAATTGCGAACATATAAAATCAAAATCGCAAAAAACTTTAAAAAAATCGATTTTTTTACCTTTTTTCCCGTGTTCAGGTCCATAGGTAGCAAACCGTTCAAAATTCAAGGAAACAATCAACTACAAAAATTTACCTAAGATCTCTAGAACATATAAACTTACTAGAGATGATTCTTAACACTGTTTAGGTAGCACGCAAAAGTGAAAAATTTGCCGAAAATTTTTTAATTTCATTTTTTTTTACCTTTTTCTCCTGTTCAGGTCCATAGGTAGCAAAAAATGAAATATGCCTGGCCAGAACCATGTGTTTGTCCAAGGGTTAACACCGTTTAGGTAGCGCATAGGTATCACGCGATCATGCACCGACAGCAGCAGCACAGGCAATGCAGTAAGCTCAGCACACGCAACAAGGGACGCAGCACACAATATAAAAGCGACACGACGCTCACATCGAGGCATTACACAGCGCGACGTCAACGAGAGCTCAGCGGTGAAAGTTATAAAGTGAAAGTAAAAAAAGTGAAAGTGCTGCAGTATAATTCGCACACAACATTGGCAACTGACAATTTCAATATGCAGTGTGAAAATATTTATTTATTTTGCTACGTTTGCGGTCATCAAACCAGAAAAAAACATCTACAAGATTTCAGAAGGAAAATAATCTTTTAACTAGTGAATTCAAAAGAGCATATACATTGTTTTTCGACGAAGTGGACTTGACCGGTGAAAATTACACACCTAATACAGTGTGTCGCCAATGTTATAACAATCTCATGGCATGGTTCAGTGGAGGCAGAGGTACTATGAAGTATTGTAAGCCGGTAAACTGGATTAATCGCCCAGGTGATCATGATGCAACCAGTTGCTATGCATGCGTAAATTGCACATGTCGTCTAAATCGACATTCTGAGAAGAACAAAATTTATAAAGCAACTGCAACAGCCACACTACCAGTGCTTGCACCTGAAAACTTTGTATCACCAAGGCCGCCAACTCCAGATCGTACTACAGAATTTACAGCAATGAGTACAGCAAGTGGTGTTACTTATGAAGATCCATTTGATACCGATTATGAGCCCCAACAGAGAAGAGATGGACCACAACTAATAACACAAATGGAAATGGATTTCATTGTGGTCATATTGGGATTATCGCAGCGACTTGCAATATTTTTGACAGCTTTTTTACAGCAAAGAAAACTCACACATGCTAATGTTAACTCTACGGCGTACCGCAAACGACAAGCTGAATTTCAGATGCTCTACACTCTAAATGATGACAATTCGTTCGCTTACTGCAACGATATAAAAGCTTTGGGGGTAAAAATGGGAATGAACTACATCGCTAGTGAGTGGAGATTATTTATTGATGGTTCTGTTTTAAGCTTGAAAGCAGTGTTGTTGCATGTGTCGAACCGAAAACCTTCCATTCCGCTAGCAATGGGTATCAACATGAAAGAAGTCCAGGGCCATCAACATTATAAACATAATACGAATACTTTTTTTAATATTTTTGTAATTGATAGCATAGTATCTCAATGTTGAAGTAAATAAAAAACAAATAAAATAAAAAAACGGTGTTAAGAATAATTCCCAGGAAGTTTATATGTTCTAGAAATTTGTTTATTGAGATCTTAGGTAAATTTTTGTAGTTGATTGTTTCCTTGAATTTTGAACGGTTTGCTACCTATGGACCTGAACACGGGAAAAAAGGTAAAAAGAATCGAATTTTTTTAAGTTTTTTTGCGATTTTGATCTGGAAGATGAAGTTTTTTTGATTCTTTATGACAAGAGCTATAACTTTGCCTCAGAGAATAAATCGAAATTCTGAACGGTTTGCAAGATATGAGCCTGAGAAAATGATCACATTTTTACGAAAATGATACCGAGGCCCCAAATCTTTGGCGGCCCATAAAAAAAAAGTGCATTACTTTGGGAAAAATTGGGAAACACGGGTCTTTTTTTTTAGTCTTTTATAACGTAGTGGTGTCCGTATATGGTTATTTTGCCATGACTTAAAAAATTACACACAGTGAAGTACAAAAATTAAGAAAAATGCTTGAATCATTGAGGTTTAAAGTGCCTGTGAGATGTAGTTGTATACTTTTTATATAAATATTTGATACTGCTGGATGCATTGTATTATCTAGTATTCTATTTTTTTAAAAAAAAAAAATATTATAAACGTAACTAGTCACAAATTAATAAATATTAAGTTAAAAATTTGATAAAACGTATGTATTTATTTTTGGAATTAATTAATGTTTGAGAAATAAAAAAATATTGAAAGGAATGAGATATAACAACGAAATTTGGCTGTGTGCTTACTCATATACATGAACATTTTTAAAAGTCCTTCTAACATAATCGCACAATCCCAATAATAAATTCAAAAAATCCTTGAAAATCGGATTTGTAGAAAATTGTCGGAATTTCCCTCATTTGTTTCTAAATATTTTTGTTTTTGAACGTGCTTTGTTGGATCACATGTAGATATTAGAATTAGATTAAAGAAATTCGCAAATATGATATTTTTGTTTTAATTCGTCCGAATTTACAAGGCTCTGGAGAAAGCTGTGTGAAAAATATGAAACTCTGATATCCGTAGACTGATTCTCAATTTAGCACTTAGGGTGTTCAAAAGAGTTTCCTAACTGTTGTATGTGTCGTATGTGCTACAGTTCTACAACAGTTGTACAACTGTAGTAGATTTTTTCCATATAAAAGAGTTGTACGATAGAACAACTTTTGCAGATATTTTTTTGCGGTGTACTAAGCGATCAGCTGATACCATTGTAGCAAGGCGTTGTAGAAAAGGTGGTTGCGCCAACATAGCTGACCAAGTTTGATTATAAGTTTGATTATATTCTTCTTCTTCTAAAACAGATCTACGGGCAGGATAGAAGTAATAATTTTAAGCAGAAAATGTTAGGTACAAAAGTTTGGGTAAAATCCAAAGTTCGGATATACGGGGGGCTATTATGTATTAAAAGGCGTCTAGCGGAGCTTGTCTGGCAGCGTTTTTGGACAACATAAGGCAAAATAAACAAAACAAATTAAATGCAAATTTTTGACAACTCGGTTTGTTATCGAAATATCGGTCGTTCATATTTTGAAAAATTATCGAAAATTGTTTTTACCAGTAAATAGGGATTTCCCCCACCTTTTGTATTTAACATTTTGTGTCCGAAACTCCTGTGTTCTACCCGTTTCCCCTTAAAATTGTTGATAAGACAACAAGACATAAGGTCGACCTGTTCCTTATTATTACTATTAAATCCAAATATCTGTGAAATTTTGAAAAGAAAATAATAAAATGAATCATAAGTTAACATAATTTATGTTTTTGCTATAAATTTTTTTTATATTAAAAGTAACCCTTACTACAGGCGTTCCAAAAATTGTACTTTTCGAAACAACTGAAACTCCGGTTTCTGGGATAGGCGGGTTCCTGAATACTCTTCTCACAATCAGCTGATTCTGATTATTTAATTAATTTGAAGTTGCCCAATAACATCTAATTCAATGTGCATTTATATCAAGTGAAAGCATTAGCATAGTTGATTTCAGTATTTTCATGACATTGTACCTAGCCACTGTCAAAGAAATGTGTATTTTGTACATGCTTGTGTACTTTTACTGTTGGTCTACATACATGCAGAGTTTGACACAACGTCGGTACGAAATAAAAATCAACTGCCTGTTGTTTTTCCCTACAATTAAAACAAGGCCTACACTGCACGGAAAAGCATCGTCACACGGATGAAAATGTTCATCACACCAACAACTTTTGTCATCGAAAGTGAGCTAACGTAACGTTTCATTCCCGCTATGAAAATGTGTTCATCAACTGCAAATTTTTCGATACTGTGGTGAAAGTATGGTTGTTCCTGCAATGAATTTGCTTCATTATTGCAACGAATTTGTTTCGTTGCTGCAATGAATTTGTTTCATTGTTGCAATGGGTAAGTATCGTTCTTGTAAGGAAGTTGCTTCAATTTTGCAACGTATTTGAGTCATTGTTGCAATGAATTTGTTTCATTACTACAATGATTTTGTTTCATTGCTGAAATCGATATTTTGAAGTGTGTTTAAATTTTTTTATTGGCAATTGTACATAAATACACGTTTAGTATTACATTGCCGGTGTTTTGATAACAATTTTTTGAATTTTTGCTTCGAAAATGGTGTCAATTTGCTAAATAGATTATATTCATTCCATGTTGAAACACTCGCCTGGAGAAGATTTTGCTAATCGAGGGGTTGAGTGTTATTGTGGCCCTCGTATCCAGGTCCTGTAATTAAAAACAAATATGAGGAATTTATTATTAAGATGTCTTTTTAAAATATGTACATACTTGAACAGAAGCACTTTTCCCCTATGCTCTACTCCTTTAACATAGAATCACATCTTTGTTTTGTTAAATCAAGCAATTTCTGTTGTATTGAGGGTTCTGGTAGGGGGTTGCCTAGTGTTGACAAAAATGTGGTGTGGTGTTGTGACTCTAAATGAAGGTCATTTCCTCAAAAAGCAATGGATGGCAACGGTTTTTTTCGTATTTTGTAACATATGTATGTTGTTGTCAATGTAATACATTTATCAAAATTGATATTGCTTTTCGGTAGGCAAGATATTTGCAAATAACTGGAAAAAACAAGGCAACATTTTCACAAAAAAACAATATTTTCACAAATATCTCAAGAACCGTAAGAGCTAATCTTGCCAACATGTTTTTTGTAGAGCTACAAATAAATAAAAAAAATATTTTAAATTGGTTGGTGGCAACGTTATGCTCCCAGTGGGGTCTCTGACGATCACATTTCTCTAGCATAAGACCTCAGCTATGACCGTGGGAAATTTCATCGTGATGGCTTTAGCCGCCTGACAGCTGAGATTTGAACCTGGGGGGCGCGTTCAACATAAGTGTTATGCAAACAATCCCGAGGCCTTAAAAAGTGAAATCGACGCTATAATTCACGAGATAGAAACCTAAACAATCGAAAATGTCCTGAAAATGTAGGTAGACCGAATGAGGTACTACTATAAATCAAGTCGTGAAACCCATTTCAACGATGTTGTGCTTTCTTCATAATTGCCAATGTTTGCTTTATTTTATGTGTTCTATTTCTCCAAACTTATGTTTGTTGCTGCAGGAGATATTTTGCCCAATGTTTTATTATTATGACAGTACAGTTTCTATAGTAACAGACAAATTACCTGCTGATAACTACCAAATATTGTTTGCCGTTTTGAAAAAATTTTATCGGTATGAAAATGTGTTCATCAACTGCAAATTGTTTGTTACTGTGGTGAAAGTATGGTGTTTGATGCAATGAATTTGCTTCATTACTGCTATGAATTTGTTTCATGAATGAATGTTTTGAAGTGTGATTGAAATTATTTATTGACAATTGTACATATGTAAATACACTGTTAGTATTACATTGCAAGTGTTTTGATAACAATTTTTTGAATTTTTGTTTCGTAAGTGGTCCCAATTAAATAAATATATTAAAACCATTCCATGTTGAAACACTCATCTTGTGAAGATTATTGTGGCCGTCTAATTCAGGTTCTGCAATTAAAAACAAATATGAAGAATTTATTATTACGATTTCTATTTAAAATACATATGTACATATTTATATTTATACTTACCATGTGCATAAGCTTTACTCTTTTAAAAAAGAACCGTATAATTGTTTTCTTAAATTCTGCAATTGTTGTTGTATTGAGGGTTTAGATAATCAATAATAGCGCCAAATCTCCCCTTCGTTAAGCCAGTGGTCGCTCTGCAAGCATTTTCTTCAACTGATTTTTTATTTATTGTAACCAAATTTGTGAAAATTTTGATTGGATTCATTTGATTTTTCGTTAAATTGCTATGTTGTCTGTTCGTCTTTCGTGAAGCGAAAGCTATTCCAGAGTGTAAGAAGATCGAATAACGGGTCTAGTAATGGGCTGCCCTCCTGCAAGGACGAGAATGGGAATCTGGTGACTGATAAGCAGTGTATGCTCAAAATTTGGAGAGACCACTTTCAACACTACTCCACTCAGATTCTTCCACTGAAGATCAGGAGGTAATGATAGTGGAAGATAGTGTAGATTGTACGCCCCAACCAAGACGAGACTAGAACGGGGATCTGCCGCCTTAAGAATAATACAGCCGCTGGTGCAGATGGGCTACCCGCTGAGCTTTTTAGGGCAGGTGGCGAAGAACTGCTAGCCCACTTGCACCGACTTATATACGGTATATAGCTGGGGGAATCTATGCCCGACGATTGGAGTCTCAGTGTATTATGTCCTGTATTCAATTTCAAGTTACACTTGGGATTCCGGCAAAACTGATCCCCCTCTGCAGAATGACGCTGACCAACACCAAATCAGCAGTAAAAGTGGGGAAAGACCTCACTGAACCATTCTGTACCAAGCGAGGACTGAGACAAGGCGACACACTTTCGTGCAATCTCTTCAACATCTTAATGGTGATAATAATGAGAAAAGCTGCAGTAAATACGAACAAGACCATTAACATGAAAAGCCATATGTTTCTGGCGTATGCTGACGACATAGAAATCATTGGGTGAAATTTACGAGAGGTTACTGCGGTATTTTCAAGAATCGAAAAGGAATCAGCTAAGGTGGGTCTTGCTGTTAATGAGGGCAAGGCAAAATTTATGGTGTCAACGACTAGAGACACTTCTCGACTTTGTCCGCATTTAAACGGTGACAACCGATTTAATTTTGAAGTGGTAGATGAATTTGTCTACGATGGATCCACCGTGAACAAGTACAACAACGTCAGCGTGCAGATAGATAAGAGAATTGTGCTTGTCAATAGATGCTATTTTGGGCTCAGAAAGCAGTTTAGGAACAAAGCCCTCTCTCGACGGACAAAAGTAAAGCTGTATCAGTCTCTGATTTTACCTGTCTTGACATATGGCTCTGAAACTTGGAAGTATACGAGAGAAAAATTCTCCTTAAAATATATGGTCCTGTTAGAAAAAAAGCCGAGTACCGAAGTCGCTGGAACCCAGAGCTACATAATCTATATTCAGACGTGGACATATATAGGCGAATCAAATTAGGCCAATTGCGTTAGCTAGGCCATGTTATCAGAATGGATGAAGATGAGCCAGCGCGAAAGGCTTTCGATAACGAACCCGATGGAAGCAGGAAAAGAGGACGACCAAGACTCCGCTGGAAAGACCAAGCAGAAGAATCCCTCCGTATCCTTGGTGTTACCAACTGGCGAGTAAAGGCGAAGGATAGAGCCAGTTGGAAGAATATGTTGAAATTTGTTTGTTTAATTAATATGTGTAAGACGTCTGACCTCATGAGGTTGTAAAATAGGCAATAAAAGTATTTTCTTGCCAAATTTTTTTTATTTTTTATTTTTTCTGAATTCAAACACCAATACAACGAAACAAGAGCGTCCATTTTATTGCGATTTGTACCGCACGCGCATACACACACAAATGTTCAGTTACATACTAGTTTGTTTCTAAAGTAGTTTTTCTGCTATCGATGCGTCACCTTTTATGCTGTTGTGTTGCTCCTTGCATTCTGTTAATTTATCTATTTGATTTTTAGAAACTCATGTTACACAAACGATCACAGCAAACATATAAATTTACAAAATTTATTTTTCAAAATAAAAGATTATTACTAAGTATAACTAATTAGTCTTTTTAACAAATTTATTTAAATTATTGCGGCGGAGATAACTACAGGGTGATTCAGGAGGTTCCGGACAAATTTCTCCAGCGTATTCCTTGGCTCATTTCATGCAGAAAAGTCCACTAGGACCATGTCCGCAAATGCAAGGGTGTGAAATGGCAGCGGGTTCAAAATTTTGGGATTGGTGGTCGGAGGGTAGCAGGGTAAAGTTGCTAACTTCTGAGCCACTTCTTAAATAAAATTATTGCAATAACGAAAAATAAGTCGTTGCAGCAAGGAAATCATAGAATCATAGAAAATTCTCAAGGAAATCATGTATGAAATTTGTCGTTGCAGCGACCACTAAATTGTCGGATATACGATACTTTTCACTAAGCAACGTAAAAAGATTAGCGAAAATGTGTCATCCATGCGACGAAGCGTTTTTCTTTCAGTGCAGGCTGCCATATCCAAACTTTGAGGGTGCTACTACTGAATTTAGAGGTTGTCACAACCAAGTCAAATTTTGTGTTTAATTAAAAACGCATATAGGGAAAATTTTAAATGTTTTATTGACAATTTAATTTCTATATTATCACAACCAGTTACTAAACGAGGAGATAATGCAATTCATGTGGGATAATCTTTAGGGAAACAAATCAATTTTGCATGTAACTACCGACCGTCTTTGTCTTCATGGTCAAAGGCCCAATTATGATATGTTGTGTATATCGATTTAGGTCTTAAACCCAAAAATTCCACCGTGCTATATAAAGATGATAGTAGCAAATTTGGCAACTCTGAAGCAAATTTGGCAACTCTACTCTCGTTTAGTTCGTTTTTTAGTTGTGCTCCGTGAATTTACTTTATTTTCGTATTTTAAAAGTTTAAATAGTGCTTGTTGTGTTAATAGTGCGAAGATAAGTTAAATTACATTGCGTGATATAATTGTGTGTTCAGTGCAGTGCTTGTTTATACTGTTTTTGTATTATTGTGTGATATTGGAAATTCTGTTGATCGTGTAAAACACAAACAACAACAATAATATTTGTTTGTCATTGTTGAGAACGTCTAACGTTGTAGTTGTTTGATTTTTGTTTTTCTTTCATTCTCTTTGTTTCGTTATTTGTGTGTCAGAGTTGCCATCTGGTTTTGGGAATTAATATCAAAGGGATAATAAGTTCATACGTTTTTGGGAATTTTTGTCGATTTTGGAATTCTGTTTTTAGTATTTGTTTCTTATTTATTTATTTATTTTTATTTTTTTTTTTTTTTACTCTGAATTAATTATAATGATGACTTGCATGAACAAAGACTGTAAGGTTAGATCGGATACCGATACTCTTATTTCGTGTTGGTTGTGTGATGGCTTGATACATGTCAAATGTGTTGGCCTTTATGCAAGAGTGGCGGACAATCTTAGTGATGACAAGGGTCTGCGTTGGTGTTGCGTGGATTGTAGAAAATTGGATGTGGAGTTCTACAAATTTTTCAGGAGCATGAAGTCCGAGTTTTCTGAGATGGAAAAGGAGCTTTCGGCTTTATCTGGTCGATTTTCCAAGTTTATTGGGATGTTTAATAAATATCCGGGATTGGAAAAGAGAGCGGGTTCACCGAAAGCTTCCTCGCCGAAAAGGAAGAAGACGGCTAAGAAGGCCCCTCCATTGTTGGTAATTCCTTCCTCGCCGAATTTAATGGACGTTAATTCTCCAGTTACAGTTTCAAGTCCAATGAAATCTTCTGCCCCTCCTACTTTTGCTGAAGTCGTTTCTGTAGTTACTATAGCTTCCACGGACAGCGATAAGTAATCACCAATCCTCCGGGTGGTAATCCCGCCCCAGTGCCAGGACCGGGACCAAGAACGTTGACTGTCGTACCGGCAAGGAAGACAGTTTTTGTGTCTAGACTTTCCCCCGACACGACCGAAGAGGATATACGACTTTACATATCGTCTAAATTAGTCGGGAATAATTCTAACGATTCCATACAGTGCTTCAAGCTGAAGTCACAATTTTCGGAACGTAGGTCGTCTTTCAAAATTATTGCACCGGATGATCTATTTGTCAAACTGGTGGATTCGGAATTTTGGCCTCACAGAACATTCGTAAGGGAATTTGAGTATCGGGATAATGGTAGGCGTGATAATTTTGCTAGATTACCGTCTGGAGATAAGCCAGCTCCAAAAAACTAATTGGGAGTTTGAATTTGGCGTATCAGAATGTTCGCGGTTTGAATACTAAATTGTCCAGATTATTTGTTGATAGCTTTGGTTTTGAGTTTGATGTCATTGCATTTTCTGAGACATGGCTTAAACCTAATGTTTTTAATTCTGAGTTGTTCTGCGATAAGTACGTAGTTTATAGAAAAGATCGTGTTGGTAAAATTGGTGGTGGTGTTTTAATCTCAATTGAGAATTCTTTATCTTCTGAGTTGGTTACATTTGATGACATTGGCGATCTTGAGTTTCTTGTGGTGTCCATTAATTTAGGCGATTTGAAATTGTTTGTCACGTGTTCCTATATTCCGCCATCTTCATGCTTTGAGGTATATCAAGTGCATATTGACGCTATTGCAAAAGTTATTGCGTTAGCCAGTAGAAAGGACCGTATTTTAGTATTGGGTGACTTTAACTTGCCGTCTGTGACATGGGTGTCTTTACCCGATACTAATTCTCTGACTCCATTGACACCATATGATTGGTCATCTGATTTTGTTACGCATATTTCCGAACTTGGGTTGATTCAATTGAACGACATTCCCAATTCTATGAATCGAGTCCTTGATCTAGTTTTAGTGGATGATTCTAACAACTTTGATATTTCTCGAATTGATCCGTTAATTTCTCCTGAGGATAGTTACCATCCAACGCTGGGAATTAATTATACATATGATACCATGCAGGTTGGTTGCAATTGCTCTTCGTCCTATGTTGGCCTATGCTTTTCGCGTGCGAACTTTATACTTTTGAATAATCTTATCTTTGATACCGACTGGCATAGTATATGTCAGTGTGATAATTCTTTTGAATTTGAAATCGCCCTGGATGATTTCTATAATATTATTAATGGCTATATTTCTAAGTCTGTACCCAAGAGGCCAATAATGGGTAATACTGGTCCCCCATGGTCCTCAAGGGCTCTAAATAGTCTCAAGAA
This sequence comes from Phaonia tiefii, assembly GCA_963931995.1. Classification (NCBI taxonomy): domain Eukaryota; kingdom Metazoa; phylum Arthropoda; class Insecta; order Diptera; family Muscidae; genus Phaonia; species Phaonia tiefii. Next base: position 165,171,947 of record OZ008369.1, read on the forward strand.
TGTAAGCAATAGATGTTCGAAAAAGTATAAAAAATCTGGACTGCTAGCAGACTATGCTAGGTATATTGTTGCTAGGAGTAGATACAACTCTAAATCTCGTGAGAGTTACAGATTATATTTGGATAGGTTGAAGGCTAATTTTAAACGGAACCCCAAATCATTCTTTAGATTTGTTAACTTGAAGCGTAATTCGTCTTCCACACCTTGTGGGATCAAAATGAACGGTATTGAATATTCAGATGAAGAGTCTATTGCTAATTGTTTCGCCGATTTTTTCGCATCTATTTCTTCCACCCGAGCCTATGATGTTTCCAAATCATACCCGTACACTGTCCGCTCTACCATTCCGTTTGATGCACCTGTCGTAAATTCTTCGTGGTTGCTAGATAACTTAATCAGCTTGAAAGCCTCGAATAAAGCTGGTCCTGATGGTATCCCGGACTTTATGTTGAAATACTGCTCGAATTCTCTCAGCTTACCGTTGACTCTCTTATTTAACGCTTCGTTGAAGTTCGGTCATTTTCCTGCACAGTGGAAGAGCTCTTATATAATCCCTCTCCACAAATCTGGTAGTTTAGTAAATGTTGCCAATTATAGGGGAATTGCAAAATTGAGTGCCATTCCTAAACTTTTTGAGAAGTTAGTCACAGAGGTAATTTCTCATCAGGTTTCCTCTATTTTAGATCCATGTCAACATGGCTTTCGGAAGGGTCGTTCTATTATTGACGGCTTTATTAATGGAGATCAAACTGATGTGATTTTTACCGATTTTAGTAAGGCTTTTGATAAAGTTAACCACAATTTGTTATTATATAAATTAAGGGCAATGGGTTTTAATTGTAACATGCTGAATTGGATTAGTTCTTATTTAATGAACAGAGAACAGATGGTATCATTTGGTCGATCATTCTCAAGATCTATTTTTGTGTCATCTGGGGTGCCTCAGGGCAGTCATATTGGGCCGGTTCTATTTTTGTTATTCATTAATGACTTACCCGCCTCCATAATGCACTCTAAATTGTTAATGTACGCTGATGACGTGAAGATCTATTTTTCTTACAAGGATCCTTGTCAATATACTTTACTTCAGAGGGATTTGTCTACTTTCCAGACGTGGTGCGAGACCAATTTGATGGAGCTTAATTTTACGAAATGTAAGCATATGCTGTTCTCTAGGTCATCATTATTTTCGGCAAAATACATTTTAGGTGGCAATGTTCTTGAATCGGTGGATTCATTTGTTGATCTTGGTGTTCTCTTGGACAGAAAATTGAATTTCAACTCCCACATAATTATGATGGTGAACAAGGCTTATGCCGTTCTGAACTTTATTAAACGTTGGGCAAAGGAATTTTCTGATCCCTACGTTACGAAAAATCTTTTTACTTCACTAGTCCGCCCTATTCTCGAATATGGATCAGTTGTTTGGGACCCCCAGTACAATTTGTATGTTAATATGATTGAATCGGTCCAGAAACAGTTTCTCATTTTTTGTCTGAGAAATCTTCAATGGAACCCGAACCATAATCTTCCTTCGTATAGCAGTAGACTAGCATTGATCAGATTGCCGACTCTTAGTAGTAGACGTACCATGATAAACTCTATTACAGTTTTGAAGATAATTGATGGATGTATATGTTCTGAATTTCTGTTATCTAAGATTTTCATAAATGTCCCATTGAGACCCACGAGGTACTATAAACTCGTAAACATCGAGTTTCAGCGTTCGAATTATGCGTCCTTTGATCCAGTTAGGAGAATGTGTCGTGACTTTAATGAGCTATATCAGTTTATTGATTTCACAGGTAGTTGGGAAACAACAAAGTCTAGCATAATTTGTCATTTGAACCGATTGCATTAGTGCTGTATATTCGTTGACGTACATATGTAAATTTAATTTACTTTATCCTTACTATCTGGTCTGATTTATGATTTGGTTTTCGTTTTGCTCGTAATTATTATATATAGAAGAATCTTATGTTAATATCTCGTGATGTGCTTTTATACTTATTCATGTTAGTGTAATACCAACTGGTGAAGAATTTCTGTAGTTGGTTGTAACGTGTGAACTTATAATCCTTGCTCTCCCGTTATAGACCGGTCTATAATGTGTACGCTGTCCTCACGTTATGGGGACGTGGCCCTCTCGGTCGGTAGGGGCGGGTAAGAGTGGCGGCGATGGGTTCGCTCGATTTAAAAAAAAAAAAAAAAAAAAAAAAAAAAAATACTACCCTAGGTTTGGCGTGTTATCAGCTCATCGTTAACGACCGACCTTGACCATCTTCAGAACTGATGAGATATGTTGTACTGCATGCTGATAAATAAGTGCATAATTCGTTTTCACATAAAATACATATTGACAAAATATATTTTTTTGGAGCAAAAACAATCAGGTAATTTAATAATCTTCATATAAAAAAATGTTGGGTGGCAACGACAAAACAACGCACTGAATATTCAGGACGTTCACACTCTAATCGTCTAGAACAGTTTCTAAAGAGTATTGAACATATTCCGATTTGTAAGTCCCGTTTAAAAATTCATTTAGTTGAGACTATAGAAATGTTTATTTTGTAAACAGTCTCGTGTATATAAATTATATTTATTTTTTCCTTTTCAATTAAGATATAATTGAGGTTAAATGTTAAAGGGGGAAATGTCATTTTAATCAACGATCAAACGTAATCTAAACTCTGAATTATTTTTTTTTTGTTTGCGTTAATTGTTGTTTTCTGGTTAAACGACCAAATTTGGGCATTTAAACTATTATCAAGTGACCATATGATTTTCACAGAAAACAAAATTAAGAACAAGACAAATCTTTTGTAGTTGTTAATGTGATTTAAACATCATCCTAGTTGTTATAACAATAAACGCTAATCATCAGAGAAGATATACGCTTGAAAATGCATATTGCATATGCATTCTTCATATTTGGCACGTTCACGCATATTTTGCACGTTCTTGCATATAAAAGCATATATTTGGCTTTTTCGAAAATAAAAGGAAAAATTGTCTAAATTTCCACAAAAATTGTTCTAATATTAAAAAAAATTTCTGGCAACGATTTTTAGCACCCATTTGCTATTGACATAATGCCAAAAGAAAAAGAGTCTGCGGGAGAGTTCAAGTCGCGTGTTATCGTGCGTATGGTTCTTTTTTTGCACTTACTGCAATTGTTCGGTCGCCGCGACCAAAATTTTCAATCTTAAGCAGCATTTGGAAACGGCAAAGCATAAAGAAGCTGCCTAAATCCGAAGCAAACACAGACTTTGGTGACGGAATACCAAGTAAAAGAGCAAAACACTTTTGCTATGGACTTGTGCGAAGCGATCGTAGAAGCAAATATTCCTTTAAAAAAAATTAGCCATCCAAGCCTAAATAAGTTTTTGGGCAAGTATACCAATGAGCCGCTGCCTTGCGAATCAACGCTTCGCCAGAGATACGTGCCTTGTCTCTACGAAAAGGTTCTAAAAGATCTAAAGGAAAAGGCGAAAAGCGAATATATATGGATTTCTGTGGACGAAACGAGGGATTCAGAACAAATGCTGGTGATAAATTTAATTTTTGGGGTATTAAAGTGTGACCCTAATGAACGCGCGGACAGCTACTTGTTCAACGCAGCAACAGTAGAAGCTGGCATTGCCACCACTGTGGCCGCCTTCGTGAACGACAGTTTGTCTTTGCTTCGGCCAAATGGTTAGTTAAAATTTAGCTGTGTAATATTTTCAAATATTAACTTTGACTGTAATTTTTAAGGTATCCGGTACAATACGGTACTTCTCATTGTAACGGACGCTGCTGCATATATGATGGCTACTGTTGGTGCTCTGCAGGTGTTGTACCCAAAAATGATGCACTTGACGTGCTTTACCCATGGACTCCACAGGTTAGCAGAGTTTGTTCGCGCTCAATTTCCGTTGGTGAACAACTTAATTTCAAGTAAAAAATCTGTATTCCTAAAGGTAAAGATTTATTTTATTATATTGAGGAACATTTTACTAACTACTAAATTGTTAAGGCCCCATCGCGACGCAATGAATTCCAACGAATGCGTCCAGGTATACCTCTGCCCCCAAGACCGTGTATAATGCGTTGGTTTACGTGGCTGAATGCTGCTTTTTATTGCGATCATTTCAATGAGGTTAAAAGTGTTGTAGATTCGTTAAACAGCGACGATGTTGAAGCCATTCGTGTTTCTCAAGAGTTGTTCAGTTCAGGCTGTTTGGTTTCTGACCTCGCTTATATAAGGCTACATTTTTCGAGCCTGACGGGCGCGATTGTAAAATTTGAAACTCGAGGATTAGAGCTTAAAGAATCTATTCGCATTGTAGAAGAAATTCGAGCTTCTGTATCTTCTTTAGAAAACAAAGATTACTCTTTAAAACTCGATGCCATTCTCCGAAGAAATAAGGGGTACGAACCTTTTAAAGAAATTAATCAAATTTTACGTTTTGGTATAGATGCCAAAGATCCATATGTCCAAAAACTTTCGCTAACAGAGCTGACAATCTTTTCATACTGCCCCGTGTCGTCTGCAGATGTTGAAAGAACTTTTTCAGCATATGGGAATATATTGACAGGAAAAAGGAAACAATTTTCTTTTGAGAACTTTAAGCACCATCTGATAATTTATTGTAACAGTAAAAACGATGAAAATTTGAATTAAATAAAAAACTCTCTATTACGCGTATTTGAAAAACTCTTCTGTTGCATATTTTTCAGTTTTAAGGGCATATTTCAAGCGCTTATTTTGGCATTTTTCGTGCTTGAAAATATCTTCTTTGCTAATCATCTAACTCCCAATTAGAATCTAATTTAAGCTCAAATATTTGCTAATTCCATTATACACCACAGGAAAACAAAATGTAGGTTATTGCCTGGGGGTATATGATCCCTTTACGGAATGAAAGCCTTATGTGAGTAGATTAAAACTCCTAAGAGGCACTATTTTCTTATGGCCTGATTAAATTTGTATCTTGAGCCGAAATAATATTTGAAAAAAGTTTGTCAATACCGTATCCCATTTTCGATATAAGATGTGAAAGTAAACATCACAAGAAGTCGATATTTTCAACTTTTACCGGTGATATCTGTCCCTTTTCAAAGAAGTGTCAGATAGTGACCCACAATAGCCACTCGCTGAAAAATCTGTCGTTTTTGTTGTTGTTTGGATGCAAATATAACATTGTTTGGAGCTTGTCGCAAATATAATATACTTGTATCCAAACACATTGTGTTTGCTATTCAATATTGCATGTTTGAGACACAATGAATAATATGCTGTGTTTGTTACACTGTTTATCCTCTCTCGAGAGCAAGAGAATAAAAGAGGGACAACGAGAGTGTCTATCTTCTAAGTGTGTACAGTCAAATCCGCTTAATTGAAATTAAAAAATTGCAGCGATTTTGTTTCACTTATCCGAGGTTTTCATTTAAACGAAGTTCGGATAAGAGAAAGTCTTGTCGATTAAACGAAGTTCGGCTAAATGAAAATAATTTCAATAAAACGAAGCTCGTACGATAAAACCGCTATTTTGTTTTTCTTCATTTAACTAAAATTTTATTTCATTAACTTAAAATTCATAAAAATAAGGTCACTTTAATTCATTTACAAAGTGTATACTACATATATAAATGTTATAGTGTTAAACATTAGATTTAAAATAGTCTTATTTTCAATTGGTTATTTTTTTAAAATGTGGTTGACAAATTATATTTTCGAGATCATATACATAAATTATTCAATGCTTCGGAATGATCACCAAAGTATGCTTTTAAAATCGTCATTGCTTCAAAAGCTTGTTTCAAAGTTGGTTTAGGTGAGCTTATATCAATTTCATTATCGCTTTCCTTCACGTCATCAGCTTTGTTATTATTTGCGACCAGCTGTATGATGTCATCATCCGTTTGCTCTCCAAAACATTCAATGTTATTATCAATATTTAAAAAATTCTCGATTTCTTCTCCTAACACATCCGAAAGCATGAGTTCAACTTCTTCAGTAATGTCAACTCCATCACCAGGAATTATTCCAGCTTTTCGAAAGCAATTGCATATTGTCTCTGGTGTCACATTGAACCAAGCCAACTTAATCATCTGCAGTGCTTCCAAAACATCAATTCTTTTTGAAAAATCTTTCAACGAAAATCCGCATTCTAAATGCAAAAGTTGTTTTGACACGATGTTCTTTCGATAGTGACATTTAAAAGACCGAATAACACCCTGGTCTAATGGCTGAATTAAAGATGTTGTGTTAGCTGACAAAAAGATAATTTTGATATTTTGCAAAACAGTATCATCACATATCTTATGACAGGCGGCATTGTCTACAAAAAGTAAAACTTTTTTATGAATGGATAATTTACAGGCAACTGATTGATGTTTTTAAAACAACGAGGATTTTGAAACCTTCCTATGCAGTACACATGTTTGTCGCTGCCGATAGCGTTAACAACAAACAGAAGAGTTACTCGATCTTTGGGAAGCTTTTTGCCAGAAGGGATGTCTGATCTGTTGGGTAAAGTTCCTGAAGGTAATTCTTTGTAGACTAAAGGAGACTGGTCCGCGTTATATATTGCATCCGCTGAATATTCCTTAAGATGGTCAGGTAAAACATATTGTATCCAATCATTTGCTGCTTCTAAATCAGCAGAACTTTTCTAACCATGAACGTTTTTGAAATGTATGTTTTATCTCTTTTTCCACCTTTCAAGCCAGCCTTGGTTTGGTACAAAGTCTACATTTAGCTTCTTAGCAAAATAGTTTGACTTTTCCAGTAGTAGCGGTCCAGTTAGAATAGCCTCCTTTGAACGCATTTCACGAAACCAAATCAAGAGAACGTCTTCAACTTCTTTGTTCGAATCTACTCTCATTCGCTTTTTGGAAATGTTTTTATTTTGTTGAGCAATTTTGGTTATAACGTCCTTATTTTTTACGAGTCGAGTAAGTGTTGCAGGACTACAGTTAAAATGATTGCAAATTTCCTTTATTGCTGCCTTGGATTTTAATTGTTCAAGCATCACCAGCTTGTTTTGAAATGTAAGACAATTGTATTTGCTGCCCGACGCCTAAAATACATACCACAAGTACATAAACATAGTTTTAATGATGTAAATACAGCAACTTACCTTCTTCGATGACATTTTTTACGGCAACTTAGACAAAACGGCAGTAAATTCATTTAATTTGCAATAAAATTGCTGATAATTTCGATCACCGCCACTATTGAAAATTTGTAAACAAACAAATCAACTGTTTGGCAATTGTCGTTAAATACTACATTTTATTTCAACCATGTTCGTTATTGCAATTAAGCGGTGTTCGCACTGTACAAAGATGATACGTTTTGAAGAAAGTATGTTTCAATTAAGCGATTTTTTCAGTTAAGCAGATTTGCGTCTAAGCGATGTGCTTTGGGGGAAAATAGTTCAGATATTTTATGTTTTTAATTTTCTCTTTCACTTTAACTAATTGTTCTATTAAACGGCTTGCTTTTATTCGGATTCGACTGTATCTGGGTTGTTTTAAATCTTTTAAATTTTTGTATTAATTATTTATAAATGTTAATTTATATTGATAACATAATTTATATTCAAAACATTATTATTATATTATTATTTAAAATTACTTATAATAAATAATACATATATATTGAAATCAAAGAATAATTCGTTTCTAAATATTATTATGTTTGTGAGGAAATACTCATGTTTCCAAAAGGCTATATTGGGGTTTGGGGAAAACACGCGAGTGCATCCAAGTAAGTATATGGATGTTTGGAAAAAATCACGCATATGTTTCCACTTAAAAATATATATATTTGTTAGTAAACATGCTAATGATTGCATTTAAATACACATGAGTTTGGACTTGCACACATATAAATGTTTGAAATGTGTTCCAAATATATACGTGGTTCCTGCATAATATGTTTGGGAAAATATGTTGCAGATGATAGTTTAACTAGTTTATTAAATGGTTACCTGTCGATTTTAAAGAAGACCGTGGAAAATGGAAGTGTGATATTTATAAAATAGTTGTAAATGTTAGAGGAAAATGTTGAAGACGAGTAATTTTTTAATAAAGATTACCAAATAATGTAGTAAAGAAAATTTTTAGTTTGGACGCATTTAAATACATACATAGTTTTCATTAATCTGGAATTTTGGATGGAGGGCCAACTCAAAATATCTAATTTTCGTGCACAGGTATGTGCCGCATTAAAAATAATATAAAACATAATTTCTGAATTCACATCCTCCGATTTTGTTTATATTGACAACAGAGAGACTCTATGGAGCCATTAAGAGAATCCCATTATCAGATATTTGAAATTTAAAAAACTCGCGATTTTATTCGCGTTTTTCATTTTTGAAAAAAATTAAAAAAGTTGTGAAGTTTGGAGAGCTATATTTTTTTAAGTAGATGGACTATTTCAAAAACTTAAAAAGTTTCTAAATGATACGGTTGTATATTTGTAGAATCCGTACTCTAAAAATGAGGGCTTGATTTCAGAAATGCATTTTTATAGCAACTGCACTTTTTGAATGCATTTTCCACTTCTTTTTCCCCCTATGATTTTAAAAAATTTAACATCATTGCAAAATTCAGAATTTTTTATAAAAAAGACAAGTAATCTTTTTTTGGGACAAGGCAGCTTACTATTTGTAATGATTTTTTAAAAAAAGACTTACTTGATTTTTCATATAAAACAAATAGAATTTAATTTTTTTTAGGATTTTGAAAATGTTTGTACAAAATATGAAAGAAATTTATTTGGTATGTAACTTTGAATTGCTACATTTTAAACAGTTTTTGTCGCATTACTATTATTTAAAAAGTTACTGTAAGGTATTGTTGTCATTTAAAGTGTGTTTTTTCTAAAATAATGCTGATTGAGAATAATGCGAATGCAATTACTTGTAATATAAATGCTATTTTTGGATGCACTTTGCAAAAAATTCTAATGTACAGAACAAAAATTGTTTTTCTTTTGATTTTTTTGTCAGTAGGCTTACTTTTTGATGCCAAATACTTATTCCTAGGAAACTACATGCTACTAGAATTGGATGATGAAATACTTCTTCCCTATTTCATCATGTATTGTGTTCAGCGTGTATACACACCTATGTACACATTTGTACATATGTGTGTACAATTCTGTGACAAGCAAAAGTAGCAAAGATCGAATCTTTTTATATGAAATATTTCACATGTTTATTTTAAAAAAATCATTAAAAATAGAAAAATTCTTTGTCCCAGAAAAAGAGAACATTTATTTAATAAATAATATTCTAAATTTTACAAAAGTGTTTTTTTTTGAAAATCGAAGGGGGAAAACGCACTGCAAAATGCACTTTAAAACTGCATTTGCATACAATTTTTTTTTTTTATAGTGGTAACTTTTAAACTGCAAATCATAAAATAGACAAAAACAGCTTTCAGAAACTTTTTAAATCTTTGAAAAATTCGGTCCACTTATGGAAATGTGGCTCTTCAAAGTTCACTACTTTTTCCATTTTTTTAACTTTTTGAAAAATGAAAAACGCTAATAAAATCGCGATCTTTAACAATTTTAAAAATCTAAAAACGCAAATGTATATTTGGCTCCATAGAGTCTCTCTCTAAACATTTGAAGAAAATCGGAAGACCTTCGGTAAGATTTGTGGCGTTTTCTCATGGAATGAATGGTATATATTAATTGTTCTCGTAATACTGGCATTGAAAATACACGAATTTTTGTGCGTAGATGGATTTCGTTTATATGAATTTCTCGGCTTTATGCATCCGAACAACTATATTTACAGCCAACTAAAATTTGGCGGCTCCTTGAACTATGTCTATCATTATTCAGTTGTGATAACCAGTAATTGAGTTCAGTATCACCAAATGTTGTGCATATCAATTTGTAATTTTCTTTTGGTTGCAAGAATTGAAATATTTAGTTGAAACCACAGCAACAATAAATAAATGTGATCTGTCAATCGATTTTTCGTTCTAGCAATCAAATTATCCTGTAGGGGTGCATGTTCTATATGTTGGATGAACCAAAAATTTAAAAACTAATTCGGTTGTACCAAATAATATATTGGTATGGTCAACTAATTACTTAAATTTAATGGCTGTCACAACGATGTGTTGATGCCATTTCCCGCTATGATTTTTATACAAACCAAAAACTAAACAAAAATATTTTTTATTGTAATTGTGTATTTTATATATAAGTATAAACAAAATTATTATTATTTGTAACCAGGGTTCGTATTTCGAAACCCTATTTTTGATCAAAAATATGAAAAAAATCATAAAAAAATTTCTACATGTCGGAAACGGAGCGTCGAATCGGAAAAATAACGAATTTTTGCAGATTTCTAATGGTATTCCTTAAAGAGGTATATTCATATAGATTTTTTTTAAATCGTCAAAATATTAAAATCGCTAAAACTCGAGAAAAATGCGTCCAATTGCAAAAATAATACATTTTCCGGGTTTCTAAGAGTTTTTCATAACGTGGTCCAATTCGTATGGACGACATTTTATCACAAAAGTCGCCAAAATATCCAAATCTCTAACACAAAAAATATTTTAACTCGAAAACGGGTCGTCGAATCGCAAAAATAATAAATATTTTACTACCACGGATGGATGTATCTAACACGGCTTCAATTTTTTTTTCAACAAATCGCTGAAACTGACATTTTTCGAATAAAAAATCGTTGAAACGGCATCATATTTCGGAAACGGAGCACTCAATCAGGAATAACCAATTGTTCCGCGCTTGGCGATTTTTTTTTTGCAAAAGTATTGCTAAAATAAAAAACTTTATATAACTAGCAAGCGCTGCGTCCACAAGCAAAAACAATGAATATTTTATCTCCATACGAGGCTTTCCGATAAAAAATCGCTAAAACGCACATACTTATGTGATAGCGATTTTTTTTTTAAATAAGTGTTATAGTAAGTTTTTATTTTACCGATTTTCTAATATTGCTGATTTTTTGAAAAAAAAAATAATTCGATACGATTGGACCACTTTATGAAAAACCCTTAGAAACCATTAAAAATTAGTTATTTTTTCGAATGAATGCTCCGTGACATGGATAATGGCATAAGGGTGTTTCAGCGATAGTTTTTAAAAAATAAAAGTGATGTATTCAAGACATCCATGGGATAAATCCTTCTATGAAGGTAAAAAATATTTTTTTTTTTGCGGTTGGACGCACCGTTTTCGAGGTATAAGCATTTTTATATTGTAGCGATTTTCTTATTTTGGCGATTTTTTGAAAAAAAAATCATCCAAACGAATTGGACCGCTATATGAAAACCATTAGAAGCCACCAAAAAATGGTTATATTTTCGATTGGGCTGTCCGTTTCCGAGGAACCCAATATCCGTCCCCGTGTGTATTGGGTAAAGGCCGCTTACCCATTCCCAATGTGTAATAGATAATAGAGCACGGTAATTTTCCACCGTCGCACAGTGGTCGATTTGCCCGATCTAGCGGGATTTAATTCAAATTTCAAATTATGAAATGCTGTTAAAATTGTTTTGCCTCTGGTAACTAAGTGTCCACTGATTTTATTAGTACTATCGATTGTATTTTGCTTTGCATATTCGCACAGCTGTGAGCTGTCAAACATAAAAAATATTACAGCAAGTGCTGAGGAAAACATTCCCGACTGTTTGCGACGCGTATCGAATTTCGCTATATTAGGAAATCAGTAATATTTAAGTGCAATTAAAGTGTTTTGATTTAAAGTTAAGGGTATGTATTAACTAAAAAAAATAATTGTTGTGACGTGTTTTTGTATTTTCAATGATAAAGTGCAGGCAAAGTTAGTATTCGTAATAACTGTTTAAAATTAGTTAATGCGAGATTTCCGTGGAATGTAACTAATGAAACTCAAACGTGTTCAAGCTAATTCCTTTTCTGTTCAGTAATATCATTCGTTGTTATTGTAATTGTTCAAAATCACGTGCTTGTTTTTGGCCATTTTTACAAAATTTAACTTTTAAGGAACAATGTCGATTTCCAAAGGAGAACTTTTTGAAATATGGCTTCCAAAAAATTTGGTGGCATGGAGGCCCATGTATTTGCTACTGTGATCAAAAGGAGTAATTATAATGACGAGCAGTGCCGTGAAATCAGTAGAAGGCTAAGAAGTTTCACCTCTAGATTGGTAGAAAAATGGAAAAGTTGCCACAGAGTTTGCCAGAGGTTTAAGGAAAACAATCAGGAGTGGTTAGATAGCCCACTTTTGTTAGCTCAAGCTTATACAAAGCGGGAAAGCGAAGTGCGTCCAAAGTAGTGTCAATGATGAATGATGAATGAAGGTGTGGTTGGAAAAATTAAGACATGGCTTGTATCAGATGCCCAACCTCATATTAAGTATACACCAGAGGAGGCTTTGGCCCTGTATATAGATGGCGGTTATACAAAGCATTCTTACATGTTAATGCAAGGTGGTGCAAAAGTACGACATGCTAACATCTATCCAGCTTATGATGTTCTCCTGTCAGCAAAAAAAAGGGCTATCCCTATCGTGTACACGTTTCAGATATTTCTGCTGAAGTACCTTTGCAGAACTTGGTGGACCATACCATTGCAAGAATCGTTGAGGCTCACTCAAATGCATTTCAAAATATTAATGATGATGCCCAGTCCACGGAAAAAGTAACAGCAATATATAATTGGGGCTGTGATGGAAGTAGCGGTCATTCAACTTATAGGCAAAGTCTTAGCGATGCTGAAAGTATGATGACAGACGAACATTTACTTGCAGTTTGCATTGTGCCTTTGCAAGTGGTATATGGATCCACTGTTCTTTGGAAAAATTCAAGGCCTTCTTCAACTCGCTACTGTAGACCCATTAAAATACTTTGCCAGAAAGAAACTGCAGACATAGTTCGTGTTGAAGTAGGTAATGTAAATGCACAAATAGTAAAAATACAACCAACATCTGTGCACAATTTTCATGTTCACCATAAGTTTCACATGACAATGATCGATGGAAAAACATTTAGTGTAATTGCGGAATCTTCATCTCAAACTTGCGGTATTTGCAAAGCTACCCCGAAAATAATGAACGACCTTAATATGGTTCTGACTCTTCCATGTGACGAACAGTTGTTTAATTTTGGTTATCTACTTTGCACGCATGGATTCGATGCTTTGAGTTTATTTTGCATATTGCTTATAGATTACCAATAAAAAAATGGCAAATTCGAGATGCAGACAAAGATGTTGTAAAACAAAATAAATTCTGCATTCAAGAAAAATTGAAAGAACATATGTCTCTGCTGGCTGATATTCCAATGGCTGGTTCTGGAAACACCAACAACGGTAATACTGCCAGGCGTTAGCATCCCAATTAACAGGTGTAAGCGAACAGCTGATTTATGGATTCAGTGTGATCCTACGGTCCATTACCTGCGGATATCAAATTAATATTGAATCTTTTCGGCAAAATTCTATGAAAACAGCTCAACTATTTGTATAAGAATATCCATGGTTTTATATGCCTTGCTCAATTCACAAAATTTTAGTTCATGGAGCTGACATTAAAAAGCATTAGAAGCAAGAACCAAAGATTTCCGAAATTACCGCGAGCACTATATACGAAAAAGTTCAAGGAAAAATACGATGGAGGATTTGATACATGTGATTTTATGTTCATCCGTTCCTGTTATATCATCTTTGCGTAAAAGGCAAAGCTATTTAAAAAAAATTTTTGTTTTAGATAAAGAAGTGCTTGAACTTCTATTTGATAAAAATGTAGAATATGAGGAGCTTTGTTCAGATGAAAGCTTGTCATCTTCTGATGAACAATAATTAAAATTTCTGCTAAAAAGGTATAATTTAAAAATATCACATGTATATTTAAGTTAATTTGTGTCACCCACAATAATAGTTCCTCTAGAGAAGTGCCCACAATTTGTTGCATTTTGTGAAAGCGTTAATAGTGACGTCAGATTCAACGATTGTGTTTAAAAATCTCACTTCAAATTAATTTATACCAGTAAACTACACAAACATGAGACTCAGAAATTAGTGTGGTTAGATATATCAACTGGGCATATTCGTCTTGTCGATAACAATAAAATATACATTGACTTTAATGACCTTCTTTTGGTTTCGTATAGAAAAATATAAGTATATGCCAACCACAGGTTTTGTCCAAAGCATAACAAATTCTGGTTGTATACGGCGTTAAATGTGAATATGTGTACTCACCATATTCTTCGGTGGATGATATTTATATATTATATCGAGAGCTTATATTCAATACCAGCTATACGCAAAAACACAATTTTTCAGGAGAAGGAAAAAACAGTTTATTTTCCGAACTCTCGAAGATTGAAGTAAATTTTCTTCTAGTATTTTTGTTAAATATTATTAGTGGGTACTGCATACAAAAATTATTTAAAGATTCAATCTTCGAGAGTGCGAAAAATAAACTGTTTTTTCCTTCTCCTGAAAAATTGTGTTTTTGCGTATAGCTGGTATTGAATATAAGCTCTCGATATACTTTATTGTTTTTTCACAAACTTATTTCTCACTTTCGGTTTAAAATAATTGTGTTATTGAAAAGTACTCGTGTATCATTCAAATATAGTTTCTCGTTTACTGCAAAGACTCTTATCAAAAATCGAACACATAAAGTGCGGAACACAATTGCGACGCATAGACGTACAACGTACAGCGTGCGGGAGTAAAACGTCGTGAAAATGCGTCCACCATGCACACAATAACGGCGTACAACGTAGCAACGTATTATACGTCAACATACATATGTTTACATTTTATAAATTTATGATTCGGGGTGGAAAGGTCGAAAAGGAAGGGATATTTCCTTACCACCTCGATAATCTTTCCATTTAAATTATTTCCGCTCATTTTTTATCAGCAATTGTTTTATTTTATAAATAATTTCACCAAATTTGCATTTTATTATCAAACATAAACAAACCGGCTGAAACGTCAGATACGATCAAATTGAACGTACGACGCAAAAACGCCAATACGTTGTCGTCGTCAATTGTGGGCGAGATCATAGCAATATGTGTGTTTTATTTTTGACAGCGTATCACTTTTGACGCCGTACGTCGAAACGTCGCAATTGTGTTCCGCACTTAACTTTGTAACAAGTGTGTTTGTAACCGAAACTATATTATGATAACAGTAACTAATATTTATTGGAACACGAATTCTAGTATTTTACATTTTATGAGTTGTATCTTCCATTTCAGATGAATGAGGTTTTTGGAATACTGAAATTGGTTAACACCATATATATTTTCTGTAGTAAAAACTTATATTGAAACTTCCTATTATTTTAATTTTTATTTATAAATAATATCGGCAAATTATTCTGACGTACGATAATTATAATAATTTTAAATTCTAATCAAACTACGGGCTTTATCATGGAATACCCAATGCCTGATTTGATTTCCGACTAATCTGTCCCCTGTGTGTATTAAATTCAAGTAAAATGTCCTCAAACATTAAATAAACATTAAATATCAAACTAAATTCTAAACAGTGCATAAATGTGAAGGAATTGTCTGAGTTTACTTTGTTAAAAATATTAAATATAAACAAACAAAAACAAAAATCACGTGAGAAGTTCCTTTCACTATATATTATGTAGTAGTTAGTTCCAACACGCCTAAGGCGCCCGTTGAAAAATACGATAATTTAGATGGATCTTTTGGAAAAGATACTTTCTGTAAAATGATAAACTTTTTTAAGAAATTTGGTTTTTGATAGTAAGTACTTTTTTTTAAACGAAATGTATATTTTTAGGTCCTTTTTGTAAGAATAAAAAAAAGCGTTTCCCATTACACCCCATGAAGGGATTAGGGAGAGCCACGGACCTACAGTTTTTACACCGATTACGAACGGTATTTTGAGAAGCTTTTTCATGGCTAAATACTCGATAGTGTCGCCGTCACTATGCGAGGTGACCGCCGGCGAAAGGATTTTTTTTGTTTTGTTTAACGTGGTCAGAGCAGGGATCGAACTCAGGATCTCATGTACAAGAGGCGCGCACACTACCTATTGCACCACCGACGGCCATTGTAAGAATATGTATTATATTTTCCCGAAAATTTCCTTTTTTAAAGAGAGGTACTTCGTTTATTAAAATTATTGTTTGTTTTTTACAAAGAAGTACTTTTTTAAGAACAGCTACCTTTTACAGAAGTCCTTTTTAGGAAAGGTTTATTATTTTCAGAAAATTTTCTTATGGGCTACTATCTCAACAAAAAAAGGAAATATTTTATTTTTACTTTTAAGAAAATGCATTTTTGTACGAAAATGTATTTTTTTAAGAGAATGTATTTTTATGAAGAAAAAGGTTTTTTTAAGCAATGGGAATTTTTGTTAGAATTCGTCCTTTTTCAGTAACATTTTTAAGAGTAGGTACTTATCTCAACAAAATTTTTCTTGTTTCGAAAAAGGTACTCTTTAAAGGAAAGGTAGTTTTTTATGAAAAGTCAATTTGTTGTAACAAAATGTACTTTTTAAGAAAAGGTATTTATTTAAAAAAAATATTTTTTTAGGAAAAGGTACTTCTGTTCAACAAAACTACTTTGTTGAATATTGTTTTCATCGATTTTTGTGTGTGTAGGTATTGTGTTGCTCTTCTGTTACTTGGGGGTTCAGTTCACGCCTTTAAAGTTGCAATACTTTTATTCTTACCCAAACTTATACATACTGTACCCACTCCATTTTAAAAACTGAACATCGACTTTATACCAATTTTTCCTTTCAACTAGTGTATCAATTTGACGGTCAATTTAAACCTCTGTTCACAGTTTTTGTAGATATATTTACGTGTTTTGGTTTACAAACTCTCAGCCGCAAAAAAACGAAGGCCATAACCAATAAAAACTGTGATGTGTTGCGATTCATAGAACTTTACTGAGCCATGAAGTTCTATGGAATATGAATTTATCATCATATCGACGCAATGATTTAAAAATTAATATCTATGAATAAATTTTCGCTTACGTAAAAATGTCTGTTAAATATGAAATGTGAAGAAAAAATATGTATTTATAGTGAGGGCGGAATTTGAAGTTGTCTTCTTGACGACGGCAGTTTGAAAATAAAATTGACTATTAAGTTGCTTGCAGCCCACCCTCCTCTTTCTTTTATTGGCTATTTTACAACCTCATGAGGTCAGATGATTCGCCTAGATATGTCCACGGCTGAATTCAAATTTTATAGCCCCTGGTTCCAACGACGCCAGTACTCGCCGTTTTCATCCGCTTGCGATATGACCCACGTTTCGGAGCCATATGACAGGACAGGTAAAATGGGAGTCTGGTATTGCTGGGCTTTTGTCTGTCGAGAGAGAGCTTTGTTCTTAAACTACTTGCTGAGCCTAAAATAGCATCTAAATATTTCCAAGCACAATTCTCCTGTTTATTTCCAGGCTGACGTTGTTGTCTTTGTTCACAGCGGAACCAAGGTAGATAAATCCATGTACCACTTCAAAATAAAATCGGTTGTCGACGTTTAAGTACGGACCAAGTCGAGAGGTTTATCTAGTCGTTGACATCATCAATTTTGTCTTGTCCTCATTAACAGCGAAACCCACCTTCTCGCAAATTTCGCCCAATGATGTCTATGCCGTCTGTTCTGATGAACGATGGTCTTGTTCACATTTACTGTTGCTTTTCTCATAATTATCTCCTTTAAGATATTGAAGAGTTTGCACGAAAGTATGTCGCCTTGTCTCAGTCCTCGCTTGGTACAGAATTGGTGATTTGGTGTTGGTCATCGTCATTCTACAGAGCCGGATCAGTTTTGCCAGAATCCTAAGTTCAGACACTGCTTCGTACAATTTTCCCCGATGGGGCTATCGAAAGCAACTTTGTAATTGACAAAAAGATGGTATGTATCGATTTGGTTTTCGTGGGAAATCCTGGAAAGATTTGGCGTAGCGTGAATATTTGATCAGTCGTGGACTCGCCTAGTTACACCAAGCACACTGATAAGGTCCTATCAGGTTTTACACGCAGCACTTTGCTACCGCCCTCAAAAGGCTGAGCGGGTAGTCCAACCACACCAGCGGCTTTATTATTCTTAAGCCGGGAAGTTGAATTTCTAATCTCGCCATGGCTGGGGGGAGGTAATAGTGGTCTGTCCACATTTTAAACACACACTGCTTATATGTCACCAGATTACCATTGTCGTCCTTGCAGGAGGGCAGCCCATCAATCGACCCGACATTTGATCTTCTTACCCTGTGGTAAAAATTTTGTGATTCATTAGTTTTCGTGAACAGTTCAGTCTTTTCAGGATCTGTCTGCTACCACTGCCATTTTTCTAGCTAAATAGTTGTTTTTCCTCCATTCTGTGCCTCTTGTGCCACTCAGTCGCAGAACGCGTTTTAACTGACTGTTCCGTCGCCATATGTCGCCATACCCTTCTGCGATTTTTGATACGCAAGTTCAGTCCTTGTAGCAGTTTCCAAAGAATGAGAGATGTGCTTCCACTGCGATTCAGGGTCTTCGGGAAGAGGAGTATTCTGCTCTAGCAGGAGAGTGAGATTTTGTTGGTAGGAGAGATTTTGTTGGTGGGAATTATCATATTTAAAGACTATTTAGGAGGATAGGAGTCAAATGAAGGGAATAGGAAGGTGGAGTAGGAACAGTGGAGTAGAAACAGATGACGCTTGAACAGATGACACAGGAACCGATGAAGCACGAACAGATGAAGCAGGAATATATAAAGCTGGAACCAATGAAGCAGAAACTGTTGAAACAGGTATTACAGGAACAGATGGAACAGGAACAGATGCAGCATGAAGAGAATGAAGCAGGAACAGATGAAGCAGGACATATGACGCAGGAACTGATGAAGCAAGAATAGATGTAGTAGGAACTGTTGATGCAGGAGAAACAGAAGCAGGTGAAGCAAGAACAGATGGCACAGGAGCAGATGGAACAGGAATAGATAAAGCAGGAACCAATGAAGCAGGAACTATTGAAACAGGTGAAGCAGGAACAGACAAAGCAACAACAAGTGTCGCAGGAACAGATGCAGCAGGAAGAGAATCAAGCAGGAACAGATGAAGCACGACATATGAAGTAGGAACTGATGAAGCACGAATATATGACGCAAGAACAGAAGACACATGAATAGAAGAAACAGAAACCGAAAAAGTAGGAGAAGCTGGAACAGATGTACCAAAAATAGATGACAACAGGTAAAGCACAGCATATAGTTTTTCAGCAGTTTTATACAGACATTTAGTTCAGCGAAAATGAACTAAAATCCATTCACTTGATATCTCGAATGAAATCTTAAATCTGGCAATTCTAAGCATCATCAAACTATAAAAATCATAATCGCTTGTTTAATTACTTCAATCGAATCCGACATAGAGTATAGTTGGTGGATACCTAGTTATGTTTGAACACGAGTAGAAAAAATGGACCATATTGTCTAGAACCACTAAAATGAACATTAAAATTCAGTGAAGAGATCAAATATGATGAATTTAATTCTCCGTTGATTAATCTAACAATGAAGCATAGAGACAACATTGCCCTACGACGCTCTTAAGTAGGTAAATCAATGAGCTGTAATCTATGAATATAAGGAGGTAGGTTCGAAGATGAACTCCAACCAAGATGTCGTAAAGCACGAAGTAAGAACTGCTTCTGAACTGATTCGATTCTATCAATATGGCACTTGTAATGTGGAAGCCAAACTATTGAACCGTACTCAAGAATCAGCCTCACAAGCCTAGTAAATAGTCGCGTTGACAAGTACGGACCATCCAATTCCCTGCAACAACTTTTTATAAATCCTAACAATCAAGATGCCCTACCTATACAACTATCATTACTTATATATGACGAAAAAGTAAGTTTACTATCAAGAGTTACACCAAAGTCGCAAAACCGAGGCACATTATCCAGCACATTATCACCTATCTTGTAAAAAGTTTCGAAACACTTCCTTCTGTAAAAGGAATTTTTTTACATTTACTCAAGTTAAGAAGCATAAAATGGCAAGCACAACATCTAACAAATCTTATTAAATCCTCCCGCAGTAAAAGGCATTCATTCACTGATCAAGAGCCTACGTCTGGTCATTTAAAAACAAGTTAAAAAGAAAAGGCCGTAAATGACTGCCTTGAGGAACACCAGAAGAAAACAATATCGTTCGCGATAAACTCCCTTTAAACAAAACTGACTGAGATCTGCCCTTTAAATAAGAAGACAACCAACGCAAAAATTTTGATAAGAAACCCATCATATCAAGCTGAAAGAGAACAAGATTATGATTAACCTTATCAAAAGCTTTACTAAAATCTGTGAAACAAGTTCTAACAAACTATAAACAATGTTTTTAAAACGAGTATTAAAAAAGCAAAACAACTGAAACAAAAAACGCATTAAAGAATATTTTAAATTTCAATTAAATTTCTTCCACATTTCAAACAACAAACTAAACAGGATTTCGAATAAAGATTATACCACGTTAAACATAAGTGTGCTACCAAATTCAAACATACATTTGAATCATTAAACTGACACAGAAATTAACCCGCAGTTTTGATCTGATTAGGTTTTTAGTGAGATATTCCTTTGTATTTTCATAACTGTGGCGGATATTGAAATAATTAGAATGATACAAAAAAAATATTTAAATATATCGGTTGAATGAAAAACTCAATGAGTGTTCGAACTCATGGACGATGTGTTAACCACCTTTTTGTTACACGGTACGTGCTCGAATTCTATGAACACATTAGTAAATGTTACATTAGAATATAAAAAAAAGAATAGTTTTTGTGGTGAAGGCTCTTTAGCTATTGAGCTTTCTTTTTTCTTACATCTGCTTTAACATTAGATGTAATATTGTGAAAATATTATTTTAATATTTAGCTCACTGAAATAATTGTTTATGTTTTGTCATAAACAGAGCGACGATAAAGAGTATGGAATAGTATTGAGAACTTATAGCACTCTTTTTCCGATCTAATGTAGAGATTCTGAGTAAAAGAGGATAAACGAGACTTATTCTCTTTATAGAATATTTCAATATAAATGCACCATTTCGACATTGATGTTACACAAAACAATAGAAAAAGCATAAGTGTTTCAAAAGGCATCAATGTTTGATGTCAAAATTATGAATGGACCAAGTTTTGACAAAAAGAGAGTAATTCATTTTGAATCATTCGCCAGATGTCGACAGTGCTTTTGAGTTATACAATTCGTTCAATACTCTTTGGCGACGACGACCTGCTAGTTTGTTCGCTGCCGCTACATCCATACCATCATACTTATTTTCAGGCAGAGACTATTGTTGTACAACAGCCACGTATATGATGCTAACGCTGTGTTTTATTTGCATGTGTTCACTTTGATAGATTGCCCTACCCTTGCCTATATAAGTAGATGTTAACACACCCACAACTAATTCCCAACATAGTATATTTTAATATTTTGCCAATGATTGAGTTATGATTCGATTTCATTTTAAGCGACTGATCTTATTAATAAAATGTTCGAAACATGTATTCACCGATATACTCATATACTGACAACATAGAGCACCGTCATTGGGCATTGGCCTTAGGTGCACACATATTTGTCCGACATCCTACACATTTACTGTTAGATGTTGGCATTGGGCGAACTTATTACATAAACCAATAGAAAATAAACACGCTTGAAATACGACAACTAAAACGATTCACCAAAAATAGCAACAAATTATCGGACCACAACAACAACAGACAGGATCAAACAATGACCACAAAAATGTCTAAGAGAATTTTGAAATTATAACTTCACCTTCTACTTCGCATCGTTAAGTTCAACATCATCTAATACTTGATGGAAAATTCAATTTAAGTGTGTATGACTTGATGCATCTGGGTTTGAGTTTGTGTGTATAGGTGAGTGTGTGTGTGTGTATATATAGTTGTATGAGTAGTTTTTGCCACTGCTAATGTTTACAGGTCAAAGTTAAGTTAAATGTTAAAAATGCATTTTCATAAATCACAAGTTCATGATGCAGGTTCAGCTACCATCATCATTTATCATGTCCAAATAGCCAACGACCGACATCTGTAGCAGTGCATCTGGGATGAAATGTGTGGCTATTGATTTTGTAACACTGCAGTTCCAATACCAAAAGAAATGAACGATTCGATTGACTTTGTAAGTTAACCAGTTATTTGTCTGTGTGCAAAAGCGTTGCCAAGCAGCGGAGCTTACCGAGAGGGTACTTCCGCAAAGGCCTTCTTGACCAAACAAAATGGTAACAATATGAAAAAAATTTCTAAATTCTTTTGAAACTCTTGACAGGATGGTGGCATTTGTATTAAATGCAATGCACAGTAGGTGTATTGATAACCGCGCTATTTGGAATTTGAATCGTGGGGTCCCAAAGGCTCCGTATTGAAGAGCTGGTCAAAAATCTTTTTTTTTACGAGGGTTCTTATAGTCCCCCACCAACCTTTAAAGTTTCGATTCCTGGTGTGTCGGGGTAAAAAAATGTTTTTTAGTCAATATGAGGCGGTTTCAGTCCACCGAATACACTAGGAATCGAAACTTCAACGGCCGGCAGAGGACTATAGGAACCTCGTAAAATATAGAAGTTTGACGTTCCCGCAATCAACTCTTCGGGATGCATTATTTGAAATCCCCACTCCAAAAAAAAGTCAGTACACCCTAATGCACGGTGGTTTGAGGACTTAAAATATTGAATATTTTTGAATCTATAAGATATGAAGTAAAAAATTTACACACAATTTTACTTTATTTGCTCGAAGATATATTCTTGGTGTAAAATCCTGGAAATGTGTTGGTTATGTGCAAAAGCTTGACCAGTGTAAGAATATCCAAAAATATTGGATGCAGCGCCAATTGGAGAAGAGAATCAAATGGTCATCTTTCAAATGACGATATTACAAATTTGGAGCATAAGGTTGATTGAAAATGTGAAATGCACGATATGGAGCTTTTATAAGCTGTGTTCAGAAAGAGCGGTTGACATTTTGTTGGCTTGCTTCATATCTTATCCCCGCCCTATCTTATCCCCGAGCCGTTCTTATCCCCGCAAGTAACTAATTTCACAGGAACCTTGTGTTGCGTACAAAATATATCAGTGTATGTATTGTATCGCCGAAGGAGTGCTGGTAGCGGGACAACGGCAGACAGTGCTCCATTATTTCCATTTGCTCCTTACATGTCCTGCATTCGTTTCTGTCTGGTCGATGTAGATATGGCCCCAGTTAGAATTCAAGACGAACGGGCTGATTGAAATTTCAGGACCAGGTCAGTAAGTAAATTATAGAGTATTGACTGTTACTGAACATCCATAATGAACGGCGGCAACCAGCCTGGCGGACGAAGAAATTTAGCGCGCTACAAGTATACACCAGTAAACTTTTGAGTAGGGCGAAGTAAACTAAAATAGATGGGGACTGGTATGCACATAGATCCCGCTTCAATCAATTTAAAAAGGATGTACAAAAGCCTAAACTAACCGCTTGGATCAGCTTCTACGAAGGTTAATGACTCTGCACGCTTTCTGCAACCATTATCTAAGAATCCTAAGGTTCTTAGTTACATTGGACGAGTTCAACCTGACCAACTCGTTGTGGCCAAAAAGCGGAACACAAAGAGTAAAAATCAGAATTTAAATACAAAATTAAATTAAAATACATGTATTTAGTTAAAATGAAACAAAATACATAAAATTTTTCTATTTTAGATTAAAGTCGGAATGAAACACCACAGCGGGTGACAATCCCGCCAATTGTGGGTCGGTTGATTAGGTTATAACGCGTTTACACCGCCGTTTATCGCTGCTAGGTTAGCGATAACCTTGATCTCTAATCTCAGCCGTTTACACCACCCAATTCGAGATTAAATTGAAATTTCAGTTGGCAACTCCCTGCTTAGGCAAACTCCGCGCCGAGACAAAATTGTCAAAGACTGCGGCACAACAACAAAATTAAGTTGGCGGCAATTGATTTTGCCAGTTTAATACAAATTTGGGATTTTTTTTCAGTCATTTATATCGGCGGCAGCGTGAGCTTCAAAAAAGTTTTGGAGGCGGCGACGCGTCGCTAAATTTTCTATCGGCTTCCATCTGTCAAACAGTTGATGTTTTGTGTATGTTTTTATTATGGTTGCATTTTTTAGTAACCAACAGTGTTGCATCAAAATGTATCCCAGTTTAAAATGAATTAAAAAAAATAAACTTCAGTTTCTACAGATTAAAATTTTATGAGTAATATTCCGGGTAATTCCGGGTTAACTAAGTTAACCTTAGAAATGTGTTAATCTTGTTTCGTGTAAATGCCGTATTAGTGATGAACCAAACCTTGACCGGAGCATTTTAGATTTTATGGATAACCACTTCCTGAATCATAGAAATAATGTTGAAAGTAACGGTTCCGACTCATGATCTAATGGTCTCTTCTAATGGTATAACACAGGTTAAGTTCAAAAAATGTTTCAATTGTGTCACTCCAAATCTTTTGGATATTTATAAATATTGCACCAGATTGTGATTTGTTCCGGGTAATTTAATGGATGTACTTGTCATGTTTCTTCTAAGAACTTTAGGTCAATCGCCCTTTCATCCTTTTCGTTAAAATGCATTAGGAATCGAATTAACAAACGAAACCCCGTGGAGACTGTTTAACACGATGTACTTCGTTAAATTGGGGGGCCATTGGTGGCTTTCCCGAAACTTTATAAATGCAGTCTTTTCTTGTCGCCTGGAGTGTTCATTTGCATGAAAATTCGGTACTGCAGATAAATTCCCATCGAAAGCTGGCAGCCCGCGGAACACCTCAAGTTGGAGCACTCCCTCCTCTGCAATGCCTACCCGTGATTACCGGTATGCTTAGATTCTTTGCATTGGGGAGGCGAAAGGTTGTGGCGAATGATTTTGAGATTGTGGATCCTTCAAATCGCTGTCTTCCATTACTAACCTGATCCAAATTGCCTTGGGTAGGTTATCGACTTATTGTAGAAGCTATGGTGTGGGAGAAAATCCCCTAAAGTCATATCAAATCCTTTTCAATCGTAAACGAAATATAGATGAGTTTAAGATACAAAAATTCTGCAGTCTGGGGCTACCTTTTCCTTGGAAAATCAAATGCCTTTGTGTTAACCCTGACCAGAAGTTGAACTGGAAAGGGAACACTGAGGAGTGTATGGAGAAGGAGTGAATGCTACATATGCCCTTACGAAATTCGATAGGTAAAAACTGAAAGCAATGTTCAAAAACGTTTTACTGGATGTATACGACTATTGTTCGCTCAATAATTATATATCGATGCATAGAATATCCTAGCGGAGAGCCGTCAATGAAAGCTGCTTAGAAACTCGGGCGGCCTTGGATATTATACTCCATCTCACTATTCTGGATGTCTTTGCGAAACGGTCCGCGATCAGAAGCTCACTTTGACTACAATAATTGGGGTTTTGAGGTGAGTCAATCTGATCCGGGTGGGTACATGAGTCGGCTATATGACTATATAATGCCGACTTTGGATTTCGAAAGGGATTCGTAGATCAAAATGCTGAACAGTAGTGATTGGGTAGTAGGAATACCCTACTGACTTCAGGGCAAGTTCATCTTTGTGGTGGCCAAAAATGGATCTTCATACTAGTGTGACCGTCGGTGGTGCAATGGGTAGTGTGCGCGCCTCTTGTACAGGAGATCCTGGGTTCGATCCCTGCTCCAACCACCTTAAAATTTCTTTCGACGACGGTCACCTCGCTTAGTGACGGCGACACTATCGAGTATATAGCCATGAAAAAGCTTCTCAAAATACCGTTCGGAATCGGTGTAAAACTGTAGGTCCCAATCAGTGAGTGAAAACTGGAAAGCGCACAGCTCAGTGATTGTGAGAAGTTCTCCCCGGTCCCTTCATGGGATGTAATGGGAAACCATTTATTTTATTTTATTTACTAGTGTGAGGTTCTTCAGCAACGACCTCCAATACAACCTGACTTTATAAGGGATGGCAAGTGACTTTATCATGTGCGTTGATAGGAAAGTGGCACTCAATCCAATTATGTCAAAATCTTGTAAATCCATAGACGGGCTCTGAAGAGTAAAGCACCCTGCCAACTGAGATCCTGATAGGCCCCCGGCATAGTTAGATGGCAGTTTACGAATCGGCGCACTTGAGTTATGATTAGTCAGACTGATTGATATTTGGACCGGGCGTATGGTCAATATCGTCTGGTTGGCGAGGAAAGACAGCTGTCCTCTGCGTAAAGAAACAATGCGGGCGGTTCTCCGACTACCGAACATGCCAGGAAATATAAGGAAATTCGACTTTATGACCACACACTTGCAACGATTGGTCGTGCGACTTTTTGATTGTCATGGCGAATGCGATTCGAACGGGAAACTAAATGCTCTTAAAGTCGAACGACAAATCAGTCGGTATCATCGGAATACTTGGAATAAGAACATCCTCGCCTTTGAACTTGCCTTTGATTATGGTGGCTTGGATAAAGTTGTTCAGGATATCCTGTCGGTTGATTTAGATTGCGCACCATTATGATGATAGAGCCGATTTTGAGTTGCAAATTGTGCGGTGGAAAGCCGAGCATATCCATCGAATTCAAAAATTCAATAGCATAGTTTGGGATTTGATTTTGAATAATGAAATCCTAAGCAGCTAATATCGCCCGTTCACTCAGGCAATTGTGGTTCAAAATATTACAACCCATGTTCGGAAACACCTTATCGATGATGTAAATTCACAAAAAATCGGCGGGAACTCCACCATTTCCAATTTCTAACCTTTGTTTTGAGAAATCATCTGCTGAATGACCGTTCTGCAACACAACTCGCAAGTTCCACATAGACTGCAGTTTCTTTACGTGTAGAACGAAATACAAAAATTTAAGGCAAGCGTTGAGTTCATTTGCTAGTATTGATCGCGGTAAAGTGTGTCGGAAGTCGCCGCCCATCAGTACCATTGCACCACCAAAGCGTTTCGTTTTTTCCCAGCAATCTTACATTGCTCCATGCAGATGCTTCAATGCACTCTTGTGTGCCATTATGGATTCATCCCAGATAATAATTAAAATAATTAAACACCTGTTGTATCGCAGAGTTTCCTGAAGTGGTGCATTTCGGTTCGTCATTTATCTGAATATTCAGTGGAAATTTTAACACTGACTGAGCCGGCCGACCGCCTTCTGCCAACGTGGCCTCTATTCCAGAGGAGGCGACAGCAATCCCGATGCCGGATCTTGACCGAATTGAAGCCAAAATCAATGTAATGAGAAACGTTTTGCAAGTTCAAATAGACGCATCGAGAAAAAATTTGTCGCCGTTTTTGTCGTCAACCGCCTTCGTCAATGTGTCGTACACATTTTTTTACTGGGGAGTTAGTAGTGGCACATTTGAGGCAACTGCTCCTGTCAAAGCATATCGATCGAAATCGCGCTCACGCTGCAATTCTCGATTAAATGCATCGTGCATCGAGGGGTTTTGGGCTGGCATTCCCAATTTACTCAACAGACTGCCGCACATGAGCATACACGTGTTTTCGATCAATAGTTGCGCCTCGTTGCAGATCTCATCATTCAATTGAAGTTGGAAATTCGTCGTCGATCTTCAAACCTGAGGCAAAATATCATCGGCCATGTCGTCCTTATATTTTTTTAAACAAATTGTGTGTGTGAAATTTGAGTCGTAGGTGCAGAAATTGTAGCTTCGGCGAGAGTTGCGTCCCACAGATTGTCATTAGCAAGCAAATTCATCCGCTGACAGGCTACTCAACAGTCCGCAGGTTCTCCAACGAAGTTGGACATTCACCAAAATCAATCGAACAGTATACAGGGTGATTCAGGAAGTTCCGGACAAATTTCTCCAGCATATTCCTTGGCGCATTTCATGAAGAAAAGTCCACTAGGACCACGTCCGAAAATGCAAGGGTGCGAAATGGCAGCGGGTTCAAAATTTTCGGATTGGCGGTCGGAGTGTAGTAGGGTAAAGTTGTTTTTGAGCTTGTTGTAAAGGTCTTTAAGAGGCCTTTCCGAATCAATAAAAAAAGTTGAAAATAGTCAAATCGCCGAGATACAGAGCTTTCGGGAAAAAATGAAAAAAAATTTCACATAACCTCAATTTGCTCAGCCAGATGGCAGGTAACTTATGTTTGTTTAAAGATAGCCCTACCTCCTACCTTTCCAAAATGACATAAACGAAGCCCAGAGGTCTTACCGTTCCAAAGTTATGACCATTTTACTGAAATGCAAAAATGTTCGTTTTTGTTTTTGGATGCGACATAACAGCACACATTTATTTGTTTTTGTAAATTAACACGTTTAAGATTTAATTTTATTGAAATTTTTAAGACCTTTCCAACAAGCCCAGAAACAAAAAATTCGACCACTGGCCCAGAGTTTGCAACTTTACCCTACTACCCTCCGATCGCCAATCCGAAAATTTTGAACCCGCTGCCATTTTGCACCCTTGCATTTTCGGACATGGTCCTAGTGGACTTTTCTTCATGAAACGAGCCAAGGAATACGCTGGAGAAATTTGTCCGGAACTTCCTGAATCACCCCGTATATGCGATTGAGCACATCAGTTGAATACACATACGCGTATCCGTCACACAGCTTACCCTTGTTTTCGGCTTTGAAATTTTTTGGACGACACATTCCAAGTATAATAGCGAGGTGGGGAGGAAACTTCGTTCGGCTCGCTAAGCTGCACTCATGCACAATGGATAATTGTCCACATTCCGACATTTGTTGTTGCTGCATCTCCATCCAAATTGACAGTAACCCTCAAGTGGATGCACTCTTCCAAACGAAATTTAGCTTGATAGTATCGGCTGCAATTGCGACGTTCCGTTTCTATCTTGACGTACAAGTCGACACAACACTGTTGAAACAATCGGTGATATGTTAACAGAAGATTGTCGATGTCCTGCCGAATCATCATGTGATATGATAGAAGTTCACACTGCTGATCTTCTTATTTGTTTCATGGCCTGAAAGAAGGTCTTATTGGTACATGGCGATATTTCAGATAACTCAGCAACTTATCGAATGATTCCACATTTTCGTCAGTAATCATCACTGCTACTGCGCCAATTGTGGGGGCATTGCATCTTATCTTTTGTCTGCGCTGATGATGATTTTGCAATGGTCAGAAGGCATCGGTTCCAATGCAGTTTTGAAGACGTTGGTTAAAGTTTACGGACATGAAAGTGTTGTCATCGCACGAAAAATAGCGCAATGCTGAATGAGTTCACATTTCCAAGGTAAAAAATCTGAAGGAAATCTGGTGGATTTGTCCTTCGATATGGATAGTGGAAGGGTACTGGGGCATTGGACATATGGGAAAGTTTATCTGAGAACATTACCTTAAAATTGGGATAACAGTGGATCAAAATGACGTCATTGGGAAGCAGCCGTTGTATTGTTGCACCTGTGCTACGAAATGTTGTGATTGCGGTATATCTTCATACAATAGCGACCGTAATGTCTGCGGAGGCGGTGCCGAAACCTGGAATTTGACTTTTCCTCCTTTTTCACAGCACAATCCAGGAGATACCTTCGAGAACTTGAATGCATTGCAATGCTGACATACGAAATTCGATGGACCAATATGAGTGAACCGGAAATCATTGCCTGCGAGTGAGGAATTATAGCGAAATGCAGCTCGATTTAAATTGAAAGGTGGCGAATGTGTTTTTCGCTCTTAATGTCGATTGTACGATGGATGGCTCGATTTTGTACGGTGGATGGCTCTTGCTACATGATCTGCTTCCACATGATCGGCTCTTTCTTCTTGCGAAAACGCGTCATGCAGATTAGCTACGCTCAAAGGAATTTGTTCACTCTGATGTGCTGTGACATATCATAATGTCCATGGACATTATATCCCTGACACCACAAAAAACTATGTTATTTCAAAACAAACATTACGACATTTTCAAAAATGTCACAACGTCCATGGACAGTCCTTCTACAGTAGAAAAATTTACAGCTGTATCAAAGTTACGGTATTTTACATCAAAGTCGTCATTTGCAACATTGACGATATTATGACATTTGAAAATGTTTCAGTATGTCCATAGACACATTGACACCGATTCTTTGGGCATTGTGACATGTTTGTCTATGGACCTTAAGAAATTTTTTGCTGTGCCATACTGTCCATGGACTTTATGTTCATAGATGCTATGACATGCCAACGTGATGTGCTCGCTGTTGATCCGTTTCATTCGCACGTTGATAATCACCTGCCTCGTATTTTATTGGCGGTATTATTACACTAATACAGAAAAAATATCGATGAAAATATAAAAACTTCAATATATTTGATAATTATTTCAACTTTTCGCTTTCGATAACGATTCTTGAATAAGAGACTTATAAATACTGTCCATAGAATAACACATACTATAGAAGAACTTATTCTCTCATCTGACGTTTCATTTCACACTCTCTCGGTAGGTCTGTGGAAATGTTTACATACACCAGGTGGAGTTACAAAATATGTTCACTTAACTATTTCCTGTCGTTTTGGTGTAGAACTGAAAAATTTAAATGTATTTTGCACTTTTTTGTTGACTTTTAACGTTGGTATTCATTTGTATTGTATTTAACACAACTAGTTTGCCACAAAAACACGAAATTCGGGTGTAGTTCCTTTGTGGATCGCTGTATACTATTGCCACCATCTGGTATTATTGAACCCATATTTTCCACCCTCCACTGTGTAATTTCCATCGTACCTATGACGTTTAATTTATTGAGCGAATAAAACCTTCTACGTATGTGTTATTCTATGATACTGTCTATTATTTGTCAACTGAATTGAACAACTGAAAACAAAGTCACAATACATCTCATGAAGGGAATGGGGAGAGGTTCTCACAACCAGTGAGCGGTGCGCTTTCTAATTTTTCACTCACTGATTGAGACCTACAGATTCCGAGCGGTATTTTGAGAAGCTTTTTCGAAGCTCGTCGAAGGAAATATAAGGTGGTAAGAGCAGGGTTCGAACCCAAGTTCTCATGCAGAAGAGCCGCACAAACTAGCCATTGCACCACCGACGGCCACAGTGAACTTACGAGGAAAAAACAAATGCAGAATTTTCCTTAAGGGGATTTTTAAATGGGCGCGCGTGTCAAGTGCGATATATCTACCTGCGTCAATTTCCTCATAGAATACGATAATTTGGGTTTCAGTCATTATGTGAGAATTTCATGAGAATGCTGTTGTTATACTATTCTACTGTTTCTACCACCACTTAGAAACCACTCTAAAGATCATAAAAACACGTTAATCAATTTCAAATGTATCTTCCAAAGAATACAATCAGTTTTGTAAATAGTGTTGTACCAAAGTCCGTATCATAAAATAGTCGTCTGTTACTATGTAAATCACATCGGGAAACAGTTTTGATATTCATGCAGTTCAAACAAACCCATTATTTAAGTTATAATGACACTATCTGAGTTCTCATCTGAGACGTTCTCATCTGAGTTCTTATCAAAATAATCCGTGTGGAATTTGCATGAGTGTTAAAATTGCTACCTGACTTAATCTGTTTTGCTGTTACACTACATCTGAGAAACTCATTGATCATGATTTTTTTTACAATGCCTGAAAATCGTTTTCAATTATCGGAAATAATGGACGGAATTGAGTATTAACGCGTTGGAAATCATCATTAGAATTATCGGGGTTGAAATCCAAAACGGGGATGAAATCCAAACTGAGACAAATGACGCACGTTAAAAGCGTTCTTTCTGCAGCCGCTGTTGGATTTTGCGTTGGCCGGAAGGTAGAGATGGATATATCGCATATTGTATCACAATATGAAGACGAAGAAACTGTCCAAAATTTCATTCGACTGAGTTATTAAACATTCCATAAATTGTGAGAGTTTCTTGGTCCTCATATTACAGAAAAGGATACCATTTTAAGGGTTTGCCCGATAATAAGTACATTAAATTATTCAGACTAACGCATGAACATACTTTTGATTATTAGAGTAATGACATATAGAGTAGTCAAGTCTTCCAGTAAATTGATGGCATTTGGTGTGTTGCAGATGGGCGGTAAGATGTTGAAAAGTATGGTTTTCATAATACCTGATAGAGGCAATGGCTCAATCCAACCAACAATAAATCAGCAATGGCATTTCGTTTTGTGAGCTAAAATTTTTGAGTAAATATACGATACTAACATTAAAATATGACAAAAAGTCCAAAATACGTTCAAATTTCAAAACTTTTCATCAAACCGACTTGAAAAATGTAGTGCAACAATCTTTGTAATTCCACCTGGTGTAAGTCAATTTACGTCAAATAACTCTATCGCACCAACCGAACCACGAATAGTGTGAAAAGATATATCAGATGAGAGGAGTGGCAGCTCGATATAACTTTTTTCTATAATTTAAAAATTTACTGAAAAAGTCAAGGAACAATTTGAGTCTGTCAACGTGAGAGAAATAACTGCCAAAACTCAGACATCAAACACTTTGAAAATAGAACCTGATCTCAGACAGGGGATATCCATGACACAGCTGATAGACTATGTAGTAGGAAGTTGATAGAAAACAGAGTAAATAGGAGAGAGAGCGATAAGCAACCAGAAGCAAACCATGCACCAAACTAAGTTTAAATAGTATTTGAACTATAGTTTTTGAACTTTTATTTCTCTTCGTTTTATGTCCAACCAAAGAGTAAAATACAAAACAAACTCGATCGCGACGAAATGGCCTACTACCTCGAGGAGAACGTAAAGAGAGGGATAGAGACTCTTGTCTATTTCGCTAAGGCTGTTATGGCATTATCTGACCTCGTCTCAGATGAGAATTCAGGTAGTGCAATTATGGCTTGACCCAAACAAATAATCACAATTCTTATCAATATTATATGCTTTAATAGGGAATACAAGCAAAATGCATCCACCGATTTTCATGACCCTTGTCTTATTTTATTCATAAGATATGTGGCTTTGCAATAAAGTAATTAAACTGTTTGTAGATCTTTATCGTTTTTGATCAAATTTCAAAAATGTGCGAAAGTAATTTCCCCAATTCTGTACCACCAATGTGATGCTCTCAAGCAAGTGTAACAGAGTGCTGAAAATAAGCGACGTGAAATATCATATTGGCAAATAAGGAGAAAGTACGAACGATTTTACAAACGAACAGTTTTCCCTTCAACACGAATGACGACTAGCTTATGCGAACAGATTTGAAACCACCAACACCAAAGCATAAGACGAGACCAGAGAAGTTATATAAATCCATAACGTGTGTGCCAGGACTCTCGGGAAGAATCAAACATTTATGAAAGGGAGAAATACCATTTAGCTCCAAAGTTTAACTTTACCCCAAATCGCCTTTTTAGTAGGACTTATTCGTGAAACGATACGGATGACAAGCAAAATGTGTTGTAGGAAATCAAGTGCTACGGAGACAAACCCAACATATGCCAGAAAGTATATGTTGGTACTACAATGAATAAACTGAAGACGAGAATTTCATCATATAAATCGGACTAAAAGGCACATTATAAGCCTTTAGAACAAAAAACAGCACTGGCAGCCCACTGTACGTTAACTGGACACAGGCCAAACTTTGATGAAGTGAAAATTCTAACTAAAGAGAAGATTTACTCACGACGTCTCTTTCAGGAAATGTTACATATTATTGACGTTCCATTGGAGAAAAGACTCAAGTACATGCGCGAAACGGATCAATGTGCATAAGTCTACATACACACAATTGACAAATTTAGGCGGAAAAATCAAATTAGTTGACAAAAGCTTGCAGCAAAAACTAGTCGTATACTTTTTGTTACCTCACAATGTCCGATAAATATTATTGTGATTTCCTACTCAATTATCTGTAACAGACAATATTGTACTTGAAAGAAAAATTAAGTGTTTATAAAATCTTTAATGTTTTATAAAATCTTTCTGTTTTTCTTATATTAGATCCATAAAAATTATCTACGAAGTTGATCGAAATATTGGTCACCTATAAATACAACTTATTTTAATATTGCGTAAAAACAGATTTTTTTCAGAAAAAAGATTTTTTTGGTAAAATGTACAGATTTTTTTGAAAAAAAATATAATAAAATATAATAAATTGAGATGAAGTGAGACTGTTAAACACAATCGTTGAATCTGACGCCACTTTTGACGCCTTCACAATCACATGCAAACAATTGTGGACACTTGGCTGTAGGAACTATTATTGAGGACGACACAAATTAACTTAAACATACCCAGGGTATCTCATCCCCATTTTTGATCGAAAATATAAAAAATTTAGAAATACTGTCTGTGGAAAATGTGGAAAATTTGTTTTAAAAATAAGTGATGCCGTAGTATTTTTGGGATTGGACCCACTGTTTTCGAGATATAGCGATTTTTTATTTTAGCGATTTTCTTATTTGGGCCATATTTTGAAAAAATTAATTATTTCGTGCGATTTGGAACACTTTGTGAGAAACCCTTACAAATTTGTTATTTTTTCGATTGGACGCTCCGTTTTCGAGATGTAGAAATTTTTTCATATTTTCGATCAAAAATGTGCACGTAAAACGCACTCTGGTTATAAATAATAATAATTTTTTTAACATTTTTTCTATAAAATTCACAATGAGTTAAAGCATCACCAAATGGTTGTGATAGCCATCAAACTCAATTAGTTGAGCATACAGAAATATTATTTGGTACAACCGAATTAGTTTTTACATTTTTCGTTCATCCAACTAATAGAATATTCTTCACTACAGGGTAATTTGATTGCTAGAACTAAATCGTAATTGACAGATCACATTTATTTCTTTTTGCTGTGGATACATCTAAATATTTCAGTTCGTGCAATCAAAATTGAATTAAAAGTCAATTGATATGCATAACATTTGGTGATAAAGAACACAATTATTGGTAATCCCAACTGAATAATGTGATAGTCCAAGGAACCGCCAAATTTAAGTGCGCTGTAAATATAGTTGTGACGTCGAATCTCTTCTCTGTATGTACCTGTTAATGTTTTGGTGTGATTGAAACTCAATAGAAAATTGTGTGCTGAATGTGCTATGCATCCTCCATCGAGTAATATTGATGAAATTCCTGATGATGACACCGCCAGCATTATTCCACTTTGCATTTGAACCGATGCCAACATCAAATTAGTGAGAATTTGTTGGCTGGCGATTCCTGGTGGACCAAGGAAAAAATCCAACATTTCATTTTGATCAGCATTTTTTTTTTGATCTTTAGTTGAAAAGCTTCATTAAGTTTCCACAAAATGATGATGCTGATCCAGTTCGAATTGCTGATCTCGCACCTGGTCTCTGTCTTCCACATCATTTCAGTCTCGTATAGATGCCGGCATACTAACAGCCCTATTCTGGCAGGGTTACAAAAGTCACCACGGTTACTATTTGACAGCAATGCGACAATTGTCACAAATCGGTATTCTGACACATGTTTTTGGTGGCAAAAGTAACAAAAATTGTTACCTGCCAAAGAGGAGGTAACAGCGCGTGACAGCTGTTTTATTTGCCGGTAAGTTGATACAAAATCATTTTATAAATTCTGCAAGTAAACAATAGAACTGTGTATGGGAAAAAATAATAATATATTTTGTACCAAAACGACAAGAGGGCATAATTAAATGAAGGACTTTTGTTACTTTGTTCTATGGAAATGGAGCAGAAAGTAGAAATAACTTGATTTTGTGTTAGAAAGATTGAAAAAGTGCGAAAAGTATTACAAAACTTTTAACATAAATATCTACGGTCTTTCAAGGGATATTGAGTAATATACCTTTAAAAAAGGCTAAGGTCTTGTGTATTATCGGAACCTGCCAAAAAATAAGTATAATAGGGCATTTTTTTGAAAAAATAAATAAATTTTTAGCAGAAAAGTGGCGTTAAAAAACGTTTTTTTAATTATCTCCCCTATGGGCTAATAAAAATAAATATATATGTATGTTTATGCACTAATTTATAGAGTTTAGAAAGACCTTTGTAATGATTCCCATTTCAACCAGATCGGATTATAAATCCCGGAGATACGAATGATTATATACTCAAGCTTTAAAGGCCTATATCTCAAGAAGTTATACCGACCGCGGGGGGAAAAACAACTTTTTGAACTCAGCGCAGAAGCTTTTGTCGGTGGTGAAATTTTGATGTAGATCAGAGAGTTGGCGCTAAAGTAAATTTTTTCTTCTATTTGGCGCGGATGCGCAGTTGTATTCTTTCCGCTTAGCATCTCTGGATGTTCCTTGGGGAAGGAAATATAGCATTCCAGCTGTGCCTTTCCGGTGCGCACAAATTCCCTAAATAATAATGTATTAATTTTAATTCAATAAAACATAAATATATTAAATACCTACTTTTCCTTTCTTTACCGCTATCATTTTGTGCAGAAAACCATATGTTATTGGTTTTTTGTCCCTGCTTTTGACAACCTGTTATTGTGAGGTGAATTATTTCTTACGAGGTGAATTTTTCGTTGTCACTGTGTTGCCAGAATACCCGGTATAAACAATGGTGACAACTTTGTAACAATTTTGTGGTTACAATTTGATTGTTACCACATACACAGAATAGGGGTGTAAGTCGCTAAAGTACTTTGTTGTTGATTTTATGTAAATAAGTCCACAATGAGTATTAGCGCTTTAACGATGGAATATGTCATGGGAATACGTCTTGTTTGAATCGGTTACAGGTCTTTGCTTGTGAAAGCCTTCACTGAGGCCTTTAAGATACGTTTACCACGGTGGTCTGGGTCTACTTGTTGTCAAAATAATTGCAAAGAGAATATATATGTTCTTTACTAATTATACTTTCATATCCCTAAATTTTTAGGATAGATTTTTATTTCCGATTGAAAACAAAATTAGAATTAAATTGTTCACAACAATGCGCGGTATATGTTATACATATTGAACATGGTAGAATTATCTATCAGGTATAGTCGTTTAAGCAGCTGATGAAATTTTTCCACGTAGTTTTTAGCATAGAATAACACATACTATAGAAGTTTTTATTCGCTCAATAAATTAAACGTCATAGGTACGATGGAAATTACACAGTGGAGGGTGGAAAATATGGGTTCAATAATACCAGATGGTGGCAATAGTATACAGCGATCCACAAAAGAACTACACCCGAATTTCGTGTTTTTGTGGCAAACTAGTTGTGTTAAATACAATACAAATGTATACCAACGATAAAAATCAACAAAACAGTGCAAACTACTTTTAAATTTTTCAGTTCTACACCAAAACGACAGGAAATAGTTAAGTGAACATATTTTGTAACTCCACCTGGTGTATGTAAATTTTAAATTTAATTTGCTCTCATTTCCACAGACCTACCGAGAGAGTGTGAAATGAAACGTCAGATGAGAGAATAAGTTCTTCTATAGTATGTGTTATTCTATGGTTTTTAGCTACAGTTGTCAAAATCATATGTAGTATATTGTTTTTATACTTTTTTGTATCCTTGTACTGTTGGTATATATTTGTGTAGAGTTTGACGACTGAAACGAATGAACGAAAATAAAATGTCTGTTGTTGCTGCTTACAATTAACGGGTTTTTCCATAGAATAACACATACGTAGAAGGTTTTATTCGCTCAATAAATTAAACGTCATAGGTACGATGGAAATTACACAGTGGAGGGTGGAAAATATGGGTTCAATAATACCAGATGGTGGCAATAGTATACAGCGATCCACAAAGGAACTACACCCGAATTTCGTGTTTTTGTGGCAAACTAGTTGTGTTAAATACAATACAAATGAATACCAACGTTAAAAGTCAACAAAAAAGTGCAAAATACATTTAAATTTTTCAGTTCTACACCAAAACGACAGGAAATAGTTAAGTGAACATATTTTGTAACTCCACCTGGTGTATGTAAACATTTCCACAGACCTACCGAGAGAGTGTGAAATGAAACGTCAGATGAGAGAATAAGTTCTTCTATAGTATGTGTTATTCTATGGGTTTTTCAATAAGAGCGCAACAAAAGTTTTTTTAAATAAAGCAAGACCGGTTTTAGATACCAATGAAATTATTTATTCCTGTGAAAGTACGCCATTATGTATGGAACTCGATTTCTTTTGCATGGCCACCACGGGCACGCTTGCAGAAGTCCAGACACTGAACCCAATTTTCGACGGTTTTCAAGCATAAATCCGCCGATACTGCTGCAATTTCACGTTCGATATTCGTACGAAGTTAACCAATCGTCGCTGGCTTGTTGGCATAGGCCATAGACTTGACGTAGCCCCACAGGAAATAATCTAACGGTGTCAAATCGCACGACCGAGGCGGCCAATCGACTGGGCCATTTCGTCAGATAACACGTTCACCAAACTTAGTTTCCAATAAATTGATTGTGGCATTCGCTGTGTGGCTTGTGGCGCCGTCCTGTTGGAAGCACATGTCCTCCAAGTCTATATTATCCAATTGGGGCCAAAAATATTCGGTTATCATTGAACGGTAGCGATTCGCATTCACAGTAATGTGCCGGTCTTGATCATCACCGAAGAAGTACGGCCCAATGACGCCGCCGGCCCATAAACCGCACCAAACCGTAATTTTTTCGGGATGCAATGATGACTCCAATAACCAATAACGCGTATTTTGCTTATTGACGAAGCCATTCAGCCAGAAATGAGCCTCATCGCTGAAGATGATTTTCCGATGAAAATCCGAATCATTAACAAGTTGTTGCTCAGCCCAATTCACGAACATACGACGCTTATGGTGGTCAAGCGGCTTCAGTTATTGCGTCAATTTGATCTTGTAAGGATGTAGGCCAAGATGTTTTCGCAAAATTCGCCACAACGACGTCCCAGAGATGCCCAACGCTTGAGAACGACATTTGAGAGACACATTTGGGCTTTGTTGAACTGAAGCCTCAGCGGCAGCAATATTCTCGACACTACGGGCACTTCTTTGTCTCACTGGCACGGGAACATTTTGTACTATGCCTGTGGATTCAAATTTTTCCACTAGACGCTCAATTGTTGATCTGGTAGAACGATTATGACGACCATAAATTGGATGTAGCGCTCTTAAAGTTGAGGCCACTGACTCCAAATTTCGGTAGTAAATTTTAATAATTCCGACTCGTTGTTGGCTCGTATATCTTTCCACGATGAAATGGCAAACCTTACTGAAGAGAAATGTCAAAGGAGCGGTAAAAAATATGGCGTCGTTTGCTGTCCCTATCGATTTACTTTTGTAGCGTCTCTGTTGAAAAACCCTTTACAACAACATTTGCTGCTACCATGTATTTGTTGAAACTGGCTGCAAACGTGTTGCGGTAACGCATATTTCCCCCCATAACAGCAAATATTGCCACATATCGTAATATTAAGTGTGGAAAAAAACAGCCTTATTATTAAAGAATTAGGGTGGTATTATATAGGTCGTGAATCAGTCACTTCGCGTTACTTTAGTCGTTTTGGTAGTTTATAAACCGTTACAGCTGTTCGGTAACTACGTGTGTAGAGTTACGTTATTTAAAAAAATAAATAGTTTCCCATTACATCCCATAAAAGGACTGGGGAGAACTTCTCACAATCACTGAGCTGTGCGCTTTCCAGTTTTCACTCACTGATTGGGACCTACAGTTTTACACCGATTCCGAACGGTATTTTGAGAAGCTTTTTCATGGCTAGATACTCGATAGTGTCGCCGTCACTATAGTGTCGACCGCCGCCGAAAGAAAATTTGAAGGTGGTCAGAGCCGGGTTCGAACCCAGGAACGCACAGCTCAGTAATTGTGAGAAGTTTTCCCCGGTCCCTTCATGGGATGTAATGGGAAACCATTTATTTTTTTAGTTCATGTTGACAATAATAAACAAAAGAACCAACACATTACAATCAATACATACTGCCAAATGGCACGTGCTTTTGAAAAGATAACTAATTTAGTATAGATGGGGAAATCTATTGAATATTGAACCCCAAAATAGCATAGGCTTTTTACACATTTTATATGGATTGCAGTGTTATGAATAATAGCAATCTTAAAATCTGTTGATCTACTGAAATAGAGCTAACTTTTTTAATCTTGTCATTCTGAGCATTTCACTCAAGATACCTTTTTCTAATGCATAATGGTTTATTTAAGTTTGGGAACTCTATAAACCGCATATGTCAATGACAGCTTTCGTACACAAACGCAAGCGCGAAGTGATATATAAACTACAATTTTTTGACTTTGGCGTTCGCGTTGGCTTCTGTGTTTACGTTCACTTTCTGGACTTTTAGAATACTACCCTTAATGTGAAATTGATTATTGTGGTGGGTGGTTGGCAATATATGTAGCTACTGCAATGTCCACCAAGGCATATAATCAGCTCCCTTCTCCAGAGAAGGGGAAAAGTACATAGAAAAAGTCATTTTTAATAGAAACTGATTTATAGACAATTGATAATTTATAGACCATTCGATACGCATTAGCTTCGCTGAATACAAGAAAGACATGGATCATAAAACTCGATGGATGCGTTTCGCTCTTATTCACAATTTTGTGAACGAAGGTATCTCTGTGTATCAAGAATTGTAATGTTTTGTTTGGGTTGCATATGACGAGTATACAATTCTTGACAAAATGAGATACCTGCACCAAATTGTGAATAAGAATGGAACATGTCCACTGATTTTGATGACCCATGTCCTATTTTGTTCATAGGTCTTGTGACTTTAAGATAAACTAATAAAACTTTACACTTTTTGCAGTTTCTTGTTTTTTTAAATAATAAAATATTTGAATTTTTCAAACAAAAATAAATTTTTTTCACCATTCTTTTTTTTTATAACTGCCAAACAGTTGATTACATTGAGAAGTAGTCTAGAAAGAGATTAAATATATTGCAATTCTAAATTTTTCCAAATTTAATCGGACGAACTCGGGCACGACATTCCCTTGTTATTATGGCATATACATACAAATGATCATTTTTAAGATACAAA
The DNA here is from genome assembly GCA_963931995.1 of Phaonia tiefii. NCBI lineage: Eukaryota > Metazoa > Arthropoda > Insecta > Diptera > Muscidae > Phaonia > Phaonia tiefii. Next base: position 165,212,977 of record OZ008369.1, read on the forward strand.
GTGGTATTTATGTTTTATTTAGGGTGAATAAACACGTTCAGATTGTATTAATACATTCACAAAAGGTGTTTAGCTTTACCATGGCTACAATTTTATCAAATATTGTGAGTGCAAAATTTGAAGTGCCTTGGATGCTGAAAAGAGTCAAAAACCATATTTCAAAAAAATTACATGAGGTGTCAAGGACACCCGGTTGGAACGAAGCTCCTTTCGCTATATATTATGTACTAGCTAGTTCCAACACGCCTAAGGCGCCTGTTGAAAAATACTATAATTTAAATGGATCTTTAAGAAAAGATACTTTTTGTAAAATGATAAACTTTTTCTAAGAAATATTTTTTTAATATATTTTTAAAAAAAAAATTTTTTGGGCTCTTTTGTAAGATTATATATTATATTTTCCCGAAAAGGTCCTTTCTTTAATGAGAGGTGCTTCTTTTATTAAAAGCTAATGTTTTTTTTAAGAAAGTCTACCGTTTTTAATAAGAAGTGCTTTCTGTAAGAAAAAGCCTAAGAGTATGAATATTTTTTACAAGGAAGCACTTTTTTTAATATCTGGTACTTTTTAAGGAAGTGGTACTCTTTTCAGGAAAGGTTAATTTTTTAAGAAAATTTGCTTAATTTCAGAAAGGCTACTCATCTCAAGAAAAGAAAAGTTATTATTTTATTTTTACGAAAAGGTACTTTTAAAAAAAGGAATTTTTGTAAGAAAATTTATTTTATTTAAGAGAAGGTATTTTCTTTGAAAACATTTTTTTCGACAGAATATGTACACTTTTAAGAGTAGGTACTTATCTCAAGAAAAGTTATTTTGTTTTACAAAAAATGTACTATTTAAAGAAAAGGTAGTTTTTTAAGAAAAGGCAATTTGTTGTAAGATAATATACTTTTATCAGAAAAGGTACTTATTTAAAAAAATTACTTTTTTAAAAAAGGTACTTTTTGTAAGAAAATTTACATTTTTAAGCAAAGGTACATCTTTAAGATAAGGTATTTTTTCGAGAAAAGGTACTCTGTTTAAGAATATCAAGAGGTATTTTATTTAAAATTTAAATTTTTTAAGAAAACATACTTACATAGAAAATGTATTTATTTAATCTTCTTTCACTTTGGCTTTTCTTAATTTACTTTTTATTCGGTTCAAAACTACAATATGTAATAAACAGACTCCACCTAGAAAATTTTCCATTAAACAAGAAATATCCCCCCATATGTTAGTCTAGACACAAACCAAACCAAAAGTACGAGTGTAAGAGTAAGCATAGATATAGTAAACTAATAGATGAAGCACAAGTGTTGGGAAAATTTTAGCGTAATGGGTAATTTTCTAGATGTCGTTGAAAGGAATAAACGGATTTTTTTTTTGTTGCCAAAAAAAACCAAAAAATATGACATTAAAATTCTAAAATTTCATATCAAAAGAAAAAATAATTTACAACAAAAATATCACTTCGAAACAAGAATACAACACGTTACTTAAAGTAGAAAATCTGATGGCCATCGAATTGCAAAGCCAGGTCACCACCGACTACGTCCAAATAAATTGGTTCTTCCTCCGGTTCAGCTACCATTTCTTGTTGAGAGTCCTAAGACACTCTAACGGTTTTGGCATCTGCGACCACAGAAGTTGATACAGATTTTGGCCTGGAAGTTTTTAGGTTAAAAAGGCGTTCCGACATGTTTATCTTTGGGCGGGTTAGGGGTTTTCTCTTATTGATATCCCAACACCGGCCTCATGGCTTTGACATAGTTTTTGATACAAGAAACAAATGCTATTATATAAAATCATTTAAATTTTGTCACATTTTCCAATGTTTAAATTACTTTCATAAAAATTTCCCATAACTTTTAATAAACATCAATGAGAATTATGGGAAACTTCAATGAAAGTGACAGTAGTACCAAGTGGACAATTGGCGCGCTACATCTATTATTTCCTTTATCTATGAGAATAAGTGTGCTGCCAAATGTAATTCCATGTTCAGCGATGTATTTCATGGATTTGCCAGTCTTGCACTTTGGCTGTTCAAAATTTACTTTTTATTGGGTTAAAAACTTCAAAATGTAATACACAGGCTCCACCTAGAAAACTTCCCTTTAAATCAACCCAAACCAAAAGTAGCCAATATAGTTGATAATAATGGGTTGTAATAAAGTAGTTAAAAAAGTTGTTTAAAATTTTATCATTCAGCCCACATTCCGCAACGTGCGAAAAGGAACTTCGTTCCAAAATCTGCAGGAAATTCTGGGAATTGGAAAAAATCGTTTGTTTCAAAAATTTGACTACAGACATTTCACGGGTACATACGAGTATCATCTCAGTTGACTTTCCTCTCACCGATACCATTTACTATAACTTTTTCATTTTTCTACTACAACAGTGTTATCATCACTTGTATTTGTCCTATACTTACATCAAATTTTCCAGCGTTGGTTCTATAAAGAGATGTTCGACGCAAAATGACTTACAACAGGTTGAGTTAGAAGAGCTCTGTATTAAATATGTCATGTCGTTTTGGTGGACCACTGTGAAATTTAAACATTATTTTGACTTTTTTGTTATTTTTTATTGTTAGTATACGTTTGTATTGTATTTAATATAATAATTTCGAGACACAAACACGAAATTCGGTTTTTGTTTTCTTGTTGGTTGTTTTGAACTAATTTCTCTGTCTGGTATTATTAAAGCAATCCACTTCAACATCCAACGTTCGAATGCAACAACGCCTAATGTCATAAATTTGCTGATAGAAGTGGGCCCTCTACGTATCTTTACTCTACACTTCATGTGATGATTTAGTCATGGCTGCATTATATATGATACAATGATCGAAAGGGCAGTGAGTTTCTCAACGCAGATGAACGCTTATATATTTTATGTTTTATACACTCAAGGTTTTTTCTTAATTTACATTTACATTCAATTTTAATTTGCATTACTTTATCTAATGCAAATGCAAAAGAGTTCCCATTGTGCGCAATGGCAAATAAAAAACTTTGAATTTGCATTTGCTCAGCAATGCAAACGCAGGTTGTGAAATCGGATGTCAATTGTAATGACATATGGCAATACTTTTAATTATTAGGAATTTGTTTGACTGCTGGCAATTCCGTTTTTAAAGTATTTATATGTAAAGGTTTTGTACTTCCAAATTCAAAACCTCTACTGTATAAAATTTTCGACAACCAGAACTGCCAAATATGAAGGAAATGCTTTGAAAATAAGTACAATTGCCATGGGTGTTTAAATTTTTTTAAATTTGCGTTGGTAGAGGTAATTCGCATTAAACTACAAATTATAATAGTCTTATAATTAGTTTCCCAATGTATGGTTGTATATGATGCCACCCTAAGATGAAAGAAAGTCACCTTCGGTTTCATCTTCCCTAAAAGTTCTTGTACTTTAAAGTAATATACTATGAAATAGAGTTAGCTAGATTGCAATCTGAGCCACTCATTCACTTAAGGGCCTTTGTTTAAGTGCGATATTGAATTGGCACACAAGGGTCCTGTACTCTTTCCCCTCAGGATCTATCTGCACTTTACAAACATCCCAGAAAATTATCAATTATATATCACATTTTTTCGACCAACAAACCATCTGTCTTCCGCTCCAGTTCGTTTGTTTTCTTTTACCTACCAAAGGTTGGGGGAATATTAAATGTGTCTACACATTTGTTACACCGTTAAATAAACATCAATGGTTCTTCTATTCGTTCAGGCCAAGCAAGTCAATCGTATCGCCATAGAGCGTAGTGACGAAAGCCTTTATTGCAAACTTGCAAGGATCTTAAAATCTGAAAAATTTGTAATGGACAAAATGTTTATATTACCTTGCAGCAAATCGCCCATATGTCCATTTCAGACGAGGATGAGTATGTAGCCGTATGAGTAAGTAGCCGTATCTCGTATATGGAAAGTTCAGTAACGCGTTATAATTTTTGAATTTAATATATAATTTTTTATTTATTTTAAATTTTCTGTGCAAAATTTGGAAAGTTTCCACCCGGCCGAATATAGCTCTATTTCCCTCGGTTTTTTCTCTTCTCTTTACTGCCACAAACTTTCAAACATAATTTTTGTTCAAGTCGTCCATTTCAATAATTTCGTTTGTTTTCCTTTCAACGCTCGATATGTTAGACTTTGGCATTCGATTCCTTGGCCATTGTTGATGATGGCTTTTGGTTGAATTGCGTTTAGGATCTGTTTGCTGTTTATGCTTTAGTCTCGTTTGATGCTGGCTGATGCTGTTCCAACAAGCGATTGCATCGAAAACTCCATTATCATCACCATGGCAGTCAACTATTACTTTTGGGAGCTGTTTGGGGTGGACTGGGATCTATGGACGGTGCGGTGCAGTGCAATTTGTGGTAGTTGGGTAAACAATTTGAAGTTTATCCCTTTTTCTTTTTGCTCCGTCAAAAGTTAACTGTTTCCATGGTGCATCCGAGTTTACATCAATGTAGTACCTTGCCATACATTTATACACATGAATGTCAGTCGGCCATATGTTTGTAACTGGAGACTTGAACAGATTGATTATCTGGAAAATTTGTTAAGAGATTTCTCATCCAAAGTTTATTTTCGAGAAGCAATTGCTGTTTGAAGTGTCTCCTCACAAGCATTGATATTTGTATGAAAGTAAGAGGGGTGGGTCTACATATCTAAAAGAATATTTATTAAGTTAAATTCAAACTGATTTAAATGAAGGAATCATAATGGAAGTGAAATTCAAAATATGTAACATTTTTAAATTCATGACTTTGCTTCATTGGCTTCAAGTCAAAAAGTTGTTGTTGGGCTGACGGAGGAAATACTTACGGGGCTTCAACTCTCACTAAATTCCCTTCAACGGCGTTCCGTCTGCTTCGCCTGGTTCGCTTTCAATTGCTTACGTTGGTGACGGCTCTGTTGCTGCTGTTGGTTTACACACGACGATTAGCGGCTCTAGTATGTGTAGGTGTATGTTCGGTGTTGTAGTAAAGGTTCACCGCGACCTGTGGCTCCAATAGTTCCGTTGTTGTACTTTTGTACTATAGTGGCACTAAAACGCTTTATTTCGTTCCGAAACGATATTTATTTAGATTGTCTCTCTTTCACAGTGTCTCTTATTGTTACTGAGTATTATCTGCTGCACTGGTGAGGTCCAAAACATAAGTGACCGAACGGTTTTCACAAGGAGTGATCTATGCTGTGATCTGCACAGAAGTTAGCGACTCAATTCGCCGCAAAGGGCATACAAAATGGTGTTGCCAGATTTGTGATTAGAATTAGGGATTTGACTGGGCATTTTACGCGACTCAGCCGCAATGAATACAATATTATTTACATATACGGTTGTGTGGCGTATACAGTTGTGATGAGTAACGAGTAATTAAATTATTAGTCGCATCTTCATATTAAAAATTTTTTGTTATGCATACATAGGTAACTCATATGTTCCGGTGCACGGGTTTTTCTTGATAAAATCCACACAACACAGTATTTTTTTTTGTAAGTTTGGTTTGGCTGTCGGTGGTGCAATGGGTAGTGTGCGCGCCTTTTGTACTTGAGATCCTGGGTTCGATCCCTGCTCTGACCACCTTAAATTACTTTCGGCGGCGGTCACCTCGCATAGTGACGGCGACACTATCGAGTATGTAGCCATGAAAAAGCTTCTCAAAATACCGTTCGGAATCGGTGTAAAATTGTAGGTCCCAATCAGTGAGTGAAAACTGGAAAGCGCACAGCTCAGTGATTGTGAAAAGTTCTCCCCGGTCCCTTCATGGGATGTAATGGGAAACCATTTATTTTTTTTTTGTAATTTTGGTTTACCAAATATTTAGGAACATTACAAACAAAGATTATACAAAATGGCTGCCAGTTACCTTCCAGCACGAGTCTGGCCGGTGAACCGTCAATTTCAACATATATATAGGGAAATTGTGCACTATGAGGATAAGTGTACGATTAAGATGTTTAAAATTTCTGTGACGAGTAGTGAAGACCATGTCCTCTAAATCGGACCTCAACTTGTAGTCTAAAGGAATCAGGTCTGTACTAGAGATGGGCACGTGAGTAAGTTTTGACTCAAGCTCACGAAAGAAAGACGGTCAGTCACGCACGGTCATGCACGAAGTCTTGTTCGCTATTCACGTTCATGCACGCTCACGCGAGCAAAATTTGGTCCAGCTCACGTTCACGCGTGAATCACGCCAAAAGTACTCACAAAATTAAAATAGCTTTCTTACGTGAACCACTTGCTTTGCTTTCAAATCAATATTAAGAAATATACCCTTCACCAATGTTCGTAAAAGTTAAAGTTAAGTGAACAACATGTTATCAACTTTATCTCAAAGAAGTTTGCCTCTTATTTCCATTAGTATTCTTCCAGACGCACAGTAGGGCCAAATGTAACAAAAGTGGTAATAATATCTGAAATTCTAAACTAATTGTAAGATGTTGTTAGAATGTACTAGGTATTTTTAGGATAGGAGTGAGGCTTTCAGAATATTGTATCTCGAGGTACCCTGTTTCAACGTAAATTTTACAACCGAGTATCGGGGTTTGGGTAATGTTCAAACTTTTACGGCATGTAACTTCTAAGCTTGTAACCAGATGTTTTGTCTTTGAGATTCTACTTAGTAGCACAAAAAAAACACGCCGAGTCTCACCGTTACAAAGATAGTTGAAACCAACAAATCAAAATGCAAATTTTTGCACTGACTTTGTTTAGTTTTTTGGTAATAACTTGGTAATTTTGAGTCAAAATGGTACATTGGCAGGACTTCAACCAACTGTAAGTTTAACAATTTGTTTAAAGTTAAAATGTTTTTCAACCTGAAAAAAAACGGAATTTGTTAAAAACGGTACCATCATTCTTTCAGTTGCTTCTTAAACATTTTGTGAAAGATATATAAATTTGGTCAGATACGAAGTTGGTTTGAAAGAACATGCCTTGGCAAAGGTATTAAATGTAATTTAAAATAGTTTTGGACTTTCACCCCGTTTGTTGATTTTTATAGTTTTGTAAACCAAATTCTTGACTAAAATTCTGTTAACTACAATTCAATTTTTAAAAAACTCGAATTTTCTTAAGATTTTTTTTTTTTGGGGAGTAGTAATCCGAAACTAGTGTCACTTTTTCTCAAAGACTATTAAGTGCATTAAATTAAACCAATATATATTGGTGTGGCCGGGGTGTGGCCGTCGGTGGTGCAATGGTTAGTGTGCGCGGCTCTTGTACATGAGATCCTGGGTTCGAACCCGGCTCTGACCACTTTAAAATTTCTTTCGGCGGCGGTCACCTCGCATAGTGACGGCGACACTATCGAGTATCCAGTCATGAAAAAGCTTCTCAAATTACCGTTCGGAATCGGTGTAAAACTGTAGGTCCCAATCAGTGAGTGAAAACTGGAAAGCGCACAGCTCAGTGATTGTGAGAAGTTCTCCGCAGTCCCTTCATGGGATGTAATGGGAAACCATTTATTTATTTTATAATATATATTGGGATATAATATTTGAACAAATAACAAAATTGCGGTGTTAAGTAGTAATATTCTTCAAATCGAATTTGCATACAATTTTGAAAAAAAAAATAAATATATGTATTTTAATTTTTGTCGTAATTTTTCCAAGAATGCAGTGCTGAGGTGTCGAAGTCGGGAATATGCGCCTGCAGTCGGAGTTAACGTCGTACAAATTTGACGACTCCGCCTCAAAGTTTAGCATTCCCACCAGAAGACAAAATATTTGCTATTTATACTCAATCAGATCTCGAAATTTTCGAAAAGAATAATTTGTTGACCGATTTTTTGCATGATGTACATTTTACATCGTATTAGATAAAATAAGTTTGTCTTAGGTCTCAATTTGTCGTGGGTTTCCTGGATTTCCACATTATGCTTATGGCGGTCATATCTCGCAAAGCAGACGATGTAGTTTGGTTTTTGATAGCATTAAAAACGTTCCAAATCACATGTAAATTATGCTTGCAAATAGACAATGGAAAAAAAAAATAAAATAATATAATATAATAATAAAAATACAAATCTATAAACAAAAATAAAAGTTGAACTTCAAACTTTCTCAATTCCAGAATATGGGCACTTCATTTTGAAATTTTGAAATTCATTTTGTATTATTTTGAATAAGGGATCAACTGTTGTTCAATTTATAAAAATATGTCTTCTAAAGCAAAGGTAATATTTGTGTGTTGTGCTTCCAACAACGGCATATTATACGCAGTTATTGGCCAGACTACACAGTCCTGCACGAATGTGTAAGAAATGTTCGAAAAATCTAAAACGTAGTAGAAGAAGACGTATCCTTTCCAACTTTGTATAATATATCTACATGCGGTATTAGAACAAGTCTAGGTAACGTACGCAAAAGCAACATTTCGGCCTGCATTTTCAGATTCTGTACCGTACCTGGAATGTTGGTCAATATGATAACCTCCCCTAAAACACTGCCCAGCTGAATGAACTTTGTGGTTTTAAGCTATATTATGTCAAACGCCAATCAACTGCTAAACCTCGAAATCTGGAAAAAACATTTAACTTTCAATTCCATATATCTTTGTAAAGGTTAGAGACACGTCATACGACTCTCCATGTTTTTGTTTGTGGAATCTCGAAAACATAGAGCTTTTAAATCGATCTACAAGTTCAGAAGTTATATGCCATGAAAGCGTGATCATCAATAAGGTGGTGTATTGTGGCACCCTGTAGAAAACCGTACTGCGTCTGAATACCAGATTCTGAAAGCATTATTCCTCCCCTATAAATACTTAGTACATTCTAAAACAATCGGACATATAGATTAGAAGTTCTGATATTATTAAAATTTTTTTGCAATCGGCCCCATAGTGAACGTTGAAAAAATCCTTCGCTTGTAGCAGAGCTCCTTGGAATACAGATGATTACCGACGCCTTGTTAGAGGGAAATGGTATTAGAAGTCTTCCAAAAATATTTTGTTTGACAAAGTGGTAAGAAAATCGAAATTAAATGATATCAATTAGTCGGAAATATGCGTGACTCACGCGAAAATAGTGCTCACGCACGCTCATGTACGAAGATTTTTTCGTGAGCAAAATTTCGTTCTGCTCACGTGAACGTGACTCGCGCCCATCTCTAGTCTGTACTACTTGCCAAGATGACTTAGCATAGGCTCTATCGTTTTGTGTATTGAACGACTCCTCCACAGTAAAAATGTTTGTATCAATAAACAGAATTCTTCTCTGGCATTATTGGAATACTGACGAAGTAATGTTTTTGATTTTTGCTTCCAGTTCTTCGCCGCTTTAGATTTCACGTGTGTCTTTTGTAAGCTGCAAGTCCTAAGTAAGTAATGAAGCGATAAATTGCTGCCTTCGATATACTCATCTCCCGCGACAATAGTTTTTTCTTTCGCAGTGGATTTCGACGAATTCGATTCTCTACATTATTGACGGCTCTGGGAATTCGCTCAATTGGTAGCTCGTGGACGGAAGAAAGAAGTCGCGCTGGCGGATATGCGAATACGGAGCGTTTGTTCTCCCACGTAATCGTGTACACCAATGGTGTAAGGCTTCCTATTCCTGATCTCTTGGCTGCCCCTCTATGTGGAGTAGCACGGATATCTCACGGGCGGCGCTAACAGTCGTATCAAACATGTTCTTGGTGGGGCGGTGCTCACCTGTGGTTAAGGACTTCACGTCGAGAACCACATTAAATCACGAGGACTCTGACCCCGAGCGGTTGCAATAAATGTCGCCAGTTTCCATTCCACATTTTCAAGCCAATTAAAACAATATATTTTTAAATATCTCACCATTCCATAATTATAAGTAATAGACTCCAAAAACTTTCTTCTCGAAAATTAGTTATAAATGTCAGTTGTCAAAAAGCTGTCAAGATAGAGAGTATGTTCAGTGAATTTCTTACAGTGCATACTGGGATAGATTTAAGAAATGACCGGGCAAAATTCCAAAAATCGAAGCAGTAATCCAGATAAAATAAGTGACTTAAACAGTTGCCAATTAACCACGGAGGTCGAGAATTGACCGTTTTGAAGGTTCCATGCACGTTGCTGATCAGCCAAGGGGCCCAAAGTTGAGTATTGTTTCAATACATGCATGCAGGCTAATTTTGGGATATTTTTAGTAGATGTGTGTTATATGAAGGGTATGTTTCTGGTTGTTTTAAAGTTTTTTTTATTCATTTTGTGTTATGAGAGCTACGAAATTGTATATTAAGTTAATTTAATTTACTTAAGGTTTCTAGTTCAATTGCAATGAAAGTAATTGACTAAAAATATTAAATTTTTTTAATCTTTTGTGGACCGTCAAAAATTATGATCAACTGGGATCAGCGCGCGATTTTCACTTCTGAACACTTCAGACCCTAACCGAAGTCAGTGATTTTATTTCGTTACCCTTTACTACCATTTGCTGAAGAACATCTTTTTTTTAAACTTTGGTCCAGTTTTTGATTTCATGTTTAAATATAAAATACTTCTGTAAAAATTAATTTTTTTTCAGTGTAAAGCTAAATACATTACTCTGTCGGAATTTAGGTCTGGCAATACCATAAAATGTCGAACTAAAATTTCGAAATTTCAAACTAAAATTTTGAAAGTTCCGAGGACGACGATGATGAAAATGTCGAACGTAATGATATAGATTTTTTTTTAAACGAAGTTTTTTTTTGTTGCCCCAAATAAATCTTGTATGGGTACGAAACAAACTTCTCAAACTTTTTATTTATTTTATAATTCCTAATAAATTTGGTAGAAAAGTTTAAAACGTTAAACCTTGTTAAGAAACGAAATTTTATGTGATGTTCTTCCCTCCGTTAGGTTAGTTATCGAAATCCTGATCGAAAAATGTTTGCCAGAAATGAAAAATGAATCAATTTGATTCAACAGATGCCCATTTGTCACAATTACATTACGTAAATGGAGTTAATTTTTGTAGGCTTAACAAAAATTGTACTTGCATGTACTGTATTATCCCTACCTTGTGAAACATTCCACTCCCCTTTGGGCAAAAAGTCATTTAAGCTTTTTAAATGTTGCATCATTACTTTTTGGAATTATTTCATATTGGTTGTGTTTTTTTGTAACCTATATACGTTTCCCCATACAAATGCTATCGTGTATATGCTAACGAGGATAATTATATCTGCTAACCTTACCGGGGATAGGCTGTAAAAAAAGTAGTAAAAAGGTAGCGGAAGATAAAAATGTTACCAAGTTAATATATTATCTTGACAAAAGTCTACTGGGAAGTAAACAAAATTTATTGTGACGGTAAGAATTGACATGGACAAATAAATTAAGAATAAAAAATTTAAATTTAAAACAAATTTTGAAATTTATAGAAATGTCTTGGTATGGCCCTGTTATACAAATCCCATTGGATACCCTGTTAACATTGGGTCCAACCGCGGCATAATCAGCTTTAGTTCTATACGTCCTTTGAGGCAGCTGTTATGGTAGCCGCTTTATTTTAGCCATAGAAATATCCGATTACTCATCTATGTTGGGTCTATGATAACTTAATGAGGTTTAATATTATAATTTGTTTTACAGATGACTCAAACAATCTGTATTGCATTGGGTGATATGAAAAATCATGGTATGGAATCACTCAAAATTTCGAACACCATTCAGTATCCCTTAAATTCGGGAGACTTCATGAATTTAATAACTTTTTTAGTTTGGAAACCCACTTTATTGCAGAGATAAAGTCTTCAGATGAGCAAGTTTTCGAGCATATACAAAAAGACGAACCTTGAATTGTCGAAAAGTTGGAAGAGGCGGGCATCGAAGTCTGCACGCAGTATAATATTATCATACCCCCACGCATAGACAGTATTGTAAACTATTTTCAATAAATTACTTGACCTATTGAAACAATCTATTTATTAAAAAATCATTTTAGTTGCTATAGAACTTAGGAAGAAAATATGCTCTTGATTTAGTCACAATCAGTATTCTTCATCTCATTTTGAGCTTTGCTAAAGTATTTACTGTAACCTATTTACAACGATGTTCGCATTTAGCAAGTGACCGCGAGCGAACAATTTTTCATTTGTGTCAACATTCACATTCCGTCTTCCTTAATTTATAGTCCTTTGGCTGAAGCCACGTACACGACCACATGGAGACACCGCCTGATGTTTCTCTGCCAGATGAGAAAATTGACCAAATGCGAAGCCGCATTTTTCTTCTAGTCCATCTTTGAAATTAGCATATCGTATTTGTATGCCACATTTACTTTTAGAGACCCGCATTCCTCCGATTTATTGTCTTAGCACATACAAAATTTAAATTTAGAAAACAATGTGGCTTTGTTTACAATTGGAAAATGACACAAAAATAAATACAAAATTGACTTGATATTAAAGTGTTGCAAAGTCATTTATGTTTAACCGGAACGCGTTTTTTTTGTATCCTATATACGTCTCGTATATTGCGTACAAAAAAACGCAACCATTGTTACGAATTTCCTTAAAAAACAAGGTTCGTTTTAAATTACGATAATTACAACAAGTTTACTTCCATTCATTTTACCTTTACTTTATTTACACTACTTAACATTCACAATAGACTATATTCAACCGTTTTACTATTACTTCGCGTTGCTTAGTCCCCTTTTCCACTGGCAAATATTTCTTCGCCAAATTTTTTCTTTTCTCTTTTGGTATTTTCGAATGCTTTTCCACTGACAAATTTTTCTTTGCCAAGTTTTGCGAATCAAAATACACTAAGAACGAAAGAAACGTCAAAATTGTTTACATTTTAAAGAATTTTCCTACGAAGTGTATAAATAATTTAAAGTCGGTGTTTGTTTACTTCAAACAATCACTACAACGAACAGATTTGTAAACAAAAACCGACGGTGTCAGTAAAAACGAATGGGTTAAAAACGATATGTTATATAAATTTGTTTCAGCGAAAAGAACAAAGCAGAATTTGCGAGAACAGCAAATACTGAACTGACAAAGATTTGTTTCTCTTCCTCCCACCCCTCTCGCCAACAAACTCAAGAATTTGCAAAGGAAAAAATTTGCTAGTGGAAAAGGGGACTTACATTTCAGCGTTTGATCACAGACTACCTGCAATATGCTGTCGTCAGCTACTTATAGTAGTTCCACATCTTGGTACAGTGTTATCCGGCAATTTTAATTCGTTACCAGAGTCTTCCAGTGCTGCCATCTATTTCTCGAAAACTGTACTAGTACTTAGAATATCCGCCATCTTTCTATTCACTTCCTGAATCAGTGGTCATACCGATTTGCTGATCATCCTTATTGTTTGTTGTACGGGTTTACTTTCAGGCGCAGCATTAATCGCCCTATTATTTGCATTAAAAGCTTTAACTTAAACCTAACAATATATTGATATTTGGAAATTCTTTCTGGTCAATTTTTTATCTGAATTTTTCTGCCTTGGGGAGAGAGCAATTTATGTAATTTAATTAAAAAGAATACCAATTTAAATAGTTTATTTATATTTCTTTCCGGAACGTTATAATGTAATATTCTCTTTGGCCATATTTCGACATAACTCCAAGGACTTTAAGCAAAAAGCGCATTTTATAGTTTAATATAAAATAAAATATTTACATTTCTATATTTATGTGCATGCTCCTATCTATGTACGATATATACTTATATATACATTTATATACCAAGTGTAGCTGGCAGCTTTAATAAAATCAAATAAATCTCTTTCACTAGTTGCCCATTCAAAGTAGTGTCAACATAAATCATAAAAAAAAACTTTATGAATAATGACTCGCAAAATAAAAACATTCGTAGAAATGTCAACTAAACTGCAAGTGAAATGTACATGTTGTCTATATAAAGTTGATGATTTTAAATATCAAGAAAAACAAACAGACGCTTTTATGTATCCCCTTTGGCTGTATCCAGTGCAACGGAAAGGTTTAGGAGGATATGAAACAAAATATAAATATGCATGACAAAGAGTGGTATGTTCAGCGGGCGAAGACAAGTGGTAACAAATTTTCAGTTTTTATCGGATATCTTTGATCTCTATTTTTCAAATATTATTGGCATAAATATTTAATAGTCGGCGGAGAAATGGTGGGCGTGAGCGACCCTATCGCATTTATAATGTCGATTCTATATCGGCTCTGAAATCATTCTGTTTCCGGCGAAGTTCACCTAGCTGAGTGTCGGCGACTCTAGCGAGTAATCAACATCAAACATCGAGTCAAACGGAACACGTGACAGAAGACGTGCTGGAAATCCTCGTAGTGCTCTTTCCGACAAGAATATCGCCACTGTGGCTAAAGATGCCGCTTATATTCCCTCAACACCATGCAGACGTTCTTCCACGCCATTGGTCATTACATTAATTTTACATTTATCATTTATAAGTATATAAGTATATAATTTCAGCTATAAGATGTCCACTAAGTGATTGGCATTCGGATATAGCCTACATAGGCATCCATCGCTGTTCTTTCTGTGTTAATCCTATTTCTTTACAGATATATAGACCTGACCGTGTAGGATATATGGGCTTTTTCAAAAATTATCGACATTTTGATATATTTTTTTTCCACATTTTTTTTTGGATGACACGAATGACGCTTTGCATACCAAAACAGTTCGCGTTAATCATTTATTGCAAACGGCGCGAAAGTATATACATATATATATATATGAATTATTTTTGAGGTTAGGATTTTTTTTTTATCTGTAAAATTTAAAATCATGAACACTTTTTAATGCCTATTCGGTTTTATTATCAAGCTTAAAAAACCTTTCATTTGGTGTCAATCGCGGCGGAATCTATACATCACTGCAGATGTCACAAAGCAAAATGTGTTTGAAGAAAAATGCCGCTGTACCCGCTAAATATGGACCGAATTGAACCATAGTTATAATTGATCTTTAGTTTACCGCCACACTTCATTTCCAATACTTTACATTGATTTTAAACCTCGGATTAATTAAAAAAAACGCGAAACAAAATCATGAAATTTCGCAAAATATTTATTTTCTTTATAAAATTTTTGTGTTTCAAAATATTTTAACGCCTTCTTGACGTTGAGGTGCCATTTACTAAGAACTTTAGATCACGCAATACATAAACCAGTTTTAAATAATATTGCAAATGTCAGGCGCGAAAAACTGTCATTGTTGACAAATTTACGCCAATTCTATAAAAGTTTGAGGTCATCGTTCTCAGCAACTAGCAGCCTGACATCGACGTGATATGGCGCAAATTTTAGCAAATTACACCATCTATTAAATACTGTTGACGAAATGCAATTTTCTTGAACGGCGCAAAAACGCAATAGAAAAAACTGCGAAAATTGAAAAATCGGAAAATTTTGGTTTCAAAAATGAACCGCTGTACAATTTTTTTTCCAAATGGTAGTATGGGCATAACTTTTATAGTGTAAATATCTACTAAGTCTAGTGACTTTATTTTATATCAGTGGGCATCGGAAGTTTAAAACTAAAAGTAGAAAAGTGATGAAATATGAAAAAACTCTTGTAAATTTCAAGCCTTTTTTGAGTTTTTCCGTATTTGAGTGCCCATAACTTTTAGAGATAAAGAACTGATGGTCTGAAATTTTGAATTTCCGAGTTTTCTAGAGTGCCCTACTATTCCCTTTTTACCGTTTTGGTCAATTCGCAAAACTGGAGAAATAATAAGCATCTGAACTCAGTTTCAACAAATGTTGATAATTATTGAAATTGCCCATATATATATATTTTATACACACCACAGGATAGGATTTAAAATAAAAATATGTATTATAAAATTTAAAATTAAATATATTATTGCATTTGCGAATTGAAATTACAATTTTACCCTTAGTGGTTTTTGTTCAAGAATGAAATCTATGGTCTTGTCATAATTTAACTCGTATGTAATTCGATTTTCTTTCGCCAAGATTGCAAGACTCGACAAGCATTCCTGGCTCGTAGAAGATCGTAAATAATTTTTAATTAGTTTTGGATTGCTAAAACTTCGCTCACAACTAGCGGATGTAGTAGAAAGCGTCGAGCAAATTCGCAAAGCAATACAAATATTAGGAAAAACAATCTGGCAAATCACGCAGAGATCTGTTGCAAGAGATAGAAACCGTTAGCATTTTTCTATATCACCAAATGAAAGCGGAGCTTGCTCTTTAAAAACATAGAGTTCCTGGCGGAATTCAACGGCACTTAAATCTCGCTCGTATTTACGAGCCAGATCTGCTCCATACTTTTGCAGTTCTTCAATTGACATTTTCAAAATATTAGGACCATTAAGAAAAGCAAAACTCTAATTCAATATGGTGGCACAATTAACCATCTTTTTAATTTCTGAAATGATTCGATAAAATACCATCATTAGTTCTTTGGAAAATAGTGTAACAGATTGGAGTGTTTGTAATATGTTTTCACACATCTCATCGGAATAATTTTACCTTTCGGAAGTCGTTGGTTTTGCCACTTTTGCAGCAACATGTTCAGCCTCTTTTATCCAATATTCCACTGCATTTTGTCTCATTTTTCCCAAAGTTTTGAGCAGACCATTCTTTAGTGCGACAGAACGGACAAGGATAATATCTTCTTTCTGAATTTCTACATTCGCTCGATTGATTTTGCGGAGAGTATTCGCTCAAATAGTTAAATAATGAATAAATTTAAAATCCTTTATAGCAGTTAAGATATGACCTGACTCGTACTTAGCATCTGGAGCATGAGAAGTTTGCTTAACTTCTTGTAAGGCTTCCGATATTTCTAGAAAATTACTTAATATAGCATTTACAGCAACATGTTTCGCCGACCATCGCGTCTGACTACTTCCTCTTAATTTTGTTTTAACGTATTTTTTCAGAATGTCCCACCTAGTAATTGAGCCAACAAAAAAGCAATATCCTTTTTGAACCAGCCCATATATGTTAATAAACCCACAAGATTTAAGGAGTGAGCCAAGCACGATACGAACACAACCACCTCATTCATTTCTGCAATCCTGGCTTATACTCCTTTATGGATGCCAGCCATATTGGACCCATTACCATAAGATTGACGACGAAAGTGTCCAATATCTAAATCATCAACTGCCAAGTTTTGTCTTTTATTTCTCACACATCACCAGTTCACCAGTGTTACATATCGAATTACCTGGCTCATTTGTTCTGTATGGGATACATCTGGAGTCCAGTCGAACATTATCGTGTAGTATTTGGCTTCTTTGATGCAGTTTAAAATGCTATTTCTAACACTTTTTGCCATTATGTGAATTACTTTGTTCTGTATTGTCTTTGATAAATATGATACTTTGTTTGTGGATAGATAAAATACAGCATCCATAACAATACGCAGGATCCGTCTCTATTTTTCTTTCTCTGTGTGAATTACTTTTTCAATGTCTTGATCAATGCTCTGGCATGATTTCATTTGTTGTACCCGTGTTTTTCACTTGATAATACACTCATTGTGCATTTGAGTTGCCTCGTGTTCAGTTAATCTCTCTGAATTAATAAACCCAATTAATAAACCCTGTACAACAAAATGCAGATGTGACGGTAGAAGACGGTTTCTGGTAAATCTTGAAGCACGCTCAAAAATTTGGATTTTTTGTCTTAGAAAATATAAGCCAACATCTTTTAACCCTTTCGCAATTAGCCAAGAAGAAGTTTATCTGAATCCGAGAGCGGGGATTTAGATACTTCGTATTCTGGCTTAGTTTCTTCAAGTTGCTCAGGTGGCTCTTCGCACATCGATAAAGATGGTGAAGTTCGCACTCTGAAATCATACTGTGAAAAGTATTTATTTACATTTTACACAAACGAACCTCATCAAAATTTGTTAAACTGCTAGTTTTCCGAACCTACTCATGAGCGTGCGAATTTAAAATTTAAATTTTGAAAGTAATCCCGAACGTGAGCATTGATTACAACTAATTACTTACGGGCCGCATTTTGCTTGCCGAAATATACGACTTGAATCTCGGAAGATGTATTTTGAGCATTTTCGATGACATAGGACAAACCCCACATGGTTAAAGTCGAATACTGAGATATAAAATTATATTCATTTCCATAGCATCGCATAGAAGTTGGAACAAATGCACTAACGCACTATGGCACTATGTTTTTGTACCACTTTGACTTGGTCAAAGTGACGTCTACTCAAGCAATCGACGTGGAACTTCGCCTTTCACATCGTCTGAGTTTACGACCTATAGATAACAAATTATCGCTTAACAGAGAGAACTCCACTGCCTTATTAGAGATAAATGTTTTAGATATTGATCGAAAACAACTCGTCATTCTTGTGATTGCACAGTTCGTTAGTAACTCTCGCTGAGAACGGTCGACGTTCGTTTCGCTTTATCTAATTATCAATACCTAGTGTATAGTGAATAATAAAAAGCCCAAAATTTCGTGTTATTGTTATCCGTTGTTCTCATTGACAATGAAAACAATACAAATTAGAACAAGTAAAAGTGTTAAATTCGGCTGTGCCGAATCTCTGATACCCTCCACCTTAGTGTTAACCAGCAAAATATTAAATTTTAAAAAGGACATTTTTTAAGAAAATGTACTTTTTTAAAAAAAATAAAAATAAGTTACTTGTTCACAAATGCAATTACTTGTTCACAAATGCAGGATGCTCACAAATGCTCACAATGCTCACAAATGCATTGCTCACAATGCTCAAATGCTCACATTGAAAATGTACTTAAGAAACTGTACTTTGAAATGAACTTTGAAATGTACTTAATGTACTTTGAATTGTACTTTGAAATGTACTTAAGAAATGTACTTAAGAAATGTACTTAAGAAATGTACTTAAGAAATGTACTTAAGAAATGTACATTTCTTAAGTACTTAAGAAGAAATGTACTTAAGAAATGTACTGAAGAAATGTGCTTAAGAAATGTACTTAAGAAATGTACTTAAGAAAGAAATGTACTTAAGAAATTTACTTAAGAAATGTACTTAAGAAATGTACTTAATGAAATGTGCTTAAGAAATGTACTTTGAAATTTTCTTAATGTACTTAATGTACTTTGAAATGTACTTTGAAATGTACTTAAGAAATGTACTTTCTTTTAAGAAAATTTACTTTTTTAAAAAAAATAAAAATAAGTTACTTGTTCACAAGTAAAATAAAAAAGCATTTTTTAAAAATAAAAAAGCATTTTTTGAAGAACTATTAAAAAAAAAAAAACAAGCTGCAAAGCATTTTTTAAAAATAAAAAAGCATTTTTTGAAGAACTGTTAAAAAAAAAACATGCTGGGACGAGAGTTGAACCAGCAACCCTCAGACTCCAATGCGCAACCCTTTACCCATCAGGCCACAGCGACCTTACATGAAGTGTGACAAAATTCATATAAATGTATGAACACATGAAAGTACATCTAGACATTCTAAAGTACTTACCTATTATAAAGAACAACAAAGATTTTCAACATGGAAATTCACCACACGGCAAAAGGAGTAGTTTCGTATAAAACTACAAAAATTAATGTGAAAATTTTATGAGTTTTTTTACATTTCGAATCATAAAATTTTTTCCAATGGACCAATTTTGCTGATTTTCAATACCAAACTGCTCAGGAATACGTGGAACATTCTGGCCAAAAACCAAACCGCGTTGTCGCCGATTGAAGTCGTGAGAATGTTTTCAACAGACGGACAGACGGACATGGCTATATCGACTCCGGTTGTTATAAGGATCAAGAATATATTTACTTTATGGGGTCGCAAAGCCTTATTTCTATATGTTACAATCAGAATGACAAACTGATATATACCCTCTATCACTTACAGTGGAGGGTATCAAAAGGATACCGTGATGCAAAACCTCCTTCAATGACCTTGAAAAACGCATCAAACTTTAAAAGACAAAAGAGGTTTCAGCCTATTGCCATGAACTTTTTTGCAAATATGCCTTCGACCAGAATCTTACATAACTAACATGAAACCGCATCCAATAATTGTTGACTCAAATACCACAATCACTGCGTTACAGAATATGTTCGGAAAAGATTATATTTACAAGAGTAGTTCGATAGGTACTAAATTTTTTCACCAAACAACAACAAATTAGAAGACTGGAAAAAAATATTACTGGAAAAGAAAATATCATTTCATACATTCAGCTCCAAAGACAGTCGCTCGCACATACACTATATTTCTTTACGGTCTGCCTAAAATCAGCACAGATGATATAATTACTGACTCAAAGGGATACAACTTATGTCCAGCTTCTGTTACTGAAATTGCAACACAATACAGTTCACCTGATAATGCTGTGTACAAAGTGCAATTTGTCCGTAAATCGTTCAATCCCAAGTCGCTGCAATATGTCAAAAGTGTTTGCAATGTAATAATAACTTGGAAGAATATAAACAGAGGAAGAGAGATAACCCAACGCAATGTTGGAATTGCCTCATGTATGGCCATGGTGGAGAGCACTGTCAGCGACAACCAGCATGCATGATATGTGCCAGTAATCACCACACCAACGATTGCCCATTAAACAAAAGAGAAACACAACCGGCTGTGTTCACTTGTTTCGACTGTAAGAAGGAAGGAAAAGAGCGTTAACTGTCCATCCAGAGCCACATATTTAGAGAAGAGCGCAAAGGCTACATCAAATTCTCCGCTCAGAAATAACAACAATCGTACAACTGCAGTACACTATAATCCACATTCATTCCCTAATCAACAACATATCAACAATAATTCACAGAGCTACGTATTAAATATTAACGAATCTTGTTTAAGAGATAACAATGATCTGTTCACCATCGATGAACTCTTCGAAATATTTACGTCGACCATAAACAACCTTCACCAATGTATGAACAAAGTACAACAGATTCAAGTCGTCATGTCAATGGTTCAATATAATGCGATACGATGATTTATTATTTCACTGGAATGCTCAGTGCTCACGGCATTTCTAATCATTCTCACTTAAAGCAATTTGAAGTCTTGTTGGAATCTGATGGGTTCATATGTTCTAGAAAGTTGTTTATTGAGATCTTAGGTATATTTTTGTAGTTGACTGTTTCTTTGAATTTTTAACGGTTTGCTACCAATAGACCTGAACAGCGGGGAAAAAGGTAAAAAAAATCAAATTTCTTAAAGATGAACAATTTGGTTTTAAAAAACAACATAGCTGTATCCAACTAGTGAACAGAATTATGAACACCATCATAGAAAATAAGCGTAAAAAGCACTCTACCGGCCTTATTCTTTTAGATGTGGAAAAAGCATTTAATACTGTTTGGCACAACGATTTAATTTACAAGATGCTTGAATCAAATATCCCGAAATACTTATGTAAAATTGTATCACAGTGTACTTAAACGGATCTCATTCCCAACCAAAAACAACTTCGGCAGGTTTATCACAATGATCAATACTCTCCCCATTGCTGTACTCATTGTACACATCCGACTTTTCGCCACGGACGATACCACTCTGATCACCACTAGTAAACTTACCATAGCTCTCCTCAAGAAAATGTTAAATGGACTAGCAAGGTGCCATAAGTATTTTAATAAATGCAAAATAAAAATTAACCCAACAAAATCTCAAGCCATAATTTTCCCATATAATAAGTCTCCGAAGAGAACTCCGAATATACATCTAATGTTTGGCAACGAACAAATACCAGTTCTTAACCACGTTAAATATCTTGGAGTGGTATTGGACAAAAAACTAAACTTTGGCAGGCATATTCACGAAACTGCTAAGAAATCCTCAAACGCCGTAAAAGTTTTGTGGCCTATAATTAATTACCGTTCCAGACTTAATTTTAAAAACGTTTTCAAAACCGTCATTAAACCAGCATTAACCTTTGCATGCCCTTTATGGTATAAGGCTGCCAGAACACACATTAAAAACCTTAAAATAATTCCAAATAAATTCCTTAAAATTATTTACAACTTACATTGGAGATATTCCACACATCTGCTTCACCCTAGAAGTGGATATGCAAAAATTCCTGAATATTTGCACAAACTTGGCCAAAACAACTACAATTGTAACACGCGGTCTACGTATCCTCTGATAAGAGCTTGTAGAGAGGTCTCATTATAATTATATTATGTAACAGAGAAATTACCAAATAGTATAAATGTAGTAAATAGTTTACTTCCCTGTAAACTGTCTTTATACATACTGTTTCCTAACGATATTTGATTATCTTTTTTAAAATCAAATGAAGGTTTTCCCTTCACACTACTTATATAACCACAAAGTCTACATAAAAAATTATACTTATTAACACAGATCTCATTTGTTGTAATGTTTTGGTATAAAATCTCAAGCAATGTAAATATGTATGTAAAATGTAAAGTTAATAAAGTACTTACTTACTTACTTATCCGGTCTCGAACAACCCCGGGGGGTCAGGGACCTTACAAAACGAAGATAACATATTTCGCCAACCAGTTCGATCTTTTGCTTTATTTCTCCAGTTGGCAATACCAAGTGTACGCAGGGATTCGTCAACCTGATCCCTCCAGCGGCGTCTTGGCCTTCCTATTTTTCGTCTTCCTTCGAGTTCGGTTTCCAAAAATCCTTCGGCCTGGTTCATCTTCATCCATTCTACTGACATGGCCTAGCCAGCGCAATCGCGTTATCTTGATCCGCTTAACTATGTCAACGTCAGGATAAAGCTCATGCAGCTCATGATTCATGCGTCGCACTATAGGGCCATAAATTTTTCGGAGTATTTTTCTCTCGACGACTCCTACAGATGTTTCGTCTGCTTGCGCTAGGACCCAGGACTCTGCGTCATAAAGCAAGACAGGTTGAATGAGAGTCTGGTACAGTTGGACTTTTGTCACTCGAGAGAGGGCTTTATCTCTAAAGTGCTTGCTTAGCCCAAAATAACATCTATTCGCAAGCACAATTCTCCGGTTGATGACAAGGCTGACGTTGTTGCGTTTGTTCACGGCAGATCCGAGGTATATAAATTCGTCCACTACATCGAAGTTATAACGGTTATCAACGTTCACGCTTTGGTCTAATCGCGTGGAGGCCCTGTTCGTTGAAACCATTAATTAAACCACATGGGACTGTCCGTGGAGGTGGAAAGTTTCTGATTGTCATTCACTTGGTAGTGGCCAGAAATGATTCCTTCATTGGGCAGTCCAAGCAGCTCACTACTTCCACGCAATATGTCCCGGGCAATGGCTTTTCGGAAACCTCCGTTAGCTGGCGAGAGTGAGAAGGCGAAACAAATGAGCATCAAATCAGGTTTAGTAGGTGAGTGTTGTCACTGAAGCTCATCAAACAATCGGGCTTATTCTTTTGTCCTTAGAAGGCGGATGAGGCAAACATACGGGCCAACGGCGGATAGAAACTAAAAGAAGAAAATCCAGGTTCAACATATCGCATCCTGGTCAGCGTCTGATCCATAATGGGCGGCTGTAATCAAATATCCTGCAGTAGGTAAAATGCAAAAACACGGTGGGCTGGGTTTGCCTCCCGCCACCGTTCATAATTGCAGTGAAAATACGTAAACGAACAAGAAAAGTTAATAAAGATGATGTTATAAATTGAAAAAAAATCGTGTGATTGCAATGTCAAAATGCAATAGTTGTGGCGTATGAGTATTATAATGTATTTATATTATCTAGATATAACTCATACGCAACGAATTCTCTTACCATCTTAAATATCTACAAATATAATTTGATTTGAGAATCCTAGAATAATTGAATATTATTGTACATATTGAAGGTTAAACGACAGTACCTCGTAAGAAAAAAAAATCGAAAATTAATATTTGTACTCAAATTATTCACAAAAATTAGAGCCCACCTTTGGGCAAATCAGTTTTGTTACATTCTTCTAAAGTCGTTAGTTCTAGTCGAAACACTACAACACGAGAAATTTCTTTGACGCGAAGCAAAGACATAACCTCGTCAATTTAACATTTAGTGTCAATAAAACTAAAATACGAATTTAAAAACTGCTTAAATCAATTCCATACATTATATTTTTAATTGTATTATATTATAAAAACATTAAAATATGATTTCGGTAAATCAGTCAAAAACTTCTTACGAGGTACTGTCGTTCAGTTAACCCTCGATATTTGCAAATAGATTGGATTGTATAGTTACTGATGTAGTAGCCGAAAATTCTTCAAGCACATTTTCGAATACCTTTCGTGCTGGATCATCTTAACCACTTGCCACTTTTCTCCTTTGGTTAGTTTAACTACATCGATGGCGGGATATAAGTCGTACAGATCGTGGTTCATACGGCGGCGATACAATGATCAATAACAAGTACATATATTCTTGATTCTTGAAAATAGTGCAGTAAAATCACTCAGTGATTTCTACATCACCCTGTGGCTTTGCATGGCGATGAACTTATTTTTTTTTTTATTTAGAGTCCATTGATCATTAACGGGATATCATAATCCGTCCCCATCGACCAACCTGGTACGGCTATGCGGCATTTCAGCCATATGATACCTCATCTCGATATTTAAAGATGTGGATGAAGAAGAGACGCAAATTAGTCCCTGGCGTACCAATTACTACTAAACTTCCTGAATATCTGGTACATCCAAAATGAGGTGAGATACTAGATATTTTCCCTTATTCATACAAACGGCAGGACAGTAGAATATTAGATGTTCGAAGCACTCGTCCTCGTCTTCATCCCCACAGGTTCGGCAGTAATTATTAGCTGAGATTCTAAGTCTAGACGTCTGTCTGCCTATCAAGGAGTGTCCAGTATTCACAGCTTCAAGCATAGATATATTCTTTCCAGGAATAGACATCAAGTTTAGCGTACGATTCAGGTCATAACTTCGCCGAACTTGCCTGTTGATCATGCATTTTGAGTCACCAGTCCATCTATCACTCATACGTCTGAGCGCTTCGGTTTTAAGCATGAGCTTACAAGCATACCCACATGCCTCGTATCCAGTGGAAGAGATAAGCTAGGCACTAATCTTGCCAGTTTATCTGCTCTATGGTTCCCTGGAATGTTTCTGTGCCCCGAAATACCCAGGTGATGAATATTTAACTGCTTGGTCATCTCATGATGACCATTTGCGCGGCAGTTCTTGAAGTCAGGAATAGAGATTGCAAAGATTTTATAGCAGCCTGACTGCCACGGTAGATCTTAATACCCCAGGCGGGTATGACGTTTCGTCCCAGCCAAAGAGCAACTTCTATGATTGTCATGACTTCGACCTGAGTCACACTAAAATTGTGTGGTAGCCATTGTACAATTTCGAGTTTGAATCCATCAGTGTAGAAGCCTAAATGCCTTCATGGTATGTGTTCCTGACAGTCCTGCCTATCTGGGCTATGAATGGAGAAGTTTATATCAAAGGTTGAAGGCGGTTTCACGTAGACCACTTTTATTGTGGATTGCCGCAGATCCCTCAAAATCCACCCATGACCTTTTGGTCTGATGATCCATTGCCAGGAATATCCTGCGGATTGCCAACGTTGCACACATTTGCTTTCCGGACAAATAAACTGGTAGCAGGACGAGGACAACCACCAAACCCACGGAAGGAGTTGTGCGACCCGTGTACCCGTGATACACACCATTGTGAATCTCCGGGCTTTCGTCAACAGACTCAGGTAAGTGCATTTTGCCAGAACCAGCCACCAATCAATAGCGCCGTAGAGCATATCGGGCGAACAATAGCTGAATATATCCAGTAAATCATTTTCGAAGATAGACCCCATCATCCTCCATATAGGGCGACTGTGGCTCTACTGAACCTATCCATGGACTTTGACTTGAAACTAACCTTTCTGCCGAGAACCAGGCCTATCTAGCTTGCACTATATTTTAGGCTAAATTCTCTACCTTATAGAGACAAGATATAAATATACGGAATCTCATGTTTCTTGGCAAATAATGCATAGTTAATTCTCGTGGCCGACTTAGAGAGTCTCCTGATTAAGTTCTGAAGCTCATCTCTGTATGTGGATGGGTATTTCCCTGTACTGCAATTGGCAGGTGGTAACATTTGCAACGACTGTGCAAGCTTAGACCTCAAATTTTAGCAAACTATTATTCAGTCCTAAATTTCAGAGATGTATTAATGAGCTTCTCCTTGAGTGTTTCTCTATTCCCATCTCCTCTTTTCATTTGTCCTATTAAAATAGAGTGTATTCCTTTATAAAAGGTGGGCCATGTACAATTTGGAACTTAATCTAATGTCTCTTTAAAAAAATAGTAATAGACATTTTCTCAAAATTGCGATTGTATTCGTAAGGCTGACCCACCATTGATGGCACTAAATGGCTTCGACGACTTGCCTTACAGTACCTCATTCCATCTACCCAATTTGTCAGCACATCTTCGATTGTTTGGGCCTCTATCTCGTCGATTTCGTATTTTAAGACCTCAATGGAGTACGTGTGGATCATCCGATCTCCAAATAACGTAGTCCACGAGGTGAAAGTAAGCTTTATCAGAAATTATGATTTTTCGGTAAATTTCCTCATCTGTGAAAGAAACTTTTTAATATTTCCCCAGTTTTCTTCAAGCGTAAGGCGACCAATTTCGTAAATTTCTAACCTTCAACTAATATTTTGTCACTTCATAAATGTCAAATTGGCCACGTGCTTCGAAATAGGGAGGGGGTTCAAATTACAAATTTTGCATGGCCCGCCTGAGCGGTTTCCGCGGATCTGCATATGACCATCTAAGAAGTACCTATACTAATCAACCATTCTATCCAATGACCGCAGAAAGAAAGATGAGGAAGGTCCTTTAGACGATTATGCTATGATTTCCCTGCTTTCGGAATGAATCCCCTTGGATTATCTCCATCTAACTGGAATGTAAGACATATTGATGCAGGTCGGATAAAGTTTGACTAACCAGGGATCCCAAATATGTAGTCTACTGGTGATATACCGTCAGGGCCAGGTAATTTTTAGGGCCTACAACTTTTCAATGTAGTGTTTCCTCTGTCACGATATTTCCCGCAACGTGCGAAGTGACGTCATTGTTCGGTGAGTGCGATATTATGTCTTCGGAACAGTTTCCTGCAATCTGTGTGCTAAACAGCAGGTCTAACGATTCATTTTCCAACGCCCGTTTTTGTCCTTCCGATGTCCCAGTGAGGACTCGAGAGGACTTTGCGCAGTATAGAAAATTCGGAGACGCGTTTTCAATGCCTTCGCAGAAATGTTTCCAAAATCTCCTCTCTGAAGATCTTAACTCTGTAGTTATCACATTCGTTAAGTCTAATTTTGTACACATTCCGTCCGTGAAGACTTTGCCCTCAAAGACTTTCTCAGGATTTCCAGATCCTTGATCCACAGCGGAAGTTTCTTCTTACCTAGGTAGGACCTGGTGGGGCATTCTGAATTAACTTATATATGAAGAGCTGATGTTAGTGCATCGGTAAGTTCGTCAACCTCAGTGGTGTTGGCTGGTCCGGAGAGAGGAATAAACTGTTCAGGCTTTCTTTGTACTTGATCCGATTTATTTTTTTTTAATGGAACAGACTAAACGGCGATCTTCTGCGAGAGAGAAAACACATTTCCATCTTTTGGTCAACTTAAATGCATCCGTTGATGCAAATCTTTCATTGCAGATATCTCGTCTATCTTAAGTAATAAATGTCTGGTCATTGCTCTTGTTTCAAACATAAAGAGCAAGGCCTCTTTCATTTATGTTGGTACTTCCAAATTGGTTACTGCACAAAGTACCCAATTGGTTTAGTACTGATAGCTAATCGTAGGCGGTATTCACTTTAGTACGATACTGGCACGGTAGCTCTCCATAGCTTCTAGCATCGTTTCCGTGGTAATTTGTTTCGTCGCTCCTTTGATACCATGGCTGGTGTTGCTTCCCAATAAGTGCTGTATATTATGCCTTATATTATCTCGCGATATCGAACTTGTCCCGTTCGTTCTGATTATGATCTCCTGGTTGAGGCGTGGTTTGGATGTACCGGATTCTCGCACATGATTAGGTACTGTCTGGTGAGGAGGCTACAGTACCAGCGTACCGATATCATCTCGGATTCCGAATGTATGTCGGATAGTCGTTAATTTCCTCCTCAGCGCCTTTTATGTCCCTATCTGCGCACATTATAGTACAGCCATCAGCATTCGAGATGAGTTGGATTCCGCGAGGGGATAGGGAATAAATTTAAAAACAGCGGGGGTCAACGCCGGTTCTGTGGCACGCCTTGTTTATTATTCGACGGTGGGGATTTAGCACCTCTAAACTCAACATATGACTGCCTACCCGCTAAATAATTCGCCGTCCATCTCTTCTGATTCAAGGATGGTTGTATAGGTTGTATCATCTGATTCAAGAATGGTTGTATAGGAGACCTTATCGAAAGTTTTGGGTAAATTCAGAGCGACCAGAACCGTTCGCTTGTGTAATTGTACGCTGTTCAGTCCCTCCGCTATCCTAATAGTTGTATCGCAGAGAGCGGTAGTGGTACTTCTGCCCGAGCGGAAATCATGCTCGTGGTCCCCTAGATGGAAGTATCTTGACCACTGGCACTATGAGGGCGATGTCACGATAGTAACCTCTTCTATGGGCTGCTTATCAGGTTGGGGAATAGGGACTATTTTCCCCAGCTTCCACATATCCGCGATCTCTTGGGTATGCATTCATGAGTTGAACGTATGTGCCAGGTATTTTGCTTCGTTTGGGCCAATATGCTTCAACATTTTCGTGGGCAGTCCATCGGGGCAGATGTCCCGATGCCTCTAGCACACCGTCGTGGGTAAAATTGGTGAAATATCCTTCTGACCTGACTGCATGCAAAATACGCCGCTGCTTTCTGTATGCACAGTTAGGAGTTGGTGAGTGCTCAACGAATTGACTATTGAAGGCCTTTGCACATTTGTAGGCGCTAGTGAGGGTTTACCCTCCGTCTCCCCCAGGTGTTTCCGCCATTTGTTCCAACTGTGCTCAGTGACAAGCCTGTCAATCCCTTTGTTTAGCGTTTGCATATTCGGGTTCGCTGGGTCAATACCTCGGATCACATCCGCCTTGTCTGCCAGCATCGGTGCCTCGGTCGGAAAATTGGGTATTATAGCTGTCATACACCCTCCAGCGATGCACCTCTTACACGCCCTGGTGACGATGTCACGGAAAAATTATTCTCCTGCTGGCTTTGTGGTCGGTAGGGGGCTGAAGTCAAGTTTTCCCAAAGTTAGTGGAAGTTCTGACCTCAGACGAGATGAAATCTTTGCTCACATTCATTCTGATCGTAATGGGAATTTGGTACGCGTGCAGGGCAACAACTGAACTGACCACAGTAATTTCGGGCAGAAAGTCGCCGTGACGCGCGTTGTTTATAGTACAAACATTCAAGCCATCCACCTGTTCCGCGATGTGTACTCATCTGTTGTCGCAGCCAAGCTCCAAGTACCAGCTGTCATGATATGCATTGAAGTCGCCGAGTAGGATTGTATGCTTGTCCGTCAGGTACGGCTGAATTGTCGGCTTGTATCCTAGTCGTCATGCGCCTGTATCTCAAGGTGTGGATCCGTAGTGTCGGCATAGAGTTGCGTGAAAGTCAGTGAGCCATGGATAAGCAAAGCGATGCCGCTGCCGGTATTTCTCTCACTGTCCTACCTAATGACCGAGTAGCAGGATGATTTTGACAGCTTGTTTCTGCTCGACACCTTCGTCTCCTGAAGTGGGGCGATTAATATAATTTTCCTGTCCATAAAATCACTGACCTCCGTTATTTTCCTGCTGATCCGTTTGAGTTCGACTGTGGACCCAGTAGGAGTTGTTGCGTTTGGAGCCTTCGCCATTGTGATGGGTTGTTCGAGTTCCTAAACCCGGAGAAGCGTAGGTGGGAACTGATTCCGCAGACCGGGCGTCTGATTGGTTTAGCGATTGGTAATTATCCCTTTGTTTTTGATTCCGTTATTGTTGATGATATTGTTATTGCTGTAGTTGCTTGTTACTGATATAATTGTTGTCGAGTATGTTGCTGTCGGCGATTACATTGAAGGCATTGTTAATATTTGTATTATGGTCGAGTATGTTGTTGGTGATTACAATGTTGTTGCCAAGTGAATTGTTTTTGCGAAAAAGTCGATGTTGTCGCGTACATATGTTGTTTTTGAAGACAACGTTACTGTTTTCGAATCCGTTATAACGGGTCCGCCATCTAACGTTTTTTTTCAACTAGTGCTTATTTCGTGAATGGTAACACTTAGCTCATGTCTGATTTGACAGATAATTAGTTGTATCCTTTCGCTGAACGAATATGATTGTGTATACGCTTGAACAACGCTGGGAAATATTGCGACATTACTTTGAAAATCATGGTAATGTTGCAGAATGTGTGCGAACATTGCGTACGGATTTAGGAAGAAGTGAAGCACCGTCAGCTCCGTATGTTCTTGTGAAAAAAGTGAAAGAAACTGGCATCCTCATCGATAAACCAAAGCGTGAAAAGCCAAAATTAGTGCGTACACCCGAGAATATTGCTGCTGTGGCAGAAAGTGTGCGTGAAGCGCCATCAATAGCAATTCACCGTCGTTCTCAACAATTGAACATTTCGGAGACATCATTGAGACGAATTTTGCATAAAGACCTTGGTATGACGCCACACAAAGTCCAATTGGTTCCGGAGGTGAAGCCAACTGACCATCCAATGAGTTTTCGCTTCGCTAAGTGGACCTGCGATCGACTTACAGAAGATGCCGATTCTGCCAAAAAAAATCATCTTTTCAGATGAAGCTCATTTTGATCTTGGCGGGTATGTACACAAGCAAAATTGTCGCATTTGGGGTACAGAAAACCCGCACGCATACATTGAAAAGCCGATGCACCCAAAACGAGTCACTGTTTGGTGCGGATTTTTGTCCAGAGGCATAATTGGGCCATTTTTCTTCGAAGATGAGCAAAGAGTGACCGTTACAGTCAATGGCGATCGTTATCGGGCCATGTTGAACGAATTTTTGTTCAGAAAAATTGAAGAGGAGGATATTGGCAACATTTGGTTTCAACAGGACGGCGCTACGTGCCACGCAGCCGAAGCTACACTCGATGTTTTGCGCCCCGTTTTTGAAGATCGCATTATCAGCCGCAGAGCTGATGTCGTTTGGCCACCTCGGAGCTGCGATTTGACACCGTTGGACTATTATTTGTGGGGTGCACTCAAAGATAAGTGTTACGCCGACAAGCCAGAGACCATTGACGCTTTAAAGGACAATAGTCGTGAAGCCTTTGGTGAAATACAGCTGCACACAATCGATAATGTGCTTAAAAATTGGACCGATCGTGTAGGCTACTGCATGGCCAGCCGATGCAGCCATTTGAGTGAAATTATTTTCCAAATTAACCGGAAGGATTGTACTTTCAAATAACAAAACAAATTTGAGAAAATATTGAGAATTTTTTTTTATAGTATTTTCAAAAAAAAAAATTATTTGGCGGGCCCGTTAGTTGTTCGCGATTCTGTTATTGTAGGCCGTTCTGATGTTGTGGCCACTTACGTTATTGTTGTAGATTATTCTGTTGCTGTCGTCAAATATGTTACTTTTTTGTATGCAATTGCGGTGTTAAGTGTGATCCAGACCTTTTCCAATAAAAATTATCAAGTAACTCGTTTTCAGAGAGTATGAGCACTATTACACCATGAATTTATCCCTGCAAGAAAATTCGTGAATTTTACGATCGTTTGGCAAGAAGTGTAGAGAAGTAAGAGATGAGGAAAAAATCTCATGACATGCCCTCACCTTGTGTTTCGGGGAATTTTTTTTCAATTTCTCTTTGTGTAGTTCCGTTTTTGCCTTGATTTGGATATTTCATGGTTTCATAATTCAATAATTCAAAATTGGAAAAATTGAATTACGTAGCAAATTTAAAAGACAACTAAAAAATATGACCTAAGAGTAATTTTGCTCACACAGTAAAAAATACCACAAAATTACGCGAACGACATCCAGTAAAAACTTGCAAGAATTAAGAACTTTTATATGTAAACCGCTGATTTGCTTTGTAAATACCTAAATAACCAAGAACCGTAGAACATTCCAAATTAAAAGTCTGGATTTTAACTGCCGTCGTTCCATCTAAATTCTTTCATGTGTGCTATTACGAATAATTTAAGGGATAATTCATCGGAAAGGATTAAACGTTGTGCACATTAATGCTCAAAGCCTCAATAACAAAATAGATGAGTTCCGTTATGTGTTTTCAAAATCTAATGTAGATGTTATTTGTATTTCTGAGACATGGTTTCATCCTGAGCTACAAAACTGAATGCATATCAGTTATTTAGAGCAAATAGAGGCAGTCGTGGCGTAGGAGTTGCTATTTATGTCAGAAATTCAATTTGTTGTAAAATTGTGTTAACTTCAACCATTGGTGATACCATGGAGTATTTATTTTTCGAGTTACTCTGCAATAATAAAAAAATTTTAACTGGTGCAGTCTACCGCCCCCATAAAAGAACGAACTACGATATACTTATAGATAAACTGGATCAATTGCCACTAGTTTATAGTGCTATTGTAATATGTGGCGACTTCAACTACAATGTTTTTCAAGAGAATACACTTATATTGAACATGAAATCACTTGGCCTAGAGTTAGTCAATGGAACCGAACCTACTCATTATACTGCGAAATCTAACTCTTTAATAGATCTTTTCTTTGTGAGTAGTAAACGTAAAATATTGATATATGACCAACTGTCTGCCTCTATGTTTTCTAAACATGATCTTTGTTTTCATACCTTCGACTTTCAGACTTGTTCAAGCATCAATACATTCTCTTACAGAAACTTTAAAAATCTGGACCTACAAAATCTTTACAATGATATTGCATTGATTGAATGGAATGACCTATATTATATGGTGAATGTCGATGAACAAATCCAATATCTACTATATCAAATAGATTATCTGTAAACAAGTATGTTCCCTTCGACGTAGGGGTAAAACCATTAATTTATCAAAGGAATCACGCGCATTCCCGTTGGAAGAGGTATAAACTTCCACAATTTCAACAGGTGTACAAATATTTGAGGAATAAGGTTAATATTTAGCTTAATCAGGAAAAAGGAAACGTTGTACTACACTCGAAAATTCCAACAAGCTTTAAACTCAAAGGAGACTTGGAAACACATCAAATCGGTTGGTATAGGAAACGATAGACGAAATAATAGTTGTAACGATCCTAATGAATTGATTAACATATTTGTTCAAATGCCATTGGTCTCTCCAGATAATGACTACTATAGAAATGTTAATATATCGAAACCCGTTGAAAGTCAATTCAGCTTTTCCAATATAATACAAAATGAAGTGATTGAAAGCATCGTAAATATTAAATCAAATGCGATTGGGCCGGATGGTATCGATCCACGGTTCTTTAAAATTATTAGCACCCATTACTTACCTTTTCAACTCTATTATTCTCAGATCACATTTTCCTACATTATGGAAGCATGTCAAAATTATACCTGTATCTAAGACAGGAAATGAATACCGCCCTATTGCGATTCTCTCACATCTGTCTAAGGTCTCTGAAAGAATAATAAAGAAACAGATTAGAAAATACTTAACAAACAATAATTTGCATTCCACATTACAATCTGGGTTTCGTCCAAATCATAGCTGCATTACTGCATTGCAAAAGGTATCGGAGGATCTAAGATCATCTATTGACAGCGATAAGATATCACTACTTATATTGCTGGATCAATCAAAGGCTTTCGATAGTATCGATAACAACGTTTTATGCATGAAACTTGAGAGGGTTTTCAAATTTACCCAACAGTCCACAAATCTTATTAGATCCTACCTATCTTTATGATCCCAGTCCGTTGTTATAAATTCATGCTGGTCTGAGCCTCTGAATGTTTCGAGAGGAGTCCCACAGAGCTCAATTTTGTACATTGAACACAGTAATGTGCATATGTATGCGGACAATGTGCAGGTGTATATGGATTGTCTAAAATCCGATTATACTAAAAGTATCGACAAAGTAAATGAAGATTTAAACTGAATTGAAAAGTGGGCAAAGTCTAACGGTTTACGCCTAAATCCTTCTAAATCTAAATGCATAGTTATTAGCAACCGAACTTTTAGTATGCAGGAGGATTTAACTATTAAAATATCTAACGTTCCACTTAAAATCCTAACAAGTGGGAAAAATTTGGTGATAACTTTTAACAATCGGCTTAATTGGAGAGATCATATGTACGCAGCCGTTGGCAAAACGAACGCTGCCTTGAGGAACTTATATGTCAACCAACAACATACTCCTTTTCAAATTAGACTGCTATTGACAAAGTCGTTTTTAGTACCGGAACTAATATACGGTTCCGAACTATTTTCGAGTTGCAACAGAGAAATACTTTGAAAACTTTCTGGAACTTTTAATAATATTGCAAGATATGTTTTTGGGCTTACCAGACGTGATCATGTTTCCGAGTTTGCTAAAAAAAATATATGGAGTATCTTTTGAAAATCTCATGAAAATTAGAACATTAACATGACTGCACAAAATCATCTCGACTAGATATTAGATTCGCACGATCACCTAGAGGCTGCCAATTAATACAACTGAATCACAACAAGCACATATCTGACAAATTCTTTTTTATTAATTCAATACGTCTTTGGAATTTACTCCCTTCAGACATCCAAACAATTACGAACACCTGGCAGTTTAAATCCGCACTTTTTAACTATTTTCATTAACAAATATTTCATGGTAAAGACAATTTTACATAATTTTTCGCCCTTTGTTTTAAAATATAATTAGAAGCACATTTATTTTTTTAATTTAATTTTATTTTATTTTTGTTTGTTTCTCTTTCCCAATTGTACTCTTGTCATTTTATTTAAATGCATTTAATTCAATATTATTTCATTCATTGCAATTTTTTTTTCACCTTTTAGTATTTATTCGATATGTTGAAATTAAGAACCAATCAATAATAGACGAGTATAAATGTTTTCACGCTATATTACATATTACCAAATTTTCAATTTTTTAATAATATTATTATTAGCTATACATATTATTAGCTACCTCATACAATTTATGAAAATGTATCATTTAACAATTATTAAACACCTATGCTTTGTATAAGAAATCTTTCTTCTGCATAGGTCGAACCAATAAAGATAAATAAATAAATAAAAAAAATTTGGCAACCCTAGTAGAAGATAAAAAACGAGTCGAGCACCTCGTTTCTCTGCTTTCTCTCTCTATCTTCCTCTATCCGTTGAATATTTCAATACACGAGCAGTTTTCTGATGATGTTACAATATCTAACTATAGAAATTCCAACCATGTTTAAACAAAATTACATAAAGTATGTAAAAAGTTTGAAATAATCAAGCTATGACGCGAGAGAGAAATGCGTTTAAGTGAAACGCGCCGACTTTTTGGTTCTCTTCTACGAGGGTTGCCAAAGTGCGATGGTTTTTCTTCTCTACTTGTACATCCTCTTTGAATAGCACATCCAGGCTTGTATTTTGAATATTAAAAAATGTTAATGTATTTAAACATATTTCCTATTAAAAGGTTCTACAGACAAAATTAAAATTTATAATGCAAATTTTAACACAAATGGTTTCAATGTTCATTGATATTTTTAAGTTTGAAAATGAAATTCGAGGCATAGTGCCCATCTACCGCTTAATAGTATACTATATACTCGATCAAAATTGTAGCTGGAGTAGAAGTAGATCTACTTCTACGGCAAAGTTAAGGCTCGTTCACAATGATAGCAACAAATTCAACAGGCGTTTACAATGCAAGCAACAAATTTGTTCGAATAAGTTCGAAAAAACAGCTGACTGGCAACATTGTTTACATTATACAGCAGTATTCATTTTTTGGGAATGAAACCCATGGAGAATTGCAATACAAACGAAAAAGCAAACAGTAAAAAATAGAAAAATTTAATGTGAGACACTGACCTCAGATTTGTACCACTACCCGGAGCAAAATGTATTAAGTGTTTTTCTTTAGAAAACTTTTCAAATTTTTCTATAGAAGAGTTTTAAAATTTTTCTATAGAAAAGTTGTCAAATTTTTCTACAGAAATGTTTTGAAATTTTTCTTTAGAAATGTTTTAAAATTTTTCTATAGAAATGTTTTAAAATTTTTCTATAGAAAAATTTTAAAATTTTATAGAAATGTTTTAAATTTTTTCTATAAAATTGTTTTAAAATTTATTCTTTAGAAATTTTTTGAAATTTGTCTATAGAAATGTTCTCCAAATTTTTCTATAGAAATGTTTTAAAATTTTTCTATAGAAATGTTTTAAAATTTTTCTATACAAATGTTTTAAAATTTTTCTTTAGAAAAGTTTTAAAATTGTTCTATAGAAATGTTTTAAAATTTTTCTATAGAAATCTTCTCAAATTTTTCTACAGAAATATTCTCAATTTTTTCTATAGAAAAGTTTTAAAATTTTTCTATCGAAATGTTTTAAAATTTTTCTTTAGAAAAGTTTTAAAATTTTTCTATAGAAATGTTTTAAAATTTTTCTATAGAAATGTTTTGAAATTTTTCTATAGAAAAATTGTAAAATTTTATAGAAATCTTTTAAAATTTTTATATAGAAAAGTTTTAAAATTACTCTATAGAAATTTTTTGAAATTTTTCTATAGAAATGTTCTCAAATTTTTCTATAGAAAAGTTTTAAAATTTTTCTATAGAAATGTTTTAAAATTTTTCTTTAGAAAAGTTTTAAAATTGTTCTATAGAAATGTCTTCAAATTTTTCAATAGAAATCTTCTCAAATTTTTCTATAGAAATATTCTCAAATTTTTCTATAGAAAAGTTTTAAAATTTTTCTATAGAAATATTTTAAAATTTTTCTATAGAAATATTTTAAAATTTTTCTATAGAAATATTTTCAAATTTTTCTTTAGAAATGTTTTCAAATTTTTCTATAGAAATATTCTCAAATTTTTCTATAGAAATCTTCTCAAATTTTTCTATAAATATATTCTCAAATTTTTCTATAGAAAAGTTTTAAAATTTTTCTATAGAAATATTTTAAAATTTTTCTATAGAAATATTTTAAAATTTTTCTATAGAAATATTTTCAAATTTTTCTTTAGAAATATTTTAAAATTTTTCTATAGAAATATTTTCAAATTTTTCTTTAGAAATGTTTTCAAATTTTTCTATAGAAATGTTTAGAAACTTATGTTCCATAATATGTCATGGACTTGGACAGTTTCGCTAAACCTGAAAATGTCAGCCTTTTTTAAACTTTTTTCTTTTGTTTATTAATAAAATTGGCGGGAACTGCCCTTACTACAAACAACTACACATTTCACATTTGCATCAGCTGATTTGTTCGAAAGCCAGCGACAGTGTTGTATTCTTGGTAATAAAAAATTATAATTATATGTGAAATTATTGTTATTGGCAGATTCTACAGATAATATTATTTATTAAAATGTTTGTTTTGATACAAAATGTTTATATTTTCATTCATACTTTCAAGTTTTAAAACAAAATTCGAAGTAGAGCGACCCTAGCGGTCAGTAGAATAAACTGATTCGAACAAATTCCAATCTGAAGTAGAAGTAGAACCTACTTCTATGACAAATTTGAATTCCAATTTCACGAAAAACATGAGAGGGCATTATATGCAATACTGTGATTGGGAACGAGAAGGCTTAAATTACAAATTCGTTGCTGCCATTGTGAACGCTACTTTAAGCCGTACTCACAATACAGGAGCCATATTTAATAGACGTTCGCAATGTAAGCAACACTTTACTTCGAATTGAGATGTTTTTTCTAACAGGTAATACCAGTATTACTGCCAATATATCAAGCAAACCATTTAAATTGATCTTATAACACAACCTCTTTTAGATGCATCGTAATTCTAATGTCACATCTAGGTTTGTATTTTGAACACTTTTGCCATTAAAAGATTCTACAGATAAAATTACGTTTTATAATGCATCTTTCAACACAAATGTTTTCAATTTTCGTTGCTGTTTCTAAGTCTTCAAGTGAAATTCGATGCCAGTAACAATTTTGTAAATCATCCCCTCTCGTTCTCACTCCCAACATTTCATATAATGACCTTTCTTTTTGTTCACAAAAATTTTGTTCAACTTTGTGCTAGAAAAAAATAGGTTTACTTCTACTCTAGTTACAATTTTGGTTTTCTTTTACAATATGATTTTCTTTTTGTTCATTACATGCACAATCAATTTCAAATATGTTTGGTTTTTGTACATTTTGGTCCTACTTTAATTGTTGACATACATTTGTGCTGACTTGGGCACGAAAACAAACTATTTGTATGTTGTCTTGATATAGTAGCCGTAATATTGGTATCACCTGTTATAAAAAATATCCGGATTCGAAGTAAACTCTTACTTGCATTACGAACGCCTATAAAATTATCGCTTGCATTGTGATTCCTGCTTAAAGCGTCAACATGTGTATTCCATTGAAAATAAATATCTACATGGACGTAAAAGTATTTGTATGAAGTTACGACTGCAATAAGTACCAGACTGATTCACTGGAGTTATTGATTTTGTGGATACATTCTTTATCATGGCATGTTCTTTCAATGGGAGTGCATCATTTTCGTCTCCGTTGCATTTATAACAAGTACACTGTCATAACAAAATTTCGTAGCTATAAATAGTACAATTTGCGTTTCCTTTGTGGCATTACCAGTGATTTTGTCAGCAACATTTATAAATCCGAATTTTGATCCTAGAGGTACTTCATATTCAGGCGTTATTTAATCGCTAAATTTATTGATTATTTTCACTCGATACGTCCTGCATGCAGTATAATTCTTGAACCGATTCAATATGTTTCTTCTTACACCAATTCTTTCTAGTGCTTGGATGAGTTTACTGTGTGACAAAGTGCCAACGGCTTTACTGAAATCCGTCCACTAAGCCATTTATTAATGCGGTTTTGAACATTTCCAAGAAGCTTAATTATATTTTTTAAGACTTTTTTTCCTCGCCGCCGCCATAGTATAACTTTAAGTTTCATCTATTGTATAATCGGTCAGTTAATAGCACTGTCCTGATTTACAACACACGTTGCACCCACACCAAGCAGGACACTTCAAACTACACACAACCACAATCCCAATATTCCCTATTAACAGCGAGCTTAATTTCGCAAGACTTAACTTATGGAGTTAACTGACAATTCGAATTTTGGATAACAACAGCCAGCCGAAATTCCACACGCTACAACATCAACTTCCAGTCCCATTCTCTAACACGTTACAGCATACATTACAACTATAACAAAAGCAGGTCAAATTTCCTAAGAATTGAAAGGGGTCAATTTCCTAATAATTATAAAAATAAAAAAATGGCTTCCCGTTACATCCCATGTAGGGATTAGGGAGAGCTCCTCACAACCAGTGAGCTGTGCGCGTTCTTGTTTTACACTCACTAACTGGGAGCTACAGTTTTACACCGGTTCCGAACGTTATTTTGAGAAGATATTTTCATGGCTTAATACTCGATAGTGTCGCCGTCACTAAGCGAGGTGACCGTCGTCGAAAGAAATTTAAGGTGGTCAGAGCAGGGATCGAACCCAGGATCTCATGTACAAGAGCCGCGCACACTACCATTGCACCACCGACGGCCACTTCCTAATAATTAGAAATAACAACTATTCCAATTTTTGAAAACCGGTTTTCGGTTAAACCGAGGCGCAAAAACCGAATATTAACCGAATTCGGATTTTATGCCGAAATTGAAAACTTTAGTTGTTATAACATTTGTTTATTTTTGATTTGATAACCGGTTTTTTGCTACGAGTATTAACCGTGTGCCGGTTATATAAAAAACATAATTTTCGAACAAACCCGAAACCGGTTAATTGACGTCGGTTAACCGGTTATTTGGATTTTACTTAATTTGTGTTAATATCCTTAAAAAAGTTAACAATAAATGATATGATTTTTGAATTTTAGTGTAATTTTGGAATTAAGATACATGATTTGCATTTTGAAATTTTTTTCATTTAATTTTTAATTAATAATTGTGTTTATCTTCCCGACGATGCTACCCAATGGCTAGCGAAATATTGAAGAATAGAATACTTCAAAATAGACCTAACGCTCGAACATTTTTGTTTTAAATATATAGTTTTTATTTCAAATTAAAACGAAATTAATTAAATACAGTTGTGAAATTTTGAGTTTTCAACACGAATAAGTGTATGAAACCGAAAACCGGTTTCTTGAAAAATTGATTTTTCGAACAAACCGAAAACGGGTTTCTAAAAAATTCCAGGTTTTTGGACACTCTAGTATCGACACACTCCATTGACACCTCACCCCGGTATTCTAGGACGTGGCTGAAGAAGTGACATACATTAGTCCTTGGCGAACCAAGTTTTACTCTGCAAAAAGTTCATAAGAGGATTCAGCTTAACTCCCTGAATGTCTTTTAGATCCAACATGAAATAAGATCTTAGATATTGTCTCTTACTCATAAAATGGACGGCATTAGCAGATCCTTCTTCATCCCCACAACTTCTGCAGTAGTCATGTGATGAGATTTCCAGTTTAGACGCGAGTCTGCCTATGAAACAGTGCCCAGTGATCACAGTTACTGGCATACAAGTAATTTGTATATAAATTGTTACCAAGTTTAGTGTAGGATTCATGTCATAACGTGTCCATACTTATATGGTCACCGTGCAATTTGTGCATCAGGACCATCTAAATATTATTCGCATGTCTGAGGGTTTCGGTTTTAAGCATGAGCTTGTAAGCAGAAGGGGGCATACCCACATGCTCCATATCCAGTGGAATAAGTTAGGTAGTCCCTAAACTCACCAGCTCAATCACTTTAGAGGTCCCTGGAATGTTTATATGCCCGGCACCCAATAAGGTGAATATGGGACTGCATGGAGAAGATGTGTGGATGTTCTTGAGTTCAGGAATACAGATTCTCAGAATAGATGTAGAAACCCCAAGCGGTGATGACCTTCATAGATTGCCATGATTTCAGCTTCAAATGCATTACAATGATCTGGTAGCACTTGTTCAAGGTCTAAACCCAGCTCTTTAGCATATATTACAAACCCTACTTTGTACTCTAGTTTGGAACCAACATTATAGATGCCTCAAAAGCTTATAGAACCTCAAAGATAGATGTAGGTGGCATAATCGACGTACGTTAAGCAGGATGTCTACCGATACATTATCCCTTCAGTTATCCTAGAGGTGTGAGAGTCGTCGAGAGGACTTTGCGCAGTCTGGACGTCTCAAACTCGTTTCCAATGCCTTTGCTGTAATGTTTCCAAGAACTTCTTTTGAAGATCTTAACTTTTTTTTATTATTTATGTCGAATTTTGGACACATTCCAGTCTCAGTCAATTATGTGGTGCAGATTGACGTCCACATAAAGAACACGACCCTTTTTAAACTTCTCTCTGACGACCGTCCTCCAGTATCTGCATAGGGAAAATAGGCTAATGCTACGTTCAATGACCCTTTTGTAATTTTGTTAGGATTGTGAATACTGTTTATTGTTTTATGCATTTCTGCTTACATACTATTTGTATTGTCATAAGTTCGGGAACTTTCATCTAAGTCGGAGTTGGCAGACATATCTTCTATTTTCATTAGTCAAATTATTTCAGGCGGAAACAGGTTGGAAAAGAATTTTCTGTCATTCTGATGTGTTTAGTAAACATGTGAGCAATTGAACAGTCGTTAGGTTTGTTGTCTGTGTTGTAATATCAGTTGAGTAAAAGGTATTTAAACCCCGAAAAATGGTTAATATTAATAATATTAATTATTAATACACTTATATCAACCCAAAAGAAGGCATCAATATAGGAAAATATTCTCAAAGACATATACACATTAGATTTGGTCACCATTGAAAATGGTTGTAACATTAAAGGCCTTGACGCCGCCGCCGCCAGGTTACCTGACCAAGCCGCCGTCTCCGGCTTCCTTAGGTCACTATGCCGCCGCCGAAGCAGAAACAATCGGCGTAAACCCCTATTCGAACTAAAATCTAACTAAAATCTTCTCAATTATAGGTACGATTTCTATCGATCTGTGTTAATGCCAGTATCCTTCCTTTTCGAATAACTTTTGGTATTCACAACTCCGAGTCACCCAAAGCTTCAGCGCGTAACTTGAACACACACACAAGCATTAACAGTTTGTGTTGTGTGTGTTGCAAATTGTTTCGAATATGGTTCCTAACCTGGCGTTTACACGGGACAGTTGTGCTCCGACAGTAGAAATATGTACATTCACACATTTTTACTACCACACTTACACTTCTCTCACTTGCCTCGCCACTGTCTCTGATTTTTCAATGACAGTACCCAGCGGACCAAAACTTCGTATACGATATCCAATACGAGAGTTACGCGAAACTTTTGCGGGTAAAACTCTCGAAAACAGATCCGAAAACGATCAGAAAATGAATCATCAGTCGCTCAGTTTGTGGCAGTAAAAGTTTCGTTTACGATGTCTTGCAAGAGATTCGTTTGCGAGACTTTTGCAATATCTTTTGCGAGAACAACACGAAAAATAAAACAAAATGCAATAGCCAAAACTTTGTTGTGTGCCTCTGTTCGGCGCACAACACAACGACAACAATGTTTTCTCTTTTCGTCCGTTTAGCACCCATTTTTAAACCAGTTTGCGAATATTTGGGCGAGTTTAATTTCTTCCCCGGTTTTGGTCCGGTAAATACTCGCTTCTGAGCCCGTTTGCGAGCATTTAGCGTAACACTCGCTAAGGCTCGGTTTTTTGCCCGCTGGGTAACTTCGGCAAGAGATTTGACATAAGCGGCCAGATCATGGCTGAACTACCCTGCAGTATTGGTAATCGACTCTACGCTGATGAGTTCATCGACTACCACAAACCTTTCGTCGACTACTCGCTAAACTACCAGCAATGCTTTTGAGCGGCGAATTTAACAAGGCGATGTCCGCTTTGGTAATGCCTTACTGTTCGTCGATTACTTCATCAGTAACATTTCGTCGACGCATTTATCGGTAACATTTCGTCGACGCATTTATCGGTAACATTTCGTCGACTACTCGCTAAACTACCAGCAATGCTTTTGAGCGGCGAATTTAACAAGGCGATGTCCGCTTTGGTAATGCCTTACTGTTCGTCGATTACTTCATCGGTACAACAAATTATTCGCTTTATTTTGAACTCAAATTTTTTATTTGAATTCAACTATAAGGTTAACAACTTAAGGCATAAGATGAAACTAACAATATTAAATTCTTAAGGTTAAGAAAAACAATAGAAAATCTCTGGAGACACTACCTTACAGATTACCACTGAGTACCAATGTAATCGGCGATGTAGTCAATGAAAAATCAATGGCGATGTAGTCGATGAAATGTTGCCAGCCACTACTTGTGAAACTGCAGGGTAGTTAAGGTTGGCGC
The DNA here is from genome assembly GCA_963931995.1 of Phaonia tiefii. Lineage (NCBI taxonomy): Eukaryota > Metazoa > Arthropoda > Insecta > Diptera > Muscidae > Phaonia > Phaonia tiefii. Next base: position 165,256,363 of record OZ008369.1, read on the forward strand.
AATAAAACAACTGATTTTGCTTTCTTGTGACTCTATCAGTTAAATTCAGTGTATTTTGTTGTTTTACTTTTTTGTTTACTGTGTTTGTTCATATGGATCTGTGTTGAATTCGACGATTAGAGTCATGAAACAAAAACTAAATGCCTGTTGTTGGTTCACACAATTACAGCAAATCCTACTGCGTCAATCTCTGCTAGTTCAGACATCGGCCATATCAGTGACGTTTCGTAGTAATTTGAGAAAAAAAGCAAAACATGGCAAACGACTTTACAAATTGGGAAATATATTTGTATTTGAAAATTTTGCTAATTTTTATTGAAATATTGTTTGACAAAACAAATATATAAGAGTCATTCAATGCCAAACGGTACGAATTTTTTACATCACTAGCTTGGATTGCTTCGCCAGTTTGTATATGCATTCTACTGTTAAAAATATTTTATACGTGTTTCAAAAAAAAAAAAAAAAAATTTTTTCAAATTTTATGACCAATTTAACTTTGGTTAAATCGCGATTTTTTTCAAAGAGATGTGTTCATTCAGTAGCATGAAACTCCGGTAATACTTGACGGATTTTAATGTGCTATACCTTGTTTCGAAGGTAATTTTAATAACTTCCATATTGTTGACATGGTATGGTATAATTCCATAATATTTTCTTAAGGTTTTATCATTATAATACTTTTATTTCGATTTTAAAGATGATTACATCTTTTTTTTTTTTTTTAATTTCATAGTCTTGTTCTTAGATGTCTTTTTTAGCGACTTTTGAAGTGGTGAACTAATGCGTTCTATTTTTTTACGAATTTTTTCCAAAACATCTTTTTCACAAGCAAAACAAATTCTGTGAGTTTACTTATAATAGTTAACAGAATGATAATATTTTTATTTGGCCTTAATACAACAATAAGAACAACAAAAACAATTACTGTTTTACAGTAATTTGCGAACAATTTCATTAAATGGAAACGACAACTGTCACTTTATCAAACACTGCTAAATAGAAACTAACAACAAGTATAAGACAGTAAAATTGATGTCAAAATTTTTTCTAATCATTGTTGAAATGTATATTTTGATTTTCTGTCATTGCTGTAACCGGACGACATTAGGTTAATTGTTGAAGTCATATTGTCTCCCAGATTTCGTTGAAGCTCACAGCAAATATATAATAAAATAAGTTTTAAAAATTCAAAATGCCTCCTCGGTTTGATGTTTGTTGCAACCCTTTTCAATCAAAATGCCATTAGAAAAATAAACTTGAATCTTTGAATGGCAAGGTTAGAATTTGTGGGAATTGCCGTATTAAATCAAGTAAACTGAGTGAAACCGGCGTAGAAAGTGATACTGATGTGGACATAAATGACAATATGTCTATTGACAGCGATTATTCCGTAGAAAGTGCCAAATTCGCGAAGTTTAATGAGTCATTGCGGTCTTATAACGAATCTCCTATAAACGAAAGAAAACTTAAGCAGAAAAAATATAACGCTATTAAAAAACAAAAAATTTTTAATTTAATAAACGAACGCGTGTTTAAAAATTCAAATCCAGACAGGGAAGATGTTCCTGAAAATGAAACAGAAATTTCTTCAATATTAGAAAAAGTTTTGCAAGTGCAACAGAAAGGCAAATTAAAATTAAAATGTTAACCCTTGTCTCAGACTGGAGTTTTAGTCAGCTTGAAGATACTTTTATTGGAGTATCCAGACGCATTATTTCGGTCGCGAAAAAAATTGCCAACGAAAAGGGTATACTGACTTCTCCCAATCCACGCCCAGGAAGAACAAACAGGGATGAAGATAAAACAAAAATTTTAGATTTTTATGAATCCCCTGATTTAAGCCGAACAATGCCTGGAATAAAGGATTGTCTATCAATAAAAATAGGAAATACAAAGGAAAAAATCCAGAAGAGATTAGTGCTATGTAATTTAAAGGAAGCACATGCCCTTTTTAAAGAAAGACATCCTGAGGCAAAAGTGCAGTTTTCAAAATTTGCCGAGTTAAGACCTAAGTATTGTGTATTAGCCGGGGCAAGTGGTACCCATTCTGTTTGTGTATGTTGTATACATGAAAACCTTAAAACTTATGATTGATGATGCAGGACTGGAGAGGCTCACCAGAGATACATTACGTATTACGCAATCCTCCAACAACTAATTGCTACTACCTAAAATGTGATACGTGTCCTGGAAGTGAATTTATTGCAGAGCAACTAAAGGATGTTTTTGACAACCATATGGTGGACACTATTTCTTACAAACAGTGGGTGACAGTCGATAGAAGTTCCCTCGAAACCTTTCAGTCTACTGATGATGAATTCATTGAAAAGCTATCGGAAAAACTGCGTCGCTTGTTGACACATTCTTATGTAGCAAAACAGCAGAGTACATTTTTAAATGAAAAAAAGTCAAATTTGCAGCATGGACAATGTATCGTTGTATGTGACTTTTCACAAAACTATGCCTTTGTGATTCAGGACTCAATTCAGGGCGCTCACTGGAATAATGACCAGGTTACAATCCATCCATTCGCAATATATTATAAAGAATTTTTGAAAAAAACTATTTTTTTTTCTCATAGGGGATGAAATTTAACTTGTAGAGGAGGAAATATGCCAATTTGCATAAAAATAGGAATCATTGCGTTAAATTTTTTCCAAAATCGAACCTTTTGGCATGGAATGACTCATAAACATGAATACATGTCTAATTTTGCAGAGTACATCAGTTCCATTATAATTTGGAGAAGTAAGACAAAACACAATGGCAGAAGAGCGAAGAAACAAAAAATCAGAGCACGAAATTTAACGAAACGACACTGTTGGCGGTTGCTTAAAACTGTACTGTCTTTATAACTGGCTGGGCGCGTACGTCACACAAACAATTTTTGTCTTTGTGACAACTAATACATATTCTCAACTATCTTGTCTCAAACTGTCCCGTGTAAACGCACCGTAACTGTCTTACGTACTCTCTCCGTGGACTCGTCGTCCCCAAAAATGCAAACAGAACTTCACTTGCTATTTTGAGTTCAAAAACCACCGGATAAAATAAGAGAACATTGTTTCTTCTGAGACCACACACACCAAAGAAAACGTAACAAAACAAACGAAACAAAAATGTTTCGGGAATGTTTGTCGAAAACATATGGCATTGTATACGACCAACACACACCGAATGCAACAAAACTATTTCGAACCAGCGACGTGGACGATAAGTGCCTACTTTCTTATGGCGCAACACACACCAAATGAAACGAAACGTAAAAACCAAAGCAAAACAGAAAAATATGTTTCGTTGCCGGTAGCTGACCTGTTGCTTTTTGCAAAGGAAAATTTTGATTACATTGTTTTTATTATCTTCTTTCGTTGCACTTTACAACTTTAATTGCTCAGGGAGTATCCATGCCTCAGCTGATCGACTAAATAGTAGCAAAATGATAGAAAACAGATTGGATAGGCGAGAGCATAGATTAATTTAGACATAGATTTGTCAACACGTAATATTCTGGCTCACACCTGTTGAGCACAACCATTTTTCTGCTCCAGGAAAATCCAAACTCCATTCCCTTTTGGCATTTTCAGTCTGTAATAGTTATAATCTGATTTGATTTCGTTTTTATATATCGGCCTTGTTATTGAGGTTTTTAGAAATTCTGGCACGACAGCGTTCTTTGCTGGCTAGAATTCACTAGTTTTATTAGTATCGGTGTGTAAAACTAGCATTACTTCTTCTTCTTAAAATTTCTCCTCGTTTGTGTAAGAAAGTATGTTGTGTTTTCCCAATAAACATTTTTGTTGGATATAAACTTGAGGTACATTTGAGATCAAATACCTTTCTCAAATCTCCAACTTTAATTCTCAAATGCACCTCAACAGTCCGATTATAGTCTCCTCAACTTAAAAGGCACATTTTTTATATGGTGATTTTCTTAGTTATCAAATTGGGAAATTTGTGATTCTCAACTTGATATCAAAGTAATTTCTCCAATCGGTATCAGATGGAAGATACGGAATTGCCATATTAAAAAAAAAATTATTTTTGAATTTTTTATTCTAAAGTGTTATTTATTATACGGGCGATTCTCCAGAACCTTTAACTTGAGCTAATTGGAAAAATGAAATTTCAAATTGATAGCAAAACTGTGCCATGATGTTTTCTATGTTTCATACTTCACAAATAAATGTTTTCTGATGTGGAACATTAAAACATTCAATGGGCATATTTTTTTATAAAAAAAAAATTTTTTTCAGTAAGTTGAATAATTTTTTCAAATTTCATGAATAATGCATAGGATTTCTAGATTGCGCTGTCTTTCAAGGACAGTCTTCGTCTGAACTTCTGTGACTTTTACAACTCGTGGATTGTGGTCAGACGAACTAGAAGGTGCATTACGATCATCAACGTTCAGATGAAGGAAAACTTCAGGGGATTTTCTAATAAATTTTTTAATGAAAAATTAATAAATTTCAACTAATGTGTAATTTGCGGTTAATATTTGTTAAGTTTACATCGTAAGCCTTTTGTCCCGCATTTGTTGATTTTTTTTTTTTTTTGCAATTTCAACTCGACGTTTTTCACGTATTTGTTCTCTTTTCTTTCGTTTAACTTCATTGTCGTCCATTTTTCTAAGTATCAGTGCGTAGAATCGAGTGGTTGAAAAAACAACAAAAACAAAAACAACAACATAAAAACCACAACGTACAACGTAAAAATTCTGGACCTTAACTCAAATCGAATTCAAGTTGAAAAAATGTTTGGTCTCAAGTGGAGAAAAGTGTTGGATATCCAATTGAGAATTAAAATATTTCTCAAAGATTGGAAAAAATGTTAATTCTAAACCTGATATCAACTTGAAAGCAAATAAGGACAAAAATGCTTCACGTCAAGTTGAGAATTACATTGGAAATCAACTTGAGAACTAAGCTTTTCTCCAACATTGGAGAAATAATTTTTCAATGCATATTGGGTTGTAGTAATGTTTCGATTTTATTTGTATTAATGTCACAGCTGTGTCTTATGTTTTTCTACTATCGTTGAAATTTTTAGATTGTGTCAATATTGTTACGATTAACTAAAAGATTTTACTTACTCTTATTGCCTTAATTAATAGAATGTAAATAACAGGGCGTGGCTGTCGGTGGTGCAATGGTAGTCGGCGCGGCTCTTGTACATGAGTACGTGGGTTCGATTCCTGCTCAGACCACCTAACATTTCTATCGACGGCGTTCACCTCGGTTAGTGACGGCGACACTGTCGAATATTTAGTCATAAAAAAGCTTCTCAAAAATACTGTTCGAAGTCGATGTGAAACTGTACGTCCCAATCGGTGAGTATAAAACTAGAACGCATATAGCTTACTGATTGTGAGAAGCTTTCCCCAAACCCTTCATGGGATGTAATTGGAAACCATTTTTTTAACAGGGTGATTAATGGTCGCTATACCAGTTGGTGAACAAGCCGCAATACCTATTAAATACTGTTGACATCTCCACTATTCGAGAAAAAGATTAAAGTACCTACCATCATCTAAAAGTGAAAAAAATTAACCATATAACGAAAGGATCGAGAGAGAGGTTCTGGAAACGGGAGGAACCAATTAGAGAACCTAGCGGCAACAAATGTAGCTCGTATTAATAGCTGAGGTCACTGGCACTTGGGGTTGCTGCGTGATTAAACACAATGGTCAACAGTTGCATATAACTACGTCGGCAATAGCGATATCAACGTTAAGTAATAGTAAAAATTTTGAAATTTAGTGTTAAATTTGTACTTATAACACGGTGTTACAAAAAATAGATTTTTTTCTGTCCTCTGAACCAAATGCACATATTCGGAAAGAGGGGAAAAAATAAAAATACACGTGTATCGTCGATTTTCATGTACACGTCAGAATTTTTTTTTTTTAAGTTTGAAGTATAAAGCTCGTAGTGGCCTGTGTGAAAGCCTTTGGACCGATTTTTAACCCTTTTTCAGTGATCCAATCGAGCTGATTTTTTGCAGACAGACTCGTGGAAATGTCTGTATCACGTCAAATTTTTTAAAAACAATTTTTACCAATTCTCAGATTTTCCCCAATTTGTATTATTTTTGAAAAAAAAATATTTTTTTCACTTTTCTTAGCATAACTTGAAGGGACTCCAAATTTTTAAACTACTTAAGCGTTATGAAAAAAAAAGTTTTTTGACCCATCCTACTGTAACTGTTGCAAGTATCCTAATTTAAAAACAAACCTTATTTTATCAACGGAAATAAAACCGCGCTAAAACGATGATTTAGAAAATTTGTATAATTGGTATCAGAAGTGAAATTACGAATTAATGACAACGAAGAAGTTTGATGAACTTAAAATCAAACTGATAAAAATGGATTTCAACATATTTAATTAAGAGCAAAGCTCCAGAAGAGTCTGCTTGAGAAATTCAAATGCCAAACAGTGACACATATCAGTTCGAACAGTGACACATATCGGTTCAAGTGCAACGACGAGTGCAAACTATGTTGATGTTTCAACAATGTTTGCTCCCATGATGGAGAAATTTAACGAAATTTCTACAATTACGCTATGCAACAAAATGAATAAAATTCTTTGCATAATTATAAACACTATTGTTTTTTTTTGGTGTATTATGGTCGATGATGTATACAAAACTGGTCGAAATTTTAAATTCTATGTATTAGTTTTTTTTTAAATTTTTTTAGTAAAATTGTCCATTTTTGAAAAGCTTGTACACGGATTTTACCACAACTAAATAACGATTGATCTCACTTCGTTAGGGAATATACCAAACAATTTGCTATTAAAATACCTACAAGTTATCTTTACATTATTTTTTAGCCTGCACATGAGTTTCGTAGTTATCTAAAAAGTTGTGGTGAAAAATAATTTATAATTTTTTTTTAAATCAGAAAAAATCCTAAACGGCTAAAAGTGCTCGGTTTAGCACTTTGGTAGTAAGGTCTGACCTGTTATAAATAAAATGAGGTAGTTATTTGCTAAGAAAATCGATGGATAAATTTTGATTTTATTCACAATTGGTGAAGGTATCTCATTTCGTCAAGAATTTCGAAATTTTGTTGGAGTTGCATTATAATCAGTAAATCATGTTTTTATTTTTATTCAGTGAGTCAAATAGTCAAATAGAAAAGTCAAATAAATTATTATTAATTAATATTTTAATCTAAAAATGATTTCGGCTTCTTTTTTGTCTGCTGTGATTCTCAGGGTTTGTTTCTCTTGTAAGGAACCAAATATAATCACCCATCATATTCTCGTTCCGCAATCCCTGATACCGTTGCTCCATGGACTTAAGTTCTTGACGAAATCGCTCACCATGCTCGTCGCTTACATCACCAAGGTTTGGCGTGAAAAAGTCCAAATGCGAATTCAGGAAGTGAATTTTTAGAGACATGTTTACGCCTAAAAATAGAATAATTGGGAAAAAAATGAAAAAAAAAAACTTTTTAGAACAATGACATTATACAATAGTGTTAAAATGCTTTTAATTCAATATGTACCTACCGATTTTTGAATAGTTACAAAGTAAATCACGAATGATTCCTCCATAGTTTCTACTTCGTTTGTTTCCAAGGAAATCCGAAACAATTAATCAGAACGAACACCACGCAGCTTTCTCATCTGATGATAATAAATAAAAATAAATGGTTTCCCATTACATCTCATGAAGGGACTGGGGAGAACTTCTCACAATCACTGAGCTGTGCGCTTTCCAGTTTTCACTCACTGATTGGGGCCTACAGTTTTACACCGATTCCGAACGATAATTTGAGAAGCTTTTTCATGGCTAGATACTCGATAGTGTCGCCGTCACTATGCGAGGTGACCGCCGCCGAAAGAAATTTTAAGGTGGTCAGAGCCGGGTTCGAACCCAGGATCTCATGTACAAGAGCCGCGCACACTAACCATTGCACCACCGATGGCCACTGATGATAATAATGTATCAAATTGAGTGTTGCCGAGTAGATAAGAGAACGCTTCACCTTCTTTGTCTAGTGCCTTAATAAAGTTTTTCACTAATCCAAGTTTGATATGTAATGGTGGCAAGATTATATTTTCCTTCTTGACGAGGGCCATATGTTTTATATTGTGGACGCCTATTGTGTTGCTGAGTCTTGGCGGCAAATCCTTCTGCACGTAATGCTTGTGTCGAGCTCGACTGTCCCAGAGACAGAGAAAGCAACAATGCTTTGTGAAACCACCTTGCAGACCTACAAAAATAGCAACAACCTTCAAGTCGCTACACACCTTCCAATCGTGATTTTCGTAGTCTATATTTTTGAACAATTTGTGATATTTTAAACGAGATAAAAGAAGCTCAGATTTTTGTTTCGAAAGTTCTAGGTCTCATACCAGACGGTTTACTTGCGCTTGAGTACAAAGCTTTCGAGCCGAACTATCTGATTTGTATCTCACGCTTGAGGTCGAAGGTGATAAAACCACTTGATTACACGTTGCATACATATTTTCCGGATATTCACTTCCATCAGAATACAGAACTGGAAGCGTATACCCAGCACCTGATCTCGCGGGGTAACACCATCGCATAAGTTTTCCGAAGCCGCTTTTTGTACTTAAGCAAAAATAACAATCGGTCTGTTTCTCTCCATAGCATAGGCTTCGAAATTTGCAAGTGTCGACTGTAAAATATAAAATGTTTCAAATAAGGAATATGAAGAATTCAAAATTTAATAAGAAATACTTACTTAAGGGTTGAAGAGCCGTGACTTAACATTAGTTGACACGAATGGCATATCGAACTCGGTGCCCAATATTGGTTAATATTTCCCGGATATATATTGTAGCAATCTTTGTATTGTTTTTGGAATACATCTGAGAAAACATTTCTATTTTTCTCGCTGGTATATTTACCGCACACGTAACAAAATAAATTCGGGTCGCTTCTGCATGAAAACTTTCTGAATTTCTTGCTAATTTTTGGTTGAATTGTAAAATTTTGCACAAAACACGGATACAATTGGTCATGTCACTATCGAATACACTTGTTGACTGGCAATGAAACGATACATGAACTGTTATTTATACTGCGCGCTTTTCAATGAAATTACCTGAATGGAAAATCTTCCTAAAAAGGATTTAACAATTAGCGTGATTGTCAAGTGTGTTTTATCTTCGTGTTTCACTTTACAGGTAGAACTGGGTTTTTACAACACCCTTCTTGTGCGGCAAGCATTAAATATGTATGTATTTACAATCGCACTTAATTTTTTTCGTTATTATTCGAAATGAGATACCTTCACCTAATTGTGAATAACATCAAAATTTATCCATCGATTTTCTTAGGAAATACCTCATATTATTTATAATAGGTCAGACTTTACTATCAAGGTGCTAAACCGAGCACTTTTTGCCGTTTATGATTTTTTTCTGATTTAAAAAAAAAATTATAAATTTTGGTAGAAAAACATTATTTTTCACCACAACTTTTTAGACAACTCCGAAACTCTTGTACAGGCTAAAAAAATAATGTAAAGATAACTTGTAGGTATTTATTTCTTAACGAAGTGAGACCAATCGTTATTTAGTTATGGTAAAATCCTTGGTACAAGCTTTTCAAAAATGGACAATTTTACTAAAACAATTTAATTTAATTTAAAATTACGACATTTTTGTAGTAGGGGACCATAATACATCAAAAAAAATAGTGGTTATAATTAGGCATTTTGGCTGTTGCATAGTGTTATTAATTCGAAACTGGACGAAAATTCAAGAATTATGAACAAGAAATTTGGCGAAATAAGGACGAGAAACGTGAGAAGAAATTTTCAGTAAAAGCTTCCTCCCATCTGCCTTGAGTTGCTGCACGACTATACTCTGTTACTCTAGTTTCAAATAAATTCGTATGTTCAACGCCATCATCGAGCCATGGAATAGGATTATCATTGACATCATATATATATACATATATATATATACATATAATATATAATATAAATTCTACTATCATTTACGTGAAATTAAGTCGAGAATTCTAGAATTATTCATTTTCATTTATTATAGTCTATGGAAAAATCAGGAAAAAAAAACATCAAACATTAGGAAACATCAAACGCTACAAATGAGAAACTGCGGGAAATTTCGGAAGATAGGAACAGCATGGAGACACAAGTAAACGACCTATTCGAAAAGGTCAAAGAAGTTGAGTAGACAAGTAGTTAAGTTAAGCTGCTTATCCGAACATAAGTCTAAGAAAGTCGAGCAGAAGTTAAGAAATTATGTCAGTGAATTCCAAAGAAAAATTAATAGTCTCTATTTACAAGAGGGGCCAGTATTTTGTTCAGCAATAAGGACCATTTCTGGCTTCATGGCTACGTCAATAATCAAATTTGTTGTATGTGGGCTGAAATGCAACCTGAAGATGTTAAAAAGCTGTCACTGCACCCAGACAAAACGAGAGTTAGGCGCGGGTTATGGGCTGATGGAATCATCGGACTATATTTTTGGCAAAATTTATTTGGTTCCAACAAGACGATGCTACTTCCCAAGCAGCCGGTGAATAGTTAATCGTTGAATTTCCCGTTTTTGCCATGCAATATCACATCTCCAGGTTTTTTCGTTTGGCCGTTTGGTTTCCCAATGCCACTCGGAATATGTTCGAAATTTAAACTTTTTTGCAATGAAAAAGAAGTGTGGTCGGAAATCTTTGTAATCAACATTCTAACCAGACTCGTGAAGCACGATTCATGGAGTTCGCGAAGTGATATATAAAAACAGACGATACAAATGGGAATGCCAGAACTGAAGAGATAAAAGAATAAATGGAAAAATCACTTAAGAATTAGATGTCTCTTGAAAGTTGTTATCAATAGAACCAACTAGTATCGGTTGAAGTATTTCTATTTATCTATATTTTTTAGGGGCTCGTGTCGTCAGTAATCTAAGTCTAAGTCCGACACTGTGTGCCACATTGCGCCCATATCTATTTTCTACAAATTTGTGTCGACAATAATTGTTTAACACCATCTTAATTTTTTGCTTAATTAGTTTTTTAAAGCTTTTATACAAGGACAACAACATCAGCCTAGAGATAAATAGCAGAATTGTGCTTGCAAATGGATGTTATATTTGAGCTCAGCAAGCAGTTTAGGAACAAAGCCCTCTCTCGACGGACAAAAGTCCAGCTATATCAGACTCTCATTTTACCTGTCTTGACATATGGCTCCGAAACTTGGGTCATATCGCAAGCGGATGAAAAACACCTGGGAGTTTTCGAGAGAAAAATTTTCCGTAAAATATATGTTCCTGTTACGGAAAACGGCGAGTACCGACGTTGCTGGAACCAAGAGCTATACAATCTCTATTATGACGTGAACATAGCTAGACGAATCAAAGTGGGCCAATTGCGTTGGCTAGGCCATGTTATCAGAATGGATGAAGATGAGCCAGCACGAAAGATTTTTGATAACGTACCCGATGGAAGCAGGAAAAGAGGACGACCAAGTCTCCGCTGGAAAAAAAATAAATAAATAAATGGTTTCCCATTACATCCCATGAAGGGACAGGGGAGAACTTCGCGCAATCACTAAGCTGTGCGCTTTCCAATTTTCACTCGCTGATTGGGACCTACAGTTTTACACCGATTCCGAACGGTATTTTGAGAAGCTGATACACATTTAGAGTTGGGTAATTCATTAACTATATAGTTAATTTAAGGTGATAAAATATCACCCTTACGAACATAATGCATATGTCCGATACGGCGAGCATTATTCGCGATTAATATGATTATTATTATCTTAAATGCACGAGTTCAACAACTAGCGAACGAGTTCGACCACGGGTTTTCTATGGCACAGCTGATCGGAAACGTACTAGGTACCAAAGTATATATAGAGATTATAGACCATGCAGCAAACTAAGTTTAAATAGTGTTTGATTGATACTAATGACAGCTAAATTATGTTTTGTGTTGTTTTCATCGAACGAAAATACGCATTCCCTCTTATTTTTGTCCGTATTATGTCCAACCAAAGAGTAAATTCCAAAAGCAACTCGAACTCGTTGAAATGGTCTACTACCTCATCGTAATTAAGAGAACGTGAAGATAGGTATAGCGCCTCTGGCCTATTTCTCTATGGTTCGACGTACTCACATTGTTCGTCGTTTTTATTTTTCCTCCATATCGTCAGCTGAGTACTATAAAGCTCCATACGCCAATTTCACTTTTTTTTAAGTTAAGATTAGAAACAGCGGTTTGAAGTGTTGCTCTTTCGAATGCTGTCTTCAGCTTTTCGCTATCTCAGTCCGTTACTAAGATACTCAGTGTCAATGATGATCAATAATCCACTTTCACCCTAAACCTCTAAACTTAAATGCTGTTTTTCTCGAAACTAAGTTGATGACGTATGGAGCTATATAGTACTCAACTAACGATATCTTATACAGTTTATCCAGTATATCACAACTTCTAACTAATTCTTTATTTACCCGTGTGTTAGATGATCGTTTTTTACTCGGCTTGTTAATTTTATTTAACGTTTAACAAATTTCACAATCTTTTTCGATAATTTTTTCATATAGAACATTAGTGTTTTGTTTATGATTTATCAAGAGGTTCCAATTAGTATCCGGTATTTTCTTATTAATTTTATAAATAATCAATTGGGTCTCCTGATGTACTGGAGCTGTTGTTGTTGTTGTTAATATAGATACGTATGAACGTTAGTTTGTTTGACTGTTCCTTTTGAACACACGGTGAATGTAAGTACTCGTGTTTCTGTCACCAGTGTGGCATGGTTACCCACTGATGTAACCAATGTTTTCTTGCACATGTACGACAATACCTATGGGGTATCTACCATGCCACAGCTGATCGACTGTACTTGGTAACAAACAGAGATAATGGGAGAATGAACAAAAAGCAACCAGAAGCAAGCCATGCAGCAAAGAAAGTTCAAATAGTGTTTGATTGATAATAATGACCGGTAAATAATATAGACTTTTGTAGGTCATGATCTTAGTAGACATCCAGACATATCCCCTTCATACACAGATGTTCGATATGGCGAGTATATTCGTGATTGTTATGTCCGGGCTAATTAAATGAACGAGTTCAACAACTAGGGAATGAGTTCGACCAAGGGGTTTCTATGGCACAGCTGATCGAAGTGATGTAGAATGAGAGACCAAAGAAGACATAGAGATTATAAACCATGCAACAAACTAAGTTTAAATCGGGTTTGATTGATACTAATGACAGCTAAATTAAAGTATGTTTTATGTTGTTTTCATCGAACGAAAATACGCATTCCCTCTTGGCCTACTACCTCGTCGTCATCAAGAGAACGTGAAGAAAAGAATAGCGGCTCTTGTCTATTGCTCTATGCTTCGACGCAAGTCTACTCACATTGTACGCATAGTGCAACACGAAAAAATATAACCATATACGGACACCACTAGGTGATAAAAGACAAAAAAAGAAACGTGTCTCCCAGTTTTGCCCAAAGTTATCTCACTTTTTTTTGGGGCCTCGGTGTCATTCTTGCAAAAATGTGATCATTTTGTCAGGCTCATATCTTGCAAATCGTTCGGAATTTTGATTTACTCTCTGAGGGAAAGTTGTAGCTCTTGTCATAGAGAACAAAAATTGTGAACATATAAAATCAAAAAAAACTTCATTTACGTATATGGTTATATTTTCATGACTTAAAAAATTACACACAATATTATAGAGTTTATGCCGTATAACACAAATTATCAGTAATTCTTTATTTACCCGTGCACTGGACGATTGTCTCTTACTCGGCTTGTTAATTTTATTTAACAAATTTCACAATCTGTTTCGATGATTTTTCATATATAAGTACTACAATAGTATTTTGTTAATGATTTGTCAATAGATTTCAATTAGTTTCCGGTATTTTCTTATTAACTTTGTTGGGAATAGTGGTCAGATATTGTTGTTGTTATTATCGATGTGTATGAACGTGAGTTTGTTTGACTGTTCCTTGTGAACAGATGGTTAGTGTAAGTACATACTCGTGTTTCTGTCTCCAGTGTGGCATGGTTGCCCACTGATGTAATCAACGTTTTCTTGCACATATATACGACAATACACATGGGGTACCATACCACAGCTGATCGACATTGTAGTTGTAATTTGATAGCGACCAGAGAAGATGGGAGAATGAACGAAAAGTAACCAGAAGCAAACCATGCAGCAAACTAAGTCAAAATTGTGTTTGATTGATAATAATGACCGGTAAATTATAAGTAAAGTAGATAGAGGTGGGTGGTTCATGAACTCATAAATTCATAAATGTAATACACATGTTCGATATGGCGAGTATGTTCGTAATTGTTATGTCCGGGCTAATTAAATTAACAAGTTCGACACAAGTATAAAATTATGTTAGATGTTGATTGCGAAGATACGCATTCACTTTTATTTATGTCCAACCACGGAGTAACATATAACAGCAACTCATACTCGATGTAATATCCTACTACCTCGGTGACCGTAAGAGAGCGCTAAGAGCGGGATGGAACTCTTATCTATTACTCTATAACAGGGGTCGGCACAAGAAGAAGATACCACAAATGTGAATGCTTTGGTGTGTTGTTGACCTTCACTGGGCAATGTCTGTAATTAAACAGAAGTACAAATAATTACTAATTTATTCATAGAGCAATAGATAAGAGTCTCAGCTTCTCTTTATGTTGTCCCGATGACAACCAGGTAGTAAGCCACTTCATCAAGTTCGAGTTGCTGTTGAATTTTACTCTTTGGATGGGCATAAAAAGACAGACATTAGAGTAGGGTAGTTGATCAACTATATAGTTCATTTAAGGGCACCAGACATCACATCGATACGGAGAGTATATTCGTTACTCTTAAGTCCGGGTTAAGATCGAAACCGACGAAACCGGGTTTTGCAATTAACCGAGTGCTTGCTGTTAATAAAACGTAATTTTCGAATAAACCGAAAACCAGGGTTATACACAATTTGTGTTAAATATCCTTAAAGAAATAAAAATTAAATAAGATGAGATACGGTTTTCAACTATGCTTTTTAACTAAGTAACACGATATCTATTACAAAATATAACTTAATAGTTTGAAGAAGATATATGTATACGATATAAGATTTTAAAAGATTTATGAGAAAATATATGAGAATTTCTGAAAAATTCAAAGATATCAGTTTTATATTAAACATACACTACAAATTGGAATATGGCTTCCATTTAATTTCAAAATTGAACGTGATTTTTAAAATTAAACACATCTAAGAAATTTTGAGCTTGAATCAGAATATTCAATTCAGTCCAATCCAACGCAATTCAATTCTGTCCAATCGTTACATTTATTTCAATTCAGTTCAGTTCTTTTTATCTTCATAGAAAATTATTAAATTATCTGTTCCTTTTAGAAAATTGTAATATATTACAAATCTGAGTAACAGTATTATATTTTCTGAATAGCAATGACTCGTTTTGCGGGCTAAAGAAACAAGACAAAACATTTTATTGTTTGCTGATTTTGTATAAATTATTCTACAAAAATTTAAACACATTGTGTTTCTTGTAAAACCAAAAAACCGAAATGATCCCGTACGTAAAACCAACAATTTACCGGCTTTTTTCCATTCTGTGCAACTGAAACCCGGTTTTCCGAAAAGTGTTTTATCGAATAATGATTTATTTTTGAACACTCTGACCCTACTTCGTTGAACGTTTCGAAGCTTCTAAATGAAATTTGTATTTATCATTCGCTCTTCATTACGATGTTCGTGTTATGCCATAGAGCAATACACTGAACGTACCCCAAATATTCATCACCCCAACAACTTTTGTCATCGAAAGTGAGCTAACGTAACGTTTCATTCCCGCTATGAAAATCTGTTCATCAACTGAAAATTGTTCGTTACTGTGGTGAAAGTTTGGTTGTTGCTGCAATGAATTTGCTTCATTATTGCAACGTATTTGTTTCGTTGCAGCAATGAAGTTTCTTCAACTGCTCTTTTATTTATTTTAACCAAATTTGTTAAAATTTCGATTCATTTGAGTGATTCATTTGATTGTACGTTTAATTGTTATTTTTTATGTTGATCGTCCTTGAAGCACTTGTTTTCTTCATTTTCATTGACTTCGACTGCCCGCACAAATGTATCTACATATGTCTTTCGTTTTTTTCTCAATCCAAATACCAACACAACGAAACAGGCGCGACCGAATTATGATTTAAACACAAATGAACGAACATTTTGTTGCAATTTGTACCGTCACGCACATACACACACACAACAGTTTAGCTACATATTTCGGGATGGTTTTTCTGCTATCGATGCGTCACTTTCTTTGCTGTCGTGTTGCTCCTTAAATAATGTTTATTTATCTATTTGATGTATAGATTCGCAAGTTACACAAACGATCACAGCAAACACATAAATTTACACAATTTAATTTTCACAATAAAAGATTTTTACTAAGTATAAGTAATTAATCCGTTTTTAACAAATATATTTAAATTATTCCGGCGGAGAAATATGTCTAACACTTTCGGTTGTTGCAATTGAACTGATTCAAGATCACAATTATTTCTTGCTGGCAACTTTTTTACGCTCGCTCATTTTTTCGACTGCTTCTCTCTCTCTATACCAGGACAAAAATGAGTTTCGTTACAATAACGAAATTGTTTTATTAACCAAAATTGTTGACAAACCTCCAAAATAAATAAATAATAAATATAAACTATAAAAAGTAAGAGCTAAACCAAACAAGTAGTTTGAAACTCATGCCTTTACGTTTTTTAATTTTCAACCCATTTTTCTACAAAAATTCAAATTAAATAAAATTGTTGCAGGAACAAAAAGTAAGTTGTTGCAGAAACGAAATGAGAAATTGTCAAAGAAGTCAAGTATGAAATTTTTCGTTGCAGCGACTACCAAATTGTCGGACATTCGACACTTTTCACTATAACAACGTAAAAACTTTAACGAAAATATTTCATCCATGCGACGAAGTGGTTTTCTTTCAGTGTAGATAAGAATCACCATTACTCTCTTAGCGTACTCTGCACTATGGGCAAAACGTTAATAATTTTGGCATAAATACAATTTTTTTGTTGTTCAAAATTTTAAAACTGTGTGGTTTTTTAAATTATTATACTCTTAACGGAATAAAAAAGATTTCTTTATAATTTTTATGGTGCACCCTATATATTTTATAAGGGGGGAAAGTCAGCTGTTCCACTGTTGTATTATGAACAGAAAATGCGCGCGAAATTTTTACCAACTTTGAGCGTGAGTAAAACATCAATTGTAAACACAGTGAAAAAGTATAAATATGGAAGAAGTTAGTCAAGGTATGTAAAATATATTGTTAATACAGTTTTAATAATAGTTGTGTTTTATTGTGTAGTTGTTGCGTGTGTTGTTGATGTGTTTTTTTAGGTCGAAACTAACAAATATATGTGTGTTCTGTGGAATATAACTTCTGTGTATAGAAAGGTATTTGCAATATATCAGTCAAAAGTTGTTAATCAAACTGTATATAATCAAACATCATTAACACTTTTTGCTCCTTTTTGTTCCTTTTGGGAAAAAACTTCATTTTGTAGTTTCATACGAGTTTTGCCATTCAACACTGCTTGAAGTTTGGAGCAGAAAAAATCGACAAGCCGATAGTGTAAAAGAATTTATTTTGGAGAATATTAAACAACAAAACTTATCAGATGAGCAACATCAGTTAATTACACAAAAAGTCAAACAATTTATTGCTTTCATAAAATTAAATTTGCCAAAATGCAATCGAATACTTGAACGATTTAAAAAAAAACACTCGCGTTGGCTTGCATCCAATATAACTATTGAAATAAGTGATTGCGGCTTGCCCGGCAATAAACGAGGTCGGAGACATTTAGACTATACTGATGCAGGGCCTCGTTTGAAGAGAAAGTTAGCATCTGAGCTTGCCGCAGAACATTCAACACCTCTTTTATTGCACGCTGCTTCCGTTTCAGCTAAAAAATCAAACGAAAAACAAACTGCATTTGTGCTAAAAAAAAGCTGTTAGCAACGAGAACATAACAGGAATTATAAGGAAACTGGAAAGGAGTGATCCGTTGAAAATAAGTGCTGATGAGGCATTAGCTTTTTTAATTGAAAATGGCTATACAAAGCAGCAATACATTAACTTCAAAGCATTAAATAAGCAGCACGGATGTGACATTTATCCCCCTTACTCCGAGATAGTAAAATCAAAACTGAAATGCAGACCTAAGGAAATCAGATATGGTGATACTAAAACAGAAGTAACAATGCAAAATTTACTGGACCATACAGCTGATCGCATACTTGAAATGCAGAAGGACGTCCTTGATGTAGCTGCACCAATACATTGCAAATTAATTGTAAGTTATGGGTTCGATGGTTCGACAGCACAGAGTTCATATAAACAACGTTTTCAATTGGATGAACATATTGGACTAGACCATTCACTCTTTGTGACAACCATAGTTCCATTGAAATTAATAGATGAGCTAAATAGAGTTATTTGGCTAAATAACTCGCCACAGTCTGTCAGATTCTTTCGGCCTCTAAAAATGGAATTTACAAAAGAAACTAGTGAACTTATTTTAAGTGAAAATAGTAAGTTAGATATTCAAATTAAAAACATCCAAGAACACATCTATGTACACAAGGGCAAAAACATTCTTGTTAAATATGAAGCACATATGACTCTTATAGATGGTAAAGTTCTGAATATTTTAACTGGTACCAACTCATGTCAATCCTGCCCAATATGTGGTGCTAAGCCAAATCAACTGTTAAAAACCCATGACTTCAACTCGAAAATCTTTGGCGTTAAACCAAATAATCTTAAATATGGCGTGAGCACTTTACATGCATGGATAAGATTTTTTGAATTTGTATTAAAAGTCTCGTATAGAATGGAATTAGAGATATGGCGTGTTAAAAATGGTGACAAAGTCAAAGTCTCTTTGCGAAAACAGTACCTTCAAGAAAGGTTGTGGACGGAAATGGGTCTCAATGTAGACAAAATGGCAGTGGAAATACCAACGATGGAAATACTGCAAGAAGAGCATTTACAAATGTTGAGCTCTTATCTCCATTTTAAATTTCGATTTAAATATTCTCAAACACTTTTACATTATATTAATTGCCATCTCTTGTGAATATAAGATTGATACAGAAAAATTCAAAAACTTTTGTTGCCAAACATTCAATATGTATTTTGAAAAGTATTCTTGGTATCCAATGTCTCCAACTGTGCACAAAATTTTGGTACATGGGCACCAAATAATGGATACTTGCATACTTCCTGTTGGAGTTCTAGGAGAAAATGCATCAGAAGCGAGAAACAAGCTGTATAAAAGCGACAGGAGATCGCATGCAAGGAAATGTAGCCGATTGGATAACATGACAGACGTTTTTAATAGAGCATTGGATTCTTCAGACCCACTAATGTCCACCCTAAGTTTAACAGAACGAAAAAAAATCAACAAAAAGAAGAGCGTGCCCAGAGAAGTCATTGCCCTTCTCGAAACATCTGGTATTGCCTTTTCAGAAACATTAGAAAGTGATGAAAATGAAGCAGAAGACGAAGACGATGAGGCCGACGAGATTGACAGTTTTGGACTGGAGAATATTGAGTTGGAAGAAGAAAATGAAGACGATTAAGTTAGAAAATCTATATTCATATATGGTTTGTAAAATGACAAAGACATATTAGAATTTGTCTCATATGATTTTTTTTCAGGGATCCGGCTGAGCTAACCTTACTTTTATTCAACTAAACTTTATTCAACTTATCTTATTCAATAACTTAAGCTTTAAAAAAGTTTCTGGAAAATAAAATGTAAGCATAATTTAAATATCTCCGGTCTTTGAAGGGCTAATGAGCAGTTTTATACCTTAACAAAAAGGCTGAAGCCTTGCCTATCATCTGAGTCTACCAAAAAAATAGAAACACATTAAACTTAAGTGGTTTTATCCAAAAAGTGAGGTTAAAAAATTGTTTTTTTAGTACTCGCCCCTAATGGGTTAATAATATAAAATATTTTTAGATGCAAACTTACAGATTCTTAAAACAGCTTTCCAGTGACATATATTTCAACAGGATCGGTTTATAAATAGTCAACTTATGGGCGATTATACGTTCAAGATTTGGTGGCCTATATTTCGGGAAATATGGACCGGCACCAAAAATTTTCGTCTTTTTTATTTGCGTTTTATGCCCTTTTAGGAAAAAATAACGAAAATAAAAAAAGCCGAGGTGCAGAATTTATGTCAAACCTGACCTAATGTTTTAAGGGGGAGGCGGAAGAAGGCGTGGTCCAAATAAAAAAAAAAAAAAAAAAAATCCATTTTGGTGTTAGTTAAATTCGGGCAAAATTTTA
Source organism: Phaonia tiefii (assembly GCA_963931995.1). Classification (NCBI taxonomy): domain Eukaryota; kingdom Metazoa; phylum Arthropoda; class Insecta; order Diptera; family Muscidae; genus Phaonia; species Phaonia tiefii. The sequence goes on from OZ008369.1 coordinate 165,276,768, forward strand.
AGTGTCTAGCCTTAAAACTACAATTAATGCCAAAAATATCGCTTTTTCCCCATAGTGCTCTGGCGGCCGTCGGGGTAGTAGGAAATTTCATCGAGTTCGAGTTACTCTTTGGCCAGACAAAAACGGACGGGAATAAAATTTTCGGTCGATGCAACCAGAATAAAACATAATTTAGCGGTCATTAGTATCAATCCAATACTATTTAAACTTAGTTTGCTGCATGGCTTGCTTCTAGTTGCATATCGCTCCTTCTCATATCTGCTATATGCATGGAAATGCCCTGATTGAGCTCAGCAATACTATTGAAACTGTTTTCATTATCAGTAGTTGTTGTGTTTACAAGAACAATTATTTTATTTATTTTTTTTTTTTTTTTATTAAAAATTTCATCTATCATTATTACACTTAAAAATAATTAACAATTTTAATGCTTAACGCAGTTTGAGATATTACTAAAACTAAGTATTGCAGCAAACAAAAGAAATTTCTTTTCCAGATAATGATCATATTCTGATATAGATTTGTACAATTAAAGGAGAAAATATAGGAAAACCCCTTTTAAAGACAAAAAAAAAGAAATTAAGTTTTTCATCATACCTATTCTTATATACAAATATAAGTTGAATTACTCTTTAACAACATTTAGCAAATTAATTTTCGTTCGAATCAATTACTCATGTAGATTTCCTAATAATCTATAATTTGATGTTCTGTTGCGGGTTTCGAATCTTTTCGTTATTTATTTTGTTGTTTAAGTTAAGTTTAGCCGTAGTGATCGAATATTCATGCAAATGAGCTATATGGGATAGCTCAAGTATTTTATATCAATTTTATCAAAGTGATTTATTGTTTCTTCAGTGTTATTCATTTTGATTAAAATTTAAAACAATTTTTAAATTAGGGTTTATTATTCAAAGTGAATAAGTTTACTTGTAAACAGCTAACCCAGCAAACGTTATTCTGCCTAAAATAATCTGAATTTAATTAGAAAAATAATCAGCAGACGTAAATGAAACACAATAAGGGTATTCACGACAGTCAGTGTCCAAAACGGAGTGTTTGATCAACAGTTTGAGCATTTATTAATGAATAGTTTAAACTAAAAGGTGCAGTATGCGAACTGTATGGCGCATGAGCTGCTGTTCTCATATTGCAGTTTTTTAAGGATTCTTTTTATAACTTTTTTTTTAATTCAATACTCGTAAATATATTGATGGTTTTGCATAAATGTGCGATAAATAGGAAATGCGAGTTATGTGGAATTTCCACAATTATCAGCAGTACATTTTTAAAGTAAACGATAAGCGCTTTTCGCTGTAAAAATGATCTCATATGAATTTTATATTACTTATTTTTATCACAACGATTGATTGAATTAAAGAATATTCCGTAGTTCATGGCTTTTATATTTAATACCAAAGTTATTGAAAATTTTAAAAAGTATATATATTCGGAACACGATATATATAAATTTAAAGCTGTGTCTATCGCTCAAGGAAAATAGTTGAGTCTAAGCTTATTTCCTTATACAATGTGGCGCAAAAGTAAACTTCCGATGTTTTTTGGCTGAAATTTAAAAAAAAAATGATAAACTTTGATTCTTCTTGTGGATTATTTTTATTTGGTCTTTTAATTTTTTTTACATCAAGTCGAGAATATGATGTCATGTAAATGGCCGCCGCCACAGTTGATTGTCATTTGAGCCCTTTTTATGACATTTTCCATCACTTTGGCCAAAACTTCCGGCGATACACTCAGAGAATTAATTGTTTGCAAAGAGGTCGTAGCAACCATAAATTCGGCTGTTACCACCGAAATGAGGTTGCCACAACCGAATTGAGGTTGTTACGACCGAATTTAGTCCCCACAACCGATATTCGGTTGGAGCAACCGAGTTTCTTATTTGATTCGGTTGTGACAACTGAATCTTCAATTACACTAGGTCACAAATAACAAAATTTTCTCTGTTATTTGTTTCTAGCATACTTTTTCTCATTGATTTTGACCTACTAAACACGAAAATGAGTTTTAAAAATTTTTCTGTTGATTGGTTTTCGAGATACAAATTTTTGAACTTTTTTTTTAAATTTTTGGAGGTACACTTACAATTTTGAGCATATCTTTCGTCTTCTTTGACGTATTTGATCCTACTACTACTCAAATTAAAGCAAATTGAGCCGTCTACAACTCATTCTCAGAAAATTTTCAAATCGGGTGAGTAGTTTTGATGTTGGCGGCTTAAAAAGGTTAAAAAACTGGGTTTTTTTTAGTAAAAATGTGGCAGAAAAATTCATAGAAAAATTCATATAAAATATAAAACGCGATGCTAACAGCGATTTTGGTTTTTTTACGTATAGCTGGCATTTTTCCAAAGAAAATAAGCACTTACTTAACAAAATCTGACAACAAATGGCGGACTTATAATTTTTTTGGTAAAACACCGAAATTCCGCTATTTCACGATATTTTGATTTTCATTATTTGCACAGCTAACCTACTAGGAGGGATCGAAAAAGCAAGTTTTTTATAATCCTTTTGGAATAGAACGGAACAGTTGCTCCTATACATAAGTTACTTCTGTTCAAAATTTCACCACCCTGGGTTAATGTCTTCTGTTCTGGCAAGGGACGTGAAATTTCAAAAATTTAGTGAAATCAGCAATTTTTTTTTTTGGAAATTTTTTTCAAATGTCACAGCACTTAGCAGTTTTGATAAAATTTTTAAATTAATATTAATAACACAAATATTTCATAATTGTAAAAAACCTATTTACAATACCGTAGGGACGTTTCGTCGATGTTTTTAAGAAAATGGTATAATGAAAATGCAGAACATAGAAACACAGGTGCATTTTACGATACGAATTTTGGCAAACCCACTTTACATGTACAAAATTGTTTGGAAAAAACGTTTACGTAATTTTTATGATTCCCAGAATTAAAAAAAATAAGTAATACACAAATAGTTATTTTATTTTTATGATTGTGGTTGCAGAGTAATATACGCTTCTGAATGTGCGTGGACGCTCTTCGTGTTCCTTTATGACTGCTACTCCGTTCACAGTCAATTAAAGGGAATTACACTTTTTTATTGATGTGTGTTTTCCCGATGGCTACCTGTATCGGATTTTTTTACAGAAATTCCCCCCACATTTGTGAGTGGTCATTATGTGGAAACTTTCCACAATTTGAAACGCACACTTGCTGAATCAGGTATATAGCCAGGTATAGTATTTATAGGTGTTCATTTATCGTTTTTTGTCATTCAACAAGTGTCTACGAACGCGAGTAGTACGAGTAAAAAGTGAAACAAATTGAATTTAAGTGCATATAATACCTACCCAACAAGTAAGACAATGAGTAAAAGACTACGTGTGTTCGAGTGTTTGAACAATCCAGACAATTTCTGCAATGTTTGTGGCGAGTTTATAAAGAATAATCACGCACACACGTTTACTCCAGCAGTGCAGTTGCACTATTTGAATTATTTTGGTATTTCACCAAATATCACAGAATCATGGACACCTAAGTCGCTATGTGATCTTTGCTATATAATCCTAACCAACTGGGCAGCTGGCGGAAGGTAAGAATTTTTATTTAAACACATTAAGCAAAGCAAATATAGTAATTTATTTTAATTTTAGGCGCCATATGAAATTCGATACACCAATGATGTGGAAAAAGCCGCTTTGCCATTCCACAGACTGTTATTTTTGCCTCACCACAAACAGTGGGGTAGGGAGATTTTTAAAATGGAACTACGCTCAAGTGGGATCGTTTGCACTTCCAGTACCATATTCGAATGATGTACCATATCCAGTGTGCCCTGGTGCATCTCTTCAAAAAGCAGAATCGTCAGATCAAGAGTCCGAGTCAAGTGCAAGCGAATTTGGGGCGTGCAGAAAGCGAAAATTACTGTCACAGGCCGAACTAAACGATTGGGTGCGCGATTTTGGTCTCACTAAGGAGAAATCCGAACTTTTTGCGTCTCGGATGGTACAGTGTGGATTTGCGGATTCAGAAGTGAAAGTAACAGCGTACAGGAAGCGTCACCAGCAGTATGCAAAATTTTATACAAAGAAAGACCAAATATGTTTTTGCAGCGACATTTCCGGCTTGTTCCAAGAGCTTCACCAAATTCACAACCCCAATGAATGGAGGTTGTTTATTGACAGCAACAAAGAGAGCTTGAAGGCAGTTCTCTTACATAATGGGAATGAAAAGCCATCTCTTCCTATTGCTCATGCGGTTCATTCAAAGGAGAACTATGAAACTATGAACATTTTGCTGAAATGCATTGAGTATAGCAAATATAATTGGAAAATATGCGCCGACCTCAAAGTTGTGGCCATTCTGTGTGGACTCCAAGGAGGCTATACGCGACATTGCTGTTTTCTGTGCCTTTGGAATAGCCGCGCTGATGATCATCATTATATTCAAAAAAAATGGCCGGAACGAACGAAACCTGTAGTTGGAGAAGCGAATGTTCAGCGCAAACCACTAATAGAGAACCGTGAAAATATAATACTTCCGCCGCTGCACATAAAATTGGGTTTGATAAAAAATTTTGCCAAAAAATTGGACAAAGAAGGTGAAGCTTTTGCCTATTTACGGTCAATTTTCCCTTACCTTTCGCTGGCAAAAATTAAAGAAGGAGTCTTCGCAGGACCCGATATAAAAAAATGTTGAAAGATGAAACATTCCCGAAGCTGTTATCACCCATCAAAGCCGCAGCATGGAATTCCTTCAGGCTTGTTGTGGAAAACTTTTTAGGAAACAACAAAAGCCATAATTATAAGGACATAGTTGAGGATCTGGTAAAGAACTATGAAGCAATGGGTAGGTTTTTTTTGAAACAAATGTTAATTTAAATAGCGTTTTAATTCTCGTTTTTTTTTCATTTTTGGGTAGGAGTGCACATGTCACTTAAAATACACTTTCTGCATTCTCATTTGGATTTTTTCCCTGAGAATTTAGGAGACGTGAGCGACGAACACGGCGAGCGCTTTCATCAGGAATTGAAGGCTATGGAACGACGCTATCAGGGCATCTATGACACGGCTATGATGGGTGACTACATTTGGACCCTAATACGTGAGACCAATTGCAGCGAATACAAAAAAACAAAGAAGAAGTCAGCTGTTTTTCCACATGGCATAAAATGTACAGTTATATCTTTGTTTCTACTCATTTTTTATGGGCGTTGATTTGGTTAATTTCGTTAGTTTAGCTAACCTGGCACATCCATTTCTAATTGTGCCATACATTGAGTATGTAGTGCTCTAAATAAATTAAAAAATAATATACTAAGACTAATTTGTTTATTTTAAATTAAGTTCAAATGTATTTATTCGTTTGCGTTGGGTAGGTAAGCTGTGCAAATAATGAAAATCAAAATATCGTGAAATAGCGGAATTTCGGTGTTTTACCAAAAAAATTATAAGTCCGCCATTTGTTGTCAGATTTTGTTAAGTAAGTGCTTATTTTCTTTGGAAAAATGCCAGCTATACGTAAAAAAACCAAAATCGCTGTTAGCATCGCGTTTTATATTTTATATGAATTTTTATATGAATTTTTCTGCCACATTTTTACTAAAAAAAACGCAGTTTTTTAACCTTTTTAAGCCGCCAACTTCAAAACTACTCACCCGATTTGAAAATTTTCTGAGAATGAGTTGTAGACGGCTCAATTTGCTTTAATTTGAGTAGTAGTAGGATCAAATACGTCAAAGAAGACGAAAGATATGCTCAAAATTTTAAAAAAAAAGTTCAAAAATTTGTATCTCGAAAACCAATCAACAGAAAAATTTTTAAAACTCATTTTCGTGTTTAGTAGGTCAAAATCAATGAGAAAAACTATGCTAGAACCAAATAACAAAACGACTGTTGGCTAGTGTTATATTCGTTCAGTCAATTAAATTTTCTAAAATTTCGGTTGGAACAATCGAATTTTAAATAAATACGGATGCAAGAACCGAAATTGGTACCAAATTCAGTTGGAGTAACCGAATCTGGCATTAATTCGGTTGTAGTAACCGAATTTGGCATCAATTCGGTTGTAACTATCGAATTTGGTATTAATTCGGTCGCAGTAACCGAATCTAGCTTTAATTCGGTTACATCGACCGAATTTGGCGTCAATTCCGTTGCTGTAACCGAATTTCTCATGTATTCTATAGGTACAACCGAATTCATATTCAATTCGGTTACCACGACCTAATGCCATGTATTTAACATATGAGGTTGAAAATTCTATAATCCAATGTTATTTTAAAAAGAATTAAAAAATTCCAAAATTGTTTACTGTTATTAAGAAAGGTAAGTAAAATATGTTTTGTATTAAAACGTCTTATTTTGCAGAAATTATTGAAGCAGAAATCAAGTTTCAAGTTTTTCATGGTCGGTCATGTGAGATGTGCTGCAATCGTCTGTATACAAAATTGTTTAGGACCTAAATCAACCGATACATCAGCCGAATGTCAGAATTAGTGCGGTGTCCCGTGGTGGCCGGGACTTGAAAAAGGTCGGAAGAGGCATGTAAAAGAAATTTAATGTTATATAGATTACCCAATATGTATGACTCTATTTTCTCGCTCTTTGAATTTTTTTATAAGAATACAGGAAAATAAATCATCATTTAATAATAAAAAACGTTAATAATTAGTTTGTGACACTATCTAAATTCGGTTGTAACAACCTCTAATTCGGCTGTGATAATCTCTAATTCGGCTGTGATAACCTATAATGAGGTTGTGACAACCTCTAATGAGGTTGTGTCAACCTCTAATGAGGCTGTGTCAACCTCTAATGCGGTTGTGTCAACGTCTAATGAGGTTGTGTCAACCTCTAATTCGGCTGTGTCAACATCTAATGAGGTTGTGTTAACCTCTAATAAGGTTGTGTCAACCTCTACTGAGGTTATGTCAACCTCTAATTCGGTTGTGTCAACCTCCAATTCGGTTGAGACAACCTCTTAATTCTGTTACGGCTAATTCGGCTGTCTCAACCGAATTTTTCTGTGAGTGTAGGTCCTCACATTCTTGACGGATATTGTCTTTAAGAGCTGCAAGAGTCTGAGGCTTGTTGACATAAACCCGCGACTTCAAAAAGCCCCACAAAAAGAAGTCTGGAGCGGTCAAATCAGGCGATCTTGCTGGCCAGTGCAAATCGCCAAAACGGGAGATTAGGCGCCCGGGAAATGCATCCTTCAGCATATCGGTTGTGGCACGGGCAGTGTGTACCGTTGCACCGTCCTGTTGGAACCACATGTTTTCCAATCCCAATTCATCAAGTTGCGGCAAAAAGAACTCGTTGATCATTGCTCTATAGCGTGGCACGTCGTCTGGTCGATGTCGACGGCGCTTCCATGGCATCCTCGGCTACAGCAGCAATATTCTCTGCAGAACGGCTACTCCGGGGTCTGCCACGCCTGGCAGCATCTCGTGTTGTGCCAGTCTCTTCGAGGCGAGCGGCTAAACGTCGCAGTGTTTCACCAGTAGGCGTTGGACGGCCAGGAAATCTGCGACGAAATTCACGTTGTGCCAAAGTCACCGGCCGATTATTGGTCAAATAAATAGTCAGCAATATTCCGCGTTCTGGAGCAGTGTAGCGTAACATTGTTTATTAACGTGTATTTCGCACGTGTTTACTACACAAATGTCAAAACAGAACTGACATTAGGGGCCAATCGCAAAATTTATAGCATTTTCTGATAGGAGGATTACTTTTGCGCCACCTTGTACATAGATATTGATGGCATAAAAATTAAAATTTAGTCAGTTAAGCAGTGACCATTTTTAAAAGTTAATATTTTCATTTAAATCACCTCCTGACGACATCATATTAAAAAACCATATACAACTTTGCACAGCTGAACCGTGAAACAGCTTTCTGCCCAAAAATTATTTGTCGCTTGATCAGAACTGTATACGCGTACACAAAACTTTAGCTTTTTACTCTGAAATGTCATACATGATTTCTGTGAAAATTTTTCGTTTTGTTGCTGCAACAAAAAAGTTATCGTTCCATTTACATCTCCGCCTACCGAGCTGTTTCTCTTAATGTTCTCATATTGACAAGACTTTGGATTCTTTGTTCGTAACTGTCTTCTGCACGTTTCTTTGAATTTCGTACCCATTTTCTTCTTTGTACCTGGGGTCGTTGATGTGGTATTAAAGTTGCTCGGATCCTTTGTGTATCCTGGCTTTGTTGAGGATTTCAACTGAAGTTTATACGTCGTCATGCAGGTATTGTTGTATAAGTATTATCGTATTGTACACAATTCAAATTCAGTAAAAATTATTTACTTGACAATATATTATACATATTCTCCAAAGGAAAAAATTTATTATCATATTTTTGATGTATGAATTTGAGATAAAAACGACGAAACTTTATTCCTTTCATGAAACGATTGCAATGAAGAATTTACAACAGAATCACAATTCAACGGCAAATAAGCAAGTGAATCAATTTTTTGTCACTCTGTAAAGGCTACGTTAGACTAGCAAACCAAAAAAACCATTTCGTGTAAAATGAGTAGTACGATTATTCTGTTTCGATTCACACTATCAATTGTGGAGAATGTTAAAGCACCTGCCTGCAAAGTGACAAACAAAATACAACAGTTATATAATAAAAATAGAATAAGGGATACCGAAAATTGTGAACAAGGATTAGGAATTAGGAAAAGGGAAGAAATCAAACCTTTTCTTTTTGCCACTTTATTTTTTTTATGATAGTTTCATTCCAAATGCCACGCCGTCACACAAGTTTTTGAGGAAAATTAATAAATTAGAGAAATCTAACAGATCTGTCAAATGTTTGTACTTCAGCATTACACTATTCCATTCACACCCCGTAAATAAGAATTTTGACAAATCCAACGATTTATCTAATAACCGATCGACATGATTCATGTTTTGACCAACACTGTCAAGTGGCATCTGCGCACGGAGCAAAAAAAAACTTGGAATAGAAATGAAATAACTGCATTTGTTGGACAGTTCCCGAAACAACACAAAAGAAATAGAAATTGTAACATTATTTTAATTTTGGTAGGTAATGCGCTTTACCAAATCCTCTAGAATTTTTTCCAATGAAAAACACTCAATTGGGTTGTTTCTATTCCGGGAGCACGACGAACAAACAAAAACAGTGCAGAAATTTCAGTCTGGTGAACCAAAATAAACAAATCCTCACCCCGTCATTCGGTGGGACCAAGTTCCATTGAAAAAGGCTTATATTTTTGTTATGCCGACCAACCATCAGTTACCCGGATGGTCGTGGTAAATTCGCCCATATTTAATAGCAGATTGACCTTGCCCAAAATATTATCTAATTTCCGGCCAAGATTTGGGAGGTGGCAAGTAAATAAAACAAAATAAATGGTTTCCCATTACATCCCATGAAGGCACCGGGGAGAACTTCTCACAACCACTGAGCTGTGCGCTTTCCAGTTTTCACTCACTGATTGGGACCTACAGTTTTACACCGATTCCGAACGGTATTTTGAGAAGCTTATTCATGGCTATATACTCGATAGTGCCGCCGTCACTATTCGAGGTGACCGCCGCCGAAAGAAATTTGAAGGTGGTCAGAGCAGGGTTCGAACCCAGGATCTCATGTACAAGAGCCGCGCACGCTAACCATTGCACCACCGAGGTGGCAAGTAGTAGGTTTTATTACACAGTAGATTTTGATAAAATATTGTCTAGCACCAAATTTCATAAAGATTTGTTACATGTTACGGGAGTTACCTTGTCGACCTACCGGCCGGCCCCACAATTTTTTTTGGGAGGTACCAAACTGGCCGTGGCAAAATCCCTCTTGGTTTAGTAGTTGACTGGCCTTTGGTAAATTAAGCCAAATACCCAATTTCATTAAGATCGGAAATATTTTACGCGACTTATTGGATTGGGAAAACGGACCGACCCCAGCTTTTGTATGGGAGGTACCAGAATGGTCATGGAAACCTTGTAAATTTTCGCTAATTAAGTAGACATTTACAGACTATTAACCGATTCCTGAGTTGAAGCTAACTACACGTGTTTTAGAAGAAACATGATTTTGTAATATGCATTACAATTTGCCCAGTATTAAATAATATATACCGCCATCCCTATGGGCGAGAATATAAAAATATCCAAATAAATTCGTCCTTTCTATATATTTTATGACCGAGAGTTTCCGACATTCATTTATAATTGGCTCAAATTTTTTTCCTGACAACTTTTCCAGGATTCTAAAGAACAAAACATCGCATGAGGTGCCATGGGACACCCGGTTTAAACGAAGTTTCTTTTGCCATATACTATTATGCACTAGTTAGTTCCAGCACGTATAAAGCGCCCGTTGAAAAGTACGATAATTTAAATGGATCTTTAAAAAAAGGTAATTTTTGTAAAATAAAAATCTTTTTGTAAGAAAAGTTTTTTTTCTGCAATGCATATTTTAAAAAAGAATTTATATTTTTAGGCCCTTTTTGTATGAATATGCGTTATATTTTCCGGAATATGTGTTATATAGGTCCGTTTTTAAAGTGAGGTACTTCTTTTATTGAAAGATAATGTTTTTTTTTTAAAGGTACTATTTTTAAGAAGAAGTACTTTCTGTAAGAAAAAGTCATAAGAGTATGACTTTTTTTTACAAAGAAGTACTTTTGTAAGAACAGATACTTTTTAAAGAAGTTGTAGTCTTTTTAGGAAAAGGTTATTTTTTTAACAAAATGTACCTATTTTCAGACAGCCTACTTATCTCATGAAAAAAAAGTCATATTTTATTTTTCAGAAAAGGTACTTTTAAGAAAAGGATTTTTTGTAAGATATTTTTTTGAAGAAAATGTTTTTTTAAAAAATGCTAATTTTTTTAGAATTGATCCTTTTTTTAAGAATAGTAAATTTTTAAGAGTAGGTAGATATGAGATATTGTCCTATTAAATGAGACAAAATTAAACCATAGACACAATGTAATATATAAAAATTATAAAATAATACGCAAATATCGAATTGATGCAACAAGGGGTGGGGGAACTGATATATTAACCCTTTAACGGGTAAGGCTGCCTTTGTTATTCTTTCTGTCGAACTTTTAAAATTTTTTTCAGTGTAACCTTTTCTATTATGTCGCTTACTATTTACCGTTTTTTATTTGTTTTGAAGTAAATCATATCGTATTTGCTTATTCTGTCAATTGTTGTGTGCAACAAAAGTGTGCAAATTAAAAATAAATTATTTGTGATAAATATAATTTTTTAAGTGACAAAATATAATATTTGGAAATATATAATCATTGTGAATAATTTTTGGTAAGTAGATGTCGAATATTTATTGATTGTAATACCAAATTTATCAGCAAAAAGTTAATGTTGTGTGTGCTAAATCCAAAAAAACTGATGGCTGCTTGTAGGCAGTCTTGCCCGTTTATGGGAACATTTGTAAGGAATTTTTTTTTATTATGATTGAATTATTTGTGCAGATTTGTGGACTTCTGCGTAAAATATGGAAGGAAAGAGTATATTCAATCGTAATAAGCGGCTAAATCTTGCTATTATGACGGAGGCGGAATTGGAAGAGTTTATGGATTCAGTAGAATCTGATGAAGAAGTTCCTGATTCCGGCCGTGTAGATGCATATGAGGGTCCAGATTTCGCTGATGACCACATTTTTGAAAATATGGATCCAATAGATATTGATCCATTATCTTTTGATATGCCAGATGCTGCAGCTACTTCGAACAGTACTCCAATCGTCGAAATATCTGATCCATGCACTTCATCTTGTAGAAAGAGAATGCGGTCCCTCTACCAACGCTAGAAGAAACAGGTCCTTCTGTCTTACCCTCAAGTGGAGGATTTATTGGTTCTGGTGCTGTTGTTAAACTTTTTTACATATTCAAAAATTAATGCATTGTTCTCTTTCAGGTCCATCTAAAATTACAAAGGACTCGAAGGAATTTTCAAATATAACTTGGAAAAAAACATCAATGCGTTTACATGTGAACGAAGTGGCATTTGCCGGAGATTCATCTTTGCCACCAAATATTAAAAGTTTGAAGAACCCAATAGATATATTTCTGTATTCCTTTTCAGATAATATATCAGAAATGATTGCAGAAGAAACGAATAGAAACGCTCTGGCAGAAAACATAAATACATCATTCAAAGTTGATGATCAGGAAAATCGCCAATACATGGGAATTTTGATTTTTATGTCTGTGTATCGCTACCCAAATATAGAAAGCTATTGGGCGAAAAACGCCTTTTCCCAAAATCAAAATACAGTAGAAACTCGATTCTTGCACGTAATGAAAACCTGTCTCGGTGCAAGTTTCGAGGTTGTCGCAAGCACCGGGTATTAATTTCCCATACAAAATAAAAGGCACATACATCTGTTTAGGACACCGCACCTCTCAATAGTCAGCTTAAAACTGATTCAAATTACAACATTTCATCAGCAGCATAAAAAGACGGGGATTTCCCGAAATGTATTCAGTCTAAGAAAACGTAAACAAAGCAGCACGTAAGAGTAATACAAAAATGTTGCAAGTATCGAGTTAAAAATTTCGGATGTCGCAAGTACTGAGCGCGTAATGAAAAACATTTCTATGTTGCAAGAATCGAGGTGTGCAAGTATCAAGTATGTGCAAGAATCGAGTTACTACTGTACTATGCCGCTGAAAAGGTTTATATCAATAAAAATATATCTTTCCTTCCAAGACGAATCTCATCGTATCAGTAAAGGTGAACAATGATACGGTCCCCTTTTCCGCATTCGGCAGCTTGCTGTTAGAATGAATGAGCGGTTTGATTCGAATCCAAAAATGTCTCGACTATGCATTGATGAACAGATGTGCAGTACCAAAATGAAACAGCATCTTCGACAGTATATTGTAGCATACATACACAGTCAACGCAACCAACGGCTATAGAGTACAAACTAAAGCCAACGTAACCAACAGAAATACATATTAAAGAAATACCAAAAGAGGTATTAGCTTACATTTCATTGGAACTTCCCAAAGTGTCCAAATAACCAAGAGTCGAACAGACAAACACACTCCACATAACAAGCGCAGTTTAATACTCTAAACGATACACATTGCTCTGTACGCAAGGCAAAGAATAGTTCTCACGCCAGCGAAACTGATTCGTCAGCATGGCACACGCAAAAAAGACGGCGACCGTCCATGGCTTTGAGTATGTTCTACTGCATACACACAGCGACATATACAATGTTGCATAGCCACAGAACGGCGATCGTCTCTGCTGACAGCGACCGCTCATACCTCCAAGAACGTCGCATACATACAACAATGTATACGGCATGATAAGCCATGAGCAGCGAGCGTTCCCTCTGCAGAGGGATACGCATATGATATTCGTTGGTCTGCCGTGACAACTCCATATAAATTATATAGGAATAAGAATATTAATGTAAGATACTATTGTATTTAGATTTAATATAAAAAGAACCAAACTATTCAATAAAGAAACAGAAAGGTTTTGACGCTCAAGATAGATCAGCCTTAAAGAATTCCCTCTTAAAATTTATGTAATTATTACAATATGCCCAATAAACCCCACAAATGGGGAATAAAATTATTTGTACTGTGCGACTCAAGTGGTTATGCGTACCGTTTTGAAATACATAATGGCGCTGGTGACAATGTGGTTTTACCAGGAACACCTGACCTTGGGGCAACTGCAAATGTCGTCGTCCGTCTTTCGCAAAGTGTGCCAGATTTTGTGAATCATATAATATATTTCGATAACTTTTATACGTCGCTGCCCTTGTTGGTGTATTTACGAACAAGAGGGATTTATAGTTTGGGAACAGTCCGAGCTAAGCGTTTGCCAAATTGCAAACTTCCTTTAGACAACCAAATTAAAGATAAGGAAAGGGGACATTCCGTTGAATTTGTTGGCTCCCCATACGGAATTGAAATGAGTAAAGTTCTCTGGAAGGATACTACAAATTTCCGATTAGCCACAACATATGTAGGTATTAAACCATTTAAAAGGAATAATCCAAAAGATAACGCTTCTAAAGCACCTCGATACGATCGGAAATTGAAGAAAGTTGTGGAGGTCGACTGTCCCCAAGTGATCCACGAATATAAGCGCCATATGGGAGGAGTGGAAACCATCCTGATGGATGGTTTAATGGGGCGCTATCATATAAGGACCAAAACTAGGAACATTATGACAAGAATATTTTACAACTTCATTGATATGGGAATAACAAATTCATACATTTTATATCGACGTATAAATGAGGAAAATAAAAGGGAAACAAATGAACCACAGAAACTACTCCAACTACCGATGTTCGGGGAGGAAGTTGCAACTGCGCTTGTCACTGCAAAACGTTTAGCTGGTCGTCCATCATTGCAAAGCCTTCAAACAGAAGTTTTAACATCAGGTGAAAAGGCCAAACATCCTACTGAAGACCTGCGATATGATCAATTTGATCATTTTCCCATTTGGCTTTGTAGGGATGATGGCGGTAAATGGAAGTGCAAATTTTGCAAAAAGTCCGAAACTCAATGTTACTGCAAAAAGTGTAAACTTAATTTATGTTGTTCAAACTCAAAGGATTGCTCAAAGAATAACATACAATACTACAGTCACGATAACAAAAGTAGATATTCGCTAGATGCTTTAGAGACCGGCGCCATAAAGATACGCGTTGACTGCGACAACTTTTTAGTTATTACATGTGCGTACTATCCAGCCGGCAATATAAATTCAATACGAGCAGACTTGCAAAAACTATTTGATGTTATGAATCTTCAAAATTCAAGCAACTATTATGTACTACCGGGAGACTTGAACTGCAGGCACACAGAATGGGGTAATAACGCAAAAGGCAATTACCTAAAACAAGGCAACATCGAAGTCCTTACACTTCCAACATGTTCAGCGAAACCCGCTTTCAGTAGCCGTAATTATGTCATAATGTCTTCCATTGAAGCCAGCACACTTCACAATGGCATGACTATCACTAAGCCAAGATGAAAGAACATAACCCTCATATACGTCCCTGACTGTACAAATCTAGTAATAATTACCAAATCCTAAAAGTTTGCAGAATAATACTGGATTGTATACTGGGTTGTAGCATAATACGGTTAAAAAAAAGTTGTTTAAAATTTGTTAATTTAGCCCCCATCCCGCAACGTGCGATAAGGAACTTCGTTGCAACAAGAAAGAATAGGCATCTGATGATGAACTTGTCACGGAGTTCGAAACTGGTCATGCCAGTGAGTGTGCTTAACTGAATTGTCTATTATTCCAACATCACCCAACCATTTTTCAATTATAAATATGAACTTCCCAAACATTCTAATCGTATGTGATAGTCTTAAGTTCAAACAAAAATCCCATAGAAAAAATCCAATGAGTGTCCGAACTCACGGGCGATGTGTTAACACCCTTTTAATACCTGTACCTGTTCGATTTACATGAAGACATTAGTAAATGTTACATTGGAAAATAAAAAACAGCGTTCAATATATGATGACGTTGCATTTAAATAATATTAATACTTAAACTTAATTGAAGACCAGTGCAATACATGTGTCATTATTTTCTTGCTTAATACAGTTTGTTTTATTCCCACAAAATACAAAGAATGCAAAGCAACAGACACATGAATGTTCGTACATAAGCTACACAAGTTCGCACAATTTGCGTTGCTCTCTTGCTATCTCATTATTACCCAGTTAGCATTTTGTGAAATTTTTGATTATATATGTGGGAGCGAAAAAATGAGTATACACACGCTACGCACTTGCGTACCGAAGTAGTTCACTCTCCGACGCGAAACTGCAAAGACGTGCTTCGACGACACTCTCTAATAACAATTCTAACATATCTCTTTTTTAACATTGTGTATTAACTTTTAAATATTAAACCCCTAGAACTTTAATTAAATAACTAAAAACGACGATATAGTGTTTTTCTTGTTGAGCTAATCGGTGACTAGACCTGGATCACCATAAATTTGGGGGCTCGTCCGGGATAAGAGAAGGAAAAAGAGAAAAGTGGAAACGGTCGTGTGGAAAAAAAGAGTGTATAGACAATCAATTAGAAAAATAAGAAAATCGGCAACAGCGCTAACGGGAACGCGTAAAGAAGAAAGAAAAAAAATGTCTATGCTTGGTGATTTCTCAGTCATTCGCAACAATTTAGCAACAGCCAAACGGTCTGTTGTTGTTGCAATGCATAGATTGATTTTCGAAGTGGATGGCGACAGAGAGAACAGAAGTCGACTGCGGCGGTTTGAAGGGTTTTCGTTCGACGAGACGGAAGACGACTTCAAGAAAAAGGCGGAGTTTGTACGACTAAACTTGAGCGCAGCAGATCTTGTATCAATTTGTAATTTGTTGGAAATAGAATACCACGCCGACGACTTGTTCCCACACATTTTCGCAAATTTGAAAAAAGGAATGCTGCTAACGGCCGCAAACTCAAACGACGATGGTCAAACCGACGACGGTGACGAGACCGACGACGGCGATGATGATGAGAAAGCCTCAGCAAGAGACGACTCAAAGGATCTCACAATAGTACAACGATTTAACGACGATGATGATGCTACTGGTGTAGATTCCTCCCAACATGACGACTATGACAATGATAATGGTAACGACGATAATGAAGCTAACGTGGGCGCTCAAATGTATGCAGTGAAAGACGAACGTCGAACAACTAAAGAACGAGTAATGAGCAGAGGCAAAGAAGTAAATTGTGATGTAAACAAACGACGAAACACAAAATATACAACAACAGCACAGTGGAACGCATCGCATATTAATGCGGCAAGATTTTCTATGAACTTTCGCTACATTGAAGACTCAATCAGATCGTTTGACGGCAATGGAAACTTATCCATTAAATCTTCGATTGAGGAATTTGAACAAACGGCAGCTGTTATGTACTGGGATGACTTCCAAAAATATGTCTTCGCTAAAAAGTCTTTGAAAGGTCTTGCTAAACTTTTTGTTTCAAGCGAAAGAGGCATAACGACATGGAGAAAATTAAAAGAATCTCTGATAAGCGAATTTGGATCAGTGATGAATAGTGCACAACTGCATAGACTTCTTACGGAACGAAAGATTGCCAAAGACGAGAGTGTAAAAGAGTACTTTTTACACATGAAGGAAGTAGCTTCGCGTGGAGAAGTTGAGGACGGCGCTTTAATTCAGTATGTCATAGACGGCATCAAAGACTCGACATTGAATAAAACTATTCTTTACGGCGCAACTAATATGAAAGAATTCAAGGCAAAGTTGAAGTGTTACGAGACCATGTGGATGAAGTATAGGCAAGGAGGCGATATGAAACAGAATATGACCAACTCAAGTAAGCCGTTCATCAAAAACAGTAACAAAGAGATGTCATGTTTAAACTGTGGTACTAAGGGACACACTTCAAAAGCTTGTAAAGACAAAGCAAGAGGATTAAAGTGTTTTAACTGTAACGATTTTGGACATATCTCAAAGGATTGCCCGGCAAAACAGATGAATGCAAACGTGCGACAACTGGGATCAGATGACATCATGAAGAAATTTGTAAAATTTGGAAAGCATTGTTGGCTCGCTTTGTTCGACACTGGCAGCAAATTCAACGTAGTTTCCGAGAACGTGTACAATTTGTTGGAAAAGCCAAGACTTACGAAATCGAATTTTCATCTGGTTGGATTCGGCATGACTGCGAGTGGGAATAAGGTGAAGCCTTTGGGTAACTTTGATGCTAAAGTTGAAATCGATGGCGAAGAATACGATTTAACTTTTCATGTTGTTCCAAATACCTGCACTGACGTAGAGGTGATTCTAGAAAATGTAATTTGTACAATTGCCAACATAAACATTTCACCAAATCGATTAAATATCAAGAAAATAAAGGACGCAACCTCTGATGAAATTCACAGTATTATGGCTATGGATGCTTGTTACGACGACGAAGCAGAGTTAGACATCGATACGACAGCTGGCGAAGATGCAGTAAAAAAGGTGAAGAATTGGATTCGGACATACAAACCAAATAAATGCAAAACGACAAACGTGGAGTTACGTATTGTAATGAAGGACGAAACACCGATATTTTGTAATCCGCGACGACTTCCATTAGTAGAAAGACATATCGTGGAAGACCAAATTGATAAGTGGCTGACAGAAGGTATTGTTGAACCTTCGGAATCCGAGTTCTGTAGCCCGATCATTTTGGTTAAGAAGCGAGACTCGACATCAAGACTTTGTGTGGATTACAGGAGAATTAATAAGGCGATAGTCAAGGATCATTTTCCCTTACCATTGATCGAGGATCAGCTTGACCGTTTACAAAATGCCGTTGTATTAAGTACAATAGACCTACGAAATGAATTATTTCATGTACCAGTCAATGAGGAGAGTAGAAAGTACACATCTTTTGTAACGCATTATGGACAATACCAATTCTGAAAAGTCCCTTTTGGTCTTTCTAACTCACCAGCAGTTTTCCAACGTCACATAAATGTCATATTTAGAGACCTGAATCGTGAAGGTATTGCTTTACCTTATGTTGATGACGTCATAATACCGGCAAGCAATTACGACGAAGCCTTAACAAATTTGAAACGTGTGTTGGATACATGCAAAGACTTTGGCTTGGACATTAATTTAAAAAAGTGTCATTTCCTGAAGAGGAGGATACAATTTCTTGGCAATATAATAGAGAATCGAAGGATTTCACCAACACCAGAAAAAACAGCAGCAATGATGAACTATCCACAACCTCAAAATCTTAAGCAACTTGAAAGTTTTCTTGGTCTCGCTGGATACTTCAGAAAGTTCATTCCTAATTACGCACTGATTGCAAAGCCGCCTAACGACCTGAGAAAACAAAATGTAACGTATCAATTTGGCGCTGAACAGACGAATTCATTCAATAGACTCAAACAATGTATGAGTAATGGAGCCGTGTTGAACATATTTAACCAAGACTACGAGACAGAGGTCCATACCGACGCTTCAATTGATGGTTACGGCAGGGTGCTGTTACAAAAATATCCAGATGACAATCTTTTACATCCAGTGTACTACATGAATCGAAAAACCACTGATGTCGAACGAAAATACACCAGTTATGAGCTGGAAGTACTTGCAGTTATTGAAGCTTTAAAAAAGTTTCGAGTATATCTCATTGGACTACGATTCACATTGGTTACGAATTGCAACGCCTTCACCAAAACGTTGGACAAAAAGGATTTATGTACCAGAGTGGCCCGCTGGATTCTATTTTTACAAGAATACGATTACATTGTCGAACACCGAGCTGGAATACAAATGCGACACGTCGATGCCTTAAGCCGATACCGATTATTCAAGAAGATGGTTTGGTACAAATGATAAAACGATTGCAAATTCTAGATGAATACTATTTTCTTAAAGGTGACATCCTGTACAAAATTGAAAATGATTGCGAACTTTTGGTAGTTCCAAATGGAATGCATAAGACTTTGTGTGGATTACAGGAGAATTAATAAGGCGATAGTCAAGGATCATTTTCCCTTACCATTGATCGAGGATCAGCTTGACCGTTTACAAAATGCCGTTGTATTAAGTACAATAGACCTACGAAATGAATTATTTCATGTACCAGTCAATGAGGAGAGTAGAAAGTACACATCTTTTGTAACGCATTATGGACAATACCAATTCTGAAAAGTCCCTTTTGGTCTTTCTAACTCACCAGCAGTTTTCCAACGTCACATAAATGTCATATTTAGAGACCTGAATCGTGAAGGTATTGCTTTACCTTATGTTGATGACGTCATAATACCGGCAAGCAATTACGACGAAGCCTTAACAAATTTGAAACGTGTGTTGGATACATGCAAAGACTTTGGCTTGGACATTAATTTAAAAAAGTGTCATTTCCTGAAGAGGAGGATACAATTTCTTGGCAATATAATAGAGAATCGAAGGATTTCACCAACACCAGAAAAAACAGCAGCAATGATGAACTATCCACAACCTCAAAATCTTAAGCAACTTGAAAGTTTTCTTGGTCTCGCTGGATACTTCAGAAAGTTCATTCCTAATTACGCACTGATTGCAAAGCCGCCTAACGACCTGAGAAAACAAAATGTAACGTATCAATTTGGCGCTGAACAGACGAATTCATTCAATAGACTCAAACAATGTATGAGTAATGGAGCCGTGTTGAACATATTTAACCAAGACTACGAGACAGAGGTCCATACCGACGCTTCAATTGATGGTTACGGCAGGGTGCTGTTACAAAAATATCCAGATGACAATCTTTTACATCCAGTGTACTACATGAATCGAAAAACCACTGATGTCGAACGAAAATACACCAGTTATGAGCTGGAAGTACTTGCAGTTATTGAAGCTTTAAAAAAGTTTCGAGTATATCTCATTGGACTACGATTCACATTGGTTACGAATTGCAACGCCTTCACCAAAACGTTGGACAAAAAGGATTTATGTACCAGAGTGGCCCGCTGGATTCTATTTTTACAAGAATACGATTACATTGTCGAACACCGAGCTGGAATACAAATGCGACACGTCGATGCCTTAAGCCGATACCGATTATTCAAGAAGATGGTTTGGTACAAATGATAAAACGATTGCAAATTCTAGATGAATACTATTTTCTTAAAGGTGACATCCTGTACAAAATTGAAAATGATTGCGAACTTTTGGTAGTTCCAAATGGAATGCATAAGGAGGTAATAAGAACGGCACATGATAGAGGACACTTTTCGATTAAGAAAACTAAAGAATTGATTTGTAAAGATTACTACATTCCGAAACTAGAAGAGAAGATCCATAGACATATAATGAATTGTGTTTCTTGTATAATCACAAACAGAAAGCGTGGTAAGCAAGAAGGAGAACTAAACCCTCTTCCAAAAGGTGATACACCATTACATACCTACCATATTGACTATCTTGGACCATTGGAATCAACAAATAAAATGTACAACCACATATTTGCCGTAATCGCTGCCTTTACAAAATTTTGCTGGCTTTACCCAACAAAGACAACGTCCGCTAAAGATGCCATTTCAAGATTGGAATTGCAGTGTACGACCTTTGGAAACCCAGTTCAAATAATATCCGACCGTGGTTCTGCATTTACTAGTGAAGATTTCAAAACCTACTGCGAGAACGAGAAGATAAAACACATCAAGATAACCACAGGACTTCCGCGTGCTAATGGACAAATCGAAAGACTCAACAGTGTCATCGTTTCCGTATTGTCGAAGACGAGTATCAACGAACCTGATAAATGGTATAAACACGTTGGAGACGTCCAAAGAGCGATTAACTCTACGTATCAAAGAAGCGTAAGTCACACACCTTTTGAAATGCTAATTGGTACGCGAATGAGGACTAAACAAGACGTAAACCTAAAAGAATTACTGGATCAGGAGCTGATCGTATGTTACGACGAACAACGAGATCAAATATGCCTAGCAGCAAAACAACAATTTTGACCGCACAAAACGAGAACAAAAAAGCTTACGATCGCAAGCGAAAACCAGCACACCAATACAGCATGAGCGACCTTGTAGCTATAAAGAGAACTCAATTTGGAGTTGGCCTCAAACTAAAAGCCAAATATATAGGAAATTACAGAATTGTGAAAATAAAGCCAAAGGACACCTATGATGTAGTCAAAGACGGAAACAACGAGGGCCCACGACATACCACTACATGCGCTGAATTTATGAAACCGTGGCCCGATGACCCTGGGTATGACATTACCAACGCAGACGATTAGCAGGATGGCCGAGATGTGGGAGCGCACTTGCGTACCGAAGTAGTTCACTCTCCGACGCGAAACTGTAAAGACGTGCTTCGGCGACACTCTCTAATAACAATTCTAACATATCTCTTTTTTAACATTGTGTATTAACTTTTAAATATTAAACCCCTAGAACTTTAATTAAATAACTAAAAACGACGATATAGTGTTTTTCTTGTTGAGCTAATCGGTGACTAGACCTGGATCACCATATATATGAGTCTTTTATGACTCCCCTGCGCGATAAAAACGAGCATAAATGCGGTCATTTTCTGATCATAAAAGACTGTTTAGTCGGGAGAAAATGGTACCCTAGCCGCGCCTCTTCTTGAAGACTCTTTTATGTGTCGCTATTCTGTTCAGTTTCGAGTCGCTTTCGACTCATCGTGTAATCATTTATGAATCATTTTTGGGTCATTTGTTTGTCGCTTTTGTAATCATTTTCGAGTCATTTCTCAGTAGTTTTTGTACTCATATTCGAGTCTTATTTAGGTCATTTGTTAGTCGTTTTTACAATAATTTCCGAATCTTTTACGAGTCATTTCTTAGTCGTTTTTGTATTCCTCAGAATTTATTGGTTTTTTGCTTGGGCACATTAGCTTTTCAGCTTCTTTTTTAGCCAATATTTTCAATGGTTT
Source organism: Phaonia tiefii (assembly GCA_963931995.1). Lineage (NCBI taxonomy): Eukaryota > Metazoa > Arthropoda > Insecta > Diptera > Muscidae > Phaonia > Phaonia tiefii. The sequence continues at coordinate 165,299,226 of OZ008369.1, forward strand.
GGCTTTTATTATTAATTTATATTCTTAGTTATTTATTTTTAAATACTATTATCATTTTTATTAACTGCAGCAGCACTTCACTACACGATTCGACTTATAATAATAACCTAATAATAACTAAAAATCGGGCGTGTCCTGTATTTCTGATTGCTGTATTTATTGTTATTGTATTTTCAGGTGCGCAACTATTCAATCTCTTTTTGGTTTTTAACTATTGGGCTCTTGCTTCAATAACAATGCAATTTGTCCCACTATAACATAACGAGCACTTTACCATCAGCCTGATGCCCGAAATATCGTTGCAAAACACGCTCAAAACAGGCATATTTGAAACGCCCGCATGATTTATTTCTGATTGTTGTATATTTTGTTAGTGTATGTTCAATAAAACACTTAAAAAGCATAAACATGACTGATATTCGAATCCTTTTTCACTTGCGGAACTGATTAGACAGCAAAATAATCAGTAAAAGTAGTCGAAGAAGACTCAGTTGGCTGATTATGATCTTCCAAATGCTAACTGCGTTATATACGTATAATACGTCATTATTCTCCTTGCTCTGAGAGTGCTCCGCACCCACACAAGCCAACTATTCGCTGCCGCTACATCAGTGTGTGTTTGTTCGCAGTTTGGCAATCTGTGTTTCGCAGTCGGTCAAATCTGTGTTCTATATAGTGGTGGGTCAACCTTATCATTTACGGGTATAAAAAATAGATGTTGGCTGATTCTGAGACCTACCCGATATTCACACAAAATTTCATACTAATCGGTCCAGCCGTTTCGGAGGAGTTTAACGCCAAACAATCTGTGATTTCAGTCGGACAATCTGTGTGATCGCAGCCGGATAATATTTGTTTGAATGTACTCACTTTGTGAATTTAGTCCCTAACCGCGCCTATAGATGTTAAACACATCAAAAACGCTCTTATTTTCCTTAATTTTCAACTTTTCCAAATGGTTCTTCATTCAAAGGCTTGTTTGGACTATTGCGACCATTTAAAAGAAAAATTACCCAAATCAGTCCCGCCTACCAACATTTTATTTTTATTTATGTAAATACATTTGTTTCTTCTCTTCTTTTTTAGATCCATTCACAAGAGAATTATCCTTGATAAATACAATCATAAAATTTAGTTTTTGCATTGGCTCAGGCAATCCAAATGCTGGATGTGGATTCGGATGTCAATTGTAATGAAATATGGGAATGCTTTTATAATGGGTTTTTTCAATAAGAGCCGCTACAAAAGTTTTTTTACATAAAACAAAACCAGTTTTAGATACCAATGAAATTCTTTATTCCTGTGAACGTACGTTCGATGCCATTATATATGGAACTCGATTTCTTTTGCATGGCCACCACGGGCACGCTTGCAGAAGTCCATACGCTGAACCCAATTTTCGACGGTTTTCAAGCATAAATCGGCCGATACTGCAGCAATTTCACGTTCGATATTCGTACGAAGTTCATCAATCGTCGCTGGCTTGTTGGCATAGACCATAGACTTGACGTAGCCCCACAGAAACTAATCTAACGGCGTCAAATCGCACGACCGAGGCGGCCAATCGACTGGGCCATTTCGTGAGATAACACGTTCACCAAACTTGGTTTCCAATAAATTGATTGTGGCATTCGCTGTGTGGCTTGTGGCGCCGTCCTGTTGGAACCACATGTCCTCCAAGCCCATATTATCCAACTGGGGCCAAAAATATTCGGTTATCATTGAACGGTACCGATTGGCATTCACAGTAATGTGCCGGTCTTGATCATCACGGAAGAAGTACGGCTCAATGACGCCGCCGGCCCATAAACCGCACCACACTCATGGATTACGTGTGGATTGCTCTCTGACCAATAATGCATATTTTGCTTATTGACGAAGCCATTCGGCCAGAAATGATCCTCATCGCTGACGACCATAAATTGGACGTAGCGCTCTTAAAGTTGAGGCCACTGACTCCAAATTTCGGTAGTAAATTTTAATAATTTCGACTCGTTGTTGGCTCGTATATCTTTCCATGATGAAATTGGAGACCTTACTGAAGAGAAATGTCAAAAGAGCGGGAAAAAATATGGCGTCGTTTGCTGTCCCTATCGATTTACTTTTGTAGCGTCTCTATTGAAAAACCCTTTACGTACAGGTTTGTGGCTTCGATAGGTATTGCCTCGTAGTACTTTCGTATTCACAAACCAGTACTGTATAAAATATTTGAAAACAAAAATGCCAATTATGAAGGAAATGCGATGAAAATAAGTACAATTACTTTTAAGAGTAGCTTCTACTTTTACAATAGCATTGTTGATTTCACGAATGTTCTTTTGTAATTTTAGTCTTAACATTAATAAAATTTCTAACATAATGACCTCTACTTAAAAGACCTGCCTTAATGTCGTCAATTGGAGCAATTGGAGTACTATGGTGAATACGTTTAATAACAAATCTAAAAGATCTCTCCTGCTTTAACTGATAAGTGTGATACACCATTTTTGTATCTTCAAAATGTTTAACAATTTGTCTGTACGATTCAACAGTTTATATCAAAATCTAGAATCTATCTTACTAGAAATAACTTTCGCTATGCTGTTTATCATCCTATTGATATTTTGGATGTTTGGAATGAATATTGGTGGTGGTTTTGGCAGTTGTTGTTGATCTTTTTCCTCAGTATCGTCTTCATCGTCGGATGAAAGGCTATGAAATCTACGATATTACTTAACCTTGCTGTGACATACTATTTCCGTATTAGATTTCACTGTGTGTAATTTTTTAAGTCATGGCAAAATAACCATATACGGACACCACTACGTGATAAAAGACTAAAAAAAAAAAGACCCGTGTTTCCCAATTTTTATTAGATTTCACTGTGTGTAATTTTTTAAGTCATGGCAAAATAACCATATACGGACACCACTACGTGATAAAAGACTAAAAAAAAAAGACCCGTGTCTCCCAATTTTTCCCAAAGTCATGCACTTTTTTTATGGGCCGCCAAAGATTTGGGGCCTCGGTATCATTTTCGTAAAAATGTGATCATTTTCTCAGGCTCATATCTTGCAAACCGTTCAGAATTTCTCTCTGAGGCAAAGTTGTAGCTCTTGTCATAAAGAACAAAAATTGCGAACATATAAAATCAAAAAAACTTCACCTTCCAGATCAAAATCGCAAAAAACTTAAAAAAATTCGATTTTTTTTACCTTTTTTCCCGTGTTCAGGTCCATAGGTAGCAAACCGTTCAAAACTCAAGGAAACAATCAACTACAAAAATTTACCTAAGATCTCAATAAACAAATTTCTAGAACATATAAACTTCCTAGAGATGATTCTTAACACTGTTTAGGTAGCACGCAAAAGTGAAAAATTTGCCGAAAATTTTTTAATTTAATTTTTTTTTACCTTTTTCTCCTGTTCAGGTCCATAGGTAGCAAAAAATGAAATATGCCTCGCCAGAACCATGTGTTTGTCCAAGGGTTAACACCGTTTAGGTAGCGCTTAGGTATGACGTGATCATGCACCGACAGCAGCAGCACAGGCAATGCAGTAAGCTCAGCACACGCAACAAGGGACGCAGCACACATCAACGAGAGCTCAGCGGTGAAAGTTATAAAGTGAAAGTGAAAGTAAAAAAAGTGAAAGTGCTACAGTATAATTCGCACACAACATTGGCAACTGACAATTTCAATATGCAGTGTGAAAATTTTGATTTATTTTGCTACTAATTCTGAACGGTTTGCAAGATATGAGCCTGAGAAAATGATCACATTTTTACGAAAATGATACCTAGGCCCCAAATCTTCGGCGGCCCATAAAAAAAAAATGCATGACTTTGGGAAAAATTGGGTGACACGGGTCTTTTTTTTTAGTCTTTTATCACGTAGTGGTGTCCGTATACGGTTATTTTTTTTCGTGTTGCACTGTGTTTTTTACGCTGACGAATATGAGGTGAACCAATTTTTTTCGCTTCCTTGTTGTTGTTGGTGAAATGGTGGTGCCGTCGGTGGTGCAATGGGTATTGTCTGCGCCTCTTGTACTTGAGATTCTGGGTTCGATCCCTACTCGGACCGCCTTAAAGTTTCTTTCGGCGGCGGTCACCTCGCACAGTGACGGCGACACTATCGAGTATTTAGCCATGAAAATGCTTCTAAAAAAACCAGTTCGAACCGGTGTAAAACTGAAGGTTCCAATCAGTGAGTGTAAAACTAGAAAGCGCACAGCTCACTGGTTGTGAGAAGCTCTCTCCGATTCCTTCATGGAATGTAATGGGAAACCATTTTTTTTTTGTTGTTGGTGTACCTTGCTGCCAGCCAGCATTAGTATCATAACTGTCTTTCTCTCCGTCTGGCGTCATGTTATTTTTTTTTACGCACAGTAAAGAGTTGTTGTTATTTATGACACTGCTTGTTTTTTTTCTTGCGGATCGTTATTCCGTTTATGGTTGCACTAATATTTTGTAGTTTTTTGAAATGCAAATGTATATATTTTGTTTTTGTTTTGAAACAAAACTGTGTCTATTGACTGTGGTTTCAGAGAACAACACGTCTGCTTACAACAGCAGCCGGTACGAGACACTAAGGAATTCTGATAGTAATACGTACATACATGCAGATAATGTATATCTTCTCTTTTGATACTGATGATTTTTGAAAATCCCGAAGAACCAATCATTTATTTTACAACAAATCATTAGCGCTGTGTAAATAAGCCATATTGCGTCGAAGAATGTAGTGAAATAGCACTTACTGGTTCAATGTAGTTAATGGAGTTATCTCTCAAAGGTCTGTTTCACATCACATCTTACCGCTAGTACTATTCTAAATGGTATCAAATTGTTGTCCATTCATAATTATAGCTCAGCATTGTCCTTTATCATACATTTAAAACAATTTGTGCAGTTTCCCCATCTAAACAAAACAAATTAAAAATTCACAAAGCAACACATTCAAATGTGAAATCCTTGAACTTTGTACAAAATATGCACATATAAAGTAATTCAAAAGTTGATTATAATATGCATGACTCTCCACATGCCTAATACTCTCATGAGTCCAAAGTTTAAAATAATATTAAATCAATTTGCATAAAATCTGTATGCATTGAAATTGAAAACAATCTAGATAAATGGTCTAGGATGATTGAATTTGCCAACTGACATTAAAAGAGAAAAACAAAATTACATAAAAACTGGGCGTACACCATCGTGCATTAATATCCCAGCAGAAAATACTGCTTCGACATAAGTTGTTTCAGTAGCGCTTCGGGCTCTGCTTAAAAATCATGCCTGATTTTTATATGGTATTGCTCGAGTGTATGCACTTGTTTTGATAACCAAAATGGGTATTTTTCATGTCATTGATATATTCTCAAATTCACTGCATATTAATTAATTTAGAAATGATGTAACTAATATTTTCAAAATTTTATAGGAGGAGAAAAAAACTTAATAACTGTCATACTTTCAGAAACTTTAAAAAGGTTTTTATGCAGTTTGGAATAAAGAGGGGATACAAATTTTGCGTGCACAGCACCCAAAAATTTTCACTAACGACGTATTTTATGTTTTTCTTTACGAATATGAAAAACACTATATTTAAAAAAAATTCTTAATTATGTCTTTTCTAAATTAAGGTAACGATATGTTAGATTTTTTTGCTCATTGATCATGTATCCGCATGCTACGATATTAATGGTAATTATTGGAAATAATCATAAATAAATAAATACACAAAAACTCGCATGAGGTGTCAGGGGACACCCGATTGGAACGAAGTTCCTGTCGTTATTTATTATATACTAGTTTGTTCCAACACGCCTAAGGCACCCGTTGAAAAATACAATCAAGTAAATGGATCTTTGAAAAAAGACACTTTTTATAAAATTATAAGCTTTTTTTAAGAATTTTTTTTTGTATAAGTAATATGAATTTTTTTGAAGTAAATTTTTAGGTCCTTTTTGTAAGAATATGTATTATATTTTTCCGAAAAGGTCCTCGTTTAAAGAGAGTTACTTCTTTTACTTACTGTTTTTGATGTGTTAACATCTATAGCGGCGTATAGGGACTAAATCTATCAAAGTCAAAATCTGCTAAAACCAGATTTTATGCTGCTGCTAAAACCATCGCAGTCGACGTTATTGTGACATACTAATACGTCAGCTACTTCGTACAAAGTATGTGTGATGTTTTGTGTTTGGCTGTTTCGTTGCTGTTGATATGGCAAACATGTGGTTATGTGGTGACACACGTATACGTCAGCTACTTCGGACAAAGTATGTGTGATGTTGTGTGTTTGGTTGTTTTTATTTTAGGTACCCCCCCCCCCCCTACACCAACCACCCACAGAAACACTCCACGACACAGCAAGCACAAATAAATAACCAACATGTCAGTAGCAGGGATGAAAAATGAACTTCTTCAATTGTACCATGAAGCTTCCGAAACTGTACTTTTTTAATACTAATTGTACCAAATTTAAAAAATAACAAGCTGTAAGTTTGTTATAAATAGTTTTTTCAAACAAATATCGGAAAATTAACAAATAATAATTCAATCTTATACATTTAATTTTAACTTAACAACGGTTCTTTTAAGAATAAACAAAACACGGGGCGAGGCACACGTTCTTAAAAAATTGAGATCAATGAAAAATATGTATAAATTTTATTGTCACAAATCACTACCTATTTTAAAGATATAGCAGCAAGAATTATATGTTTTTAAAAGATCTTTTGTTTCAAGCTTGACACAGTTGTCACATTGAGCCTATTTCTTTGTGCTCTGGCGTCTTCGGACTGCATTTATAAATTAACATTATTAATTATTTTAAGTACGTATTGTAAATATAAAATTGATAGTTTATAAAGAGGGTTTTTGAATCCAGAATAACTGAAATTAAGTTTTTCATGCTTGAAATATTCCTCAAAATCGACTAAATAAAAATTATACTAAATTAAAAAAGCGACTCCCACTTCTCATGTATTGTTCATTCATAAATCGATTTCGATTGATTTTCCTAATTCAAATCAGGATAAAGTTTTCTTCATCATGTAACTACGCGATGTAAATATCGATGTTAACTGAAAATAAAATATATAAAGGAGTAAACGCTAAATTGTACCAATTATGTCATTGGTGTACCATCGTACTTTTATGGACTCAATTGTAACAAAAATGGTACAATTGTACCAACATTATCTTCCCTGGTCAGTAGTAGTAGTAGTTGTTGTAGTTGGTGTTGTTGTTGGTGTTGTTGTTTGTTTTATTATAGTGAACGGTAAATCCAATAAAATGTGGGTGCGGAGCACTCTCAGAGCAAAGAGAGTAATAAAGTATTATACGTATATGAGATAGCAAGAGAGCAACGACAATTTTGTGAACTTGTGTAGCGTATGTACGAATATAACAATGTATGTATGTATATACAAGTGTCTGTTGCTTTGCATTCTTTGACTTTTGTGGGAATAAAACAAAAAGTATTGAGCAAGAAAATAATGACACATGTGCTTGCACTGGGTCTTTAAATACATCATTTTAAGTATTAATAGTATTTAACTGTAACGTCATCATATGAGTGAACGCTGTTTTTTATTTTCCAATGTAACGTTTACGAATGTGTTCATAGAAATCGAACAGGTACCGTGTAGCAAAAAGGTGTTAACACATCGCGCGTTAGTTCGAACACTCATTGGATTTTTTTTGTAAAGAAAAGGAACTATTTTTAAGAAGAAGTACTTTCTGTTAGAAAAATCCATAAGAGTATGAATTCTTTTTTACAAAGAAGTAATTTTTTAAGAACAGGGACTTTTTTCTCAATTTTTTGAAGAAAATATACTTATTTTCAAAAAGGATACTTATCTCAAGAAAACAAAGGTATTATTTTATTTTTAAGAAAAGGTACTTTTAAGGAAATGAACTTTTGTATGAAAATCAATTTTTTTTAAGAGCAGGTATTTTTTTGAAGAAAAGAATAAGTAGATTTTCAAGAGTAGGTACTTTCCTCAAGAAAAGTTATTTTGTTTCACAAAAAAAATACGCTTTAAAGAAAAGGTAGTATTTTAAGAAAAGGCAATTTGTTGAAAGAAAATTAAATTTTTTTAAGAAAATATACTTATTTAAAAGAAATTAGTTTTTTTTACAAATACGTTAGAAATTTGGAATAGAACAGGGTAATTTCAGTTTAATGAAGAAAAAACTGTAGCAATTAAATTTTCAACTAGATCTAAACCAATATCAAACAACGTGTCTCTTAATCTAAATGGTGGAAATATAACATTTGTAAAAGAATATAAGTTTCTTGGAGTAACATTTGACGCAAAGCTTAGCTTTAGTTCCCACATAAAAAATATAGAGGCAAAGGCAAACTCAAAGCTTAATATAATTAGAATGCCTAGAAGTTCACAATTCGGTTGTGGCTCCAAAACTCTTCTAAAAATTCTTTGCTCTATTGTCCTTCCCACTATAGACTACGCCTCAATTATTTATTCTTCAGACCATGATTCGAAACTGAAAATGTTAGATCCAATTTTAAATGCAGGAATTCGACTTTCAGTTGGTGCTTTTAAAACTAGTCCCGCTAAAAGTTTACAAATAGTATCTTCATGTCCTCCTCTTCATCTGAGAAGACAAAAATATTTATTCTATTATATACTGAAAGTTTTTTCTTTACAACACCAAACAGCAATAAAATATCTAGCCTTAAATCGCAAACAGCACTAAAATATCTAGCCTTAAATCGAGAAACCCAAAATTTTTACCAGTTTATGCAAAAGGTGTTATTGAGTTTGAAAAAGTGTTATCTAAATATCCTATAAACCTTAACAACATTCAAAACAGAACTTTTTCTCGTATTGCACCTTGGGCATATATACCCATAAACGTAGATCTTCCCTCACCTATTCGTCAAAAAAAATCTGAACGCTACCAAAGTAAAGCAGAAATTCTTGAATACCCAAATCATAAACTTTTCTCTACAGACGGTTCTGTTAGTTATGCAAAAGGCTGGCTTCGGAATTTCCGGTACTAATCTTGAAATGTGTAAACACATCACTGATTATTCATCCATCTACACTGGTGAGCTACTTGCTATCAAAACCTGTCTTCAACATATATTTAACTTTGACATAGATCAAAATTCATTAATTATATATGACAATAAAAGTGCCTTAGAAGGCATACAAAATCCATTCACCAATAATATGATTATACAACAAATTAGAGAGACAATCAATAATTTATTAAAAAAAAATTGACTTTCTATGGGTCCCAAGCCATTTAGATATACATGGAATTGAAAAGGCAGATCAGTTGGCAAAAAATTCTTTAACAGAATTTGTAGCTAGAGCAGTCAAATATCAATTTTCGGACTATTAACGTCAAATTTCAAAATATATTTTTAATCTCTGGGAAGTTTCTTGGAATAATAATAATGAGTCCAGAATGTCTAAAACAGATTTTATTAAATATACGAGACTTACAATTGGGCATTGTAATTTTTCACACAAATATATTATTGAGAAAAGTCAGCCTCCATCATGCACCTGTGCACACAGGGCCAGATTTCAAATTGAGCGGCATAAAAATTCACTTAAATAATTTTTTTACTTGGGGTGGGTGGCATAAAAGAGGCAAAACTTTTTGCTGAATTCGTGGCTGTGTAAATTTTTTACGTTTGAGTTAAAATTAATTCTTAAGGATGGAAATTAATGATCAAGGTATGCAGAGTGTATAAATTAAAAAATGTTTTCATTTGTCTGTGTTAAATGTTATTTTTGTGTATTGTTTTGTTATGTCCTAAAATAGAAGATAACCAACCCCATGCCCGTGTATTCTGAATCGAGAACTAACTTTCTGCCAAATTGTGCCAAAATGTAATTATGTAAAATTAAAGCCCAAAGTGTGTATAATACTATGTTATTAATTTTATTTGTGGCTTTTCGCGGCTTTTCCGCATTCTCTTCGTCTTTGTCAATTTCCAGATACGTTTGAATTTTGTCATGCAACGCTGTTGAATGTTTGGATAGACAACAATAGAGAAGCGTCTGAAATTTCGAGGTGGATTTTTGGTCAGCTAAATGTAAATAGCTTAAGCCCTGAAATGATAAAGGATATTGAGAAAAAAGTAAAAAGCTTTGACCTGTTTATTAAAAAAAACTTGCCGAAATTTAACAACGTTCAAGGCCAAGCATTCGAAGTGGCTATCTTCAAACATGATTTTGACATTGAATAATACGTCGTCTATGAATCGAGTAGGGCGTCCTCGAGTACAATACACCCATGCAGGAACCCGACTAAAGAGGAAATTAGCCTCTGCTTTGGCAGACGACCAAGGCCACAATGCTTCTCTTCTTGTGCATGCTGCAGCAATTTCTGCGAAAATATTTACTGAGACAGATACGTCACAAATATTAAGAAATAGTTCTCTTATGTCGAAGAAACCGAATTTAAAAAAAATTAAAAAACCGTTACATCTAACTCCAAATGAGGCTATGGCATTTTTGCTCGAAAACTCGTTCACAAAACTGCAATACAACAACATTCGGGAGTTAAACAAAACTCAATATCCAAGTTACAACAAAGTAAGGGAAGCAAAATTCAATTATAGGCCACAGGGAATTACTGTTACAGAAACCGTAGCGCAAGTCCCTCTTAGGGACTTGTTGGGTCATACTGTTTGTCGCATTATCCTTTTGCAGGAAGAAATATTTAAGCAGTTTCCAAAAATTACAAATGTGAAACTAATACCAAGTTATGGATTCGACGGATCTACTGGTCAAAGTATATACAAACAGAAATTTAGTGTAAACGAGCCGCAATCTTTTGATCAGTCCTTGTTTGCAACTACCGTCATACCACTAAAACTAGTAGGCGATTTTGAAACGGTTTTATGGCTTAATCGAACTCCACAGTCCGTAAGATTTTGTATGCCGCTCAAATTAGAATTTGTGAAAGAACCCAAGGAACACATTCTTACAGAAAAAAAGATCTGGGCGACCAAATACAAAAGTTGGAGCCCTACGTATGCACTATTTTGGATGGGAGAAAAATCACTGTAACGTATGATCCTCGTATTGTGTCCGATATGTGGGGCCAGCCCAAAAATGTTCATGGGAAGTGATAATATTTGCTATCCGAAATTCAAACCAAAACCTGGAAGCTTGCAATATGGCATAAGCCCGCTCCATGCGTGGATACGATTCTTTGAATTCGTACTAAAAATCTCATATTGAATTGTTGTACCAAAATGGCAAATAAGAAATTCAGAAGAAAAAATTTTAATTATGGATAGAAAGAAAAAAATACAAGAAAGGCTGTGGAAGGAAATGAGTTTGCATGTTGATAAGCCGAAACAAAATGGTAACGGAAACAGCAACGATGGAAACACTGCGAGAAGAGCATTTGACAATGTAAAACTATTTGCGGAAATTTTAGGCCTCGATTTAGCAGTACTGACATATTTTCACAACATCTTAATTGCAATATCATGCGAATTACAAATCAATCAAAACTATCTCATTGTATATGTCGAAGTACCCATGGTATCCGATGCCTGCAACTGTACACAAAGTTATGATACACGGTATGGTAGAAATATAATGGTAGATGCAGTACGACAACAAATACAACAAGCCAAAAACAACAGGCATTTTGTTTTTGCTGAGTGTCTGTGTTGTGTCAAGTCAGCTGATAGAAAAATTATGAAAATGTAAAGAAATTTGCAAAAAGTGCCATTTAGAAAATGATTGAGTGTTATTTGATATATTGAAAGTGTATAAGTGTGAAAATTAAAACGTTTCTATGTAATTTTTGCAGAGAAATATTTCAAAAACGGCAGTTGCCGGCGAACGGGGGTTGCAGACAAACAAATGTAAACAAACTTTGACATAAGAGAAAAACATACTCACACTCAGTCCAGAAAAAAGTTCAAATCAGCTGGGCTAGTGCTTCTACCATTTCTTTGTACCATGATAAACGGTTACCAAATAATAGCATCATCATTATTACCATTAGGCTGTCTTGGTGAAAACGCTTCAGAAGCACGCAACAAATATTATAAAAGCGACCGGCGGTCGCATGCAAGACAAAACACTAGAGTGAACAATATGACATATGTTTTTCAGAGAGCAATTGATTCCTCGGATCCTCTTATATCGAGTATAGTATTAAATAAAAGAGAAGCCCAAAAAATCGAAACCGTTGCCCGCAGACGGAAACAACAAGCTTTGAAAATCATTCTAACATTAATTCCTCAAAAGTTGTTTATTGTTTCCATTTAGCCCCATTCCATATGAGGTCACAAGAACTCCGTTATCATGTTCTTGTTACGAATTCTGTTCACAGTTACTGCAATCTTCAAAAAATAAGGCCCAATCACTCCGCCTGACCTAAATCCGCACCAGACAGTTGCTCGTTGTGGGTGCATTTATTTCTCATAGATTACATGAGGATTTTCTGAGCTCCAAATTCGACAATTTTGTGTATTCACGAAGTCATTCAGATGGAAAATGCTCTTCATCGGAGAAGATACTTTTTTTAAAAAAAAATTGCCATTGACTTCACTATGCTCCATTAGCCATTGAACGAATTGCCGGCGCTTTCCCTGGTCTGATGGTTTGAGCTGCTGAATAGGCTGAATTTTGTGCGCATGAAAGTGGAGGTATTTTGCCAAAGCTCGTAGTAGAGAGAACGATGCCGAATTGATGTTCTCGGGTTTTCGGCGACACTCTCGCTTACATCAGCAATATTTTCAAGAGACTGACCGGTACGTTGATGCACAGGAGTCTTACTATCCATAACCGACCCAGTTTATTCAAATTGTTTGACCACTCATCGAAGGGTTGACAATTAAGTGCATTTTCTAGAGAGAAAATTCTTCGAACTTTGCGAGCGGTCTAAATTTCTGTACTAAGTTTTCACAATTAGATCGCGTTGTTTGTTCATAAAGCGGTTCGCTTTTAATAATCGGAATAAACATATGTGACAGCTGCCAAATATCAGAGTTGCCACTTACTCAAAAAAAATTACAATAAATTTAAATATTGCAATCTTACTGAAACACCCTTTAATTGAAAATGTGAAATATTACAAGTTTTAAAAATGAAAAAGTTTAGTATAATGATATTTTAGCGAAATAACTAAATTTTCGTGAAAAACATTGTAGGTTTAATAAAATTTATCCTTGTTTTCATATTTTGTATAAATTACCAATTGTGTTCGGTTTATCATTTTATTACAAAGTTTTAAAGTTTTTGATTTTGGTTTGAACTTAAATTTGTTTAGTTTTATTTTAATTTAAATTTCGTTGTTGTTGATTTCTCATTAATTATAAGGCTTAATGTTTTTTTTAAATTTTTTTTTATTTAATTATTATTATTTATTATTAGTCAGTCTCCTGTACAACAAGATATGAATATGAATATGAAGAGATGTGATCACGTATCCCAAGTCTATGTGTATGGTGTTATCATATAACATTTCGAGCTTTTTCCGACTTATGGAATCACTATGAGAGAACAGTTCGCAGCCATATGTTAGACTCGGAACCAGATATGCCTTAGCGAGTACTACTCTTACTCTGAATGATCTAAAATATTGAACAGACCATAGGGTTCTCAATTTGATATAAAGGTTCCGCCAAATAACTTTTTTTTTTTGAAAATGCTATAAAAAAAACTACTGAATATTTTCTCAAATTTCTTTCTTTATTTGAAAGTACAATCCTTCCGGTTAATAATGGAAAATAATTTCATTCAAATTGCTGCCTCGGCTGGCCATGCAGTAGCCTACACGATCGGTCCATTTTTTAAGCACATTATCGATTGTGTGCAGCTGTATTTCACCAATAGCTTCACGAATATTGACCTTTAAAGCGTCAATTGTCTATGGCTTGTCGGCGTAACACTTATCTTTGAGGGCACCCCACAAATAATAGTATAACGGTGTCAAATCGCAGCTCCGAGGTGGCCAAACGACATCAGCTCTGCGGCTGATAATGCGATCTTCAAAAACAGGGCACAAAACATCGAGTGTAGCACACATTCTGCAACATTACCATGATTTTCAAAGTAATGTCGCAATATTTCCCAGCGTTGTTCAAGCGTATACACAACCATATTCGTTCAGCGGAAGGATAAAACTAATTATCTGTCAAATCAGACATGAGCTAAGTGTTACCATTCACGAAATAAGTACTAGTTGACAAAAAAAAACGTTAGATGGCGGACCCGTTACACTTGCACAACCAGTGTATTGACATGATCTGGCCATGTTAAATTGCTATTGAAAATCACATCAAGATTATTTGCTGTTCTTGAAATTTCAATTGTTTCATTGTTTATAACAATATTTATATCCAGAATTGGTTTTGTAGATATTTCGATTTACGTGGATTTATGGAAAGGCCGTTTGCTGATGCCCAACATTGTATATCCTTCAAATCATGATTGAGCTTATCGACGTTTTCTCTGTTTGATTTAGTTGGACTACTCGTACATATTTTTATTTTAGTCTAATTCTACATTAACTATGCATATTAACTACAGAAAATTAAAAAAATCCAAGAAGAAATGTTTGTTAAAAATTACAATATTTTTCTATTATATTTCTGGGCGTTTTTTTTCAGATTTATTTACAATTATGGTAGGGTTACCATTTTTAAAACAAAATTGATACTTCTAAATTCTGATTTGAAAGTAAAGTCAACTTTTAAAAATGTATATGGCTGTTTCGGACCAATGATTTTTAAATTAGTTCATAATTCAAAAAAGGTTTATTATAGAAAAACAATTATTTTTGAATAAACTATATAGGCCTTTAAAATGATCGATACACAAAAATTTGTATCCAACCGCAGCAAGCAAATTTTTACTATGGACAAAAATATGTCTGATTTAAATTTTGGAACTGAAATTTGTTCATTAAATTTGGGAAATTCTAAATTTATACAGAAATGCGGGGCATGCAGATGAAATGTCATTTAACTAGACTTGTGTCGAACTCGTTCACTAGTTCTCGTACGCGTTCATTTAAGGTGCCCGGACATAACAATCACGAACTTACTCGCCATATCGAACATGTGCATTATGTTCAAGAGAGTGATGTCTGGTTACCCTAAATGAACTATATAGTTCATGAGCTACCCAACTCTACATTTAACCCAAATTTTTATACAAATGAGATCATGAGTTATGCAGTGCACAAGAAAACGCGATGAAGTTAATTTAACTTGAATGCCTTATTTCACCGCATCTTTTAACTTTGGCGTCTTTAGCAGCTAGATGCAATTTTAACGTAAAAAACAATGAAGTTAATTGCGACTGTTATACCTAACTTCACTGTATTTTGAAATGTAAGCACCTTTTTAAGCGACCTTCAGCCATTTTTGTGCTTCCAATTTTTTGCTGGGTATCATCACACATATCAAAATCCCCAATTGGTATTATTAGTTTACATACTATGTCGAGTTTACTTAATGATATTTGTTTTACAATATTAATTTGAGACAAGAAATATCAGTAACAAGCAAAATTAAGTCATAGTGTACAAATATATTTTGTTTGTATAGAAAGTCCTTCAAAAATACACATAAATTGTAGAACAATATGCCCAAAATGATAACAATGTCAACATTTATCAGCAAACCTGTGGTATGCAAATGGGAAACCCCCTAAAGATTGATATTGCGGACCTTGTTCTCCATTTGAAGTCTGTTAATGTGGAAAAACACATTTCGCAACATGTGTATGGCGTATCACATGTTTATCGGCGAAACAAATGCTCCCATAAAAAGATACACAATTACAAATGAGAGTCACCCTACTGTCAACCGTATATCTGGCAACACCACTGAAAAGTATTACAGATTTCCGCTTAGGGTAAGGAGACTGTTGACGTGAGCATTATTTATGTTCATTGTAGTGACACGAAAAATTAATCATAGTCAAAAAATAGAATTGTGGCCGCCGCACAGTGGTCCAAATGCTCAACCTAGCCGTAAGAAAGTCTTAACTCGCTTTTGAAAAGCCGCATTGACATGAAACCTTGCACGTTAATAGATTTTATCAATTGAAACACTCACCAAAAAATAGGCGTAATCTGTAAAATGGGTGTGGCAGATTTTTTGTTAAATAAATAAAAACAAATAATATACGTGTTTTTATGTAAAACATTATTTATTTATTTATCTAAAATTTCGAATTTTTATCACAAATTTTAATCTACATTAATGGAAGCTATAGAAAGAAATAATGTTTTCAATTTAATGAAATATGAATATATATTTAATCCAAATATTCAAAATGTTAAAGGCAAATCAAAGACAACTGAAAATTATTCAAAAAACAACGGCCTGTGGCGAACAAATACAACAAATCGAAAAGGACAAAATGTTTACTTTAATCTGATTCACTTTCTGAATCGAGGAACGACTTTTTCTTCCCCCAAAGGTTCTGTACTGCGAGAATGAATAGAAAGCCTTTGTTGAAAAAGAAGAAATAAGAGGATCTGAAGACAAGAGGAGATAGTGATCATGCATTATTTTTTCGCGGGACATTTTTCGGGTGTGACTTTCTGGTATATTTCGGAAGTCTTTGTTTCGAGATTCCAATGCTTCTGCCGACAACCTTCCTATAGGAAGTTCTGCATATTGGATAATATCTGCACCATGAATGAGGGCTTTGTGAATCCTCGATGGCATGTAACACCATGAATACAATTGTATATATAGTTTTGTTGTATTCGTGCCATACGTACGAAATGCATTCACGTTAAAAGCAAAGCCACATGCCATTGTGTTTAAAATTACACCAAATCTCTTTATTAAATCCTCATCAATATTAGTTATTGATGCAGCAAGAGTTGGTTGCTGGAAGAATCTTCTAACCGTATTCCCGTCATTTGTTGTTCCAGATCCTGGTTTGGGATATCAACTAACAAACCCATCTCTTTTCTTAGGCGATCAGTATTTTTTTGATGTGTTAACATCTATACGCGCGCCTCTAGGGCAGTAAACTATAAATTTAATACATACACAAGTGTTAGGTTTGTGAGAGTAAATCATCGTTTGTTTGTTCGTAGCTTGGCAGTCGGTATTGAAAGTGATTATTGGGCGATTTTCATATAATTTTCCCACGCGATTTTCTCCGGAAATTCATAGCCGATTTTATTAATTTTTGGATTAAAAAGCTAGTGCGGGTTTCGACGAAGAGTTTAGGCCAAAAATTAAGGCGATCCGATATCGGCGAGCCGAGATTTAAGTGTTTTAATTTGGAGTAATATTAAAAAAGTATTTTATGTTGATCTTCGGTTATATCGTACGAATATAACAATGTATGTATGTATGTATCGGGTGTTTTTTTAGGGGTGTAGAACTTCGAATTAAAATAAAACACAAGAAAATCGTTTTAATGTTCATCAATTTGGCTTTATTGGAAGGATAATTTTATGCCATTAATGTTTAAATATGATTTCGGGCATGTGGCCGCCGCGGCTGGCTCGAATAAAGCCAATTCTACAGGTCCAATTTTCAACCACTTTTTCGAGCATATGGGGCCGTATGTCGGCAATAACGCCACGAATGTTGGCTTCCAATTCCCCTAACGTTTCTGGTTTGTTGGCGTAGACGAGCGACTTCACATATCCCCAAAGAAAATAATCCAATGGTGTCAAATCACACGATCTTGGTGGCCAATTGACAGGTCCATTCCGCGAAATTATGCGCTCATCGAATGTTTCCTTCAATAAATCGATTGTGACGTGCGCTGTGTGGCATGTAGCGCCGACTTGTTGGAACCACAACTCATCCACATTCATGCCATCCAATTCGGGAACAAAATAGTCGGTTATCATGGCTCTATACCGGTCTCCATTAACGGTAACTGCCTCTCCAGCATTATTTCGGAATAAATATAGCCCAATGACTCCACCAGCCCATAGAGCACACCAAACAGTCAGTTTTTGTGGATGTAATGGCGTCTCAAGGGTCTCATGTGGATTCTCTTCACTCCAAATGCGGCAATTTTGCTTGTTGACGTAGCCATTCAACCAAAAATGAGCCTCATCACTGAACAAAATTTTGCGATGAAAATGGACGGAGCTTGCGGTAAACTTCGCGAACTGAACCATTATTTTCGAAATAAATTTGCACGATTTGCAAGCGTTGTTCTTTTGTCAACCTGTTCATGATGAAATGGCAAACCAAACTGAACATAAATGACATTAGAGTTGCCAGATTTGACCACAAAATGCAGTTTTATCTCTATTCGAAAAACAAACCTCTAAAAAAAACACCCGATACAAGTGTCTGTTGCTTTGCATTCTTTGACTTTTGTGGGAATAAAACAAAAAGTATTGAGCAAGAAAATAATGACACATGTGCTTGCACTGGGTCTTTAAATAATTTTAAGTATTAATATTATTTAACTGTAACGTCATCATATGATTGAACGCTGTTTTTTAATTTCCAATGTAACATTTACGAATGTGTTCATAGAAATCGAACAGGTACCGTGTAGCAAAAAGGTGTTAACACATCACCCGTGAGTTCGAACACTCATTGGATTTTTTCTTGGTGTCCTTCTGCACAGCTTTATCAAAATCCCCTCGAGCTTGCCATTTTTTAATACCAAGTTTGTATGTATATGAAGAATGCATTCAAAGAACCGTATCCATGCATGCAACGTCGATAGGCCAAACTCAAAAAGGCTTTCATTAGGTTGTAATTTTTCAACTGCCTTTAAGTCATTCATTATAGTAGGCGAAGCTCCACAAATACCACAGCGTTGAGGAGAGGAATCCGCGAGCATTGAGAAGATTTTTCCATCTATCATTGTCAAATAAAAATTATGGATGATATTAATTTCTTTGCCATCTTCACAGATTTGCGTTGGGACTATCGCAGCTATTTGAGTTCTTATCGCAACAATTTCTTTTGTAGCTAGAGAATTGCTTTCTTTTTCAAATATAATTTTGATTGGGCTGCAAAATCTTGTAGAAGATGGGCGAGGATTCTGCCAAATTAGTTTGTTACCTTCTTTAAGCCGCAGCGGTACCAAACAAACTGCAAACAAATGTTCATCCATTCTATCGGCGTCGTTCTCATTAAAACCTTGCTCATACCGGGAATTCCCACAGCTACCATCGCATCCCCATTTATAGGACAAAATAAGCTCTGTAGATTTACACTGTTGCAAAACCTCTTTTTGCTGCTTTAAAAGTCTTTTTGCAGTGTGATCTACTAAGCTTTGCAGAGATACTTCCGCCGATATTTCAGAAATGTTTCTTTTCCAGCAGCAAATTTCAGATAGTGTCGCCGTCACTATGCGAGGTGACCGCCGCCGAAAGAAAATTTGAAGGTGGTCAGAGCCGGGTTCGAACCCAGGATCTCATGTACAAGAGCCGCGCACACTAACCGTTGCACCACCGACGGCCACAAAGTGATATAATGAATTTAATTGGGGCCGACTTTCGCCTACAGGACACATTTCGTGATCGGTTGTGTATTGTACAATCACAAGGATGGACAGTTTTTTTTCCTATCGTCTCATTAGTTTATTTTTATCAGTGACAGAAATGAAATCGTTATTGAGTGATTTAAAACTTATTGGTTTTAATGCTACCACATTGAACTGGGGTAGCCAACCTGTTAACGTTTTTATCGACAGACGATTTTATACTCTTTTCGTTTGTCAAACGTTAACAAGTTATAGTTCCTTTCCGTTCGCGGCTCATGAGAAACAGTCACAATTTGTCGAGAAATTTTAAGATCTTTAATAATTTTTCCAATTCAAGATCAATTTATATGAAAACGTACTTTTATAACAAAATGTAAATTTTCATAGAATATATTTTTTTAAAATGAAATTTGAACTTAATTATTATGGTGAATGAATGGAATATACAAGTATTTTCCACATCATCAAATTTTAATTAAATAATTAAATTAAATAAAAATTAAATAAATTTTAACAACTTTGCGTTCGCCTATTTGAGACGAATACACGAAAGGTAATATTTTTTAATTTGAAAAGCCACGTTCACAAACCTAACTTTCCCGGATGTTAAGGTCAAAGGCAAATTCCTCTCCCTTTATTTTTTTTTGAGATCAACAGAAGGACCATGAATGAAAGATAATAAGATTGCGTCTGCGTAGGTCCGTTATGTTTGAATGAATTGTCTCACTCTCTCTGTGACTTCAGGTTAGATAAAATTTGTTTGCATTTGTTTAGATGTTAAGCGGGGCACTGGGTATACTATGTTAATTTGAATTTGATGGCAAATGATTTTAACATTTTCTTGAAAAAATTTTTAAAAAAATGGTAATGTCTATAAAAATCTCTCTCTAAAAACATTAAATTCCCCAACATTTTACACAATCAAATTCATATATCTTTAAATGTATTACAAATTTGAGCTTTTCAAAAGAGTCATCATATGTTTTGTAAACCTTTTTTTTATTTTTAACAATTACTATTTACAACAATTTCTTATGAGTTTGTAGTTTTTGCTGAATCTTCATACATATTTCACAATTTACTAATGCATACGTGGCGTAAATGAGCAGAGAGAGAACAGTTTTTCAGTACCATTGGCGTAATCTTATTAATTCTTTCATTTATGAGAAGGACAGCATTTCTAAATTTGTGTAGGCAAACCTCCGATGACAAGGGACTAAGGAGAACGAGGGTAGATGCCACGGGTTGTCCCCGTTTGAGAATTCCAGATAACAATTCTGTATCGGATGCAGACGAAGGAGACAGACAGTAGCATGAAACGGCAATGTGGGATGCTTGTCCGTCTTCACCAAATCGCAAGGTCTCAAACTGTCGGTAGTGAACAGGACAATTTGTTGGGAAAGAGTGCCTCCATATGTTGCTAAAGTCATTGTAAAATATTGCTTAAAAAGAAAAGACAAAATAAATAATGAAGGAAAAGAAAAAAGTCTCTACGGCATTAAGCTTACGAAACCAATTGATTTAGTTTGAAAAGAAAGAAAAAGAATAGAAAAATGAATTGCACAATGTTCCGAAATGTGACTTTCGCGGTGATTGCACGTCACCGATAACATCTGTAATTAAATAATCTGTACTAACTATACAGGGTGATTCAGGAAGTTCCGGACAAATTTCTCCAGCGTATTTCTTGGCTCATTTCATGAAGAAAAGTCCAATAGAACCATGTCCGACAATGCAAGGGTGCGAAATTGTAGCGGGTTTTTTTGGGCTTGTTGGAAAGGTCTTTAAGAGTAGAAAAAAGTCAAATCGCCGAGATACAGAGCTTTCGGAAAAAAAATGGAAAAAAAATTCACATAACGTCAATTTGCTCAGCCAGATGGCAGGTAACTTATGATAGCCATACCTCTTACCTTTCCACAATGACCTAAACGAAGCCCAGAGGTCTTACCGTTCCAAAGTTATGACCATTTTACAGAAATTGCAAAAATGTTTGTTTTTGTTTTTGGAAACGAAATAACACACACATTTATTTGTTTTTGTAAATTAACACGTTTAAGATTTTATTTTATTGAAATTTACTTTTATTGATTCTGAAAGCCCTCTTAAAGACCTTTCCAACAAGCCCAAAAAACCCGCTGCCATTTCGCACCCTTGCATTTTCGGACATGAAATGAGCCAAGGAATACGCTGGAGAAATTTGTCCGGAATCCGACCAATGGCTCAGAAGTTAGCGACTTTACCCTACTACCCTCCGACCATCGATCCGAAAATTTTGAACCCGCTGCCATTTCGCACCCTTGCATTTTCGGATATGGTCCTAGTGGACTTTTCTTCATGAAATAAAATGAACCCTGTATATTTATGTATTGCTAACAATATATTTATTAATGAAAGAACCACGAATTCAAATACCTATTTTTGTTTACTCGTACATTTCGCGGTAATAGATAAGTAAATTAATAACACTGTGCGACACCAAAAAAATGATGGGGCTCTGTCAACGGATTCTAATAGGAAAATCTAAAAAAACATATACGTGTATCGGCGTTTTGCCAGATCTGACCAATATTTTTTTTTAAGGCGGGTCAAAGTTATCGGCATGCAACATTGTGTGTTCCTTACTTCTGCGATACAAAATATATTCAGAAGTTTTATAGAAAAGATTCAGATAAACATTTTTGTGGAACAAATTAACCCTCTAACTGTCACGTATAACCATTATTTTTACTTTTTTTTTTTGGAAACTCGCAAACAAACTGCTTCAAATTGCCGGGGGGCGTGGTCAAAATGTTCTACAAAAATTGTCGCCATAAAATTTCACTATATGTGTCTGAACACTCCAAAACACAAATCTTAGCCCAAGTGCTAGCAGGGATCGAACACACGTTCTCATGCACAAGAGCCGCGCTCACTAGCCATTGCACCACCGGCGGCCACTTAATTACATAAATAAATAAACAACAATTAAGTAACTACATAAATAAATTAATTAAATATGTCGGAACCATTTAAGTAATATTCAAAAATCATTAAATAAGATACCGGCAAGACGACAACGCTGCGTTTTTACTCTCACATATTGCTCACACAAATTGCGCACGCATATTGAATGAGAACAAAAGAAATCATTTAGTCTCATTTCAGCAGTCGATCGAGTATAGAGTTGGGAATTTTAGTTCATTCGAGTGAGCGCTCTTTTTAGTTCATTCATTTAGTTCACTAGTTCATTGTATCATTTCAGCTTAACAGTTCATATGAGCTGTGAACTAAAGAGCTCATTTCAGTTTAACTTATAGTTTTTGTTCAATCGGAGCAAATAATCGTGAAAATTATCTGATTTTTGCAGATTTTTAAAGTGTTTTGGGTACTGTGATAATTGTTTATACCAAATCGTCCTGTTGAAGATTGACTTAACGATAGGGTTATTCCGTTTCTGAAATATTTTGGAATGAAAGTGGTGATTGCGCTGTAGTTATTGTGTAGAAGCCGGATATATTCATTCCACAACGAATGCAACATTAGGCACATTTGTACAAATTGAGTAAGATAAAGACAGCATGAACTAGAAAATGGCGGAGATAACTGCACAATTGATATACAAAAAACTACTGAAACAATTGAACTACTGAAACAAAAGAGCGGAACAGTGTGAACTAGTTCATCTAGTTCACAAGAGTGAATCGTTCAATTCAACTAGTTCGTTCGTGAACTACACAACTCTAATCGAGTAGGTTCTCTCGTCGCGCGATACCTATTGGTATGCAAATCAATTGAATTAGTTTGTGATTTATGCGGGTCTTCTCCAACGTCCTCTTCTTCACTTTCTTCGTCATGCGACACATGGTTACTCCACCAACATATCTCCGCAAGTATTACCGCTGGATACATTTTTCCTCACTATGTATCTGCAATCATTTAATGCATTACAATAACATGAAAAACAGCAGCTGTAAATAAATAGTACCGCATATCAATCGGCAAGGAAACTTGGTGGTAGCGCCCTCCGTGTACATCCGATTCGGAGGCCAATTGTTGACTAAAATAGTCTAAATTACGGTGCAAAAAGTGTATTTTCAGAGACATATGTACGCCTACTGTCGAAAAGGCTTTAAAGACGGTGCTTTCCTAACTACCCGTTGATCACATATTGTATAGCGTTCCACGCAACGAACTGATCATTGTTTAATAAATTTATGAATAGTTCAGTTTTCACTAATTTACGTATATCCGGGTCATTCAGAATGCCTTGTATGAACAGAAATTTTGCTAATGAGTTGATGCATGCACCTTATCAGCTCATCGCCGCCAGCCTTAAACTGTTCCGCCGGCAATCCATCGGCTCCTGTGGATTTGTAGTTCTTAAGACGGGCAATATCTGTTCTGACCTCGTCTTGGTTAGGAGGTAGGCAATCGACGTCGTCGTTCAAATTGTGATCGATTGTCCCATCGTCATTGGATATCTCAGATACAAGAAGCGCGGAGAAATGATCTCTCCATATTCCCAACATGCTCTGCACATCTGCGATGAGATTTCCGTCCTTGTCTTTACATAAGGGTGCCCCTGAACCATGTTCATTAGTCCCGTTTTTGACTTTTAGGTAGAATTTTCGGGCTTCGTTTTTCCTTCTGTAGGTCTCAATTTTCTCACTCTCGAGCTTTCTCCACTGCCATTTCTTACGCCTAAAGAGACGGTTTACCTCCTTTCCTTGCTACCTATACCGCCCAGTCGCAGCTCGCGTTGCAATTGACCATGCGTGCGACGTTCCTTTCATCATTTGCAATGCGACACTCTTCATCGTACCATGGTTTGATGCGTAGCGGTTTTTCGCAACCAAGTACGGTAGTCGCGGCTGTTTTTATAGAGTCGGAAATGGGTTTCCACTGCGCATCGGAAACGTCATTGGGAGGTGGTGGATTCTGTGCCAAAAGTTGCGCGTGCTTCCTTGATAGAGTGTGCCGACCTCTGGTATTTGCAGCTCTCCGATGTCCAGCTTCCTCTGCGTCTGGTTTCGTACGATTTTCGCTCTACTTAATTTTGTGCTAACCTTTGCTACTACCAGGTAGTGATCAGAATCGATGTTAGCTCCTCTGATCACTCGTACGTCCATTAAACTGGATGAGTACCTTTCATCAATTACCACGTGATCAATTTGGGTCTTAGTTCTTTGATCAGGTACCCAAGTAGCCTTGTGTATGGCTTTAAGCTGGAATCTTTTACCACTAATGGCCATTGTCAGCATGTCAGCATGTAGACTGAAATTGCCAATAGTTGAATTAAACACATTCTCATTTCCTTCTTTAGCATTAAAATCTCCTAGTACAATCTTAATGTCATGGCCAGGGCAGCGGTCATACGTTTCATCTAGGAGCTCATAGCATATGTCTTTGGCTTCATCATCTTTCTGTTCTGTCGGGGCATGCGCACAAATTAGGGAAATATAAAAATATTTCGCTTTTATGAGGATTGTGGCTATACGTTCACTCACAGGATTGAACCTAGAGACTAGATGTCGCAGTCTTGTGCCAACTACAAATCCGCAACCAAATTCATATTTTTTCATGGCAACTGTAGTATATATCGCAGTTTCTTTTTCTTGTGCAGCCATGTCCCGTCCATCACATTTCCCGGAGAATAGCGGTAATATCAGCCTTATAACTTTCGAGAACATCTGCCAGTTGGATACTTGCACCGGATCTATATAGAGATCTTACATTGCAAGTGCATATCCGTAAACCGCGGTCCTTATAACGTTTGCGGGGGTCGTCAACAAATAGGGGTTGTTTATGTTTTCTTGTTCGTTTATCTATTTTCACTGCTATTATGAAACGGTGGCGGGAGGCAAACCCAGTCCACCGTGCTTTTGCATTTTACCTACTGCCAGGATATTTGATTGCAGCCGCCCATTATGGATCAGTTTCTATCCGCCGTTGGCCCGTATGTTTGGCTCATCCGCCTTCTAAGGAAAAAAGAATGTGCCCGATTGTGTGATGAGCTTCAGTGACATCAGTCACCTACTAAACCTGATTTGCTGCTCATTTTGTTTCGCCTTCTCACTCTAGCTAGCTAACGGAGGTTGCCGAAAAGCCATTTCCCAGGACATACTGCGTGGAAGTAGTGAGCTGCTTGGACCGCCCAATGGAGGAATCGTTTCTGGCCACTCCCAAGTGAATGGCTATAAGAAACCTTCCACCTCCACGGACAGTCCCATGTCCCGGTTCCGAGTACATATAGGTGAATATTTAAAGAATATGGTTAAATGCAGCATTTCTACACCAATTATGGAGCTCTAAATATAATTTTTGTTGATTAGTGTATTTAGGAAAGTTATCAAGAAATTTATAAGCTATAGTTCTTTTGAAGACAGCTACCGCAATTTATTTACCGCTAGGCAAGAAGTGTCAAAAATGAAATTTTTCATGACGTTTCGTGAAATAATCGATTAACAGTGTACTTATCCTTAGAAATATATTAGAGGGAATTGTGAAATAGGATAATAGCTACAATATTGTCAAAGTTTGCAATGCAATATTTCAAGCTGTTTAGGAGTTATTGAGGTAAAATTTGAAATACGGCCCTGACCCACCTCCAAAATTTTCTGCGGCTTGTAAAAACAAATTGTTACGCATAGGGGCAAAACCGAGCGGGGTTTTGTGATACCACGTGCAAGTACTTCCACAATTTTTTGTTTTGATTGAGGCGCGAAACAAATTCCTTTCATTTGTGTCACAGTGTAATCAAAAAAAAAATAAAGCCTGACTTTAGGGAAATGAAATCTACGTTTACAAATAAATAATTATAAACAGTAAATTTTGCCTACTTTTGCATAGTAGCAATAAGAACATATTTATCAGGTTCCAAAATCAGAAAATGTTACACCCTGTACATAGATTTGTGTCTTCGAGTTCATCAATTTAAAGTCAAAGGGTGTGAAAATTGATGGACCTGAATACGACGGCCACAGTAACACTCAACTCCTCGACTACCACAATCTTTTCCAGACGAGTGTTTCAACATTGATTGAATATAATCTATTTAGCAAATTTAGGCCATTTTCGAAACAAAAATTCAACAAATTGTTATCAGTATACCTGCAATGTAATACAAACAGTGCATTTATGTACAATTATCAAAAAATAACTTCAAACACACTTCAATATTGTAGTACTGAAACAAATTCATAGCAGCAATGAAGCAAATTCATTGCTGTAATTAAACAAATTCATTGCAGCAATGAAATAAATCTTTTGCAAGAACGTTACTTATTCATTGCAGCAATGAAACAAATTCATTGCAGCAACAACCATACTTTCACGAACAATTTGCAGTTGATGAACACATTTTCATAGCGGGAAAGAGACTGTACGTTAGCTCACTTTCGACGACAAAATTGTTGGGGTGATTAACATTTGCAGCCCTGTGACGAAACTTTCCGAAACTCTACAAAGTCCATAACCTAAACAAGGTCGCTTTTCAAAACTATTTTGTTTATTTACAAAATTCTGGACATTTATTACATGCTATGAAAGGTTTCTTTAAACTAAATAAATTATATGTATCTACCTGGTGTCTTTCAATAGGCAATAATAAAATTTTGCTAACTTTATTATTATTACACATTTAAGCCCATAATGCTTGAGAAATCCGTTAAAATTAGCGGCATTCGTATGTTCTTTCCTCATCGTATAAAAAAGTCGCGACATTTGCAAATGTTAACTCTACATTTAACTCATTGATACTCATTTGACTCATTTGTTTAAAAAATGAATTCATTGGAATGGAAAATAAAACCAAACATTGTGTACTGTCAATTACCGTTTAGCCTGTTTGTTTTGCACCAATAAATGATAATAGTAATATTTGAAAAAAAAATATACATAACTTCGTGTTTAAACAGTATTGTGTTTGTCAGACTACAATATGAATGCAACAACTAACTTAATAGAACATTTAAATTTTCTAAAATGGTATTGTTTTCATTCAATTTAGTTTGAAAATATGTTGATTGCTCTCAGCAAAAAAAAAAAAAAAACTAGAAAAAAAGCATACGGTATCTATATAGGTCAATTGAATAATAACGAATATTTGTATCTGTGGTACAATTCAACCTCTCATAAAAACCCAACTACGCAGTAATTGAAATTAATTTAATAACATTTTACCATTTTGCACAAAAAAAAACTGTCAAAACAAATGCAACAAAAAACAATGAAATAGAAACTAATAAAACGCTAAAAACACAATGTTATAACATGGGATTACATACAAACAAATTTAAGAATTTAACTAAACTCGTATAATTCTAGAAACAGTGAGTATAAAATTATAAAGCGCACAGCTCACTGGTTGTGAGAAGACCTCCTCAATTCCATCATGGAATGTACTGGGAAACCATTTATTTAATTCTAGATACTGGGAAACTATAAAATGCAATACTTTCATAGATCAATATAGCGACAATTGAATTTGTTAAACCAGTTTAGTCAAACAATTTAATGTCCTTTAAAAAGAGCTTTAAATGTTCACCCAAATGAATTAAACTCCACTTAAATTTGGCGTTTGTGCCTTTAAAAGATTTTTTTTATATGCAAAAATAAAAACAATAAAATATGAACTTAAAAAACAAATATTGCACCTGTTCTACTTTTCGACTTCACACATACATATATACTACTCGTACATACGTATATACACATTTATCGTTATCTTTTGTTAATGTTCTGGCAAAAAAAAAGAAGCAGTGCGGAAAGTATTTTTCCAGCCAGGACCAAGCACCATAAGCACAGTACTCGTACAATAGAGCATTGAGGGGAGAACGATATTAACATCGTCAGTTTTTCACCTGGATTTTATTCATTTTTCAGTTTTTGTTAAGTAGATACTTTTTCATTTACGAGCGACTCCACCAGGCAGACTGCAATATTCATATTCACTCAAGGATGACAATGTGTAGGAAGAAAATGTGTTAATAGCATATATTTTCGTACAGTATCACAAGAGCGTAAAAATCGGGTCAAAGCCAAATGGAAGATCTATGTATTCAGGGGAAATTAAAAAGTAATATATACTCAAGAATAATGGTTCACAATCGTGGCCAGGTACATGCTCTTCAAACCTGACAATGATGGCAAAACAATTTAAAGTGAGTGTAAATAGGCAGGACTACTTGGGGATGTCAGATCAAAGATCGGACGGCCAAATTGATCACTTGGTAATTGATGAAAGGTAAAATGTCAGTGTAAAAAATTTAACTTTGGGCGATAATACTGTTTCAGGGCATTACCTGATTATAGCAAAGGTTCGCAGAGTGATAATCATATAAAATTAATATCACCAAATCCGCATATTTCATAGGTTGCCACTTCAAACGTTAAGAAATGTAATAGGATGTAAGATGTTATGAAACGTGCTAGGGCAGAACACACCCATCCAATCAGTAGACAATTTGTCTTGTTTGCTAAATATGCGCTAGACAGGATATTTTCAAAAACTATGTATTAGTATATGTCCTTCGAAAAGTAAATTTGGACCTTGGGGTGGTTACAAATCCAAAAGGAATTTCGAAGCTCCATCGAAGCCTGCATTAACACAAGTATATATCGGGTTTTCCAATAAGGACTTGACAATTTGTTTTTAAATAAAACGCAAACCATTTGAGATAATTCCATAACTTTATGATCGACTTGAAACACAATCAATACATTTATGAATGGAACTCGACTTCGTTCGTATGGCCACCGCAGGCACGTCGGCAGCGGCCGGTTCGATGTACCCGCTATTTCGCGTTCAATGTTGGCCCTGAGTTCTTCCAACGTCGTCGGCTTGTTGGCATAGACCAATGATTTGAAAGAAAAAAGTCTAAAGGCGTCCCAATTGACTGGTCCATTTCTTGAGATAACACGCTCACCAAACTTACTCTTCAATAAATCGATTGTAGCGTGTGCTGTGTGGCTTGTGGCACAGTCCTGTTGAAACTGCATGTCTTCCAAGTAATCATGGCGCGATAACGATCGCCATTCACAGTAACGTGACGATCGTTATTGTCGACGAAAAAATATGGCCCAATGACGCCGCCGGCATGCAAACCGCACCAAACAGTTATTTTTTGTGGATGAAGTAGTCATTCATGAAGCACATGTGGATTTTCATCAAACCAATAACGCATATTTCGCTTATTTACGAACATATTGAGCCAAAAATGAGCTTCGTCACTGAAGATGATTTTGCGATGGAATTCATCATCTTGGCGCATCTTCTCCAGAGCCCAATCGGAGAACGTACGTCGCGTCAAATGGTCCATCGGCTTCAATTCTTGAGTCAGCTTGATCTTGTATGGGTGTAAACCAAGATCGTTACGCAAAATTCGTGATAAAGTGGTCTTGGCGATGCCCAGTTCATACTTAGTAACTGACACAGGCATGATATTTTATTACAACGGAAACCAGATTCCATATAAAAAAAAAAGTCGAATATTCGGTCACTGACTGGCTAGCCTTGCAGAAGAATACTTTTAAAGGCGGTGAAACACAAAGATAAAGGGAGCTGAGTTTGTTGAGAAATTGGGTGACCTTTTTGACATCGCACATGCCAATGCACTCGAAATGCCAACCGATCCGGAAGACGCTGTATTTTTGCAATCGCAAAGAGAGAAGAGCGTCTAAGATGCATTGCTGACGATGCATTGACGAAAATCTAGCCAAAATCCAGAGAAGTGATAGAAGAACGCGCAAAACTTCAAAACAAAGACGAAACATCAGGTGCATATTTGTAATATTAATTACATTACATACATAAAACAATTTTACATTTAACATATTTCGCAATGGAATTTTCATATTTACACATGCGTACTGTGTAATTTCATCATGTATATTAATCATCCACTAAATCACGTGAACTAGACACTGACCACGAAGTTGAAGATGACTCAATGGTTTTGGGTAAGCGAGTATCAAAGGGACCAAGGGGTATTACTCTGGATCTAGTTCTGTTTTCGCAGATGTAAGACAGCACGAGGAGTTCAACTTGACCCAACAAAGTATAGCATAAATCGGAAGTCCCTTCAACAAGCTCGTACACAAAATCGAAATTTATGAAGGAATCCCCACAGTTGGCTGAAGCGAAATTTTTCAAATTGCACTTAAATAGTAAAATGTTGGAGGACATGCAAGGCGGCCGAAAAAAAGTTGAACATCTTCCTGTTATCGTCACATATGATGGGAACAAGTAGCTCTTGGGGCTCAGCTAGCCCTAGCAATATTGCGTAAATTAGGCGTAAAATTAATAGAGAACTATAGCAACGTGTTCCGCCGCAACGAGGAAGAAAAACTATTTTTGCCTGAGGTCGTCGCCAAAAATCCGAAGATATATCCAGCACATGATAAATATAAATTAATTTTATTTACATTTTCGAAATTTAAACATTTTCGAATTATAAAACACGTCTCCTTACGCTCAATATAAACGAAAATTTATTATCGTCAATAAAAGCGAATAATTTTAACGAAATTATTATTTTGTGAACAAATTTGGTTTTTAGTCGTTTTACTCTAAGTGTTAGGACAACCTAGGCCTTCTCAGGATATTATTAGTTATTAGGATTTGATGACGATTAAATCCTAGACAGACTAGAAAGTCCAAGTTTGATACTAGTCTTTTATTTTTACTTATAACCCTTTAAAGCAATACCCAAACAGATGATGGAAAGTCCAAGTTGGATAATACTAAGGGAAATTAATATGATGTACAGCCAACGGAAGACAACACGTGATTATTACTTGGTAAATTTTTAGGGGATGTCGAATATATTCGACATTGACCTCCTAAGGCGTTTTATTTTCTTTTTTGGGGTCGTGGTGGCATCGATTCGGCGCTGTCACTGTTGTTCGCGTTCGAGGTTGTATATGAATTTTCTTTGGATGGTCTTCCTCGTTGTCGTGGCGTATACGGCAATTCTTCTTGTTGAGCGGCGAGGAAAGTTCGAGCAACTTCAATCCGAAAGTTCATGGAATCTAGTATTTTATTATTTGGGATTTTCATTTCAATGCAGGCCTCCATTCAATGCGATCCTCCATCCATGCCGCAGTTAATGCCAAATCAACAAAATGCATTATTACTCGTAGTGCCCACTTTACTGAGCGTATATTTATGCGGTAATATTGAAGCATTTCATCCAACAAATCGACACCGCCCGTGCTTTCTTATACATTCGTACAACTTGGGGCCTATCAATGTTTACAAACTAATTATTTTTGTATCCCAATGCTTAGCTTTATCTTCTGTGCCAATTCCAATATAGTTGGAGCCAAGATTAACAATTTTATTTTCATACCAGCGACTGATAATTACATTACCGTCGGCACTTGTACACTGAGCGGATGCTCCACGTCCTCTTTGCTTCAGTTCTTTCTCGCTTGGCAGGAGAGGATTACAAAATCTGATGATTCGTATTGTTCCAGCATCGTTGATGTTGTTTTGCTTTAAAATTTCGAACAAGGCGTAGGATGGAAAGTAATTGTCGAAAAACAAATTATGGCCAATTGCATTTTTCGGAATGCGTTGAGTGAGATGAAGCACAACAGCCTAACCAAATCCAACTTTGTTTACCTATTCTTGGTTTAAATCCGTTGTTGCACCTTGGAAGATAATAAAATCGTATGGCATTTCGCTTTTCCCGCACATACAGGACAATGAACTTGCCTTTAACCAGAATGATTTGCTCGTCGATGCAAAGATTTTCGACCAGTGGTAGCTGCATTAGATGACTTCGGACCAGTTCAATGATTGGTGACACTTTACAAAGACGATCTTTGCATCCTTCGACACTGGCGTGTCCACTGCGTAACCTTTTCAACCTTGCATACCGTGCCTGAGTCTTCCCGGCGCGTTGGAAGGGTGCTAATGTCCAGCCAATCCCTAAAAAAGGTGATGCAAGTAACCCTGCAAATTACCGCCCAATTGCAATTTGGTCTGCGCTCTCGAAGGTTATGGAGAGCATGGTTAACCACCATCTAGTGAAATATCTTGAGTCCAATAACCTTCTTAACGATCAATAGTATGGCTTCCGTAAAATGAGATCTACTGGAGACCTGATGGAGTTCATTTCGGAACAGTGGAGTCGATCCATCCAACGGCTTGGTGAGAGTAAGGTAGTGGCTCATGATAGGCCTTTGGTGTCGGTAATAACTTCACTCGATTTATATCGAGTTTTCTCAGAGATCGCACTATACGAGTTGTTGTAGATGGGGTTTCATCCGACGAGCATAAACTGACTGCAGGTGTACCACAGGGCTCTGTTCTTTCTCCTTCTCTTTTTCTTATTTTGATTGAAGTCAAACGCCGGACGATAAATGAAACACTCGACCGCGATCTGGTGTCCATTGTTGAATGGGGTCTAAAGAATAGAGTAGATTTTAATGCGGGTAAGACCCAGTATTGCTGACCCAGGTGTGTCGTCATTGTCTATGGACGGTGTGGATATTGATGAGTCAGAAGCTCTTGATGTTCTGGGCATGAAAATACAATGTGATGTCCGTTGGGCAAAACATGTATTTGAAGTGTCCAAAGATGCATTCAAGTGTCTGGGCTTTTTAAAGCGGTGCAAGAAATACTTCACTCCATCTGATCTTCTCAATATCTACACCACCTACATCAGGCCAAAGATGGAGTATAACTCCCACATATGGGCAGGTGCTCCTAGGAATATCCGCCAAATTGGCAACACTGAACACTAGTATCATTACTCAATATGCTTTTATTTATTCTAAAATTGATCATTTCTAACAACGCGGCATGCACTTCTTCACAGATCGTTTACTACTGATGAAACAAATCGAATACCTGCAACGATCACAATTATGAGCGACAATTGTGTTTTGCATCGAAAAAAAACAAAAGAGAACACACACAAAATTTCTAACGGGAAATTATCAGTCTTCAAAACAAACGCACATGAAATGTCGAATATATTCGACAAAACCACGGAAAGTGTTAATGTAGGGCGTTTTCGGAAATGCATCACT
The DNA here is from genome assembly GCA_963931995.1 of Phaonia tiefii. Lineage (NCBI taxonomy): Eukaryota > Metazoa > Arthropoda > Insecta > Diptera > Muscidae > Phaonia > Phaonia tiefii. The sequence goes on from OZ008369.1 coordinate 165,332,682, forward strand.
GCAGAGCATCTGATGCGCATCACGTTCGAAAATGCAACACTGCAAGAGTCGCATGTTCTAAAAGTAATCAACACAGCGTATGATGCGCAAACAAGTCGCAAAATGCGCAGTAGCAAAATGGCTGATGCAATGAATGACTAAATACGGAATTTGATATTAATTTATGTTTTGTTAGAAAACTTACTATTTTTAAAATTTTTTAGAGTCGAGGTGGGTGCTAGGGACTACAAATTGATAATAAGGACAAGGTTGGGTATGGAGGAGGAATTGACTTGGCTTATCATCCTATTCACAAATTAAATTTATTAAAAAATTTCCATTGAAATATATTCGTGTTCGGAATTGCAAATCAAAATAAGCAACAATCAAGCATCTGCATCAGCTGATTGGCATCAGCAGTGCAAACGCATCACAGTTGCGCATCAGATGCTATGCAGTGATGCATTTCCGAAAACGCCCGTACTGTTTACAGTGTTGAAAAATAAAGTAAAACCCGTGCTAAAATTGACTTTAATGATGAACTATGTATGTAAAAAAATAAACATAATTACATATATCAATCTCGTACAATTTGATTGTTAATAATATAATGATAATAATAATATCTGTTAGTATCTGCTACAGTTTTTAAGTGGATTTTTTATTGGGCACTCCTTATGGGTTAGAGGGTAAGATTGTATGACCAATATGTTGGGAGAGATAAATAAAAGTGGGTCGATCATACATTTCACCCCCCACGGTGGCAGCATGAGAGCCATAGACGACGATTTCATAAAAACCCATATACAAAATAAGAAGCAATTGGGATAGATATTACCTTAATGGCTGAAGATAGAGATAGGGTCGGTGATACTTTTGACTCCTCTGAGGGCACCCTTGGGGCAATTAGAGTAGTGAGAACAAATTTTTTAAAAATTTAGTATTTGTATGGGAGTCCCCTGTGGCCGTCAGTGGTGCAATGGTTAATGTGCGCGACTCTTGTACATGAGAACGTGGGATCGATCCCCGCTCTGACCACTTTACATTTCTTTCGACGACGGTCACCTCGCTTAGTGACGACGACACTATCGAGTTCTTAGGCATGAAAAAGCTTCTTAAAATACCGTTCGGAACCGGTGTAAAAGTGTAGGTCCCAATCAGAGATTGTAAAACTAGAAAGCGCACTGCTCACTGATTGTGAGAAGCTCTCCCCCACCCCTTCATGGGATGTAATGGGAAACTATTTATTCATTTTTAGTCCCAATCTTAATTGGAACAAAATTATTGCTATATAGAAATAGGTCAACTTTTAAACAAAAGCTTAATTGCACAAAATTCAGCTGTTCACGGTAATGTGCAAAGAGTATATATGTTGAAGTTAATGGTCATCTTCGTTTCTTAGTTAAATTCTGGTTAAACATCGAATTGTGTTTTTGCGACAATTCTTAACAATGATGTAAGCACCGAATGTTGGTTGGTTAACCTGTAGTCAGAGCCATGCGATTTCGATAATCACATTACTAATTTTCAAATTAAGAAATGTAAGATTTTATAAAATACAGGTTTCGATTTTGGGTATTTGTACACATACTTTGATTCTAGATTGTTAAATTGTTGTGCCTATTAATTATTTATGAATTTTTTTTTAAATTACTTTGATTTCGTGAATTTAATTCATATTTTACATAATCCAATTTTGGTTGGTCCTCTTTGTTGTTTTGATATTTAACCCTAACACATGATCTTCCCAATAAGAAGAATACAAGGGTTGCCATACTTGTTAAAAGTATGACGGCTTACATTAACTCGCCACTGAAAAACAAAATGCAAAGTAAACATCTGATTAACTCTCAGTTACGATTAAGTAATCCGATAGTTAACTACCCGCTTAATAACTGGTCATTAGACAATTATCACTCATCAAAAACGTAATTAAACCAAAATTGAAATTAAGCCTTTTCTCCGATGGAACGTCAATTATATGCAGCATTTCCTGGAAGAGGCGTCTTGAGCAATTTTTGTCTTCAGTCAGAATTTCCACTTCGTCAAAATTCTGTTTGTGTCCTGTTAAAGTACAGTGGGCTGCGGGTGCTGTCTTTTGTTCTATCGGCTTTTAATGAGCCTTTTGGTCCGACTTATGAGCAGATATTCTAGTTTTCAATTTATTCATTGTAGTGCCAACATATACTTTCTGGCATATTATGGACTTGTCCCCATTACATGGAATTTTGTACACAACGTTTGGCTTCCCATTTTTGTCAATAATAGACTACTAAATAAATTATTCATAGTTAAATAAATTATTCATGGTTAAATTCGATTTCAACGCCAATTCATATTTTCCGTTGTCATATATATTGGATGGTTTCAATCTTTCAGAGAAACCCGGAACATACGTTGTGGTTTTATAAATTCTGCCAGATTCAGTTCTGCGTTCAGTCGGCTTGCTCGTCTCTGCTCATGATATAAGACTGTCTATAATTTTCCTGGGGAAACTATTCAATTTAAGGATTTCCACCATTTTCAGCGTCACTTATCTTCATAACTCTCTTAATGAAGTTGCTTGCAGTGTTAATAATTGTCCGTCTTGGGTGTTTGGAATGTTAATTTATCAATCGTCCCGACGCTGTAGGTTTTTGGTACCAGAGCATTTTCTTGTCTGATAACCAAACTGTCCAAATATGGTAGCCTATTGTCCCTTTCCTCATCGAGCGTGAATTGTAGTTGTCCATTAAAAGGATTCAATGCTGTCATCATGTTGGCCACTTCAGTTCTTCGGATAACAACAAATAAATAGTCCACATATTTCGTCAAGATTTTCGGCATCTCCCCCAATGTGTCGAGTACTGTATCTAATAATGCCTCCATGATGATGTCAGATATAATTGGTGATGCTGGGGATCCCATGGGCATACCATTTCGCTGTTCGTAGAATCTATCTTCATACTGGAAATAGCGTCTGTCCCTAATGCAGAATGTCAAAATTTCCATAAAATCCTAAGGTGGTATATTCGTGTACTGTCCAATTTCGTCCCAGTTATCCTCAATAGTCCTTAGAGCTAGATTAATTGGTATGCTGGGGAATAAGTTAACCACGTCAAATGAAACTATTATTTCAGCCTCATCTATGCTTATGTTGCGAATCCTCGTCTTTTTAGTGAAATTATAATTCTTGGGAATCCCGAAGGAAATTTTCCTGTAAAGCGGGAACCAAAAATTACTGGAATTGCTGCAAATAATCTCAGAGCGAGTCTTTCTTTGCTTGTCGCTCTATTAACAGACCATTTAAGAATATAAGAGGAATCGTTGGATCGTGCCAAAACTTGTTTTTGCGGAGAGCGAATGGAGTAGTGTAAACTTGGGAAGAACGATTTTGGTCTGCTAGATTTCTCAAATTTTTCGAATTCCTTCAAAAAATTACGCAATACATTTGAAATGAAACGAACAAAAACAAAGACTACGGGAATAAAAACATGTATTTTGTCGCTGTTTTAAAATGTTTAATCTCTTTTCACAATTATCTTTTTACTCTATTCACTTTGTGTGTTTCACAATCACATTGTTGCAGACAGGTGTTTTTGCATTCCCCAAAACTGATAGTGTAAATCTAAAGTAAAGTCATCGTACGATTTCTTTCAAATTGAAGACAGTTTCATTAGATTTCTCTCTTCGCAAATCGTTCTATTTCCACTGATAGTCTAACATTGCCTTTATCAGAGATACTAAGCTCACAAATATTATTGACCTAATGAAACCTAAGCACATTGGCATTTTAAAGGACTTCATTCACTGTGAATGGAAAGTGAAAATGATGTTTTGCCTCACAGTGCGGTAATGTAATGTCTTTTGGCTCTGTGAGTTTATGTGCGTCTACAAATGCCAGTATGTTAGACCGTCTCCGTCTATGTCGATGTATGTAAATGCTCTAACAAAACATTTATATATTGCACATAGACAACGTTTGGCAGTGTTATGAATTTATCTACATATGCACATACATATTTGTTTTGTGAACAGGTGTATTTAGCACATTTCTCCATTCCTGATGTTATTCCTTGCGTTTTCTGTTGTCTGCTGTTGTTTATTTGTTTGTTTTACTACTCCAACAAATGTCAAGAGTATTTCTATGTAATTGTTATCCTTTGCTTCATAAACCTTCCAACTCTTCCTCAAGGAACACAGCCACCACCAACACTTGCTGTTATGAATGTTGGCCTCTAAATCTGGCGTAAAATGGTGGCAAAAAAAAAACTTTGTTGGCTTTCGAAACAAAACAAAATGAAATCAACAAATAAAATAAGAATGAAAGAGCAAACCAAAATTGCTCATCCTTTAGCAGAACGTCAGAATTTATAGCACAAACATGTTTAATTCATACAGTTATAAATGTCGCAATAAAAATTTATTATGATTTCCGTTTCCCGTTTGCATGAGAACACGAGTTGTCGTAACAGCAACTACACTGTCGTAATATAATGAATAATACAAAAACTTTTCTTTTTTTTTTGGTGTTGACATAAACGTTTAATGACTGAGAACAATTTCGTAACTGGTGGTTCCCTTTGCCTCATGCGTAGAACGAACTAATGGGCGTTTGTGTTCCAATGATGATAACAGCTAGGACACAGGGATTCATTCACTCACTCCCACAACTGCTAATAGGCGTTTTACTGGCAGGGCACCCCGGCAAACCAAATAGGCAATGAAATATTTAAAAATGAATTTAAGCAGTTATTAACTGTTTGTATTTGGTTAAATGTGTTACCACCACTGAAATGGTTCTGTCAACTACAGTATTTGTAATTTAACAGGAAAGCAAGCTAAGAAAACGTGTAAAATGTAAGGGTAATATTCTAAGTTAACAAGCATTATACAGTATGGTTACATGTACTGGATAGTCCAAATACAAGTATATCTATGAATAACATATTATTTTGATACTGACAGCTTTTCTCACTCAAAATCTTGACACATTTTAACAACGTTCAGAAATATTGCATACTTATTATTGCTATGTTGTCAAAACAGTTCGTTAGTTGAAGAGTATATTTGGTCCAAATGGAAGCGCCCATCGACGAGAATGTGGCATTTATTGCCGAGAGTGTGCGACTCAATCCAGGATCATCGACACGCCATTGATCTCAGCAACTCATGCTTGCCGAATTTTTGTGATTTGAAATTGAAGATATGAACTTGGATGATCTTTGGTTTCAGCAGCATATCGCATCCTGTCAAACCAGGGGCGGAAAAGAACATTGTCAATACTAACCAAAATTATTTTGAGAACTTTTTTGCCGCGAGTACCAGAGCTCCAAAAACGTTGTAATATTTTTTTTATTTTTATTAAAAACTATTAATTTTAAAAATTACTTATTAATTTCGATTAATAATTAAATTACTTAGTAAAAAAAATAATTAATCTCGGGTAGAAAACTAAGTAAGCTCCTTTTTTTGAGACGGGCCCATTTTTTGATGAACCCTTCAACAACAAGCAAAATTTCCGGGATTGGGAGGATACTAATCCACTCAAGGTCCACAAAGTGGCTATGCATCCTCGGAAAGTCACTGCTTGGAGTGATTGTGGGCCGGCGTCAACATCGGTCCATACATCTACGAAAACGATGATGGCAATACTATCACTGTGAATGGAAAGCGCCAATTTCATTATTTCATTTGGCCAAAATTGGATGATGTACAAAAAGATGTGAACGTCATGTGGTTTTAACATAACGGCCCTACCTTCCGCATAGCTAATGACACAGTGGACATTTTGCAGTTTGGGTTTTGGGAAATTGTACCTCTCGGATTCCCGCTACTCAGCCAAGCCGTGGAGACAATTTGAACGACATCATTGTCGTCAAATGTCATTAATAGCCCCTTTCAATAAACCGACAATTCGTTGATAGCTCACACTCAACTTGTTTCATTCAGTTTTCACAACCACCCGTCCCTATTGGAAACCCCTTTATAACTATAACCCCTATATAAAGTCATGTAGTATATTTAGGATAATCCTTATAGTCAGTTCATCAGACAATGGTTATTTTCGTTTCTTAGTTAAATTGTGTTTAAAAATCGAATTATGTTGGACAATGGTTAACAATGATTTAAACACCCACTGTTGGTTGGTTAACCTGTAGTCAGATATATATGATTTTTGACAATAACTATACTGATTGACAAGCTGTCAAATGAAATCGAGCTTCAGAAATAATCGTAATCGTTGTTCATTCCAACAGAGCCATAATATATCAAAAGACATTAAGGATTGTTCGTTTTTAAAACAAATTTGTATAAGCTGCCCCAAAAATACTCACCCCAAGTTGTTGCGCTATATCTATAAAATGAAACTACAGAGTTACAAGAATTTTTTGAAAATTTGAAAATATTTAACTGGCCGTCGATGGTGCAATGAGGGTAGTGTGCGCGGCTCTTGTGCATCAGAACGTGGGTACGATCTCTGCTCTGACCATTTAAATTTTCTTTCGGCGGCGACAATATATTTAGCCATGAAAAACACGAAGGAATTTGACAGAGCTTCTCACAACCAGTGAGCTGTGCGCTTTCAAGTTTTATACTCACTGATTGAGACCTACAGTTTTACACCGGTTTCAAACTGTAATTTGAGAAGTTTTTCATGGCTATATACTCAATAGTGTCGCGTGTCGACAGTGAGTGTAAAAACTAGAACGCGCATAGCTCATTGGTTTGTGAGAAGTTCTCCCTTCGTGGGATGTAACGGGAAACCATTGTTTTTTTTTACCTGGAACTATATGTATTTTTCCTTTACTTTCTGAAGGTGATATTGGTCAAGGTGGGCGCCGCCATTGTTGATGAGCATTTTGGATCCCTTAATCGCATTCTCAATCATTCTGGCGAGAACTTTTGGGCGATAAGTTATCGCACTATTGTCGGAAATTTTTTTGGAGAGCTTACATAGTCCAGTGACTTCTATTCACCTCAAAGGAAAATCTGGAGTGGTCAAATCGGGCGATTTTGCCAGCCATTGCAAATCGCCAAAACAATACATGGCGTCACCCGAAAATATATTATTTTAAATGTTAAACTGTGTCCTGTTGCAATTACATGTCCTCCATTTCCAATTCTCCCATTAGCGGCAATAAAAACTCGCTGATAATGGTTGTGTGTTGCTCACCAGGTACAGTACTCGTGTTATCCAAGACCTCATCGAAAACATAAGGCCTCTTTACATTTCTTTCGACAGAGGTCACCTCGCTTAGTGCCAGCGACACTATCGCAGAACTTCGCCATGAAAAAGCTTCTCAAAATACCGTTTGGAACCGGTGTAAAACTGTAGGTCCCAATTAGTGAGTATAAAATTTCTAAGCTCACTGGTTGTGAGAAGCTCTCCCTTATCCCTTCGCTGGAAACCATAGTTTTTTATTCCGTGAAGAAGTACTCGGGAGTATTCCGCGTTCTGGTTTCATGCCTTGACGGCGTGTATTCTGTACTTGTTTACATCACAAACAACGAAATAAATCGTGCAGTTGCCGCCATTTGCATAAATTATAACATCTTCCGACAGTTTAAAACATTTGGGTCATTCTGTATTTAGACCATTGTCTAGTGGGATCAATGAAATAACGTCCAATGCAGTAATGCCCTAACAAGCATGAAATGCTACCCAAAGTACAAATATTAACTATGAACGAAATAAACATTAAATCCGTCATGAAAGAACTCCAAAAATGTTGAGTCAATTTCATGATACAATAAAGTTCAATGAAAAAAATCCTCATAAACACTGAAGTAACACATATAAAAATAGTTTCCAATACCCAAAAGAAACCCCAGAAGAATTAACTTCCTTTGGGGAATGTAATTGCGGCAAACGACAATTTGTTGGATTACACGGTGGCATGTCATAATGTCAATTGCCATAATGTCCATGGACATAATGTCACTTAAAAAGTGTCATAAAGTGACATTAAGTCCATGGTCATTCTGACACTTTCCAAAGTGACATAATGTCCACAATATTAAATTTTTCAAAAAGTACTGCTATTTTCTATATTTTTGTCAAATTGTGAAGGGGCCGCTGTTATTAGATAAATGTTCAAGTTGTTAGTTGATGAATGATCTTAAAAGTGTCCGGAAGAAGCGAGTGCTTATTAAATTTAAAGAAGATGGAAAATGCAGTGTATAATTATGAATTTATTACCGGTTATCGAAAAAGCTCTCAATTGCTATTATCGAAAATTGCAAGTGACAGTCTCTCTAAATAAAGACGAGGTTTGTGAACAACTAAGTCTCGAACATTATCATAACCACGCTCTACCAGAAGATTTGATTAAAAAGTTTCAGTTAATTGGAAAATGTTTGACGAAGAATGTCTGAAAGATCGAGAACTAGCTACCGCTGTATCCTTTCCAAAAATGAAAAGGCAACTGCATAGAATCCGTAATGACGGATTGCAAAAGAATCCGAATACTCCGCAAGAAGTTAAATTTTTGTTTGAGGAAGCAAATTTCTATGAGAGAAGCCATTTTATCGAGAGCCTGTAATAGAAGACAATTGTTCGTATTCAGTTTTTATATCACCTACAATTTCTTATATAATTCGGAAGAAACCGAATGACCGTCGATATCTCACTGACGGCACTTTTAACACTGTACCCTCTTGTGGATTTAACCAAATTATCATTTTCCATTACCAGTATATTGATCATATAAGTTGACCAAGATGTTTTTAATTTTTTGAAGTTGAATGGAAAAGAAATATATAATTTTCTTTACAGACTTATCCTTTCATTTATGTTTTGATGACAAGAAAATGCAGAGAAGCATATGAACATGCGCTGAGATTCATTGACAGCAATATATTTATATTCGAGGCTTCTGCATTTCGTTCAGATTATGAAATATCCTTAAAGAAGGCCTTACAAGGTTCCACCTACTGGTTCCACTACTGCCAGGCTTTGGGCCGAAACAGACGGAAAATTCGAATCTTTGGGAATTTTGTAAAAAACAACGAAGATTCCTGTAAGTGGTATCGTAAATTTTTGAGCCTGCCGTTAGTGAGTCCCGAAGAAATAGATGAAACGTTTCTAACTTTAAAAATCGATATGCTGGAGTTCCCAAGTAGCCAACAGAAATGTCTCAGCAATTTTGTAACATACTTTGAGAAACAGTGGATGACGAAGGTGAGATAAATTTTAAACCTTACCTTGTGTGTGCCGTTTATAGCACATACTATGAACTTATGAAAAGAGGGGAGGGGCTGGGAAAAAACGTAGTAAACAACAAAATTAACAGAAATATTCCCTTTAAAATGCAACTGAAGAGATGGAGAAAAAAGTAGAGGAATTCAAAAAATCGGCGTTAATTTTTGTGTGTGTTGTTTATTACACCGCCGATTTTTCTAACATCTACATTTTATACATTTTCTCCATTCTCCAGAGTTTTAACAGAAACAAATTTTTTTTCAGATCACACCTTGTGTATCTGTGTATCTGTGTATCTGGAACATCTCAGAACCACTAGCTCTTTAGAAGGCTTCAATTCCAAATTATCAAGGAAACTGGAGAAACATGTACGATTTTTCAAATTTCTTGAAGTTATCCGCGATGAAGACTTCTTCTATTCGGTATCGCTAGCCCAAGCATCTGCCGGTGTTTTAAATGTTTTGCCAAAAAAACGTAGGCCTCAGAACCAAAAAGACAAAAACTTTTTCGAGTTGTCGCACCCAGCTAGCATTTTCAATCGTGCACGACTCTTTCACGATCGGAGCCGACGATTAAAGTAATTGTGCGCGATGTCGTATTCCAATCGCGCACGTTCAGAGCAACTGAAGTAACTGTGTCAAGACGGCGACTCTTACTTTCCAATCGTCGACGATGAGCAAAATCCAATAGTCGACGATGAGCAAAATCTTTTTCTTTTTCTGCTGAGCAGATATTGGAAAACCCGTTAGAATTTCAGAGAGACATAATTAAATTCCCCTTGCAAAACACGAGTTCGGGGGAGTATGCGGGAAGAAGTAAGACAACAATAAGAAAACTACATGTAAGACTGTGACACAAAGTAAACACAAAAACAAATCGTGAGCACAAAGTCTTAAAAGCAGAGAAAAATATAATTCTGCTCCGACAATCGTGGTGACGATTGGAAATCCAGTCGCGAAACAATCCTGATCGCGAAACAAACATTCAAATGCTAGCTGGGCAACGTTAATACCATTATACACAACGCCAATAGTATTCTTACAAACTGTGACATCGACGAAGTAAAAATTTAAGAAGATTTATGCGAAATAGAGGATAACCAGGATACTGATATTCATTGCAGTGAGACGACAGATATTTTAAAATGCATCATATGCATAGTGGATGCTAGAAGCATTCTCCAACAGCCAGGTAGGCATTTCAAAATCTGTTCCTCTATGACAAATTACAACTGAAATCAAAATAAAATATGTCACCATTGCTTTGCCCATATTGTCGCCAAATTGGTGAAACGAAATTAAAAATATTTCAATACATTGTTGTTTGATAGTTATTATTTGAATGAAATATTTATTTTTCTAAATGAATTTGTTATGTGGAACTATTTTTTTGTAAAAAAAAACCAACAATAATGAAAAATCGTATTTCTTCTCTAAAAAAGTGCCGTAATGTCCATGGACATAATGATTCTTTCAAAAGTGTCTTAATGTCCATGGACTTTATGACACTTTTCAAGTGACATTACGTCCATGGACATTACGACACTTTTTAAGTGACATTACGTCCATGGACATTGTGTATTTGACGAAATATTTCACGACTATTGTTTATGATTTATTTAGGAGGGAACTGTACCCTCATTAATTGAAGCATTTTATTGCATTTTAAATACATATAACGGGTGATTCACTGGTTCACTGGTGCAGAACTTTGGGCAGCTACTTTGGCATGTGTCATTTCATCATGGAAAGCCTTACATCCGAACAGCGTGTACAATTATTGCACACATCAAAGACTACCACACAAACTTCAATCAAATTCATAAATTTTCTGGAAAAGTTACTTCATATTACAAGACAGATGCTTTTGACAGTTTAAGATTTATTTTCTCGAATAAATTAATATTGTCATTACTCAAACAATTCGTTATGAACATAGGCACATATATATGTATATTAGAGTGACATTTTTTTGTATGAAAATTTTTTTTTCTTTCTACTCAAGGATTGCCGGGCCGCATATTATGCTACTTGATGAAAAAATGTTATGCTATAAATTTGGGGAAAATTGGACAATGTTAACACGTCGCGCCCGAAGGTCAAAGTTCAAAAATTTTGAAATTATGTTTTTCTAAGTGACAGATTGTTGCAATATACATACTTATTTTTCGGCAGATTTTTGCGAAACTTGGTGGGTTTGCAACACAGAAGTTACTTTGTATCTGGTAAAAATTTAGGCAACATGGGGCAACGTTAACACGTAGCGCCTTTAGGTCAAAGTTTTTTTAAACTTTAGAAAAACATAATTTCAAAATTTTTGAACTTTGACCTTCGGGCGCGACGTGTTAACATTGTCCAATTTTCCCCAAATTTATAGCATAACATTTTTTCATCAAGTGGCATAATATGCGGCCCGGCAATCCTTGAATTTCAAAAGTAAGGGAAAAAATGCCACTCTAATGTATATAAATGAGAAATATGTAAAGCGTTTTTCAACAGAGACGCTACAAAAGTAAATCGATAGGGACAGCAAACGACGCCATATTTTTTCACGCTCTTTTGACACTTCTCTTCAGTAAGGTTTGCCATTTCATCATGGAAAATTCGAAATTATTAAAATTTACTACCGAAATTTGGAGTCAGTGGCCTCAACTTTAAGAGGCCAACTTTAAGAGGCCTCAACAATCAGCGATGAGGCTCATTTCTAGCTGAATGGCTTCGTCAATAAGCAAAATATGCGTTACTGGTCAGACAGCAATCCACACGTAATCCATGAGTCGTCATTGCATCCCGAAAAAATTACGGTTTGGTGCGGTTTATGGGCCGGCGGCGTCATTGGGTCGTACTTCTTCCGTGATGATCAAGACCGGCACATTACTGTGAATGCGAATTGCTACCGTTCAATGATAACCGAATATTTTTGGCCCCAATTGGATAATATGGACTTGGAGGACATGTGGTTCCAACAGGACGGCGCCACAAGCCACACAGCGAATGCCACAATCAATTTATTGGAAACCAAGTTTGGTGAACGTGTTATCTCACGAAATTGACGCCGTTAGATTATTTCCTGTGGGGCTACGTCAAGTCTATGATAGATGCCAACAAGCCAGCGACGATTGATGAACTTCGTACGAATATCGAACGTGAAATTGCAGCAGTATCGGCCGATTTATGCTTGAAAACCGTCGAAAATTGGGTTCAGCGTCTGGACTTCTGCAAGCGTGCCCGTGGTGGCCCTGCAAAAGAAATCGAGTTCCATACATAATGGCACGGAACGTACTTTCACAGGAATAAAGAATTTCATTGGTATCTAAAACTGGTTTTGTTTTATTTAAGACAGAAGATAAGACAGAAAACATATATAACAATAAATTCATTTGCTTATATCATTTATCATTTATTGTTATATATGTTTTCTGTCTTATCGGATGGCGTATTCTACGTTAAACTTAATGGCCGTGTCTCTGACACAGCCTGCAGGGACAGTCCGTGGCCGAAGGCCTCGGACAACTGTCTGCTGTAATTTTTGTATTAATGTTACAACAGCTTTATTGAAGCTTTCGCAAAAAAAGCTTTATTACGTTAGCTTACTGTTTGTTTCACTTTTTACTAGATACATGTTGCCAAGCAACATTAGCTTGCTGTTCGTTTCACTTTTTACTAGATACATGTTTCTAAGCAATGTTGAGCAACCAAAAACACTCAACCAAACACCACACATATGTTTGAGTGTATGTGTTTAAACAATTTTCATTTGAGAATATAATATATCAACCAATATGAAATGTATATCAAACGAAAGATAACATCTTCATTTACCCACAAAACAAATTTTAAAAAAATTCATCTAGCCGTTTCCTCAAATTCAATGAAATAAAGATTACAACAATAAAAACCTGACATGACTCCTCATACCGTAAGGTAAGACGTATTCTACGTCAAAAAACTTTTGTAGGGCTCTTATTGAAAACCCCATTTCATGGAATATATTTGTATCATTATATCTACATTACATATTTTCATTACAAAATGTTTCAAAAATAAATAAAAAAAGAGTGACGTGCGATTAATCGATTAATTAAAATTTAGAGCAATCGCTATCGTGATTGACCCTTTAATCGAATAATCCAGAATTGTATGATTAATAAATTAATTTGAATATTGATTAATCAAATTTGAAAAATTGTATTTCTCATTAAAATATTTTTGCAAAACACACAAATACATACTGTGAAAAGAAAAGGAAGCATTTGAACAGTTTGAGTAGAGAAGGTTGTGTAAGTAATTCAATCTCCAAAATCCTAACAACATCAATTATACAAATTTTTGATTACTTAATTTTTAGAATAACCAATTAATCATAATCATATCGTCTGTGCGCCGTCCGAAATTCCTATGTGTTTCTTACTTAGTTTTCAGGAGATCAAAAAACTGTTTTATTTTGGTAATTTGCCACATTTTTTAAATATTATATTTTTGGTAGTTTCTGGTTAATGTATGAGAAATTCATACTACAAGCTTACAAGTTATGAACATTTTTCTAATTGAAAAATGGTTAGTTTTTGTTGGAAATAATATACAATTCAGTTCAACACACACTCACTGGCAAGACTAGTTTCGAACTCCGTGACAAGTTCATCATCAGATACCTAACTACTGTGCTTGAATTGATACCATAACTTGAAAAATTCGGTCTGTTCTTGTTGTTGGAATTGTAGGCCTTTCAGTGATGTTGATACTTAGGGATCTTCGATCGATACTAATTCGCACATGAGTCATTCCATGCCAAACGGTACGATTTTGGGAAAAAATTTAACGCAATGATTCCGATTTTTATGCAAATTGGGATATTTCCTCCTCTACAAGTTAAATTTCATCCCCTATCAGAAAAAAAAATATTATTTTTTTTTCAAAAGTTATGACCAATTTAACTTTGGTGAAATGGGTGTTTTTTTAAAGAGGTGTGTTCATTCAGGAGCATGTAACTTCGGAAATACTTGACAGAGTTTACTGTGCTATACCTTGTTTTAAAGGTAATTTTAATTGCTTCTAAAATATTAAAATGGTATGGTATAATCCCATAATATTTTCTTAAGGTTTTTATCACTTTAATACTTTTATTTCGATTTTAGAGATGAATACTTTTTTTTTTTTTAAATTTCAGAGTTGTGTTCTTAGATGTCTTTTCTGTCGACTGTGTGAGTTTTGAAGTGGTGAACTAATGCGTTCTATTTTTCTACGAATTTTTTCCAAAACATCTTTTTTACAAGCAACAAAAATTTCTGTGAAAATAGTAAACAAAATTATTTTTTAATAGTTTATTAACACAAGATGTACATACAAACAACAGAAAAACCAAGAAAGCGTAGTTGATGGCGTATAGTAGATTTCTGTAATGTGTAATATTTACAGTAAAAATAGAAAACAAAAAATTGAGTAAAGAAATAAATGTTATGCGTTGTATACCGTCTTAATACAGTACTGCTTAGAAGATGATTTTGTCTGTTGTCTGAATGAATGCGTGATAGCCAAGAGTTCCAGAAATTGGTTTCGCTTTGTCAAAGCGCTCCTTAAGGTTTTTCGCCCTATCTTAATATTGATCGTTATTAAAGAACTCTGTATGAACATTCTTCACGTTTTTATTCACCCAATCATAAAATTTGACAGCACTATTAATGGGATTTATGAGGCTGGACAAGCGTGCACGTGCTGCTAATCTTTTGACTGTTCCTCCCAGACCATCGCAAGGCCCTTTACCATGAGACGTCGCAAAAAAATGCCATTCCGCTGGAATTCCAAAATCATCTACGTGGAACGTCAGATTTAAAAAGTTTTTCTTGTTTTTGTATTGTGCGCTTGCACCATCAGAAAAGTAAAAAATTTTGCTTACTGGTCCTAATGTTTTCTTCAAAAATCTTACAAGCCCCTCCTGGAACACATGCACGGCTATTGTATCATGTTTCAGACATTGGGATATTGCAACGTAATTACAACAAACCTCTTGATCGTCTTCTTTATAATATATTGCGAATGGATGGACTGTAACCTGGTCATTATTCCAGTGAGCGCCCTGAATTGAGTCCTGAATCACAAAGGCATAGTTTTCTGAAAAGTCACATACAACGATACATTGTCCATGCTGCAAATTTGACTTTTTTTCATTTAAAAATGTACTCTGCTGTTTTGCTACATAAGAATGTGTCAACAAGCGACGCAGTTTTTCCGATAGCTTTTCAATGAATTTATCATCAGTAGACTGAAAGGTTTCGGGGGAACTTCTATCGACTGGCACCCACTGTTTGTAAGAAATAGTGTCCACCATATGGTTGTCAAAAACATCCTTTAGTTGCTCTGTAAGAAATTGACTTCCAGGACACGTATCACATTTTAGGTAGTAGCAATTAGTTGTTGGAGGATTGCGTAATACGTAATGTATCTCTGGTGAGCCTCTCCAGTCCTGCACCATCAATCATAAGTTTGACGTTTTCATGTATACAACATACACAAACAGAATGGGTACCACTTGCCCCGGCTAATACACAATACTTAGGTCTTAACTCGGCAAATTTTGAAAACTGCACTTTTGCCTCAGGATGTCTTTCTTTAAAAAGGGCATGTGCTTCCTTTAAATTACATAGTACTAATCTCTTCTGGATTTTTTCCTTTGTATTTCCTATTTTTATTGATAGACAATCCTTTATTCCAGGCATTGTTCGGCTTAAATCAGGGGATTCATAAAAATTTAAAACTTTTTTTTTATCTTCATCACTGATTGTTCTTCCTGGGCGTGGATTGGGAGAAGCCAGTATACCCTTTTCGTTGGCAATTTTTTTCGCGACCGAAATCATGCGTCTGGATGCTCCAATAAAAGTATCTTCAATCTGACTAAAACTCCAGTCTGAGACAAGGGTTAACATTTTAATTTTAATTTGCCTTTCTGTTTCACTTGCAAAACTTTCTTTAAGTTTTTCTAATATTGAAGAAATTTCTGTTTCATTTTCAGGAACATCTTCCCTGTCTGGATTTGAATTTTTAAACACGCGTTCGTTTATTAAATTAACAATTTTTTGTTTTTTAATACCGTTATATTTTTTCTGCTTAAGTTTTCTTTCGTTTATAGGAGATTCGTTATAAGACCGCAATGACTCATTAAACTTCGCGAATTTGGCACTTTCTACGGAATAATCGCTGTCAATAGACATATTGTCATTTATGTCCACATCAGTATCACTTTCTACGCCGGTTTCACTCAGTTTACTTGACTTAATACGGCAATTCCCACAAATTCTAACCTTGCCATTCAAAGATTCAACTTTATTTTTCTAATGGCATTTTGATTGAAAAGGGTTGCAACAAACATCAAACCGAGGAGGCATTTTGAATTTTAAAAACTTATTTTATTATATATTTGCTGTGAGCTTCAACGAAATCTGGGAGACAATATAAACGCGAGTGACTTCAACAATTAACCTAATGTCGTCCGGTTACAGCAATGACAGAAGATCAAAATATACATTTCAACTATGATTTGAAAAAATTTTGACATCAATTTTACTGTCTTATACTTGTTGTTAGTTTCTATTTAGCAGTGATTGATAAAGTGACAGTTGTCATTTCGATTTAATGAAATTGTTCGCAAAATATTGTCAAACAGTAATTGTTTTTGTTGTTCTTATTGTTGTATTAAGACCAAATAAAAATATTATCATTCTGTTAACTATTATAAGTAAACTCACAGAATTTGTTTTGCTTGTGAAAAAGATGTTTTGGAAAAAATTCGTAAAAAAATAGAACGCATTAGTTCACCACTTCAAAAGTCACACAGTCGCTAAAAAAGACATCTAAGAACAAGACTATGAAATTTAAAACAAAAAGATGTAATCATCTTTAAAATCGCAATAAAAGTATTATAATGATAAAACCTTAAGAAAATATTATGGAATTATACCATACCATGTCAATAATTTAGAAGTTATTAAAATTACCTTCGAAACAAGGTATAGCACATTAAAATCCGTCAAGTATTACCGGAGTTACATGCTACTGAATGAACACACCTCTTTGAAAAAATCGCGATTTAACCAAAGTTAAATTGGTCATAAAATTTGAAAAAATTTTTTTTTTTTTTCTTGAAACACGTATAAAATATTTTTAACAGAAGAATGCATATACAAACTGGCGAAGCAATTGAAGCTAGTGATGTAAAAAATTCGTACCGTTTGGCATGGAATGACTCACATGTGAATTGCAGAATTGAGTTTGTATATATACGATTGATGATCAACCGACGGAATCAATTCAGGCACAGTAGTAGGCATCTGGTGATGAACTTGTCACCGAGTTCGAAACTAGTCATGCCAGTCAGTGTGTGTTGAACTGAATTGTCTATTATTTCCAACAAAAATCAACCATTTTTCAATTAGAAAAATGTTCATGACTTGTAAGCTTGTAGTATGAACATCTCATACATTAACCAAAAACTAACAAACATCGGTCAATAAAATTCAAATTCAAATAAATATTATACTTTTGGTTTTAACTTTAGCACAATTTATATTATAGATAAATTAAAAATGTTTCAACTTTGACCTAAAGGCGCTACGTGTTAACGTTGCCCCATGTTGCCTAAATTTTTACCAGATACAAAGTAACTTCTGTGTTGCAAACCCACCAAGTTTCGCAAAATTCTGCCGAAAAATAAGTATATTGCAACAATCTGTCACTTAGAAAAACATAATTTCAAAATTTTTGAACTTTGACCTTCGGGCGCGACGTGTTAACATTGTCCAATTTTCCCCAAATTTATAGCATAACATTTTTTCATCAAGTGGCATAATATGCGGCCCGGCAATCCTTGAATTTCAAAAGTAAGGGAAAAAATGCCACTCTAATGTACATATGTAGTGATTTTTTGATGAGGATGGAAGTTTCTGAAGGGCACCCTCTGGGTGTGAGGGAAATAGATATAGGTAATATTAAAATGTGTACCAGTAGTATGTATTTAGAATTTATTACAATAAAAACCAGTTGAAAATGTTCCTGAGGTTATATCAGAGATATTATTGATCTGCTTTAAGGACTCCAAAGATAAATTGACCAATCCAAATGGTTTATTCGGTAATACAAAAACCGTAATCAATGTGTACATCAGTTTTATGTAACGTAAAGTTTCATCAACATTTTGTCATCGTGGGTGGTGCAATGGTAGCGTGCCCGTCTCTTGTACACGAGGACGTGGATTCAATCTACTCTTTCACCACTTTCCATATCTCAAGACGACGTTGCCTCGCTAAGTGGGGGCGATACATATAGAAATTATTGATAAATGTAGAAACACACAGCTCGATGATTGTGGAAATCTTTCCTTCATTGGATATAATTAGAAAACAAGATGGCCTCACCAATATAATGATCAAAAAGGTAAGAAGTTTTATTCAATAAAAAAAGTGTGTAACAATCAACAATAAAGTAATATTTTAAAAGGAAATACATAATATATCGTTTAGTGGTAAATACATTATCATAAAAAAGATGATAGTCTCTATGCATGAATTGATTTAATGATTGCAAGCTATTGTACTTGTTTTTAAAAATCTTTAATGGCATCATGTACAAAAGCAACACAGCTGCATTTACATGGATTATTTTCTATGGTAAAGCTTTCCATTTATCAGAGTGCCAAAATTTGTTATTAATTTTGAAATATCATATACAGTTCGATCTCCACTTTCATCCCTGGTCTGATAGAGGAGAAGTTTCCTGGAAGATGTTCATAGTCCTTAAAAAATGAATAATCCATTTTATATAAGGATGAGATAGTCTGACGCGACTTATTAAACTTGGTTAGATATTGGTGGGTTAAATAGTTGTTCGAGGGTGGAATGGATACTATCGACTTCCAACATAGTATGACCTTTACCAGTATTACTTGTTCTATTTTCACGGCACTTGAAGCTGAAAAATTTGCTAGAGCACTGCAGAATACTCTGTTCCTATTTTTATAAGTGCACCCATCAGATATTGGCACAACCTTTTTGTATGCAATACAATAATCTCGCAAAAAGTGAAGAATACAGTTTGTGATATTGTTGGAATTTACACCACCTTCTCCTTCATGCCATACATACGTATCCATTGTAATGACTGATATGTCAGATGACTTATAGTCAACAGCCACTTTTTTAGCCGCCCTGGCTTCTTCTATATTTAAAAATGTTCATATTATATATCTCTTCATCAACATTGCCTTCATTATAGCCAACACAAACATCACACTCGTCCTTACATGGTTTACAAATTGATATTTAATTTTTTTCTTCACAAAACTTCTTTCTAAGAACCGGAACTTCGCTGTTCTGCTCAAAGGAATCGATAAATATTCTGTGAAATTTTAATTTTGTCATAATCTTTTCAGGAGACCAAAAAACGGAATTTTTTTAGATCACTTGTTCGACTATGTAGACACTAGTAGTACTGCTAACTTCTAAACCTATGCAGGTATCGGGAAACGACTTGCTGGGCATATATATGACTTGAAAGGCTGCGCAACAATGCAACAAAACAAAATTGTAAAAATAACACATATCACATTTTGACGGCCCAAATTTTGATATGTGAAAGCCATGCCACGCCCGTGTGTTGAATAATGATCTTATAAAAAAAATTATGAGAATTTCAATAAAATCGGTCAATTAATTTGGCCGATATAACGACCTTTTAAAAAGGGGCGTGGCACCGCACATTTTCCACAAAAAACTAATTTTCATTGTTAGAGCAACGTACGTAAAAAATCTCATATTCGTTCCTCTAATGGCTCATGAGATATGGCTATATGGGCAGTGCCACGATTTTCTAAAAATGCGCGCGAGTTACATACAATCAAGTAGACAAAATATGTGTTTGTATAAACACATACTTTGTTACCTGTCTGTCTGTCACAGCAAACCCAAAGGTTTCGTATTGCCATCAAAACCATGGGAATGCTTTCCAACTCATTAGAGATAAGTTTATGCTGAATTGCAGAATAGATGCAATTCATATTTTGTTAAGGTAGACTAAGAACAAAGAGAATGAAATAAATAAAGGGTAGTTTTAAAACTGAATTCAACGTCTTAAGTACATAATTGGTGCAGTCGAAAAGGATATAAATATCTATAGATATTTAGTGAACCGAGACTCTAAAAAGTGAATAAAATATTTGATAATAAAGGAAGAAACCATTTTATTGGTTGCAATTAATGTAAAGCAATTTGGTCACAAAAGGAAAATAACCAATTAACAAAAGTTAATAAAATATTTGAATAAAAAATAAATAAATAAAATAAAAATGAATGAAGAAATAAGAAATAGAATCGAACACTTAGAGTGCATTGTTTTAAAACAAGAGGCATATATAAAGGACCGGCAACAAGCCCAGATAAGTTTACAACAAGAGCTGGCCCAAAGAGAGGCCATTTGGACGGAAACAAAACTGAGGTCTGACCAAGCTAGTATGATGATGGCTGAACTCCAACAACTGCAGAAACATCAGCAGCAACAAAATCAACCACAACAGCAACGGCAGACATTTGGATTAGGACTTAGTCTCAATGAGGTCTTAAGCCAACTTAACCAGATCCAACCGTTTGGAAAAGGTCAACAGCTATTGCAGTTTATTAACAGTGTTGAGAATTTCTTCAAACTTTGCGGAAATAATATCGACATCATCAATTATAGCACTGGCATTATAAGAAATTCCAAAATTATTGGAAACCCTGGAAGATTAATAGGAGTACTACCTGACGAAGCGAATTGGAATTCAATAAAGGACCAATTAAAAAAGTAGTATGGACCGAAAAAAACCTATGCAGATATATTTAACTATATAAGAAACATAAAAGTAAGTAGTCTTAGAGAACTCTTTAGCATTGTATTGGAGTCAAAGCTTAAAATTTTTTTTTTTTTTTTTTTTTTAAATTCATTTTATTTGCAATCTATTAAACAAATTAATAATGGGCAAATTACATAATAAATTAACTTAATTTATTGAGCTACCTTTTGGAACTCAACATTAAAACAATGTACAATATATTTACACATTATTATACTATACATTTTTACTTATCATCTAAATGGTAAATCTAAGATATGAGGTCGTTTCAGTCTATTCAATTCTTCACTCTCATCTAACAGGCTTATAGCTAATGGATTAACGTGATCACTTAATCTATCTAGATATCTAACACTGTTTTTATTGATTTCCTCTTTGACAAGAGGCATTTTAAGGTCGTGATGTATTATCCTATTATTTACATACCAGGGGGCGTTAATTATATTTCTAAGTGTTTTTGACTGATATCTCTGAAGAATCTCTATGTTGGATGTACTAGCTGTACCCCATAGCTGAATACCATAAGTCCATATTGGTTTTAGAACTACTTTATATAGCAATAATTTATTTTCTACGCTAAGTGCCGAATATGGATTTATTAACCACCACATTTTTCTGGTTTTCAAGGTAAGCTGTTTTCGCTTTGTTTGAATGTGGGTCTTCCAGGTCAGTCTTTTATCTAAATGCATCCCGAGATATTTAACACTGTTGCTTTGAGGTATTTCTAGACCGTTAAGTTTAAGTTTACTACAATCGCCTCTTCTGAGTGCAAATGTTACATTGACAGACTTTTGTGTGTTAACTTTAATGTTCCAATTATTTAACCAGTTTTCTAAGGATGTCACTGCGTTTTGGAGAGAGTTTGAAACCCCCGCCAACGATTCGTTTGAGGAGATAAGTGCGGTATCATCAGCGTATGTTGCTATTACTACGCTATCCACTGTCGGCATATCTGATGTAAAAATATTGTAAAGTATTGGTCCTAGTACGCTACCTTGCGGTATTCCAGCTTCAATTTTGCAAATGGTCGATACCTCATCATTTATTTTAACATAAAAGCTACGGTTTTGAAGGTAGGATAGAAAGAAAAAGTAATAAGGAGCTGGTAGAAGCTTTTTTATTTTATATAACAGCCCTGCATGCCATACTCGATCGAAGGCTTGCTGTATGTCAAGGAAAACCGAAGCGCAGTATTTCTTTCGTTCAAGCGAGTCACGAATAACTTGAACTATTCGATGGCATTGTTCAATTGTTCCATGCTGTTTTCGAAAGCCAAATTGGTGATCTGGTATCACATTTTGTTCTTCAAGTATTGGTAACAGTCTACGGAGAAATATTCTCTCGAATATTTTCGAGAATATAACCAATAAGCTTATCGGCCTGTACGATGTTATATTATTTTCAGGCTTTCCAGGCTTTGGGACCATAATTATTTCTGCACACTTCCATTGTGCAGGAAAATGATTTAGTCTTAGCACTGCGTTAAACATCATCGTAATAAATCTGATTCCTTTTTTAGGAAGGGCCTTTAACAAGCACGGACTAATTTTATCGTAACCAGCTGACTTTCTGTTGTTAAGCAATTTTATTTCATTCGCAACTTCTTTAATAGAAATACGCTTGATGGGTAGGTCCATTTGACATGGGGATTCTAGAAAGGATAAAACTTCCTGAGTTTGAGCAGGGCTATTGATTTGATGTGGTTTAAATGTTTCTTCTAGGTGTTTAGAGAAAGCGTTGACCTTACTACAGTCAGTTTTACACCAACGATTGTCATTGTCTTTAATCGGTATATTCCTCTTAGTTGGTCGCTTTAGGTATTTAGTTGCACGCCACAGACTAAACTCATTGTCGTTAGTGATGCCTAACTTGCTTAAAAATTGAGATGTTGTTGACTCTTTAAATTCTTTTAGTTTCTTTTTAAGCCGACGTGTAGCATTGTTTAGGACTCTTTTGTTCAATGATGTTCTATTATTTTTCCAAGCGCGCTTTAGCCTTCTCTTAGTTCTTATCAAGTCAAGAATTTCGGCTGTTAGATAAACTGCATTATAGCGAGTTTGATTTGATATTTTTTCCGGCGTTGACATATAAGCAGCTGTGTGTAATAATTGAACAAATTGTTCTAAAAGCTCTTCTAGTTTTGCACTGGAATCAATAACAATATTAGTTTTTAAGTTTCTATTAATCCACTCCTGGAACGATCTAATATCCGTTCTACTTGTGAAATTAGGTTGCGGAATAGATCTCCTGCAAATGTTTGCATTGAAATTGACAATAAAAGGTGAGTGGTCGGAACTAAGTTCGTCAGAACTTGCTATGTCTAATAGATTGCTTGGTATTCCTGAGTAGACCACAAAATCTAGTGTGTCTGGGATTTTACAAGGGTCACTTGGCCAATAAGTTGGGCTACCTGTAGAAAGAACATTAAAGTTACATTTAGCAATGCATTTTTGTAGCTCGCGACCTTTAGGGTTGACTAACCGAGAACCCCACCAAGGATGTTTGGCATTATAATCACCACCAACAAAAAATCTAGGACCAAGACTTTTAAAAAAGGAATTATATTCTTGCTGTTTAATATTATGCCTAGGTGGACAGTAAATAGCGTAAACAGGAATACAGATGTTATTGCACTTAACTTTAATACCTGCAGCTTGCAGATACGGCTCTCTTATTTCCTCAACGAATTCATACTTTATGTTGGATTTAACTAAGAGAGCTGCACCGGCATGCGCTCTGTTATCAGGATGGTTAGCAGAAATAGTATCATACCCCTTAATTTTAAAATAAGTTCGATCTGTAAAATGTGTTTCTGAAACCAAAAGTATGTCAATATGTTTTGATCGAAGAAATACCTCAACCTCAGATGTATGATTGGAAAGTCCGTTGGCATTCCATATTCCAATTCGTAAATTTACTTGCATAGTTTATCTATTATCAGGTTCATCATTTTCATTAGATTATTTGTCATTTCTATCTGCTTGTTAACCAAGCTTTCAATTTTTGACAAAAGACTGTTGTTTTCTATGTGTGACACATTATTAGATTGTAGAACTTGTGAATATGACGGACCATGTTCAGCACCCCCGAAAAATTGATCGTGAGCACCTATGATGATGATAAACCAGAACTGTACTCTCCGGACAATGTGGACAGAGACTTAACTAAAATTCTTATGACGAAAATCGATGGACAATTTAGGGGATGTATTGTGGAACAAACTCTAAGCATAGAATCCTTGCAAAATGTTTATTCACAGTTATATCTACTAGATGATAAAAGAACAATTGACAAAAGATGTAGAAAAGATAAAAAAACGGATACGGAAAGAGAAACTAATTTTCCAAAAAATCAATATGAAAATAGAAACACATGCAAATAGCTCTCGAGAAAAAACATTCACAAAACCCCAATCTGAATTATCTACAAGTAAAGCCACTCCAATGGATTTAGATCATTTCAAAGAAGAATCAGATGACGAGGAAGTAAATTTTCTCAAAAACCACTCAAAATCCAAATTACCCTTAATAGCACTTACGATAGGAAGTAAAATAGTTACTTGTCTCATTGATACAGGATCAGAAACTAGCAGAATAAAAAATAATCTTTTCAAGGACGAATTTCTTGAAATAGATTTAATAAAACCTTTTAAATTTCGAACACTAAGTGGCACAGGTTCTACATCCACTGGCCTTATTACACCATTTCCTAGGGAATTTAATATACCAGGGACATCGTCTTGGAAAGTAATAAATATATCAAACCGCAACTATGATGCTATTATAGGTCAAAACTTTCTCATACCCCTTAAAGCAAAAATTGACTTAGAGAATAGATTTGTGGACACTTTTGGGAAAAAGATCCTTTTTGAAGAACAATCTCCGTATCATATCAATACAATTCAGACGATTGAAGATACAGATTTCAGTAAAATTAATCAACTTAATTTAAATCATTTAAATCGGGATGACAATTGTAAATTAAGAAAATTATTGGAAGAATTTCAAGATTTATTTTACAAAGACGGAGATAAACTAACGGCAACTCATGAAGTACAACATGAAATTCCAACATCTATAGACAAACCTCTTTATTCTAAAATATACCGATACCCACGAGTTCATGAAAATGAAATCCAAAAACAAATTAATGAAATGCTTTCGCAAAATATCATTAAAGAAAGTACTTCCCCGTACAATAGCCCTCTTTGGATTGTACCCAAGAAAATTGACAATTCTGGTATAAAAAAATGGAGGTTAGTCGTGGATTATAGGAAGCTCAACGAATACACCAAAACTGATAAATTTCATATTCCTCATATGGGAGGAATTTTGGATAAACTGGGCAGAGCCCAATATTTTTCAACAGTCGACCTTGCAAAAGGGTTCCATCAAATTTTGGTGAAACAAAATGACAGGGAAAAAACTGTATTTTCTACTCCATTTGGACACTACGAATTTATTCGTATGCCATTTGGATTAAAAAATGCTCCATCCACTTTCCAAAGACTCATGAACTCCGTACTAAGGGACTATGTAAATAAAATTTGTATTGTTTATTTGGATGATATTTTAATATTTAGCACATCTTTAGATGAGCATTTAATTAGCTTGAAAAAAATATTCAAGCGGCTTCGGGAAGCCAAATTAAAAATCCAAATAGATAAATGCAATTTTTTACAAAACCAAACGGAATTTTTAGGTCATGTTCTTACACCTAAAGGTGTCAAACCAAACCCAAGAAAAGTGGAAATAATTCAGAAGTTGAAGCTTCCAAACACACAAAAAAGGATGAAATCATTCCTAGGGATGACGGGATTTTACAGGAAATTTATAAAAGATTATGAAAAATTTGCATATCCTATGACAAAATATTTGAAAAAAAATTCAAAAGTAAATTCAAATGATCCCAATTTTATTGCTGCTTTTGAACAATTAAAAGATATTCTGGTAAATCCACCCATCTTAAGATATCCAAACTTTAATAAAAAATTTAAGCTCATAACTGATGCTAGTAACTTTGCATTGGGTGCTGTTTTAACCCAAGAGGGTCACCCAATATGCTATGCCTCCAGAACACTAAATGTACATGAAAGAAATTATTCTACAACCGAAAAAGAACTATTAGCCATTGTTTGGAGCACACAATATTTCCGACCATATCTCTACGGAGTAGAGTTTGATCTTAGCACAGATCATCAACCACTCAAGTGGTTACAAGCTAAGAATAACGGTAGTTATAAACCCTAGACTGCAGCGTTGGCTTGTCATTTTAATGGACTATAACGCTAAAATAGATTATATTAAAGGTAAAGAAAATCACATAGCTGATTTCTTAAGCCGTATCGATGAAACCGAACCTTTAGTGTAAACTATAAACACTGAGGAGAATTTATTACAAGACGAAAACCTAAATGACAATATCCATATTCTCGATACAGTTGTCAATCGCTTCAAATTTCAAATAATAATTACGGAGAAGAAAGATATAGAATCTATAAATGTTTTCGGGAAAACCAGAGTATATATAGACAATGAAGATTTGGGCTCGCAAAATATAGGAGGTAAGCTTGCAGCCTACAATCTAAAAGGCCAAGTCGGTATTTATTCTTTTGTAGATGAAAGCAAATTTTCTGAATATCAAAGTGCTATCAAAGAATATTATCAAAACCGAATAGATGTTAAATTCCACAAATGCACCTATTTTGCCACTGATGTTGAAAATATAGAGGAGTTGAAAAAGCAAATAGCGTTATATCACAAAAAAGAAACAGGTCACTCAGGAATTATTCCAACATATGAAGGAATTAAACACCGAATCTATAACCCAGAACTTAAAACTACAGTTCATAAAGTTATAAATAATTGCGATCACTGCACATCCGCTAAATACGATAGAAATCCTATAAAACCGAATCTTCAGCATACTGAAACCCCATCTATGCCAAATGAAATAATTCATGTTGACACATATGTCAATAGCAAGCAATCCTTTATAATTTTTAAAGACAAATTCTCGAAATTCGCAGTACACTTCCACCTTCCAGATAGGAATAACCAAACTATTATTCAGAAAATCAGAGAATTCTTAGCTATAAAAGGAAACATAAAGAAACTTGTTTTTGATAACGAATTTAATACAGTAAATGTCCGAAGGTTTTTAGAGGAGACAAATATTGAATACCATGCAACTAAACCTAATAGCCATACCGGAAACTCGGACATTGAAAGATTAAATAATACAATATCAGAAAAAATAAGGGTACTTAATCTTGAGGAAAACTTACCAATAATTATTCAAATGGCAAAATCAATAAAATTCTATAACAATACCTATCATTCAACTATTAAATGCACTCCGTTAGAAGCTGAACAGCAAAAAGTTGATCACAATACAATAAAAAATCGTATCGAATCAAAAAAACGTCAGATATTATGCAAGGAAAATAATAAACGTGACAATTATGTAGAACAAAGACAAGAAGGTTATATAAAAAATTATAGGAGTGTACGACATAAAGAACAACCCAAATTTATTAAAAGAAATTTAGAAAATGTACATCCTACCAACATTAAACGCCCATTAAAATTTGCAGATTGCCATAATAATATTGGTGACACTCATTAATATATATAATGACAGAAACAAGACGATTCAAGCTATTAAAGAATTGCAATCACAGAACGAATATATTGCCCAACATTTTCATTTTTCGGACATAATGTTCAAACTAAAATTCATAGAGAACGAATCAACCAAATACAAGACAACATTGCTTCTGCCAAACATAATATACTTCACCCTAGTATTCTAACATCAGACGAAATCGAAACATTTAACATAGATTTTTACAAATTAAAATTAGTACAACAAGGTGTTATGTATTACAATAATAATATACTGGTATTTGCCATCAAAATACCTACTAACTTTGAAACAACTAATTTAAAATTAATATTACCTATACCAAATACAAATTTTTTAGAAATCGAAGAAGAACAACAAACAATACTTTGTAAAAATAAGCAATATAAATTATTTATATAAAGAACATACAACCCTACAAAAATTATTTAAAATTCCAAATTGTATTTTTCATAATAATTGTAAACTTAAAATTAATAAAGAACAATCAGTAACTTATGTTGATGAAGAAACCATAATAATTAAAAATGCAAAAAACAATTCTTTAATACACAATTGTGATGACAGGAAACTAATAAATGTCAATGGAAACAACTTAATAGAATTTTATAATTGTTCAATAACAATATTAAATAGTGAATACTCAAACAAGAAAATGTACACCTATGATAAATTTGCATATGATAACGATGAAACATTGTACAATTTCACAAAAAAAAACATGAAATTAACTTTAATCAACGAAAAGTAACCCAAGTAGAAAACATCAAAATGATTGAAGAATTGAAGTCAACCAGAAATATCTCATATGGCATAAATGCAACGTTAATCATAAGTATGGTAGTCACATTGACTGTTATATTTATAATTGTAAGGAAAAATAATATACGAATCAAAGTTCAAAAAAAATATTCAACACAAAGCAGTTGAAGAAATTGCGGAAAGATACGACAATATTTAAGTACCTAATTCAGGAGAATTTTTCTACCAGGGATGGAGGAGTTACATACAACCAAGTAGACAAAATATGTGTTTGTATAAACACATACTTTGTAACCTGTCTGTCTGTCAATATTGTCTGTATTGCCATCAAAACCATGGGAATGCTTTCCAACTCATTAGAGATAAGTTTATGCTGAATTGCAGAATAGATGCAATTCATATTTTGTTAAGGTAGACTAAGAACAAAGAGAATGAAATAAATAAAGAGTAGTTTTAAAACTGAATTCAACGTCTTAAGTACGTAATTCGCGTCATCGCCCACTTTCTACAAAAACAGTAATTCTGCTTGTACCATCAACATATGTACCCAATCTCTTCTTTGTACACCTAATGGCTCTTGAGATATAGCTATTTCAAATTTACAGCTGTGTGGACGGTGACGCCCTTTTTACCCCCTTGCAGGTCGAATTTCCCTTCTTATCTTGCGCCTAAGTCATAAAAGGAACCTACAAGGTGTTTCAAAAGAAGTCATCCGATGTTGTTTGGCGCTCATTTTTTTTCTAAATGAAAAACTTCCATTCTGATTTTTGATTATGTTTATTAGAGCCTTTATAATTTTATTGGTTAAGTTGAGAAGATGATATCGGTTAAATGGGCGCCGTCACAATTGATTACACAGAAAAAAATATTCCCGAATTAATTTCAATTACTGATTTGCTTGAAAACAGAGATAAAATTCAATTATTTCATTATTTGACTCAATCATTTGAATACTTGGTTCAACAATTTTACATTTTATAAAGCGAAGAAGATCAATTAAAATTTCACTGGAATCAAGTACTTGTGTACTTGAAATTACAACATTCTTTATATGTTATTTGAAGTTTTTTTGTTCGATTTTTAAGGCAAATTTTTGTTGTTGTCAGGGAGAGCAAGTGGAAGATGCGCATCACCAAAAATCCGTTACAAACGGTGTTTTGTTATTGCAATCGGCACTCGTCAACACAATGACAGCAACAACACATGTGCTACAAAATTATTGCGAAATCAAAACACATCTTTGAGAATTTACAAATAAATGTTCAAACAAATCCCTGTAAATGATTTTCTTAATTATTATTTAATGAAACTGAAATTAATTATAAAAATAAAATGTTCAAAAAATATGAGATGTTGGCTTTTCTTATTTTGGGTGTTAATGTTAATCATTAAAACTTACCGATTTCGATTGAAAGCGAACACCGACTTTTGATTACCAGAATACTCAAGTTGAGTACGCTAGTAATCAAAACATTATATAATTTCGATTAAACGCTCACTGAACTTGATTACGCGCGTAATCAAAACATTATGTAATTTTGATTAAGCACTCACTCAACTTGATTACACGCGTAATTGAAATTTTCCATAAAAAATTGATTAAAGTCATGCTTAACTCAATTACTAATTTAATCAACAATATTAAGAAATTTTGATTAAATCTGTGCTCAAATAAATATTTGCTTTAATTGAAAACTTTTCAATTACGATCTTACAATTCGAGTAATTGAATTTACAAAAATCGTCATTGGCGGAAATCCAAGTATAAAAATAATTGAATTGACAAATATCGTAATTGATTTGAGCATTCGCTTTTTTCTGTGTACCATACGGGCTCGTTTTATGGTATTTTTCATCACTTCGGCGAGAACTTCGGGCGAAAGATTCGGATGTCTAATGTTGACCTTGAGGGCTTCCAAGGTCTCGGGCTTGTTCACGTAAACACGGGACTTCAAAAAACCCCACAAAAAAAGTCTGGAACGGTTAAATCGGGCGATCTTGCGGGCCAGTGCAAATCGCCAAAACGAGAGATGAGGCGACCCGGGAACGCGCCTTCAGAATGTCGGTTTTGCGTCCGCAGTGTGTGCCGTTGATCCGTCCTGTTGGAACCACATGTCCTCCAGTCCCAATTCGTCGAATTGCGGCAGAAAAAACTCGGTTAACATGGCCCTATAGCGCGCACCGTCCACTGTTGTCGTTTGACCAGCGGCGTTCTCGAAAAAATTACCCGATAACTCCTCCAGCGTGAACAGCGCACCATACAGTCACTTTGAGCGGGTGTAATGGCTCCTCGTGCATCACTCGTGGTTTTTCGGAGCCCCAGAAGCGATAGTTTTGCTGGTTCACGTACCCGCAGAGGTGGAAATTAGCCTCCTCGCTCATTATGATTTTCAAATCATTATGAACAAAAATTCCATAAAACGAGCCAGTATGGTAATCAATTGTGACGGCGCCCATTTAACCGATATCATCTTCTCAACTTAACCAATAAAATTCTAAAGGTTCAAATAAATATAATCAAAACACAGAATTCAAGAATTCAAGAGCCAAACAACATCGGAGGACTTCTTTTGAAACACCTTGTATATGCCAAATTTCAAGGTTCTAACTTTAGCCGTTTGCGCTGGGGAGTAATCAGTAAGTCAGTCAGTGAGTTACTAAAGGGGCCTTAGACCTGTGGATAAGTTGCTGGACTTCAAGTTAACATCAACTTCGATTATTTCTCATCAACTTCGATATTCCCCTTACACTATTAAACAAGTTCAAGCAAATTCACTTCTTCTCAGATGTCGAAATGAAAGGTGATGAGCGCACTAAGAATATATCACCAATTTTAAAGAAAAAACACTGTATTGATATTCTTTGAATAGTTAAAAATAGTACTACACGCAAAGAAAAAAAACGTTTATTGCTCGGTTGCCACAACAAAACTTTGATTGATTTGTATTAATTTATTAATCGCCACTGTTCATGTAGTTCTCCCAAATAAACTCATATATCGCAAATGTGTATTATGTTGTTGCAAACAAGTTTTCGTTTGCATGAAACGCGCACAAAATTACATTTGACGCAAATTTAAAAAAACGTTTGCGATAACTGAAATTAGCCATTTTTCTAATGACACCACAGATTACGAAGAACGTAAATTTCTCTCATTCTGTCGACTGTATACACAGTCTTATCCACTCGTTTGGCATACACACTCACGAATACATTTAAAAGTGATAACACACTCCATTGCTTCTACTTTGCCAATATATCTTGTATGGACGATTGGCGCGTTGTAGTTTACTGCGCGTTTAGTTGGTATTTGAATGCAGGCGAGACAGATGTGTACATAGACAGTGCAAAAATAACAAAAATTCCCACTTTTTTTTAAAACAAACTTGTAAAAGTTGAAAATCTAAACAAAAAAAGTTTATGGAAGCCATGAATAAAAGTTTAAATTACAACTCGGATGCTGTATCCGAAGAACAGTTGGTGGAACCATTTTTCGTTTCCCGCAAACGTTTTTCAGCTTTACTTTTCCATAACTCGTTTACTGCAAACGATTTTCAGTTCTCGCAAACGTTTTTTTAGTTATCGGAACGTTTCTCTTCCAAATGCGTATGAAAGTTGGTGGAACTTCCCACAACTTCAAAATCGCTTTGATTTTACCTCAACTAGTTTGTACAAAACACCAACTTCAACTTTCACCATGGATAAGTTGATATCAACTTGAAGTCGCTGCAACTTATCTACAGGTCTAAGGGCCCCTTATCGCAAGCCTTTTATATATCGTATAATTGCGTTTATCCCGTACAACAAGACTATATCTTATACTTATAGTTTCAGTCCAGGAATTGCAGAGGGTCATTTACAATTTGTTAAGATAAATAACAATAGTTCTAAGAATTAAAACCAAAAATTAATACCCAAAAGAACCAAAAATACATAATATTATGGTTAGTTAATAGTGAAATAAAAAAAACACAAGGAAAAACAAAAAAATAGGAAAAAATAATAATAGTAAAAGAATATAACTGTCCTTTTGAGAATCAACCAGAGTTCGTATTTACCCCCCCATGAGTAACCCTTACACATCGTCGAGGAAATGAGGAATTACCCATCCCGATTACCCATTACCCTCAGGGAAATGGGGAAAATAATGGGTAGCTACTCACGAAATGGGGAATTACCCATTACTATTACCCATTACCCTCAGGGCAATGGGGAAAATAATGGGTAGCTACTCACGACAATGCGGAATTACTCATCACGATTTCCCATTACCCTCAGGGAAATGGGGAAAATAATGACGATGGGCAATGGGTTACCCAGAGTAACTCATCCCCATTTTTGATCGATAATATGAACAAATTAGAAAAAATTTCTATATCTCGGAAACGGAGCGTCCAATTGAAAAAATAACCAATTTTTGTGGGTTTCTAAGGGGTTTTCATAAAGTGGTCCAATTCGTATGGAAGAATTTTTTTTAGAAAAATCGCCAAAATAAAACAAAATAAAAAATAAAATGTGGCTATAACTCGAACACGTGCGTCCAATCGAAAAAATAATACATATTTGTGGGTTTCTACGGCCTCAGTTAAATATCTTTCGAATTCCTTTTATTACTGGTATTTGTTACATACATATTTGTCTGTTGTAATATTAATATTATTTTGTTGGATATTCCAATTTAATTTTGCCACTACTGAGCTCAGCAAAATTCTGTTTATTTATTAGCAAATTGTTTATAGTGGTACTACCTAATATTGATCGTAGTTTTGTTAGTATCACGAAGAGACCACTAAAAGCCCTTTCAACCGACACTTGAGTTGCTGGAACAGCCTGCACTACTTGAACAATTTCGGCAGTATCCGGACCCCCTTGGACCCCTTTATGAAACCCCTTAGAAACCCACAAAAATTGGTTATTTTTTCATTTGGACGTTCCGTTTCCGAGATATAGACATTTTTTCTAATGTTTTCATATTATCGATCAAAAATGGGGATGAGTTACTCTGGGTAACCCATTGCCCATCGTCATTAATTTCCCCATTTCCCTGAGGGTAATGGGAAATCGTGATGAGTAATTCCCCATTGTCGTGAGTAGCTACCCATTATTTTCCTCATTGCCCTGAGGGTAATGGGAAATCGTGATGAGTAATTCCCCATTGTCGTGGGTAGCTACCCATTATTTTCCCCATACCTTGCGGGTATTGGGTACACGATCGCTACTCATTCCCCACGGCAATAATAATGGGTTACCCTGTGTAACCCAAGGTAACTCATTACCCACGAAATACGAACCTTGGAATCAACACATATCCAACAACGTGTATAATTTTTTAAATATCAAAATAAAAGTAATAAATCAGAAACGTGGCTACGACGCACAGTCTTCATTTATGGGGTGTGAGTGATCAAAAATCAATATCTTTTGAACGGATAAAAATTTTTTACTCCGGTTTTTTTTTACATTATTTTGCACAAAATTATCTTTAGCTGACAGCCAAAAAAATTAAACTTGTTATAATTTTACCTTTTGAAATTACACAAAATTGTAAACCATTTTTTGTGTTCGAATTCATTTAGTTATTTGTGTATGTAATATTTATACATTTACCAAAAAGTTATGAAATTAACATGAATAATTTATAACAAAAGGTCTTCGAGGTGAGTTGTGAATTGTTTCTGTAATCCTTTTCCTACGTTATGTCGAAGTGAACTAATTAGAGGATCAGAAGATATTATCAACATTTTTAGTAAATCCGTGTTTTGGTCTGATCTGCTGCATTTTCTTGTGTGTTTTAACTCTCTATACTGCTTATTTTTTGTTTCTTGCGCCTCGTCCGATAATTCTCCAAGAGGAAAAAGATGATATTTTATAATGTTTTCACCATGACAAAGCACCTTATGCAAAGTTGGTGATGTTTTCCTCCCCCAATTCGTCGTACAACCACAATGTCTCGGACGTATATCTGCCAAATTTAACTGCATCTATCTTTTCCGTACAGTTAATAGCTGATAGAATTTTTTTAAATAGCAACAGAAGCTGCTCTTCTATTTGGGTTATACTTGCTGTTAATTTGGTATCATCAAAAAACCGCCTGGCTGTGTTGAAGTCATTCGTGATTCCGAACCCCTGCATCGGAAAATCAATTCTTAATCCTGTGTTTTTTCGGAACTTTTTCTGGATTTTCTGTTTTGCTGTAGGTCTGAATTGCTCCTTTATAATTTGTTTTTCTTTAATGGTTTTGGAGTCGAAATTCGTTGTATTTTGTTTATATTTTTCAAACTCCAAATCATAGGCTATTTTCAGGCAGTGCTCCATGATTCGTATGCGAGAATGCAATGGAGACAAGCCAAATTCATATGTTGATTCAATGCCTGGTGCTACATTATTTGGTGTATTAAATTGTTTTTGTGTGGCATGGCAGACTGTGCAGGAAGTAGATGATTTAGTTCCTAAAATAGCAACAAAAATATATATAAGGGTATAATAACAAAAAAAAAACCGATAACTTATTAATTCATAAGAAGTTATGAAAGAGTTATTGAACAGATTTTCAATATTAAAATATGCTTATAAATCTGCATATCATTTATGAATCAGATAAATCTTCTTCTTTATTAATCAGATATTTTACCAGATATTGCTTGAGCAACTTTCCCGTCCACCATTGTAAACTGTAGAACGTGTCTTATTTTTATTGTTAAGCCATTATTTGTGGTAAACTTCGTATCCTGTAGCTTTTCTATTTGGTCTTTTATTTGTTTGTATTTTTCTAAAATTACTTCCTTCGCTTCTTTAATGTACGAAAATTCGATCGGCCCGCAATGCAGCACTGACGATGGTCGCTCATTTTTCCATAGTTCTTTACTGTCCTCGGAATCTTCCATTACGGTGCGTTTACTCGGGACAGTTTGAGACAAGATAGTTGAGAATATGTATTAGTTGTCACAAAGACAAAAAATTTTTGTGTGACGTACGCGTCCAGCCAGTTGTAACGACGGTACCGTTTTAAGCAACCGCCGACAGTGTCGTTTCGTTAAATTTCGTGCTCTGATTTTTTATTTCTTCGCTCTTTTGCCATTGTGTTTTGTCTTACTTCTCCAAATTACAATGGAACTGATGTACTCTGTAAAATTAGACATGTATTCATGTTTATATGTAGGTATTGTCAAACAATATTTCAATAAAAATTAGCAAAATTTTCAAAAACAAATATTTTCCCAATTTGTAAAGTCGTTTGCCATGTTTTCCTTTTTTTCTCAAATTACTACGAAACGTCACCGATATGGCCGATGGCTGAACTAGTAGAGGTTGACGCAGTAGGATTTGTTGTAATTGTGTGAACCAACAACAGGCATTTAGTTTTTGTTTCATGACTCTATACACATAACAAAATACACTGAATTTAACAAATGGAGTCATAAGAAAGTAAATCAGTTGTTCTATTGCGCCAACCTTTACTAGTTCAGCCATGAACTGACCACTTATGTCAAATCTCTTGCCGAAGTTACTGTCGTTGAAAAATCAGAGACAGTGGTGAGGCAAGTGAGAGAAGTGTAAGTGTGGTAGTAAAAATGTGTGAATGTATTGCTACTGTCGGAGCAAAACTGTCCCGTGTAAAGGCAGCAGCTGTTGTCATTTTTGGCAGGAAGAGAAAGAAAGCCCATAATTGGGCACCGACAGTAAAAGCAAATCTGTCATTTTGTGTTTCTAAATTCTATGTAGATCAAGCAAGATGAATGTTATATATAAATGTTATTTGTTTACAAAATGTACTGAAATGAAACGAAATTTTATGAAAATATGATAACCTTTTTGTGAGAATGAGTGTCAAAAAATGAGAGCATAAGAAAAACTGCCCTAAAAATAAAATCGATTCTATCTCACTGCTGTGCTGCTCGGCAGTTATTTTATGTCAAATCGTATGGAAAAGAGCTGCTAAGCCCCAATTGTGTTTCTACATTAACTTTCAACTTTGTACTCCCATGAAAGGGCTTAATAGGATTTTCAAAATAATATGTTTTCGTGAATTAAAAACATCTTTACACCTTGTCTTGCAGTTTCTTGCAGCAAAACTATATAAATAATTATTCAGAACAATTAGGGCAAGAATCCCGCATAAGCACAATTTTTTTCCATTTTGAGGAAAATAGTTAAAACTTTAGGTTAAGGTGAAAAATTTGGCAAAAAAGGGGGTTTTGTAAACTTTAAGTTTACAATCGGAATGTTTTCGGAAATTAATACATATGCTAGCCTTAGACAGTTAATAAACGCATCTTTCAAACAAAACTAAATATAATCGCATACCTCCATCCTTTTCCGAATGGTGCATCTTGAAACATTTAAAAAATATTTTTTTTTATTCTGACTAAAATTGTGAGGATTTAAGGCTGAATATATTTCTAACCAAAATACCTACAACAAAAAGATGACCAGATTTGGAAAATTCAGCATGCTTTACATTATAATCAATATTCCAATTATAAATATTTAAAAAAAATTTTAAAATTTTTTTCGATTTTTGAGCGCTTACCTAGGAAATATGAACACTGTGCGACCTGTGAATGGTACAATTTTCGTCCTCCAATTTGATATATTAAAACTTAATCATTGAAATAAATATGCAGGCTCCTGAGAAGTATAACAACTCTGATATTTAGGACAGTTTCCAAAGAGACACCATAAAGCAATATCGAAAAATGTGACACGTGATCAAACATTTTTAAACCATAGACATATCTAACAACATTATTAAATATAACCATCAGTTTGCTTTTGCTAGAGGAATACGTAGTTCACATCCATTAAGAAATACAAGTATAAGGTACGTTTGCGCTAACAGTATCCTGATGTGAGCCATAAGATATACGTTATCATACGTTATTATATCGTATAGATGTTCATACGTACTCCAGTGAATGCCGAACGGTGCTTCTATATTAGTTGCCTCCATTACCTTTTCCTTTCCACTAAAACGAATTTATACTTTGATTCTCTATACAGTTCACGGATCATGGACACTATTTTGTCCGGTATCCCCTTTTTGGTCTATGTGGATCACATTAAGTTACGGTATACGAAATCAAACGCTTGTTCAAAATCTACGAAAAGTAGGTTCACAGGCAAGCGTAGTTCAACTTATTGCTCTATGATTATCCGGACCAAGCTTACGCGGTCGGCACATGAACCACCAGGCCTGAAACCCACCTGTTCCCCGCGCAATTTGCTCCACCCCCGGCGAGTCCGCTGAACTATTAGGGTCGCCATTACTTTGCCTATTGCATTGAGCAATGTAATACCTCTCCAGTTACCGCACAGCGTTAGATAACCTTTTTTCGGGATAGTAGCAAACACTCCCTCTTTGCACTCCGTAAGGATTTTATTGTTGTTAAGCCATTTTCTAACTCTGATGCACCATATCTCAACAGTTCCGCTCGATTTTCCCCAGTACCGCATCCACCTCTGACTGCGACGGGGTTCCGTTGGAATATCCATTTCCGTTTTGCGGTTTGAGTATGCTGCCAAAGTTCACTGATTTTCATCAAGCGGAAGTCTAGACGGAAATCTGGACTTTTTACTTTCTCGTACTTTCTTGTAATTTTTACTTACTTATTTTGGTACAATCTGTAGTGTTTGGTTTATGGGCGTTTAGGTGCATTCAGATACAAACTATTGAATTTTTTTTGCAATTTACCTGCTTGTTGACACCTTTTATCTACCTTTTGGTATGTATATTTTTGTACATTTTGTCAACTTTTTGGCACATTTTTTGTAATCGTTGGCTGCGTGTCAAACAAAAAAACAACCCAAGCAGTGATCTGTGCTATTGTCTCGATGTCGACGAAGGACCCTTTCATGTCATCACGCGATATTGCGAACGAAACTAACTCTCAATTTGGAATTTGGATCACATTTACCAGACAGGCGCATCCAAAGACGCCTGAATGGCGATTAGCTGTTAGGGCGCGCAAGTCGAAAGACACCGCTTCTATCAAGAAAGCGTGTATTGTTTGCTTGGACCCACAAGCATAAAGACCTCTCATTCTGAAAAATGTAATGTAAATCATATGGGACAGGATGGTAGAGTATCATCAGGCATTGAATCTACGCTACCCTCAGAAGACCGTGAAGTATGATGGAGGAAGCATCATGGTGTGGGGATCAATTTCATGTCAGGGTGTGGACCCAATTGTGAAATTTGGTGAAAAAATGGAACATCGTCAGAATTTGCACATTCTTAAGAACCAAATGGAACCTTATGCTTTTGAACACATGCCCGTTTCATTAATTTTCATGCACAACAATGACCCCAAACACACGCCGAAGCTTGCGTGGGAGTAGCTTTCTAAGGCAAACATCACCGTTTTAGACTGGCCGTCTTAAAGTCCCAACACGAACTCGATTGAAAACCTCTGGAAGGATGTGAACTCTACGGCTGCTCAATATAAGTACAACAACTTGGATGATATTTTGACTGGAATAGAGAATGTTTGGTACTCGAGTCCCAAAGAGATTTGCCAGAATTTGATTCAAAGCATGTGCCGTAGATGTCAAGCGATATTTAGGTCCGGTTAAATTGTAAAATATAAATGGTTTTCCATTATATCCCACGAAGAAGCTTTCCCATGCTTCTCACAACCAGTGAGCTGTTCACTTTATAGTTTTATATAGTCACTGATTGGGACCTACAGTTTCACACCTGTTCCGAACGGTAGTTTTTAAAGATTTTTTATGGTTAACTAAGCGACAGTGTCGTCGTCAGTATGCGAGGTGGCCGCCGCCGCAAGCAATTTAAGGTGGTCAGAGCAGGGATCGAACCCAGAATCTTATCTACAAGAGGCGTCATTGCACCACAGACGGCAAATAAAGGCTGCATTACTAAATATTGATCAGGTTAACTAAAACCATGAATATTTATACCAGTTGTTTAAATACACTCCGGTTCACTTATTTAGGGCACTAAAAATTCCATATTCAGCAGCCTGTATCTTTTGCAATTTGTAACCGATTGCAGAATTTTAAAATGGAAATGGAAGCTAGACATCTTGAGATATAAAAGAAATCATGCAATAGTGGTTTCTTGACTAAAGAACTTTTTTTGAGCAATTTATAAAAAAAGTCCAAAAATGTGCTATTTTTTTGGTTTTTTGGTTTTTTGATTCAAGGCACTTTAACTAATTTTAAGGAAAAACTGTTTTTCGTGTCTTTTAATTTATTTTTCTTTATTTAAGAGCTATTAGTAATGGGTACAACCCCCTTTGTGCTATTTTTTGGTTCTTTGGTTTTTTGATTCAAGGCACTTTAACCAATT
Organism: Phaonia tiefii; assembly: GCA_963931995.1. Classification (NCBI taxonomy): domain Eukaryota; kingdom Metazoa; phylum Arthropoda; class Insecta; order Diptera; family Muscidae; genus Phaonia; species Phaonia tiefii. Next base: position 165,372,431 of record OZ008369.1, read on the forward strand.
TTAAGGAAAAACTGTTTTTCGTGTTTTTTTAATTTATTTTACTTTATTTAAGAACTATTAGTAATGGGTACAACCTCCTTTGTGTTCAATAACTTCAAATATATGGGTTTTCATTGAGAGATAAAGAGAATTTATGTAATCCAACGAAATTTGATTCCAAGCATCCTTAATAGCCTGAATTAGTGACTGCTTGTCATCAAATTGTATACCTCCTCCTAAAAATGTTTAGATCTGGCGAATAGGGTGGCCAGCCAAGAATATTAACATTTTGGCTTGCAATGAACTCCTTTCCTACTCTGGCGTTGTGTATAGGGGCAATATCCTGTTGCAATTTCCAAGATATGGGACCAAATAGTTGACAGAACTTCGGAACAGCCGATTCCAATTACGTTTTATAGCTAGCACCACTCATTTTTGCACTTTGAAATTCAAGATCGATGGTGCCATAGTACGTAATAGACCCCACACCATAACGCCGCCCTCCCGGCTGTGATGTCGGTTCAAAAAACGTTTTTCTTTGCGCAGATCATGGACATAATATTTGTAGCCATTAGGCCCATCCAAATTAAATTTCTTCTGATCCGTAAATACAACGTTTCTCCAGTCATTTAAATGACCTATTGGCTGCACATCCCATACCACGAGGAGCGTTAAGTAGCGGCTTTTTTTGTAATTTCAGGTATTTAAGATACAGCTCTTAATTACTCCACGTACTGATGACTTGTTCGCTTCCACTCCAGCTTGAGCTCTTATTTTTGACAAGGCTAAGGCAGAATTAGAAGCAATTCTGATGATTTTTCTTTCATCATACGTAGATAAAGACAATGAAACCGTTCCTGTAAAATTTTTTCCATTTCCCTCGGGATCCTTTATATAATTGTCGACAACTGTTGGGCTTTTTAGCTATTCCGCGGTTAGAATATCCTTCAGAACGGAAAATATCGATTTTAGATTTTTCCGATAGACTTAAAATTTTTTGTTTTGCCATTTTGACTCGTAAACTGATTAAGATGTAATAAATTGTAATAAACAAACGCTCCCTACAAAAAATCATCGCTTACTTTAAAAATAATAACAAAATAATAAAGTGCCTTTGTTCAAGTGAACCACAAAAAACCAGCAAATTTTTGGACTTTTTTATAAATTGCTCAAAACAAGTTCTTTAGTTAAGAAACCACTATTGCCATGTTTTTGTTTATATTTCAAGATGTCTAGGTTTCATTTCCATTTCAAAATTCTGCAATCGGTTACAAATTGCAAAAGATATAGGCTGCTGAATATGGAATTTTTAGTGCCGTAAAATAAGTGAACCGGAGTGTATATGGGCATTTCCACAGAAAGGTCAACCTTTTGTCACATCACGTCACCCTCGATAATTACTTATATTTTAGGACCAGTTAGTTTGGTTGTATTTTTTCTTTTACTAAATATGCACTTACTTACATTCTGTAGTTAGGAAAAGAATAGAAAACAATCGAACCAAATGGTCCTAAAATATAAGTAATTATCGAGGGTGACGTGATGTGACATAGGGTGGCACTTTCTCTGGAAATGCCCATATCCATTATGTTGCAAAAATTTTAATTTATGCTATTTTACTGTCCAGCTAAAATCTTGGTTTTTTAAAACAAGAATATGCATTTCGAAGTTTTCATATTGCTAGAACTAAAATAACAATACAATATATGATTGTTTTTGTGACAAGGTTTTGTGCTAATTTACTGTCCATGTCTGTACTTTTTGGTACATTTGGTCCTGAACAAATTGTCGGTCTTAGTGTATAAAATTTATAGTGGGTGTACCATGATACTTTGGTGTATTAAATTGTATCAAACAAAGTACAATTGCACCAACTTTTCCATTGGTGGTACCATATTAGCCCAACTTCTAATCAATGCTGTACCATATCCATATGCATAAGCAATTGGCTTTTTAACCCATTCCACAATTGTTGTGCCACCCTAAATCAACATGCGTGTGTGCATATAAATACTTAAAATGTTACCATACAACATAAATTGCATAATTTCAATACGTCAATGTCAGAATGAGAGACGGCCAGTAAAACCGAATAAATTGCGTTTAAATATTTTATGGATATCTCTTTAACAAACACAAACTCTATAATATACAAGAAGTTAGAATGCAAACCTGAAAAACGTCAGAATGTCCGACATGTCACAATTTAAATGAACGAAGAAAAGACAAACTTTTGGACGAATAACTTCTGAGAATAACAGTAAAACCCATGCAACTGAAAAAAAGAGTGGATAAAAGTCAACAAAAGGGGATAAAACTTAAAACAAACTTTGGGTTAGCATGAACAAAATAAACAACAACAGACAACCGGATGGTCAGTTTGTTGTATTCCAGTTATCAATACAATGAATTTAGTTTCAGAAAGTTAATTTTCGTTTTGTTTTTTTTTTCAAGTTTGAAATAGGAAGTTATAACAAGTAACAGTTTTATCCTGGGAATACACGAAACATCAGGTTGATGATAACGACGTGGGCGTATAAACTGGTGCTTTGTCACACATAGTACATCAGATGTGCGGCGTTTACACAGATGATGATAAGAGCATTAGGTGGATTACAAATGTCAAATTCTATAAGAAAAAATGGATGGACCATTTAAACCATCCCATTGCTTTTTGGTAATACTAAAAATCTAACACAAATTAGTTGCTGTGAAATCGTTTTTCGTTTTTATTGAACCGTATAAATTAGTTGTGATCACTTGTGGAATATGATATCGCGTAAATGGTCGCCGCCAGAACGAAGGGTCAAATTTTAATTATTGACCGATTTTTTGTCAGTTTATGTAGCAAGGTATGAGAAGTACATACTACAAGGTCAGACAAATTTTTCCAAGTGTTGAAATAAGCACACTCACTGGCAAGACTAGTTTCGAACTCCGTAACAAGTTAATCGTCAGATGCCTACACGCTGCAAAATAACGGCCCAGGCAACATATTGCAAGAATGATGAATAAGTTTGCAAGCATTGTTTACATGAATTTAATATCTTCTGTTTTTTTGTGTCTTTGTACTCTGTCACGTTTCTGTTTTCAACAAACAAAGCCGCATTTAGGTTACAAAAATATATATTATAAACTATTAATCATTGTATCTCCAACATGTAATATTAAATAGCACAAGGGTTGCCAGACGTACTGTTTCCAGCAGTAGACGTACTTTTTTTTACAAGGTGTACTTCTGTCCGCATAACATATAAAGAAGTACACAAAAGTAGAGTTGGGTAGTTCATGAACTAAAGGGTTTTTCAACAGAGACGCTACAAAAGTAACTCGATAGGGACAGCAAATGACGCCATATTTTTCCCGCTCTTTTGACATTTCTCTTCAGTAAGGTTTGCCATTTCATCATGGAAAGATATATGAGCCAACAACGAGTCGAAATTATTAAAATTTACTACCGAAATTTGGAGTCAGTGGCCTCAACTTTAAGAGCGCTATGGTCGTCATAATCGTCCTTCCAAATCAACAATTGAGCATCTAGTGGAAAAATTTGAATCCACAGGCACAATACAAAATGTTCCCGTGCCAGTGAGACAAAGAAGTACCCGTAGTGTCGAGAATATTGCTGCCGCTGATGCTTCAGTTCAAGAAAGCCCAAATGTGTCTCTCACACGTCGTTCTCAAGCGTTGGGCATCTCTATGACGTCGTTGTGGCGAATTTTGCGAAAAAATCTTGGCCTACATCCTTACAAGATCAAATTGACGCAAGAACTGAAGCCGCTTAACCACCATAAGCGTCGTATGTTCGTGAATTGGGCTGAGCAACAACTTGAAAATGATTCGGATTTTCATCGGAAAACCATCTTCAGCGATGAGGCTCATTTCTGGCTGAATGGCTTCGTCAATAAGCAAAATATGCGTTATTGTTCAGACAGCAATCCACACGTAATCCATGAGTCATCATTGCATCCCGAAAAAAGTACGGTTTGGTGCGGTTTATGGGCCGGCGGCTCATTGGGCCGTACTTCTTCTGTGATGATCAAGACCGGAACATTACTGTGAAAGCGTATCGCTATCGTTCAAAGATAACCGTATATTTTTGGCCCCAATTGGATAATATGGACTTGGAGGACATGTGGTTCCAACAGGACGGCGCCACAAGCGACACAGCGAATGCCACAATCAATTTATTGGAAACCAAGTTTGGTGATCGTGTTATCTCACGAAATGGCCCGGTCGATTGGCCGCCTCGGTCGTGCGATTTGACGCCGTTAGATTATTTCCTGTGGGGCTACGTCAAGTCTATGGTCTATGCCAACAAGCCAGCGACGATTGATGAACTTCGTACGAATATCGAACGTGAAATTGCAGCAATATCGACCGATTTATGCTTGAAAACCGTCGAAAATTGGGTTCAGCGTCTGGACTTCTGCAAGCGTGCCCGTGGTGGCCATGCAAAAGAAATCGAGTTCCATACATAATAGCATCGAACGTACTTTCACAGGAATAAAGGTATCTAAAACCGGGTGTGTTTTATTTTAAAAAACTTTTATAGCGCTCTTATTGAAAAACCCTTTACATCGTTCATTTAGGGTGACCAGACATCACTATCACGAACTTAATGTACAAGTTTGATATGGCGAGTATGTTCGTGATTGCTATATCCGGGCACCTAAAATGAACGAGTTCGAGAACTAGTGAACGAGTTCGACACAAGTCTACACAAAAGTACTTCTTTTTGTGCTTTTTGTTGTTTTGTTATGCCAACAATAAATAAGAAATTGTTCCATTTTATTTATACCAAAAAATTTATTCAGTGTACAAAATGCAAGTTTTTGAAACGTCCTGTAACAATATCTACCATACTACTTTATCTAAAGTATACTAGATAATTAATGTTCGAAAAACAAAATCAATTTGTCAGTTTGCCAGTAATAACAAAAACTAATTTTACGAAAACGGGTACTGAGTTTCTAAACTTTTTAAAAACATACGATTAAAATCGGAATCGATAATCAAATCCACAAAAATGATACAGTTTTGTAATTCTTTAAAAAGTAAACTCATGTATTTGATTATTAAACAATTAAAGCAATTTTTTTTATATTTAATCGAATTTTTTTAAAAATAAAATGTGAAATACCTGAGAAGTTGTAATTTCTATTGCAAAAAAAGTGTGCTCCCTAGTATGTTCAGTTTTTCTTTAATTTATAATTCTCGCTTACTTGAGATTTTTTTATCCCTATAATGTGTGATGATATACCTAAATTCTTGTGGAGAAGGGAGCTGATGATATGCCTTGGTGGGCATTGAAATAGCTATATTCCCATCATCCACCATAATGATCAATTTCACATTTTTCTTTTTTAATATGTCTATTAAAATGTACTTTTTCATAGAAAAAGTACTTGGTCGACTAACATGGCGGCGACGGCGGGTATTCATAATTATTAAGAAATTGTATTCATAAAAATTAAAAAGAAAACGCAAATTCTCGTTTAACTCCATAAATAAATTCTTGTGAAATTAAGCTGAGTGTTGTTAGGAAATTTTCTGACTCGGTTTTCAATATTCTGATTCTGAAATATTCTGATTGTGGTTGTGTGTATTTTATAGTATGTTGCTTGTTGAGGTTGCAACGCTTGTTGTGGTTGCAACGTTGTTGTAAATTAGGGCAATGCCATGAATTGAAAGATTAAGCTAAAAGTTGTAGTTAATCCACAGCTCGACGGCGTAAAGGTCTAAAATAGCACACACAATTTGCTTGGCCACAAGCTACAAACACATTATATTGGCGACCAACCAACAAAAAAAAACAGATTTTTCAGCGCGTAACTACTAAGCTTAATTTCATACCACTGGTAGATGATCAATCGTATATATACAAACTCGTATGAAATAGTTTTTACACATGAAAAATTGTGAGTGTGGGCACTACATCAGAAAGTTACGTACTACCGAAGATAAGACAGGAAAATAGTTTGGTTGTACGAATTAGGGGTGGTAAAAAGCGGTTCAAATGTTTAAAGCTATAAATGGAACATTTTAGTTTTTAGTTGGCAATGATAGTTGTATCGTTCACAATAGAACATGACAATATAAATGAAAAAATGGGTATATCTCGCAAACGGAGCGTCAAAACGAAAATATAACTAATTTTTCTGCTTTCCAAGGGTTTTAGAAAAGTTGATTTAATTCCGAACGTAATATAATTTGGCGAATTGTACCAAGTTTTCTAAAACCGTTGGAAAATTAGTTATTTCTTTGATTGGACGCTCCGTTCCGTTCGGGAGACAGTCATATTTCTAAAATGTAATAAGTAGGGATGGTATTTGCATTATTTTATTGTTGAAAAATATGTTGAAATAAAATTAAAAAATTTAAATATTCCTTAAGAATTAAAAAAAAAAGCGTTTAAAAAAAGTTTTATAGCATCTATTAGTACTCACGGCAACAAAAAAATCAGTCCGTGGAAAATTCAGCAATACATTGTCAACAACGTTGAATTGCCGGACTACGGACGAAGCTCAAAATTTGAAAAAAAAATAACACGAAATTGGAGAAAAATAAAGAACACGAAATATAATTTGTATTGCCGCTCAAGTATATGAGGCACAATAGGGTCCCAAAACTGGCCCATTTAGGCGCGGATAAAAACAGGCAAGTGTGGTTACTGGGCGACTTGAGAATCGGAAACTTGCAAAAACTTACACTTAACTCAACTTAAAGTGATTGAATAAATCTACTTCAATGGTTCAAATTCTGCAGATTTAAAAGAAATTAAAAATTTGCCATCGGGTATGTACATACTTCAAATATTTATTAAACAAAAGTTTTATTCCGGTTCAGCGAAGCCGGTGTTGAACCCTCAGAAAGCTCCTAAAATCAGTATGTAATATTTTAAATCGCATTCTTTAAAAAAATATTATAAACATTCCAACTTTTTAAATTTTTGTGTAACTTCCTTATTGATTGAAATCTTACAAATTTTAACTTTCGATATCTCGATAATTAGGAGAGTTGTCGAAAAATTTAATTTGGGTTTCCCGACAATTTTTTAAATTTCTATTAAAAAACAAACAAAAAAGGCAAGGAGTTTTTATCAAGTTTTAAATCTCGATAATTCAGCGAGTTATCGTATTTAAAACGATATGTATTATTTCAATTAGTTTTTATTGAAATAATATCAAAAGTACTTATTATCAATTAAAGGGTTTTCCAATTTGAGTGATATGATTTCTAAGTGACGTTTCGGCCATTTGTAGTATGTCATGATCTGTAATTTTTTTTCAGTGTACTCAGGAATGTTTATAATTTCATCATGGAGAGATATATGCAAGTACAAGTACGCAACTTGAAGTGCCAATAAGACAAAGAACGGCTCGAAGTAATGAAAATATTGCTGCCGCTCAGGTAAGTGTTGCTGAAGACAGCAATTCTTCGAAATGATACTGGTAACAACGTTACTGTCAATGGAGAGCGGTATAGATCGATGATAACCAACTTTTTATGGCCGTAATTGAAAGAAGTTGATCTTGCAACATCTGGTTCCAACAAGATTACTGAACAATTAGTGTGTTTTTTTAAGAAATCACATCGCTCAAATTGGCAAAACCATTATATGGACTTTTCCATAAACTTAATCTTCCGGTAACTCAATAACGAATCGGTTTATCTAAAATTGTTTTATATTTTTTTTATTTATAGAAGGCCTCAAACTTCTATAAGAAGAGTTCATAGAACCAGGCCTTAGTCCACACAACCCTTTTTTTTGGAAAAAAAACTGAATTGAATTGAAATCCTATCCTTAGTAAAAAGTATTTGTTGGGAAATGAATAAACTATAAATTCATAAAGTATAAATTTCAGTTGGTTTCAATAAATAAAACCTCTTCAGAATGTGATTTCTGATCTTGTTTTGGAACTATGGACCTTTCAGTTTGTGTTGGTACTTACAGATCTTCGATCGATACTAATTAGCATATGTGAATGGCATATTTGGGTTTGTATATATACACTGTGGCGCAAAAGTAAACTTCCGATGTTTTTTGGCTGTAATTTAAAAAACAAATGAAAAACTTTAATTCTTCTTGTGGATTATTTTTATTTGGTCTTTTAATTTTTTTTACATCAAGTCGAGAATATGATGTCATGTAAATGGCCGCCGCCACAGTTGATTGTCATTTGAGCCATTTTTATGGCATTTTCCATCACTTTGGCCAAAACTTCCGGCGATACGTCCTCACATTCTTGACAGATATTGTCTTTAAGAGCTGCAAGAGTCTGAGGCTTGTTGACATAAACCCGCGACTTCAAAAAGCCCCACAAAAAGAAGTCTGGAGCGGTCAAATCAGGCGATCTTGCTGGCCAGTGCAAATCGCCAAAACGAGAGATTAGGCGCCCGGGAAATGCATCCTTCAGCATATCGGTTGTGGCACGTGCAGTGTGTGCCGTTACACCGTCTTGTTGGAACCACATGTTTTCCAATCCCAATTCATCAAGTTGCGGCAAAAAGAACTCGTTGATCATTGCTCTGTAGCGCTCACCATTCACAGTAACCGTTTGGCCCGCGACGTCTTCGCAGAAAAAAGGTCCGATGACTCCTCCAGCGAAAACAGCACACCATACAGTGACTTTGAGCGGGTGTAATGGCTCTTCGTGGGTTACACGCGGATTTTCAGTGACCCAGAAACGTAAATTTTGCTTATTTACGTACCCGCTAAGATGGAAATGGGCCTCATCACTCATGATTATTTTTGATGAAAAATCATCTTCCTCTTGGTGGTGATTAAGGATGGCTTGAGCGTATGTTAGACGCGATTGGCGGTCAGCAGCTAACAGCTGATGCACCGTCTGGACTTTGTACGGAAACATCTTCAAATCTTGTACCAAAATTCGCTGTAAAGACCGTCGACTGATACCCATTTGCGTGGCACGTCGTCTGGTCGATGTCGACGGCGCATCCATGACATCCTCGGCTACAGCAGCAATATTCTCAGCAGAACGGCTACTCCGGGGTCTGCCACGCCTGGCAGCATCTCGTGTTGTGCCAGTCTCTTCGAGGCGAGCGGCTAAACGTCGCAGTGTTTCAGCAGTAGGCGTTGGACGGCCAGGAAATCAGCGACGAAATTCACGTTGTGCCAAAGTCACCGGTCGATTATTGGTCAAATAAATAGTCAGCAATATTCCGCGTTCTGGAGCAGTGTAGCGTAACATTGTTTATTAACGTGTATTTCGCATGTGTTTACTACACCAATGTCAAAACAGAACTGACATTAGGGGCCAATCGCAAAATTTATAGCATTTTCTGATAGGAGGATTGCTTTTGCGCCACCTTGTATGATTGATGATCTACTGATGCTATCAATTCAGTCACAATAGTTGGGCATCTGACGATAAACTTGTCACGGAGTTTGAAACTAGTTATGCCAGTGAGTGTGTGTTGAACTGAGTTGTCTATTACTCCAACAAAAACCTACCATTTTTTAATCAGAAAAGTGTTCCTGACCTTGTAAGCTTGTACTTATAGTATGAACTTCTCATACATTAACTAAACCAAACAAAATCGGTCATAAAATTCAAATTAAAAAAAAAACAATTCACAGCAATTCCAAAATAGGAAATTGAAATACCAATGTGGAGAAACTCGTGAATGACGGTTGTCATGAATTCGAGAATAGTACTGTTTGACAATAAGTGTGCTTTTTTTAAACCGCTAAAGTTAATTATAGCTTAATTAGCCCGGGGCAGCTAAGCGATATTAAGCGCCAATTCAATTTTCCACTTAAATTCCGACTTAAGCAATGACAATGTCGACACATTTACAATTTCAAAAAATGCGAAAAAAAATTTATTTTTGATAAATTTTGTTATCATTTCTTGTGAATGAATACGTTATCAAGAAGGAGAGACGCAAAACCAGAAATTTTAAAAATGGCTTACACATTGTAATTTCATCTAAACTATTTTATTTAATGGTCAATGTCGTACATATTTATATCTCTAAATTTGAAATATCGATTTTTATTTTCGACTGAAAATAAAATTGGAATTAAAGTTTTCCCAAGAACGCGCTGGAAAGAGAAAATTTCTTACGAAGTTTTCGTAAGAACACTTGTAATTTATCTGTAAACGGAAAATTTTGTTGTGGAGTGTTACCACCGAACTTTTATTTACCCTGCAAATTATTTCATTAATAATTCCTCTTCGCACTCCATTTTATTTTTAACTCATGTGGTGTTACTTTTGTTTGTTAAAATAATCGAATTGTCAAAATTCCGGTCCGAAACAATTATACTGTGCGACAGCCAAAATCGGCAGGGTTTCTGACTACCGGGAAAAGTTATATCGGTCAAAAAAAAGTTATACATCCAAAATGGTCAAAAATAAATTGGTTATCATTGATCGGTAGCGCTCTCCGTGACAGCAATGCCATCATCGTTTTCGAAGAAGTACGGACTGATGACTGTCTCAACAAAATTCAACAACATTGCATGGAGAATTTCGGCAAAGAAGTGCATATGCACCCGATATGATATTCCATAATAATTTTTAATTTTCTATTAAAAAATAATTCTTGCGAGAACAACCACCCTTATAATTTGACCCAATTTATGTGTAAACAATAATTACCAAAACAAAAATTGCTTACAACCATTTTGAATTATTGAAATGTATCATTGCAAATCATAATTGAATTTATAAACAGATACGTCACAGTTGAATAATAACATGACACATATTGAAACAATGTAATTATGGACCGACAAATATTATGATATTCATATTTTGGCTAATATCAACACATTGGTAATTAGCGGTTTGATTCAAATAAACGTGACCACAACCAATCGAAATGGAATCAATATGGCTGATATCGGGGTTTTTTAACTACAAAAATAATTGTTTATATTTTACAAACTGCAGCTGCAACGTACGGAAAATTAGCCACGCGGTAACACATTCATAAAGGGGCCTTTAGACCTGTGGATAAGTTGCAGCGACTTTAAGTTGACATCAACATACCCATGATGTAAGAGGACGTTGGTGCTTTGTACAAACTAATTGATGTAAAATCAAATCGATTGTGATTTTTTGAAGTTGATATCAACTAATCCATCAGTGTAAGCGGCAGTTGCATCAACTTTCATACGCATTTCGAAGAGAAACGTTCATGAGCCAACATTATCGACAAAATGTAAATAAATTAACCAAAATATAAATAACATAAACATTATCGGAAAAATATAAACGAAATAAATATGATTTATAGTGTTATTTATAAATATTTAAAGCAAATAAAAATTGTGTTTTTTCTTAAAATTGGTGATACTTTCGCAGTGCGCTCATCACCTTTCATTTCGACATCTGACAACAAAATTGAAGTTGAGCCAACTAGTTTGAAAGTGTAAGGGCAATATCGAAGTTGATGTGAAATAATCAAAGTTGATGTCAACTTGAAATCGAGCAACGTATCCACAGTTCTATGGGCCCCTTAAGCAGAAAGACGGTAAATATTTATTGAAATGAAAACAAAACCGTTTTAAGACGGACTAAAAACTCTACACTACATTGTTTAATCCCATACAGATCCATAGTCTTGAAAATTTGGGATAGTGATAGTGGGATTGCTTTCCAGAGAATATTTGGCTCGTCTGACGTTTCCTTTCACACTCGCGGTCGGTGTGATAGAGAGATGTTTAACGAAAAGTGACATTCACCAGGTGGAATTATAATAACTTCTGGTTTTAATGTTCCATGTCGTTTTGGTGGAAAGCTAGGAAATTTAAATGTGTTTTACACTTTTTTATTGACTGGTATTATTAACATACATTTGTGTTGTATTTAACACAATAATTTGAGCACACAAAAGGAAATGCCGTTGTTTTTATTTGGTTCGTTGTTTTGAACCGTTACCTCTATCTAGTATTAGTAAAGCAATTCTTTCCAACAACGAAAGTAAATATCACACAAGGCCAAATGTCATAAATTTGGTGAGAGAACTATTAGGTCTATTATAAGTATTAGTCTCTGGTACCCATGTTCTGCAACTTTCACATCGAGAAAATTCTCCCCTGGCATATATGATATGAAACAGAAACAATGTGTATTACACTGAGCAACAACGATTTTGTCCTAAGAACGCCACTATATCGAGTAATCAGCCATGGAAAAACTTCTCTTCCATTAATAATCCATTCCATGTAAAACTTTAGGTCTTAATCAGTGAGTCTTAAAAATGGAAACCTCACAACTCACCGATTGTGAGAAGTTCTCCCAAATTCCTTCGTGGAATGTAGTGGGAAAACATTTATTTATTTATATACGATTTTCTATCGTAAGTGAGGAAAACTGCATATATGGGTAAACTCAATAAAATTGTAGTAAAATCCTGTTCCGCTTTCTCCATTCTATCTCAAAAATTTCGTTGGAGTATAGCACACGCACCTAATATTTTCGTATATTTTTAACGTCTATTTTACTATTTTTTCGTGATTTTTTAATGTCGAAAAAATTTGAAATTTTTCCGCAAAGTTGATTATTTTCCTAAATTGTGCTCAAACGGTTTGATCAAGTGAAGAGATTTATTAGAAAATCATTATGGGTATTTAATAATCTTTCGATTGTTACCTTAAACTAAATATTCGGATCATCCATTCACAGGATATGAGCTAAAGCGTAAACTAACTAGAGCAAATTGGGTGTTAACCCTTTAAAATTCAGTGACGTGATAGATATTTTTTTAATATTTTTTTTTCATGTTTTAGACCAAACTACATCCGAAAAACATAGTGGCGTTCTTAGGACAAAAGATTATTTTTAATTTGTTGCTCAGTGTTATCACAAAACCCCGTTTCTCACATTGAACTGTTAATTTTCTCACCTAACTGGAAAAATGCGAGAAAATCTGTGTCTGTAAAGAACTCGAGCGAAAAAAAATAACTTTAGCTTTCAAATGTACCATCAGATCGAAAGATTGGGTGAACGACAAAATGTATTAATCCAAAATTTTAAATTTAAAAAAGTTTAGTTTTTTTTATATACATACATATGATAAAATATAGTTACACAGAAAAGATAATATCGTCGCAAAATATTTATAACTTTATGTGTACAAAATGCAGTTTATTTGTTCTGAAAAATTATCAATGAGTTTCCAAAATACTTACTTACTTACTTATCCGGTCTCGGACAACCCCGGGGGGTCAGGAACCTTACAAAATGCAGATAACATATTTCGCCAACCAGTTCGATCTTTTGCTTTATTTCTCCAGTTGGCAATACCAAGTGTACGCAGAGATTCGTCAACCTGATCCCTCCAGCGGAGTCTTGGTCTTCCTATTTTTCGTCTTCCTTTGAGTTCGGTTTCGAAACCCCTTCGTGCTGGTTCGTCTTCATCCATTCTACTGACATGACCTAGCCAGCGCAATCGCGTTATCTTGATCCGCTTAACTATGTCAATGTCAGGATAAAGCTCACACAGCTCATGATTCATGCGTCGCCGATACTCGCCGTTGTGCACTATAGGGCCATACATTTGTCGGAGTATTTTTCTTTCGAAGACTCCTACAGATGTTTCGTCTGCTTGCGATAGGACCCAGGATTCAGCGCCATAAAGCAAGACAGGTTGAATAAGAGTCTGGTACAGCTGGACTTTTGTTACTCGAGAGAGGGCTTTATCTCTAAAATGCTTGCTTAGCCCAAAATAACATCTATTCGCAAGCACAATTCTCCGCTTTATTTCAAGGCTGACGTTGTTGTTTTTGTTCACGGCAGATCCGAGGTATATAAATTCGTCCACTACCTCGAAGTTATAACGGTTATCAACGTTCTAATCGCGTGGAGGCCCTGTTCGTTGAAACCATTAATTTTGTCTTGTCCTCATTTACCGTCAGACCCACTTTTGCTGACTCCTTCTTAATTCTCGAAAAAACCGCAGTAACTTCTCTAATTGTGCGTCCAATGATATCTATATCATCAGCATACGCGAGCAGCATGTGACTTTTGCTGCTGATGGTTTTATTCATGTTGACTGCAGCTTTTCTCATAATGATATCCATTAAGATGTTAAAGAGATCGCATGATAGGGTGTCGCCTTGCCTGAGGCCTCGCTTAGTTTCGAAAGGTTCGGTAAGATCCTTACCAACTTTCACTGCGGATTTGGTGTTCGTCAAGGTCATCCTGCTAAGGCGTATGAGTTTTGCAGGTTACCAAGCTCAGACATTGCTCCATAGAGTTTCTCCCGTATCAGACTATCGAAGGCCGCTTTATAATCGATAAATAGATAATAGGTGTCGATTTGTTTTTCGTGTGGCATCTCCAGTATTTGGCGTAGCGTGAAAATCTGGTCAGTTGTCGATTTTCCACGCCTAAAGCCACACTGGTATGGTCCAATCAGGTCAGCGATAGTTGGTTTTAGTCTTTCGCACATTATACTTGATAGAACCTTATATGCTATGGATAAAAGGCTTATTCCACGGTAGTTGGCACAGATACTCGGGTTACCTTTTTTAAATATGGGACATAGTACACTGAGACTCCAATCGCCGGGCATGCATTCATCTAACCAAATTTTGCTTATGAGCTGATGCATGCACCTTATCAGCTCATCGCCGCCAGCCTTAAACAGCTCCGCCGGTAAGCCATCGGCTCCTGCGGCTTTGTTGTTCTTAAGCCGGGCAATAGCTGTTCTGACCTCGTCTTGGTTAGGAGGGGGCAATCGACGTCGTCGTCCATATTGTGATCGATTGTCCCATCGTCATCGGATATCTCAGGTACTAGTAGCGCGGAGAAATGCTCTCTCCATATTCCCAACATGCTCTGCACATCTGCGACGAGATTTCCGTCCTTGTCTTTACAGAAGGGGGGCCCTGAACCATGTCCATTAGTTCCGTTTTTAACTTTTTGGTAGAATATTCGGGCTTCGTTCTTCCTTCTGTATGTCTCAATTTTCTCACTCTCGCGCTTTCTCCACTGCCGTTTCTTACGCCTAAAGAGACGGTTTATCTCCTTTCTTTTCTCCCTATACCGCTCAGTTGCAGCTCGCGTTGCAATTGACTGAAGCATTACCATACGTGCAGCGTTCTTTTCGTCATTTGCAATGCGACACTCTTCATCGTACCACGGTTTATTGCGAAGCGGTTTTTCGAAACCAAGTACGGTTGTTGCGGCTGTTTTTATAGAGTCGGAAATGGGTTTCCACTGCGCATCAGGGTCGTCATCGTTAGGAGGTGGGTTCATGGGGCCAAAAGTTGCGAAAGCTTCCTTGAGTAGGCTGTGGCTACCTCTGGTAATTGCAGCTTTTCGATGTCCAGCTTCCTCTGCGTCTTGTTTCGTACGATTTTCGCTCTACTTAATCTTGGGCGAATCTTTGCTGCTACCAGGTAATGATCAGAATCGATGTTAGCTCCTCTGATCACTCGTACGTCCATTACACTGGATGAGTGCCTTCCATCAATTACCACGTGATCAATTTGGTTCTTAGTTCTTTGATCAGGGGATACCCAAGTAGCCTTGTGGATGTCTTTATCCAAAATACAGAATCGAGAATTATCGAAAATGTCGAAATTTTCCTATATTTTGCCTCATATACAAAAAGCTGGTACGCTCATGTTTGTCTGAACTTTGGAGGCCCGTAACTCTGAAAATGGAGGCCAGCACCAAGTTTTGTATTTTAATGCGCGGTTATTGCGCAACATATTTCGCCAATCATATCCTCGGCTCTAATTAATGCCGCATTAAAAAAATCCCAAAAATGTAGATATTGCTACCGGATGCAGAAATTTAGTTTGATTTTCTGTTTTGAAAAGCTTGCTGCTGGCGGAATAAGTAAGCCAGCCACAGGAGGCGTTGTAGTAATTAAATGCGACAATAAATGCAATTAAGGCCAAATCTGTCGAATTCGAGTGTCAAAAGAAAATACAGTTGAATTTGGATAGGTCGGACTACAGAGTCATGTCGGGAAAGGGTGGAATTTTTTGTTTCACACTTTCTCGATGTGAGAAGTTATCACATAAGTTACAGAATATGTGTCCAGTTCTCATAGCAAAGACACACCAAATATGTACGATTATTTATTTTGGAGCATATCGAAAAGATCTATACTTGTGGATATGTAAGTTAACGACGAACAAGTTGATTCAACATAATAACACGCACATTCATCCCAGACATGGTATCAGCAAATTCTATGGCAAAGGTGTACGATTTCTCTATGGGAACAATTCTTGCCCAACATTCTCACGTATGCTATTTTAACCAAAACTGGCAAATGTGCATTCTATTCTCGATCACAAAGAGGTGGAACTACGAAATGCGACCTGGCGCGTGTAATGGAAGCAGCGACGGCAACAGTGACTCCGTTGTTAGGAATATAGAATAAGTTTAGATTTAGTTCTGCTTTTGCATTCAAATAAAGAAGACGCGCTCTAAATAGCGCGCAGTGTTTTTAAAAATTAATTAAAACAATTACATTTTGGCACTTCTTCAAGGGTGAGAATCCTATAGTATTCGAAATCTTATATCATTAAAACGCAAAAGGTGGTGTTGTTGGAGGGGATACCATAACTAAATCTAGACACCAGGTGTTTACGTTTTTATGACTAGTTTTTGGACTGGGCGTATGTTCCATCTGAATACGGTCTCTTCACATGAGAAAATGTAGAACATGGATGAGTGGGCACATCTAAAAAACCTAAGAAGAGCTGCCGATAGCGGGGATACCGAAAATGATCCTAATACCTTATAACTATTTCCACAGTGAATATTTTATTACTTGTAACCTTTTGAAATACTTATTTTCTGCTTCATACTCGTAGACTTGTGTGTATGAAATTTTTAATAGATTTTAAACACTTAAATAATTTTACTTCAGGTAAAGTTCAGCGTTTTTTTTTCCTGGTCATATCTGAAATAGCAAATTTCTTATATCTACCTACCGATACCACGCCCAGTCAACATTCTGAGTTCGAAAAGAATCAAAAAAAAAGTCTTATTACCTTCCGACAGCCTACCAATAGGAAGGGTGTTTTTGCGTTAGAAAGTGTCCCCATTTTCTGAACGGTCTTTGCTTTCCTTGCTTTTTAAGAGTCTTTTGGAAACATATAAAAGACTCATTTACTAGTCTTCTGAACTTATTTTAAATCATTTAATATTAATTGCTTTTCTGTACCATTTAAGAGTTTTTAAGATAATTTTAGAATACATACTCTCAAATCCTTCCCTTTCTACTTATTTACAAATAAAATGGAAGAAATTATAATATATATTTGTATTTATGTATATATGTATTTTTGTATTTATAATACCATATTATTTAAAATTTAATAATGTAAGATAATGTAAATATATAAAGTAACAAGAAAGTCGGAAGTAAATATAATATATCGAGAGCTTATATTCAATACCAGCTATACGCAAAAACACAATTTTTCAGGAGAACGAAAAAACAGTTTATTTTCCGAACTCTCGAAGATTGAATCTTTAAATAATTTTTGTATGCAGTACCCACTAATAATATTTAACAAAAATACTAGAAGAAAATGTACTTCAATCTTCGAGAGTTCGGAAAATAAACTGTTTTTTCCTTCTCCTGAAACATTGTGTTTTTGCGTATAGCTGGTATTGAATATAAGCTCTCGATATTATTTTGTGGTTAATGTATGAGAAATTCATACTACAAGCTTACAAGTCATGAACATTTTTATTATTGAAAAATGGTTAGTTTTTGTCGGAAATAATAGACAATTCAGTTCAGCATACTCACTGGCACAACTAGTTTCGAACTCCGTGACAAGTTCATCATCAGATACCTAACTACTGTGCCTGAATTGATACCATCGGGTGATCATCAATCGTGTATATACAAACTCAATTCTCCTATTCATATGTGCGAATTAGTATCGATCGAAGATCCCTAAGTATCAACAACAAGAACAGACAGAATTTTTCCACCATGTTCTTATTTTGCCTCATGCATTCTCGCATTGTTGCAGTGCTTTGAGGTGAGTTTTAATCTATCAAAAAGGATGTACAAGTAGAGAAGAACAAACCACCGCAATTTGGCAACCCTAGTAGAAGAGAACCAAAAAAATCCGACGGGATTCACTCAAACGCTTTTCTTTCCCGCGTCATAACTTGATTATGTCATACTTTTTACATACTTTATGTAATTTTATTTAAATATTGTTGAAATTTCTATAGTTATATACAATAACATCATCAAAAAACTGCTCGTGTATTGAAATATTCAACGAAGAAAGTAAGCATTTTTTTTTTGTTTTAGCATCCCACTCCATGAGTAAAGTTTCTTCCCTATACCATAGTTGCTTAATGAATCTATATCACAGAGTTGTATATTTCCGTGGTATATCATTTTTGAAGACCGTGCTAGTGTCAGTTACATTTATTTGAATTTTATTTCCAACAAAAACTAACCGTTTTTCAATTAGAAAAATGTTCATGACGTGTAAGCATGTAGTATGAATTTCTGGCTGTGCGAATAATCGCCCAAGTGAAAATCGGCCAAAACGAAAAATGTACAATGACCCAAATTTGTTGGGTGTCTTTTCATTAAGAAAAAAAACCCAAAAAAAGAGATAAAATCGCCCAAAAATTTAAGAACATTCGCCCAAAAATATAAATCCAATTTATGAACAAACGCCCACTATTTTGTGGTGAAATCGCCCAAGACTGTAGCGAACAACCGCCAATTAAGTAAAACGGCGATCATCCATCATGAACAAACACCCAAAAAATCAAAAATACCAAAACGCCCAAACATGATGAACAATCGCCCAATTTGTTCCCCCTATTGTTTGGGCGATTGTTCATTTTTGGGTTTTGGGCGATTATTCGCATAGCCTGAATTTCTCATACATTAACCAAAAACTAACAAAAATCGGTCAATAAAATTCAAGTTCAAATTTATATAATATATTATAATAATAGATAAGTTCTTCAATTGTTGAGTAACGATTCACTCACAGTTCTACTTCTTCGAGGTAGACTAAGTATTCGCAGATTTAATTTTCCATCCAATCTTCGACTCCAAAGCTGAAGTAAATATAGAGTACAGTAATCCCTCGATTTACGTCCTCTCTATTTACGTCGTTTCGATTTTCGTCGTTAAAATTTTTGTTCCTTCTAAATTCGATTTGCGTTGTCATTCGATTTACGTCGCCTCGTGTGAATTGAAACTTACATCGCAAACTGGGGAAATCCCGTTGTTAAATGTATGTACACATACATACTCGCATTCAATTCCGTTTTCATTTGTGTATGTATCAGCGTATCAACAAGTTGAAATACAATGAGCTCCAAACGTAAAACTAATAAAATTTCTGAACCTAGGTTAAAAAGAAACCGAAATGTTATATCAATAAAAACAAAATTAGAAGTTATTCGCCGTCATGATAGTGGTGAAAAGGCTTTTAATATTGCCAGTACGATGGGTCTTCCACCAATCACAGCAAGAACTATAACAAAAAATGCCAGTGAAATTCGTGCAAGTGCAACTGCAGCTGGAACTTTTTCTCTCGGAACCACCACTAAAAGGAGACCGGTTTTGATGGAACAAATGGAAAAGGCACTAACTGTGTGGATAAAAGATTTAGTCGAAAAGAATATTCCAATAACAACATTAGTTATTCAAAGTAAGGCTATAAATTTGTTCAACGATTTTAAAGCTAAATCTGCTCAAAATGAAGAATCGAGTGATTTTACTTTCAACGCCAGTGGTGGATGGCTAGAGAAATTTAAGAAAAGAGCAAGACTTCATAACATAAAAGTCGTCGGTGAATCTGCAAGCGCAGACCATGAAGCAGCCAAAAGTTTTCCGGAAAAGCTAAAGCAAATAATTGCTGAAGGAGAATACGCACCTCAGCAAGTGTTCAATGTAGACGAGACTGGCCTATTCTGGAAGCGAATGCCAGGAAGAACCTTAATATCGAAAGAGGAAAGATTTGCAGCAGGGCCAAAAGTTTCGAAGGATAGGCTTACGCTTCTCCTTGGAGGTAATGCTGCCGGGGACTTTAAGGTTAAGCCTTTGTTAGTTTATAAATCTGAATCTCCAAGGGCTATGAAGAATATTTGCAAACAAAATCTCCCTGTGATTTGGAAGTCGAACAAAAAAGCTTGGATCACTGCTAAGTTATTTGACGAGTGGTTTAAGGAGCACTTTTGTCCTGAAGTTAACAAATATTGTGAACAAAATAATATGTCCCATAAAGCAGTACTACTAATCGATAATGCACCTGGTCACTCCATCAGTTTGGACCACATTAGCGATGACGTGAAAATTGTATTTTTACCTCCAAATACTACATCCCTTATCCACCTATGGATCAGGGCATTATCGCCGCATTTAAGAAATACTATTTGGAAGTTTGAGAAGCCTTATTGACGCAATTTACACACCAGGAGGCCAAAATGATCAAAATATCAACATCATTAGACAATTTTGGAAAAATTATGATATCTTGCAAGCAGTGGACAACATAAAAAAAAGCTGGGAAGAAGTTTCTGCATCAACAATGAAAAATGGATGGAAAACCGTATGGCCTGATTGCACTACTGATGGCGGCAATGACTTTAACTTGAACGAGATAAACACAGAAATTGTAAACCTGGCCCAAAGTTTAGAATTTTCAGAAATAGATGAATCCGATATTGTTGATGTTCTGAACCAAGGGGATGAACCATTAACAAACTCGGAGCTATTTGCAATGACAAATCTATCAAATCAACGTTATAGTGATGAATGGGCTCTAATGTCGAAACTTGCACGAAGAGTTCAGAAATACCACTGAAGAAATTAAAGGACGCCTTTGACTGCGTTAATAAGGCTATGGAAATTTTTGAAGAATTTGATAAAGCCGAAGAGAGAATTGAGACAACAAAAATATCAATGAACACGAGTCTCAAATATTACAGAGATCTGTACGAACAGAAAAAGTTTTCCTTGCCTCAGAAGCGAATTGACTCATTTTTCAAACAAGTTTCTTCGAAAACGCCGGCATTGCGCCAGGAACAGGCACAGCGCTCTTCTTCAGACGAAGATATCGAAATGATGATTTCTGAAATTGTATGTTCATCCAATAATTCTGATAATAAATATGAACATATGTCCTTATATTTATGTATGAATTTTTATATCTTTTCTTAATTTATTATTTTACCTTTAATTATTTATATTTACTTTTTAATATATGTACATGGAGAATGGAGAATCTAAAATTCGATTTACGTCGTTTCGATTTACGTCGCCATTTTCCGGTACCAATCATGACGTAAATCGAGGGATTACTGTATTGTATTACGGCTTTGCTAATGGTAGAAAGATGAAAACAGGAGAAGTTATTAGGAGGGGACTCTGGTGGAACCACTGGTTTGTTCCTCACTGCACAACTTTTAACATCGGTCCTTGCTCCATCGTCAACACAATTTAATTTAATTTACTGACATATTGTTTTGTTTTTGAAATTTATGCATTTATGTTAGGCTCGTATTATATTCACAAATATGAACACTGTCAGAGTCTTCAGATAACACTCGGTTTTCATTCATTTATGACTCTAGTTTCATGAATTGTTTGAGCACTCAGAAAACATTTATGAAAAATTTACATTTTTTAATGTGTTTTGTATGTATAACTAGAGGGCGGTCCCAAAACAAACCGACCTAATAAAGAAGACGAAAAAAGTTGGGAAGAATTTTCTTTATTTTGTAACAGAATCTCCTTTCAGCTCGATACACTTTTCCAGCGGTATTCAATAGCTTGGATACACTGTTTATGGTAAGAACTGTAGGACTCCTTAAAATAGCCATCAGCCGCAGACTCCACCTCTTGATTGTTGGCAAATCTTTTACCACCTATAAATAGAATATAGTCCCAGGGAGTTAAATCTGGCGAATAAGGTGAGTGATGAAACAATTCGAACTTTGAATCCTTCATTTTGGACATCGCAATAGTGGTTGTGTCAACTGGAGCATTGTCTTCATGAAACAACACTTTCTTTGTCGCCAAATGCGGCCTTTTCCACAATGTCATCACTTAAAGGCTGCAATAAATAAATAAATGGTTTCCCATTACATCCCACGAAGAAATCGGGGAGAGCTTCTCACAACTTTTGTAGTTTTATACTCACTGATTGGGACCTACTGTCTTACACCGGTTCCGAACGGTATTTTGAGAAGCTTTTTTATTGCTAAATACTCGATAGGGTCGCCGTCACTATGCGAGGGGACCACCGTCGAAAGAAATTTTAAGATGGTCAGAGCAGGGATCGAACCCAGGATCTCAAGTGAACAAGAGTCGCGCACACTAACCATTGCACCACCGACGGCAATTACATCCCAAAAATAGACGCCATGACCTTACCTGCAGATGGAACCGTCTTCGCCTACTTTGGACACGATTCTTCCATTCCAGGCCACTGCTTTGGCTGTTTTTTTGTCTCAGCTGTGAACCCTTGTCTCACCCATGGTTATAAAGCGGCTTTATTGCGGTGAAACATCGCTAAACACTCTACAGAAACATCTTCACGACGCTGTTTTTGCACTATTGAAATCAAGCGCGGCAACAATCTTGCGCGCACCTTTCTCATCTTCAAGTCTTCGGTCAATATACGATGTATAACACTTTTTGAAATGCCCATCATTTCACCTTGCTCACAGACTTTCATTCAATAGCATTTTGTGGATTTTCATAACAGTGTCTGACGTGGCCACCTCAATTGGTCGACAGCTACGGTGTTCGCCTTGGCAGCACGTAGGGCCTCGTTTAAGCTCTGCTACCCAATATTTTACAGTCGTAACCGAAGGAGCAAACTCTCCCAGGATAGAATCTAGCTCGGCTTTAATATTGCTTAGACTGAGACCTTTCAAATGGGAATATTGAATTACATAACGGTGACCAATTTTTTCCATGTTAACAAAATCCCTGAGATCGTTTATTTATGATGGCTCAAATCAAAATACTAAGGAACGAGGCGCTTTGAAACTTAAAACATATGTTTCATAAGGTTGCCATTTTTACCAAAATATTTTTTCAAACTACTGGCACCAGATAGTTTTGAGACCGCCCACATAAATGCCCAAAAATCCCGTCTCAAGGTAGCTTTTTGGCATTTCTCGAAATATGGACGAAAAGGACACGTAAGGAATCGAAATAGAGGAGTGAAGAGTACGACGAAAAATAGTTTCATTCAGTTTCACTGAAGATATCTTATCTCGAAAATGCGTTTCGGTATTTAAAAAACATAGCTTTTTGGAAATTTTTCAAATACTATTTCGGCTCAAAATAAAAATGTCAACCGCCCATCTGTCGGTTCCATTACAACTGCCACTGTCAACAGACGTACTTTTAAGTGTTCAGTCCGTAATAAATATTCTTACATTGTAAAACAAAACTTCATAAAGCCATAAAACTTTTGTTTCAAATCGTAGGGATTACTGATTTCACAGTAGGATTTTAGCAGTCTTCAGAAAAAAACAACAACAACAATTGACTGTTGATGTGATACAACACTAACAACTTGACTCACATCTTGTCTCACAACATGATTGTTTGGGGCAATGATGATGGCAGTTCTTCTGATGAGAGCGATGGCAACTGGCAGCAGGTACCAATGGCAAATCCCCACAAACGACGGTTAATCAAATCTGCAAAAGCACCACAGCAGAAGCAACGCAACTTGGCAGACGAACCATCAACTTCAAACGGTAACCCATATCAACAACTAACCTTAGATGATAATGATGAAGAAACAGCTTCATCACCGAAACCTCCACCAATATACCACACTATATACCACACTTCACGGATATTCTGAAAATGGTAAATAGCATTTCTAGTGTTATTGATTCTCATAATTTCAATTATAAAGAATTAAAAACCATGAGATTAGAATAGATATAAAAACTATAGAATCATTTCGAAAAATTCGGAAGTATTTTGAAACAAAAAATTTTAATTTCCATACATTTCAAATTAAAGAAGAAAGCGCACATAGAATTGTTATTAAAAGAACACTACACGAGTTGAAGACATTAAAGCCGAGTTGTTTCAACGAGGACACCAAGTGAGATATATTGCTAATGCTAAAAGTCGTGCAACAAAGCAACCTTTGCCAATGTTCTTCGCAGATCTTGACCCAAACCAAAATATTAAAGACGTGTTCAACATTAGAGACATTGGCAATGCAATTGTTGACATTGAAGCACCGAGACATGTAGATGATCTAGTGCAATGATCTCGATGCCAAGCATTAGGACATACGAAGTCTTATTGTAAGAAACCATTTAGATGTGTAAAGCGTGGTCTATGTCATCCAACAGTTGACTGTTTAAAGGACAGAAGTGTGCCTCCACAATGCGTTCCTTGCCTTCGAAACCATACCGACAGCTAGAAGGGATACCAAGTATACCAGCATTTAATACGGAGGAAACATATGGGTAGAAATGAAATTACATAACATTCTCAGTTAATGAGCAGGGACTAAACTTGTACGTTAACTCACTATTGATGACAAAAGTAGTCAAGCCGACACACATTTTCATTTCTGTGACTAATTTTTCCATCATTTTAAAGAAGAGAGAAATATTTATAAAATATGTATGTTATCGAATTCAGAAACTACAGTCAGTAGTTTAAACCTCGCATACGTTCGCTGGAAATGCCACAAAAGTGTAGTTTTGTATTCCGATTGCTTGCGAACGACATCGACTATTAACGACCGAAATATACACAACAACTGTCATAGTCCTGTGGTTTCTGTGTGTCAACTATCATTTAAATAAAAATGAGTTCGACATAAAGCTAAATTGTTCATAAACCTGAATTGTACTTAAATCTGAACTGTATATAAACCTGAAATTGTACATTAACAGGAGCGACCCTACTTCCCCATTACGCGGAATGCTATGAAATGAATCGCTGCATTTCCAGATAGTGGACAAAAGCTTCTGGCCGTGTTACCGCCATTTATTTATTCTCCTGACGGGAGTTCTTCTCCTTACTGGAGTTAGGTTCTGAAATAGAATTCGAAAAAGTTGTGCCTCGATTCATATCACAATTCTGGGCATACACTTAAGCCAGTAAGTGTGCCAGTTGTACGCTTATCGGGTTCTTGGGAGAAATATCGAATAATAAATTCGTGCCCTTACTTTACCTTAACTAGGATTCATATCCCTTGAGAGGTACTTGTGTCTTAAATCTGCACAAACAGGACAATTCCAGATAAGGTGTTCGTTCCATCGGTACGACGTCCTCCTCGCACGCCTTACATTCATTTGGATCGGCCCGCTCAATTTTTTGCAGAGTTACCTGCAGAATCGATTGTCCTGATATGATAACCATGAATCGACGCAGACAAAGCTTTATCAGCCTACTGGTGTTGTTCTCATATGGTTCGCCCAGCAGAACCTTTGCCGTTCTTCTACTGTCTAATACGTTCCAAAATCGTTCACAGTTCACTGGTTCGAGTTTATCTGTTACTTTATTTCCCAAGATGTACATATGATTTCAAGGCTAACAGAGGTGGAAATTTGTTTACCATCTCTCATGGATTAATAATATCTACATTAGGGTGGCAATGACAAACAACTTCGGATTTTTAATAAATCCCATGCGGATTCTTGTTCCTTATGGTCTACCCCATGCGGATTCTTATTCCTTATGGTCTAAAACTGACTTGGTGAAAATTTGAGCCGAATGGGACAACTCTAAGCCGTGCCGCATTTTAGTCAAAGTATTCGGATTTTGGCATTTTCATTCACCTTCATTCCTCGGTGCATTTGAAGACACATTTGCACATTGATTTAGTTTAACCTGAATATAAACTGGATAAAATTTGAGTAATATCCGACCACTCTAAGGGTTCCAATTTTTAATTTGAGAGAATTTGCAATTTGTAACAAAAATTAAAATTTGGTTTTTCGGGTTTTTTCCAAAAATTGCATCTAAATAAAAAAAAAATATTTTACTTGGATTCCAATACCTTCTAGCAGAACTCTATACGCTTCCAATATGCTATAACACGATTTTCTAGTGTACACAAATTTTCACCCAAAATGCCAAAATTCGAAAACTTTGACTAAAATGCGGCACGGCTTAGAGTTGTATGATTCGTCTTAAATTTTCACAAACTCAGTTTTAGACCATAAGGAACAAGTATCCGCATGGGGTTTATTAACAATCCGAAGTTATTTTTTCATTGCCATTTTTTCAATGTAGATATTATTAAACCGCCTAGGGTTTATTAAAATTCAAAAATATATATTCCTCCATACATTGCATTGCCACCCTAATCTACATGGTAATGTCAGCAGCAGGCATTGTTGAAGTTGTGTGAAGCAACAATAGGAATTTTGGTTTGTTTCATTCACTTCGGTTGTCAAACTCTACACAAATGAGTTTGACAATTTAAGCGAAAAATTGCAGACAAAAATTAAAGTATCTGTGCAAACAACTTTAACTGATAGACAATTCTGCAATGATCTTCTCCTTGGACTCGAGCGCGGTAAGCCATCTAACACTTTTCGAAGATGCTGCTTAAAACAAAGCATTGCATTCGGGAAGGCGAAAGTAATGTTCAATATTTAGATCACATCGTTCTTCCATTCATCGTATACCCGTCATTATTTAAGCTCGCCATCGGCTTGGAAGCATGCATTTCTCCGTGGGATAGTTGTATAACTATTTGGGGTTACCATTTTCTCTGGAATGCAGTCGATTTTCTTTGCAGTTGATACGAATTTTGTCAGCATTTCTATTATTTTCTGGCGAATTGATTTGTGATCTACTCGGATCCATTCTATTATAGCCTGCGCCTTAGCTTGGGACTGATCTTTCTATTATTGTTCAGACGATTTCCATCTGGTAAACTGACTGGGATAGCGCCGCTGTTCTAACAATAGTAAAAGAACACCCGATGCCCATAAAGCCAGGATATACATTTTAGAACTAAATGCAATGCGGTTTCTCTCTTGATGTTAGAGTATTTTTTGAATTTCAGCGGTTCTTGTGGTATCTGTGACTTTACCAAGCCGTCGACAATGCGCTGCATGGTTCGAGTATATTCCTATGTTCGATCCGATCAAGCAAATCATACCTCGTTAGCATATCGTGTCAAACCGTCAAGATTGGATTATACCACTGACTAGCTGTTGCTGCTGTACCGTCGTGAGACCTGCTTTTCCAGCCGGAAAGTCAGCCTTCATTAGCTGTCTCAGCATATGGTCTATTGTTATTTTTGTTTTTTACTCAGCTGTCATAGTCTCAGTCTACAAATGGTTTGTCAACAGCAATTTTTCACCCTATAGATATCTTCAACGGAATCAAACTAAATAATATATAGTGTTCTAGTCTTATCCTTCGCTGTCCATAACACCTGGTTGTACTCACTAAGTTTCTATAGTCTATTATAGTTTGGAACTCTCTTTATCCAAAGTTAGACTTTCTCTATCGCAGTGGGCAGCACCCTCAAAGTCATTTAGCTTGTTTACTTCCACGTCAATTGCAATTCAATTCAATTCAATTCATTGATAATCGATAAGCCAAAGAAAGCCAAATTGATTACATAGTTACTTACATATAAATTATGGCAATAATTTCAAAAATGCATGCAAAATATAACTTCTAATAATGGATAAATTTAGAATATTTTACTATCATCATGGATATGGATTGTTCCCCCAATAAACCTCTTAAAATGGTTAAAAAGGTTATTAATGTTACCACTATTAACAACGAGATCAATAAATTGTATAGATTAGAAATAAGTTTATTTTTGAATCCAGAAATCGAATGCGCAAAATGCCTATCAATATATGGAAAAACAGAGTTCCAAATACGGCAAACTTTCACTAAGAATGAACGTTGCATTATGAGTGAGTTAAACCGCCGACAGATCAATGTGTTTGCTCTGGATGAGTTTCCAAATGAGAAATGGGATATTAGATATGCTGGAGGTCCAAACTTAAAAGCCTTATAGAACATTACCATAATCCTAACTTTAACTAAATCATCAAATCTGCAATCCAAAAAATCAATCACATAAGACGAGATGTGATCGTGCAATCGCAAGCCATACACATATCTCACAACTCGATTAAAGTACAGCTTCAAACGATCCATATTATTAGTACTTGTACCAGAATATACTTCCAGACCATATAAAATCAACGGCATTTAAGGTGCATGTGCTAATAATTTGCGAATTTTCAATGGAAGAGAGCAGTTTATGCTATATAGCCTTCGTAACCCATAAGACGGTCTTGAAATAACAATGTTTATATGGCAATCAAAACTTAAATTGTGATCAATATAAAAACCAAGAGTCTTAATTTGACTGACATATTCAATTGTCTCATTTCCGACCAATTTATTGGGTACATTAATCCCATCCACATTAAAAACTATTGCACGCGATTTCAAGAAATTTAAAACTATAAAGTTATCAGTACACCAACTTTCAATACCTCCTAAACTTCTATTAATAATTCTCATAAGTCCATTTATATTATCTCTTTCCGAAGAAACAAGTATTTGAAGATCATCAGCATATAAGTGACTACAGGTTACGTTCAAAAATATCGTTTATGTATATGCTGAAAAATAAAGGGCCTGTGGGTCCGTGTGGGACTCCCCGAACCACATCCCTAATCGTCGAAGTGTTACTACCACATTGCACAAATTGTTTTCTACCTAATAAAAAGGATGCAACTAATGCACAAGCTGATCTTGAAAAAGAAAAGAGCGAAAACAACTTGTTCAACAACACTTCATGACAGACAGATTCAAACGCTCTACTCAAATCTAGACTGACCAATATCGAAACACATTTTCTGTCGATGTTCATTCTGACGTTATCAACTAACTTTGACATTAGTGTTGTAGTGTTATGGTGCTTTCTAAATCCTGACTGAAACTCAGACAGATTTTGTATGAAATTCGGACTGGCCACAATTTGATTGCTAATCAAAATTTCCAATACTTTAGAATAAACCGGTAATATACTTATGGGTCTAAAATCGAAAGGAGTTCTAGGATTTTTTATCTTAGGTACGGGAATAACTCTTGCCACTTTCCAGCAATCTGGATAAACAGATGACATTAATATAAAGTTGAAAATATGTTCAAGGTGTCTTGAAATCAACGGAAAAATTAGCTTCACAAACTTAAGAGACACTCCATCCGGTCCAATTGCTTTGGATCTTATCTTCATCAATGCATTCCATATATCTATCTCATCAACTGCTTGAAAGTGAAAACAATCAAGACATCTGTTCTCCCCATGATCCAGATACAACAAATTTGGTGCCTCTTCAACAGCAGGCAGCAGGAAATGATTGTTACACTGATCAACATCCAATACTTGAACCGATGCAATATCCTTTCCCAGGCCCCCCAAATGCCTAGTTTCGTTCCAAATTTGAGTTGGAGTGGATAAGTAAAATAAATTTCTAAAAAAAACAGTTCCTACTTCTTCTAATTATCGATTTTGCTTTATTCCTATATTTGCAAAAAAACACGCCACCGCGCATCAGATCTATTTTCCAAGAAAGCCCTATAAGCCATATCTCTCTGTTCCCTAACACGTTGTATAATAAGGGTTTTCATCCAATCAGTATTCCTGCGATAAGTACTGACCCTCAACGGGACATGTCTATCATACAAATTTAATACTAATGTATTTAAGAACTCCACCTTGCTATTAACATCAGGGTTATTGTATACCGTACTGAAATCAATTCCATCGATATAATTAGCACAAGCCTCCAAACTAAACGTACTGTAATCCCTAATATACTCTACTTTAGATTCCATTTTAGTCTCAACATCAAGGGAGAGCGAAATTAAGGCATGGTGAGAGTTCAGTGCCGGAAACTGAAATCGCTCACTATTCACAACTAATCTGGAGTTAGACACCAGGTAGTAATCAAGTAATGAACACCGCGGGGATATTAAGCTGAAATGTGTGGGCCGGCAGTTGTGAATAATTTCAAGTCCCATTCTTCTGCAAGCTTGCCTCATTTCAATTCCATGTAGGAACAAATCTATATTATAATCGCCCATTAAAACTAGAATAGAAATTTCGCGCCGGGATCTCTGTTTAGCCTCGAACTTAGGCCAGTTGGTGTTGGTTCTGTTTCTGAAAGTAATATATACTTGCGGTGGCCGTGATATTTTAAACAAGATGTATATTGTCAGTTGCTAGAACGATCAACTCCATCAAACAAGAACTGGATAAAATTAATAAAGATGTTTCTGGTGTATTTTAAAGTTGCACTTGCACTACAATTTATAATGGATATGAGTTACAATTTTCCTACAGATGTAACTGCTATGCAGTGAAATTCATACAGTACAGGATACAGAAATATTGGAGATATCGTTATTTATATCACCAAACTTTACTTTTATAGTGGGAGTTACACCTGTTGGCATCTGGGCAAAAATTAAATTATTATAAATCAATATTAATATATTGTTAATTTTAAGTTAACATTATTTTCCCATTACATGCCATGAGGGGATTGGGGCGAGCTACTCCTAACCAGGGAGCTGTGCGCTTTCTAGTTTTACACTTACTGATTGGGACCTACAGTTATACTCCGGTTCCGAAATGTATTTTGAGAAATTTCCATTTAACTAAGTAAAAAATAGGGATTAAATTTGCTAAATTCTTTCTTTTAATATAACAATAGCAGATATTTACATTATTGTGGAGTTACTCGGATTGGCTAGCAAATGAAACAAATCTCAATTCATTGCCCAAACCCAAATTTACCAATCAGCGATATGTACCATCTATACACTTTGCTGGAATTTTTTGTATTAATAAAAAGCTTTGTTTGAGCTTAAACCCCTGACGCTGAAAAATCAATATTTTGGGAAAATGGAGTTTATCGATTTGGCTTCTGAATGCGTCATATATCGGTGATGCGAGGAAAAATGTGTATCGGGTGCGTGTTATTCCAGGATTTAATGTATATCAGTGTAATCAGTGCAAAAAAGTGAAGTCATTTATCACTTCCATAATTTGAGTTTTAACTTTTATAGTTTATTTTTATTGTAGTTGATTGTATGCAAGACGAGGTCAGAACAGCTATTGCGCGGCTTAAGAACAACAAAGCCGCAGGAGCCGATGGATTACCGGCGGAGCTGTTTAAGGCTGGCGGCGATGAGCTGATAAGGTGCATGCATCAGCTCATTAGCAAAACTTGATTAGATGAATGCATGCCCGGCGATTGGCGTCTCAGTGTACTATGTCCCATATATAAAAAAGGTGACCCGAGTATCTGTGCCAACTACCGTGGAATAAGCCTTTTATCCATAGCATATAAGGTTCTATCAAGTATAATGTGCGAAAGACTAAAACCAACTATCGCTGACCTGATTGGACCATACCAGTGTGGCTTTATGCCTGGAAAATCGACAAACTCTATGAAGCAATGTCTGAGCTTGGTATACCTGCAAAACTCCTACGCCTTTGCAGGATGACCTTGACGAACACCAAATCCGCAGTGAAAGTTGGTAAGGATCTTACCGAACCTTTCGAAACTAAGCGAGGCCTCAGGTAAGGCGACACCCTATTGTGCGATCTCTTTAACATCTTAATGGAGATCATTATGCAGTCAACATGAGTAAAACCATCAGCAGCAAAAGTCACATGCTGCTCGCGTATGCTGATGATATAGATATCATTGGACGCACAATTAGAGAAGTTACTGCGGTTTTTTCGAGAATTGAGAAGGAGTCAGCAAGAGTGGGTCTGACGGTAAATGAGGACAAGGCAAAATTAATGGTTTCAACGAACAGGGCCTCCACGCGATTAGACCAAAGCGTGAACGTTGATAACCGTTATAACTTCGAGGTAGTGGACGAATTTATATACCTCGGATCTGCCGTGAACAAAAACAACAACGTCAGCCTTGAAATCAAGCGAAGAATTGTGCTTGCGAATAGATGTTATTTTGGGCTAAGCAAGCACTTTAGAGATAAAGTCCTGTCTCGAGTAACAAAAGTCCAGCTGTAACAGACTCTCATTCAACCTGTCTTGCTTTATGGCGCAGAACCCTGGGTCCTATCGCAAGCAGACGAAACATCTGTAGGAGTCTTGGAGAGAAAAATACTCCGAAAAATGTATGGCCCTATAGTGCACAACGGCAAGTATCGGCGACGCATGAATCATGAGCTGTATAAGCTTTATCCTGACATTGACATAGTTAAGCGGATCAAGATAACGCGATTGCGCTGGTTAGGCCATGTCAGTAGAATGGATGAAGACGAACCAGCACGAAGGGTTTTCGAAACCGAACTCGAAGGAAGACGAAAAATAGGAAGACCAAGACTCCGCTGGAGGGATCAGATTGATGAATCCCTGCGTATACTTGGTATTGCCAACTGGAGAAATAAAGCAAAAGATCGAACTGGTTGGCGAAATATGTTATCTTCGTTTTGTAAGGTCCTTGACCCCCCGGGGTTGTCCGAGACCGGATAAGTAAGTAAGTAAGATTATATGCAGTTGTATCTATTTAAAATTGCTTCTAGTTTCTAGTAAATTACTGATTTGTTTTTTGATGCAGTGGAACGGTGAAGCTTACAAAAATTTTTAATTTTTTGAAATTACCGCCTTGCATGAGCTTAGCCGTCGATGGTGCAATGGTAGTATGCGCGTCTCTTGTTAATGCAAACGTGGGTTCGATTCCTACGCTGACCACCTGAAATTTCTTTCGACGGCGGTCACCTCGCTTAGTGACAGCAACAGTATCGAGTATATAGCCATGGAAAAGTTACTCAAAATACCGTTCGGAACCGGTGTAAAACTCTAGGTCCCAATCAGTGAGTGTTAACTAGAACGCGCACAGCTCACTGGTGTGTGATAAGTTTTCCCTAATCCCTTCATGGTAAGTAACGGGGAACGAGAACTGGTAATGCCTTTAATCGGTCTCGTATTTGGACATGTGGTTGGTACGAGGTGCAGTTTAAGGCTTCTTCGCCAATCATGAGTTTATCCCATATCTTAGGCTAATTTCAATATCTTAGGCATAAACTTAAAAAATTACTGGTTAAAGTTTTTTTTTATTTATTTACGTTTCTTATCCCCATTATCACCCACTCAGTTTATTCTACAGTTAAAGCTAACTAACCGTTTAAGTTGTCAGTTTGAATGTAATTTAAAAGTTATAACTGCTCTAACGATGCATTGTGATAATAGTCCTTATTCTTCCACTCCCGGAGCTCCTTCCCCTAATATTTTATATTATAAATTGTATTTTAAATCACATTGTTCAAAGTGTAATAGCTGACAATAAGGTGAGCTCTGTCATAATACAGTCGAACTTCGCTATAACGAGGCAATTGGGTACCAAACAAAACAATTCGTTATAGGGAAACCACGAAATGCTTATATTGTCACTTCATTCCTCATCAATTAATTATGAACTTTTTGATTTTTACAATACTTTGCGGCTTCATAAAACAGTTGGAAAATTTGTCTTGAAGGCATTGTCATTAGAATTTCCTAACTACAATGTCAGTAGGAGCTGACACTTTATATAAGACATGTTCGTGACATGTCATTAGTTTTGCCTTAGGCGACATAAATTGTGAACCTTGCTGGCAATCTATGTATGGCAGTCCTATTGACTTGTCAGCATTGTGTCATGACTGACTCTTTCTAAAACCAATGCTGAATATCGATAGGAGAAGACTTTATCTTTTGTCAACAGCGAGTCAGACGTTAGAATTCAAGTTATTCAGAAATCATAGAACTGAAAATTGAATTGAATTTGGGAATGAATTTCAAAAATATTTGAAAATAAATACACGATCATGCACAATTTCAGGGATTGTATGTACACATACATATTTATATGTATGTATATAAATGCATGTGCCCGTTGCCTATTATATATAATATAAGTACACTGAACGGAAATGCATCGTCACAGGAATGAAAATGTTCATCATCCCAACAACTTTTGTCATCGAATGTGAGCTAACGTACAGTTTCATTCCCGCTATGAAAAGTTGTTCATCAACTGCAAATTGTTCGTTACTATGGTGAACTTGTTTCGTTGCTGCAATGAATTTGTTTCATTGCTGCAATGAATTTCTTTCATTGGTGCAATGAATGTTTTGAACTGTGTTTAAAATTATTTATTGACAATTGTACATAAATACATTATTAGTATTACCTTTCAGGTGTTTTGATAAAAAATTTTAATTTTTGCTTGGAAAATAGTCTCAATTATATAACTACTAGTTGCCCCGGCAGTCTTCGCCATGCCGACAAAAAGTATTCAATGATGTCATGGACACAAATGAATTCACACATTTTATACGTATAGGAAAACACATCATCACAAAAGTGTGCGTAAAATGGAAATGGGTAGATATTTTTCGATGTTATGGGCTAAATGAAAAAAATTAAACAACTTTTTTTATCAACTTTATTATATCCCAGTATTATCAACTATATTGGGTACATTTGCTTTGGTTTGTGTCTAGACTAACATATGGAGGGAAATTTCTTTTTTAATGGGAAGTTTCTAGGAGGAGCAGCTGTAATATATATCTATACATATATAAGTATAGCTTGACCCGACAAACTTCGTTTTGCCTTCAAAGTTTTTGTAATGGCCAAGGGTGAACAACAATATTTTGTTCCATTATGTTTGCAGTAAATGAATATGTCTGCTGGCGTTCCGACACGGAATAATGCCACGTTTAGTTGACAATGGGCAAATAAACCTGTAGAATGTAAAATAACTATTTGTTTAGATTTCGATCGTGTGCTGATTTGTCTAAAAAGCTTATCATTATACTATAATAGCTGTACCCGTTGCGCTTCGCTATCCCTGAATTGTAATTTTAATGAATCACAATTTTGTTATTTTTTTTCTATTTCTTCAAGTGCTCTAGGATCTACAATATGTCTAGTTTTGCCATCTGGTGCAAATGTATATTAGTCGGAAAGTTTACCTACACGTGAACATGCAACATATATTGTCCGAGGGAAAACACGGATTTGTCAAATTTAAGCTACTGCCCTTGCGCTTTATTAATGGTCATCGCAAATGGCAACAGAATCGGAAACTGGAATCTTTTGAAATCGATGGGCGTGTCTGTAGGTATCATGGGAATGCGTGGAATAAGTACATCAGTTCGTTTATAATTTCTAGTGATTATAGCAGCCTCTATAAGATTGTTCTAAATTTTTTTAAAAAATGCATTATTGGGATAAATATATTTAGGATACTCTCGAAACTGACCTCAATGATATTCATATTCATTCATACCTGTGGTCACTTTCTTAGCGTCATAGTCTGACCTTTTTAATAGCCGTATTTTTATTGGTTTTCCCCAAAAAGTAATTTGCATCAAATCAGTAGTATATGTACCGAACCGCACATTCCTACACTGTATCAAACAATTGTCGGTACACCTGGCAGTTGTGAACATATTTCAACGTATCAAATATTTTTGATTGATATGATATGATATCAAATATTCATGATATGATTCAAATATTTTTTTTAAAGTTAGAAACATTGAACTTTAAAAAAATGATTTAAATCGAATCGGCCATATATTTTTTAAGATACATTGAAATATGTTGTCAAGTGCCTGGTTTACGGACAATTGTTTGATATAGTATATGTAATAGTCAAATATTGACCCGTGCGGGAACACTTCGGCACTTTTTGCCAACTTGCTGTAACGGTTTATTTTAAAAGGGGCCTGGTACATCCCACTACCACTCTGGCTGTAATTCATAATGTATCAACAACATATATACCAAATCTCATCTTCACACCTCTAATAGTTCATGAGATATAACGATTTAAATTTCAAATGGTATGGGCGGTGCCACGCTGCTTTATCCAATCACTACCAAGTATAACCAAGAACTATCAGGAGATCATCAGTACCACTTTGTGAAATTTTCATAACAAACGGTACATTAGAAAAGCCATCAGTGCGATTTTTGAAAAGGGGGCGTGGCACCGCCTACTTACAGCCTGACTGAAATTCCTACTGTACAAGCAACATATATACAAAATCTCATCTTCTTACCTCTGATAGTTCATGAGATACACCCACTTTAAATTTCAAGTTGTATGGGCGGTGCCACGCCCCTTTATCCAAACATTTCCAAATATAGCCAAGGATTGACAGCAGGTCATCAGTATCGCATTGTGCAATTTTCATAACAATCGGTATATTAGAAAAGCCGTCGGAGCGATTTTTTAAAAGGGGGCGTAGCACGGCCTGGGTTTCCCTCATCATTTAGGGGTATGAAAAATAGATAGTAGCCGATTCTCAAACCTACTGAATATGCGTATAAAATTTGGCAAAAATCGGTAAAGCCGTTTCGGAGGAGTAAATTAACTAACATTGTGACACGAGAATTTTATATTATACTTATACAGATATTAAATCCATTTCATGTTGACACACTCGTCTGGAGAAGATTTAGGAATTAAAATAAATATGAGGAATTTATTATTAAGATTTCTAATTAAGATATTTATATAAGTATCTATCTACATTCATATATCTGGACTTACCATGAACATAAGCTCTACTCCACTAAGCTCTACTCCTTTAACATAGAACCGCATCATTGGTTTCTTAAATCATGCAATTGTTGTTGTGCTGAGGGTTCTGTCATGCAATTGTAGCGAGCGCCAAATCATTACACGGTGTTACAAAAAATTGATTTTTTCTGTCCTATGAACCAAATGCACATCTTCGGAAAGAGGGGAAAAAATAAAAATACACGTTTATCGTCGATTTTCATGTACACGTCAGATTTTTTTTTTTTGAAGTTTGAAGTATAAAGCTCGTACTGGCCTGTGTGAAAGCCTTTGGACCGATTTTTAACCCTTTTTCAGTGACCCAATCGAGCTGATTTTTTGCAGGCAGACTCGTGGAAATGACTGTATCACGTCAAATTTTTTAAAAACAATTTTTATCAATTCTCAGATTTTCCCCAATTTTTATTATTTTTGAAAAAATTTAAAAATTTGAAAAATATTACTAAAACAGTGGTGAATTCGTTTCAGAAAATATTTAAGACTGCTTATGTTCCTTACTTGTGGTATACTCCGGAAGTCGTGTCCGACTATTGCTATAGAAATTTGTGCAAGTTTACTGATGGAAGGTCAACAATAAAGGACGCTGTACCAACAATTTGGCTACCACGCACGGAGCACTGCAATGAATTGTGCTACTTTTGTGTAACTTTTGCTCAAACAAAAGGGTACCAATACATTCACCGCAACAAAATTCGCTACGCTAATGTAGAATCGGTAATTCCAGCAGTTCTATACTCACCAGAAGAGCGTGTAGCGGCTTCAGTGGAGATTTTTGATAATGTTCCCGAAATAAGCGATGCAGAATCAACAGTTGTACCAACACTGCTATCAACTTTTCTTGCATCGAATGCGAGAGTCCACAAGTAGTTATCGGAATTTGTGGCAACACCCAGTGAAATTGGGACTGCACTGCCGCATTTAATAACGCAAGCCGACTTCAATGACCTCGTACGAGACGGAAATTTGTCGAGGAGAACAGCAGAACTCTTTGCATCACGCTTTAAGCAGTGGAATATAGTGGCGGCAGATTTTAAAATAACAGCCGCTCGTGGTCGAGGTACCACTATTCCATATGACGAATTTTTTAAATTGCACGAAGATCGGGAAAAAAAACCTAGCTTATTGTTTGATATTGATTTGATGTTTGCAAAAATTGGTTAAAGTCGTGCTACTTCATATCGGTAACATACATCCATCTGTCCCGACCGCATATGCCACAAACCTCAAGGAAACATACGAAGGCATGGAATTAATATTACAGCTGATAAAGTACAAAGAGCATAATTGGAAGATATGCTGCGATCTGAAAGTGGTCGGTTTACTCATGGGTGTTAAGCGTGGATTTTCAACCCACCAGTGCTTTTTGTGTACATGGGAAGGTAGAAAAAGAGATGAGCATTACACTGAATTTAAGTGGAAGCCGCGAACATTCTACAAAGTAGGCGTAGAAAGTATAGAGAATCTACCATTGGTGCAGCCGTCTCAAATCATTTTGCCTCCACTACACATTAAGCTCGGTCTCGTATCAAATTTTGTTAAAAAACTGGATCGTGATGGCGAGGCCATTGCAACTTTGCGCAAAATTTTTCCGAAATTGAGCGGCGCAAAGATTATGCAGGTATTTTTTTTAAGAAGTCATTCAGTAAATTTATGTTTTTTAAGGATTTTTTTGATTTAAGGTGTTTTTAATGGTCCGCAGATAAAAAAAATAATTGCAAGTTCTGAATTTTCATCAAAATTAAATGCTATCGAACAACGTGCATGGAAAGGTACAGTTGCCGTTATTGAGCAGTTTCTTGGCAACAAACGAGCTGGCAATTATAGAAATATTGTAGCAGAAATGGTTTCGGCATATGGCGAAATGGGCATATTAATGTCGCTAAAGATCCATTTTCTTCACAATCATTTAGATTTTTTCCCTGATGATTTAGGAGCTTGTAGCGATGAGCCTGGCGAAAGGTTCCATCAGGACATTGCGGCTATTGAAAAGCTCTTTAAAGGAAAAGACATTACGCATATGCTTGGCGAATACTGTTGGTCTATTTGTCGCGATACTGAAGCAAATGCTTACAACCGCAAAAATAAAAGGCCTAAATTTCTTTAAAAACATTCAAATTTTTAATGTAACAATTCTTTATTTTTATAAAACAAAAGTAATAAAAAAATTGTTTTTTTAACGAACTGAAACCTTAAAAAAAACGATAACCATTTAAAAAAAAATAAAAATTTAGGAAAATCTGAGAATTGATAAAAATCAATTTTTTAAAAAATTTGACGTGATACAGACATTTCCACGAGTCTGCCTGCAAAAAATCAGCTCGATTGGATCACTGAAAAAGGGTTAAAAATCGGTCCAAAGGCTTTCACACAGGCCACTACGAGCTTTATACTTCAAACTTCAAAAAAAAAAATTCTGACGTGTACATGAAAATCGCCGATAAACGTGTATTTTTATTTTTTATCCCCTTTCCGAAAAATTAAATTTGGTTCATAGGACAGAATGTGTGTAACACGGTGTTATGCCATCGCTCTGTAAGCATGTTATGCAACGGCTCTTTTATATATATTAACAAAGTTTCTTAAGATTTCGATTGGATTCATTTCATTGTAGGTTAAAATATATTTTTATGATCGTCTTACTTGAAACACTTTGTTTCTTCGTTTTCATTTTTAAGTCAATGAATACAAATACAACGTCCAAATAAGTATAAATACAAAGAAACAAGCGCGACCGAATTATGATTAAAACACAGAAACACGAACATTCTGTTGTGATTTGTACCGTCTCGCGCATCCACACACACAAATGTTCAGTTACATATTCCGGGGTAGTTTTTCTGCTTTCGATGCGTCACTTTCTTTGCTGTCGTGGTTACACAAACGATGACAACGAACATATAAATTCACACAATTTACTTATCACAATAAAAGATTATTACAAATTGTCGGATATACGACACTTTTCAGTATAGCAACGAAAAAACATTAACGAAAATGTTTCATCCATGCGACGGGGCGTGTTTCTTTCAGTGTAGATTATTTATTTTATCTTTTTTAAATTAGAGGTCATCTATCTCAGATATTATAATTATATATAAAATGACACAAGGTGACCTCATTTGAAGACGTCTTAGTTAAACGACCCACAGATGAATAGTGACTTGCGGACAACTTGTGTACATGTCATAAGGTGATCGCCACTATTGACAATCTGCGGAAAATTCCTGCTGATGTATGAAAATGTCAATGGGTGTCATGACGTTTTTTGTATGGGAGCGGTTCGGCAGGAACTGTGACATGTCACGTCTTAGTCACTGATGACGTCTTTATTATATTTCCAAATGGGAAGTAATAATGGCTTGCAATAATAACACTATGCAACAAAATGAAAAAGAAAAGTTTGTACTCCAATAACCACTATACAATTTGCAATGCATTCTGACATGCAATCTACAAAAATAGTAAATGGTAATAGTAAATTCCATGAATAACTTGGTTTTACAATTTTATAAATAAAATATTAAATTTTTGAGAAAAAAAAGTAGCCCACAGATTTGCTCACCGCTAGGGAATGATTTGTGGAAGATTGTTAAAACAAATATCAAAATATTCGAAATGAAAATACCATCAAGTTATTTAAATATATCGATGGATTAATCTAGAAAAGAACGTATCTGACTTTTTTGTTACTTTACAGGAGAAGGAAATACTGAATGTTATCGGAGCGATTTGACGCATTTTGAAAGCAGTTTTTTGGTAAATCAAATTCTTTGTTTGCTAATATTAAAAACATATGTTTGCATGAAAGACATATTCGAGAGTCCCGTACCAGAATATACAAAAAAAAGCGATTTCGACAAAAAACAAGATACCACCTTTTTCTTCTTAAAAACAAATAAATGGTTTCCCATTACATCTCATGAAGGGACAGGGGAGAGCTTCTCACAACCACTGAGCTGTGCGCTTTCCAGTGTTCACACACTGATTGGGACCTACAGTTTTACACCGATTCCGAACCGTATTTTGAGAAGCTTTTTCATGTCTAAATACTCGATATTGTCGCCGTCACTATGCGAGGTGACCGCCACCGAAAGAAATGTTGAGATGGTCTGAGCAGGGATCGAACCCAGGATCTCATGTACAAGAGGCGCGCACAGTACCATTGCACCACCGACGGCCACCTTTTTCTTCTTAGCCATCGATATATAACATCGGAGCTGTTCAAAAAATAATTTTTTTCGGTCAAATTATTATTATTTTTTTTTCTTTTCAACAATCGTAAAAAGATGTAAACGTCAAAATATGTTCGGTTTTATACATCAGTCGTAAAGTTAGATTACGGCAATTCCACGGTGTCGAAAGTGACACCAGAATAAGACATATTTTAGATTCATCTTTTACATAATCGTATAGATCCTTAATAGTACTATCACTAGTAGTTTAGTCTTTTTCAGGCGAAATATTGATTACAAAATAAGGACAAAAAAAGGAGCGGTTCGAACGCGATAAAAACAGAAGTAGTTTCCGTGAACATCTTAAAAACATGAGATTCAGCGAAATCAAACACAATATTTTATAGATGAAAATTTTAAAATGTTAAAAGGTAACAAAGTTTTCGAATCCTTTTTATTTGATAGACATATCATGCGTAGTTTTTTTAATATAATTTTTAAGTCGCTTCGAACGTGACATGTCGAACGTGACATTTTTTTATGACTAGTTGAGTTTGTTTACTTTCCAAGTAATAATTTTCAAGATTCTAGTTTAAGAGAGTAAAAACAACTTTACTCTCTTTATGTAAATTTGCAAAAAAAAAGTAAACAAACGACATCCATTAACAATTTGCAAGAAAACAGCTGATATGTGCTTGTTTGTTTACCAGTTTATATCATTGCTACTGCCACAGTTGTCGCTGCTAATTTATTTTTCGCTTTCATTTGTTTACATAAAACAACTGATTTTAATCAGCTGTTCAATCTTGCAAATTTTGGTTAGCGAAAATTTTCCAACCAAAATTAGCAAACTCTCTAACATCTCTAACTATCAAATCTTGCGATCTCTCTCTCTCATTTACTGGACTTTTGGAGTAAACAAATAGGATCTAGTAACAGTTTAAACAAACACACCTTATATCTCTGCATATAGACAAATTAGACAAATTCTTTGTAACGCCGTCACGCAAGAAATGCTTTAGCAGTGACCATTGGAATCTCACTCTCAAGTACGATACTTTTGTTGAAATATTATTAAATGTAGTTTCTCTTCCGCTTTTACAATTTGGGCAATTCGCACGCACTATGCCAGGAGCATTACAACCATAACACGCCAATTGTGGTTTGGTAGTATTTGCTTTCGCCGTCATAATTGCATTTTTTGCCTTCCCTCTTCCTCAGCCTTTTTCTTCTTAAAACAATCTTCAACTTTATGGCCTTCTATATGACAAAACGAGCAGCGAACGGAAGCAACAGATACGCCTTTCGAATATTATCGGATTTACTACGTTCCACCAGAATTTCCTCTGCTTCTTGAGCGTCTTTCAGAAATTGGTTAAAGTTCAGCACTTTACGGCGAAAAACTCTATCTCGAATTTGGAGGATGGACATTCCAAAAATTGAGTCGATTTGGTCACTTTCCGATGGCGGTTTGGGCAATTTAGCAAACAAAGCCCCTTTCTTTCTAAGATATGCGTCGGTAGCTTTGCCTCTCTGTCGTTTTCCGTCTAAAAATATTTATTCGCCATGCAGGTTTAGGAGGACAAAACGAGTCCCGGAGCGTCTCCACGACATTTTCAAAAGTTTTAGCCTTACCTTTCACTCCAGCCCACCATGAATAAGCTTCACCAAGTACTAGCATAGGCATTCCGTTTATAGCATCATCATCACAAACCTTTTCCACTACCTTGAACGTCGTTATAGCTGATATAATCTCTTCCAGCTTTGCAGGATCCCTTGACGTACAATTACTGAACGATCTCGTCTTTACGTTTGCGGCAGCCACAGTCTGCATAATCTTTTCTAATATTTCCACTGTAATAGGTGTTGTAGCCATTTCGTGTAGTCTTGGGCTTCTCCGAAGTGTTTCGTGTACCATACACTTTTAGTTGAGCTTTGGGTCGTAATTTCTTCAGGCCCCACGTTGAACGCCAATGTAAGAAGGGGTATTTGCGCGTCAGGCGTCAATCGTCCTATAACAGCGTTTCGTAATAACCAGTACATAAGTTTCAGTCGGGTGAACCGACTTATTCATACCCTCACCCTAAGTCATCCATTCCATGGGAGTTCTGTTAAAAAA
The DNA here is from genome assembly GCA_963931995.1 of Phaonia tiefii. Classification (NCBI taxonomy): domain Eukaryota; kingdom Metazoa; phylum Arthropoda; class Insecta; order Diptera; family Muscidae; genus Phaonia; species Phaonia tiefii. The sequence goes on from OZ008369.1 coordinate 165,415,309, forward strand.
CCCCCATACTCAAAAGTACCATATTCAATAGCAGATTGACATTGCGCTAAATATTATTGAATACCCAAATTAGTTCGTTTCCCTCCGAATAATACATATGCGAGGTACAAAAATGGGCGTAGCAAGTTCTTGTCAAAAATTTTGATCAGTACCATATCTTATTAAGATCGGCTATGATATATTGAAATACGCCCAACTTTTGAATGAGAGGTACGAAACTGGGCGTGGCACAATAGTCAGTTATAAATTACACAGTAGCTTTTAGCAAAATATTGCCTAGTACCGAATTTTATTAGGATCGGTTGTAGTTCACGAGGTTATCTTGTCGATAAACCGGTCATCCGCCCAATTTTTATATGGGAGGTACCAGAGTG